>JAJNNQ010000009.1:15517500-17917500 GCA_027886175.1 Phylloscopus collybita
AGCAGTAATTTAAGTGCTGTTGATTAAAGTGACTGCTGATAAAACACTGCTTAATAAGACATTAGAAATTTACTGACATATTTTAGATCATTTTACTATCTAAATAGGACAAAATATTCTTACTTTTGCATTTCTAAGTATAGGCAGTTGTTTTTAAACTGTGGCAAAGTAAGGCATAATTATGGCAGCTAAATTGTGAGTAGATATTTGGATTTTTTAGTGCCCCATGGGATTTCAGCTGAACACGTCCCATCTCTCAGGAACAAAAAAAGGTACTGATTCTCAAGAATCATATCCTGGGGTGGCTCAAAGACTTTGAATACAGGAGGAGATCTTTTTAAGTCTCTACTGAAACATAGAATTGGTTCATTCTATTTTAGTATTAGAAAATTAGCTGAATGGAAACAAAAGATGTAGCTGACACAAATATTTTCATGAGTCAAAATAATGTCTAAATACTGTTCAACCCTGCAAGTTAAGCAATTAAGCAAGGTATATAAATCTGTCTAATTTTAGGTCCTGCTGGTTCATTTTTATAGTAGGTTTAGGGTGCTGGGAGAAACTTTACAGTCGGTGGGCCATGTAAAGAACTGTCACTATACCCTCATCCATGTCTGTTTCCTTTTCACTTTAACTTCCAATTTCCAGTTTTCCTCCAGTCTATCAGAATTCTGTTTTATAAAACATGCATTAGAGACCACCACTTCCACTGGATGCATCACCTACTCTCCTCTCCTCTGACTGACAACCAACCAACCAAGAAAGAAGCATGTAACCTAAAAATAACATCCCTCTGAGGAAAAAGATTATGCAAAAAAGGTCAGAAAGTGCTCATTTAGCTGAGGGATTCACATGTGCTTCCAAGTGACAAAGAGGCAGAAGCAGAAGCCATTGCTTGAGGGTTGGAGGTGTCAATCTCCTGCAAAGAGGCTCGTTGTCATCATCATGTGCACAGAGGTACTTCTCTCATTTACCTAGTTCTGGAAGGTAGGCTGGGAAGATAATGCACAATGTGGCATATTCCACAAAAAAGGGAAACTGGGAAACCCTACTTCATCACCACCACAATGACCAAAGAACAATGCAGTATATAAAATAGATCTAGTTACTGAAACAATAGCATGAAATTCTCTGTATTTTAATCATACTGCACATCCTCACAACTTGCATTTCTACTTTGTTTATTTTTTTTTTCCTTAGACATCTTGGATTTGTAGACTGGCTGTGCAGAAATCAGGGCAGCACCTAAGTGTGTGTGTGTATGTCAATTACAGCACAATTTTAAAAATAACAAATTTTAATGTATGCTTGTTTCAGTTACCAGCAGGTGGATGCTGCCAACACACAACACCCCAAACAAACAATCTAGATTTATCTTTCTTTACTGATAGCATTACAATAGGTGATACTTTTTATAATGTCACATCAGAAAGCACAATAACCTCAAATATTCATAAGTCAACATGGAAAATAATACACAGAATAGAAAGAGTGAATCAGAAGATAAATGCAGTGTACAATTCACTTACTGAGCACTGGAATGTAAGTCAACAGTCAAAATGATTAAGGACATCTGGGTATTCCCTGGTTAAAATCAACTACACTGTCAAAACTCAAGACCTATGGTGATCTGAGGAAACACCTATCGTATTGCTACCAGCACACAATCAAGCAAAACACGAATCTATGGTTGCATATCCTTGATATACATCTGTTGTGTTGCTTCAATAGACTACTCTTTAAGGATTTTTTGTCTACTGATTTTAAGATAAACAGGATTCAATTATCTCTGTCTAAAGGTAACAGAACAGCAGATCCTGGATACCAGTGGTAATTGCTCAGATACCACTAAAGCCACACACATAAAAGGCATTTCTTGGTCTTTATCATCACACTTTATGGCTACTGTTTACCTTTCCAATAAATCCTAAATATTCCTTCTGGATTATTAACAGAAGTTTGATTCAAAAAATAAAATTTTCTCTACTAAAGCCTAATAACTACAGCAATATTCATAATATATCTCTCTGGAGATACAGAGAGGTAACTGAAAATTGTGAAAGAAAAGTTTATCAGTAAAACTGCGGGGCTTTTTACTTGTCAATAAAATAGCAAACCCTTTCTTCCTGACTGCATGATATAGATCAATCACCTTGAAGTCTATGTCTTAGAACATTCTGAGTTGAAATAATTCTTTTTATGCTGTCACCACTTGGCAACTTTGTGGCATATGGCTATAACGTGCTGGGCATTTAACTGTGCATGTGGACAATGCATTGTCTGGTGAAAAATACCTGGTAGACAAACAAAAATATCATCTCCTACAATAAAATCCAAACATTTAAATGCATCATTCTTCTGAACAGGGCAAGGCATCTATATTTTAAAATTCTCTATTACTAGGCCTTCCACCTGCAGTTCCTTTCTCAAGTGGACACATAAGCATCTATGACTTTCATACCACTGTTTGTGTTACTGCAGTATAAATTATAAACATACAACAGGGGATCACAACTGTAAAGTGTATCTCTAAAGAAATTTGTTTTAGAGGTGAAAAAGAATATAAAAGAGAAACACTATATTTATTTTCAGACCTCTGACAGAGAGCTCCTTTTAATACCATATTAAGTCTCTGCTGGGCTGCCAGAAATAAAACACAGTATGAGCTCAGATATACAGCTTTTATTCTGTGTTTGGGTTTATTCTTAGAGGTGAATGGATTCAATATATTTTCAACCCAACCACATATTTTAAAGTGCTGCCAGTTTATTGCTGTCTACAGATCTTCCAAACTCATAGAAGTAAATCTAGAGCCCAACCTCCTCTGCTGCTGCATGCATGAAGGTGATAACACAGAAATTACCTTTCCTATAGAGTGTGAGAATGGAAAATGATAAGGAAAAAAATCAAACCATGATCTATATGATCCTAAGATCCTATAATACAATTACAAACTAATAATTTAGAGTACCACAGAATATTTGGATTCCATGCTTTCCATAGTTCTACAGGCTCCAAAACACGTACCTTCCATACACTTTCACTTTTCCTCCACATTCTGCCTGGTGTACTCAGTGGGAAATCTGAGCCAAATAATACTTAGCCATAAAAACAATAGAAAGCAAAGCCCTTGCCAAAAAAACTGGGATTCTGAAAGGACAACTACTATCAAAAAAAACTAACGCCTGTGTCAAACTGTTGTCCATTTACTTTTGATGCAGTCACACATTACAGTTCAGGCCAAATATTACAGAGACAAACCATCCCATTAACCACCTCCACCTGCACTGCCCCAATGCTCCAAATAAGGAAGGTTTTGTATCTGCACTTCTGATGTCCCAGAATAGGCCCTAGCCTATTAATTGAAGTGTGTGCTAATAAAGAAGGGAATCCTACCTGGCTTAGACTGTGTTAACTACAACTACTGAAATATGGATTTGGGTCCTTGACTTCCAAGACCAGAAATGTTTGCTGATGTTTTCTTCCTCATCCCAAATAAGTGCAATGGCCTCTGCTCATAGGAGACAATAAATGGCCAGCACTTGTTTGGCCAGGAAGAGCTCAATTACAGTCTATTTTGGTACCTGAAAGAAAGAGAAGACAAGCAGAATTGGGAAGGGGGATGGGGAGAAGATAGTAGGACAGCCTGGCAGGAATGCACATATCTATGAAATAGTGAAGCAATCAGGCACTGTATTTTTAGATACTTTCTTTTGCAAGTGCCAGAGATCCCGAATAAATCACAATGGCAAACTGAGAGGCTGAGATGGGATAGATTACAGCTGAATGCTGCACAGATCAAATATTCAGCTCCAACCCAAAGCAGAAGTCCTAAGTGCTTATCTGATACACTGTAAAAGCTTTCCATGACACACACCAGTTACTTCATTGATGGCTACACTTACTGTATCTGCCTCTATATATTTTAAAATGTCTAAAAACACCTGGAAACTGTAAGTTCTCTAATCCAAGTATACCTAAAACTTGTCCAGATGTTCAGTTATTTATATATCAACTCTCCAAGCATAGGTTGTAACCTTGAAAGATAGAATAATGAATAAGAAAGCTGGATTTTGTGAAAATTGATATTTACATGATATAAAATTTATGTTGATGGAAAGGCAAGGTATTTTCAGCATTCATGTCAAATATGACTCTCTGTAACAGAATTTTGCATATAATTACTTCCTTACACTCATTGAGCAGAGGAACCGGAGATGGAGGCAGAACTCAAATTTTATACAGAGGCTTATGCCCCAGTCAGTTCTCTCAAGTGTCAATTATTTCCTCCATCCTGCAGGAGTAGAATGTATATTTTTCACTGAAAATATTTGTAACTCCTTGCATGTCCATTATACATATACATCCTTTATTAGATCATGAGTCCATTTAATTTATTCCTTCCCTTGTATATTTGCAGATTTCACAAAAAAAGTGTTGTATTTCGAAGCAGAACTTCTAGCACAGTCTAAACAAGATGGTCCAGCACCCTGTGCATCTGAATTTTAAAAGTTTCCAATGATGAAGAGTGTTTGGAGAAAACAGATCATTAGTAAAAGTAGTGATGCTGACTCTTCACTGACAGCACGTTCTTCAGATGGAGCTCCCAGACAAACCAAAGCTTTCACGCTGCCATGAATATTGGTGCAAATCACCGGGAGAGACACTGCCTGCTTTTCATTGTGTCAGATGAATCTCAACTAGGATATAAAGAAATTGGTCCAATACATACCACTAACACATTTTGTATCTTAATGTGTGAGATCCAAAATCTGTTTCCTCCTTTTCCTCCTCCCACCTCTTCTTTTTTTTTTTCCCTGTAATTGTTTCCCAGTATATTTTTTATCACTTTCTTGCTTTTTCTTAGCATCCATTTTCCTAAAATCCTATTTTCAGCTTATTCAGTATGTAATTTTTTGTCCTTTTAGCACTATTTCCTTTGTCTTCTAAGAAGGCCCCAAGCAACAAGAGCAAGTCATTCATTAAAAGCAAAAGTGAGCACCAGTGCACAAGGATCTCTCAGAGGTATGACAGAGAATATTTAAGCCTAAGTAAACTTAAAGTTGGATAAACACTGCTTAATAATACTATTTGGTCCATTGTGGTCCTTCTGCTGACAATGTAGAAATTACAGCCTTTTTCCCAATATGAATAATTTGCAACTACCGTGTCTACTAACTGAAAATCTTCAAAACTTGCCATAAATGACACCATGGCTTTTGTAAATATTTCTGGTTTTTGAATAAGCATGGTCATACTGGTCAGCACAATGCCCATTCTGAATTCATCACACCCTAAAGCAAAGCAACCAGTTGCTGTGATAATGTCTTATTCATATTAATATTCCCAGCAGCTTAAGTTTGTCCTAGATATTGAACCCACAGGACATTTTGTGATTAAACTTGTTCTTACCCACACAAACTTTTACTGATAATCTCCCTCTGCTCTTATTTTTCCAAGATGCTGCATGCCTTTACTCAGCAGTGGAGCTTTGGTTATCACTAGCACAAATGCAGCTTTCTGATAGATAAGACATTGATAAAGACAATTTCATGAGGCAGAGGGATGAAACAGTTCATCCTTACAATGGCTCAGTATTCCACAGAGGACACATTCTCGTACTTCAACAACTCTCAGTGGTGCTTCAATTGACACTAATTTGAATGCCCTTGAATCAGAAGATGCCCTGCAAGGTACAAGATTAAATGTAAGGAGATCAGCTTAAGGCAGTCACTACCTGTTAAAAGGCACAAAATCTTTCCTTTTTCATTAATAATTTTCATTATTCAAGCTGCCTATGTGTTAGTTGGGCTTTATTTCACTTGGAAAAATGAAACTGAGGAACAGTCGCACTTTTGTTGGTTTCATTTCTGACTCTCGTGCACTAACATCAAATCCCGGTAACAACTCTACTGGAGGCATTACCATTTCAAAATGACTAATCTTTGAAGCTATGGTTCTGTTTGAAGAGTATTAACGAGGAAAAAAATCCACCTTCCTTCTTAAAAATGCAACAGACAGGTACGTTCAGAAATGCTGATGGCACTGAAAATTAGTTGAACGTTTAAGAGCCTGGAGGGGTACAGCTAGAGAAGAGAAGAGAGAAGTGTAAAGGAAAGTCTAGATGAAAAAGGGCCTAAACTGTGGGAAGATGAAAATAAATGGGCTCTCTCACATAAGAAGAAAGCCCAGGAGTGAAGCTAGACACTTGTTAGCATCACATCACATCACATCACATCACATCACACTGGTGATATCAGTGTAGTAATGTGTGTCATCCTCCAAAAGAAAGGAGGTATTTCCTTTTAGCTCTGTCATTTTTATCTTTCCGTATTCTTTTTCTGGCATAGAAACTTATTTTTGAGAAATGTTTTTCTGACAGTAAGTCCTGTTTCAGTCAGATTTTGCTTGGTATTCTAAAAGAGTGCAAAAGTGTATCTCACTTCCTCTCACCATTACAAGCTTAAAGTGAATTAATTCTGTGATTAATTTTTAAAAGCTACTACGCATGCATATCAAGAGAACCAAAACAGAAAACACATCTAATATATGGCTCAACGGAAGGCAATTTCCATAAAAACGTAATCTGAGTATTTCCTATTATGTGCATGACATGGATTCAGATAATATTTCCCCAATTTTTGTATAGACGCTTTCCTGTTACTGCAAACTATACCTGTAAGAAAAAAAAAACCATTAAGCTTTAAACTCTCTTTATGCTTCAATACCTACATTAACGAACCATAAACCAACTAATTCCTCAACAGAAGCTGTGCAAATCCACTGTGCCTAAATCATGACCTCAGTTTTGTTTAGCCTGAACAGTCCTGCATGGTGGTTGCACAGGTAGCCAAGAGCGTGCTTGGTGTTTGTCACTGATGATGTATGTGTTATGGAAAAATAGTTTGACTTTCAGACCTCTAAGAGACTAGCGCTGGAAGGCTGACAGTGGAGGGAAAAGCCTAAATTATAACTTGGGGGGGCTGGATCTGAAAAGTAGTGAGAAGTATCACAACACCACTTTAGGGGCCGTGTCCCTTGTTGGATAATTATAATGACTATACATATTTTCCCAAAACTTTAGTGAGCTGCAAAGATAGACTTATGATTGAGCTGATAGCACAGTCAAATACAAAAGTTCCCTAACCCCAACACGAATGATCTGGTACCCTACATGAAAGGCTGCACACAAACATTAAAAAATCTGGGACATTAAGGAAAGAGAAAAAACAGGTACAATCCAGCAGGGAGCACATGGCTGTGAACCTCTTCTAGCGAGATGCATTCTGAAGCATTAGAATTCAAGCAAATGGCGAGACTGCACTGTGTCTTTTAAACAACTTGTTGGTAAGGCTACTATTCTACACTGGCATCACAGTTTATGAGAAATCTAGCTGCCCAGCAAGAAACATCTTTTCTAAGAAAAGAAGTTTCCCCTGTTTTTCACTGTTTTGCAAAGTTTTTTTCATTAACTGTCCAACTATCCTCTGCTTATCCAGCTGGTTTGAGCTGAACACCTTTCTCAGCAACATCCTCTTACGCACACCGCACCCACAAAGCCTCATTTTTAAACAACTGGGAAAAAACTCTTAAAACTCCAGGAGTCACAATCCCTATGGAGGATAGCAATGCATGCTTTTTTCCTCCCTAAAATGCAAGTTATTCTGTAGCCTTTCTCAGGTGAATGTGTAACAGCAATTTGAAGCACAGAGAAAAGAAAGGCACCAAACAGCCTCTGGCTTACCAGAAGAAGCTGGTCTCCATCAAGTAGTTGCCACTTAGGCACCAGAGAGGTACAGTGGAGGCCAAAGCAGGGAGGTGTAAAGGAGCCTGAGCAAAATTACCCTCGGGGAGTTGGTTAACTAGAGAGAATGTGCCCTGGAGGTTCATTCCCTGCCCCAAGTCATTTCAGCAAAGGCAAAAGTACCAGTTAGGTCAGAGCAGGCATCTTAGGGCAGGATTCGCGAAGCCCTGAACGCTTCTTAGCCCGAGATCCCAGGCATTAAGCGTTTGCTTACTGTCCCCATAGACACGCACACACATTTGCCCACGACCGCACGGGTGCGTTTGCCCCTCTCAAGCGGGCAGGCAGCTTCCCCCTCCCCACCCCACACCAAGTTGCCAGACTTGCTGCCCAAAGCAGAGGGGACGAGACCCCAAATCAACTCAGAGGAGCAGCCTCGCGCCCCCGCGCTGCCCGCGTCCTACCGCCTGTGGAGCTGGCCTCCTCCAGCTGCGCCGAGATGCTCTCCACTCTCCTCACGTCCATGCTGCCAGGCGGGAGGCGCCCGGAGCCGCGGCGGGAAAGCGCGGCAGCACCGCCGGGCCGGGGCCGCGGGAGCCGGAGCGGAGCTGGGCGCGGCGGAGCGGAGCGGGAGCGGGGCTGGGCGCGGCGGAGCGGGATGGGAGCGGGAGCGGGGCTGGGAGCGGCGGAGCGGAGAGGGAGCGGGAACGGGAACGGGAGCGCGGCCCCGCCTCGGCGGCGGCGCCTCCCCCGCCACCCGCGCGGCGCGGGGCGGGCTCGGCGCGGGGCTCCGGGGCGCCCGCGGCCGCGATCCCTTCCCTGCCGGGACAGGGAGGGCTTAGGCTGGCTCTCCTGCCCCGCCGAGCTCCCCCGGGGCCGCTGGCGCCGCGGGGCTGAGCCGGCACCCGCGCCCCGGAGCGGTGGGAGCGCGGCGGCCGCGGGGACAGCCCCGAGGCAGAGTCCGGCAGGGCCGCGCCGCCCGCCCCGCTCCGCTCCGCGGCCGCGCTCCGGTGGAGCCCGCAGCACCTGTTAGCCGCAGGCTGCCCGGGACACGGACCGTCCTGAGCACAGGGGAGCTCCCGTCGCAGCTGCGCCCCCCGAGCACCTCTGTCAGGCTGGCGCAGGCTGGGGGCACTCCCTAAGCCCCAGGGTGTATTTTGGAAGTGATTGGAAAAGGCATTTTAAGACACCCTCGTAGCACCTCTAATTTATCACGGTGTACTGTGTATGGCACGTGACATACCATTAGAAAATGCTTCAATAATGATAGTTCTCCCCGTTCAATTTTACACGGTTAATTTTTCAGTCTTTACGATTTTGTCTATCCCTGCATGAATAATGACATGTTTCAGAAATCCCAGTTCTTCTCATTGTGTTCAGCCTCAAAAAAATTATAGTAATTTTTTCAAGACACCTAAGGGTTATAGGCTTAGCTACCTAACACCTTATTTTTGACATCTGATTTCATATTATTCCTTGAACCTTGTATTATTAAGATTCTTATGAGCTGAAAGATAAAGGAGTAATTCCTATGCCACATTGCCAACTAATGCTTTCGGAAGAGATTTATATCTCCTTTTATTTCATGAGACACACTTATGTCTGCTTCAACTCCAAAATGATGGAATTATTGAAGTCTTGAATGGACAGAGACACCACAGTGTAGTGTATTGCTTGCCAAGAACAACACGATGTCGAGTAGCTTTTGCCAAGCGTTATTTTTTAATAAAAATATATTCACTGATGGAGGTTTAGTAAGACTGTGAAGAGACAGGATTCAGAGCACTGTATTTGTCATATACCCACAAAATATTTTTCTTCTATAAGGTGAATCCTCAGGTAGCCAGGATATGGCTCTTATCAAAGAAATTCAAAGGAGTAGGAACAGAGATCAGGATTTTATCTCATTAACAGGATTTGAGCTTACTTTGAAGCTAACCTTACAGAAAACTCTAATTTATCACAATTTGTAGCGAGCCCTTGTTATTACATATATACAGTTTTCAGAGTGAGGCAATTCAGATTTACCACTGTCACTTCCCTTTGCTCTACACCAACATTGTATCAGAACTCTGTGAGTTACAAAAAAACTCTAAGTATATGGGAGCAGCTGGTCATAACAAATTGAACTAAGGCAGGAATGGTAGTAATAATCAAGACTACCTATACATTCATCTTGTGTCTTAGAATGAATTACAGGTATACAGCACAACATGAAACAGAAGTGCCAGAAGTGCCTACCTGTTTTTTACAGATCAGGTGGTGTGTGTCAACTCAAACAGGAATTGTGTCTGAGGCAAAGAAAAGAGAAAGTGGCACAAATAAACTGAACTGTCTCCATAAATCTGCATGTTTCTCTCAATCTCATCTGCTTTATTTTTATGCTTGCTCTCCTTGTTTCCATCCACTTGTTCTTTGTCTCCTGTTCTTGACTGGCCTGGCTCCAAGTAATTTCCTCTGCATACTATTTCCTTTTGTGTTCTCTTGAGTTTTAAATATTTTTCTTAGAAAAACTTATGTCATTTTGATGTTCTGTGAAAATAAATAAATAAATAAATAAATAAATAAAAAGGTGCATGCCAGAATTTGGTGTTTTGCCAAATTTGCTGTAAAGGCCAAATTCTTTATTGTTTACCAAACCTGATTAAGTTTGCTCCAATTAGCATGTCAAGCCCATGTATCTGCTCTATATAATATCCAGTAAAAATTGACATCAACTGTGATTTCATCCCTTCTGTATAATTACATTTCAACATATAATTGTATTTCTACAAATATAGAGTTTCATTCTAGTTTCTGCTTTTCAAAATACCTAACTACTTCCTTTCTTCCTCATTTATTTCAAATATTTATTTTGGAGCTAAATACTAATAATACCTTGAGCATGTATTTAGTGCTACATGTATACCTGAAGATTTATTCCAGTCCCCTATGATAAAATTTTAATTTGTTCTTCTTGAAGTAGTTGATGTAGTTTCCATCTAATTTTTAAATTAGAATCTGAATCAGCATATTCCTGTTTGCCTCAAATGTAGACTAATTGGAAAGACTTAACATAATTATGATTTAGTGTGTCCAAATTAAGTTCAGATTTCCACATCTGTTTAAAAGATGTAATATGTAAAATTAAGTGTTAAATCATGATGCTAAAATAATGATCAAGGAGGCATTTTCTTCCAAAAGAGAAAATCTAATCATTGGTGTGTAAAAAATAACCAACAGGATTTCTAGTGGTAGCATGTTCCTAACAGGGAGGACTTGGGGGTTTTTCTACCTCTTTGTGTGGATAAGAAAAGGCTCAGACCTAGAAAATGCACAGCAATATCCAAATATTCAGTCCTTTTAGTCTATTCTGCTCCCCCACTGGTCGTGGGACATGTGAAAAGGTTAACACAGTAGTTCAGCTACCCAAATTGTATTAGCACTAAGGAACTGAATAATATATCATTAAAAATTTGAGTAGAACAAATACAAGCCACAAAATATCCAACATGTCCTTTCCATGTTACTTTCTAGGCCTCCAGAGAAGCCATTTATTTTGGAAGTGCTTCCTCTGCTAGAGAATGGCTCTCCAGATGGGAGTGTTCTTGATGTACAGAAGAATTCATCATTAAGTTAAACTTTGTGACTGCATGTCATTCACAATGTTTTTCACAAGGAAAAAAGAAACCCAACAGCTAAATCTGTCACTTACTTCTAGGAAAAATATCTTGCTTCTACAAAAAGCAATAAAAGTTCATTTTGCTATTTTTTTTTTTATTCAGAAATTAAAAAGAAACTGTTCTTCACTCATACATTTAAAGAGTTTATGCTCAGAAGTCTATTTATTTAGTTTTGAGTCACTCAGTGTAGTAACATACGAAAAAAAATTATGTGTGTTTTATATCACAAAACATGAACAGTAATTTGGCTGTACTCAAATATTTAGTGCCTGTGATAAAGTACTTGACAAAGATGGGAAGTCTCTGACTCCTCTGGGAGTGCTCTGTCCCCCTGTTGTGGGGTGTGCACTGGGTGTCAGTGCCAAGCTGATGTTGGTGGCAGGGTTGCAGGCTGGTCCATCTGGCTGGGGTTGCCCTGTGCCAGGCAGCTGGTTCCAGACAATTCCCCAGCAGATTCACCCCATGGCACAGCTGAGCCCATCAGCCAACTCAGTGGCATCTCAAGGGAAACACATTTTAGGAAGGGCACAAAATGCTGAGGAAAGTAGAATGAGAGAGGCAGTGCCAAGGTCAGAGGAAAGGGGATGTGCTCCATGGTGGAGCCCTCCCAAAGAGCTGAGGCCCATGGAGGACCCATGCTGGAGGACATACACCATGAAAGATCTTGCTGCCCGTGGATAAACCCAGGTCAGAACAGAGGAAACAAGTAAGAATGAAGGAGCAGCTCTTGAAAGGAGAGTGTTCACTGCCTGCAGTATGAACAAAGAATGAAAAGTAACTGGGGTAAATTTGAACCTGGGAAGGAGGAAAAATTGCTTTTCTGATAGATGTTTTTCTTCTTTACTTTGCAGTGCCCAAGTCAGTAAGTAATTCAAGTTGTCAATAAATTAAGATAAACTCTCCAAGTCTGTTTTGGCCAAGACAGTAACTGCTGAATGATTTTTCTCTATTTCTTTTGACACACGAGTTCTTGTGATCTTCTCCCCTGTCCCACTAGGTGTGAGGCTAAGCAAGCAGGTCTGCAGATACTTGGCTTCAGCAGGGGTTGTCCAGCACTGGGTACGTATAGCAGAACTCAAAATACAAAATGAAATTGTAGGTGTAGGAAAGGTGGAACATAGTACTAACAAACTACATTTCCCTACAACAGGGAAGCTTCATTATTCGAGATTTCCTACTAGCACAGTCTAGTTTTAGAGAGCATTGGTGCTTTCAGAAAGAGTAATCTTGAATATTCTGATTTTTCTGCCTACTAAACCTTAACAAGGACAATTCTTCAAAGGAACATTGTACACCGTGTATCCTCATCCTTATACAGAAAAAAAGATCAAGCAACAACGAAGGCCAGCACTTGGACTTGCCAAGAATTGGCTTTTAGTATTGCTAGAACTTGTTACTAAATAGATAAGAAGAAAAGGTGAGAGCCTCCTTTTCCTGAAAGTCAATTTGTTTTATAATAACATTTTGTAATAAGTTCTGTATGGATTGGAAGCAATTTGATTTACTGTAAATGAGTAACACATCAGAATCCATATATGGTAGCAAAAAAAAAAAAAAAAAAAAAAAAAAAAGATAAAAACATTATTCAGCAACATTACAAAAGAAGATAAAAATATTATTTATTCCAATTTTAATATTATCTCCACATGTCAAACAGTCAAGATATGGATTGATTTCTTTGTTGGGGCATTTTAAAAAACCTCAGGGAAGTAGGGGCTCACCCTTCATTCAGTGTCAGTAGGAAATAAGTAAATTTCTGTTTCTTCAGAACTAAGATCCACCTTTTTTTTTTTTTTTTCCTTTGTTTTTCTACTTTTGCACCCTTCTTTGCTGGCTTCAATGCAGGTGATGGGAGTGGCTTCATTGCTAAAAGCCATTTGCTAATTGCTAATTTAGACATTTGAGATTTGATTTGTGAGACTGTTGTGCTTTTTTATCTCATTTCAACTGTGATTCATGGTTTATAATAGCCACACAGCAGATATTTTAGAAGTGAGTAATTACAAACTAAGGCAAGGTTATATTTAAAAAAAAAACCACATGTAACAGTCAACATGACTTTGATGTGCTGCTTGAAGACTTCCTAGGCATAATCTGTATCATTTAATCTAAATTGTTGTGAAGTAGTTCGTTGTCATTATTAGACTCTCACTAAAATTATCTCAGTAGTAAACCTGAGTCAATATAAGATTTTATATTTCCATCAACTTTATGTTAAAAAACATCTTTGTAGTTTTTAAGAATAGAAGAATATTGGGAGGAAGTTCACCTGGTGCAGAAATGTAGTCAACTTCAGAAAACACAGCTGAAAAACAATGCATTAGACAAGTGTAGGTTGAAGAAAAATATTGGGTAGTTACACTGCATCTAACCTATGTTCTTGTGGGGGAAATCTATAGTGTGTTATATAAAATAGAACATAGGCTTTACAATCTAATATGAAAAACCTGCTTAGTGATCTGTCCTAGGCTCAGGAGAGACAGAAAAACAAAAAATCTAAACAAAAAACAGCAACAAACCCCTCTAAGCTGACCATGGTGTAGGAGACTGCCCAGACTGAGCCAGTTTATGGCAGAATGATTTCTCAACAATTTCTGGCAGTTTTACATTCAGCTGTACGTTGGCTTCCAATGGCTTTTCGTCCTCCATTCTCATCAGGTAATTCTGCACTCTGCCCCAGTAAATCCTTCTCCCCCTCCGCTCCTCTGTCTCCCCTCCATTTTCCTTTCCCTTTCCTATTTACCTCACACATCGTTTCTCACGAAAAACTGAGTAACAGCAGAAAGGATAATGGCTTTTGTGTTCAGCTAGTGAGATCAGAGAGCAGTAGTGCTCTGTACAGCCAGCGACAGGATCTAACTGAATACAGTTTTTCATATTTTCCATTTTTAAATCCACATCCACAGAGTTTCCAGATGACAGGACTTTAAGAACAAAAGTGTAAGAAGTCTTAGCTAATTCAAAAGCCAATCCATAGATTATCAAGCAATAATTAATAATACAAAATTTAAATATTTCAGAATGTTTTAAAGCATTTTGTTCCCATGATATTTCCTCTAGATTTATGGCACTAATGATTCATTGATGGATATATGGGAAGACAGTAATCTCATCTATTGTTAGGACATCTAAATACAGAGATAAAGGCCAAATTCTCTCTTTAATGGCAATGATATTCTTTTTGAATGAGCCCAATCTATATGGGGAGACCAAAAGAGATCCTTCATCCTCGTGTAAAAAGGTCCAAGAGGGATATGATTGCTATATAAATACATCAGACAGGTAAAAAAAAGTGAAAGAATAAAAAAAGCTCTTTCAGCTAAATGTCAATGCGGGAGGCAGAACAAATTGTATAATCTATAAATTTAGGTTGTATATCTAACGAAAGTTGCTAAGCATTAAAGAATTCAAATACTGGAATGCCCTTCCAAAATGAATGGGAGGAAAGGAAAAATAAATGTTTCAAGGCAAAGCTTGATAACTCTGATGGGATCCCTGTGACAACAGAGTTCTGTGAATATAAATCATATATATATGATTTCCTTTTGTTAACAAGTAAAGCTCTGGAATAGAAGACCAAATTCATAGTACAGCATGAGTCACAGGAAAAGAGCTACAGTGCTTATGCAGAGATTACATAACACAATATATATAATAGTAAGAGTCTCTACAGTCTACATTTATCCCTGTATATAATGCTATGAAAACTTGCAGGACATGATAGAAGTCTTTCACATTTAAATGGTTGCTCCAAGGAAGACAGTGATAAATTGTTCTCCATGGCTAATGGCAGTGCTGCAGAAGAAAAACACTTGGGTAGCAGCAAAGAAGTAGTCAAAATTTAGGGAAAAAATTCTGACCTCTAAGGTAGGCAAATACTAGTTTTATGAAGAGGTCAGTGGAATATTCATCATTAAAGTTTGTTTTAGCTGCTTTATAGATTACTGCTGAAGACAGTCTAAAGCTTTTGATCCTGTCACAGAACAACATTACTATAAATCTTGAGGTGTATTCTCTCCATATATATCCTTATGGCTGTATGATTAAAAGTACAGTAATGATTTAAGTGAGAGGGGAATTTGGCCAGCAATGGCCCTTCTTGCTCAGCTCTCTATCCAATTTCTCCTACAGAACTAGTGCTGCTTAATTGTGCAGGTTTTATTCTATGAAAGAGAGATGTATTTCCTGATTATTTTCTAAGATGCTTTGTTTCTTAATTTGCATACCTGAGTATTCTGTTGTCATGGAAATCTCTTCTCTGAAGCCCTTGAAGACCAGCTCTCTTGCTTCAATTCTGTTTCAAATTTTCTGCATCAACTAATTTTAATTCTTACTCCAAGTTTTCCACATATTGTTGTCACATCTAAATGAGACAGTACTACAATTCCTTGGGTCAAAACAATGCAAGCTTCACTTCAAACAAGTGTAGTAAGTCTAGTTAGTACAAAGGCATTTTTTGACTCGTTTTATTTGTTGGCTATTTCTAATTCTTTCACTGAAGGGCCATCCACATTGATAGATGTTTAGCAGCTCAACAAACAAGAAATAAATTATTAGAAAAGGATATTGCTGTAATTAAATTCAAATAGAATTGTTTGAAAAGTCACAGTATAGATTTCTTGTCTACACCTGTCTTCTTTCATTGTTGGAGGGAGTCTTGTAATCTGTCCTGAAAGCTCAAATACTTGATTAATGACAAAGATTACTCATATCAGCTTTCTTTGCAAGTAAAAACTAGCCTATCAGTCTCTTATTTTTCATCAGCCAAAATATATTCAGATGCCTTCACTGATATATTGAAGATATATTGAAGAGATTCATGAAGGTCAGGTTAGGACATTCATGGTTAATAATGACTTAATTCCACTGAATATTTCTGAAAACTTGAGAATAGTGTCTTTCACAAAACAAAGATGCTTTATATGCCTATAGGAAATAAGCAGCTCTAAGAAGAATCTGGCCACCAAACTAACAAGCTTTAGTTTCTGGAGGCATTTTAGAAGATAATTCATGCCAAGTTCATCAAATTGTCAATGGAAGTTTTACATCAAAAAGAAATAGTCTCTGTGCAGCAGAGAAAGGTGCTTTTGCAGCTTAATGTTCAAGAAGCTGCAACAGTCAACCTTACAGGCAATGACCTAAGTCAGCTAAGGGCAGATATACATCTTGGATGAAAGATTCAGAAATAATCTACCTTACTGTCCAGTTGTTTCAGCAGTTAGCTCACACAATGTCATCTTGATTTTCAGCCAAACAGCATTTATTTGTGTCACGGCTCCTGCCAAAAGAGAACAATGTAATCTTCTTTCCTCTGGATTTGGAGACGCAGATATAAAGCTGTTATCTTCATGCTGAAGTAGAACCTGTTTGCTTATTTTTTTTCTACAGCCTCCCATATGTACATACAGCTTGATTAATTAATGACAGAAGTAGAGTATAAAGTAGTGTCACTGATTGTATTTTTATTTATTATTAAATCTAGAGGGCAGGTTTTGGTTTTTTAACTTCTGTCATAAGCTTTCCCATCCACCTGATTTGATCCACTAGACTAGGCTAAAAGCCAGAATTCTCTCTCTTAATTATTTTGTTCCTTTTCTGTAGAATTCTAATTGCTGCAGATGAGGTCAGTTCAATGGTATTAGATACGTAATTTTGTTTCCATAATTTAAAAAAAAAATCAGTATGGTGAATTTTGACTTCAGATTGTGAGTCTGTATGTTCTGGAATTGGAGCTATTAACATGCAGCACGCTAGTCAGTCAGTATAAATTGTTGGTACTTATGAAGTTGTACTTCTTAGTCTTCCCATTTTAAACACACTACTCCTCCATTACATGTATTTTACAGGCTACCATCAGTTTGCTTACCCTATTGCATGAAATTCTTACTCATATTACCCTTTCTGGCTTTCAGTAATTGTGTATGCATCATATTTTTCCTTTGTTTGGATCTTAAAACTAAAAAGTTAAATTCTGAGATATGCTATTCCTGCTTCATTGTGTTTATTTATAAATTAATGCTGTATGTCAAATAACTAATACGAACATTACAAATTTAGTACTAAGTATTGCCATTCTCAACATCCAAAAATATGAGGTTATTCCCTCCTTTCTGTCAACAACGTATGGCAATTTCTGAAATACTGTAAGCCTGAAACTCATTTTTGTTTCCACTTGGACATCCTTATTGCACAAAGAAATCATGTTTTCATACTTTCATGCTCTTCTCAACTGTAACATAGTAAGCTTCATTTTGAAGAAGTAAAAGACAAAATTGATCTGATAATAAAGATGTTGCTGGAAGAAAGAATATCATGACCTCTACGATATAGTTTATGAGAATACTAACTGTGGCACTACCTTCTACTTCTGAGATTTGAGAGATGCAGTTCATTAGCATCTATGAATCTTTTACACTTCCACAAGATACTGTAGCCCTGGTTCGTGCCTGAGATGTTTTGGTTTTCTGAAATTGTTTTCCCAGGGAATTTTCTGTAAACAAGAAACACGTTTTTGTAATTGTAACTTTGTTTACATTCCTTTCCCTAGGAGGGACTTCTTGATGTCCCTCTGGTTTGACCAACATGTTGAAGAGGTTTGTCTTTGCTTCACCAATCGAATTGTTCTGTGTAGAATAGCATAAAAGGGAAGACATCCCCAGAAATAAGCACAGTCATTTTCAGCCTTCTGAAGTCAGAGTCTGTGTCGTTGTGGTGTATAACAGCGTCGAGATACAGAGAAGAGAAGCAACTACTGGGTCACATTAGGCAAGATTGTTATGCATGGGAATCCTAGTTATTCTTTCTACAACGTTGAGCTGACTGAATTGCATGTACAAGGTACAGTTTTGGAGGGTGATGAAGAAAATCAATTTACTGCCAAGAGTTTGCTTGGAAGATCCAAGATCCTCACTGCTTCTTGTTTTGGGACGTCTCTACAAAGAAGCTTCATAGGTCTCATTCTCTGTCAGTTATGCAACTTAGATCAGCTCCCCCAACTCCAGATTCACTATTCTTTTGGTGTAAGAATCACACTTGATTCTGTATTGCCAGTTTTAACACGTAGGCATCCTTTGCTCTTGGAAGTAACAGGGCTTGATGATCTCTGATTCATACCATATGAAGATATGAGGTCTTTATAGTGGTCACACAGAATAAGCACATCTTCATTTTCCAAGAGAAGGCTGGGGTTGGGAAGCAGATTATACAGCAGTGTGATTGTTTTTCTGCAACACATTTCCCATTTAATTATTATAGAGGCAGATTTGTACAGTAAATGATTCATTGAGTCAATTGAGTGACTAATTACTTTCAGCCTAGGCTAGTTTCAGCAAGATAAAGGCATATATAGATTGAATAAATGCAAAGGATCCATGACAATTATTCCCATAGGTGACAGAGACCCTGGTAGGAGGAAGGGTGGGAAAACCAGGAAAATTTAGGAGACCAGAACTAGGAAAGGACCACAGCAATTTTCCAATTCCTGAAATCATGTTAAAGGTTATGTGAACAATCTAATTAACTAATCAGAATAATTAAAGAAGAATTAATTCTTTGCCCTTTGAACAGGTAGTACAAAAGCAGACAGCCTTAGCTACTGACAGCTTTCCAACATTTCTATGCTCTGCTACTCCCAGCTTTAAAGGGAAGCTACCATGGAAAGAGAATCCCTACTTTCAGCTTCAGTCTGCCTTTGAGGTATCTCAGCAAGGGGCAGACTGCAAAGACAGTTCAGTCCTGATTCACTTCCCTCCCACTAAAGTTAAAACACTCTGGAAATCATATCAGGCTTCATTTTCAGAGGAACCAGCAAGAAAACCCATACATTCAGGGTCAAGAGGGAGTATGGATGACCATGTATGCACCAAGTGGTTCTTTAGTAGGGCTTGATCCATGCACCTAGGGCTGTCTTAGCTTATGGTGGAAATATTAACTGGCTCATTAGCATAAATGTTATATTTCTTAACTTCTTGATATTCTTTTCTTATTTGAGCCTGAAGGCACATGATTAGTCATCACATCTCCTTGTCACATAAAGAAACTCAGTTCTGTCACGAAAGTAACAACCAGTCTCTAGAAAAAGCAAGTATTTTTCCATAAGGCAGACTTTGGGGCTTCTTCTGAGTACCACCTAACAAAGCCTGTTTTAGGAACAATAGTGATACAAAGAAAAACACTGCCACTCATTTGTTAGGGATGACCTGATCTAAACTACCTATTGTATATGACTTTTCTTTTCTTTAAATGGAGAGAGGTTATGACTGAACTATTGAATCAGAAATGAAATTTCTGGTTTGTGTTCTTTAAAATTTGTTGGAACATTTTGTCTCCTCCATCCTATTTTAACAGGAGAAACAGAAGGACAGATTACAGAATAAATAACTTTTTAAATGGCATACGCATAAATTTAATACTGTTAGGGCACAAACTGACAAAAGATATGGAATTAGAAACGGAGATGGGAAGCTGCCACCATGGCCATGGCAAGTTAGGTCAGGAAAGGGGGAACAAATTGATTCCACAAAGTCAAAGGTCTATGCAGCAAATGCTGCTAGGCACTGTGCCAAGTTCTAGAAAAGCAAAGATTAGATGGGGAGATAGGACAAGCACCAGGCAACAGAATTGCTCAAGACAGAAATTTAGCTAGTAAACAAGTTTTATAAACTATGTCAACCTGTGTATTAGGCTTGAAAATCTGGGAAAGCTGGTGGTAAACTAGCAACTAGGCTCTCAGGTCCATCTTCAGCTGCAAGGATTTATCGAGCCTTCATCCTCCCGTGGTGCAGAGACTAGGAGGCTGTCTGGCCACGTGGATGCTTGATGTATTGACAGAGTTTATCAGCAAAGCAGTAAAAGAGCACCCCAGGAGCTCATTCTGTCTACACAGCACCTCAGATTTTAAAGTCACAAAACTACTTCTAAGTGTATTCCTACTATGGGACCTACCTGACAGCTCAGCTGGGGATAGGGCTGTTATAATCTTTCTGCGTAGCATCCCACTGTACCATACAGAGCTCAAACTACCATTTCTTGCATTCTCATTTCTAAACCACTAGAAAACAAGTGCTATAATGGTCAGAAGAAATGTAAGAATTCTTGGATATGTGCAAACTTCTACTTAATTTGCACACCTAACAAGAAAGACAATACTTTTGTCATTTATTCCAAAACAATAAATTTATAAGTTACATAAATGGAAGATTATATTTTATAAATTGACATTATCAAGAGTTAGTAATGTTTTATTCTTTAACCTTTGTTACGTATTATGATATTCTAAAATTCATATATAAGGATTCTATGTTCAATTTTCAGTTGGAAATAACAGCCTTGGTATTTTTATGGTAGGTATGAAACGGCCAGTGACAGTAAGGAATGACAGAATATGCTGGAAGGCTTTTTTTGTTGTTTGGATTTTTTGACTCACATTCAGGGACATACTCTCAGTAGACTTTCATACTGTGATTACAACAGAGGAAACACAGAACATCATCTACCATGGTACTGTCATTAGACTAAAGTCACCAAACCTGAAAATCACAGGGAAGATGGTCTAGACTAGACAATGGCAAAAATACAATGGTTGAAAAGAAGTGTATTTCCTCATATCATTCCCTGAACCTCAAACACTAATAAGGTAGCTAGCATCAATTCCAAGGTTCTTACCTGAGTAGCAAATAATGAATGAACTTCCTCATTCAGAAAGCCTCCAGTCCTTCAGGTGCTTCCAAACAGTGGATGACATTCATCTGCTAATTAACCTTCATCCAATGCCCAGCTTTAACCAAATATTTCATAATTCAAATGTATCTTAGGTGGCAGATGGTGGCTGTATTTCACTAATAAATAAAGTGTCAGGTACCTGGATTCATGACCTTAAGAAACAGTCTAAAAAAATTAGGAGCTCTAGCTCACAGTCATTCCATCTCCAAAAGACTGCAGCATTTCAAAAATGTATGAGACAGACAACAGATCTTAAAAAATAGCATAAAACTTATTATTTGTTGTTTAGCAAGATCGTCAAACATAAAAGCACAGGTGTCAGAATACTGCTTGAGGGGGAAGTTTTGATGCAGCCTCTTGAAGGGAAGACCTAATAGTGTCCATCAATTACTGAGCCAGAGATCCACAGTGCACTTTCCAGTCAGTTCAGAGAAGGCAATATGAACGCCTTGAAAAATTACTTTATGCTAAAAGCAGATTCAGTATGTGTTTAAGATGTGCCTCTGTGCCACAGGAACATACAGCATAAGCTAAGCTCATGAAAATAAATCACTCTCCAATGAGAAAAATATTCAATACCATCATATCTGATTATGTTCTGAGAGTTAAAAAATAACCAGAAAATAAACCATAAGTTCAATATAAGAGATTTCCTTTCAAACAGCATTTTTCTATGTGAAAAAATTCTGTATACAGAGCTAATAAAAATAGAGGGGTTTTTGTTTTGTTTTGTTTTTTAATAGACCATGAAAGACATTCAGTGAAACTTGTTATCTTCATATTAATCTTACAGGCCCCAAGATTAACTACATCTGTTTCTTTTAAAAGATGCATGCATATATATATATATATGTTTGTTTTGGTTTGGGGTTTTTTTTGCCTCAAGTTGTTTAGAGCTGTCACTGAAAAGGAAGCTAGAAAACCCCTTTCGTTTCAGTACTCAAATGCTGGTTTAGGCATTTTAGGTAGTACTAAGAAAAGGCAGCATAGATATTAATCTCAATTCAGCTTCAGTCACAGGTAACATGTTGCCATAACTGCCTGCAATATGCTGATTCAAACTTGGAACATCATTATAATTCTGCATTCTCATGTATTTTTGAAGAAATTGAGTTCTGGAATAGGTGTAAATGTTTAACAACCCGTGAAGTCACATATACATTAACTCATAGCAGAGAATGCAGTAAAATCTTCATTTATGTCAGATGTATCAGTAATAGCTATTGAAATCACAAGCCATTTTAGGTCTAAATGCTTTGGGAAATTACGTCTCTGTAACAGTAATACTCAAATCACAAAAATCATTGCTTTTTCCCCTCTGAATATTACTTGTTACCTGGATTAGTCAGTACCAAAATATTTTTATTAATGCACCAAAAGTAAACAGATACCTTGCTTATATTTCCATATCTTACTAATTAAGTCCTCTGACTAACAAAATTATAATCTAACAGTGCTACAGTTTCAATCTGGACTCATTTACTAATTTCTGTAGTGAACCCTGACAAGCCTTACCTGCTGTGTTTCCTTATCTGTGAAATTAAGCTAATTTGCGTGTAGGCAGAAAAACACTTAGAAATTCTTATTGGAACATTCCTGCTGGATGTTTTTGAATATTTAGAGAGCAACATGAGACAAAAAAAATGTTGTTAGGCTTCTGGAGTACAGCACAGAGGATATGTCACAAAATGACAGCAAGGCAAAGCCAGCTATACTGTTTTCAAATAAATGCTTTTAACACTGTTTTGTTATTCAAATCATGCAATAAGAACCAATTATTTGTTTCATATGAAAGCAGAAGTCCTTCTGCTTCAAGGAGATTAATTGGCTTGCCTAAATTCTGTAAGTTTTGACTCAGTGTTGAGAAAAAAGCAAAACAGAATGAGGCCATCATTTTTACTTTTAGTACTCTGGTTCAGGCCAAACAAAAAGAATGAATGAAATCAATTTGTCATACTGAAAGTACTTCTTGAATGGGAAATATGATCCAGCTGCTTATAACCATAGAGAAAATTTTAAGGCATTTCTATTAACTTGAATGTTCTTTGAAGTAACCAGAAGATAGTGCAAAAACTATCATAATATCTATGTATTCATTTATTCTGTCTTTGGACAAAGAATACTAAATTTTTGTTCTATCTCAGGGAAAAAATAATTTTCCAGAGGGACTCTAAGTTGTAAATGGAAAATCCCACTTTGAAGGTGCTTTGAACTGTGGTGAGAAGGTGGAAATTCTGAATGGTTGCAGAGGGATTAACTGTTTTCCTGAATATCAATACACAGGAGTGAGACCAAAAATAAACAGACTGATCACTCTGTCCCAGTATGTAATACTTGTCAATAAAGGAAAATCAGAAAAAAAGCAGACATCTGTACACACCAGGCAGCAATATCCTTGTTCCCTCTCTGTGAATGAGCTATAACACTACCTAACTTCAGGCATAACAATCTGCTAAGATGTATGCACATTTCAAATGCAAGTGCAGATAAATCAGTTTTATTTGCAGCTCTGCTCATGAAATATGTAATATGATATTATGTCACTGTTTCCAGGACTTAGACTATTTTTTATTTTGTTTCAATGCAAGAATTACACTCTTTAAAGTTTATAGACTCATATAAGAGTTTGAGTTGGAAGGAGCCTTTTAAAGACCATCTAGTACACTCCCTACCTGAGCAGGAACATCTCCAACAAGATTAGGTTGCACAGAGCTCCATCTAAGCTGACCTTGAATGTTTCCAGGGATGGGGAATCTACCACCTCTCTGAGCGACTTCTTCCTGTTCTTGACCACTCTTATTGTGAAAAAACTTCTTTCTTATATCTAATCTAAATCAACACTCCTTCAGCTTAAAAACATTACTCCTTTTCATATCACAACTCTCTTCATATCACAACTCACATCATAGGCTCTGCTCAAATGTTTGTCCCCATCTTTCTTACATACCCCCTTAAGTACTGAAAGGCAAAAATAAGGTTTTTCCAGAGCCTTTTCTCGTGGCCAAACAACCCAAATCCTCTCAGCCTTTTCTCTTTTCCTTGTAGGAGAGGTGCTCTATCCTTCTAATCAACTTGGCAGCCTCCTCTGGACTTTTTCCAAGCGACCCATGTCCTTCCTCTGCTGGGGACCCCAGAGCTGAACACAGCACTACAGGTAAGGGCTAACCAGAGCAGAGCAGGGGAGCAGAATCCTCGCCCTTGCCCTGCTGGCCACACTGCTTTGCAGCCCAGGGTGGAGTTGGCTTTCTGGGCTGTGAGTGCACATTGCCAGCTTTTGTCCATCCTTTCATCCACCAGCACCCCCAAGCCCTACTCTGCAGTGCTGCTCTCAATCCATTCATGCCCCAGGCCGACAGCAGGGGTTGCTCCAACCCAGCATAGCACCTTGCCCTTAGCTTTGGTAAATCTCATGGAGTTCCCATGGGCCCACTTCTCAAGCTTGTGCAGGTCCCTCCACCATATTTCAGGTGTGGCAACAGCACCACCCAGCTTGGTATCATCAGCAAATTTTTAGAGACAACACTGAATTTCTATATCTAAATATCTATGCCACTGAGGAAGACATAAAATACCACTGATCCCAAGGACCCCTGGGAGTATACCACTTGTCATTCATATCCATCAGGACTCTGAGCCATTGTCTGCTACCCTCTGGATGCAGATGTCCAAACAACTCCTCATCCACCAAATAAATCCATCTCTCTCCAATATGGACAGAAGGATGTTATGGGGGCCCATGTGAAAGGCTTTACAGAAATCCAGATAAATGGCATCTGTAGCTCTTCCTTTGTCAACTGATGTAGCCACTCCATCATAAAATAATCCCCTTAGGTTGGTCAGGCTGGATTTTCCCTTACACAGTAACACTTTAAATGAAGTGAAATTAAGATGTCAAACCAAATGTTCTATTTTCTTAGCATATTTTTGTAGGCTATTATGCATTAGCCAGTGTATTTTTGTTAGATTTATAAGGTATATGTTGCTGAACCTGTAGTTCATAATCAGGTTAAGTTACTGTCAGAGACTGGAGGAATGGATTGTCTCCAGACATTTTTCGATGCCTGTGTGGGAGGGAAGGGGCAGGCCCAGCCTTGCCCTGGTGAGGCAGTGAACTGCCCCCCACCCTAACTGGACCCCATATCCCAGCCTGGCAGAACTGCCAAGCACTGGCACACCAGGCAGTGATCCCTCTGCCCTAACCCAGCCCCAGAGTGGCCAAATGACCAGAAGTCCTGCCTGGAGGGAGGGCCCAGAGAGGCCATTGGGTATTTAAGGCCAAGGAAGGGGACAGGACATGTCTTAACCCTATCCTCCTCTTGGAGTTTCTGTCTGAACACTACTGGAACCCAGGAACTGGTAGCTTTATGTGTGCACTTATGTACATTTTCTGTCTTTCTTCCTCTAACTCCCTTCTCTTGGAACATTTTGAGTAACATAACATCAAAACAAAAGTTTCCTAAGTTGAATGGGCCAAATTAATGCTGTGAGAAGTGTTTTATGTTGATTGGGTAGTTACTAAAGCTTTTGCCAAAGTTCCTTGATTTTTTTAAGTTTTGCCAGTAAACTTTTCTGTTGTTTTGGCCTCTTGAAAATATCTGATTGGTATTTCTTCCGTGCATCCAACACATAGTACATGAACCACTGTGAAGTCTTTTTGTTGGGGCCTTACATTTACACATTTGACTGGAAATTTTGCTTGAGAAGGGACAGTGCAATTGTCTGATTCTCCTCCTACTATGATTCTGTAGATGTGCCTTGGTCAGTAGCAAACCGTTTAAGGGATAATTCATATATTCCAGAGACTGTGACTTTTATGATCACAGCCTGCTTAAGGGAAGCCATGTGAGGAGCAGCTGAGGTCCCTTGGTGTGTTCAGCCTGGAGGAGGAGACTGAGGGGAGACTTCATTGCAGTTACAACTTTCTCGTGAGAGGAAGAGGAGGGGCAGACACTGATCTGTGATGATCAGTGGCAGGGCCCGAGGGAATGGCCTGAAGCTGTGTCAGGGGAGGTTTATGTTGGCTATTAGAAAAACGTTCTTCACCTACAGGCTGGTCAGGCACTGGAACAGGTTCCTCAGGGTAGTGGACACAGCACCAAACCTGTCAGAGTAAAAGAACTATTTTTCAATGCTCTCACATGCATGGTGTGATTTTGGGGGATGGTCTTGTGCTGGCCAGGAGTTGGACTTGATGATCTTTGTGGGTCCTTTTCAGCTCATCATCTTCTGTGATTCTGTGAAAATTGAAGCAATTTTTTGTATGAGTATTGTACGGGAAAGCATAACATGGGAAACCTTTAAACAAATATCATGTAAGAAGTCAATAATTTTCATATGTTTTCCTTTTGCTCAAGTTGTCTAGAAACTTGTCAAGAATTTTACCTAATTTGTCTATTAATATACAAGAGGAAATTTATAGGGAACTTTGAAAATGGAGTAATGAACTTAATTGCCCAGGGCACATGGAAAACTTTTAGTAATAACCTCTATAGCATAATCTATAACTATAGGAAATATAAATTCTTGAACATTTCATTCTTCTTTCCTTTTCTCTGACATCATTGGGATTTGTGTGGGTAACTGACAATGTTTATGTGATCTCAGAATTCAATTTATTCTTTTCCACTAAAAAAATCTTGGGGTAAAATTAAAATAAGATTCATTTCACATGACAGCACAGCAGAGCACAACTGTTAACCAACTGTGCTTTAATGTAATAGACATGTATAGCAACCAGTGCTTGAAGTTACTGTGTTAGTTATTTTTATTTCACATACATCAGTCATTCGTGTTTCAGGATTTATGTCTAGAATCTACTAAGAACAGAAAACAAAATGTTCCTGCTCTTTGGTTCCTCCCTACTCCTTATTCCATTCTGCCCCACTTCTCAGTGTTGTCTGTGGAACAGAGTGTCAAAGTTTAATAGCCAGTGTAGCAGAATTAACAAGAAGTGCATGGGCATGTAATGGTGGTACTGTTTGACAGCTCAAAGTTATAATTTTCGTGTTAGTCTTGAATTTGAATTTTTTTTTTTTTGCATGTATTTAAGCAAAACCACAGAAGCTAAACAATCCTGTGCTATGTATTTTTGAAAGAAAAATAAATCTGAGATGAAGCACATGCACTTCACCTTTGGTTGAGTTGCAGAAGGTTAGGCTGCTCTGCTGCTCAGATAAAAGCCCAGTGGGCATCCACTGCCTTAGCTGCAAGCTGGGAGAGGTGGGGGGGCACATCTGGGTGATTCTGTCAGGCAGTAGGAAGGATGAGCTTCACAAGAAAAAAAAATATATCTCAGTTTTTTGATGGAACATCAAACTGCAGGAGCAATTTCTAAAAGACTGGATTGAATAGTTAATGTAGAGCTATATAAATTGAGGGGAAAATACCATTTTGTTGTAGGTATTGAAGTGCTTCACTGACATGTTCTTAGCAGCATCTGTGATAAAAGATAACTTCTCAACTGCTTCACACTACATGTAATGTTATGTTTTCCTACACTCAATGCACACGTTAAAGTCAATGCTCTTCAATATTTATCATTTCATAGTAGCTTACCAGTGATGCACAGGTAGAAACAATATTGAGGAGAAAAAGAAAATGTACTAATAGAGGGTTTCTACAAGCTGCCCACCAAGATAAGAAACCCTCCTAACCTCCTGAAAAAATTCTGTACTTTCAGAAATTATTAGATCTGTGTGATATTGTTTCTGCTGAATAGTGGGAGTGGTAAAATGTATTCCATCTAACAATTTTGCCAAAGTCCAGGCTCTTCTGACCCAATTGGGACATCTTTGCTGTGAAAATCAGTGTAAATAGGTCATAGTAACAGATATGCTTACATGAAAATTCAAGAGGAGCATTGTCTGCTTTCAAAGTGCACAAAAAGATATTAACATTTACTCAAATAAAAAAAAAAAAATTCCCTATTAGTTAAAAAACAAAACCAAAAGAAATCTAAAAGAAACTCAGCAGCTGCTGAAGTATTACTAGACAGAATTCCTTGCACTAGTATCATAACTGTAGATCTTTCTGCCAGATAAAAGCTTTGTTCAAGGAGAATAAGAGGAAATGGATCAAAGTAAAGTTCCCCATATCCACCACTTCCTTGTTCTAGGAAATTTGAATTCCTACTGCAGAAAGTAATAAATTACATTTTTCTGCTTTTCTTGGATATTGAATAATGTCTATACTTAGTGTGTTAAAAACAGTATCTAGAAAAAATTAATTAGAGCTAAGAGCACAGTAATTTTGGTGCCCATTTTTCATTCTCCTCTGCGTAGTCTATGCAATTTGGATTTTTAATTTTTTTCCTAGTACCGTAGTGCTTCTGTATTCTTGTGATGTACTTCTTTACCATAAAAAATAGTTCATTATCTTTAATAATGGGTTGCATTCTGAAATCTGAAGTTCTTATCTGTGTCTAGGAAATCATTAATTTGAGCACAAATTAATAGACAAAATTTGAAGCAGATTGCAAGAAGCATCAAATTAAAATTGTTAGAAAACGCTTTGAACAGATTTCTTTGAATAACTCAGTACCTTCAGTCTTGAGCACAGTTCTCCTACCTACATTAAAAATATTTACTTTTCCCCTCTGTGGTTATCCAATAAACCAGTGTTACTGTTGTTTGTTTTAAACTGAACTCATAAAGGCAGCTAGAGATTATTATGGTGAATGACAAAGCAAAAATGGTTATTTGTTTGAAATACTTGGACTGAAATGCAAATATATTCTATCCCTGTTTTCCTGGTGGTCATTGACTCTACACCTGTGTAATAAAAATAATCTTAACTTGCAAATGTTTCCACTCTTTAATCTCATGGCTGCTAATATAAATGTGTAAGAAATTCCTAGACCATGGATTGAAATCCTGGCCTATGGTTTTGTAGACAAATGTTTCATAGCAGCTGTTTAGACACACCCACTGCTTTGAACTGCATGTCTCTTGGCTTCTTGCTGCAGTGTGCCTTGACATCAGTGGTAGAAGGGGAGAGTTTCTCATTATATTAGTTGTTTTATTGCTTGAGCATATGTTATGATTTCTTGTGAATCCTCCTAAGCCGTTGGTGATCTGTGTTGATGATGATCAGAATATTCACAGGAAACACATGGGTTTAACTCCTCTGGGGAAGGAGGAAAAATAATTCAGTCCTGTTTCTTGATGTTCTACCAGGTATACAGTCACTGAAGAGGTCACCTTCTCCCCAAGCATTTTAAAATTAAAAGTTAACACTGCTTAGGTGCTACAAGAGTAGCTGTAGATAAACACATGCTTGTGAAGTAATTGCAGATACTGCCCTTGCTTGGCTATCTTTACAAGCAACACAGAAATCCAAGGGTCACATTTTACTTTGGGCTCATTTATACTCTGTTAGTGTAGCTTAACTTGCAAAAATCCTACAAGATTTATTAGCCAAAGGCCTTCCATGGCTACAGGAATCATGTATATTGACATATTTGTAAGAGTCAAGATGCATGATTTCAGAGGGGGCCAACCCATTGAATCAATAACAAAACAGAGCCACATCTCTATGCTGGTGAATAGCTCTCCCTGAAATGATTGGGGGATCTTTTGTGAGCCTACAGTTTTCAAATAAAGAGAGGAATGACTAATGCATCTCAGTATCATTACTCTAATGTGGCATATTTCTTGTCACTTTTATCCTTATGTTCCTTCTTTCCAGCTCATTGCAGCTTCTTTCCAGCTTGCCATCATTTCAGCTCTGTTCATGATGCTGTTTCTGCAAAGACAGCTCTTCTGTGATAAGTTCTGTTTGTTTCAACACATTTCTCATTCAGTGCAAAATTTTCACTTGTAACATTAAGTCTGTAGTTTGTAGTCTTTTTCTCTCCTTTATGCAGTAACTAAATTCAATAAAAGTGGAGTGTCTTCTTTTAGCTGTGTTTTCTTGATAATACTGCAATTAATATAGCACCATTAATTACAGATTAGTTTATTAAAAACACTAAACAAAGCTCAATTGACAAATTGACATGACAGTTGAAATATTGGATGAGAATGCATTGGTTCCTCTCTGCTGTTTTTTGACATTACTCATTCCTTGTTCCCTATACACTTCCCAGAAAAAAATAAGCAAACAAACCCCCCATAGAATCATGGAATGGTTAGAATGAACCTTAAATGTCATATGCTGTGGACAAGGTCACCTTCCACTCTACCAGGTTGCTTAGAGCACTGGCCTTGGACACTTCCAGGGATGGGGCATCTACATCTTCACTGGACAACCTGCTGAAGTGTCTCACTGCCCTCACAGTAAAGAATTTCTTCCCCATATCTACTCTAAAGCTACTCTCTTTCAATTTTAATCCATTCCCCCCATCTTGTCACTGCATGCTCTTGTATATAGTAATTCTTACAAGGTTAAGATGATGCTTAGATATGTAAGCAAGTTAAATTTCTTTCCTGTGTATTTAGTTATCAAAAGGACTAAATTGCTATTAAAAACGAAATACCTATATTCTTCAACTAAAACCAGATTAAAATGAATGGAGACAATGCTGGCAGTACTAGCTTTTGATGATGCAGGTTAAAGTTGTCAGAAACCTCTCAGCATATGACAATGCTGTGTCCTATTACCTCATGGAAGTAAGTGCTGCAGCAAGACTTGTTCTGCAGCAAGACTGCCAGCTCCCTGTTCCCTCAGGCCACCATGAACTGCAGGCCATATATGTTATCCAGTCCTGGTTTACACTGTATGCCATGCATCCTGTCCCTATCAATAGGATGAATTAATAATGAATGGATAATAATTAATGAAAATTAATAGAAATAATTCTCACCTGAATGTCAGGTGCTAAACTCAGCAAAAGCCCCTTTGGAAACCAGTTAGCTGCAGTAATACTAGTGTAAAATTTGATTGGAAAACCCTGAACTTAATTTTACTACTATAACAAGTATTTGACTGAAACAAAAAGCATTTTTTTTTAACTCAGCCTACTTATTGCAGCTAGACTACTTTATTTTCTGGATCAATCGAATTTGTTATTTCTCAAGCAAGTCCTGATGCTGAAGGAGAACATGCAAACAAAACCCTAAAGCATTGTACTAAGCTTAGTTTGTTTCACTTTCTCCTCCAAAATTGTTACTGTTTACAGGCTCCCCACTGCCTTAAACAAGGTAGTGTTAAAAGGCATTCACATCTGAAATTTCTAATTTTAGCTAGAAGTTAAACTGGATAGCACAAAGAAATTGGTACCATTTTAACCTAACATACCTGAAAGTAATATAGGTTTACTTCAAGTGAAAATAATACACATTCTATAATTAATATTTATGAATAAATATTATGTCTCAGTCATGAGTATTTTATAGATAAATTTATTTCAATAAATATTTCTTTCCATAAAACTTGAGAAGAAAAATAGTTACTTTAAGTGCTGCATGACTAGAAGAGTCTAGACTTCTACAGTACCTCTCACATAAGCTGTTAAATATGCACTTCGTGCCACACAGAGTATGAAGAGTTATTCTGCTATGACATAAGATTTAATTGCTATTCTGTATTCTGTCTGGAATTCCCAAAGCCAAGAGATGGAAAAGCCTCTTTTTCAAAGTTAGGAAGCCTACAGCTTTTGCTATGCTCTGTTTCAGTTCCCTTCTTTCTGTCTTTAATTGCTTAAGGAGATTAGCAAAACTAGCCCAAAACCCATTCTGCAGTGCTTCAGAGTGCTCCCAGTTCTTAGTCATGTAGCCAAATTGACTTTAGCAATAAGTCTACTTTCTACATGTTCTGATCCTATACAGCCTCTAAATTTATGATTCAATTTGACTTTATTTGGCTCCTGTTCTTAAAGGGATCATAAATTTGCCATTAATCTTTGATTGTATTCCATCTGTTCTCAAGGTGACTTCTGTTGCCTCAGTACATACCACTGAGCTACCTGCCAAACAATCTTTCTGCTTCAATGCTACGTGGTTTTCAGGAATATTTGTGTCTGGATGTTTTGTTCTTGTTTCAAAAGCTGATTTCTAACAGCACAAATAATTAATAGCATTCAATTCATTTGAAGCATTATATTTCTGCTTTAGAAAATACTTTCAGCTTCCATTTCCTTACAGACTGACTTGGCTCAGTATCCAACATTACTATCACTGAAGAAGCTGTACATATTCCCTGGTGTAGTATTTGAATCTTTGTTTCTGGTCTCTAGCATAGAAATTTCCCTGGGTGTGTGTTAGCTACTGCACAGTAACTTCCTCTGTGTGCGCTCCTCCATACACAGCAGAAGGCACATTGAGGTGTGGGTGAGACTTTCTTCCTGCAGTTGTAATCCAAACCCTCACCTTCCCAGCAGCATTTCATAGCATTCCACTCAGGGAAGCAGCACAGCACTGACAATGGATGAAAAGAGCACTGACACTGAGGGATGGCCGTTTCTGATGTGCTTGTAGCAGATGAGCTGATATTCAGCAGTCAGTAAACAGACTTTCTAGACCCTTCACATCAGTCTTTATGCTTCCACATGGGCTTTCATAGCTTGTCATGCAAGCAAGATAATAATGACTCTTTAAAAAATAAATTTCTTATGAGTTGACAGAAGTGTTGTTTGGATTTTAAGTATGAACTTACTTCAGTACAACAATCTGGAACCCACTCCTTGCCCTGTCTCTATACCTACTATTTCAGGTAAGCAAGAACACTGAGATTAGCAAAAACTGAAAGGAAGTTTCTTCTGGACACAATTTTATAGTTATCACTGAATTTTTCTGAATATATAATCCTAATTTTCTGAAGTTTTATAGCAAAAGAAAGCTTTGACTCCAGTCACAGACTGAGCTCCAGCTTTCTAGCTAGGCAAGGTTCTCAGGATTTGTGTATTGAGAAAAGAAATTATTCAGGTGAACCAGCTCTTGTCCACCACTTTACCTCTTTGAGCTTAACAGTTTAAAATAAAATTTCTACATGAACCACATTCTATGTAAACAAAACACTTGAGCTATTACTGGGCTCATCCATAGGAAAAGGTCTCTGAACACCTTGAGAACTCAGAATTAAATGTTTTTTTTGTTACCCTCTAATAATTCCCTATTCACATGCCTTGCCTACTTCTATCAAAACAACAGCTCCTAGTCCTCAGGATTTTAAACCCAACTACAATCCTAAATAATAACTTCCAGATGGGTAGGAAACCCATGACTACTAGAAAATTAATGGGAAATGAGTCACAGCTGCAGGTAGCATCTCCCAAATGATATTTTCCAGCCCATATGAATTTATTAAATTCACTTTGGCAGCTACATTAACTCTAGAGAAGCAATCTCTATAACTACATTACAGCCATAATCCTATCCTTCAAAAGGAGAAAGTTGCCTCCAACTCCTTGGAATTCTAGAAGAAATTGTTTACAATAAGTGGGAATAACCTGTCTTTAAACTCTGTGTTGGCACGTGGCTTTGCAGACCCTTTCTGAAAGTTCACTATACTCGGGCATACACCCAAAATGTTGTGGAGGTTGGGTAAGTAATCTTGTGCCACCTACTGCTTACTTCTGGCATCATTGCTGTTTGACAGCTGACCTGCCTCTCAGTTATTAACCATAGACACTCAGAGGGGGATGTTAATCAGAAATGGGTGGAAACACAGAAAAAAAAATGATTCCCAAAGACTGAGAGCAGCTGTGTTGGGGATCAGACCTGGTAAGGAGAACATGGGTCAGATACAGCCCCAGGCACTGGGCACTGTGCTGGGGACAGGGACGGGCAAGGCCAGGTCACAGGGCTGTCTGTGCAGGGACCTGGCTCTGGGGGCTCGTGGTGTGGGAGCTGGAGACCAGCCCTGCTGCAAACACCACTAGGGCAGGGACTGACAGTCCTGGGACAGGGTTCAAATGGGGTCCTGGCCCCACCCTGGCCGGGGTGGGGGAGACCCAGGGGGGCTCCATGGCTGGTCATGGTGGGCAGTGCCCTGAGGGTCTGGACAGCCAGCTACCTAAACACCAGGAGGTTATAGGTTATATTACCTCTTATGTTTGTTGTCGGGCAGCAGGATGCTCATAAACATCACTGATATTCTCATTACAAAAATTCCTGACTGTAGTCATACTGATCTAGTCTTTTATCCAGTGGGTACTGGGAATCCCTTTGCAGACTATGTTTTCTCCCTGTTTCTTCTCTCTTCTATTTCTGCTCTAAATCTATAGAAATATAACGTACATAACCTATTGAAATTCAGCTCTCTTTAGGTCAAATTACATCATTTGCTCAAGTGTGTAGTCCAAAGTCCATCTTATTTAAGTGGGTAGTTTCCCAAAGATAGGGTCTCTCCATAAAGCAGAGAGCTAATCCAAACTATCACTTGGCCATGCCCTCAAAGGTAACTTTGCATGGTGTGTTACAGACTTTGATGGCTTTGAGTGTTCAGAAAAACAGTTGTAACTCCCTCCAAGAGGCCAGTGCCTCTTGGCCTGGTTGCACTGCATGATGTTCTGCACTTCAGCTTGGGCAGGGCAGATCAAAGAGGAATAATGACTGTATTCGACTATATTTAAATCCAGGAGCAGCTGGATGCTCCAATATAGTCTCTCATCCACACTTCTACCCAGCCTCCATTTGTTTAACTCAGCATTGAACTCTTGCTATGACATTATCTTTTTGTACCTGAAAACACTAACTATCCATAAATCGTCCTGGAAAGGTGTATGCAATGTAAATTTTTTGTTACATTAAAATCCACAAATTAAAAAAAGGATCACTTTCTGATTAAAAGAGAAGATTCTTTCTGAATAGATGGTAGTTGTAATTACATTTGCCTTTTTTTCTTATATATAGTTAAGTTCTATGTAATAACCACAGATATAATAGAAGTGGTTTCCTTAGCAACCTTTAGATTCTGAAGAAAAACAGAAATGCATTATTTCTAAGTAGCAATAACAGATAAAACCAATTAATTCCAGAATATTAATTTCCATCTACTTTAAAATTATTAGAAACTATTTAAAAATGAATTGCAGTATACTTTATTATCCTTCAGAGAGTGAATTTCTCCAAATTACTTTAGTATATTTTCCAAATTAGTTCAGAAAATTAAATTAAAATAATTTGCATATAGTTGGTAATAAACAACTTTCTACTTTGTCTACTTATTGCAGCATTTTAAATTTCAGTTAATATTTTAAACATAATCAAAACCTAATAATTATAACCAAATCATTTGTGTATTGCTAAAGCAGCATTTACCAGTGTTTTGCTCATAAGTAGCAGAAGCAGATAAAAAGCTGGCTTAATCTCACTTTACTCAATCCACTAACTTGAATTTATAAAAATTCAGCATAACATTGCTGATTTCCATCTATGTGAAGATAAACTTTCAAAAGGGAATTGAATGTGTCATTTATAATGAGATTTTCCTGAGTGTGCAAACAGGATGAAACAATAACTGTTCTAAACTTTCTCAGTCCATTTTTAATCCACTTTTGACTTTGAAGCCAAAAGCAACAGATTGTGTTAACTCTTTGTTTACTGCAAAGTTTGGTAATCTGAGGAGTTTACTGAATTTAGTAAACACTTTTTCAGTTTTGTATTAGGTAAAGGAAATTACAGTATTCTCATTTGTTAAATAAAGATCTTCCTTTTTTTCCTTCCTCCCTACCCCCCTTTAATCAAAACCTGGTCATTTGCTACAAGAATTTGCTTCATAATTCATAAAGTTAAGATGTATAGATGTGTTTTATATGGCACCTACAGCTTGATGTTCTGAGTTAAAATGTAGCTGTAGGTTTTAGATGACTTTTTGAAGAATTAAAGGATTCTCCCCCATCTCTCATTCAGATGATTTCATGAATCTGACATTTTTCTGTAAATGAAAAAACAGGTTCATATAATTGAAATACAGCTGATAAATGTTGATTCTTCCCTCTTTGTCAGATGTGTGGGATGGAAGGGGTGGCCATGAAACCTGTTGCATAGCTGCTCAATTCCGTTTTTAATAATTTAATACTACAGACAAGACCATACTTTCTCCAATAACATAAGATTTCAGGAAATTCATACTGATCTAAGAGGAAACAAAACAGTTATTGTGCCATACTTGCTCTTTCCTAGAAAAATCTTTCCTACCTTTACATACAGTTGGGTATGGCCCGTAAGTTCAGCTACCATCCAAAGACTCATTTGCGTAAGAAGCAAGAAGAATTCACATCTGCTCTGAAATAATTCTGCAATGGCCTTCTCTAAATGTTATAAATCCAGTTTGCCCTGCCTGTAACCCAGCATGAGGTCCCAGTCACACCTCCTGAGTGAAGACCAGTGGCTTGGACAGATAAAGGTCCTTTTTGTACAAGATCAGTAGTTGGAATACTTGCATTCAGTCCTTGTGTGGCTTGATAAGATGACATCAATGGTAATTTTAGAAGCACTAAATATTAATGAAGTCATCCTTTTTGCAGGTATAGATAGAAGTTTTCACTTTTTTCCCCCATGGTAAATTCTGAACAGCTTACACAGCAAGACAAGGATTTTTAATAAATATAATTACCAATTCTTTCAAACTTTACAGAAGACTTCATTCTGACAATCACAGAGCACGGAGTGGGCAAAATGTCATTTATATTAGTACAAAACCTCATAATTTCTAATTTCATAACAAAAAGAAGATACCAGGAAAAAAAGACAGAACTAGGTCACTCTTCACAATGATGTGGCAAAATGTGATGATGTGGTATATGCTGACTAGTTTAGCACTGGAAAAATAAGGTTAGTGGCTATTTTTACTGCACCTGGTTACATATATCATTTAATACATGTGTAGTTCACAAAAACTCATTATTTCTGGCAGTAATAAAGGTGTATAACATTCTAAAATGTTTTGTGTAAAATAATGGATTGAGCTGTTCCCAGTCATAGGAGAGATATTTCAGTAGATCTCTCTTTTCCCAAGGTACCAGGACTCTATGAAAGAATTAATGCAACAGCTGTAATTAATTTTCCTTTGTTCAAAACTAAATTAAACAGTACTTAATCAGTAGATGCCAGAATATGGACCCCCAAAGAACTTTGATATGATACAAATACTTAAAAATTGCAATGGAACAAGAAGAAACCTTTCCTTGTAGGATGAAATTAAGTTAAATTAGTTATATGAGGACTGAAATAAAATTAGCCTGGTTGTTAACTCCTGTCCCCACACATTTCCAAAGAGGTATCAACTCAAATCTCTGTTTACGCTTTCAATTGCACGAAAATATCTTTGGAATCTCTCCTTTCTGGTGCCTTGACATTGCTGACTACAATTTTTCAAAAAAGAAGTTGCATTCAACAAAAGTAGTTTTACTTGACACACTTCCTGCAGAAAATACCAATACTTTGCCTATTTTTTAATGAAAAAGTGAAAACTATCAGATTTTAAAACTGTTTGTACAAAATCACAAACAAATTTGCTAATTTTTCTGTAGTTCATGAAAATCTTAAGTAGCAAGTGACAACAAAATAGCAAGAATTAAGGTTCCTGGTGACATAAAACAAAAGGTCAGTGAAATGCTGTTGTGGTCACAGCCCTTTCATCCACTAGAGTGTCATTTTATTTATCCCCCTCTGTTCATGTTCCTGGGCTATAGCAAAAGAAAGCCAACACAGAAGTGTAAAATGTGTAAAACTTCACATCCCACAGCAGGTATGGCCTCCCAGCCAAATGCTGTTCATCAGAATCATACCTTCATTTTTTTTTAATTTGCTAATATGATAAATATAGGTTAAAAGGAGCTTAAAACCTGTTTATTAAAGAGAATTGTTATTAAGTACTTCTTAATACCTGAAATTACAGCTATAGTAAGTGAATTTCTCAGACACTTATGATGAGCATAAAAGACTGTCAGACTCCTTCATGACTCCTGTATTTCCTTTACATAATATTTAATAACTGAAAGACATTTCAACCTTCTCACAAGATTACTATCATAATTTTGCTTAAATTTATAATTTTCTTTTTTTTTCCCTAATTTTTGCTGTATCAGAGAAGTTATTTCAGAAGCAAATGTTCTCTTACTCTAGGGTGGGTATAGACCAAGAGAGTAAAGACCAATGTATGGAAATATAACATCTATTTTTCCCTGAATTTTGATCATGCATAAGTGGGCCCCATTAGGCTGACATTGAAATGACTTCCCAGAGTGCAGGGCAGAAGTTAATGGTTTGCCTTACATTGACTCATTCAACAAGAAAAAAAAATTAAAAGGAATCAGAAATACACAATGCCAAAAAAACCCCCACAACTTTTTTAAAAATTTGTTTTGCCTCCTTACTGTAATAAAGCCTAAGGGCAATAATGCTATTTACTGTACAAGCCAGTAATTCAGTATTGTTTTTCTACTTTGGAAAAGATTAATTTTTTTATCATGCTTCTTCATTTTTGTGTTAAGTACTAGGAAAGTAATAATTTATCAGAAGCTAAAAGAATAAAGAAATAATTTTTGTGAAAGTATACAGAAAGTAAAAAGGATCTGTATAAAGTTTCCTGGAGACTTAGGCAAGGTTTAAAAGACTTGCACTAATACAAGATTCAAGACAGTATTAAGCCATTACCTGAAAGAGTGTGTACCACTCTAATCAACCTTCATATAGGAAGAGAATGAAGGATATCAACTTATCTGTTGTCTGCAAACCGTTTGGGGGATAAAAATATGGAAGAGGAAGCTAAACTTGAGGTCAGGGATCAAGCTGGCACAGGAACATAGGGGTGTGAATCACACATTATTAAAACTGATGGTGAAATAAGAAGGTACCAAAAGTATTAAATTTGCAGAAGAAATTTGCCAAAACAGAAATTTAATAGTCGAAAATTGTAAGCTTTAGAAGATGAAGAGAATTATGAAATGAAATTGCATGTGACAGCCAATTCCTTTCCTTGTTTCTTGTGATCTTGTGTACATATAATATGCAACTTCAGTTTAATGATATCCATACACAAAAGCAACATTGTATATCACTGCTCCATACTTTATTTCAAAATAGATTTAGTTTATTAACTTGCATTTATAAATATTTATAAGACATATAACATGACTGGCTTGACAAGAACAAAACAGATGGAGCATATCAGGTTGTAAATATAGTGAGACAGTGAAAACATTAAACTCAACTGCAGTTTGCCATGGAATTTAAGCTGAAGCAAGGACAAGGATCAGACTTCAAAGCATGGCAACAATAGAAGAGCTGCATATGACTTTATAATAATTCTCAACTGTTTTAAAAGTCCTATCAATGTGCAGAAAAACAACAGTATTGCAACGTTTTCAAAGGGCTGGGGTTCTGCTGGCAATTGGCCAGATGCTGTCATGGAGATAGAACTACACTGTGTCACCTTCTCAGGCTGACACACAGTTGCTCCTATCTGGAAGCCTCTCCGTGTCTATCTAGTTTATTGCCAAGATTTTCCGAGAGGAATCACTGCTATCTGTTAATATGGATAGGTATTCTTCTGCCTCAGGAGTGAAGTTAGCTTTCTTCACAGCAGTGTTGTGGTGCTGTGGTACAGATTTGTAGGTAAAAGTGTTGAATTTGCACTGATGACTCTGCTATTCTTGAGCAGTGCTGGCACAGCCTGAAGGTTTTTTTTTCTTTTTCTCATTATGCCACTGCTCCCAGCAAGTGAGCTGGGGTTGGGCAAGAGCCTAGGGGTGGACACAGTTGAGGCAGCTGACCTGAATTGAACAAAGGCATGATATCATGCTCTGACATTAAAGCTAGAGAAAGGAGAAGGAAAGGGAACATTTATGGTTTTGGCATTTGTCTAAGTTATTAGGCATGGTGAGGCCCTGCTTGCCAGGAAGTGTCTGGACATTTGCCTGCCCATGGGAAGTAGTGAATAAATTCCTTAGTCATCTTTGCTTGTGCATGCGGCTTTTGCTTTACTTGTTAAACTTTCACATAAGCCTTCTCTCCCCCCTCCTAATTTCTCCCCTCAGAAGAGTGAGCGAGTGTCTGTGCAGGTGCTTGACTGTTGGCCAGCATCAGCACACCACAGAGGAACAGTCTGAGAGGCTGCTCAAGCTAGAACAGTAGTAGTTGATATCTGTGTGTCTTGGGTTATGGAACCAAAAATGTGTATTTTATTTCATCTGTTGAAAGCAGTTGGGGAGATTTTTTTCTTTCTCTCTTGTAACTCTGGGGGAGGGGGGCAGATGCCTTCTGATAATGGGTCAGCTGTTGAAACCAGGTGGGGCTTGGTTTGACCACCTGCCCTCCCTCCAGGGGATATCTTCTGCTAATGGGCCATTAAGGCTCACCAATGACATGGCACATTCCATCATCCCATTGTGAGATGCTCCAGCCAGTGGTGGGGGAGCCAACCATTCCTACCTAGATAAAAACTGAGATGTAGGAACACAAGATATCTGGTTCCACTGGATTCCCAGAGGAAGACCAGACCCCTCTCAACATCACTGGATCTCTCAGGACCATCTCTGCTCCAACAGAACCACATCTGCCACCACAAGAGGACTTACTGTGGACTATTTCCAACACCCTGACCAACAGGGTGTCAGGTTGTAGCTCTGACTCTGTCAGGGTTTCTAGGATTGTATGCTTGCTTGTTTTTTTGTACTAGTACATATGTATTTTTTAATATTCCTAGTAAAGAACTGTTATTCCTATTCCCATATCTTTGTCTAAAAGCCCCTAATTGCAAAATTATAATAATTTGAAGGGAGGGGGGTTTACATTCTCCATTCCAAGGGGAGCTTCAACTTCCCCTGGCAGATACCTGTCTTTTCCAAACCAAGACACTGTGTCAGAGAATCCTCTCTAAGGTTAAATTACTCTGCTAAATCACACTTTAAATGCTTACTATATGGCAGTAAACTGACTTTCTAAATTATTTTTGTGACAAATAATGTGATTGTTCTCTTCAGCTCTGCAGTCCCGTTCCATATTCAGATATTTTCTACTATATAATAATTCTGCTGCAGGAAACAGAGAATACCATTCAAAAGATTTCAAAAGTAGGTGCAAAGTGTAAGTCATGGCTGTTCAGGAGAAATGACAAAGTAATATTCTACCATCTCAAATACCCTTACTCAAATGGGTTTTTCAAACACATCAGGTGGGGCACACATCTGTAATTTTCTTCATTTTCTTATTAGATAGCAAGAAAGTGGTCACAGGCTATAATAAGTGAAGTTGTGGGCCACCTCAGCTTCAATTAGACTCTACGTTCCCCATTCCTGTGCTCAGCATTTCCCCTTGATACATACCATAGCTTACCCATATGTTTCCTGGGCCACGTGACTACCAGGTAGGATGGATACCAACAAATTGCAGAGGTATTAAGATAAAACTGTGTGATGGCTGTGTCATATAGGAGTCTTCTGTCTGGCCTTGAAATCTGTGAGTTTGTGTCTATATGGCAGAAAGTCAGCAAAAACATCTGCACATTTACTTTATAAAGTAAAGCAAATATCTGTTCAGGAAAAATTTATTAAAATATTCTGTAAGCACCCTATTCACACAACAACCTTTACAACCTTTTGATTTTAACGTTCTTATTGTCGACATTTTCTGGACTAACCTTGCTAAACGTATTTTTAAATCCATTAAAAGCCTTAGCTTCAAGTTTTGCATGAAATATCAATACTATTGATTCGAGCTTTTTCTCTCCTCAGGGCATGGTTTAATTTCACATGGGTTTGTATAATGAAAAAAATGAGTGAATCTGCCAGAAATGAATGCTCAGAGAAAATGCTAAAAATCAATTAGAACACCTTATCAGCTACAAGGATAGTCATATCCTTTACTAATGAAGGAAGATATATTGCAACATAGAAAATCAGAGTTAACCTGATACCTGTGTCCACTAGCTGATTTTGTGCTTCCATGGGCTACAATGGTTTATGCTGATGTATTTGAATTTAATTTGCACATTATCAGCATTAAATTAATGGAAGATTAAGTAGCCAACTCACTTTGGTGGAATGAAATTTGAATTATAAAATTAAATAATAAAAAATATTTTTATCCCTTGATGTTTTGCTAGATGTTTATTTTTGTTTCATCTGCACAAGTACACTATGACTTCTACTCACAGCCAGGAAAATAAAATATACATATATTAAAAATACATATAGATACCCTAAAATCTATGTTAATAGAAGATAGTTTTTTTTTCCTCAGAATGAAATCTTGCTCTTGAATAATCCTTGAGAGATTTGCCATTGAATTCAGTAGTGACAAGAGTTTACCCCATGAAATATGCATAAAAGTATATTCATCCTGTAGAATCATAGAGATTCTACAGCCCAAATTTTCACCTTATGTAGTATCACTTGTCTAGTCAGGTATTGAAAACTTCCAGGGTTGACATTTTTACAGTCTCCTTCGGTTACTTAGAGTGCTGCTGCACCAAAGTGAGGCTGTTAAAAGTCTGACATTCAAGACCCTTAACATTGGAAATTTACATGATGGACATTAGGTGGTTATTCCTTCTCAAACCAGGAACCTTCTTGTCCTCCGAGATTTAAGTTCTGCATTTTTCAGTTTCAGTCTCTCTGTTTCTTTAGCATGTGGTTTACTGTTGTGGTTGGAACATACTTTGTGATGATGAAGGACAATGTTGACCTGTGACATGGCCTGGCACGATGGAACAGGGTCTACCATGTAGCACAGGAACATTTCCCAGCACCAGAGCCCACTGTATTGCCAAATACCAGCACTGAAGTTAACCCCTTTCCCTCAGCCCCCCGGAGACTCGGTGCCAGCTCAGATTTAGGGAGGTTAGGGTGGGGGAAACTCCAAGATAAGAACATAAAACCAAAGGAGGCTCTTACTCCGAGATGTGGTTCCAAGGTTTATTTCCTGAAGGGATCCCGAGGCAAAAGAGAGCGACCCCGAAAGGAACAGGGGGTTTTATCCCTTTCAGGGTAAGGGGGCGGAGTTTCCTATGGCCAAAGGCCATAGGTCAGTGTCAAGGGACAGGTAAGGTTTCACAGGGGGAGGGGATACCAAAGGGAATACAACACAGCACCATAAATGTAAATTAGTATTTCCCTAGGATCTGGGAAAAGAATCTAAGTGTTGGTTATTATGCCTCCACCAACCTCTGGTACCTTGATGATGGGTAGCTTAAACTTGAAATTATATTCTGTTAGCTAGGACCTTGACAAAATTTTGGTTAAGAATGAGTTTCCCTATGGAGATTTCTGTATAATTCCAAAAGTTAATTTTCATTTCATACAATGTAATGTATCTTAAGCTATCACTGATTTTTACCCCAGTACTACTTAAAATCCTCTAAGTGGGAAAAGATCCCTAATTATATGTATGTTCTGATTGTTTGTTGTGTTTTATCTATGTAGGCAAAGTATAACGTGCTTTTATTAAATTAATGGCCAAAGCCTTTGAGAACTGACTTTTAAAAATAATTGTTGAAATTTTATTCCCTTCTGCTGCAGCCTTTATGAACAGTAACATTCCAAACCTTTATTATTTTAAATATAAGCTGCTAGTGTATCAAAGTGGAGGCCAATAGTGCACAAGAAGATAAGCTTTTACAGTGGCGATTCCAGAATTCTATTGAGTAAAATTATTATGGATTTTAAAATAAATGGGCAATTTGTCTTAGGCTAGGAGGTTTGTGCCAATTTCATTAAGCAAGAAATATACTTGGTAGTCCGCCCTTTCAGTTGCCATAAAATGTTTCATTTTCAGATTTTTTAAAAGCTTTTGAAGATGCAGATCATCTGTCTGTATGTAGTACTTTCAAAATTACAATAGCAGGTTTACCATACAGTGTGCATGAAAATCCCAGCAGAAACTGCCTACAACTGTTGAATATCTAATCCCAACACCTGTCTGCCTCAATACATCAGCAGTGAACTACCACTGAATTAAAAAAGTATATGCATGCCTTTTTCCCCTTACTATGTCTTTATATCTTCCATTCATTCCCACAGGTGATCTACAAGACAAACATCATCCCAAATCCAAAGTTTAGCAGTAAGTTATGAATACAAATGTATTTCAATGGAAGAAAGGCAATTATGAACTAAATTATGAACTAAATGGTAGACTTCTGTCTTTTTCTTTTCTGCTTACTTTTCAAACTGGTATGGCTTCTTAGAGTTTAAAATTGGTAGAAACTTTTATATATTTTAGTGAATATATATATATGAATATATTTTTAGTGAATCCTGTATAGCAGTCCATAGGACCCTCCTGTCTTATCCAGTGGTACCTTGGAGGAAGAAAGCAGTTTTCTGTCAAATGGTTTTGGCTCAGTTTTCCTCTTTGCTAAAAAGGAGCCAGTTTGTGCAAATCTGTCTTGGGGGTAATATTCAGAAATACAATTAGTACATGATGCAAACAGCAGTAAATTGGATTTAATTGGCCTAAATGTTTGGCTATGAAGGCATGCAGATTGAAGCCAGAGGATATCCTAGAATAAAAAAAATAAGAAATGGTAGAATCATTTTTTATGATGAGAGTGCTGCTTCTTATGTTATGGATGTTAATGTGATCTGCCTTCTTTTCTGCATTTATAATTAGATAATAAAATCGTCATTTCAATATGTATTCAGGATGTTTGGACTCATAACCAGGATTGAAAAATCTGTTTTGATTTCTGCATCTCTAAAGTTTGACAATAAGTTAGAAACTGTATGTGATTATACCTGCTTCTATCATTTTTATGCACAAAGTTAGACTTATTCTGATGATAACCTGAGTGTATCTGATATCTCCTTGACAAAGCAGTTTCAATGAGTTCACTAGGATGTTTTTATGGGACAGATAATGGCAAGCCTCTGTTTTTCAAAAGGGCTTGTTGAATGAGATCTATTCTTTGATGGATCATTAGGTTCCCCATTTGACAAACAGGACAACCCAAGCTAAGAAGCAGTATATTTACAAAATACCTTATATCATCTTTAGCTCTTTTTCAGATGTTTTTGTCATAAAGCCAAGATTTCCAGTTCCAGGTTTTTTCAAGCTTTTTATTTAGATTTGCCTTCAAAGTTTCCACTGACAGTAGGATAGACCTGATTTGTAAATTATGAACCTCTTTAAGACAATTGGTTGGTTTGTCAACTTGAGACTACTGAAAAGCAGAATAACTTGGTTTAAAAATATGTAGAAAGAAGTAATTATGAAATACTTTTTTAAAATGCCAAGAAAATATATTTAGGATACAAAAGTATGCAACTATAATTGTAATTTTTTTTATAAAATGCTATGTTTCCAAACAGCTAAAAACTCCAGATTAATATAGGGAAACACAGAGATCAACTGTAAGTTCACATGATTAAAACCAGCAACAAACAAGTAAGATTGGTAAGATGTTTCTGCTAGAAGCTAGCAGCAGAGTAAGTGTATTTTGGAAGCAGTCTAAATTTACAAAAAAAAAAAAAAAAAAGATAGAGGAATTTTTTGGCTAAAATTTTGCTGATGTATTTGATAACATCTCAGAAAGAAACCTGGCAGACAAAGGAATTCCTCACAGTTTTCTCTCCTTGACATCCAGTTGATGCCAAGACAGTTTTCTGTGTGGGCAGTACCAGAGCCAGAGTGCCTCTTCCTTAGAATTATGGCATTTTAGATAGAACAGAATAAGTTTTCCTGGTGCTGTTCTAAGTGTCACATGGTTAGCCAGACATAAAGTTCAGGGATTCAAGTGGCAAAATCCCCTTGCACATACTGAGCGAAGCTGATCTAAAGATTGACTGTTGCCTAAATAAGTATGGAAGACAGAAAATAAGGGAAAAAAGGTGAAAGCAGTGATACAATACTAGGGCTAAAATGAAGCAAAATCTTTGAACGTGAACATTTTGGGATTATATACAGTATGTTCAATTTTAGGAATAATTATTTTTGTTTTCTTATCAAAGCCCTAGTGAGAGTAACAGCATGCTGAAATTAAATTTATCCTGTGTTGGCTGCTAATTTTCATTGAAAGCTTGAGAAACATAACACTAGTTTTAATGACAGATAAAGAGGAGTTACTTGTGTGACCCAAATAGCCTTAATTTATGCTGTTTGATGGTTTACAAGTATTTAATCAATTTCACACCTTTTTGCTAAAAACAATGTAACTAACTAAAGATACTGTATTTGCATTATAACTTAAGTCTTATATCAGAAATATTTAGGTTTTAAAATGAGGAGTTTAACTTATGATAAAACCAAGAGTGAATGCAGAGGGTTACTCATAGATACCTGTAGCATATCTACCTTTCTGAGAGACAGAGACTCAGAAATTCATAGAAAATGCAAGTTTTTTTCAGCATACAGAATAAAAAAATCAAAAAATTCAACTTACTTAGAAGGTAATTGCTTACAACTAGCCAATATCTGTCTAAAAGTCCACCTTCTGCAGAGAAACGTATCAGTTCAGTCAAGGTCCACATGCAGTAACCTGCAAGTGTAACCTGCTACCTTTGGAAAAGCCAAGAATGAGAGGTTTTGGGTTGGTTGTTTTTGTTTTTTTTTTAATGTAGGTTTGTACAGCAAACTAATACAAAAAACACATATCAAAGAAGTAGGAAGCTTATGTTTCCATCCTCTGCATGAGGAGATTGAAACCCCTGTCTACTGTTTCCTGGAAGAATACTCAGATTTTCAAACCATAGGGTTTTCTGTGCTTTTTACTGAGATTGTGCCAAAGGCATGAAAACAAAAGCACACATGAGAACCTTCTTGTATCATTAAGTTGCAGCATTTTTCACCTTGAAGAATAGATCCTCCTGTTCTGGTTTCTGAATGAAAAGCAGTTTGTGTAATTTAAAGCAAGAACCTCTAACCACTGAACTATTAAATAAAGGACATTTGAGATTAGATGGCAGTTCTGGGTTTTTTGAGGACTTCAGGACTGAATTAAGACCAAGTACCAAATCTTCCTACTTGTGTCTTCTAACAGGTGATAGATACCAGCAGGTCATCAGAAAATACCTTTGAGGGTTTGTCATAACACAAATCAGTAAATGACTAATGATTCAGAGATGGTCCTTACATTTTCTCATGCCATAACAACTAATTAGTGTATTAAAAGAGATCTATAGAGCTAGTTCCTTAGCAGCTATATATTAATTTAAATCTGAATTAATGCTTGTCTAATTTCATATTTTTATAATAAAAACTGCAGCAATTTCCCCATTTATTAGCAACTTTAATGGATCTACCTAATAAAATTGCTGTATGATTAACAGATATTCGAATATAGATGTAAGATGTTTACAAATATTGTCTGTTTTCTGCTTTATTAAAATATGGCAAGTTTTTGGCATCACTTCATTTCAACTTTAATGACCAAGGCTTAGGAAGTACTCTGCTGAAAATGATGAAAGAGGGAGGCTTGAGGCTTCTTACTGAATTAAATTAGGAGAGTTTCAGTGTCCTGTTAAATGTCCAGATTTCACTCCAAGATCAACTATTCTACAATAAAATAACTTATAAACTTCTACTTCTTGCAAATCTCCAAAGTTTCTCTTGGTTTTGTCTTTCAGTCTCAGAAGGTAAAATGTCTTTCATTAATTTTCAATTCTTGCAAACCTCTTTATTAGCATTATAAATAAATAACTCATATTTTAAAACAAAACAAAGCACTTACTAATGCTTTAAAATAAAGGAGAAAAAAAAACCAAAACAGCAAAAAACAGACACAATCCCTCAAGAACAGACAAATCCTAACTGCTGAAAATCCAGTTTTAGCAGCAGCTGGTTTTTGGATGTTTGACAGAGTGCAAGTTATGAGCTAGATACCTAGAGATAGAAAAAGATTAAATTTGATATGCCCCCTTCCAGCAGCTGTGGGATTTAAAGTGTCACTATACTTTGGTTGATTTAGATCCTTAAATTGCTGTCTTTTGGAGATTTTCTTCTCAGGACAGTGTCTAATCCCCACCTCTCTCTGATCCCTCCTACAGCTCCTTTGCATTGTCTAAGGAATTTCCATGTGCTTAGGTCCATGATTTTTATTAAGATCTTTCCAAAGCACGGGGGAAGTTTTGAATGCAAACCCAATTTACAGTGTTTGTGTTCAGCTGCATGGAAATTCACCTAAGCCAGCCAGTAGGAAAAATTGGAATGGAAGATTCCAGTAGCTTTCATTATTTTCATTAATCTTATGAAAGAAAAACATGTCAATATGGTTTCTTTACCTCTTAATGTTTTTGGCAATTATGAAATACTCTGCAAGAGACCAAATGATGGTCTAGTTGCTACAAATCAACCACACACCACTGAATAATTTAATCAGATGCATGGTCATATGAGCCTACTGAGGTTCTCACTCCTGTACAGTGGTTTTCTCTTACCCAAAGTTTTTCAGTGAAAGGGACCCAAAGTGCAGAATAAATAAGCATCTCAGTTGGGACTGTGGGGTTTTGTAGTTATTGAGCTATTTCTAGTTTGAGCTCTCAAAGAAATTTTCCTTCTTGGCTTATGTCAGGGATGCTAAATGGGTCAGCTGGCTGTTAAGCAGATATAATTATGACAGAAAAACAGATAACGTTATGACTTTGTCATAGTGAAAATTTTAGATTGATAAAGTAAACATCTCAGAGAGATGAGAGATGAAAGAACCAGTATCTGTTATCTTTTCTGTTCTATTCTGTTCTGTAACGAAAGCCCCAATTACCACTAGTATAAAACATTGTCTAGGTCAACAGGATTCCCAGGAGAAGATATGACAAACAGTTCACTCACTCTGTGTGGCAGATTCCCAGCACACATGCATAGTCTGATACATGTGACAAAAGCAGATATTTCTGGTCCTTCTTCTTATAGCTCAGGGCAGAAGAGGCCTTTCAATGGTCCCATCTCTAACTCCCTGGTTTTCTCTGCTAAGGGAACCTATTGTACTGTTGTCTCGGTTTCAAGTGATGATTTGCTGCTAAGCTGCAGGCAGCACTGTACATCCCCCATGCTCCACTGCTCCCAAGGGGTGGTAGGAAAAATGCTCTTCCAGTCATTGCAGTTCTGCTGTTATCTGTTGGCAGGAACACTTATCATCTAACCTTGGCAACCCAGGAAAGCTCCGTCTTGCATGATCTACCTCCGTGTGTGGATGCAATGGAATGCCTTGTTGATATGAGGTATCTGCCTGAGGTGTGATGGCCTGGAGTGACTCACAGACAAGTATGCTCTGGGAGGAACATTTTAGCCTCCTATCCAGGTACATCCTGGCTTCCTCTTTAGCAATTAAACATAGATAAAACCTATTATTCTTCACATAACTTCCAAGGACTAAGGGAAGTATGTGATCTTTACTCTTGTCAGAGTTCATTAGAGTAGGTGCTCCTGCAAACACACCATTTGTTTCTTTAGAAAGATAATTAAACTAGCAGGGGGAAAATGCTTAATGTGGTAGCTAGTGCAGAAACTGTTCTGTCACCCTGCTACTCAGATTTCACATTTTAAAAATCCTGATGTGTCTGTAAATCAATGAGCTATTTTTGTTTGTTTACCTGATCATAAGCCAGTGAAACTGAATATATTTATAAATGCTGATATCTCCTGTATTAGGAACAGCAAGTTCAGTACAAAGCACACCTGAGCCCTCTGAATTTTGTCAGATATTTATGTCATTTCATTATCTAAGTTTTCAGATTATTTCACCTCAGTTTCAGTCTCTTGATGAAAAACAGTCATTTCTCCTGTTGTTTTGATTTAGCATTTTACTGAATTTTGTACTTATTTATTTGTAAGATAAAATCCCTGTTCTGCTACATCTCTTCTCAACTCTTGAGATTTTTTTCAAAAGGTTATGCCAATTCTTCTGTCTGTATAGCTGAAGAATTTAACAATTGATGGACCTGAACTAGGACATCAAGCTGTTGATTTTTTATATTTTATATCTATGGACATGCAGTGCATATTTTGGTCAAAACTATGCAGAATTTAACATAGATTTGTGCAATGATTACTTCATCTGATGTTTTTCTTTCCCTTAGATATAAGCATAAGCAAAGTTAAAAAAAAAAAAAAAAAGGGTTATTCCTGGGAAATCAGCACGATTCATACATTCTAAGCTTATTTTCAAGAAATAAGTGAACATTTTGGGATGATTTTATACAAGTAGCCTGTTGTTCATTCCGGTGAAGCCTGGGAGAAAGAGTGGAACTAGACAGCAGCTTCCCCTTGGCACAGCCAGACTATTTGAGTTATTCAGTGGAGCAGAAAGGTGCTGGATTGCTTCAGTTGCTTGTTGCTGGTGGAGGATTACTTGGATACAAAGCAGGGTGTGTACTTGGTGCAGAGACTCCCTGGCAGTTTGGAGTGAAATCCCTGTCTCAGGGAGTTTCAGTACAGGGTAAAGACGTTTTGGAAGAAGAGCCTGTCAACTCCTTTTAAAGATCTGTTTTCTAGGACGAGATTTTTTGTCTTCTTAGTGGCACATGTACACAATACTCTCCCCAAACACTGACACACACACACTGAAACATGCACACATGTTCGTGACAATGTTGAACTGCAGCACATCTAAGTACAAAGATTTGAATGAGGGCAATTTCATTTCTTGATTTGGGTTAACTTGCTGCCCAAAGCATTAGTTTTATTATTTCTTTAACAGCCTGGGCTAGCTCCAAGCTCTGTGTCGTACAAGCTTTGAAGCTTTATCTTACCTTAGTTTCTTTCCATTAAAAGGGGAATCTGCCAGCATCCAGCTACAGCATGTTGTAAGCAGTTCTCAATTCCTCCTTCTGCAAGGTTCCTGCAGCTGACATCTTCTCTACACTCTGCTTTGAACTCTATTCCAGCCAGCCCACGCTGCACACAGCATGACATAAGATGTTGCAGCAGTCCTCTTGTTTCTCTACTGTAAAAATTCTTCACCTTCTCTGCTTTCTGACAGTTTGCCCTTGCTCTGACTCCTGCCTTCTCACAGTACAATGTCACAGCCTGCCAAAGATGGTGTGCCAAGAAAGAGGAGCACATCTGCTTCCACATTCTGGCTAGGTCAGCACAAAGAGAATTGATTTAATAAAATTTATTTTTGGAGATTCTACCTTTCCTGATCCAACATAATCAAATCAACTAGTGAAATAATCCCTAAACTGGCTATTTTTCCTTCGATGCTTGAAACCATAACGCAAGTTAGTTCTCGATTCTTCCTGGTATGGATTTAAAAAAAACACAAACTAAAAAAAAAATCTAAGTCACTTTGGAATTGGAGTAACATTAACTGGTTAAAAAAGTACAGCTGGATTTTGAAGAGCTAGTAAGACTTAAGTCTCTAGCCAGGAGAAAGACTCAGTATTTGAGTCTTGAGTGATTTCACCCAAGCACTCTTTCATTTCCACCAACAGAGTAGGACCAAGTCCTAATACCCTAGAAAATGCTACCCTTTGCCTTTATACAGTAATAAAGACTGGATGGCTTTTTTATATGGAGTTTATATCAGCTGAGTAAGAGGCAGATGGGGTTTGTATGCTAATAAGAGTTACAATTCATTGCCATGGGTAGGGAAATGAACACAATAAATTATAAAGCCAAATAAAATTGTCAAGATGCATTTTTGAAAATGCAGTGATTTTTCAAAAAAAAAGTTTTCTGTACCATTCACAGTGATTAGATGTGACCGGTACAGAAAAAAACAACTGGCAGAAAATAAAGGTACTAATTGTGAGTGTCTGGGCAGCTACACAAATTAACAATGCATTTGTGTTCACTGAATAGGGAAAAAATACAGACTGTCCTGGGGGGAGAATGAAGTCTTGCTGCACGGTAAAAAAAACTGCAGGTTAGGGACAGTGTTCCAGAAGTTAGAGGAAAAAGCTTGCTGAAGCACCAGTTAAGACAAACCCTGGAAAACCATTGGCAAACCATGTTTGAGCTTCATATTTTAGCTAGTTTTTATTTTGATTATTTATAAGTTTGAGTGATCACATTGTGTCAGAAGACACACAGCATGACTGCTAATTTATTTCTCCTGCACTTCTTCTCTTACAGCTTCTCTGCAGGTTCTGGTAGCCCTACTTGGAGTCATGTTCACCTGCAGAGGCCTCTAAGATAAGGTAAGGGGAATATGTTCAAGAAACTGGTGTTTAGGTACGAGGAAATGTCAATTCAAAGGAAGCATCCTCTGCTACCTCTATTCTGCCTGCATTGCAGGATGGGTTGTTTCTACTGAAGTTTATGGACTGCTGCATGCTTGAAATGATACCATTTTAGAGCAGAGAAGTTAATCTGATACAGTACAAAGATTTTTGCCGTCACTGTTTTGTAATTTAACGACTGCTGTAACTTAATTCACCTGATACCCAGGTGATACCTTGACTATTGATAGCAATGAGATCAGCATCATCTCTTGGAATGTGGCTCCAGGGCAGTGAAGAATCATGTAAAATTTCTGAGGAACTGTTTTCCACTGAGCTCTCACAGAGGGCCTATCTAATTAATGAGGGTTTTGACACAGTTATTCTCGCAGAGATTCCTAATTACCCACTAAAAATTTTTAATTCCACTGACTGAAGCAGTTAGTGATTTCTGAATATGTGATACTCCATCATGTGGTCTTGCTGCATCTATTCCCATTGACTATATGACCAATCCCTCACCAAACAATTTTCAAAGGCAGAAACAGTTTGGCAGTGGAACTACTTATGTGGAGTAATGTTGCTTTGGGTATATTTTTGAGGATGAATTTTGAAGTGCATCCATTCCTTTGGATGAAAGATTTCTGCCAGTAAAGTTTAAGATGGCGTTAAGGTGGCCTCCAAGAAAGGAAGCATATGGATAGCTGAAATGGGTAGGATACACTGTGTATGGAAGAGCAAGTTATATAATGAAGTGACCTAGGCCTAAGGTGTTTATTCTAGAGCCCATGGAAACGTGCTCTTATACTTCATGTGTATTTCTCTGTCGGTTTATGCACATATGTTATACACATGTGGAATCATTAAAATAGCCCTTGATGACATATACAGGGATAAGGTTCACAGGCAAATTCATAAAACACAGACTGCAGTTTTTCTAGTTATTTCTAGGAACTTAAATATCTTCCTTAGATTCAGATCTTCATTGACAGAGTCTCTCTTCCTAGTCAGTGGAAAACATCTGAGAGAAGTTTGGCCCATAGAAGGGTCAAATCATCTTCTGGAGAAACTTGATCTGCTTTTCACTGAAGATGTCTTATTCTGTCAATTATATAAGTCTAGAGCAACTATGCTCCTGGAAACCTCAATTAAATACCTAAAATTTGTCAGAGTAAAATGGCCCCAGGAAAATGGTTCCAAAAACTTCAAATGCACCAGGCTGTGTTGTAATTCAGTTAACAGACTTCCAAATTAGTCAGGAAATGTGATCAAAGCATCACATTAAGGCACTATTAAGAGGAATACACTTTGATCATGACTAATGAGGTGCAAAAGCAGAAAAAAAAAAAAAAAGAAAAGCTGTGAAATAAAAAGATAATTAAATGTAAGAACTAATCTGCCTCCATACTGTCTTATTGACAGGGCAGAGGTTAATATCAGTGCATATTTAGGCAGACATTATTATCTAATTCTCTAACCAGTTCTTTTTATGAAAGCTATTTGTGCTGAGAGTAAAAAGGATTAAACATAAAAATATTAGGTTATAAATGGGTGGCTCTAATGTATTTTTTCCATATAATTTCAGGACTCAAGTATGAAATCTAAATTCCAGTGTTTGGAAAAAATGGTGAGGCTGTGCTAATGTATGGAAAGACTAGAACTAACCCAATATTGGCTAGATTGATTAATCTTTGTATATCTCTCTGTGAGAGGTCAAGTGAAAGCTCCATTTATTGACAGAAAACCAGAAAAACATGAGTTAATTGTTTTTCTCTACTAAAATAAAGGATACTTTTAATTTCTAGTTTTATCATTCATTAGCCAGATTTATCAGGAATCTGAGATTGGTGTGGTTTTACTGCAAAAAAGTATAGCCATGCTGCTGAACATGAGGGAGGCCTCTATGCTCCATGCTCAGCTGATCTAGCACAATAAATATGTGTGATAGTAAAGTAAAAGTGAATTTAAAACTGTGAATTTATCGTCATTTATCTTCATCTTTTATTGATCTAAAAAAGGTTGTGCTATCAAAAAAAGGAAAAATAAAATGCCTTATAAATAATGTGAATCGATACTTCTGATTTATTGTCACAACTGTTGGTAGTACGAAAAATAATAAATGTAACACAAACAGTGCTCAGGGTCTTAGATGAAATTTCAACCAAGCTGCAGCAGCTGGTGGGGATATACATTTTTGTAAGCAAAGCAGAAAACTTTATACTTTGTTTCCCTACCATCAGCTACATCTAGCAGCAACAAGGTTGTATAAATAATATTATCAAAAAGCATATAATTGCACTGCATAAGTGTGCTATGCACACTTGAGTAGGTATAGTATAGCACACCTAAATACAGTGGGATATAGTATGACTATATTATTCTCCTATGACTATATTATGTAGTTAAATAGTTCATGCATTATTACATGGTATTAATAAAATTTTATCATAGCAAGCACTATAAAAGACGGATTCACTAAGATTTATGGCACTTTTTAGTAATATGCATATGGTAATTTAAAATACTATGTGGAGTCTATAGCCTGAATATGATACACTGACCACTTCTTTATTGAATTAGTGCATTTATATTTTTAAAATCCAAAATTTGAATAAGAGCCATGCCTTTTATATTGTGACCACTAAATCTAGGGAAATTTTCAATTTTGTTGCACAGTTGGAACTCAGTTTACACCACCTATGAATGTCATCTATGGCATTATGTTCTTCTGTCTTTTCGCATTGATGAATGATGGGCCTTACATTGAAATAAAAGATAACAAAACTAAACGTGTTTGGAAGCATGGTGAATGGAAATGCTTTTAAAATATGAATTAGAATTACCCTATAGAACATATTGCCAAAATGGAAGAGTTGATAGCTAGATACTCTTGTAGGTAACTATGGAATCAGTAGTGCTGGTATTAAGAATTAGGAGAAGAACATCACATCTTCTGCTTTTCTCCTCTCCTGCACCTCAGAAAGAAAGGGTGATAAACCCAGTCTGGTGATACTTTCTGGCTTTTGTTTACAAAGAGGTTCTTCAGGCTGGAGGCATTATCTTTGTATTTGTATTCACTCTCTTTGAAGAATTTCTATGTGTATAGTTACTGTGAATTTCAACTAGATATTAGAAGACTTCTGAAATCTAAGTTACATTGAAAGCCTATCTTCTTAATTGCATCTATACTATAGGAGTTGTATTAGCTTCTCTTCATTGCTCAGTGTTCCCTTTGGTTACCCATAGGTAGTACACTGTTCTCATCCCTTTACATGGTCTCCAGCAGCTAAAATGTACACCTTTAGTCCTGAAACTATCTCTGCTTTAGTTATCAAATGGAAAAGAAAGATTACTTATTGAAACACTGGGCTTTTTGGTGAGGCAATAAATAAAACATCAAAATTACTGAATTAAATAACTAAAGCAGCAGCTGGTTCTTATGCCAAGATATCAATGAATTCCTCATTTCTTATAAAATGTGTTGTGGAGCAGATTTTTTTTTAAAAAGCAAACAAGTAAAAACCAATTAATATTTGTTTATAATGCTGATCAACATGTCTAATAACTGTTGCTAGCATTTCCACGAACAGTTTTGTTTTTCACTATTTCTAAATAAATTTCTCTTTGGCCATGTAGTTTATGATTGGCAGATGGTGGCTGTGCAATGTATTTTGGAACAAATGCAGCTGACAGACTGTAGGTGGGTAGTATATTGAGCTGGCCAATCTCAGCATTCTGCCCACATGTAAATAGCACAGTTTATAAGGTATTTTTTTGTTTCTGTCCTGTCATTGAAAATACAATTAAATATTCTGGGTACTTTTTAAAATTTTTTTAAAAGAACTTCAGATAAACTGTGTCCACTTGCCTGACCAAGCGTGGAGCTAACTGAAACATGTTGATTTAGATAGCTGAGGGTCTGACCACTAGTGCATGTATCAGGAGTCACAGAAAGATAGAAAGAAACTCTACTGCATTTGTAAAGATTTGTCCTCTCTGTACAGAAAGAATGGGATGTTCTGTTGGTTTTATCCATCAGCTTCAGAAAAATGGTATCCTGTGACTAGACTCTGCAAGATGCTCTCATAACATGAATAAATAACCTGGATTTTTATTGCAAGAGTACCAACAGGCTATCAGAAAGTAAAAAAAATGTGCTGTAGATCATTTAAAGTTTGGGGAAAAAGTTATCTCAAGTTCTGCTTCTGATCAGGAGCCAAAACCAAGACATTTTTTTCACATAATCCAACAGAAGGCTTCATTGTACTCAAAGATGAGTAAAGTTTTAGAAAAAAACAGGGACATATTTTTAATGGATTCTGATTTATACAAATTTGATTTCTTAGATACAAACTACAAAAATGTGCATATTTGCTGATAATTCTCATCCTAATCAAACTACAGTCTACCTGTCTGTAACAGGGTTGTCTGCTTCATAGGATCCAAAAGCTCCATCAGTCCTGTTCAGCTGCCCCATCTAACCAATGGATGCTGTAAGAGGAAGAAGACAGGTTCTGTAAGAACCTGAGTGAAGTAAGGGCTGCCAGACTGTGATCTGAAGGTGGAGCTGAACCAGTCGGTGTCAAATGCAGTAACTGGTAAGTTGCTGAAGATGGCTTTGGTCTTGACTTCTTCCAAAGGCCTTGGCTTTCCTGATATGCTGAGAGGTCAGGAAAAGGTGGCAGTTATGAATAGAACCTTTGTGAAGAGAAGAAGCAGAAAGAGAAGTGCTGTTCAAAAGCTGGGAACAGGAAATGACTGTTAAAAGAAATGTGGTCACCAAGGTACCATGGAAGAAAATGTGGCAAGTTGATAAGGAGAATGTCCAGGCAGGAACTGGGCTCAATGCAGAAGACATAAAGCCAGTTGTAAGATCAGTGTGACCCATATTGGCAAAGTGCTAAAAGCTGCTGGCAGAAGGGCAAAAGGCAGGAGAAACATACATTTTCTAGCACTTAGAGCAGATTGGGAAGCAAAATTGGAAAGGTGTCTGAATACTTCTGAATCAGCAGGTGGAGAAAATGAAGCAAGCATAGAAGAGAGGGTAACAAATTTTCCCTTCATTTAGGTTATTTTTGTGTAGGGTAACAGAGACTGCTTAACAGCAAAGGAGGAAATATAGAAAATGTTAAGTCAGGAACTGTCAAGAAAAATGGGCCCCTGAATTTCCAGAGACACCTTCAATGGGTGTCAGGTCATTTAACTTCAGAAAGAATCTGGAAGATATGTTTTGTAATTAACAGGTATGAGGTAGAATTGGCTGCTGTAAATGAAAACTGATGGGAGACATTAAAGTAAGGTGCTACCTGGAATCAGTTTTACCCTGCCAGGTGGGTACATTGATAGATGACTCTTATTAAACTCTGTCCCTGGTTAGCTCATGTGATATGAATTCTGGGATTCAGAGGCCAAATACGGGAGCAGCTGAGGGGCTGAAGACCATCTGGCAAGGAATGAAGGAAGAAACGTGTTGTATTGCAGGAGCTGGCCTGTTTCTGAAAATGACTTTAAGAGGTATGTGTGCAATAGCTAGCTAGATTCTCTGTGGGTTGTGAGGTCTCGAGCAACCTACTTGTGCTACTTCACTACTGATCCTGAGAGACGAACCAGGCAGTAAATGGCTTGTGGGTAGTCGGAGGATGATGAAAATCTCTAGACATTTTGCATACAATCTGTCTGGAACTCATCATATGCCATGCTGTTCTGAGGTGTACTACTGCCATATGGTATTCTGAAAGATGTGCCTGCCATACAGAGGGAAACAATAAAAAAATGTCCCCATTTGATGTTGTTTGCAGTGAACAATGTCTCAGCATGCATCTCTGTAACTGGAGCACAATCTAACAGCAATAAGGAATGGCCACACTATTTACCATGATGATGATTAATGTCAATGTTTTAACTTTTTTTTTTTTTGTTCCAGATAAAAGCTTGTGATTCACTTCTCCTCTTGTACAATTAGATCAAGGCTATCATGTAGTTTACTGAGTTCATGCAGTTCACCATGTACATAAAGAAATTGATGTGTTTCTTCCTTCTTTCAGTCAAATACAAAATGTCCAGGAAATATGGCTGAAAAAAATTACATTAATGGCGAAATATGTTTCATAATTGCTTATTTTTTCTAGATTTTAAAGGTAATTTAACTTTTTCTTAAAAGCACTGAAGCTTTTACAGATTAAATAATCTGTGGCACATATCTCTTGACTTTTGACTTAACTACCTGCAGCGACCCCATTTGAAAGAATCCTTGTGATGCAGCTGCAAGATACCATGGTTGATCCTTTCCTTTGGAGATATATTGAATAGAAAGTTATGCCTAGAGAACAAGCAGGGCACAACTTGTTTTTGTATTGATCTTAGCACTGAAATTACCATGGCAATTCTCCAGGACACGATGTAGGTAGATAGGTGTGACTTGCTGTGTTTACAGATATCTGAGCTTATCTGTAAACACAGCAAGTCACACCTATTGTGTGAGATGTCTCTGTAAAGAATATAATGGATTTATTTGTCTCAGTGAATTTGTATTATGCAAATATCAAGTAATTTCAGTAATGTCATTTTTTTCTCTCTAAATATCATGATGTTAGGAAGAGAAAAATGTTTACTGGGGCACTGAATAAAAAGCTTTTATGTGAACAGTGCTTACCTGAAATTTGATAAAGGTATGAAAGGGAGAAAAAAAATCTCTGTGTCACTGTGACATACACAGAAAATGAAGGGGAATGAAAACCACAGGTGAGAGAAGCTAACTGCAAAAGGATGGGTGAGTCGAAAGCAGAAGGGTGAGATTGGGAGTAATTACAATCTCAATAATTAAGCTTTTTAAGCACAAAAGGGGAAGGGACACACTTTCAGAACAGCAAACTACAATGTTATAATTGTACATGGGCGGAAGGAGACAGTTCGTATCAGGACACTCAGGTTTGATGGTTTTTTTCCTTAAAGGGAAGTCATAATATTTTTGGATAGTTACAGAAAAGACAACAGTCATATTTGTTTTAGCAATGTGTTTCTAGAAGTGTATGTGTTTGTGAAGAACTTAATAGACAGCAATAGGGGAACTGAATTGTTTGTGAGATTTTATTAATAAGGTGTTTCATGTTCAGAAGGAGAGAGGAAATACAAAGGTTTGGAAGCATGTGGGAAGTTATTAAGGTTCACTTTTATGCTAAAGAAAAAAGATATTAAAATCTGTATCTAAAATGAATGGCTTTTCATAACCAAATCTTTAGCAGAGATCTAGTGGTAGTTACACAGATAGACATTAAAGGAAACAGCTGGCATTTCCCTCAAGTGTAGAGGATGCCCATTTGGCATTTCAGGAGTGGTAATTATCCTGAGTTCTTACTGATAGAATGAACTTCTTTTGATGAGTTGAAGCTACCCATTTTACCTGATTACTTCTTTTATCTAATTTTATGCCTATGTTTAGAAGTCTGCCCTTTCCCTGTTGTACTTTGTGATATCTAATATTTAATTCGTAGTACTTTACCTTGGTGTCATCAATGCTGGGAGTGAATAAATAGCTGGAATTTGGAGTAAGGTTGGTTATTTATTCTGACCAAAAGAGTTGTGTGAGCTCCATGCTCATTGTAGCTCTTTGAATCCCAGACCACGTGTAGAGGTAGGCTCTTCAAACTACCAATGTGCAGACTCAGCCTGGGATATGGTAATTATGCCATGATTTTCTTTCTCCTCCCTCCTCCTTTATCAGCTGGCACAGAGTCTGAAAGGCAAGCTGATCTTATGATCCATGCTTGTGGATAACTGGGAGAATGTCTCTAAAATGTGTTTCAAGAAATTTTTTTTATGAGAGAACTTGCCCTCAACTTACCTTTTTTTGACCATAATGGCTTCAAAAACTGATGGTTTAAAATGGTTGAGAAAAATGGTGGTTTAAAATGTCAAATTAAAAAATTCACTGCACAAGAAGAAAGGGATTTTTTGGGTACAAAAGCGCTACTTCAGAAAGTTTTGTTCAAAATCAATTTGAATACTAAGGAACTCAAGGAAGATTATATAGAACAGAAGGATTTGACACTTTAAATTGACTACTCACTAGACAACTTCCAAAGTAAATCAACTTGACAAGCTCTTTAAAAAAGAAGACAAACTAATGGTTTCATATTATTGAGGAGCATATGAGAATATTTTCTTCTAGAAAATAGAATATTTCTACTAGAAAACAAATAGCTGTGAGAGAGATAACAGCTGGTATGGGAATTGGTAACATTCTTATCTCAACTTACAGATGCTGGCTAATGGCTCCTTGAGTAATATGTGAATGAGTATACCTAAAGGGTCATAAACCTCAGGAAATTCCCCAAATACTCAATAGTGAAAAGGAAAATTGTGGCTGTTTTCCTAGAAAAGCTGTCTTGCTGTTCCTTAATGTTAGGAAAAGTTCCATCATGTGGGCTAAACAGCTTGGGTATTGTATTCCTGCTTCTGGTCCTGCTTCAGTTGACTGAAGCTCACCACAGTCCCTCAGAAAGACTTCAAGGTCAGATCACTTAAATCTTTATATATGAATTTAACTGTTGGATTCAATAAACAAATGCTAAGGGTAAGATGGTGCTGATCATCAGAACAAGCAATGATGCAAATAGTCTGTAGTAGTGCAGCTATACTACTTGTTTATCTTAGTACAAGAAAAGGCTGCTTCTCACTCACCTATTATAATTAGATTAATATGACCCATGTGGTGATTTTATCATTACTGAATATATCTGGATGTTGAAACCTCCACTTTCTTGACAGCCTTTGGAAAGTATTACTTCAATAAGAGGTATTGGAAAGGACTTATTGCTCTTGGCAGTTATTGTTACTGATCAAATGTTCACTGAAGTGAACTGTGCAAAGATTTCAGTAATTCTATGATGTTTTGAGCCAGCCCTGAGACTTTCCTTTTGCATATTAGACTTCTCAAACCAGGAGTCAAACAAGGCATTTGAACTAGAGGTACCAATATATCATGAGTGTCTGAAGGAAATGCCTCCAACATAACACAGCTAAACACTTAGCTTTGATGATCATCTGCTTTTCTGGCAGCTCAGCTACCTTTTATAGGTGACAGAGAGGACACTCTCTGTCTAAATTGGCATGCTTAGGAAGTGCTCAAGTGCTTTCTGTGTTTTATTTCTCCCTGATCATGGATATCCTTTCCTTAGATGTCTTAATCAGATTGTGGCTTGAGCAAGAAATCCTAGTTCTAAACTTGACACTGATGCATGACCCTAGACACTGCAAAAGGCTAATTACTTCTGAGAATCATCCCAAGTGCCTTGTATAGTAATCAAACAGGAATACTGTGCTAATACTGTAAATGAAGCAAAGGTCTCCTGAGTCTGAGTCTTAACTGCAAGAAGTTTTCTGTTGATAGGGGGAACTTTCTGCACTTGAACATGTAATTGATGGCTTTATGATGGTTTTCACTTAATTAAAACCAATCTGTCATTTTAGTTTTTAATTATAAAGGTCAAAAGCTTTTCATATGCTTTCTATCATTATTTCAGTCTCTAACAGAATTTATTACTGAGTATGTGTCTCTTACAGAATGAAACATGCACCACAGATTATATTTGACAATTCTTTGTGTATTTCTGAATCAAGCAACAAATCTGAGATCTAATATAGGAGGAGTACAGGGCAGACCTAAACCAAAAAGCTGCTAGAGAAAGACAAATTAGCCAAACAGAGAGAAAGGAAGGCAGACAAATGCCCTGAAAATATACTTTGACTCCATTATTTAAATGCTTTCATGTAATTACAGGGTGTACCGTACCTGTGTTTTTTAGACATCATCATCCAAAGTGGATGGCAGGTACTTAAATGATTTCAAATTAGACATGAGGCTCTGCTCTCCCTCCCTCATGATGTCTGAATGTGCTGACAGAAGTCTAAATTACAGTCCCTGTTTCAAGGTGGCTACATTTGAAACATCACACCAGTTTATAAACTCAAATTGTAATGGCCCAATTTATCAATATCTGTCTTTGCTTCTTACTCTATTTCAACTCCTTTTACTTGCATATTTAGGACTGGAAACAAACAAAAAAAATTTACCTTTTTTGTCCATCTTATGTAGCTGACTTGGTACTTGTGAAAACATGAAGGTAACCTGCCTCTTAGAAAATATGCTGAACGTGGTATGTAATAGATCACATACCTGAAATGTTATTTTTCATTGCTTTATGCATCAATGTGTTTATTTTTTAAGCCAGAAAAACCACAGTACAAACTTTCATATGGTGATGAAAAATTTGAAGTAGGCTTGAAGGACAGTAAATCAGTGGTTTGCATGTTAAAGCACAGGCTCTTATAACATATTAGGAATGATAAAGACCCATACCACTTAGTTTGTACTTCCATGATAGGGTTGGGGGTTTGGCTGCCTTAGTTCAGTGGGAGATGTTTCCCCTCTCTGAGTCTCGAGAGACTCACATCACAGGGCAAGCTGGTGGATATCCCAAAGCTTGATTAACTTTGGGAACATTGAGGAATGCTTCCCCATCCCACCCACTCTGGTTCTGCTCACTGCTGCAGATTTCCTTTCATGTACTCACAGCTATGTTATTCACAGCAGTGTCTGACTGTTCACAAGAGGAGAGGATATCTACACCCCCATTTTCAGTCAATTCACCAAGGAATGAAAGACACAGAGATCACTCCAAAGTGATCCAAAGAGAGCAGACATTTACCAACAGCATGGGAAATGCTGGATGACTGGAGTCAGGACTACTTTGGCTACTGGAGCTGCAAAATGGAATTTGGGTGGGAAAGCACAGGTTGGAAGAGGCACCAGCGTGCCTTGGAAATGTGTCCAGTGTTAGTTGCAGTGTCTCTGCTAGGAGTCTGTTCAACGAAAAGCAGCATTTACAGCATCCTTTCAGGTAACAACCTAGCAGATGGCAAATCAAAGATCTGTAAGAAGGGGCAGATACAATTCTGGAGGGAAAACATAGCACAAGAGGTGCTCCCAGAATGAACTGGGAGAAACCAGGCAAGCAAGCAAACATCATTTTTGATAATGGAACTCCAGATGTCAAAGTGCACTGGAATAGTTGATTTGATATAATCAAATTATCTATGCTTTTGGAGATGTGATTTTTTGCAGGCATGAATGGGAAGTTGCTTTGGCAGATCTGGTTGCTTACTGAGAACTCTTTAGTTTTCTTTGTGAGAACTGTGTGCTCTGGGTTGTGTTTACTAACATTGTTTTTGCGTCTTTGACAGTCTTTATGTATCGTGTTACCATTGATGTGTAATTGAGCAAGAGGAGGGACAGGGAGGGTGTAAAGGTTTGCTGGGGTGTTATGTGTCGTTGCTCAAGTGGAACAGAAGTTGCTCCTTTGGCAAGCAGCTCTTTTGCAGAAGTGCAGATAAATACCAGATGGGGGCTTACTTTTTTGGCTCACATAGTTTGTTTTGAAATGTGTTGAAACATTTTATGAGAAGGACATGGTGCCATCCAGAATCTCTATCAACCTTGCCTCATTTGTTTGACTGGATATGTGCCTTAGCTATAGATTTACCCAGGAAATGTTATGAGTTTAACACCCATTTCTCAGCTTTAGCAAGTAAACTGGAGAATTCAGTGCTGCTTCTTGCTCTTGATGTCATCACTTTTCTGCAGAGTGATAGATATGTACATACAGAAAATTGATACATGATCTATTGTCTAAATCTGAAAACATCCCTTTGGGTTGGGGACACCTGCATTAATTTAGGGAATTCTGAACTTCTTGCTCCTTCATTACTGTAATTGTCTGAACCATATTGTAGTGTTTTTAATATTACAGAATATTTGATCAGCTTTACAGTCAATTCTTCCTATATATTGTCATAAATACTTAATTTTTGTCTACCTCCAGCAATCCAAATTCTAAATTAACACATAAAAAAGTAGTTAAAGGCACACAAGTTGAGCCATTGTGTTGCCTATGTACAGTGTTTTCCAGACAAACTTAATGGTGCAGTAGGGATAACTTCTGAGGTAATGAAACTCACATGGGAGTAAACTATTGAAATGCAAAATCCTTATCAGCTTTCTCAAAGATGTAATAACTGGCCTTCTCTTGAATATCACTCCTGACCTTCCCAACATTGAACATATTAAGGGAATTTTGTGGCTAGGCTCATTAACATCTCCTTAAAAATGAGTAAATAAAATGCACAGCCAAGAACATGAATCTATTGCTTGCCTTATATTTTACAGTCCATCCTGATCCCTTATCCAGTGTTTGCTTGTTTGCAGATCTGCTGACCCTCTTCACCTGTTCATAAATCACATGCATTGTTTTCTGGATGTAGAGGAGAGAAAAAGGGAGAGAATTTGGAGGAAATGGGGAAGAGAGGTAGATAACTAAGAAACTCTGTTTTGTTTCTAATTCTTTTCTGTTCACTTAAGCTTTCTTGGTATTTTGGGGCCCTAGTGCTGCCTTTTTTTTTTTCCTCCCCATCTAAAGAGTTTGGTAACTAAAAAAAATAAATTACAGCTTTGAGAAAGGCCCACTGATCAGGACTTATTTTGGTCGCTACAGCAACAGCAGATTTCTCTGCACAGAGCAGTCTTCTCAAAATCCAATCAAAACAACAGATAATTGGTGTATAGGTGGGCAGAAGATGGCTAGAAAAGATCAGCACCTCTAAGCTTCAGGAAGCAATTCAAAACATCTGTGGCTTCTTTCGAGGCATGGAACCTGAAATGTAAGCATGTCTGCAGTTTGGCTCATTGGTGGTTTTGATAGAAACCTGTCTGCAAGGTTTTAGGGTGTGTTTGCATGGTCCACAGCTTTGCCACTTGTGACTTACAGGGCTGGAGCTGGGTACTCCAGCAAAGAATCAGCTTAAGCCAGAACATGTTTGTCTTTTTGCCTTTCTTCCACCTTTTAAAGTTTAGGCTTTCAAGCTCAGAATAGGACATCTTGATGTATTGTCACTTATTTCAGAGGTCAGATGTTCCTGAGCTGGAGCCTTGGAGTTGTAGTTCCTCCAGTGCTTGGCTCCTGCCTTCACCACAGGAAGCCACTTCCTCAAACATGGATATTGAAACTGCAAACATTTTAATAAATGTCCACTGTTGTCCATTAATGAATAACTTTGGGGGTGTTGCACTCAAATAACATTTAGTTACTTTTGTCTCGTGATAATTTCTATTAGGATTTACATCTTTTGCCTTTGTTTCATTAAATATCATGGAATAGGTAGTGTAAAACAGTTAATTTCAAATCATTTTTATAAATAATTCAATATATCTCCAACATGTCAGCACTGTAAATATTCTTTTGTCCAGAAATCCACAAATTTTGGAAAAAAAAATTTGTGTCAGTTCATAATGACACATTCTGACCTTCATAAGAGAAAACTATTAGGATTAAATCAAAAGAAGTGCCAGCATTACAGCCAGTGTATTGGAGCTTTTTTTTTTTTTTCCTTTGATTTCTGCTACTTAATACAAAAGAGAACCACTGCCCTTATAAGACTGACAAATCCTATTGCAAAACTCACTTAAATAATTTTAAACACCAAATATCCTCTTATCTACCCTGTTCAATTCTGAAAGTAGTAAGCTGGGAAATTCATAGGAAACAACTAGTGTCAAAACCAGCTTAAGCTTTGTCTCTGGCCTCTGAACTTTGTGATTCTACCCTTACTGGCTCAAGTCAATTACTTTTCCCAGATGATGGTCTCTATTAATGAAGTTTTTTTTTCCTTATGTGCAATGTATATGCTGAGCTAATTGCCTTCTAAAAGAGGAAAATTCCTCTCTATTTCATGATAGCTAGAATAAGCAGCAGTGATCCCAGCCTAAGCCATGTAGAAAGAACTTAGTGAGAATTAAACTGAGGAGAGAAAAAGGAATACTCTTGAAGTGGTCTTCATGTATAGAGCTGTGTGACAGTGACAGATATTGCAGGAGGCAATTGTAAAAACAGGGCTGGGCAAAGTGCTGATTGCAATATCTGTGTGAAAAATTAAGTATTCCTCATGGGGTTTTGCACAGAGTCCAGGGGAAGACTGGGATTTCCGTCTTTGAGAAAGCTCCATAGGGAGAAACCAGCATTGATTTGGGAATGAAGAAATGATGTGTATTCTTGGTAAGTAAATCAAACAAACCAAAGAAATACCAGATCCCTTTCAGACTCATCTGGTTGATGGAAATAACTTGGTGAAGGCCCAGACCTCTGTTAGGAGTCAAAAGGAACATAGTCTGGATCCATTTGGATGGCAAAGACAAAAGGCTCATCAATTTTGAGCAAAACTGTATTGTAAGGCAGAAATTACTTATGCAGAGTTAACAGACATGATCTCAAACATTCATTTTGGGTATTTGGATATTTAAGCTTGGGATATATAATCTCCAATCCAAACATACACACACCTCCATAAATTAGAAAGAATTTACTGTAATCAAGAATTATTATATATTATTATATATCTCACAGAATACAGCTCTCACTTGTGAATAAATTACTTGAAGACAAGTTTTACAACAATCAGGATGGAAAGAAAAAAAATGCAGAGCTATTATTAATAAAAACAGTAGCCACTGTTTTTACTGTGTTTGCTAAATCAGAAACTGAAAGCCTAGGGTACCTTTCCACACCAGAAAAACCCTTATTCATGAGAAAGCCATATTGCTCTGAAACAATGTCTATGTTTGTTTGTTTGTTTGGGGGTTTTCGTTTTGTTGGGGTTTTTGTTTTATTTTGGGTTTTGGGGGTTGTTTTGGGTTTTTTTGTTATTTTGTTGTGCGTTATTTTTAATTTAATTTTGCTTTCCAAAGTTCAATACTTTCAGCAGAAGAGTGTTAATCACATGTTAATGTAGTGTAGCAGGAAAACAGGAGTGTGTGTTTTGCCTTGCTATGAACATGGGAGAATGAAAAGAGTTCTGCCACATCTGTGTTTTATACAGTCACTCACTGAACAAAAGGATTCCTTTGTGACCAAGATTAGTTTTCTAAGGGAAGAAACAGAATCTTGTGGGATTTTGTCCAGTGTGGTAGATTCACTTTTGGAGGTTCCTGGAGGATGAGTTAGCTAAGAATACAGGGGAAATGTCTCATCTGTGTGGATCACAATGAGGTTTAGGTCTACCACTATTGAAAAAGATGTGGGAGCTTTGGTTTTGTACTGCATGCTGTGCTGCCATGGTTGCAAAACTGAGATTGCTCACAGACTAAATGGTAAAAGATTAAAAGATTCTCAAGTTATCTTCAAGTAACAGAGTTCATTTTTGGAACTTTATTATCAAGTACTGTCTCTATACCAGTGTTAAGAGACTCACTAAGCAGCAAGCAGGATTAATACTCATTTATACATGGATTTTGTCCATACCTTACTTCAAATAATAATACACTCTAGTGTATTCTGCAGGCACAGCCACTATAAATTGCAAATAGCAGAGGAGCAATGGTATCTTTATGGTATCTTTATAAAAGTTTAATGGTAAACAAAAGATAATGTCATAAAACAATCTTATCACTTTCTAAATGAAACTGACTTTCCCATCCATGAGCTCTAAATAGTATTTGGAATCCATAGAAATGATACAATGTTTAATCAGTTTACAGTATAAAAATCTATTGACTCTCCTTAGAGATTTTTTTAAATTACAGCATATGGTCTGTTAATCAAGCTCCTTGTTGCTGAGAACAGGAGTCACTGTCCTCTCAGGAATGGATTTCTGTGCCCATTTAATACAAAAAATGACAATGTACAGTAATCTTTCTATATTGGTAGAGAGTATGTGACTTAATGCTTTTACTTTCTAACATTCAAATTTTCCAAAAGAAAATAACTGTGTTATTCAGTCTTGTGCAAGGGATGCAACTAAATCTGCAAATGAAGTCAATGGATGTTCAAAGCTCTACAAGTTACCAGCCATGGTGAAACTATTTCATATGCAGCTCATTACACATAATGTAGAACATGTTTCAAAGTACGGTGAGTGATGTCTAATACCCCTTGAAAGCAAGAGTTTGAAAGAGTTTCCCAATCTGGATACAACAGAGTGTTCAGTTTTCCTTGTGATATTCCACAAAATTTATTAAACAGCAAAGACCTGTTTCTTGGCCAGGTTAGGACTGACTAACCCTGAAGATGTCATCATTTAAATACACCAGGTGAAACATCTGCCAGATGTGGCTGCTTATATGCTTTTTCCTTTTACCCCTTCCTAAAAATCCTATATTTGGCCACCATCCTGCCAGTTTTGTGTGCTAATTGTGTTGTATATTCAGCTGGAAAAATTATATTCAAGAATAATTGGGAAAATGCTGATTTTAATCTTTAAATAAAACAACCAATAAAATTTAAGCTGTAACAGAAGAAACAATTACTGAATGAAGGTTTTCTAATATTCGTCTTATTAGACCAGATTATTAATAACAATGGCTTGTTCTTTTTGTAGAAAAAATAACAGCAGCAGGCAATTGATTCTTTGAAATAAACATGAAGTTTTGCCTGACAGCAATAAAAGATGCTGCTCTTCAGTACAGATGACTTTAAATTTATTAATTATATCTATGCTCCACCCTTACCACATTAGTATTAACACCTAGCTTAAACACCACACACATAAATACTTGATACATTTCAGCCCATAGGAATACACCATAAAATTTTGAAAGCAAATTTTAAGTCATGCTGTATGTATTTGGAGCTGGGATAATAATAACCAGCCAGCAGGAAAGAAAGATTTAATAAGTTTTGGAATTAAAACTGAAGAATTCAATATAGATTCAGCATTCTGTTCAAGAAAACATTAACATTTTATAGGCCTTTGGTCTTGTTTTCCATTTTCTCAATTTAGGCTCCAGGCTGTTCAGGATGTTTGATTTATACCAATTACATGTGATTGCCTTGTGTACTCTGTAATGCTTGGAACAATAAGGGGATGTAAACATCTGAAGCAATAATAGTTTTCATTTCAAATATGTTCATTATACAGCACATACTTTGAAAGATAGATAAATCTGATTACTTTTTTTGTTTACATCCAACTTACAAGGTAGGGCATTGCTTGCCTCTTAGCACTCTGGTTGTGTATTCTTGGCAAGGGAAAAATCGAAGAAAAATAAAGCTCTGTCAGGTTTTTCCTTTTTTTTAAATATCAGAGGCATTACCCAGTCAATAAAATTCTTCATTTATCTGGGAGTGAATGTGTTCATCTAACAAAAATCCAACATTTACAATATTGTAAGAATGGGCTACGCACCAGGCTAATGCTGCTTCAATGACTCTTCCTCAATTCACTCTGTTCCTCTATAAACAAATAAAGAAGTCCATGTTATTTAAATAAGATCTACCTTTATTTTTCATCTTCTTACTATAAATGAAGGATTTGTATTTTGCTTTTAAAAACTAAATCCCCTCTTGACTGGGTCTCTTGAAACTGATTTTTTCTGCTCTGAGAAAAAGCAGAGAGGTTTGGGAAATCAGGCTGTTCGTGCTGGTATCTCTGCTATTCTTGTTCCCAAATGTGGTCTTGGTCCCTCCCCAGCTTAATCAGATTCCTTAAACTGTTTTCCCTTCTTCACACTTCCTGCCCATGCATACACTTCCCCACTTCTTTGTAAAAAAATAAAAGAAAAAAAACGGCCTCAGCTCTGTCCTTCTGTCCCCTTAGTGGTGAAGGCTGGTGCCTGCCAAGGCAGGGACACACACACAGCCTGGCCCTGCACCTCCTCTGCACAGCAAGGCTTCCTGAGGCAGAGCTGGTGATGGTCACACTGCAGTGCTTGAACCTCAGCTCTGGCCCTTCTGATTGTCCAGGGGAAGTGAAAGGTGCCTTAAAGTAACATCCAAAACAACTTGAAGAGCTTTCAAGACAGGAAACATGATTACAGCAATGTCTGAAATCTCTTCCTTTCTCGGACTAGAGATGCTCAACATAGTTTTCCTGTGAGAGATCTCTGCTCTTAGAAATAATTGCTCCTAGAAATAAGTGGATACTTGCTTATCTCAAAACCTTTCTGGGTTATGGAGGCAAGGAAAGGACAGCAAAAGAGAGTCTTCTTTTGTTATTTCTTAATGAAGTTTCTCTCTGCTTCACCTGGTAAGGAGACACAGTTTCATTTTCCAGATCTGTGGGGGGGAACTAGACTCTTTTCCTTCTCCTTGAGCAGGGCTGGAGATGCCAGGCTTTAAGTGTGCCATTATCTACCTCTGCTATGTGTCTTGGGTTATGGAACCAAAAATGTGTATTCTATTTCATCTGCTGAAAGCAGTTGGAGAATTGTTCTTCTTTATCTCTTGTAACTCTGGGAGGAGCGGGGCGGGTGCCTTATGGGCCAACTGTTCAAACCAGGTGGGGCAGTGTTTCTTATCTCTTTCACCCCCTGGGGAATATTTTCTGCTAATGGACCATTAAGACACTTAAAAGCACACATCCCCAAAATAGACTATCCACATTCCATCATCCTATTTTGAGATGCTCCACCCAGTGGGGGGAGCCAACCATTCCTACCTGGATAAAACTGAGCCACAGGAATGAGAAGGCATCCAGTTTCACCCAGTTCCTGGAGGAAGACTGGACCCCTTCTCACCACCATTGGACCTCCTCTCACCACCACTGGACCCTTGTTCTACAGGATCATCTCTACTCCACAAGAACCACATCTGCCACTCTAGGAGGACTCACCTTTGGACTGCTTCCAGCACCCTGACCAACAGGGTGTCAGGTTGTAGCTCTGACTATGTCAGGGTTTTCCAAAATTGTTGTTTGTATGCTGGTTTGGTTGGGTGGTTTTATTTTTTCTACTACATTTGTATTGTTAGTATTCCTAGTAAAGAACTGTTATTCCTATTCCCAAACCTTTGCCTGAAAGCCCTTGATTGCAAAATTATAATTCGGCGGGGGTGAGGGGTTTACATTCTCCATTCTAAGGGAAACTCCAGCTTTCCCTGGCAGATACCTGTCTTTCCAAACCAAGACATATGTCACTGTGGATTCCCACCCAGGCAGTGTGTGTCAGATTGTGCAAGACAAAGCATGGAGACACTGCTCTTGCTGCTCAGAACATACTCATGGAGCAGGGCTGAGCACCAGTGAGGACCATGTTTCACCTGAGCTGTACAGAGGTTCCAGAAGCAGAGGTCACAGCAGAACCCTGGTGGTCTCCTCCTCCAGAACTGCACTTACAAGTGCTTTTAATTGTATTGCACTCCCTTGTGTATCTGCTCCTCTGATTTCTTGTGCTTGGTTGTTCTTGGCTTCCTTTTTCTTCAGCCACAGATAGAGATGGCCCCCTCTCTGGGCACAGAAGCTTTCTTCTGCCAAGTTGTGTGGTTTTGAGCTTCTCAGGCTGAGAGCAGGGACTGAACACAGCATTCCTGCTTCCTTACGCTCTGCTGTTACAGAGGACATTGCTGCTTCTGTCCAAAATAAAACAGCCAGAACTGTTTTCTGTGTGTAACGTGTCTTCTCTGTAAATATTATGCATGCTCTGAGAACACACAATATTTGATACCCTACTAAATTTGCATGAGGATGGATTGCACCAACAGCAAGAAATTCCAGAAACTTTTAAATACTGTGTCCTTGTTTAGGGCAAATTTGGGAGGAAACTTCCAAAGCGGTCCCTCTAGAAAGCAGATTCAAGTGGCCCCTCCCTCTACTGGTTCAGGAAAAGATTTCCTTGGAGAAAAGTGGAAAAAACTGTTTATTTAACAAGCAAAGTATTCACAAGCATAAAAAAATGAATAATATTAAACAATAAAACATCTCGCTGCTCTGAAGAGACAGCAAATTCAGAAAGCCCTTTGTCGTGGGGTGTAGCTTTGGCTTTCTCAGTCTCTCACCATTCCATGCACTGGAATGCAGCGTCCGGCCCCCCTGGGCCACAGGTGTGAGTGGGCCACAGGTGTGAGCTCCTGGTGTTTTTCTGGGTTTTCAGTCCAGAGCAGGATGATCAGTCCCAGGAAAAAGAAAAGCCACAGTCCAGGGAACTTCTCTGCCTCAGCTAGCAAATAACAAAGGAGAGCTCTCTCCCACTGCCCATGCTGCAGATAACACAGTCTGGAGAAGAATGCCCGGGAGCAAGAGCAGTTTCTGCAAACAAACTGCTCGCTTCTTCTCCCCCCTTCGCTCTTGGAACCACTCTTAAAGGTGCAGAACTTCATATCCAGCATAAACAGAACAGACAATTGGGGATACAAGCATCTTAAAGAAACCCTGGGACATAATGAAATATTGGTATTGAAGCAGTAGCTGGAAAGAAGAGGATCAGAAAAGCAGAAGAAGGAGTAAGACCATTTATGCACCAAACCCGTCAGATATTTACAAGGGTAGACCAGGGACTGAGGAGCGGGGAACAGATCAGCCACATGGCAACCTCCTTACTCCCTAATAACTTGAGGACTTTCTTTTGCATGAGTCTTATCAATTAAAAAAAAAAAAAAAAAAAAAAAAAAGATCCCCTTTAATTATGCATAACTCCAGGCTATTTGATTTGAAAATATTTTATTTTAACCTGAATTTTCTTTTCAGTAGCAGAGGTACAAGGCCTTTGGGACACATCCCATTGTATGTGACTACCAAGTTTATTCTTTGCAGGAACAAAGATGTTCTGAACAGAATTAACTTTAGGAATTATTAATAGTGACTCATATATCTCACAGTCACAAAGAAAATGAAATTGATTGAATAAATAAATACTCAGCATAAGGGTTTATAAGAGCAGGGACCAGGACACAGCCTTTGTCAGTTCACTTCATTTTAGATAGTTACTTAGCAAAAAGTGCATTGAGACTCTAGCTTGTTTTTCAGAGATTAAGTTAAAACACTTTTATGCAATTCATCAAGAGGAATTTTCAAAGGTCAGATGGCCAGCTGGAAAAAAAAATAGATCTCTTCTCTGAGCAGAAAAATAGTCCTGTCTAGCTAATCCATTAGTGATTTAAATTCTTTTTGTGCTCCATAGAACTTAGGCTGATTTTATTCAGGCTGTGTTTCTAAATGTCTGCAAATATGAAAACAAATGATATGGGGTTTTTTTTATAAAGGGAAACGTAGTATTATAATCATTCACATTTACCAAAGTGTATAAGCATGGTTCATGACATTCCCCTTTCCTCACATTCCTCTCTCTTCCACAAACCTACTTAATGACTTAATTAAAATAATCACTAGTTTCATATTAATAATGTACAAGTTTCCCAAACACTAAATTGTCCTTGTTGAAAATATTAGAAACAGGTGAATATCAAAATTTCAAATGCTTGAAAGTCGAGTGCCCCAAGTGTTGCCTCAGGTTGTTGGTGACTGTCACCAGCTTCCCCACAACGCAGACTGAAAGTGCCTGCTGCTTGTTCTCCCTTTGGTATCAGCTTCCAGTTTGTTTGCATTTCTTGTAACTGATTTCCACTGGCCATCCCCTGTACTGACTGCACTGCAGGGCTGGGCAGTGGAAGGGTATCTTCATACTTCCTGCAGGATTCGTGTGGGGTGAGATCAGTGGCACTCTGCTACTGCTCTGTTGCTGTTCCTTAGCAATTTTCTGTGGCTAGTGAGGCTGGTCTGGTCCTCTCTGATTCCTCTGGACATGGCAGTTTCTGTTAATCCCATCGTAAGTCTGGCTGTTAGTTTGCTGTGTTAAAATAGATGGCTTTCTTTCAATTTCTACATTTCTTGACTATCAGGCAATTCTTAAGGGCTACTGAATGACATATGCTAAAGATGACTTCTTCACACATACCAAGAATTTATTGTGTAGGAGTCTTGTGAAAGTAAGGAACAGAATAAGCACTCATTCCAGATCTTTTTCTGTATTTTTGACATTATAGTTTCTACATCTTTTTTTCTGAAAATAACATCTGGAGACTACAGATTTAACTGTTACTCAGTGGTTCATCATCATGACAAGTGTCTGAATTAAACAAAATTGACTTAAGGAGAAGCATTGAAGTGAGTTGCATGACAGAATTTGGCTTAGAAGCCTGACTATCTAATGCTTAAATTGTGAGAAAGAGATTTTGGTACTGAAAAATCTTTTGTGTCTAGAAGTGTATCCTGAAAGTTTAAACTTGGAGAACTCCACATACTGAAATGAAATCTACGAAAAGGCAGAGGAAAAATGCACAGAATATGAGAACAGAATATTTTACTTTACTGTATCTGTAAGAATAAAGTTGAAATCATTGCAGAGAATAATTTAAAGCCAATGTCCTCTGAGACAAACTAGGAAACCAAACCTGGTTTAGAGGCTCAGTGGAAGAGCAAGAGCAGTTGCTTGGTTCTGTGACTGCTCTCTGCAGCTCTGCAGTTTCATGTCTGACAGCCCAGGGGCACATCTGCTTCAGTGGGCCTCAGCCCAACTGCTTTGCCTAAAGTGACAATTGGTGACTCCTTTCCCTCTCTCCATTTCTTGCCAATACCTTAGCTGAGATCATCTTTTCTTCCTTGTGATTTCATATTCATTTAAATTAGACAAAGGTGGGCGATTCAAATCCCACTGGACTTTGCAGAAACATTTTCTGGCACAGTTGGTAAACTGGGAATTTTTAAGGGTATTTGTGGGAGGAGGTGTTTTTGGGTTTTGTTTAACTTTGCATGGAACAGATTTTTTTCTCTCAGGTGATATGATAATGTGTCTGCAATGTCTTCAACACTACTGCCCAGCAATAAGCCTCAGAGGTCTCAAAGGATGTTTGCCAGTTCATAAAAAACAAGTATAGGATACTACAGAGGTTTTGCTGTAATCTTGAAAAACAAATGGTTCTCTCAACAGCAAAGCTTAAACATACTTCAGAGGCTTTGTGTCTCATTGGACAGTATGGGTTCAATAACTATGTGGAAGTTCTGAACAGTTTTTCAGGTTGTTGGGATGTTTCTAGGTTTATCTAGAAGGATAGTCCATCCTCAGTATCCACACTAAGTTGTTTGATTTCATCTGTACTCACACAATGCAAAAATCTCCTGAGATATTCATCCCTTATACAAACTGATACAGCTTAAGGTAGATACTTACCTGAAACTAATGTGTCCCAAATGGATCCTTCTACCTTCTACTTTTATAAAAAAAGAAGGGAAGATTATGATATAGAAAATTTTAAGAGGAGTTGAATAGGCAGAGTATGAAGACTGAATTTCTTTATCTCTCTCAAGTGAAAAAATGCTTTGGATGCTAGCATCCAATTTCTCTGATATGAAAGCTTACAGAATATACACGGGTCATCTCCTTCCACACCTCCAGAAAGGGAGAGTGCTTTCCCTGATGCTACCTGCTAATTGCAAGCAGCATGCTTAATTAGATGCATTGTGGCTCTTATCCAGGCTTGTCAGGCACCTTTAGCGGGAAAGGTAAAAAGACAAAGACATTTTACCATATCCACAGCTGAAATTTTGTGATTCCACTGGTTGCAAACACTTGTTGTGCCTGCTGGGACCTGGCAACCTCTCTGAACCTACTATAGCTGATCCTTTTTCAACCATTTTGAAGTGCTGCATTAATTTCGGATAGCTCAGTAAATATCTAGAAGTCTTTAAGTTAGTTTCAAAACTTATTAACTCAACTCTCTAGTAAGAGTCAGCCTTGAAAAGTGCCTGCCAAAGCGAAAGAGTGTGGCATTGAATGGGGCATTGCTGCAGGGTAGAGCACTGGCAATCCTGCTAAAACAGTGCTGAGCTGGCACTGCTTGGGCTTGCTGAGAGTCAGGACTTGCCAACTCAAGCCCAGCATCATGCTGATGTAGTCCTGCTGTGTTGTTGTCCCAGACAGCATCTCTGAACAGTACTGCCCAGAACATATTATGTGTGCACACTGTTGTAGCTACCTCAGAAGTCTGACCACGATATCCCACACACCTCACTCTGTGATGTGGGTGTGCCCTGTAAGAGTAACTCCCTGTGCCACATCTTCAAAATGCTGTCCTTAGAGCAGTTGTCTTCTGAGTCAAACTCTAGTGGACCCATTTGATCCACTTTTCTTCTTCATTTACAGTTTGTCCCTTTCATAAAAGTATCATTTTATTTTTTGACATTGAAAAAAAAAAGTCTATAAAATTATTTGGAATTGCCATTTTTATTACCCTGTCCAGTTTTATGAGAACAGTGCTGTTTCATGTGTTTCCATTTATTTTCCAGACTTCTTCATGTTCCAGTAATTAAAAGAAGAGATTATATATCCAGCTGGCTTTATAATGCAAACCCAATTTTTTTATAGCAAAGTAGTTAAAATCATGTGTAAGTATGTGATAGACTCAAAAATATTCTATTTAAAGGATTAGTAAGTGTTCATTCTGTGCATTTAGTCACATGATTCATCATTACCCTTACAGTGTTTTGAAAGGGTCATGAAGATGACTTTCAACAACACAAACCACATACCAAACTCTATCTTCATATTTTAATTAATATGCAATTCACATTCTTTCTAAGAACACTTTTGGCTAACATGAGATAGTTACAGATCCAGAGACTGGATGTGCAATTAATCTGACTTTTATGAGCTTTGAAACAAGGGAAAAAATGAAATTGCCTGCAATACAACTATTTTCTTTAATAGTCCTCAGAAACAAAGTATTAATAACCCAGGTTGCAAAGTAAAGTAAAGGGATGGAATGTTTTTAAGGATCAGTGAGGAAAATATTAAATTTTCTGTTCTGGTACTGCCTCCAGGATGCTATAGGGTCATTACATCTAGTACAGAGTACCAAGTGCTGTGCTACAGAAACCATCAGGAAGATCTTGAGTTATGCTGAATCAGACATGAACTGCCCAGGAAGAGGCCCCTCTGTAACATGCCCACTGCAATGACAGCAGGGAAAATCTCTGAAGGCATCTCTGGTTCTATGTCAGTCTGTTCAGACTTCTCAGGCAACCAATAATCCATTGCCATGTGACTTACAGATAACAAGGAGGGTTTAGAGTTGTAACTTGTTGGTCTGTGGTGAGCTCTAAGAACTTCTTTTTCAAACAAAATTGGAGAATAGCCCCATCATTGGCCTAGATGCAAAATTACTATTATTATTATTATATATGAATATAAATTCATATATACATCTATAATGTAAACCATTTCCACCCTGAATTCCACAACACAAAATAAACCTGTAGCAGTTCTAATGAATGAATTCACCACACAGTTTCTTTCAAAACAACTTTTGTAATGATAATAAATCCTAGAATTGCCATTGTTGTTCTTAGAAAAATTAAAATGAGAACCTGACCCATTAAGTAACCAACAAATTAAAGGAAAAGTTTTAACTGTTGCTGTTTTACTTTAATTCATGTATTCTCTGACCTATTATTTTGGTTCAGCTTGCTTAGTCCCAGGTCTTTTCTTGGGGCAATTAAATTTGAGACAATAGAGCATGATCATATTTTTGTCTTCTTGGGCATGGGCCGGAGGTAGAGAAGATTCAGTTTTGCCAAAGCACATTGTTCCCCTCATTCCTCTCATCCATTACTTGGCTTTTGCCTAGCCAAGTAACAGGATTTACATTTTGGTAATTGCTTATGGGTGAGAGGTAGAAAAATATTTTAATTAAACAACAAACCAAATTTTGGATGGGAGCCCTTCTCTCATCAAGATTAATATGAGGCTTTACAAGGATTGGTGCTGACTTGGGGGAGAGAACTCTTCTTCATACCGCGTTACAAATAGGGGAAGACAAGCTCAGGCAGTTGTTCTATCTCTCTGGCATCCCCTCCCTGTGAAACCCTACCTGCCCCTTGACTCTGACCTTGGCCTTTGGCCATAGGTAACCCCGCCCCCTACCCTGAAATGCATAAAACCCCCTTCCCCTCCGGGGTTGGGTCTCTTTCGCCTTGGGATCCCCTTCTTGGAATAAACCTTGGAACACATCTCAGGGTAAGAGCCTCTTTTGGTTTTATGTCCCTATCCTGAAGATCCCTTCACCCTAACCTCCCTAAATCTGAGCTAGCAGCTGACCTCAGGGGGCAGAGGGAAGGGGAACACTTCAGGCAGTGATTCTGGGGAGAGCAGAGCTGCCCTTGCCACATGTCACCCACACATTATGCACTCACTGACTGTGGGTTTTGCAGTAAGGCTACTGGGAGAAAACAAAGAACTGTGATCTAGGAAATATTTGCATATTGGCTGCATATTCCTCTAGCTCAGCTGCCTGCAATATATCACGCATTAAAGGATTTTATGGTGTAGTATAGAAAAAGTACACCTTGCAATATAGCCTTCAGAGGCATCTTCTGGGGAAAAAATGGATATCTGCCAATGTATTAAATTTTATTTTATAAACAAAGAATAAAAGCAACAGCGGCAAAAAATAATACTTTGATGCCTTCTTAAAAAAAATACAAAATACAAGAATGCAAGATGGGATTTTACAGTGTGCATTTTGATTTAGAAGTAAAGATCTCCATGATCATTGTGGAAGTAATTTATTAGCTCATAAATCATCTGGGATCTTCTGAAAATATCCATAGGAAATTTTACATTCTTTAATTAACTACCAGGGGATATTTGAAAGAGGGTGAAGCTGATACATTTTGTACACACACCCACACACATACTTGCATGCACACAACCCCTCTTTTAACTTGCAACAAATCCCAAGAAATCAGCAAAAACTACAGAATGAATAGAATTATCCAGAGATTTTGAGTTCAGTTCTGAAATCAACAAACACAGGCTTTTGTTAGTCTGGACCCAAATTTCTGTTCTTTATTCTTAGCCCAAATAAAGCTTCTGTTCAACTAACAGCAAAACCAGCAACATTTCCCTGATATAGATGCCTGGTTTATTTTGTGTTCTTAGCTCTGTGCTTCACTGCTTATTTTTTATCTTAAGTTTCAGTGGCTTTTAAAGACACCTGCATATGTTTTCACCACTACTGTCAGACCTGGAAAACCACTAGAGTCTATCACATGTACAACTTGTTCATGACTTACCTGAGAAGGGTATGGCAAACATATCTGTAATTTTTGGCATTAATGAGCAATTATTGCAAAACTGTTGATAGATATATTATTCATGAGATGAATACTTGAAATGTCTGGGTTCATGCTTTAGCTGACTTAACATCAGTTGACAGTATATTTCTTGTATCTTGTAAGAAGTTTATTGCAGTAATTGTCTGACTGCATAGGTTTCAAGATGGCATTACTTGGCTCAGCTGGTGCCTTCACCAGCAAATAATCCCATGAAATTGGCAGGACAATTCAAGACATAGGAGACTCTAAACGTAAAATTTACTCTTCTAGCTCATGCAAGATGTGTGCATATTGGTTAAATTCCATTGTTTCCTGGGATTGTATAAGGGAAGTTTTCATTTCCTGGTGCTTCTTGATACCTTTATGACCATTTCATCATTTTAGACAGAGTTTTAAAGAATGCTACCCACTTGTTTAAAAATGAACCAGAAGAACAAATTTGTTACGGCATGGATTTTATGACAAGGGTTTTGTTATGGTTGCATTTCTTCTGAGATTGAAAGGTGAATATTTCAGTACTGTACTCCTTCAGGGGCGCTGGGTTTCACTGAGATGGGCATATTCCTGTCCCTAGCTTTGAAATTATTTCAGAATCAATGTCATTATGTTACAGTTAATAACATAAAAGAATGTCTTTCATCTCCAGAAGCAATTTACAGCTTACAATAAACTGGCACATAAACTCTTCAGAAAGATCACTTTGGGCATTAACTTCTGCCGCACCTTAGAAATCTATTTAGTCATGAGTCAAAATGTTTTTCTGAGCGGACCTTAGAGCCTGCGGTTCTTTGATTAAACTTACCACATGATAAAGTGAATGTTAGAATAGCTCCTTAATACAGGTGCAGTGTACCAAAAACACAGGTTATGCTCACTGTGATTTTGAGGGGAAGCTTTGATTTTTGTTAATCTGATAATACAAGAATAGCATATGAGGGGTTATTCTGCTTTTTGCTGGTATTAACACTGGAACCAAAGTTAAGCTTTAATACCGAGGCCAGCTGTTATCTCTTTCCTTACAGCTTTAACTGCAGTGCCTTCATATATTTTAGGGAATGCTGATTTTTATTGATTATGGGTTACTTTAATTTATTTAATTCTCTGGCTCAATTATTAAGAGAAGATGTATATCAAGATACAAATGTCACTTATCATAAATTAAGTTCTTTAATGCAATTATTATCTTAGGCAGGTCTGAGCAAGCAAGGCTGTTTTCTGTCTGGGATTCATAACTAGACCATTTAAGTATTTGGGGTTTATTGTTCACTTGCTTCATAGGAGATCAGTGAAAGCATCAAAGTAACTGAGTAGATTACGTAAACCATAATACAATTATTGATTTGGGAATACATGTACATTGTTGTTCTAAGAGGATTTCTGTAAGAACCCAAAAGCTAAGACTTTGAGAGTTTAGGTGGGAGTCACTGAAGGTTTTTTTAAACTTTCTTCTATTGCATCAGGTTCAAAATAGGTTTTCAGGGGTTGGTAGTGCAAGATTTTGCAGAGCTAGTAAAAATATAAGGACCAGAAAACAATTACTTTGAAATCACACTATTAGAAGTATAAATAATAAAAGGATTTATTTATGAATGCAGTATTACTTGCCAGTTGTCTCCTTTTTCTGTTTCTAATCACAGCTGCACTCCACTCTTTGTTTTCTCTGCAACCTCAGTTATTGAGGTGGGCTTCCATTTCTGGAGATGATCTTGAGTGTGCTCACATTTGGGAACTTCTTCCATTTTAATGTGACTGCAGGCAACTTTGAAAAGCTGCTCCCTGTTGCAATCTATGGCAATGCTCTCTCCACGACTGGAACTGACAGACTTGCATTGCCTCCTTACTATTCTGTTATTACTCACATTGTTACATCATATAATTTATTTTCGTTATTATGTCATGTCCATATGTTTATGATGATCATTCCAATAATTTATTTTGCCCATGACTGAAACAAGTGGCATGTCACTAGCAATGTAACAATATATTTAAAACTTTTTCTTAATACATTTTCTCCTCTATTCCTTCTCAAACCTTCCTGGGATCTTTCAGGTCCTTGAAGTTATTTCTGCAGCCATGGCCCTTAGGAGGCGTGGGAGGACTGCGAGGCAGAAGCAGCAGTGGTCAGTGGAGTCTGGTTCTATTAACTGCAGACCCCTCCCCTGTCATAAATGTAAAATCTTTCCATAAATCACATTTTCTTTCACACATTCTTCTTCCATTCTCACTTCATCTATCTTTTATGTTGCTTTGTTTCCTGCTCTTTTTTGCATTAATAAACGGAGCACAGTTCTAGGAAATTTTTCTCTCCCCCTTATTGAATAGATTTGGTTGCAATGCTGCTGAAAAGCATAAGCATTATTTAAGCCTGAACAAAGGAAATGTCACACAACTTGTAACTTGAAGCATACCAACTTTAATTTTGTCCTTGAAATGAAGAAAGCAATTTTTGCATTATTAAAGACTAGATTTTTTTTTTAACAGCAAGTTTCCTTAAAACAAAGGCTGTACATAGAGAACTAAACATTTCCTAGTCCTTCTGCTCCAATTTTTCACACTTTGAATGTATGAAGCCACTGGAGCTTATACTTCTGGAGGAACATAGGAGAGCTGAGATAGATGGAATATTGTACTCTGCATCTTATGCTCATTGTATGGAAAGATGCATGAATTTTCTTCCTGCTGAATTTTTAGCATGCTATTCTGGGTGAGCAATACCTTACGGCTGGCAGCCAACTGACTGCCAAGGCTGGATTTGATCATGGCTAGTGTGAGGCACTGGATCACTGAGATTCCACATCTGTCAAATAAGGAGTTGGGGCCTCATTATCACAAGGCACATGGTACCAGCAGTTTCCCTTGAAAATGCCTGCCTGACAGCACCCTGACTTTGACTTCATCTGTACAGAACATGCAATGGAAATGGCAGAGCACAGGAGGCAAGATGCAAGCATTAAAGAGCATTCTCTACAGCTTTGTAGTTCTGGACATCTACTCTGTAATAAATTGAAAAACTTGCCCTTATGCAAAAATTCACCATAACAGTAACTTGAATCTTTTCAGCAGGCATGGTTTGAAAAGAAGAACCAATTTCCTTAAGAAGGTTTGTGTCTTTTTTTAATAGAGCTATATATACAGCCTATTTTAAGTTATGTTGGCAAGTAGGCATATATTTAGAATTTCTGTCATGTGCTTTCAGAAATAAAAGAGTTGGGCTTTTTATTTTCTCTAGGTGTTCTTCTGTGCATTAAGAATGATGATTTAGTATTCACTCAAGAAGACATGGCTAAGGTGATACTTGTTCAAAAGCAGAAACACCTAAGAAATTTAACAGGAATAATACAGCAGGTCATAGAAACACCTTCAGACAATCTCTCACATTTCTAGTCCAGACTCATAATGATACCATGCTACCATAGAGCCCATCATCTTTACACAGGTGAACAGCTGCGTAAACAGCTTCTCACAGAAGAAATACTGTAGTCTTGCAGAAATTTATCATCTACGCTTTAATTTCAATAGTATTGAATTAAGCCTTATAAAATGCTTCCCAGTTACATAAAGCCACCTTGCAGCAGAAGCCAGTATTCCAGGGGGAAGGGGAAAGGGTGGGACCTGGGACAATGGACTTCTTGGGTTTTGCCATAGAATACACATCTTTAGCAAAAAAAAAAAAAAAAAAAGTATATTGGGAAATCAGAAAAGTTCATTAGGAAAGATACATGACATATGTGTTTGACAAGCCGAGCTACCAGCTTGCTGAGTTAACAGCTGTTACCTGTTAACTTCATAGGAGTGTGGAAGGGAAGAAAACCTTGAAATGGGAAAATTTAAGTTGTGCAGAAGCTGTTTGACAACAGGGAAGAAGTAATTTTACCCCAGTCCTAGGATGGTGGTAGTTACACTGTTCTAAAACATGGTGCTTTGGGAACACAGATTGCCCTGGATGGCTTTGGCCATTAAGTGCTGAGGTATTTCTGGTATGTAATCTTATTCCAAGTAATTTTTTCATGACACTCCTGGGTCTGCCTGCATGTTTGCGAACAAAAGCCTCAAGAAGAGGATGGGAAGGCCTGAATTAGAACAGTCAGATGTCAGCAATTAAACCCCAGCATTATTACCATGTCTAGACACTAGGCACTCCTAGGGCACCTCAGAGCAGCTTCATCTCTTGATCTTTACCACAGTGAAGATATTTTTACCTATTAAGCAGTATTAAGATTTTGCTCTTCTTCCTCAAGCTTTTCTTTATACACGAGGATACTTAGGATTCTTTACAAGACTAATGAACAAAACAAGATTTAAACTGGCTCTTGTTCCTGTTCTTGAATCCAGGAACACTAAATATAAGGTGGCAAATGTAACAGGCAAGAGGAATTACACCAGTTGAGCCGGTATCTTTAATGAATTAAACTTGCCAGGCAGTTTTTTTGCCTTACATAAAAGAAAGATGAGAAAAATCTCTAAGTATAACCAGTTTATCAAAAAGATGGCTGTTGAAGGTGACAGGAAAGCTGAGCCATGGATGGGACAATGTAAGTCATCATCAGGGATGTGTCCATTTACTGATGACCCTTCCCACATCCAGGTCATCTTTCAGCTGAGAGACACTGGCCAACTGTGTATGTCACTCCAAAATGGCAGTGTTTTAGGGCAATCTTTTGGATTGTTCATTACCCATACGTGGAAGGAGCAAAGTAATTGCTGATTGCACTTGTTTATCAAATTTTGAGACTGTAGTGGCCTGAGAAGATATTTTTTTACATCTGCAACTGCAGCTAATAAAGGTGTCCTTTCAACTATCCTCTGTACTTCATATTGAAACCTTCCCTGCAAACACTACATGCTTCATAGTTACCAAGCCATGATTAGACTCAAGTATAGTTTTACTTGAAATGTGTAATAGAAGTACAGCTTCAGCCCCTAAGAACTGAAGATTAAACTGTGTCCTGATCCAGTTAAGTGCTATGTGTTAACAGAATTAACAAGTTTATGTATCACAGCTCCTGTAAGAGCCTGTCAAACTTGCATGTCTGGCACCTTTAGAGGTAAGCCTCTTGATTAGATGCACACTACACACAAGTGTTTATCTTAAATATCATCATGCTCAGCAGCTGCAGATGTTACCAAGGATGTCTCTTTCCCTGGGAAGGAAACTGTTCTTTCTATGTTTCTATTTCACCAGTTGCATCGAATTCAAACACCATCAGCTAACAGATGAAACAGTCCCTGCATACTGCACATTTTTGCCGTTCAGATTTGGATTCTGTCTTATAGGAACAACTTACTCATTGTGAACTAAAGGGAAATTGCTGCAAACAATCCAGAAAGCTGCTCCACAGTGTCACAGTGTAGAAGGCTATTGAGGAGGGCAGAAGGCAATTTCTGTTAATTTGTAGCTGGCAACAGATTGGGAAAAAGATGGCAGGAGGAATATCTGATGCTGAAATACAATGATCATAGACAGCAAAACGAACTTTAAGTGGATAAAGTGAAAATGTCAGGTACGCATTATAAGAAAGGGTTCATCCTATCAAGAATTACATAGTTATTCACACAGAAAGCCCTTTAGGCTTTCCAAGTGATCTGAAGTCTTCCTCCTCTAGGTGAAAGCTGAAATTTAGACTTAGAAGATAAAATATTTATATGAAAGAAAAAACCCAGTACCGTGTCTTTAGTCATTTTATGAAGAGTATGTCTCTGAAACAATCTCTAAAATCGAGTTCTAAAAATTCATCTATGCTAACATTTAGCATTCTCTTTTATTCACACAATTACTGGATTTGAGGCTATTCAGTGATGTCCCACCCAAGAGGTATACCAAACTCTTACTATATGCAGCAATTAAGTATCAAATGCAAAATATCAAGAATCTTCATCTAATAGAAACTAAAAATTTCTCCTCAGTTTTATCTCACTAATATCTTTGGTCTTGCCTCATCTATTTAATTACAAAACTTAAATAAAGTAAGGTTTGTAAGTACTATTCTATTAAGTGCTAACTTCAGAGAAAACACCAGTTCAGCAAAGCACTTAATTTGTATACTCAAATTGTATACTTTGAGATTCCAGGTGATTAAAGGTTGGATAAAATCAGCTGGCTGTGAGTCATGCTTTGAGAATGTCAGCAAGCCCATTTCTGCACTGACCTTTTAGTTTCTGTTTTTCAGCTCTCTAGAGCCATCCTCCACAATTCTATATTTTGTCTACAATGCATGGGGGAGCCACAACCTCAGCCAGCAGAGAAGCTACTGTGAGCTCTGTGAGGGCTTTATAGAAGTGGCCAGGTGACTGGAACAGGCAGATGACTGCTTTCCTCACCTCTAGCCTGCCCTTCCTTACCTGCTCACATGGAGGTGTTTCAGCTGTGATGTTGATGGGCTTGTCATACTTACAATCTTACCGATTTAACAGTTTCCAAAATTTGACTCTTCTATATAAAATAAATTGTACATCTGCATTCATAGATACCACCACATTATTTCCTCCTCCATCTCCCCAAATGTCCGTATCCAACCAATCTGGGAAGCAAAGGTATATAAACCCCACTTAAAATAAAACCAAACTCCTACAACACAAAAGGTTCCCCTTTTTTGAAAGCAGGGATTAAAAATTCAGCATGTTCATTTAAATTAGATAATTTTTTCATGTTTTATATGTTAATCTTGAACTCCAAGGAGAATAGTACTTCTCACAGGTGTCTATGTTATTAATCTCTCTAATATCTGGATACTGTGACCCAATAAAACCAATGCAAACTGATCCCTCACTTCGTTCAGGGATATGAAAAGGCAGCAATGTAAGACATCAACAGCTTCAGCAAGCAGCACAGTGCTAACACAGAAGTGGACAAAATGTAATTAAATAAAAATGAAAGAACTTAATAAAAAGTCATTGTTCTTCCAACATCTGAAATATTTCTTAACTTACACAAAGCTTAAATTATTAGGGTTTAAGGTGTTCTGATAATGGATGAGATCCAATTAACAAGACACGCCTCTGCCCAAATTAAGGTGCAAATAGACCATATGCCAAGTCAATAGCATGCACTTAACAATGAACATGAGGCAGAAAGATAGATTCTGTGTAGACTTCATAGCACCTTCCAGTATCTGAAGGGATTTACAGGGAAGTCAGAGAGGGACTCTTCATCAGGAATTTTAGTGATGAGACAAGGAGTAAGGGGCACAAATTGGAAGAGGGGAAATTTAGGTTACATATTAGGAAGAAATTCTTTAAGGGTGGTGAGATACTGAAACAGGTTGCCCAGGGAAGTTGTGGATGCTCCATCCCTGGCAGTGTTCAAGGCCAGGTTAGACATGGCCTTGCACAACCTGGTCTAGTGGGAAGCGTCCCTGCCCATAGCAGGGGCAGTTGAAACTAGATTATCTTTAAGGTCCCTTCCAACCTGTAACATTCTATGATAAAACCACCAAAACTTTTTTAGCCATAAATCAGGGTGTGCTTATACTCTTTTCCTCTATACCAATGACACTTGTTTTTCAAGGTCTGCTGCCACTACTGTGCCTGCACAAATATACTCACTTTCACCATTGAGACTACCACCCCTAACTTCTGTTTTTAGTCTCTCCCATTTCTTTGTAGATAACACAAACTGCTCCCACTTTGTTACCTGCTTTCCTTTATGTATCTGATTAATGATTGTAGCTACTCTCATTGATCCACAGAAGGTCAAAATAAGCTTTCTGTGGTTTTGTTATGGTTTGGGGTTTTTTTGCATTGGAATGATTTAGGTGGTTTCTCATGCGCATTTAATTACAATTCTGAAAATAAGCTTGCTTTACGCTATTAGGAAGGAAAGTGTGAAAAAGCCTGAAGACTTTCTGTTTCTAACTTTTTAAATAAGATACTATATTGAATATCCCCCCTTTTACAGAGTCTAATAACCTGCCTTCCACATTTCAGTTACAGAAATTCTTTCAATTTAAGATGCTTCGTTAAAAATGCAGCAGATGAGAGTATCAGTGTTTGTCAAGACCATATCAGAGAACAATGTCTTAATTTATCATCTGAGCCAAAGCACTTGTTAGATGAAAAGCAAATGTAGCTATGTATATAGCAGTGAGTGAACTAAGCATATTTATTAGAGTTCATTAGAGTGATGATTTAAGAAATATTTTACATTAATGACCCTCTGTACCAAGCTAGGCAGATGCTTACTAGATAAGATGCTACTAGAAAAGCTTATTTTTTATCTCATCAAAACAGGGCAAACTATCAAGCTATGCAGAAGTATTACATACAGAATTAATTTTAAAGGTGGGTTTCAAGAAATACTAAACTGATGTTTGGATCCAAGCAAACCTATGAAAAGGGGGAAAGCGCTAAAAGTAGTGGGCAAGTGGATTCTAAAGGATAACTAATCCTACCCTAAGTCCCTATCATATCTTGTTCAGATAAGAAATTTTGAACATTTTTCCATATTATCCATGGATTACCTTTTTCCAGCACTATAATTTTAAAGATAAAAAGTAGGCTTAAGTTATTTGCACGTGTACATGCATTTGTTATGATAAAAAAACACAGTATTGACACCTGATTAAATATAATGTATCAGTATCTCAGTTTGAGCTACAGAGTATGTATGAATTGCTCCTAGTTGTGCAATATACAAATTCATCTCAAGAGATGATTGTTTCTCCTGGCACAGCTCTTACTGTCTGCAGTTCAGTTTTCATGACTTGCAGCATTTGGAATGGAATATGATCAAGTTTCTCGTTTTGACTTCTAGGTCCAAAACTGCATCTCTGCCACCAAAAGGAACCCTCCTGCACCAAATAACAATCCACAAACAGCAATTACAAAGCAGTCAGTTGTCTAAGATGTGTCGATACCTTATCAAATAGATTTAAAACAGGTATTTGATATATACTTGTATATTTAGTTAAAATTCTTTTCTTTGATAGTACCCTTAAGCTCCTTTCTTCTCAGTATCTACCCTTATGGTAGCTGTAAGGTTGGATACAAGCTAAAAGCTATCTCTCCTGAAACCAGGAAAATAGAACAGCAATCAAAACTGAGTCATATGCTTGTCAAAATGTTCCTGAAAGAATTCTTAAATGGTAACTACCCACAAGAAGTAAAAATAGAACCCAAACCCTAACAACACTGTCCTGTTGCAGAGGTTTGTACAATGCATCCAAGATTAGTTCACACTATCAGACTACTAGAGGCTGCAGTAAATCTGGCAAGCAGTAATTAAACATATCTGAACAAGTTTATAAATCATTTAACACAATATTTGAGTATGGACGATGTTAGATCTGTATTGTAACTCAGACACACTTCACTAAAACACCCAAAAGTGACAAGTCTGAAGTGGCTAACCAACTAACCAGGCATATACAATCCAATTCCATTCATTGCTTAAAGGCTGAGTGGTGGTATCAGTACTAGATTATACAGAAGCATTTTTTGCTATTTAATAGACATAGCTTTAGCAAAATGGGTGTACGTGCTGGAAACAGGTACAATCTCAAGCACCACTCTGCAACTACAGCTTCAAATTGTTGGATGATTTGAACAGCAGGATGATACAAAATATGATCCTGTTTACACTGAGGTATGAGCAATTTAAGTGTTGAAAACTGTAACTTCAGTATTTTCTTTAGTAGTGGAAGGTCATAAGTTTCAGATAAAAACAGTAAAATCAATATGACATTCAGTGCAGTAAAACCCCAACAAGTAAGTGCAACTTGGGACTGCTGGGGAAAATACTATTTATTATACATTTAAATACAAATTTGAAATGTGTTGTGGACACATCCTGCAGGGTTACAGGTAAAAAAAAATGTACAAAGTTGTGTTCTGCATCTCACAAGACTGACACTTCAAAAAAGTTTCACAAAATACAAAGCAAGAGTTCATCTTTGTAAGAACAGCAAAGGTAATAATGCATAAAAATTTTTGCTTGGCATATTATCTTTGTTCCCTCCCTGCATAAAAGTACCTACAGTTTGTAAACAGTCTTTAAAAGTGTTAATAGCTTTAAGGAATGTGTAATCACAGTTTATATGGATTCATCCCACAAAGAATGCTACACAGTAGTTTCATGTTTCCATAACCCAGTTCTAATATTACCAGTACTGTCTGCAGTGAGCAAAGGTCCATCCTGTCCACTGCTTTTAAGAGGTCCATTCTGGATGGCTAAATTTAAGCCGTAAGATTTTTGTTGATTTTCAAGCTCGGCCGCTATTGGTTTCCTTAGAATATCTTTTTTGTTGTTGGTAGCTATTGTTTTCTCTGTGTTTCTGCTACTTTTTGGGAGCGTACTGCAAGCGTCACTGCTGTCTTGTTGGGACTGGTTGTACTGACGTTCTCTGTATGCCAAATAGGCTCTTCGGCTCCTCGAGTGCCCGTCGCTGTTGCTCTGGCGAGTTTTGGGCAAGCCATTTTGCACACTTCCTTCCACACTCGTGGGAACATCATAAGCATATTCCCTCAGCACTGCAAGCCTGCTGGCACGATGGCCCTTGCTCCTGTTCTTATGGTGCCGGCTTGGGTGTCCGTTTGTCCGAAACTGTACCTCTAACGGAGCTACATGCATTTTGATATCATTGTCCACTGAATGTTCAGTCAGACTGTTATCAAGCTGAGGACCTGTGTTCAATGGCAGAGAAGTAGGGTGGCACTGAGCTGCTGCAGCTTGTAAGTTAGTTAGTTTACAACCTTGGGATGAATTTTTTAGGCTTGAGGCACTTTTATTTGTGCATGAGGATTCAGCGCTACTGTTGGTGCATTTTGGGGCCTCTCCGTTGGTTCCTATGGAACTGGAGGGCGGCACATTTACTTGCACTGAGTATGTACTCCTTCCTGGGCAGCAAGTTGTTATCCAAGCATGCCTGACATCTTCTCTGTTAATGCAGTGGTGCACCATAAGAAAGGCACTGAGGCTTAAACACGTTGCCCCAAAAAAACAGCTGAAGATCAGGTCCATAGGATAATACAGGGAGACGGACAGAGCTCCAAAGATCCACAGCGTAACATACAAAACCAAAGTAAGGCCCACTCCCAGAAGTTGTGCTGGAAAACTGTGCTCGTTCTCCAAAGCAGATGTGGACACCAGGGACACTGACAATGAATCCTGATGGGCCAGTTCCCCGTGTTCGTTGGTGGCCAGACGCTGCTGCTCCTCGACAGGTTCCTTCAGCTCATATTTGCGTTCAGGGTGACGCTTTAGTTGTATGAATATGCTGAGAAAATACATACAGTTTATGAAAATTATAAAACTAGCAGGTCCATAAAATGCTCCTAAGCTAGGTTCCCAAGCCATCCAGCAACTGCAAAAGAAACAAACCAAAGAACAAATTAACATCTTGCACAAGTCACTTACGCTTTTTCAGTTCATTGAAATGATCTTGTCTGTGCTACATTCTCTGCAAGAATCAGAATTAATTGCATCAAGTATTCAGAGGAAAGCAAGCCTAGGAAATCTTATGACAGAGCTCTCACTTATAGGGTACTTACTAAGGTGCACTAGGTCTGCTGCCATAATTTCGGATGTTTGCTGCAGCTGTTATTCCACAAACTATGATAGGGATCCCTCCACCAATAAGGTAGAACCTAAAAAATAAAACAAATTTATCAGCAGCTGCTTAAGTGCAATGGATTTTTTCCAGTCACCATGAAGGAAATTAGAGCTTTCCAGGATTTGGGAAGCATATAAGTTCTTTATGAAACTAAATAGGGTGAATCAGGTTTGGGCTTTAGCAGTATCAATTATTTCCTAAGTCTTCCTCACTACAGCTTTTCTCCTTCTGCGGTAAGCTGCCTCTTTCTCAAAGCTGCTCACTCCCACCTCCCACTCACAGACATTGAACAAAGGTGTAAGAAGGGAGAAGAAAAAGCTCTCAGTCAGAAGTTGTAAACTGCTGGAAAAGAATAAGGAAACTTTGAATTAAAATACTAAGTGGTATGTCCTGTGTTCCAGAGATCAACTTGCCTAGTATTATAGACACCGTTACTTGAATTTTTTTGGGGGGCAGGGGTTCAACAGATGGGAGGTTTTGTTTTGTTTTGTTTTTGGTTTTTTAATTATTATTTTTAATGGACTCTGTAATTTTATAGTATATACTTACTGGTTCCCTGTGGTGGCATTAATGAAAATTGTACCCTTTCAAGAAGAAAAAGGGCTGTTGGAGTATCTCACTTTTCACTCTGATTTCTATGAATTCACATTGAATTCATTAGTGGCAGATCAACAATTACTAATAATCATTCAAATTAACAGCACTCAGTCCTGCAGCTTATACTAAGCCAGTCCAAATTCAGATCAGAACATAGAAGTGAAAACTCTTACTGTGACAGGTGGGTGAGCATTTATTTTTTATAAACAGGAGACACCTATTACGGTGGTCCTGGACTTTTCCACTGCATTTCTGATAATTCACCAGAAATTACTCTTGTCTCACTTGAAACACAAAACAACATTCTAAAACCAATTACAACTTTCCTGGAAATCAAGATACACTGAATTTATTATTTAGTGGCTGAATTCTACAAAGACTAGATTCTGACACTGGTTTATTCTGTATCTTGATGCAGCAAATAGGAGCTGGCCAGACAAAAGAAATTTTTGTACAGGTACTACATCATGGGTAGTTTTATTTTAAACCTAAGTTTAAAAGGCAACTAAAACCAAAAAATCCTTCTGTGACCTTTCCATACACAAACATCCCACATCTATCTGACTGAAGAAATTCCTGATCTGCAGGAAGGTGGACATTGGGAAAGTCTGAAAAGTATAAAGCATGTTTGCTCTGTTCTTGTCTTGGATATTTGGCTCCAGAGCTACTGCCAGTGTCAAAGATGAGGTGTTCACATCTGAAATGGCATGTTCATGTCTGTGCAGAGCTGAGCCTGTGAGGCTGATAATTTTACTGCAACATTTTCCAAAGGAGAAACTTTGTAATAAATAATAAGGGATAAAAACGCTTGTATGTAGTACTGAAAACGTTACTTGAAGATAATCAGAAAAACACTTCTGTTTTTCTGCAGTCTCAAATAGTCTCAAAATCAAGCTCTTTAAATATCTGCCCGTAACTAATCAAAGTTAATCAACTTCTGCCACCTTGTGGAGAATTTCAGTGTAGCAGTTTTTAATTAATACCCAGAAACTGAGGAGGCAACGTGAGTAAGCTATGTCAGTGTTTTTTAGTAAGAACATTTCACATATGTGAATTTAACAGATAATTTTCTTGTCTCATTTCTGAGATTTCAGAAATGACAATTCAAGGAGGAACACATCAAAAAACCACTATTTTCATTTGATAATGAGTGACACCCCTATTTTTCAAATAATTGTAAGCAATCTTTGGAAAATATATTTAACTTTATTTACTTAAATTGCAGTGTTTGTTAATTGTGTTAACAGTTCTTCATATTCTTTCTTCTGACAATTTAATGGGTTGTGCTTCTATCCAAAGCACAAAGTCATAATCAAACCATCAGTGGGTGATGCTGAACCACTACCAATTCTTTAATTTACGAATCAGCTGCCCAGCACTGCATCTGTAATGCACTTAGACCCATAGTCTTTCAGCTCATCCTCTGCCACGTAACACTGAGGAACAGCAAAATCTGAAAGGAATTTGACAGACTTGGAGAAAACACAAGGGGAGTGGCTTGTTACATTTTCTCGTCAGAATATAAATGTAGCAACCTGGGAAGCAAGAAGCCACAGAAACAAAGAACTCACCTCAGCATTGGCCTGGGTGGAGGAGGTGGCTCATCAGGATCTTGACACCTTTTTGCTTTTTTGGTTACCTGCTTGTAGATATTACGAGATGTCACTCCCAGCCACAGTACTGTTGCAAGAGTGGAATAATGGAGAATTATTCCAACCTTAAAACAAAAATAGACAATAAAAAAATAATTACCCCTCAAATATTTCCTTTCTACTAAGTTGATACAGTAATCATTAAACTCAACATAAAGCCAAAATTTTGAAAAGCAGTATGTATTCAAGAGAAAAAAACCCTCTTATGTGACCCCTCTAAGTGTCAAGTCATTATAGTTTAAAACAACAATAAAAATGTAGCACAAACCCATGCACGGAAAACTTAGTAACGGGAAGAACAATTTCAGAAGTGTACACAGCAATCACCAAGTGCGTTTTTAGCCAGTTTCAGTCACCAGAAAAAACACACAACTCTCATACAGTCTATCTGTATCACAAGATTTCTTCTGGAGGATTTCTGTCTTCAGGAAGGTAAGAAAAGGTGTGCCTATGTGTGTGCACATATAGGAGAAAGATCAGGGATATATTTCACTGCAGCACTTTGAACCTTCAACCTAATAACGCCAGTAAATTCAAACAAAAAGCATTATGGAATATTACAGTCAGGGATTTGAAAATTTTTTGAAACGCTGGATTAAAAAAAATTTAAAAATTTCACTGATATTTTTTGGAATCAGCAACTGTTGTTATACTGAAGCACTGCAACTGAATTGAGACTGCCACATCTTAGAAGGGCAAATCATTAAAAAGGAGTCTCACTAAAGCATGGGGGCTTGAAATACTTCTCTCCCTTCCCCTTCAGTTATACAGAGAAAGTGGAAATAGGTATTTTAATACCTGTGAAAATCAGATTTCACATGGCCTGTAAAGGCCACATACAGGCCTATAAAATAATTCCGTACTAAGTCAGTCTCAAAACCAGAAATAACCAATAAAGCTTAGTTTCTGTGGTAGCATTCAGGAAAAAAAATCTGTTGCACATTTTACAAGGGTGTGTAGTGATAGGAGGAATGACTTTGAAGTGAAAGACTGTTGATTTACATTAGATGTAAGAAAGTTAGTTTTTCACAATGAGGATGACAAAGCACAGGCACAGGTTGCCCAGAAGAGGTATTTGATGCCCCATCTCTGGAAGTACTGCAGGTCAGGATGGGGCTCTGAGCAATCTGATCTAGTTGAAGATGTCTGTCTTTACTGCAGGGGTGTTGAACTAGATGACTTAAAAGCAAAATGTTAATTTTTTTGTCTAAATTACATATTTTGATGAATGCCTATACAGCATTAGAAGAGTTCTGTAGGAGGCAAGGGGGGCATATTCATATACAGGACTACAAAACCAGTAACTTAAGTTTTACTCACCGCTTGGCAAATACTGGCATCCCTGGTCTGAGTTATGCCTCCAATAAACACCACACATGTCAGGAAAATATGAAAGCTCAAGTTAACTAACATATGCCAGCTTTTAACACTGATCCTGATCACACTGTTAAAAGAAACAAATTAGACAACATAAAACCCAGCTACATTACTGTTTTCAGAAACTAGTGAGATAATCTTGTGATAAATGACATGTAATTCCTGTTAATATGATTGTTTGACTACCACATACTCCATAATCAAATACCATCTCTGGACTTTATCACAAGAAATTAAAACACCCGCCTATTACCAGCTTTATACATCTATTTGGGGCCAGCTTTAAAAATTTGAGAGTTCAAGCTTTCACATCAACAGAAATGTAAAAGGCTGAAGAGTTTGTTAAATTCTACCATTATTCCTGAATGGCCTCTTCTTTCATCATGAAGCAAAATGAAGAATTAAAGGAGAAACATAGTTATGAGAGCTAAATTATTATACTCAAGGAAGATGAAATAGCTTCTTGCATAACTATTAGTTTCCATCATCAACAAATTTTATAGGAAGAAACACTGAAAGCATATTACTATATCATGCTATAATAAAATAGAAAAGGTAGTCCTAAGCATGATCAAAGTCATTTTCTTACTCTGGTTATTTTGATTCCTACCTGTGATGGTATATGTAACTGACCATGATCATCAACAGGCACATCAGCAAAACCATGGCAGTGGCATAAATTACTGGATGCAGAAGATCAGCTGGTTGTGTATATAATTCAGCTCCAGTCAAGTCCTGACAACAAAAACAACAATAACATTAGTCCACTGTATCTATTTTTTGAGAGTGGGGAAACAACAAAAGGAACACCTTCTAGATGAAATGTCTTCCTTCCCTTCCCACCTGTCCCAAAACAACTCTCCAGTTATTTATTTGTTATTTTTGGGTTTCTTCTGAAATTATGTGTTATTCTGGCTCACCTTTATAAATGCAGTCACAATTCTTATAGAACAGTTCAACTTCATATATTCTTGAAGATACAGAGAGGTCAGCAACTTATAGAAACACACCATTTTCTTAATCTTAAAATATCTATATGTGCAGACGTGGAATAACTGCGTGTTTTAGTTGTGAGTATCTTCTTTAACAGCCCAAAGAACATCACAGGAAGTGCCCTCAGCAAGTCTGGAGATGATGTTATAGACTGGGGGACTGATGAACAGATTGGAGGATAATCAGAGGGATGTTGGTGAGATGGAGAAATGGGTTGACAAAACATCATGGAATTTAGGAAAGGAAAGTGTTAAAGGATCTGCATCTGGAATGGAATAACTCCATGCACATAAAAACAGAGGCTGGGCATTGGACCAATTAGAAAACAACCTGAGTCAGTGACAGACAAAGGCCAACCACAAATCAGCAATGTCACCTGCAGCCCAAGGCCACGCTTTGCTGTGTGAGCACTGACACAGCAAGTGGGTGAACTGATCCTTCCCTTCTGCTGAGCACTGAGAGAGGCTCCCCAGCACTAGAAAGACACTGACATACTGGATGGAGCAACTCTAACAGATCACCAGGATGATTAGCAGGCTGAAGCATAAAGTGTCTGAGACTGAAGAAGACGTCTTTTATCTTTAAGAAGAAAAGGAAGAGGGGAGAAATCTCATTATTATATTAGACTACCTACTGGAATGGTATAAAGAAGACCAAGTCAAACTCTTTCAAATTCTTCGCGGAACTGAACCATCCACTAATGAAAGGAAACTGACAGTATCACCAACACAGAAAATTCTCATTAGATACAGGAGAAAAATTCTGAAGCGGTCACATACTGCCCAGAGAGACTGTGTCCCTGAAGATACTCACAGCTTGACTGGATATGACCTGGAGCAGTAAGATTTCACTTTAAAGGCAGTCAAACTTTGAGCAGGTTAACTGGACCAAATGGCACCAGTTCCTACCAGACTGTTATTCTATGATTACTGTTTGACCAGAACAGATAGCTGGTAACTCTAAAAGAACTCAACAGCTCTATAGCATCAATTAAATTTTCTGAATCCACCCCAGAATGACATTTTCATTTACTCAAAAGAAGAAATAATTCTGCTTGGAAGCAGTTACAATTTACTAGAGTTCCAGGAGTGAGGAGGGGACACAGACATAACATGACAACTCAAAAAAACCTCTAGTCGCCAGCACAAAATACATTAAATTTACTTAACTATGACTAGTGAAAAAAAATCTATTAAAAATAATTTTTTTGAATGGACAGGATATGGAAAGTCTCTCCCCTGTAATTCTCAGTGAGTCACTCTTAAACTTCTGGAGTTGGCAAAGTTCAAAAGTGTCTTGAGGAAAAGGAGAAAAAACCTAGCATTAAAAAAGAACAGTAGAAGATTAGGAGGAAGTTTTGAGAAAAAGCAGTGATATTTTTAAGCTTAAAATCAGTAATCTGACTTCATGGACTGGTAAAGAGTTTTTGAATTGAGGCTTACAATTCAATTAGAGTCAACAGTCTCTTCACCATACCTTCAATTGTTCTTTCATCAGACTATAAATTCGTTATTCCTAACTAACTCAACAACCTCATTTCAAACTAATTTAATCAGGTTGTCAATTTGATTCTTACCTATTCGGTTTTCTTTGGCACCTGGAAAAGGATCTTAAGAACTTATGCCTCAGGCAGACACTGTCATCTGATTTCAACACTCCCATGGCTAAAACACATGCAGCTGGGGATCCCTGAGAACTCACTGCTGTTACAAGCATAAGCAAATCTTCTGACATACTTGGCCCATGAGTACCAGGCAACAGAAACTACAGGACAATTCTGGCTGCTGCTTCCAGACTGGTGTCAGGTAACAAGATCTCATGTATGGATCCATGTAAATTTCAAGAACGAGAGCAACAGAATCACAAGATTTGAAATAATCTTCTAAAACATCTGAGGAAACTCAGTATATGCCTTGCCTAGTTAGCCAAGGCCTTGACCCAATAACCAACGGAATAAATCTGTGGAATTCCTTATCCATTGCACTAACATTTTTCATCAGACCTAGGAAAAAGAGTAAGGGGAGTTAATGTTATTTCTAAATATAGCTAAACTGATCCTCAATAATTATTAAATAAAAAAGAATGCTAGTACAGTAACAGTAGAGATGGCCTTAAGAATACTGGGGGGTTTATAGTTAATTAGCAGAACTCCGGTTTCATCTCAACCACTATTGCTAGGTTTTTCCCCTCTGTACAGCCTGTAATAATGAGTTTTCAGCTGAGTCATCTGCTTATCTCTTCTATTATTAAACAGTGGTGAAGATAATCTTCGAATAAATACAAAGTTTTACAAGTGCATCTGCCTAAATCACTAGATCAGAAAACCAGGCATTCAGTGATGTGTTTCCTTTCCTTTAAGAGGACTTTACATTATGCTCTGATATGTACGAAGAGGGTCAGTACACTACAAATTCCTTTCTTCTACACATATACCTACTAAAGTAGATTAAAATAGAGTGAAAGAGCTCTGGTTAAGTCATTCACCATCCAGCCAGGATGATGAACCATCACGTTCAGGTTCCTCCTGCCACTGGTGTTTCATGTATTTGATATTATAATGACAACTGCTGGATTAAAGAGCAAACTTCCAAAACCGAAACCTAAAGAACTTCCTCTGAGCTAAAATCAGAACCAGACTTTCACAACATGATTGGAGTCTAGAAATTAAATAGGCTATTATGGCTTTTTTGGTTAATATATGGATAGGCATTATGAAAACATTTTTTTGCAGCACTTTACCATCCAGAGTTTCTGCAATGTATTATCTGTGTGTAAAGAACATCTGTCAGGTGAGTATTATTCTGTGCCCCTTCACCTACCCCCTCTCTGCAGTCTCCACAGTCTAACATTTTGGAAAGTGGCTAAATATTTAAGGAATACCAGTTTTGACCAAATATACAACAAGAGCTACTGACAGAAAAGGAAGAAAGCTACCCCTTTCTCTAACCTGATTTCTGATTGTCAGCAGTTCCCTCTACAATTCACAAGAGGATATTCATATAATCTTACCATGCATTAATTCAGAAACAGTCTTTATAGAAACAGATTGACCATGCTTTTCATTTTTCTTCCTCCAGGTGACAGAAATGTGACCAATTTAAAGCATAATCTCTCTTTACATGCATATTATACATACAAATGAAGTTTAATACCGTTTTAAAAAATGCTGTTAAATTTTAGGAAAGGATTATATATTTTTAAAATATCAAAGAAAGGAACACTACTTGTAAAAGTTTACTTGATTGCAAAAGTTTAAAGTAATTTAAAACAATACTCTCAAAGGTAAAGTGGAAAGTTGCTCTCTTTGAGCTCTTTTAAAAAGCTTGGCATGTAAATCAATTTCACGTAAGTTTAGCTTGGTAATTACCATTTAATTCTCTTCAGAGGAAGATTTTTGAAAATCTGAGTTGCTAAAGAAAATATCAACTTCTAATCCACTAATCATCATAAAAGGAGTCCTCTTTCTTCCATGTATGATTACATATAAATATATATTTAATTCCAGAACACATTAACTGCCGCAAAACCCATACCAAATTTACATTTAACAGTATTTCCTAAACCTCATAATATTTTGCTCAGCTTACCACCAGCCCACCCTATTTATGTACCATATTTTATAATTTAGCATCTGTAGGGATTACTGACAGGCAGGGTAGCAGTCACCATCTATAAAAAGGGAAGCTTCCCAGGCCAGATTCTGAAATTAAGAATTCTGAGAGTAGAGAAAGAAGAAATTCAGCTTCACAACTGAAGAGCACTAAAAAAAAGTGTCTCTTCTATCACCATATTTCAGAACTCGTTAACCATTTTATTGATAAAGAGTATGCTTAGACTAGATTATAGATACTATTTTTCAGCAGTATTTCAAAAATATTTTTCATAGTTACTAAGTGTTTTGATCTTTTTTCCATTTCCACTGATGCCTTCTGGTAACAGACCTACATACTAGTGAGTAAAGAGTTAATTTGGAAAGAAATTCAAAAGTCTTTGGCTATGGATCACAGAAAAAAATACCTGGGAAAACACTCTTGGTCAACTGACAAAGTCAACAAATCTAACACAGAGAAGATAGTTTAAAATAAAGAGCAGTAACAGTTGAAGATAACCTATCATTATTAGACTAAAGTTTATGAAAGCTAATTTGATAAAGTAACTCATTAAAATGTCTTCCTATAATATAGTACTTTGCATATGAAAATTATTTTTCCTAGTATCTCCAGTTGTTTATTAATTATTTATTACCCAATTAATTACACTTCGATAGATTTCCACTTAAACCTCATCTTACCTCAACATTTACATCAACAAAAATAAAAACTAAAGATGTATTTATTAAAATGTCTATTAAGATGTCTAGTTTATGTGAAATGGAGTGTGGGAATGTTTGTTTTCCTTAACGCAAGGAAAAAACCAAACAGAATTCTATCTTGAAACATCTTTAAGTTCCGTAAAGAAACCAAATTCATAAGTGTCATACCATTAAAACAGCATAGTTGCTGAGGGAGTAGCACTGAATGGTCGTAACATTTTCATCAGACAGAAGGATGCGACACCCATCAGATTTCCATCCCCCTTGTCCGTTCAGGAGGTCGAAGTCCCACTGAGCTGCAACAGCATCTGCTCCGTGTGCAATCCGCCGCAGCGTCACATTGATGGGAGCGTGGTGACCGGCTACGTTCACTCCGTCTGTTACAAAGGAAATGCATTCGCACATCCATTTCTCATGATGTAACACATTAGATGCTAAAACCTTCTACTGGATACACGCTAATCAAAACAAGGGAGTCAAAACTGTTTACTAAAGATCATAGAAAAGTAACAATAAAAACTAACCTATTTTGGTAAGAATAACTGGAGTTACAACTGTACGACGTTTCCCATCGTCAGCCAGATTTGTTGAATTTCCTGTTGCTGGGAAAAGCTTTCCATTGCGAAATGCAATGAGCTGAAGCTTGTAGACAGATTCATCTGCTGGTCTGATTTCTCTTTTTTGTTTTTGGGTGAAAAGGGAAGCTGGCAACTGGATAGAGGCCTCTACAATTGTGTTCTAGAAACAAACAGATTTTTTCAGTTCTGAAGAGAAAATTATGTTCAGAGATTAAATTAGCAACTTCTCTATATGTACAGAGTCAGAGATGAATGCATTTAGCAGACTATGTATCGTGACCAAACTATTTGACAGTGTTTCCAAGTAATCCAGGATAAAATAGCTTAATCAGATTATTAAAGTCTTAAAACATTTCTTAAAAGAAAAAAAAAGTTAAGATTCTGCAGTTACCTTACTTCCTACAGAGAGTAAAGTTAAAATTGGTATCAGTAAAGCATTAGAAGAGGTTTTCCAGATTAGGCTACTAGTAACTAGAAGCAGCAACCAACACAGAGAGAAATGCTGCAATTGTGCACTAGCACCATTCAAAACAAAATGCTGTGTACAAACAGGGTGGTTTTACCTGTATACAAACAACACTTGAGTGAGAAGCATGCATATAATTTCATAGAATTACATAAGTATAAATTGTAATATATGTCCTGCAGTGACAGTCAAGCAAGTTAAGTGCTAAAGGCAAAGTGGTAAATTGGGGAATATAACTGAAAAAATACTTTTATGGAATATGAGGAAATGTTTCCATTTTATACACACCCACATATATATGTAATATAGGGGTGTGCGTGTGTATAAGCACATGCACACACAAAATTAATCTCTCAGGTCCATCTTCTATTTCATGCCTAATTACAGTATTACTCTGAGCAGAATATTTCACATTTTTAAGGAGACTACTAATGTCTGATCTCATACGTAATGAAGGTGAAAATGCAGAAAAATAAAGATGTATTATTACAAACTTGGAAGTGTCTCAATTTCCATCCTTGCGAAAAAGTCTGAAAGGATCTTTCAACTTATGAAGTTACAATGAAGAAAACCACAACTACCTATTAAAAGTTGTGTCCATTAAAACTATTATTTTATAATCAAGCTTTATTATCCTTTATCCCTTTAATTCTTCTCACAGTCATTTTAGATTACACAAAAATGCTATTTTAAACTTAGAAATAAATAACAATAAACTTGCTTGCCAAATTATTCATATGTATTATTACAAAGACAGTAGGGAAACCAAGAGCATCCTACCTTTAAAGCCAGGCTTGACAGTGTATTTGAAACGTTGCACTTAAAGCTTAATTGTTTATCTAGATTTCCATCTGGGTCTCTTCTCCCAAAATCACTCAGTCCTGTACGGTCTGATGTAGCCACTTTCTGAAATACGGTGCAAGTCATCCCAGTGAAACCAGCAGCCTTTATTACATAGGCCTCAAGAGCAATATTTGGAGAATACTGTGACAACAAAAATCAAACATGAAATGGTTTTATACACCACAGACAGGATAATAAATAATCTTAAAGAGATTCTCTGCCTTCACAGAAAAACACATCCGGAAAACCATCTTGGTTTATCTGCCAGGTTTAAATCTTTTCAGAGCATTGCTCTACTCCCTTCAGAAATAATAGGCATTTCAGATAATGCCAGCATCTATTAAGGAAAAACAAAAAGGTATTCAAATTCAAGAGTGAGCAAAGTGTCCTCTAAATAAATAAATAAATTCATGCTTACAGTAGAATAAACTTGAGCTCCATTTGCAAGCCGATACATAGCAATTTTCTGTAGACACTGTACAATTCTGGTGCAAGCCTTGGCTTCCCTTTGTGCCATCCACAGAACACGTTCATCAGCCAACATAATGTTACTTGCTATGTCCACCATGACGTCGCCAAGCTAACATGGAAGAGAAGTAAGACTCCTTTACAGGTATGAAAGCATCCAGCAGGTAGGCTGAATACCAGAAAATACAAAGTGAGTCGGAGGCACATAAAGCACAAGGAAAATGGTTGCTCCTCTTCCAATCACCTCATCACATTGAGATACTGAAATACTCTGACTAGGACATTTACCCCCACTAAAGAAAAATGTCATGCCAATAGAATTAGTCTGTTTATATTGTACTTAAGAAAAAAACACATGACAAATATTTTATTAGAAGGTAAGTGTGCAATACTCCACTTTCTACAGTACTAATTGCTTAAGAGGACTATTTACAATCATCTTGGAAACTAAAACTATCAACTATAATACAGTTTGCATGTATAATAGAAGACAATAGGAAAAGACTAAAACAGGCAAAAATTAGCATACAACCCTTCTGTTTTGCTTCCTTTTAGCAAGTTAAACATTTTTTATTACTTTCTTATTTGCCTTCAAATTTGCATGACCTGTTTTAGGTCACAGGTTTACATGAGAGAGACAGTAAACACCCATCGGTACCAGTGCTGCTTTCAAACCATCAGTTACATTGTTTTAAGTTCACAGTCCTCACCCTGCCTTCTGTATGAAAAACAAATACAAACTATAAAGGAAACTTATTTATTTAGGCCATTTTACCAAAAATAATGAGCACCTACATTGGCAACATTGTAGTTCCACCATGTTCTTTGTGCTTTATGCTCCATATAAGGAGCAGTGACAAATACTGGACCAAAAGGAAAGGTGAGTATAATTTTTTAGTTGAATTGACTGAAATGCAATTCACAGTGCCTAAATTTAGGGACTGGAATTTTCTGCTGGAAGAGAGAAAGGGTAGGGTAAAGAAGGCACCTCCTTTACTATGCAGGCTTCGCAATTTTTTTTTCAGAATATTACTAATAATAACAAGAGATTATTAGTTTATATTAATATATTAATAATATAATTAATATAACAAGTTATTATTACTAATAATAACAAGAGAACACAATCATTTGCTCTTCTTTTATGAAATCTTTAAATATAAAGGCAAGAATTGAAATATAAAAGTATTTATTATTTTGAGAAGTGGCTCTCTTAGGAACAGAAGTTACAATCAGTAAAAATTCTTAACTAACACAGAGCCTTAAGCAGCATTTGCAGGCTGTAGTCCTTTCATTAAATCTTCAACAACAAAGTTAAATTAATTGAAACTGCTTATCATGACTTATTACTACTGGTAATAAATAGTAACAAGTTTCACACATCAACAAACGGTAATTTTAGAATAAACCAGCAGTGTTAATATCCTCAACTCACAGAATTCAAGTTGCTTCATACTTTTAAAATATATTACACATTATTCTTTCTCCTACTTATCAAGGCATGAACAAATTTTTCCAGCTATATACTAACTTAAGACAATCTGCCAAGAACTTTCTGAACATTTGTCTTGTTGCTTCTGACATGAAAGAACTATTAAATGAACCTGTTAATTATCTATTGTACTAATCTTACAGAATAGCCACTTTAGCACAAACTAGGGAACAAATAAGAAAATGATGTAAGCGAATGAATATGAATAAGAGAGTCAAGAGCAAGATTGTAGAGTAATAACCTGGTAAGAAGTCAAGCCTTATTAATAGCTACTAAAATTTTTACATGAAATTGCACTCATCTTCCTTAAATATACCAGCACATCATATGCTGGCTTTAAAACAAATCCATTGAGAAAAAAAAACAAACCAAAAAAAAAACCAAAAACGTTGCCAAAGATGAAAATCCTCTAAGGAATTCTGAAAAAAATGTAGAACCAGCATTTATGGTTTGCTGGGGGGTGGACAGGGAAAATTTGGCTTTTTGTTTTTTAGCACGAGTTTAAACTCGAGGCATTGTGGTCTCCAACTTCCCAACATGCACTGTACAGTGAGATCAATATAACCTCTGTTCAGCAGTGAAACAGAGAGTTTCTACCCACTGGTGGGACTATTCAACTACTTGCATTTTTCTCCCCAAAAATGAGCGTTCTCTAAGATTTTGTTTTAATGTCTTATGTTATATCCTGCAAGGCAGAGGAGTACTGAAAACCTTAGAGATATGGCTCAATATTGAATAAAGACAGTCTATCACGGTGGAAGGGGAGAAGGTAAGTCTCGTTTTATTCATTATTGAGAGGATCTCTGAGGCTTTCATTATTTGTGTTTTTAGATAAGAACATACCAATGAAAACCTGTGTGACCCACTCCATATTAAATAAAAACAGACTTACTGTACCTATCTCCCTGCTCCAGTGCTGACCAGAGGTGTTACTCACATTACAGGTCCAGTGAATGCTGGATCATCTCAGCGCGAATGCAAAGTCTGTGACCATGGGTCAGCAACTTCAGGGACCTACTAAACAAACAAAAACATGGAATAGAATCTGACAATCCACTAACTCAGTGCCTGCATCTAATGTTGGGAAGATTTCACTGCTCAGAATACTTAAGGACAAACACTTTGATTATCTTTAAAGTGATGGCAAATTATCCAGTTACCTCTTTATATTTTTCAGCAAATCTTCCAAATTTCTCTATCATTTCAGCCACAAAAATAACATCCATTTTATCAGAAAAATTTGCTGCTTCAACTGTGTATGCCAAGAGCTGTCTTGCTGTTGCCACTGCATTAGTGAGGTTGAGCGGCATCTACACAGAGAACAAACATGAGCATTTGAAAAAGGACAAGACAGGACAACATTTCACCAAATAAGCATTGATCCAAAGAGGAAAGCAATTCTCACAGGGATCACAGTGTTTCAAGTAGCTAAGGACCACCTTTGCTTATCTGTAAGCAAAAACATTTGCTACAAGCCAGAGAACTACTGTTTGTACTGGCAGCCAGCAACTGGGTTTTGTGCTGCTGTCCTAGAAGGCAAAGAGGTATTGCACCAAAAAGGAGAAAAATCCCCCAAAACAGTACTGTCAACAGCTTATTTTCATTTTCACCAAAGCCAAGGCATGACAACACAAAGCTCTTTAAAATACAGCATTTTATAGCAAGAGAAGCCAAAACCAATTCAAACAAACAAGTGCCACAGCATTCACTCTCAATTCTGTAATTATAGGAAGCACTTGGAATGGCATACACACACAAAAAAAAAACAAGACAGATCTTGCTGTGACAAAGGTCATGATTTCACTCCTGAAACAAACCCCATGCTGCAAAATTCCTCACTAAATAATACATAACATCAACATGCCTGAGCCAGCAGGGATCAAAAATGGGAAATTTTACATAGTACAGTGGAAAGCAGTGCTAATGTTATCATTTGGTGTGGAGGTATCTAATCTGCCCTACTGAATTCGAAAAGTGCTACATAAGCACAGCTATATATTTGTCCTTGCCAGTCTTAGTACTTGTACATAAATTTGAATGAGACTAATGAAAGTTAATTTTTTGTCAATATGCTAAAAGTCATGCATTTAAAGTGCAAATAAAGTTCAAAGTCATAACACAAACTGAACAAAGTCAACTCTCAAATTCAGACACTCTATATAATTTCTTTGAACTTTCTCTTTAATCATGAATTTCTTTTCACCTAAAACTGTACTTGTTCAATACACAAACAAGAACAGTGGAATATGAGTGCTCTTGTAGAATGTTAAAAAGGTTTTATTTCATTTTACATGTGAACTTGTACTTGATTTAAATTGTTTGGCCAAGTTCTGGTGTTCAAAACAGCTCAACTACCTTTTGTTCAAAGGCAATAAACATGCTTGTAATATGATTACATTTAAAATTAGCCAAGACAAGAAAGTTCTCTGCAGAATACTCTCTCTCTGCTAAAAATTCCAGACGTACTACACATAAAAAGAAGGCAACTTTCGTAAGTAAAAACAACTCCCACACCCTAAACATCTCCCTTCTCCCTTTAAAAAAATTCAGCATAGAATACCTGTGTACATTTATTTTTGAGTAGATAATAGGAAGTTATCTACTTCACACATGAAAGTTATTGTTTTGCTTTTCTGAAGATACCAGTCTGATGTTTACATTTTAAACTTCCTAACACAAAGTTGGCAACATTTTTCCACAACCTGAAAATGTTGGCTAACCAAAAGTAGTTATAACAAGCTTTAGTTATCTAGGCTCTTGAGCAGCTGGGATACAGTACATAGGCAGGAATGGCATTGAGTTGTCACAGGCCTTGCAGAAAAATGTAAATTCCCAGGTGAGAAAAAAGCAAACCAGCAGCATCAAAACTCTATTTAAGCTAACACTCAACCCTTCTGTGTCACGGAAAAGGATAAAGTGACCTCCAGCATCATCTCTCTCCTGTTAACCAGTCTTTAAGAAAGAACACTCTTCATTTGAGCCCTCAAACCTGTTTCATGTGACCAAGCCATGCCACACACCTCTAGTGCTAGGAATATAAAGCAGTAAAGCATAAGAGTTTTGTCAACCTCTAAGTTTATCTTGGGCCAAAACAGGCATTCCCTTTCTTTCCTTCTCACCCCTGCCATCTTTATTGGCCCATGCTCAGGGATCCTCAGGGAACCAGAGCAAGAGAAGAAAAAAACTTGGGTCAGCTTTTTTGTGTCAGCTGTGTTAACAAGTACCTGAACGCAGAAGGGAGCAAGTCAGCCCATCTTACATAACAGGCAGTACAAATCTTTTGCCTCAAACTGAAGTTAGCCCAATCAACTGGAGATTCCAATCAATCAAGATTTCACTGTGTGTATAAATCCCAAGGGGAAAATAACAGTTTGGATCTGATTGTCCCAGCTAGGGGCTAAGGTGCTTCAGACAGGTAGTGTGAAGTCTTCCCTAAGATGTGAGATTAACTGGAAACTCCAAACCCACACAACATGTAGAAATCCTACCCTGGGCTCAGACAAGCATCATGGCCCCATGTTAAATTTAAGTGGTGCTTAAACATCATCAAGTCCAGTGACCAAGCGTTTTTTAAAAAACAAATGAAAAACTAACCACCAAACCAACTCCAAAACACCACACCAAAAACTAACCACCAAACCAACTCTAAAACACCACACCAAAAACAATCTCATATTTCCCTGGTTTGACCTGTTGCATCCATAGTGATCTGACTGCAGGAGTTGGAAAACAAGCTTAAACCAGAAGTTCAAAGCTTTACGGAGTAATTTCCAACACAGTAACTATACAGACAAGGTTGGGAACATCACTGCAGAATAGCAGTTGTGGAAGTGGGCATTAACTACATAAACCTCAAAAGGAACTTGGAGCTGAATATTTTTTTTTCATAGCTACAATTTAAATTCTAGAACACTCTCTTGGATCCTGGTAAGTGCTACCAGATAAAGAAGCCCAGTTAGTACTCCCTATTTTCATTACTTAACTCTTATCAATCACACCAAATCTATCAAAAGTTTAGAGCAACAAAGGTAGCATCTCTACTGCTATAATGAAAAGAGCTGTTCTCCATTACAGATTAAGCCTGCCTTACAGGGCATCCAGTTGACAAAAATAATCATGATCAAACCACTCTTTTATACTTTAGATAAGTACAAAGAATAAAATTTTCCTTGCACTTTCAATCTAGAGGCATTCAAAACAGATACTAAACCAAGCTTTTAACCTAAACCTACAAGTTCCAGCATTGCACTCAGAGGCGTGTCCACCATAACCTATCTAGACCACCAGTATTTCCAGCTTAAAGAAGATAAAGGATCTCCTGAGTTTTTATTTTCATTAATTATATTTTCATAATTTGGCTTTACAGAAATGCACAAATTACCTGATTGAACATATAAAGAACTCGAGTCACATCATTTGCATACTGGCACCTGGAGTAGTCCTCATCTGCCCAGTACCCTCCCCTGTCGCATCTGCGCCAGGCTCTTCTCTCATCTTGTGAGTTGCCAGGATATATCCCACTGCCAGCAGAATAACGTGTACACAGCAGGTATGCTGTGATGCCTGCCAATGTTCTGGGCCACCTGGGGAGTCAAAAGGAAAAAAAAACACCTCACATTTAGACAAATTTACATGACAAGTAAATAAAAGGATTAGGCACTACAACATGAAATAAAGAGACACTCAAAACTAAGCATCTCTAAACTATTTAAAGGGCCACCTTGGCTCATCTTCAGTATTTTCAAGCTGTTCATATTTGTGTCTATTAACAAAATGAGTTCTAATGCTAGCATGCTTTTTCTGAATTCTTTCATGAGGTTTCAGGTGGAAAGAGGAAGATGCTTATAAAACAACTAAAAATAGTTTACAGTTTTCTGATAAAAAAACCCTTGCCTACTTCATGAAAAATTCCCTGTTAACACTATAAAAACAAGTTGTTACTCACTTTCTACGTGTCCTCTACACATGCATCAACGCAACTTTCAAACAATTGCATTCATATTCATACCAAACTGTAGATATGAACAGAAGACTACATTTGCAGTATTCAAGAAACAGTAGTAGCAGTGGTACAACCACTCTGACCAGTTTTGCATACAAAATAGCAAACAAAAATTAATGAGAAAAAATTTGTTCATAATGTCAAAAAAGGAGAAAATAATTCCTTTCACTCACGGTATGTGACCTATGCCCTTCTTAAGAAAACTCCTAAAGTTCTCTCCACTTTCTCCTCTAATTTTACTCCGTATTTTATCTGTACAAATAGAGATAACAACAAAAAACCCCACCAGAAAATAAATTGCAATACAAATTTAATGCACTGATCATTCATTAGAGCAGAACTAACCAAGGAAAAAAGAACAGAAGAAAACCATGCCTGAATTAAGATGCAATGTTGAGCAGACAGAAAGGACAAGGACAAAGAATGGCAATCAGTCTGCCAGTCTGCTTGTCTCTACTTCTCTACCTAACTCTACCCTGCTATATGAATAAGCTTATACACATAAGCAGTATTTTATCATTCAGAGCACTAATTCTTAAATTTTAGAAGTAAAAAGCATACGTACCTAAATTACAGAATGCTCAGTATCTCAAATTTAAAAATCCAACATATAAGGCTTAACTAAAACTGAGAGCAAGTGAGCTTCACTGGATCATCCCAGGCTTTCTGCAGCCTCATCATGTCAAGCTCCTTTAAGAGTCTTAAGAGCCAACAGTTTTTCTAAATTTTAAGTATTTCAAAGGACTTTGTAAAAAGCAGTTGAGTCCAAAAATTGGAACTAGTCAAACAAAAAATTCTGGTGGATTACACTGTGATTTAAAATTTGCTTTTATATTTGGACTGCATTTTAGTAAGTGGCTGTTTATTCACCACTATCATCTAAATCAAGAAATGCTAAGAACATATAGCTATTTGAAAAAAAAAAATTCTCTGTTTGCAGGAGGATGAAGTGAACATCTTGAAGGATGTTCCATTTCCAGGAAATTTAAGTAATATTGTCAACACAAAGAAACTCAAGAAGTCAGCATCATTTTCCCTCCTTATTTATCAGTTAAGTAATTCCTCTTACTGAAGATGCTAGAATTTACCACAGTTCTTCACAAGAGAAGATAATGAACTCCAGGGATGGACTAAGGCAAAAGGCTACACTTCTCAATTATTTTAAGTGATAGAAGATATTAACCTTTTAGGGTATACTGGAAGTCTTCTCTATCTTAAATTTCCATTTATTCTTAATTAGTTCCAACAGAACAATTGTATCATGTTCAGTAATGGAAGAGAGACACTTAGTTCAAGCCATTTTGATCATTACTTAAGTTTGGGCATGAAGTAACAAAACAATAATTGCTGGTATTGCACAGGTCATTGCAACAACCATAAAAGAATTCTAAGTTGGTAAGGGAACTAAGGAAAAAGACTAGATGATAAATGCAACAAACTAAACTAAGGAAACGAGGACTTAAATTTAACTACCTTTTGTAACAGCTTTGACATTACAGATCAGTTCTCCATATTGTAGTAACATAATCTCATTAAGAAATGGAGACTTGTTATTATGACTATCACTAGAGTATTTGAATACTTGAAGAGACAGAAGATTATTTGGGTATCCAGCATAGCTTCATCCAGCCCAGCAAATATTCATCCACATATACTCAGAGCCTCAGCAGCCACTTCAAGTAACTAAGGGAAGCATCACCATCAACCAATACCAGAAAGAAGGTAGTTAAAAGAAAGAAGAAAAAAAATTAAAAATAATTAGCACATTCCAAAATGCCTGGAATCATATAGAGGTATTTTAGAGAATGTAAGTTAATTAAACGAACAGATATAGATTCTACAATGGTAACATAAGGATTTTAACTGTAAAGAAGGCAGCAAAAGAAAAGGACAAAAATCTTCTTCAGATAAAATTGTAATAGTATTGTTGTGAATTGCCACAATTCCAAAAGTAACCTTAGTGCAATGTTACATGTACCTCAGCAAGCTAAAAAACATCAGACAGGATCATGTCTGGCCAACTCTGATCATGGAGAGAGCAGGTTATGCACCTGCTGGGAAGGGAGGGAGGGACAGCAGGATACAATACACATACACTTATCCAAGTTTCTGAAATGTCAGTAGGGACAAATTGAAATAAACTCTGATTCAACACAGACTGGACAAACAAGTACAAAGATTAAATACTTCTGTGCTCCGAATCTTTACGTATTTATAATAAGCCTTCCGAGAACAAAGCCAAAATGAAAACAGGCAGATGAGGACAACTAATAAATCAGCTGGCACAGCTGTTAAAAAGACATGTAGGCCCACAAATACCTTTCATAATACACTCAAACCTCCACTTCTGGAATGCAGAGTCAGGTTTCCGGAGACATTGCCACTGGAGTACCAAAACATAATTTCCAAAACTATTTATCAATGCTGAAATTTTTATATTACGTTTCCACATCAAAGATACCATTTCAAAAGGGGTATTTGTCTCTGTCTTAACAGTTTTCTAAAAGCTGTATTTTTCCAAAGCATTTTCAGTAAAAGTGGGTGGTCAGCTCAGTTTTCACTCAGTATATCACTTTACAGACTGAGTGTCACATGGCCTTGGAATCATTTAAATTCTGTGGTCCTGACAGAGGTTTTATGACACAACCTCCAAGACAAATATTTTTACTGAAGCACGGCACATGCTGTTCCTTTTCTCACTACTCACATCTAGTGCTAAAGAGCTAGAAAAAGAGAAAACAGAGTTTTTCTCTGGTTTTTCAGACTAGGACTCAAATGTAAAACAGGTTTTTCAGGAGAGCTTTAATTACTATGCTTTTAAACAAGTATTGCTTCTAAGGTGTATATATATATTCATATCTTCTAGAACTTTTGTAGCTATCAAACAGAAAAAAAAGTGAGAGTTGCAGTGTTTAACATTACTTCAAAGGGTATTAGATTATCAGGTTATCTGTCTTTTCTCCCTCTTCTTATCTCTGCTTTCCCTATTGTTATTACCCCTCTCTTTCATTATTGTCCTTTTACTCTCCCTGACTTTACTCTGCATTCATCTCCCTACACAGGATTAGAGGCGTGCTACACAGCATTTATCATCTTTTGCCATGATCTTCTCACAGAATACAAGCAATGCCAGATAGTCTTATAGTCTATGCTACCTTTAGAACAAATTTAGATATGTACAGAAACATTTTACTGTTAAGACTAATGTATTATTTGTATAATGATTTAGAAAGCTTTCTACTAAACCAGACATAAAAGGTGGGCAATTTAAAACTCAACACCTTTGTGCCATAATCTCACATCACAAAAACAATACAAATGCACAGTGCATGAAGAGAAATGCTTTCAGTCAACAGTGTCCCTTATCCTCTTTCCTCTGCCATGCACAAAACCCCTTCTGTTGGTACAAGGTCTTTGCAGCCCAGTGGTGATGAGATATGGGGACTGATTTTAGCTTTAACTACATTTCCCTTACTCCCTAGTTTTGCTAAATGAATGTTAAGCTGTACCATATTCTCAGTCATGAACTGTTTCCTCCCAATACCTGTATGTCATGAGCTAAAAAGGTATTCTCCAGTTTCCATGAAGCCAGAGAAGACATCCTTCCAGCAGAGCTCAAAAGGTGATGAATGGCATGAAATTCTTACCATGCAAACAAAGCTTATGCAAGTTTGATTGTATTCTTAATTTCTTGTGAGTCTAAGCTTCAGTATCTTTCACAGTTTACCCAACTGCTGGCAGAAGTGCAAATTTGGGCTGCATTAACACTCTTGTTTCATTACTTTGTATAATTAGGTGCTCAAAATTTATCACATATACATAAGTGTAGACAGCTGTGGGGGAAAAATGGTTCATTTATGTTTAAGCACTTTAATTTCATTTCAGGGGAACAGAAAAAGGCAGACCACAAGATTATAAAAGAATCCTTTCTTTCATACATATTAATTCTGTTTTGAAAGCACTCATTTCTTTAAACGAACAGTAGCTTTCAATTACAATGAGATTTTGTATCATAATTTCATTAGCTTACACATAGTCCAGTCTCTCTTTACTACATCTTAGTAAATCTTTAAATTCAGCATGATAATTACAGTTTTAAAACATATTACACCCAATGAGTAACCCTTTTCAAAAAGTTAATTCCTATATTTAAAAAAGAATTCTATCAAATACCAGCATAAAATTATGCTAAACACAACAGTTAAAAGATTTACTGAAGTAGAAGTATTTTAATATGTAAACTGTATTTTCAAATTAATCATTGATTGTAAAATACTCAGGGATATTATCTGAGTAAGATTGAGAATATTTAAATTAAAGAAAATAGATTCCATTATGAAGTTTTTGCCTAACCTTTACAAACTGCTGAACCGAGTCAAAGACACTGAAGACAAACACTCTTCATTGTTACTCTTTGCTATCCCATCTCTGCAGGAATAAAAGTCTAGATGCCAGTTTTGAAATACCATCCAAGCTAAAATGACTAACCAGTTCCAACTAAAAAAACTATAAAATCAAATTCACCTAGGACCATTTACAGCCATCTGCTCAGAAGCATTTTCTCACTAGTGAAAGTCTTATTTCCATATGCTCTCAAAGGTGAGAAATTACTCTTTATTATTACTCTACCTTAGCTAGAAGTGGAATTCTGCTATAGTAAACCTAGACACAGTGAACTTTTGATAAGCTGAACATTTCCTGAAATCTTATTTCTTTCTACTGAATTCCAGAGGGGGTAAATCCTATTACACTGAATAGTCACTGAACAGCACAGGTTAATTTAATGGAAAACACTTCGAAATAAGCCTTTACCATCTGTTTTCACCTCTAATGGCAAATCAAAGAAGAACAATTCACACTTGTATCATAAAAAAATGCATAAGTGATTTAAATAGATGTGTTCTTTGATGAATACAACCTGCATCTGTTTGACTTTCTTCGCCTTTTATCTAAAGCAGGAAGTTCTCGTTCTCTAATGTAATGCTTATCCCTGCAGTTGAAACCACCACAGTGTAAAAAGAGGACATGTACAAAGTTACTTATATAAATAATTCCTTACAATGTGGAAGTGAAGTTCTTCAGTAATTCTAAATTGCCTCTGTGCAGCAAGTGATCTTAACACTAATTCCCTTACTAATACTCACCCTTCTCAAATTGTCCAAGTGATGAACATAAAGGAGATCAGCTTGGAAATAATGCTCTCAGCCAGGACTTTAAGTGAATTTTTGCTACAACTGGAGGCCTTCTGCAATTGAAAGCTTGTTTATCCCTCCCCCCAAAAACTATGTCCCTGCAACTTACTTTTCATTTCTTAATATAAAAGATATATGGTCTTAGATTAGCTGTATACATAGAAGATTACTTAAAAAACTCTAATGCACACAGGGAAAGGAAGTTTCTAACTGTAAACAAAAGACCAAGCAGAAGATCAACACAGCCAAGCAGCATAAGAAAAGTAAAATGAGTGGATAAAAGCAGTTTATACAACATTAAGAAACCCTATGCACCATAGTGAACACAATGCTATTGCAGACACTAATTCTCAGTAGGAACTACTGCAAGGAGGTAAAACACAGAGTAGCCATAAAGGGAATTACCTTACATATAGAGAATCTATACAGAAGCTATCTGTTACAGCTGGCACCTCCAGGAGTAACGTGTTGTTAGAGTGACCAGCAGCAGAAAGATCAGAAAAGGGAAAACAGGTGAAGAGATAAGAACAAAAGATAAAATAATCTGCAACACTCAACACAATGGAATATCACAGCTACCACTACAGTCCCAACAATCATTAAAAGGAAGCAGCACCATTCTTGTTTAATACTCGCAGGGGGGAAAAAGATACAAACTATGTTGCGTATTTTTTATATAGCGATTTTGTCATATAGGAGCAGAAGGCTTTTAAAGAGAATGATAACCCAGCATAAATCCCCCATCAGTATGTGGTCTAACTTTATCTCAGAGGTAATCTACAGAAGTTTAACTATTCCAATAATTTCATTTATATATTTCAAATATCCTAGCTTAGCTTCAGTATCTTTCAAGGATGTGTTACCAGGCTCAAAGTTTAACATTTCATAGTATAATTTCATGCATTTCTGTCAACACATAGTATTTTAGAACAGTTAAAAATCTATTACACACCATTTACAAGCAAACATCAACATAGGTGCCTCTAAAGCATAAAATCTTAGTTAGAAGCAAAATTAAATTTTGTTTACTCTGAAAAAAACCTGAGGTTACTAACCTGAAATCTCCTTTATTGTTCACAACCCTCTCTGGAGGGCAGTACTGTGCAGAACTTTCTAACACCACAATGTCCACTGTCCTTGTGTTATTCCCACGTCTGGTTTGTACATGACAACCCCAGTTTCCTGTGGAGCCAGCCTGAATGTTTGAGATTGTCAGTGCACTGAAAAGATAAAATAAACAAATAAAACTGAACAGTCTTGCAGTAACACTCATATAAGCTTTCACCAAAAGATGAATTAAGTAGAGAAAGACGATGGAATAAACACCAAATTACATACAGCCATGAGAGATCTTATAAAACCAGAGCTATTTACATCTCAATGTACTGTAATTAACAGAGAAGTATTTACTATTCTTCGGGCTCTCAATTTTGCCAAGGTACGAAAAAGAAAGAACAGCCATAGGAACAAGTCCATAGACTTCAGGAAGAAGAGATGAGAAGTCCAAATTCCTCAAGTGTTACCATTACTACCCAAGACAAAAGTTTTAGTTGTTTAGAAATATCAAACTAAAATAAATTCCCAAATGCATAATTGTTACAAACATTGAAGCTCTAATTTACTATACCATTACAGGATATATAACCATTCTGTAGATGCTGAGTAAGTCAACAATCTGCTGCAGGCAGAATAAATTACACTTATTACACTTACAGATATCTGCTGGAGAACAATATTAACAACTGTGGTGTGCTTAAAAGGAAGAGTAAAGAATTCATGAGCAATTCAGTTAAATTCCTTATTTTCAACATTTTCATAATATTAACATTCCATGAAAACGAATGTATCCACCAAAAACGTATTTTAAATAAATGCATTGGGTGAAACTTGCATAAAATTAAAACCCAACTGCAACTTCCTCTAGCTAATCTTATTTTAGGCATGTAGGTTTGACCTAGGAAATGTCTAGATCTCCCTCCTCCAACTTTAGTGTTAATAGGAGATGTGTGAAGATTACTTTCCTATTAGGGATATTTCTGTGTACGTGTTCACTCAGTGAGGATATGAGAGGGCCTTACTGGTTATGGAAACAGTCACTAAATCAGGGCAGAAAGGAAGAAGCAGGAAGTACATTATCTCACTATGGATTCACCTTGCAATCAGTGAGCAGTTATGAATCATGTTTTTTTCAACAAAAATACCCTGGGACTCATCAGTTTCCACTATCTTCCCATCCTGATACCACAAGACTTGCATGTCTTGATCAATATATGAAGCCATACATTGGAAGGGTAGACTGTCTCCTTCAAAGACCACCTGACGATGAGATGGAGTCATATAGAAAGACGGTAATTCAAGCGGTGGTTCTAGAATTCAAGACATAAAACCACAATTAACAGCAAGAATCTGTTACATACCTGATTTTCAAAACAGGAGAAAAATACACTAAATGGGTATCGATTATTTATATATCAACATAAAGTTACATCTGGCAAGATGAATATAAAAACTACATTTAATGCATCAGATATTGAAAAATACACATTATCATCATATCCTTTTTCAAAATGTGTATTCCTTTAATGTAATAAATTTCAAGACTGTTTTGTTAGCCCACATCTAAAAAAGTGGAAAATACAAATTTGAAGGGAAAATATAATTACGCATTTTAGTTCTTCCCAGTTCTTCACTAGGACTCAAAATCACAGTAACATATGAGTGCTTATTTTTACAATTGAAATAATTCCAAGAGAAATGCAGAAGTTAAACAAGTTGGTCATGGTTTTGTCACAAAAGGGCGGCTAATCAAGAATAGAATCAGCTCACAGGAAAGTAACTCCTAAAATGAAGATCTTTTAACTTCAGAAATGTGAGGTTAGAATAATTCACATATCTGAAGTCAGATAGCTAGACCTAGGAAAGAAACTATCATTTTCTGATTTCTCTTGTAATGCTTAGGTAAAGATCTCTGGAAAATACAGATTAGCAGGAAAAAGGAGCTTATCGAGATAGTTACTTATCCTTTGTTTCTACAAATTAACATCCAGCATCATCAATTTATTTATTATTTATTTCCAAAACCAAGAAATAATGAACCACAACTAAAGATCAACCTTTGAAAAGGAGTCATAATTACCAGTGTCATCTCTGAATTTTGGGGAAATGAAATAAAGCAAAAAAGCCTGTTCACTAATATTAGCAGAACACGGAATGCATTAGAAAACAAGTATCAGTTGTCTGAAGTGCTTACCACAGGTGAGAAGCTCCTGTTTCACACCAGTCACTGTCTGTGACTGAAGTGACTTGGGATAGGCACATTTAGTCTCACGTACAGTTATATTTCTTTCCTTTAACCACTGATGCATCCACAGTATGTTGCAATCACACAGAAGATAATCAGTCTGAAATTCTCTGCAACAAAACACAGGCATTTAAAGTGACAAACTGCAGAATTCCAATGTCTGAAAGATTGACACAGTTGTGCAATGCCTCTCATTGTCAGGGACACAAAAGTAACAAGCAAAGCCTAGACTACAGTGGAGCTGCCTACCTCTACCTACTGGAAGTTACTCGAATCTTCTGCAAGCCAAACTCTTATAACAAAAAGACATACTCCCTGAGAAAAGGAATCCTCTCCATAAATATGAGGAATATCTAATACCAGTACATTAATAAAATTCTAGTAACTTTTTTCATGGAGAGTGTTCACGCTACTTCAGGTGAGCAATAACAAAGAATTGCTTGAATATGCACTACCATAACCTAAGAATACACTTCATTGCTTCACTGTAGTGATCAAATATTTTAGCAGTAAAATCAACAGAAATAAAAATAGCTCCTCAGCGATTTATCTTTTCAGAAGTACTATTCACACAATGCTTTACATGAAAATCATAAGGCTTTTAAATGACTCACAATCTTCTCTATATAATTCAGTACTTTCTAGTAAAAAGACTTACAAATCCTCCATAGATGTTTGCTGAAGTCAGCTAAATTAAGGGATTAGTTAATTAATTTTATCTGCTCAGAAATTAATATTTTATCTGTTTCAAAACAGGCAAAATGGAGCACAACATACAGCTATGTCTACACTGGTTACTATCTCTAATGTAAATATTTTCTTTTTCTTTTTGCAGATGTCTAGAGCATAACATAACATCACAGGGCTGAACACGACAAGCATTAAATCAACATTCTTACGACACCCCATTTGCTCACATGAATCCTCCAGATAGCCACTATTTTACTGGTAACTGTTATATCCAGATTCTCTTGTCACATCTGTGGTGTTGTTGGACAGCAACCATTATGCAGACAATTAAAATGTCGGGAATAACACCTTATGAACAATTAAAGGGATTGAGGAAGGAAAGAAATATTTCTCCTTTATAAATATAAACAAGAAATTAACTCCGTGTCAAAACCAGAACCATAGCTTCTGAAAAGCCCTAGTACAGTGAGCCAACTGTCATGACTACCAGGGAAAAGCATAAGCTAATCATCAGCACTCATTTTTTTTTCATTTACTATCTTCCTCACACAAGATCGTAACTCATGAAACCCAGAGAGTGCAAAATAACATGACATTGAAATCTACCCACTGTTACGTGTAACAAAACTATACTGTTCACAAAAGACTAAGATCTTGCTTAGAAGTATTTGGTCCCTTTGATATAAAGCTGTACAATGTTATTTATTTACTATAAATTAATAAATGGTACATATAGAATAGAACTTTTGGAAGCCCAGATGAGAAAATACCCTTGTTTTTTCAGAATAATATAGGACTAGATGCAGCAAGTACTTACAGAGACTTTAGTGAACCAAGATGATCAAATGTTCCCTGGGTAAGTGTAGAAAACAGATTTCCAGAAAGATTCCTGAGAAATAAAAGTATCATGATTTCAACTCATCCTCAGACAAGTGACATGTGAAATTAAAAAAACCCTCTCTTCAATATAACTCTAGATACAAGGTACTATTATGACACTGTCATAGTTCACAAGACTGTAAGAACAATAATCAGGTCTCAATAGCCTAGCAAAAATCTTCAAATAAACTGTTCTCTAATACTCCTGGTTTAGTTGAAGAATTTTATGATTGGAAAAAAAAAAAAAGAAAACACAGACCCTTTTATTTAAAGCAACAACTGGCAGATGTTGAGCATAGATCTCAAGAAGTGTAAAATTAATTTTGTTGTTCACAGTGAACTGATGTCTTCCTATTACCATGCTCTAAGAAGCATGTTCAGTCTATCAGAATGTTTCATGAAAATATTATCCATACCACTTTCTATATATCAGTGAAAGCACTGCGTGTAAGAAACTAACAACCAGGGCAAAGAAATATTTCATAATCTTACATGTTATCCTCTTAAAGTAAATGAAGGACTCCAAAGCATGCAACACAGCCAGCAAAACTGACTGATACCAATGCCACTGTAGAAGGCATGCATACGGAAAAAGTCTATAATGCTGAAACGTTTTTTTAAAGAAAATATTTTATACAGTCTCCTGGTCTCCCTCCCAGCTACACATTCCAAGAAACTGGAAAACTGTTGCAAGGCCAACAGATCACTGAATAGTGTGATTTGGGTTGGCCCCAATACTTGCTTTTAGGCTTGCTACTTGAGTAACAAACCCCAACCACAGGCACTGGCTGTCTTTCAAGAGCACACTTAAATAAACTACTCCTCTTGAAACAAAGAATGTTAACTTACACAAGGCTAAAACTTAAGTGTATTTATATAGGACAAATTATACTTACAATCTAATAAGGTTTACAAGTCCTCTAAATATATCTGCATTCAGGCAGCCTATTCGGTTATTAGTTAAGTCTCTATAAATAGAAAAAAGGAAGAATTGGAACAAACTGGTTTATTTCCAAATGACATACAGTCTGCTAACAGAAGCATTTGAACAAAAATTCATGACTAACAGATTGCACCACATGTCTATTTGGTCTTTTTCAGGAAAACCCACAAGGTACTGCTATATGGTCGTAAACACATGCACACAGACTCCTTGATCCATCTCTTAAGTAATTACATAAACTGTAATTCAACAAGTCTAGACTTACCAATAAATTCCCTTAAATAGGCTTGGCTTACATCCCTACCTAGTGTATTTTCATATTTGTGCAGTATTTATGTATGTTTGTATACATATATATTGTGTATATATATATATATATATACACACACAGAGTACATCAATTTTTTAACATGTCAGAGACCTATACTAGGGCATTTATTATACATGAATAAGACCACTTCTATAATAATACTTCAGTAAATACTTAAAAGTTAAAGTCACAAATGAACATATATACTCTAAAATTTTAAGAAAGAAACAGGGTGGGGGAGGTAGTAGCAAAATCACTAAGACTTAGAAGCTGTAACAATAATACAAAAATCTGAAGTGTTTTTTAAAAAAAGAAAAAAAATAAAAGCAATAATGCTGAGCTTTTGTTTTTCAAGCTTCATCTGGTACAGAATTTCTACAGCCAAGGCATAAATCTCCCCAAAATATGTTAACGGGAATGTTGGCAAAACCTTCAAGAAAGCATCGTTACCAGTGCTGTAACTTCAGTGTAGTATTAATAGCAAGAGACTCTATGTTCCACTGTGACCTTTGGAAAATAAAAATCATTTTATTTTAACGTTCAACAAAACAAGACTTGATGGAATCAAAGCTCTGTACAAACATCCACCCAGTGATGTTTCAAGCTAGTCAAATACAAAAAGAAAGGAATAATACAAGTAACTGTCAGAACAAGGGAGGCTGCCAAGCCACAAGCAGTGGATGTTCTTCAGCCATAAGACTGAAAGCAGACTTTGTTTTATCCACGCGTGTATGTGTATATTTAGACAGCATATATAGATTCAACTTTTTATATTAAAAATAATATATAATAACTTCGGTGTCTAAACTTCCAGAAGATAAGACTTACTCTCTTTGAGGAGTTTTTTATTTGTTTTGTTTACACTGAATAGCTAGATATACTACTTACAGTCTTTTCAAAGATGTAAGTCCCAGAAAAGCTCCTGGATCTATGGTACTAATAAGATTGTTCTTAAGATCCCTGTGGAGAAAAATTAAGACACAGCATTTAAAATAAATTACACTTTTAAACAGAGATATTCATAAAGATACATGTAACTTGTCTCAATTTCCTTGAGAACCTCAAAAAAAACCCACCCAAAGCCAACCCCGCCCCCAAGAACAACCGACCAACCAACCCCCAAAAAACCCAGAACAAAACACAAAACAAAAGACCCAACAATACATTTTTACTTTCTCTAAAATAGCCTCTTTCAAGATTGGAAAAATCTGTATTTTAATTACAAGGAAGAACTGAAACAACACATGTATTCCATTAAACATTCTATTAGTTCATATCACATGAAATGGTATAGTCAAAGATACTTTGCCATAGTATGAACAGGTTACAGCTATGCAGGGTGAGACACCTGCTTATTACACAGTATGAGAGGGTCTAGCACAATGCAGTCTTCTGTAGCCTATCTGATTTTCAATACTTCAGTAGTGCCCAACATCTACCAAAAAAAGCAAAACATGATCTTAAAAATACACCAAAGACCCAAGACTGAAAATTTCCACTTATGTTGCTGGCACAAAAGCAAAGCCCTAGTTGAAAATCCCAAACACAGCTGGTGAAAAAATTTCAGAGCAAACTTCTTAAGTTTCCAGAGACCGTAAGGAGAAATGTAAAGTACCATTAAATGAAACTGCTTTATTAATTGTACAAGTGATAAAGGAGTTTTACCTCCTAACTTGAGATATTCTGCAGATACAGCTTAATTTCAAAGGTCACAGAAAGCAGCTAACAGCACCTATACAGTTTTGAACAAACTTTATCACTGCACAAATGCTAAAATTACTTCCACCTCCCTAGTCACACTAGATTTTTACTTTACTATTATCTGAAACCTCACAGGCGCTTAATACTATATGTAAAGTTTCTCACTTCTTGATAACATCCAAACATTCTACATTTGAAAAGAAAAAAAGTGCTTTCATTCAAAAGCAGTGTTTGAATTTGCAAGAGCAGAAAAAGATCTCCTACATCTATCACAACATTAATAATTCTGTGTGAAAGAGAACTGTACAAGAGGATTACATCTACCATCACATAGATATAAATGAGCAAAAATATAATTCATCCCAAGATTTCACAACAGCATTTGCTGCAGATTAACAAATCATGGCACAACAGACAGTGTCATGGCACATGGATCATGCTTGAATGCTCTACCTAAACATTTAAAATATTCAAAATACATTAAAATCACCTTGCAGTAAATTAATTTTCATATACACACTTAACTTTATTTTCTTCCCTTGCTATGGTGGCAGAAAGTGCCAAGTACTTCCAGTGCAGTAGTATCAGGAGCCTGAAGAACAGGCTCTTTCAGCAGGTGTATAAACACCATGGTATGACCATGACAAATCTGAGACTAACAAAAGGTATTCATCACTCATTTACCATCAGTCTTTGAAGTAGAGAATAAAAATTATACTTACTGTTTATATTTCAAATTTTGATTTAAAATCATATAACTCTCACTTAAAATCTCACTGTTGAAACCACTGAGGGAGAAAAATCTTGACAACATGCCTTGGAAATCCACTCAGGGATCTTTAATTGCACTCCCTAAATTCAAGGAGTACTGCCTGATACAGCTCTTTCATAAATCCACTGCAATGGATTCATATCAATGAATGTTCAAAGTGTTAAGACTTTTCTCTACCTGCAACTACAACAGCTGAGGAGTCTCTGGTTGGGGTTTTTTACCCTTCCCAGTGGCAATTCTTGGATAGGTACTAGCTGTTTATCAATCTACCAAAAAGTACATGCAGAAGAAAAATGTGAAGCAAAAGACACCAAAGATCTCAAAACTAACAGTGCTGACATCTCTAGCAGCTCTTCAGAAACAGGGAAAGATGTTAATACAACATAGGCTGGTACAACCACCAGGACTGCAGTGTGTAGGAGAGTCTTTAAATGAAGAAATTACAGTGGTGGTTAAACCAACAGGCTTCTACTTCTCACATAAAAGGGAGGTGGGGGAGACCACTAGAAAGTTCTGTTTGGCTTTAAAGTTTTTGTTGTTTTTAACACCTATGAACACATTTATATAAACTATATTTTAGTTTTAGCAGAAGGAAAATATTAATTTCAGATGTTGATTTCTCTTTGGCAAAGTTCAACCAACAAGATAGATATATATATATAGAGAAAGAGATACTTATTTGTCCAAATGGAAGAAAATCTCTCCAAAGGAAGTGCAAAAAAGGACTTGCATCTTTTATATTATAGTAACTTTATCTTCCACCTATCAGGGATCACTCTAGAAAAACAAAATTAGGAAAACAACCAAAAACCTCCAAAACAAAAAACAAAAACCCAAAAAACCAAAAAACAACAACAAAACAAAACAAAAACAACCACCACAAACAAACCCCCCCAAACAAAAAAAAACACCCCCCCCCCCCCCCCCCCCCCCCAAATCTCCAACCAATCAAAAAAACCACAAAGAAACAAACAACCCTACTCCCACAACAGAACAAATCACAAGCCAGGCAGTAGAGCAATCTTATACTGAGAATCTACTCAAGATTGTTAAATTTCTCCTAAATCTAAATAACACTGTAAATAAGGGTACCCCATATTTATCAGTGAAGGCCACTAACAGATGTTAGGATAGTTGAAAAACATAGGTTTCAAGGGATGTGGTGAGGTCAGTCACATACTCCAAACTCTGGCTCAAATTACAACTAAATCAGATCAACTGCTCCACTGTTACATCCAATAAAAGCCTGAAAACCTCACAGAATGCAGATTTTACCATCACACAACTCAGTTTAACCGTTCTCATGACAGAAGATTCTTTTGTGTCAAACTGGAACAGCCCTTTAGCAAAGCCATAATTAAGCGGACAAAAAAGCAACTCACCAACAAAACTTTTTCGTGCCTTATGTTCTCGTTAAGATGCGAAAAGTATCTTAATGAAAGATTACTTATATTTAAATATGGTTTCCTATGTAAAAAAAAAACTCCCTTAATTTTATTACACTTTGTAATGAAACATTTCAGTAGCCAGTTATCTATGATTTAAAAGTGCATGCATACGTACTTAAAAATCTACTGCTTTTTGTCTCAGCTCAATGAAGACTGTCTTAATTATTAATAAAGCATCCTGCAGGCACAAACAAATTATGCCTATATATGACATGTATACATTATTAAGTTTTCTTAACTACCACTGGATAAATTATCTTTTCTTCCTTAACACTACTTGAAAATAAATGTCAGACGGGAAACATACTAACTACCATGGACTCTTCCTATATGAAATGCTATTTCAAAAGAGAAATAAAGGAAGGGCACAAGGTAAGAAATTACAGAAATAGGCTATACATTACACACATTACAAAGTCAGCCTATCCTTTCATTGGCTCTCTGGGGTGAAGATTTTATGCAGGCAAATCAAACAAATGCTTATGACAGAATTTTTACATTTCCCAGTATCACCCAAACAGTCAGGCTGGAAGGCACTACAGTGGGTCATTAGGTCCAACCTCCCTGCCACATGCAGTCAAACCTGGAGCACATTGCACAGATTGCATCCAGCTGGTTCTTGAGTATCTCCAGTGTGGGAGACTCCTGGGCAACCTGTTCCATCTGTGGTCACCTGCACAGTGAAGTTCTTCCTCATGCTCAGGCAGAACTTCTGTGCATCAGTTTCTGCCTTTTACCTTTTGTCCTGTTGCTTGGCACCACTGAGCAGAGCCTGGCTCCATCCTCCTGCCACCCTCCCTTCAGATACTGACAGACATTGATGAGCTCCCCTCTCAGTTGTGTCTTCTTGAGGTTGAACAGGCCCAGCTCCCTCAGCCTGTCCTTGTAACAGAGATGTTCCAGTCCCTTCATCATCTTTGTCACCCTTCCCTGGACCAGTTCCAGGAGCTCCATGTCTCTCTTGTACTGAGGAGCCCAGAACTGGACACAGCACTCCAGAGGAGCTTCACTAGGGCTGAGCAGAGGGGCAGGATCAGCTCCCTCAACCTGCTGTCAATGCTCTCCCTAATGCACCCCAGGTACCACTGGCCCTCTTGGCCACAAGGGCACTGCTGGCTCATGGACACTTGGTGTCCACCAGGTTCCTCTCTACAGAGCCACTCCCCAGCAGGTCAGCACCCAGTCTGTGCCTGGGCATGGGGCTACTCTTTCCCTGGTGCTGGATCCTTTGCACTTGCCTTTGCTGAATTTCAAATTAATATGAAAACATAATGGAGATTAAAACACTTAACATCATTTTGGACAGACACTTTTATTACCACTTAAGACAGTTAAAATCTTTGACCCAATTACTCTTATTTGCATACTTTTTTCCTGTAAGAGTAGATATACACAGCAGAGTAATTTTCTATTTTAATTAAGATACATTTCACTTTCCAATAAAATTGAACTTTTATTTTGGTAAATTTCTCGCCCTCTTTACAAAGTAACATATTAGCAAATTCACATTATCATAAATTAACGTATCTGTAAATATTATTACTTATTAAAACTGACTTACTATGGCCACCTGGCACCACCATTTTAATGCACTTCCTCATTATTTTATTTGTTGCTTGTATGCCCCAAAACTTTACCCCTTTCAATAGTAACAGAGAAGAATTATCAGATAGGAAGAAGGCCAAGTGATAACATGTTTGAGTAAAACAAGTGCAACAAGTTGCTAGCTGCAGATACCATGTCCCCAGATTTACTGGAAAAAATAATAAAATTACAGAAACCATTTAAAAATATCTACATTTTCATTAAAATTTTCAAGAACTAAACATGAGAAACATTTTAATATGTTAACAGATGAATTATAAATTTGTCAGTATTAAAATTCAATTATTATTCAGATACATGGTCCTGACGTATTCCTCTGCTTTATTGTTCTAAAGGCTTTATTTAAATATATCAACACACATATATTCTCTACCTGAAAACCTCTGAGGTGAAATGGCAAATGTTTTTCCTATCAAGTGTAACACCACAAGGAATTAACAAACAAGCATGAAATGCATACAGAATCTCTCTCCTAGTAAGCAGTTAAGTAACAATCATACCGCCTGAATTAAGTATTTAAATACTGAAAATTTATTTCTGTTATCTCCATTGAATCTCTTAAATTACATGTGGGGAAACAAACTTCTCTACAAAGCAAAAAACACTCAAAAGGAAACCAGGGGAAGCATGAATAGTAAGACAAAATAAAAATAAGCAAAAAATGTCAAAAAATGCAATTTTCAAGGCATGCAAGTTATTGCAATGAATATCATGAAAATAATTTGAAACTACTTAACATAATGTGAATGTCTAAAATAGTTACTGTGACTTTAAACTGTTTTTCCTTTTACTATTGATCATCTATTTAAGTCTGAAAAACTATTTTCATTAAATTAGTAGTTTCTGTCCAAGGTCACAAAACATTTAAAGAGAAAAAATTTACTTTTACTATGGTTAAAATATCTATGGCTTTTAAACAAGTCTTGCATGTACAAAAGGGAAAAAAAAAAGAAAATATTATCATTAATAATTAGTGTAGCACACTAGTTATCCCTTCATGTATAATGAAGACACCTGGCCATTATTAATCTTTTGTCGATGCATTAACTCCTGTAACAGTGCACAATAAAGAATATTCTCATTATGATGAAACTACCATACCCTCTAAAACACTGCTATCCCAGCTCACTTTAAATGCTCAAAACATGATGCCAGCCTTGCTGCTTTCTTTTCCTTTTCATGAAAAAAGATATTAAAATAACCTAAAAATCCCTTACAAATGACAGGAATTAAATGGAAGAAAGTTGCATTCTTATAATTTTAAAGAAAATTAGGGTTTGGATTCATGAAGAAAACTTAAATCATTATCTCAAACTAACTAGAGTTTCAAGTATTTCCTGTCTGAAAATTGTAATGAGTTTCAACAAATAACAACCATCAGCAGATGCCTTTATTACCTAAGCAAATGCCATCACTGCTGATAACCTTGCTGCTTTGGCACAGCAACTTACTTCTATAATAAAGCTCATCTGCCAGTGAAAAGATGCTTTCTTCTGGTATGTGGGAGAGGGAATGGTAGAAGTGTTTGAATTTATTTAGGTCAGGTGACTAGAATTAGAGCCTTTGAGTTTCAGAGGAAGAATAAGATACTTTTAATCCCCTGAAGCCAAAAGTCGTTTGGAACTCTTCCAGATGCTGTGAGGTGATTACGAAACTGGCTACTTTCCCAGTCAAATGGCCTAGAAAAATCCTTATCTCTAAAGTTTATGCTTGCTCCCAGGTAGATCAACCTGCCAATCCTGACCTTCTACCAGCTGGAAAAAAGCTGACTGTAAGAGAAGTTACAATGCTGCTTCTTGTCTCATGGGCAATGTATCATCTGTAAGGGAAAGTGAAAATGGGAAGCAAAAGATACCCAAGAAGTTACTCCCATCAGACTCCCACCCCCTGTACATTTGGCATATACCTAAGCTGTGAGGTAAGCAGTAAAACTCTTAAATAAATGTCAACAACAAATCCACTCTTTCTTAGGGGCTCTAATACATCTGCTTCCCCTGCAAATATACTTTGCAATTGTTCAACAAATGTTTGATACTTAAGAAATTAAAGAAGTAATTTTCTATACGACATAGTGTTTGCATAATGAAACAATCAACAAAGCAAATCCAGCCACCACAGCATTCTAGCAAGCTTCCCACTGAAACTGCCCTCTCACCTGCAGATGAGATTATCCCTTTTTTGCTGTTAGATGCCATTCATACTATTGAATAATTCATTCATATTAAGAGAACACTTAGCTATGTTAATTTCTCAATCACAAAAAAATACATCAAAATAAAGAACAGATCCCTTATTTAAGATATTCTGTTCTCAGAATTATTATTGAAACAAACAGTGTATCACTTAATTTTTAAAGTGAAAACAGCTTTTCAAGAAGTACTTACAATCTTTCAAGAAGGTGTAATCCAGAGAAGGAACCATTCTTCAACTCTGTTATTTTATTGTTACTCAAAATCCTGTAAACAAAACCAATCAAGAACAATGTGTTATCAGGCTGGTAACAATTTTTTTTTTTTGCTGCAGCATACACTTCTTCATAACTCTTTTTGTTTAACAGCCTATGTAACAGCCTACAATGCCCAGCTCATTGTCTTGAGGTGTAGGTAACAGCACTGCTTAAATATTATGAAGGAGAAAAGAAGATTTTGCATGGTCATCAGTTTTAAGTACAATGCAAGCATACATATATAACATCTGAAAGGAAGTACACCCATCTAGGATTATCCTAGTAAGACACCAGAATTGGTGCAGTAGAAATGAAGTATTAAAGAACCAATCAATATATTCAACATTCTTGACTTCTGTACCAATTTTGGTTTTCCAAACCAAGCAGTATATTGCCTGCTTCTCATTTCCTCTGCTCCCCTTTTCAGCCACGCACACACACTTCTCCCATACTGCACTATCTTTCCCAGCCATCCTTCACACATTCATCCTACTCCTCAATGCAATTCTTTCTAAAACATCTGCAAATAAGCTCAGCAAGCACTCATCTACCCTTCTCTTAAAGGACAACACAACCACAAATTCCTTCTTCCATTGAAATAACTAGATCAGGCCTATCTCCCCAAGCACCCTACCATCACAGCCATCTCCACAGATCACAGAAGATACTAATTATTCTCAAGGCAGGAAATTCTTTGTATAGCTGATATTTCCGTACTTAGAAGGACATGTTTTCTATACAACCGTATAGTTCTCTGTTGGGAAAAAAAACCAACCAAACAAAAAAACCACCAAAAAACAAACCAACAACCAAAAAAAAAAAGCCAAACCTATTTTCCTTTTGAATCATATCAAATTTTGGCATCTACAATACTCCTTATGAAATGGTTTTCAGCACAATGCTCCATTCCATAAAACATGCTTCATTTCACTTGTTTTGAAAATATCTCCTGCCAGCTCTATTCAAGGTTCCCCACTTCTAAAGAGTGAAACATGCAGCAATCAATCCACTTACCCTTTTTTACCATGTGCAATTATGTACAAAACTAGGTATCTCTTTGCATAGGTAAAATCCATGTTTTACTTAATTATTCTTTACACAAAAGCAATTTGTGCCACCTTAACAATTTCTGAGTTCTTTCCAGCCTTATTACACAAAGAAACTGTGAGGTAAGACCACCAGAACTGAAATAGTACTCACCACACAGACAAGTCACAAATCTACATACTGGAGTAATGATGTTCTGTTTCCTACAATTTCCCTAGCAATTCCTAACATAAAATCTACCTTTATCACTTGTGCTAAGAATTTAGGATTTCTTGTCAGCTCAATGCCCATCATCTTATATAAGACAGGAGTGGTTTTGTCCCCAGTACATTTTTCATTTTTTTACAATGTGCTGCTGCTGCCATTTTATTGCCCAATTACTTTTACAAACTTCTTCCAAAAGTCCTCACTTTATCCTCATCCTTATTACATCAGTCAACTCGCTCAACTATGTCAACCCCTCACTCAGACTGTTTTACAGGTCATTAGGAAATAAGCTGTGCGTTGCAGGTCTCTATGACTCCACACCACTGAGACGGATTTACTTCCACACCCTCTTCTTATCCTTTAGCAAGTCAGCTGCTGATCTGATGATCCTCCACTTAAGACTGACGTACTTTTTTCATCAAATGCCTTTGGCAAGGGACAGACACACCTTTTTAGAAAAGCATGTTTCATTACAACAGCTGGATCAACCTTGTAAATATTTTGCTGATTCTGAAGAACTCCAAAGGTCTGTGGGGAAGAGCATCTCATTACATAAGATGAAAATTTTCCACAGTACCTTTATCCAGGTATCCAATATATTTATTATAAATTCTACTGATTTGCTCAACACAAACATCACACTTGGAACCATGAAGATGGTAATGCACTTATGAAAATGAGCATTTGCTATCCTCCAGTCCTCAAAACTCATGTTCATTCCAAGCAAGGCTTCAGAAATTTCATTCCCGAGTTTTTCTTAAAGCTTTTTGGTAACATCATCTTGTCCTGGAAATTTATTCACTCTGTCAGATTGTTCCACAACTTCTGCTACAGTCAGTTCAATCTCAGACAGATCCTCTATCAAATGCATCCTTCATATCCAACATGTATCTGCACTTCTCCACCTACACCAATTACATCTTCAGGCTGGATAGTTACTTCTGCACTTAAAGGTGCCGCTATGAGATTTTTTTTTTTCCAGTCCACTACATCTTTCAGATGTCCTTTACAACAGCCATAAACCACACACAGCACACATCCCATTCCTTCCTCCAGTGCATAAAATTCACTATGTAATGACAAGGATTAACACTTCAAAACACACAATGAACAAGACAAAACTAAAATATAGATATAGCAATCTATGAAAACAGCGTCATTTTGACATAACTGTATATTACACTACATAATTTTCTTCTCCAGGTTTCTCAAATATTACCTTAAGTCTCTGTAGTTTAGACAAACACTGAATAGGTATTTTTTGTCTAAGTTCTGGCTCTGACTCAATCTCTCTCATCTGACATACACAAAGTCAAGGCAGTTGAACAAACTGTTTGAAAACCCTTTCATTTACAGCCTGATGGTAGGAAGGTTTGAAAATTCTTGAAGTTAACCTTAAATCATTCAACAAAGGTAACAAGTTCTGATGCTAAAATGAGGAGATTCCATTCCTTCTTCTCACCTTCCAATCATACCATGTATTTCTCCAGCTCATCTCATGTCATCCCCGGTGCCCACCACTCCACAAGCAGCAAATGCTAAACTACACATTGACCCAGGGCATCCCCCAGGAGATTTGTTTACATCAACTACGCAAGTGTGATCAACCTAGTATCCTACACAGTCGGATAATACCAGGTGAAGACTGATCACAGGAATGGTGGAAAGAAGGGGAAAAAAATACTTAAAAGTATACTGAGAAATTGCTATTGTATTGCTATAATGCCTGTAACATCTACTAGAGCGTCAGCTAAGAGCATTTGCTCTTGTGAAAATACAGTTCTGTAGTCCAATACATTAAGCTACCTCACAAAAAGAAAATAAGGAAAATTTTCCTTTGGCTGCAGCTGTGATAACCTAGACGAACAAATGAAACAGTCTGGTTTTCAAAAACATGTAGAAACCAAGGAAGCCCAGATACTCTTAAAAAACGTACGTGTACTTCAATGAATCTTTTCATCAAGAATGGCAAAGAGTTCAACACAAAACCAGTATATGCAGAAGTTTGGTGGTAACAATAATCATCATCTACAAACTGGAATGCCCACAAAACTAATAAAGTTTAACCTGAAGCATTATAATTACACATCCTAAAGTCTTTGAAACTACTTCCCCTCTACTCAAAGAAAAAAAGGTTTCCACCTAAATAGAAAGCGTTATTTGTAAAAATGGTAGGTACTGGATACATTCAATAAACCAAATAAAGTACACCTTTAGATCAACATCCTTCCTGGTTTCAGAAATGTATGCATGAAGAAAAATAGTAATAATATATAAAGAAGTAAATGAAGGAGCTTATAAGAAAATCATTAATAGTTAATGTAAACTGAACGTAAGACATAGCAGCAGCAGCAAGAAAAAAAATTCATACCAATTCCAGACTTCTGGAGAAATTAAGGGAAAAAACCCCATGAGGTTCACAAGCAAATGTTGATCTAAGTCAACACAAGCAAGCAAACTGCAATCCTTAGTAGCACAGAAATTAACTTGTATCTTAGTTACAATTTACTTCCTCTTAAGATTTACTGATATACCTGTATTTTTTCCAGAAAAAGAAGTTACTCAAAATGGAGCCAGAACCACTTCAAAAGTAGCTATAACTGACTGAACTAAATTTAAATTAACTAAAAATAACAGTTCTGTATGAAAAAAAAAAAAGTTTTCTGACATTGCCTATAAAATAACAAGCCTAACTTAGATGCCTTTGAATATCTGGGTACAAGGTAAATTTCCCTCTTGAGTGTGATTTACAAATTACAGTCAGACTGATTTAGTATTTTCTCTGCAGAGGCTGTTAGTTGCTCAACCATAAAGGTTTAGTGCAATCAATGATAGATTTTACAACAGTCCATATAACCTAAAACACTTCATCACCGAAAAATGTTGTGTAATCCTAAAAAAATGCAGTTTAAAACTTGCTATTAATATAAAGTCTATACATTATTTGAAGTATTAAGAGATGTGGCACAAGAAGACAAAACATAATAAAGTATTCACCTCAAAGTAGATGTTTTATAGTCACTTTCACGGTTTCTGTGCATTAATGTATGAAATGATGGACTATTATGTACCACTTAGGCAGAGGGTATTATTTGTGATCAATAATAATTCTAAGTTACTAGTTTAAGACCATAATTTTTCCAAAGAGGAAGTAATTCTGAAAATATGCTAACTTTTCCATCATTAAGGAGTCTAAAGAGAAAACAGTAGAGAGCTACCATTGAGATGAGAGCTGCACTCATCCCCATCTTATTCAACTCTTTAACAAATGACTTTGAAGCATAAATTATGTCACTGAAGATTTTATGAAGAGGTCTCCATAGCCCAACATCACTGTTGCTCCATATTTCCTATGATCTCCATATGAGACTTTTATTTCCTTTTCTTTTAAATAATCAACAATGTCTGATTGGAACAAATGCATTTTGCATGCCCAACACTTTTATATCAGAAAATAAAATGTGGAAGTAATGCAGGCAGTGACAGTTCCCGGTGTTAAAAAACATGGCCAAGGGAACTAACACAAACAAAACTGGAAGAACAAGCAGCTGAAAAGCAGGTTCTACAAAGAATTAAGGACATCTCAAGTCACCTTACAAGAAAGCATATCCCTCTTCCACTGAGCAGAAGAGCTGTACAGAGAGCAGGACGTGATCTGAAACAATGTACCTCAAGAAAAGAAACTACCAACCCCCTCAAATCCCCCAACTCTCCACAGCTTTTCACCTTTTCCAAGAACATTGCTGAAATGTTTCTTTGCTGAATATAGCTTGGATCAAAAAGTCCATTTTGCTGCATAAATTGGCAGACAACTTTGGCAAAACTGCAAAGAAACTCAACTATGACTCTTAAGATATTGGCGAGACCTTCAGCAGTAGACGCCCAGCCCACAAAACATAAATGCAGTCCATCCCAAAGTCTGTCCTTTGTACTATAAGGAATTTTAGCAATAGATACTAAAGATGATGTACTAACTTTTCCTTCACATAGAGAGGCGAAAAATAATGGCTGGCACTAGAATGAGGTAATAAGCACTAAGTAGAAAAAGTTTTGCTTTGTGAAATAATTTTGGTTTGTCAGCTATAAAACAACTATCGCTAAAACAGCAGTCAACTAGACAGTAACTCCGATTGCATCTCCTAAATCACCTATGAATCCTAACCCAGAGGATATTATTAACACACACACACATCCATTAACACTATTACTGAGTAGCCAAAATGGCCACCAAAGAGCCTGTATGAAGCCTGGGTGACAGCCTGTTGGCTGAATGCTGAAGCAGCTTCCAAAGCACATTTTAAAATACTCAAATGGAGAGCCAGGAAATAGATAATAGATCAATTCATGGTGACTGCAGACTCTAAGAACTGGGAAAGTGGCCACCAGCAAAAGTCAGATCAAAATAACCATCTGCTAACAACCAAGAAAAATGTTTTCTGCTAAAAGCCATGAACATGGAAAAAGAAACGTTCCTCAAAGTTTATCTTGTAGAAGCTGCAATTTAACAAGGATATAAACCTAGTATTTTTCAACAGTTAGTATTTTCCTTCTAGGGAGTTACTGGTGTCAAAGGGAAAGAAATTTAGACTAAAAAGAGCAAACAGTAGTTGCTTAAAAGTAACTCCGAAACGAAAGCACTCCCTAAGTCTTATACAGAGAAAGAACTATGAATCATTCCAAAACTCTAACAAAAGCAGACAGTATTTTCCAATTCAACAAAAACATTATAATTGAGGAAGCTTAGCAATGGAACATTTGCAAAAAAGAAGTTTGCAACAGATAAAATATTTCCTGCAATATTTCATTATTATGCATATTGAACAATATTAAAAATTGTAAACTAAACCTCTCAAATAGTGAAATTACAGAATTAAAATTGTGTCTATTTACATTGCTCCATTTTTAACTGGTAATATGCTAAATTTATATAATCTAATGAGGAATCTTTATTTTTCCTACACAATCCCTGGATCATTCAAGCAGCGATACTCACTATGCAGTGCCATTAAAGAATTTTTTTCTTGATATTCAGTATGCAGCAACATGCCTTATTTATTGCTTTTCATTAAAAACAAACTGTTCTTAAGGACAGAGATTATTTCTAGTGAAATACAGTGCCAACCACTGGAGCAACACAGCAAGTTTTCTATATAAAAACCCAAATAAAAATCACCTTAGAAAAGGACAGAACTGAGGGGCAAAATAAAATGCAAGAATGAGTCGCAATGTTGCTGAAAATCATACTGATTTCAAAATAAATTCTTGTGAAATTACAAAATTACCCACCAAAGTTTCCTTTCTTTCTTGTACTTGCTCCAGGTTCAAAAGCCTACTAAAGAGAAAATTCAGAAGACACAGCTACTCCTGATTTCTTCCAACACTATTGGCAATTGAGTTGCCATTTCTACAGCAAATAAAAAGCACTGGAAGTCTAACCCTTGTGACCACTTCATTCTAGGAAGCTTCCTCCAAGTTCTCTCTCCCTGGTTATATGTGTAGCACCTGCATTATTTTAAGATATCATGATCAACTTTTTCTTTAATAACTGTCTTGTTTTACTACCTTCTGCTCCCTCCTGATTTTCCCACTTAGCCACCAGCTGTATACTTTTTAGGATTCCCACTGCTTTGCAGTTCAGTGCAAGTTTACCTGACCCCAAAAAACTCCACACATACAAGCACGATAGCAACTTGTTTCACACACAACATTGGACACAAATGCCTTGCCAGCCACTCATAAATTTAGCTGCTATAGCCGATAAATTAATAAATTCTCTGTGCCATATTACAGTAGTACTAATTAGAGCACAGACTGTCACACCCAGTCTCACATGTATTCACATTTCCTATCAGGTATACCTGCTCTCTAGAAAGTGCTTTGTCTAGACATGTTAACAAGCACTTCCTGTCAGCTGCTGGCACACAAAGATACATTTACTAAAATTTATATCCTAATCCTACAGAAGTAAATAGTTTTTGGATAGCTTAGCTCCCTGAACTGACTAGGCATGGAGCCAGACAAATGTTAGTACTGCAGCCAGGGAGGGAAAAAACCCACAAACATCCACACAGTGACAGACTGGGAGGCAAAGGTATGAACACACCAACTCCAGTTTAGCCTACAGTTTTACCGACAGCTGGATGCTGTGCAACATCCCCCACTCAGAGGGTGAAATCTTCTCTCCTTAGCCCTTGTATCTCATCATCCCTGTATCAGAAGAAGGAAAAGAGGGTTGAAGGGGATCTCCAGCACACAGCCATAAGTCAGGTCACTGCAACCCATAGAAACATCAATTAGCCCATCAGCACATTAATTTGAGAATTGCTTTAAATTCCTGTTAACACCAGATGCTGTTATCCTAAAATAACAGTTTGAGTACTGGAATAAGTTATGTGACAGGACACTTTTAGAAACCTAAGTGTAACTTGCAAAAACTCTGCCTGACACTAAGTTTCAAGGTAAAACATACTCTATAACAACATGGGCAAACTAGTAAGGAGTTCTTGTATCTCACAAAAATAGTTCAGGTGCAAAACAGCACATCAATCATGTGGATAGCACCAGAAGAACCTCCCTGGACCGTGTTGTAATAACACTACCATTCCTTATATGACCCATCTTTTCTTACTGGCATAGAGATGTTAATCCTGCCTTTAGTGATTTTGGGGGTAGTTGCTGAATTTCCAAGAATCTTGCTGATCTTACATCAAGCCAGTTTACACTCAGCCTTCAGTATCTTACTTACTCTGCCTTCATTCCCCCTTAAGTTTCCCACCTCCATAACTGACATATCCATTCAAAGAAACCCACACTTCCATCCCAAGTCCCAGCAACAGCTTCTGCTTTTTATTCACTCTGTATCTAGACCCTAACCTCCCTCCCCCTACCTTGAAGCACCTTTTTTTCCCCCTGGATTGAAGTGACTTAGCAGAGAGCACAGACTGTACTCTTAGACAAAACACCTGAAGACAGCACAGCCTTCAGCCACCTGGAGTGTGGATGAATCCTAGAGCACACTGCCCAGTGCAGACACAACTGTGGAATCAAACTGCAGATTTCCTAAAGGTCTTTAATCAGTCTGCATTCATTATGTTTGGGCTTCTTCCTGCTCAAAAAGCTCTTGGTCTATTTTACCAAAAAGGTTAAGTTCCTACTCCAGAAGTGACTACTCTGCAGACCAGCCAAAACTGGCTGACCAGCTTGCATCACACACACAAGCAAAGCAGGTGGTCTGCTCCCTGGGGACCTAAAAGCCCTGCACTGCAGTGCACTGGCATCTGATTAGCTCCAGGGCAGCCTGGAGATGTGTAGGACAGCACTGTACCACACCTCTGGACATGCCCTGCGGCAGTGCACAAGGAGAAGCCACAACACAGCGATCCACGTAAACAGTAATTATTACAGGATATGATCTCTAGCACTTCAGAGTAACAAGACATTGCAGTTTTCAATGCTAAACACCCAAACAGTGAATACAAGCTGAAAATTAAATTCCCAGCTATTTACTATGTAAATACTAGAGACATTGAATAGATTATATAATTTTTTAAAAATAAATTTAAAATTCATTACTTATCTCAATACAGAAAGCAAAATTCACAAAAACATACTTTATGTGACGTTCTTAAACAGTTTATTATCGCTGATGAAAAGAAATGCTCAACTGTTTTTAATCTTCATGGATTAACTAGTAATAAAAAAAGTGCATTTAAACCGAATAGATTCAAAAACTATAGATTGTAATGGTAAAGATAGACTATATAAGGCAGTAATGACAAATCCATGAACCAGCAACATATCTGGCCCATGCAAAGTACATATGGGAACCATTCAATTCTGAAAAATCTAGACTTGCAGCTCCATAGTTGCTTTAAATTACAAAAATAACCTCTGAAACATGAGCGAACTGCAAGAAATCAGACATAACAAGTTATTTGTTCTTCATCACTGCAACACAAATTCTAGTTCAATTCTTTTACTCTTGGCATTAAATAAAAATAAAAATTTCAGTATTTTGCAGCTCTGAAGCAAACCCAGGAATACTACTGATCAATAAAAGACAACAATAAAATAAAAAAGCATTAATTGTGAAGATTAAATCTGTCTTCCTGAGGCTAGAAACAGCACAACACACTCAACATTTAATAGTCACTCTAGGGCTAATAGAAGGGCTAATGAACACATGAAGAGCATTGCTTATATGAGTATCTTCTTAGGAACAAAGGTATTGGGCAATTTTACAATAATATGATAGCTCTGACAATTAAAAAAACAAAGTTCCGCTACAAAAACTTAAATTTCCTCTCCAGAATTTTGCAGCACTTAGATTTGTCCTTCTCCCTTATTTTCAACTCCTCAGTAACCAATACACAGCTCTGATGAAAAACCTGAGCCCCAGGCTTGTAACAACTGCTACAATTGTATCTATGGTACACAAGCCATATTTCTAATTATCTCATGTACTTAATCAAAAGTACAATCATCTCATTGTGAAAGAAACATAAAAGAATTTAAAAATGCTTATATGGGAGATACATTTTTTATTAAAAGGAAGTATGAATCAATATAATAACTGAATACAAGATTGCATGAAGGCAAGTTACAAAACCACAATGTATGTTAAAGTCATTAAACAGGAAAACACTATTTAATCTTGACAGTGTATCCCAGTGGACACATATAAACCATGTAACATGATGTCTTCCAAAGCTGAGTAATTTTTCCGATAGAACTAAACATTGCAATTTAGAAGAAAACACTGTTCATATTGTGACATCAGAATTTTCTTGCAATACTCCATTATCTACAAAAGAGCACACAATAGGAGAATACCACATGCACTCAACATCCTTTAACAAGCTCACAGCCATGAATCCATGTTGCAAAAGTACATACAGAAAAGCAAGAAATTGGTTATCTTCTCAACAAGGTAAAAGACACAAAATCTGATAGAAGTATAGAACACAAGCCTATCAGTAAATGACACACTAATAACTTTTATGAGTCAGATGTCACTGATAAAAAGGCATGTACATGTACTTGTGAATTACTACATAGTGGCTACAGTTCTCAGGTACTATCTCTGTACTGCCTTGTGTTTATAAGTAAGATGCACTTTGCATAGCCTGTGTATCCACTGGTCAATGAAAATGTTAAGTTTTAATGGGCAGTAGCACCTTGCACCTTCAAAAATGTTACCACTGCCCAAATTACTAGTATTGAGTACCTTAACAGTCTAAAATTGACTATTTTAACAACAAAAAACACCAAAAAAACCCCACCAAAAATCAAAAACAAACAAACAAACGAACAACCCCAAACCAATAGCTATCAAGAGTACCATCCAGTTAGTAAACAGAAGTGTACTTCAAAAGAGGCAAGCCTCCACAGAGGACAATTACATTACACGACTCAGGTAATGACAGTGTAATCACACTTTGCAATACAAGTGGCTTCTTGCAATATCAGTGACATTTTGCTTTGAAACTTTTGAAACTTAAATTTGTGTCATAAATGGAAAAATTGCACAGATATTTGGTAGTTTAAGTAAGTATGCATATGAGCTTCTTAATGGGTGCAGTTTGATGTGATTTATTTAGCAGCTGGGCGAAAACCGTAACAAATTTAAGATGTTTCCTAACAGCAATCTAGCTAAATGCATCTTTGAAAAGCTCTGGACATTAACCCAGGCAAATACTCTGGCTTGTAAATCCTAATACTTTTTTAAGTGCAAACACTGATACTCCTATGCTCCTATGAGGATATGTGCTTAAGCAAAGTTGTTTGCAGAGCAGTAAGCCTCCTGATTCAGAAATACAATTCTTTACTGAGTACATTTGTTTATTTTCTAAATATTTTTCCCTTTGTTTATTTAGATTTCTGTTCTAATAACATACATAGCAGGTAAATAATATTCTCAACAAATAATAAGCTTCATGGGCTTTTCTTCAGGGGACTTACACATCCTCTTCCAAAAAACAAAGTAATGGCTAACAGCCAACATTCAAACATGTGTCCACCATCATCATTTGAGTTTGCACCACGAATCACCACAGCAACAGATATTTTATCTCCAGCTCCTATTACAAGAGCACAGTGCATTCCTCACTTAAATGTGCAACATGGCAATGGCCGCAATATCTACTGAAATAAAGAGCATGGCAGACAAACCAGTTACGTTCACCCTGTTTTGCTATCTTGAAACCAAAAGCATCTCATCTGTCTGCTTAACCTACAAAGGTCAGAGCCATCAATGGTGTTCATGTAGATACATCTTCAATTTGCATATTATATAATGCTAGGAAAGAAGTCCCTTCCTTAGCGATAAATGAACTTGAATTCACTTTGGACTTTGACCTAAATGCCCCATAAAGCAACAGCTAGTTCTACCTGGATCGTAAAAGAAAACGAATTTACAGTACTGCCAGAAATCCCACACATTACTTAACTCTCCCATAAACATGTTTCCATACTTTAATACTCCTCTTTCCGTGTCTGCTTTTCTTCCTCAATCATGAAACAACCACGTCTGCTGCTCTTCCTCAGTCACAAAACAAACTTACTTTATCCCTTGAAAGTAAATTAGGATTTTTTTTTTTCCAAACTGAAGATTCTCATCATACTGACCTGAATTACTGGGACAAAAACGTGTTTCGTGGCAAACACAGCCCAAGGCATATCATAAATTGAGCCAGCCCAACTTGTATCATCACTAACCGCTAACTACAGTGGTGTGCAAGAATGAAGGAACCTGGCCAGCATCCTCAGATGCTACTCACTTACTCTAATTTCGACTGTTTCTCTTATTTTCTTGCTTTTTAGAGACTATTGTACTCAAAAGTATTTCATTAGGAAAAAAGAAATGGTAGACGGGCTAATGGCACAGCAGCTAATCTGCTGAAAATCTAAGAGTTTGACCAGTGATAAGGAAGAAATGAGTATTTCCCTAGTGCATATAATCACTTCATCTGCATCCTTCCTAACTCATTCAAAAACCAGTAAGTTATATAAAACTGTATAGGCCATTGTATTTAAAACTAGTTTGTGCAAAATAGAGTAAACATAGAAGAAAATTAACTGAATTAAAATGCAGCTGATATACACAACAGTGATCTATTTTCAGCTACATATCTCTGCAGCAATCCAATAATCAAAAAAGATCTAATGGAAGTAGTACTTATCTTAATAGATGAATCCCACAAGAATCAAGATTCAAGAAAACTCAGGGCAGTTTGACTCTAATCAGACAACTATTTACCAAGTGCTGCAATTTTAAGTATCAGCTTGGGGAAAAAAAAAAAAGTCATTTTTGGGAAAAAAATTAGGTAACAATTAATCCAGGCACTTCTAATCAAGATATTAGTGAACTGGCATTTGGCAACAAACCCCACAGATTACCAACACTTTCTATCTATGTTAACATAGATCTGATAATAATAATTTAAAAAAAAAAAAAAAAACAAAAAACCAAAAACAAACAAACAAACAAAAAAAACCCCCACAAGAACAAAAACTACAAAACAAAACCTCTGAGAGAATGGAAAGCCATGCCTTAAGAGTCAACAAATATGCAAGATTCTGAACCTGAACACTACAGTTAGGGTCCACTCTCTTGGAAAAAGGAGGTCACTGGTTTAATAATCCTTGTCTTAACTTTAAGCAAAATTTTGAAGTGAATGTTCATTAAATTGTATCAACACAGTTATGGTATTTCCTACAAATAACAATGAAAAAATGACATCATTTCTTGTGTCTACTAACAAGTTTAAACCAGAAAAATAAATGTTTCAGAAGTCATGAACTTCAAAAGGTGCTTAATTGAAAGCTACTAATTAACACATGTAGATATGTTCTATACTGAAGGAGTTTGAAAAGCAAGATGAAAGATGAACCATTCTTCCAAATTCTTCTGTCACTGCAATGATTAACAAAGATCCACTCACAGCAAGGCTGCTGTGTTTGGTATCTGCTTGTCTTTCACAGCAATCATAGCTGTGATTCAAGTTTTTTGAACCAAAACAACCCTACAGTGAACTTCAGCATATAAGTAGATATTTGTATGGTTGATATCAAAATTTTTATGGATAATACCATACTCATAACATTTAATCAGCTGCAAAGCATTTGCGGCTAACAAAGACTAAAAGATATCTCCTCATCAAACTACTGTCACTTCTATTTTTGCTTTGTTTTCTACTTCACAAACGTCACATAGTAATATCTATAATCACTTCTCACAGGTAATTTAGAAATATTGTCTGAATCCTTGCAGACTTCCAAGCAAGTACAACTATTTTAGCCTTATTCAGCTCCCATTTTTGCTTTCCCTTTATTCACGGGTCCATGCATCTGCTGCGTTCACACTTCACTAAGACTTCTGGAAGAACACCCTTCCTTGGTGTTCCAGTGCTGTCAGCATTCACAACAGCAGCAGACTGTCGTTCTCACGACAGTACATTCTGTAACTTTTTAAATGTCGGATAAAGGGTAGATCTTTCAAACCCGTGATTTCCAGTTAAGTAGATAAATAACTTAAACTAGATCCATATTTCAGTTCCTTTTTATTGACTTTCTTGCACACTACTTGGTTGCACTTGAGTCTTCCCATGGTAGCACAGGCACAAAAAGCCTCTCTAAAGAAAGTGCAAAGATTGCACTTTTGGGACCATCCACTGGTGAGATCCAATGCTGAGTGATCTTGCCCGTGGCCAGAGGGACTGAACCAGTTGATCTTGAGATCTCCCTATAAACTTCTTTGCTAGAGTGATCCGGTAATGTCTCGGGGAAGAAAACAACTCGCAAAGCCTCCCTCTACATGTGCACTTACGTCTAAGTAAGTGGCAACACATTTTGTTACATTGGATTAAGTTGCATATCCTGTTTGAAACTTGTTATTCAAATGGATAAGCAGGGATTGCCTCCGCACAAAAACATCCCGCCTACTGAGGGATGAAGGAGGGAGAGTTGGGGATGCTGTTCCACGGGGTGAGCGGAGGCACGGGAGGAGCTCCACGGGACGGTGCCTCCCCACCGGTGAGTTACGGGGCACTTGGCCCCCTTCTAAAATTACCATGCCGGGAAACTACCGGAAAACATGGAAAGTACATCCGCCCTCGGGGCTTTCTCCAGTAGTAGAGGGGAGTCACCTACTCTCCCACTGACCCCACCTCACCCCATTTCACCTCAGACCGGCGCTCCCACTCCTCCTCCGCCCCGTCCACGTCGCACCGAGGCTGCCCCCCCCCCCCCCCCACGCGGGGACGGTACTCACAGGGTGACCGTCCGGTTGGGCAGCGCCTCGGGCGGCAGGACCTGAGCGAGCTCCAGGTTACTACAAACTACCTTGACCTCCGCCGGGCCGCCCGCCGCCGCTTTGCCGGCGCTCTTGGGACGCCCGTCGTACTTACAGCCCGGAGGAAGCGCGGCACCGCCGCCGCCCAGCACGGCCAGCAGCAGCAGCGCGGGCAGGAGCCGCGCCGGGCGGCGTCGGCGGCGCGGCGGGCGGCAGAGAGAGCGGCGGCCCGGGGGCAGCATGGCCGGGCCGTGCAGGACTCTGCTCCGCTCCTCCCGGCGACGGACGGGCCGGGCGGGAGAGAGGGAGGGAAGAAGGGGGCTCCGGTCCGCCCTGGCCTAGTCCCGCGGGGGTGGTGCCGCCGCCATGCGGTGCCGCGGGAGCGACGGGCGGGCGGGAGCCGTGACGGCCACGGCCGCCTTTGTGTGGCGCGGGTCGGGCCGAGCGCGGAGGCAGCAGCGCCGCCTCCCGCCGGGGCCGGACCCCGCGGCACCGAGCGCACCCGCCGGCCGCGGCCCCACTGCGCAAGCGCCGCGGTGGCGGCCGTGCCCCCGCGCATGCGCGGCGTGGGGCCGAGGCCGGGGCAGCCGGGCCGGCGGAGCGTCCGTGCCGCAGTTTCCCACATGGGCACGGCTTGTGGGCTCTCGCATACTGCTCGGCCCTGTGACTCTCCGTGAGCCCTGTCCTCCTCGACAAAGCGCTTTGGTTTCACTCTCCTTGCTTCCATGACTTGGTTCTCGCTCTCCTGCTCCAGTTCCTTAGTCTTGCAAGGGGGACTGTTGCTGTTCTTGCTTCATGGAGGAAAGATAATCCCCTGCCTAGGTGCTGAATGGCTTCAAGATTAATAACGCCAAGTAAATAGTACTTATAAAACATTTTTTTTTCCCTAAAATTGTCCCTGTAAAATGAGGTAACCAGTTATTCCCACTTGATAGCCAAAAGTTACTTGAATATCATTCATCTCAACTATAAAAAACCCCCAAATATGCACACACACAAAATCCCACCTATCTACAATGTGTGTTTTCATGGCACACTTGAAACTACTTTTCGGAGTGTAATTGGGTCATGTTCTCACATTTCTCTGCGGCCCGGACAGCCAGGCACAAACTCTTCTGTGCCAATGACAGCTGAAATTCTCGACGTGCTCTTTGCCTCTGGTAGGTGTGAGGATAATAAAATAACTGTTACCTAACTCTCAATCAAATTACAAGAAGTGGCAGGACCTACTTTAAAGATTTTAAGACAGATTTGCAGAACCCAAAGGAAGTTCTGGTAACTGACCAGCAACTCACAGTGCCCCATCCTTTGAGAAGAGAACTGGCAAATGGCATCCTGCAGACTACCTGCTACTACACGGGAATGCCATTTTACATATTGGCAGTAACAGCTGCCAAAATGAGTTACAAAATCTCTGACCTAAGATGTCCTTGAATAATGCTGAGCACTCAGACTGTGACTCTGTTTTAAATGTACTCTAACAAAAGATACTGGCAAACCATTGGAATTGTGGATTGGAGTGAAAGGAACAAGATTACAGTAAAAACTTCATAATCACCTTTTATTCCTAGACTCTGTGTCCTCCTACAAATGAAGATGAAACATGTTCTAAGTACTGAAATTGTTGACCAGAGTGCAAAAAAGACACTGGTCCCTGAACTGTAATATGTTTGTGTGCCGCTGAGTCACTCAACAGGACCGACTTGATCTGGGTGAGATGTGAGGCCACTGTTACACTTGAACTAAATTAGGTCAGACACAAAATGCAAAGTTGACAATGCCTTTTTGCTCTTATGCTGGAGTTACACTAAGTGTAAGAGAAGAGAGGTCTAATTATCATAAAATTCACCAGGTAATTCTTCCATTTTGGGCTCTGTTTTAAACAAATTCAAATTGCACTGTTAATTTGCGTTGGATAAGTGCTTTGTATCGTAGAAGCTTATCGTTTTTGATCTGGCACCAGGAGTTGTAAAGCTGGATTAACTATATCAAACCATACGTTTTCCCTCAGAAGTAGTGCTGGGTTAAGCAGTCCTTCTACTTTGCTACCTTCTTCCCAGAACCTTTAGCTACATCAGTATAACATGACCCAATTCTCTGTATAGCCACATAAAACATTGGTGCTGGGTGATGGATCAGCATGGAGATAGAGCAGAAAACTGCCTGTTCTGGCAGTGGGGGCAATATATGCCCATTTAGATTTTTGATCCAACAAGAATTTTGGTTTGTCATCACGACCATTTCAGCATAGCTAATCAAGATTGCACTTCAGTGCTACCGAAAGAAATATTCTCACGTTTTTCTCAAACTGCTTGCTTCTCAACCTTGTCTTGTGTTTGTGGCAATGCATGTTTTGATCAGTTGTGATCAGTGAGATGATCCATGTGGTCACATAATCAAAAAGACAATGATGATGGAGGTGGTGAACTGTTGCTCCTGGTGTCTGTGATCACATCCCATTGTAATTTTCCATTTTCCTAAAGTCCTGGAGAGACATATTTCTTGTTACTGTTTTTTTATCTTAATGTCATGTCCAATTCCTTTCTTTCTAATGTACAGATTTGAGTGTTACTTGCCCTTGATGTTTCTGAACTATTTGCTCTGTTCTTTCATCTCTGCTGAAACCACTCCTACTAAGATAGGTAACTATGGATGCCTCTTGCAAAACTACAATCTTAAATCATGCCTCTGTTTGAACTGCTATTATGGAAAACTACAAGTCTTGCTCTCTGTCGATTTTTTTCTTAGTTTTACTGCTTCTGCAGTGAATCTAATTCCACTGTTCCTTACCTGTTTTCAAAAAGCTTGAAGGCCTCAAGCACAAGTCTCTCCTTGAAGGCTTATGCTTGTCCCTTCATCTTTCCTCTTTAATGCAAATTACTGCAACTTCCATTCTGTGCCAAATATTTGAAAATGTATTTTTTTACTTTGACTCAGGAAAGCCCTTAATCCAAAACATATGTCCCACAGGAGTCACTTAACAAATTTCATGCATGGGTTTGGGGTTTTTTTGAACTGCAATATACTTATGTCGAGTTTATTTGGTCACTATTTTTATTTTAGTTGTAGTGGTCTAAGGATAAGAGAACAAAGCTACATAGTATAGCTGCTTCAAAAACCAGAAAGTCCTGTTGCTTCTACCTTTCCAACGGCCCCTTTACCTTTAGGATATATGCCCTCGCTCTTGCTCCACCTGCTGTAATTACCTGATTGTTCAAGAAACCAAATAAACTCAACAATGAAGTTGGGGGTTTTTGCTGTTTAGTTTTTTGCCAGGTTATTGAGTTAAGGCAGGAAAAGGTTAAAAGAATGTCAGTGCTGAAGGGATGTGGGGGGAGGAGGGGCACAAGGGAAGACAGTGAAAACTCCCACATGGGCAGCAAAGTAAGCCATCCTATGTAACTTCAAGAAGGACAAGGTTTGTAGGTGGAGGAAATACTTTTTATTATAATAGCTGATAGAGATACAAAAAAGAAAGCAAGTTGTTCCCAAAGCTTACTGGTGATAGCTGGGGTAGCAGCTACTTTAAAAATATCACTCCTTTCTGCAATTCTTCATCTTTTTCTGCACTGAAAAATCTCCAAGCTTTCTTTCCCTCAATTCCCTCATTCTCCACCAGTGTTGGTAATGTTGTGGATGCTGGTGATGCTTTCTTTGCAGTGAGCCATGTAACTTGAACTTTTTTGAATGCGCCTTGTTTCTGGATTGCCAACAAGCATATTTTGTCAGTTCTGTGGTTTCCCTTCCCTTCATAAAATTTGCCACTAGTACATTCATTTTAAATTACTTTTCAAAATTGAATGCACTAATGGCAAACTTTATGAAGGGAAGGGAAACCACAGAAGTGGACAATTTTTTCTCCTTCTTTCTATTCTACTAATTAGTAATTTTTTGTATCCAGTATATATAAGAAGAGAGGTGTGGGAAAGAGGGCAAGGCAACTAAATTCTTATCCATGTTTATGTGTAAACACAGACAGTTTTGGCAGCTTTTCAAGTTCTTCATTAGTCCTCAGGCCAGAGAGATAAATAGGAACTTTTACATTATGTCTGTCTTTCATCCTGATTCTTTTATCATCCGTTATTTTACATCCCTGCACATTTTCCTGGGCTATCATCATCTTCACTGAAATGGTTGCTCCCTAATTCTCCTCTCAAGGGACTCCCAGGCTACTTCTACCTTCATACCTTAGGTGTTTTGTTTTCTCATTGCCAGAGAGGTTTTTTGTCAACCACGTTTCATGGATTGGGACATCATCAGTTAAATTTTGTTTGCTACAGCAATTGTCAAGAAAGAGGAAGCATTTGGTTGCCCTCAGCTATGTCTGCAACACTGTGGTTATTTGATATTCCAAGTACAGGGAGGTGATGATAACTGCTGACACATGCTGGCTTGCTGTTGGTAATCACTAAATCTAAGCAGGCACAGAGTCACCTTTGTATAGCTCCTTCTTACACAGCTGCAGGTTGTAGTACTGCACCCCTGCCTCTGTCAGGCAGTTCACTGAATTAGCCCAAGCTCTGCTGTGTGAAATGCACAGGTATTCACAGGTATTATGCTTGGCTAATGTTTTTCATGCTGGACATTCTCCATTTGTTCTCAGACACCGAGATATTCTCTGCAAGCCCCTCTCTCCAGTTTGCAGCAGTTAAGGGTCAGAGACCTCCAGCTTTAGTAGTATAATGGGGAAAATGGAGCTTTTAGCCTCTGTTGGGAGTCTGAGGAGAAACATTACTTCCCTTTACCTGGTTGCTCTTTAAGCAGACATATTTCATGAATACTTTGGCAGAATACCAAACATTCATTGACTTAGTTTGTATACTTCTTATGGAAGGGTTTTTGGAAATGCTTAAAAAAGGAATGCTCTCCAGGCTGTTTATTTAGAGATCTCTGGGTTTGGTTATCAATAAATCCCAAATTAAGCTAGAATTAGACACTGAAATTTTGTGTACTAAAACTTGAAATGCCACCAGATTCACTTATGTGGAAAGGACAGTCAGTCCTTGAATATTTTCATGCTTGATTTTAATTTTCTTTGCCATGACTGAAGGGAAAAACCCACTCTGTGTGGATTCAGCAGACTCATACAGGGATCTCACTCCTCTTCTGCTGTTTTAGCCTATAATTGTAGATGGAGCACCTACTTTGAAATACAGTTCCATCATTAAATTTTAGAAAGCAATATGAGGAGCTCAAAAATACATAAAATATGTTGTCCAAGGTTTCTTTTTAGCATACAAGTTCCATTACCACTTTTTGTGTATTTAGCCTTCAAATAGTTGTTTCATATAATTTTGAAACATTTTGATTTTCTATATATCTTACATGATTTCTCACAAAAAGTAAAGCTATAAAAATATATAGGATGGAAGAGGAAGAGCTAAATATAGTCTTCATACAACCTAGCATTAAAATTTTTCTAAAATGTGTAACTGTCATTCCAGTCCCTTTTGAAAATATTTTCATCTGTTAGATACAATACTCAGCATTAATGTACTTACAGCTTTCTAAGCAATAATCTACTAATAAAAATGGAAATAAAATAATTTTCCTTCTAATCCTTGTCATACTTTGTTATATACATCAATAGATGTTGTAATGTAGGTAGGTTTCAAACACTCAGAATTGTGGGGAAAAATTATAATGGAGAACAAAGCCCAGACTACTTCATTACTGTCATATCCGTGCTTATGGCTTAAAATAAGGTGTTGGTATTCTAAGGTGGTGGTGGTGGTTATGCCCAGGTAGATAGATGGGGATTTGCACTGTTGTGTGAACAATGCATATGAAAGAAATGCTGTCGGATGCTTAAGCAATTCAAACAGTTCAGAAGTTAAGTTTCCTTAAGAGGAATAGTTTGAAGTATTTCCTTCATTCCCAAATCTTTTCACCTTAGATTTTACAGAACATTAACTCTAGAAAAAGTCCGGAATTTATTGGCTGTATAATGTTGCCTGAAGCAAGAGATTCTCTTTTTCTTCCCTACACGATATCTCAAATTCAGGTAGAAAATTTAGATGGAAAAACAGGAGGGAAAAGGCAAATGCAATAACAAAAATAAAAAAGACTGCACTGGCCAAAGGCAAGTGACAACTGCGTCCCACACTGACACAGGACTGTAGCTCCGACAATATCCTGCAGGACTGAGCCAGGCCTGGGCAATAGTCAGAGAGGCAGAAAGGAAGGATGGTAACAAGCTCCCCTGGACTCACAGCAAGGGAGCAGGAGTTAGGCACACTGATGACAATAAGTAAGATGCTACCTTTGAAACAGGCGTTGGGATCCTTGCTGCCGAGTACCCAAGATGCATGTACGCTGTGTATGGCACACAGACACACGGCATAGCTGTACCACGCAGAGATGCAAAAAAAGCAGTCAGTGGATGGGAGAAGCACCGTGGCACTCCTTCGGAACTCAAACACATACCTTTCAGCAGGTGGAGCCACAGCAGTAGGTTATAGCTGCCTGTCTGGTTGCAGAGCTATATCATTAAAGAAGTGATCTCTGTGGCACCCTCAATTTCTAAATAAAACTACAGTCTAAATAATCTGCTATGAGACTTGTACTGATCTTTTCTCCCAGTACATTTTATCCATAGGATTATTTATAGTTCTGATAAACGATCACAAGGCATAAGAAGTGAAACAATAGGAAGCAAAATAATAAATAGCAATTAATATATCATTAAAGTTTTTCTTCCCAAGACAGAAGGAAATGGAGAAAACAATGCATTTTGATGTCAACATCAGCAAAATTTCTGGATCCTGCTCTTTGAGTACTTAATCATCCTGACATCTAGGCACTTCCATGGGAGTTTTGGCAGTGAAACTATCCTGGGAAAACTTTTTGTTCAAGCCGGCCCCTCAGACTGCTTGCCTTTTTTTTTTTTTTTTTATCAAAACAATGTAATTTTATCATGATAACATAGCATAGTAAACATATTTCAAGTTGTCTTTTGTACTTCCCAGGCAATTGAGATTCAAGTATTTAATTTAGACTTCATTAAACAGTTATTATATATTAAACAAATATCAGCTACATACTAAAACATATTTGCAGAGTATTATGGCGATGCAATAGGTCCATATCAATTTCACTGTTATGAATCTATTACATAACTTTTAATCCTTGGTGAGTGTTTAATAATCAGTATTCATATAACATACGCTAACTGTCCTATTAAATCTAAATTAATTGTGGCTTAGGGAACATTAATTTAAAAGGTTGCCATTTTCCCAGCAGATCTGATCTTTCTTTCATATTTTTCCATTAAAATTAGTGTTAAAGACTGAGTTTGTTTCATTTGGAATCTAGTTACTAGGTGACTGAATACCTGTGAATCACATTCTGCCAAGCTTCTCTGTTAACAGCAATATTAAAGAACTTCACCCCTATTCTTCCAGTGTAATTAGAATTATCTGGAGATAATAATGATAATAAAATATCACATATTTGTGCAGGAAAAGCAATTCCTGTTGGCTGAAGGAACTGCCGTTCATTAAAACCAGTGAGTCAAAATTTGTCAGTGGGATTTGTATAACTCTAGTTTGCAAAATGACTGACTCTTAGGAATCGATGTCACATCTGAAATACTTTGCTTGTTTAAATGGATCATGATCCCCACAGTGATGATCTAAAAGTGACTCTATCCCTTGTCATCCTCTGCAACAAATGTGAGAAGCTGCAATAACACTGCCTGTAGACCTTGATGAAGACTGCATTGCTATGAGCAATAATTGGCATCAGAGTGTTTTGGTAAGAGAACTGAGATATTTCATTGGAGAAAGGGTCAAGAATCCTTAAAATTAATGTCAGAAGAAACTGTTCAGTCATACAGTTTAACATATAAGAAACCATCACAGGTCCATATTGAACTCAGTGGATTGTAACTGGTTCAAGTTCTCTAGAAAGCTTGATGTCTCTGAGAACATCCAGAGCTAGAGAATTCATTGCTTCTTTTAGTAGTCTATTTCCAGTGACTGTTCACCTTTAGTTTTAAAAACCAGTTATGCTTCTTCTAAAAACTACTATGAAGGCATTATTCAGCACTCTTCATCTAATGCACAGGAATTGTATCAATACACTGAAATCATATCACCTCTCAGTCTTTTTAAAGCCAAACCATATCTGTCATACAAAAATCTTCCCTTCTGTGGATCTCTTCTTTACTCTCTCCAGTTTCTCAAACACCATCCTCCCCAAAAACAGCTGCCAAAATTGTATAAAGTATTCCAATACTAGCCTCATCAATGCCAAATAACTTCTTTGTTCCTATTTACCATTATTTCCAATTAATGTGTTTTGTTTTTCTGCAACTGTGCATTGCATATCAGGAGCCCACTGAACTGTTATAGATCTACCTTCAGTTCTTTGTGCTGTATAGATACCATGCCCAGATCTACCTGTATGGAAAACACAGGGATGTTTTAGCAATTGCTGAGCTATCCTTACACAGCATCTCACTCCACGCCATTAGTGAGGAGTCTAGAGGTGCAGAAGGAATTGGCAGGGGACATGGCCAGGACAGCTGACCCCAACTGACCCAAGGGATATTCCATACCCTATGGCACTGTGCTCAGCATATACAGCTGGGGGAGAAGGAGGAAGCAGGCCACATTTGGAGTGATACCCAGGGTTTGATGGAGCCCTGCTCTCCTGGAGGTGTTTAAACATGCCTGCCCATGGGAAGTAGTGAATGAATTCATTGTTTTTTGGGGTGGGCAGCTTTTCCCTTAAACTGTCTTTATCTCAACCCATGATGTTTCTCTTTTACCTTTCCAGTTTTCTGCCCTGTCTTCCACCAGGGCAGCGAGCAAGCAGCTGTGTGGGCCTTAGGTGGTGAGCGGGGTTAAACCGTGACACTCACATAAAGCCAGAGATTTACATAACTTTCAGCTCTTGCCATCTATTTCTTGCTATGAAGCCTTATCACTGATGTTGTAGTCCTAGCTTGAGTTTGGCTGAAGCAGTGAACTTTAATCTCAGCTGATTCATATCTGAAAATACTAAACAAAGAACTGACAACATTTTACTTTACCATCCCTCACACGCTGAAGAAATATACAGAGAAAACAAGAAGTACAGGAATCAAGAAAGGATTCTGAGCCAAGGGTGGAAGGCACCTTGCTTTGTTTAAGTAGAATTTTCTCCCTTGCCCATTAAGTCATTGGTTAATCAAACTAGATTTATTAGTCGTGCTATAGGCTTGCTGTTCATTTTAATATCCATCTATGTTTGTCTCTGGAAACCAAGAGGAGGCTAAAATTACATTGCAATTTAAAACAAGAGAATAACTGAGGTTTGAGGGAAAATGATGAAGAATTATAGGCCACCGAATTTAACTTCAATATCTGACAAATAACTAGAACAATTAGTAAAGCAAGAGCAATCAGTATGTAAGCAGGTTGAAGAAAACACAGTGATAAATCGGTAACATGTTTGTAAAAAGCATAAATCAAGTGAAACCAAACTAATTGGTTTCTTCAATAAGGTAATGAATGCACAAAGCAAAAGTGGTAGACAGAATTTCTTAATATTAGTAAAACACTGATCCTGGTTGCGCATGGCATTCTCAAAAAGAAGTTTAGTTGGATTAGATAGAACCAGCACAAAATGAATACAGAGGTAAATAAATCAAACTCTGAAAAACTTTTCCAGTTGAGCTGATAGCTGGGAGTAGATCAAAAACACTTTGCACGATCAAACATCTTGCACAGCTCAATTTAGACATGAAGAGATTTTTTTTTCTTAAGTCAAAAATCCCCATAAAGCAGCACCTCATGTTAGAAACACCTAAATAAAGAAACTGAGCAGACCAGCAAAAATGACAGCCATTTTGGTTCTATGCCAGCACCAGAATAGCTTGCATCAGCATCAGTTTTCTGCCACACAGCTGAGTTGCTTTATTTAGATATATTACATATTCCAAAGCATATCTAAATAGAGCTTTGGTTGCTGCAGGATTATCTCAAATTTGTTTATTGACATTGCTTCTGTTGACTGGTATTTCTGCCCATTCATCTAAAATCACAGGATTCATGAAATGTTTATGCCTTTTTGTTTTGACTGAGTGAAAAAAAAATGTCTACTGGCACTACATATCTTTGGGATTTTTTGCTGTGTTTTCTTTATAAAAGCTCATAAGGATTCATAGGATTACTTGGTTGTTTTTACCACAGCAAATAGTCATTCTGTTGGCAGGTATGGCCATAGGTATGCTTTTTGACAACTAAGAGAATATTTTGGCTTTTAAGAATGCAGAAACTTGTTCTTGTCCCAAAAGCTGGTGTGCTAAGAGGCAATAGGTGATAGAGATATGAGATCCCAAGATATCAATGGGAGGCTCTTTATAAGACACAGACAGTAATTGTAGCAGGAACATCAGCTGTCTCATCATTGCCAAGAGTTTTCATTGCAGATGGGGCAAGGAACATTTTTAGAAGTTTAAAAGGATGATTATCAATTTAGTTTTGCAGATTCTTATGAGACAACCTTTACAAGTTAAGAAGGGTAGCAGACATCTGAACAGCAGCTGAGCTAGTAAAATCTGACAATAAAACACAACAAATTGTATTTTAGTGTTAGAATAAAAATATAATGGTGAAAGGGACATCAGTTGTAAAAAAAAAGAAAAAAAAGACTGAAATGCAGAGCACAGAGGATAAGCAGATGCAGTGAACAAAGTGTTTTATGCAAGAAAAAGCAAACACTATTGTTAGAGTTGATTTTGTCTGCACATAGACTTCAGTAGTGTTTATTTTGTATGATGAATATATATATATGCCACAAATAAAATCTTAGTCAGTAAAACTTTTGCTATGGTCATTTCTACAGTAATCCAGATTGCATTAAAGTTGAAATAAATGCAAAATTGCTTCTGACTTCCCCAGGAATGGCTTTGCACTCATAAGCAGTGAGCCTTTTCATTTCAGTCAAGTACCACACAACTTGACTTGTTAATTTTAAAAAGGGCAAGGATACAATATCATTAGATAGATTGGGGTTAAAAAGTTATGAGCTTATATTTTAAATAGTAGAAAATTACTTCACTGAGTTTTTTTCAGGGAGAGGATCACATGTAAAGATGCAAAGATGAAGGTAATTTTGTTTTCCTTCATAATGAATGCTACCTCAAATGTGTGTAGTAGTACAATCACAATATTGTCTTAGGATAAATTTAAGAGTTTAAAATACATAATTAAAATGGATGGATTTAGGTTTTTTTCCCCTTATAACTCAATTTCTACTTAGACATATTCACTTCATAGAAAAGAATGGCAGCAACCTTCAACAGCATACAAATACCTATTAGGTTGCAAGTACTGCTCACTGAGAAGAAAATGAAGGATATGTACAATATCCAGAGGAGAAATTTTGCTTATGATGGGTAGAATAGACAGCAAACAAGAGTGACTGTGGAGTTGCTGCTGTTGGAGGCCCACATGGCTGGAGTTGATGCAATGTGAAAACAGAAAACATGAGATCTTTTAAGTTACTCTCAGCAGGCCGTAAGAGTATTTTAAGAAGCCCACACACCATTACCTCTTCTTTCAGAGGAGATAATGTGCCAGGCATGTTTTCTAAAGTTGCTGGGAGTAGTACTCCCTGTCTAATGTCCCAGTTTTTACATTCCAGGTAAATAATTGTCAGCCTTTCTTTAGACTTTTCTTTTGAAGCAGTGCAATGAAGAGTACAGAGATTTACATAGCATCCAAAGTTTACAATTCTATGTTGTGAGTTATAATATATATGGATACTTTTACTCTAAAACTAAAACCATAGCATGCCTAAAAAAATTATTCATAAGTAAAAATACAGATGCCCAATCTGAGTCTGAAATTTCCTATACAGCTGTAATTCAAATTTCTTCACTTTCAGAGTATCACACAGTCCCCATTTCCTTATAAGCTGCTTTTTTTCTTTATTTTTTTTTTCTGAAGGCATTCAGAAAGAGCATCTGTATCTTAACATCTTAACATTCGTTACCTTGTTTTGCATTCTTACTTAGATTTGTGTGACCAAATGCATTTCTGTGAGATAGATCTGGAAAACACTTGAAAACTTTGTGTTTCTACATAGATACTTATATTAGAGCTTCTCAGTAAAAAAAAAAAAAAGGAAAAAATTACCCTTCCATATCTTCTAGGAAACATTCCTAAAAGTGTATTTTAAGCTCTGATTATATCTCCCTGTATCAGAGGCTGTTAGGGTTGTTTTTTGAGTGAAAGTATTTTTACTTATGTATACCAAGAATTTCTTCCCTATCAAAGCGGTACAGCTTCTTCTGAGGTATAGAAAAGAGTACCATGCAGTGGTCTACCATGCAATTATCTAAACCAAAAATCAAAGACAACATCTGAGTAAGACTAGATGGCAGGAGCAGGAAGGTTTTAAAAAGGAAGAATTGTATTACTGGATGAAATTTAACCAAGGGAAATAGTATAGTATGTATTATCTCAGTTTTATTGAGTCTAGTCAATCTAATTGCCAGTTGCAATCTGGAAGGCAGTTTTTCTAACATGGCCATGGTGGGATGTATGGCTTCTTGTGGGACATATATCCAGGACATGCAAAAACCCTACTACACTAAAAAATCCTATAACACTAGAAAACCCTATAATACTAGCCCTTGCAGATACTGCCTGTAGGAGAGAGAACCTATAGCACAGCTGTGTATAGTGATGTGGCCATGGCAGCACTAAGATCAGCACAAGCTTGCCACCCAAATATTTACGTGAGTCTTTAGTCAATTGCACAATTGTTATCAAAATAACAGTGCTATCAACACACCAACTAGTTAGCTGACACTCAACCTCTCTAAATACACAGAGCTAATCACAACCTTCATTTCAGAATAAATTTTCTACTGGAAGGAAAAGCATCACTCCTGACAGGTTGAGATTCTGTGTTTCCCCAAAGCGCCTTTTGTTCAGTTACTCACTTCTCCTAATTTTAGATAGAGTGAACAGTCTTTGTTTTGTGCAATTGTCAGCTTTGGTACAAAGTGCCTAAACCTTCTCCAGCCCTTAACATAGGCTGAGAGAAAGTTCATTTGCTCACTGGGGGTTTGTGTTCTTTCTTCTGAAAGTTCTGATTTTTGCCACACACAAAATAATCACTGTACTCATAGTTGGATGCACTGAATCTACTCCAGGCCTTATGATCCTAGCTGATAAACAGGTTCCACTGAAAAAGTACCATGAAAATGCTGAGAAAGGGAAGGTGGGATGACCTCCTCAGGCCATGACAGCAAGTGTAGGGAAGCAAAGCTGCATGAATATCAATTAATTAATTCATTCATGACACTGAAAAAAAAAAAAAAGTAGTATTGAAAGTACCTAAAGAGATTTCAATTTATGATAAATTATTCTATACTAGTATGCCAGGGTCTTGCCATATGTTTTAACATAACATTGCCTTGTTTATGTGAATAATTGCAGTGTGCTAACATAGATACACTTACCCAAATATCACATAATTGTAAATCAATAGTCTAATTTTACTGGGTATACCCACTTTTCCCTCTAGATAAAGCCCTTTATCATCCGCTATGGAATTATGACCATGGCTCATCATTTTCGTAATAAAAAGGGTAGCTCCTCCCACAAGATTTTTTACAGCCATGTGAGGTTGAGTTCACCAAATGCTCAGCCCTTGCTTTCTCAACACCTTACCTCACCAGTTTAAGACGCAGTCAGGTTTTATCTGACTCTCACAGGACAGGAAGCATAGAGTTTGTATTCATATAGTTTGGTTTAAGCTAAGAACATAACCACATTTAATCCACTTCATGTTGAATGATGTAATCCTTTGTGATTTTGGAGCCAGGTAAAAGTGCTGTAAGCATTAGCAAGTTTATATTTCCGGTTTAAAATGCCTGGGCTACTTGAGCTGACACTCTGCATCTGCCTTGCTTAGGTAGCATTTGTCAATGAAAGACCCTCATTCTCAGCATTTGTGCTCTAGATAGTTTGGCAAGTTATTGTATCTTCAGAGTATGCTCCAGTTTTCCTAGGCTCTTTTCTGAATAGAGTATGTGCTATCAGGAGAACAATTATTTCTTCATAAACAATGCCCATGTTGATGAGTGTATTGCTTATAAAGTTCACCTGTTTTATAGTCAAGCAGTATATTATATAAATGTGAAAATAAAATGCTTATTTTAGGGTCTTAAAGATGCACAGCTGAAGATCTTCTTCCTCTCCTAAATGCAAATGCTATTAAAATCACTTTTTCAGCAATTAAAGAGCATTAGGTAGACTTTCAGTTAAGATAAATTTACCTCAAAAATGTATTCATCATTCTCTTCAAAAGTAAAGCCCCAAAGCAAAATACAACAGTTGCCAGCAGCTTCAGTCAAAGCTAAAATTAGCTGTGCTGATTAAGTGGATTTTGCATAACCTTAACTATTAATCCCTCATATTGGTCTTCTTTTCTTTGAAAAATCTTTAAGTACCAATAACTGAAAGGTTTATAGAGTCACTTTTTAATACTACTTAGTTAAGATTTAATCCTTTGTGTAATAGTTAACATTGGCACCATCTTCTAATAGCACAAGATTTCTAACATGCACTTGCTGAACAAAACAGACATTTTCAATTCCAGGGAAATAATGGCAATACACATAGAGCAGAAGAACTTCGATTTAAAGAATTAAAAAATGTACTTACAAGAGATAAAATGGAACTAACAGTAAATTAATCTCTCAGTTTTCACCCTTTCCTTAAATAGTATTCTTTTCATGCTTAATTCTTTCGCCTTCCATTTTCTTTAACTCAGCTCCTTATTTTCTAACAGCTAGATTGCCTCCCATCTTACCTGGCTAAGCAAGACATAAATTACATTTTCCAGAAGACCAATAACGAATTTGACTCCAAGTCTCTTTTTGAAAGCAACCCCTGTTTTATAGACACTTCTGAAAAGGCAAGACAGTACTGAGTCCTGGATCATTCTGTTGCTGTCAGAGGGAAATTAAATTACTGCCTTTAAAAGTTGAAATTGTTCCTATTTTAAGAGTAGGTCAAGGAGGAGTGAAGTCAGTTGTTCTTCATAAAGTGGTGTGCCTTTGCAAACTTTGACTCTTGTTTGGGGCTGGTCTTGCTAATAGAGGGTGCTTTCTCCGAAGATTTATCCAAAACCTTTTGTTTCAGATTTGCTCCAGGCTAAGAGTGCAAATATTACTAGCTACCCAAGCTCAGCCAACACCTGGAAGCTCATTAGTTTACCATAACTCCTTTGTGTGCCCCAGCCCTGCCTGAGAATTTCATAGCATTTGCTCATCTGTCTGGTTTTTTACAAAAAGTAATCAAACTTCACATTTTATAGTAATTTGCATTTTCTGATATTTATTTTTTTAGCACCAATAATTTGAAAAGGGTTTGGCAGCACCAGCAATCCTGCTTCCTTCACTTTAGAAATAATTAACAGAAATCCAAAAAAAAAAAGGAGCTATTATAGGTAGTTGGTAATTATAGCTCATACTTCTGTTTTGCTAGTCAAAAAACTAAAAAAAAAATCAATTATAAGGCAAATTAATTGAGTAGTAAACATTTTTGCTCTTTTATATCAGCTAAGGTTTAGTTCATCTGTGTTGGAGCATTAACTCATTAATTGTTTTAAACATCACTTCATCAGCAGTAAACTCAAAGCAGCTGACAGTTGTGTTTTGTTTATATATTTGATCAATACAACCAGCTGAAAACTTTCAGATCATTGATCATGTCATGTTCTGCTGAGTAATTGGCCAGTAAAACTGGGTGTTTGGAATCTGATGACTTAGTGGTTCAAAGGTCAGTCCAGCAAGAAACTGAAGCTGGCTAAAAGAGACTTTCTTTTCTTTGTCTTACTCTTTTGCAGGTGGTCTTCTAGATGATCCACAAACTCATCTCTAATCTTCATGATACTTTTCCTCTTTCTAAAGACAGATTTTAAGACATATTGTTGTTCCATTGATCACCTTAGTCTGCTGTGTGTATTGTAAAAGTATTGTGTGCATTGTAAAAGTACTAGCAATGGTATTCCAGATGGAGAGCAGAGTGAAATTTATAGGGCTTTTAAATGTTTCCTTTCTGTTCTTTACAGCTATTTATGACTTTGTTAAGCTTTCACCTTCACAGCTGAAATTTCTCAGATATGATCATTGACCAAAGGTCAGTTTTATTTTAGTTCACTTATTAAGTTTGAGGAAAAAAAATATCATCCAGTTTTGTGATCTTAAGTCATGTAACAGTTTGCTTTTCCTTACATGAAGGGTTGTGGATTTTTTCTTACAGAGCTTTAAGCAAGACTCATACCTGAAGACTTCGAAATTTATCTCAGAGAACACTTAGTATAGATATGTACTTTTCAGTCCTTTTTTTACCAGTCTGTTCCTATTTGATAGATTTATACAGATTAAAATCGTCTTTCTTTTTAAATGGTATGGATCTTGTGTGGAAAGAAACAGAGTTTTAATAAGCAAATTAAATTATGAAATTGCCAATTTCATAATTAGTTTGGAAAATTGAATTATTTCCTCCCCTCTTGATGTGGTTTCTGTCTCAGAATAAGTACATATAAGCATTTATCTCACTAAATGATGCAGTGACATCGCATGGGAGATAAGCACCCAGGGAAAATTGCACCATGGTCAGGGAATTGTAAAGTGCCTGCAGAAGTGCCTGCCTGAGCAGAATGAGTGAACTCATGGGAGGTTACAAATATCAAATGCTGTGAGTGGGATAATGGCATTACTCCATAGAATTCCCTGAATTATGGTAAAATGACCAAACAATTTTTTTTGCTTTTTTCCAGCCATAAACAAAAGTTTCCTTAATGATGAATAACTATGCAAACATATTATTCAAGTTTTAATGATTGTTAAGAGGATAAATTTTTAAGTGCTATAGATAGGCAGCAACAGAGGTAAGCCACAATGGAAAAGCATAGCAGTTTTTTGATGCTGTCCAATGGAAAAGCAATTGTTTTCAGATAGGTTTGTTACTTCTGTTAAAATTCTGGTTCCCATAATCAAATACTTATCCATTCTCTTAGTAGATTGTGATTACAGCTCTCTTAAAAAGCTGTAATTATGTCTTTTATAAGATCACCTCATTCCCTTACAGATTCACAGGAAAAATTTGAATGATAAAAAGATAATCTCTAATGTCATTACAATGTTCATATTTTAGTTGGTTGTGTATTGAACACATGCTTTTAATATTTCCTTCTCCATAGAAGCTGAGAGTCTATAGTATTGAGTTTAACAGGCAATCATCCAACTTTTAAACTTTGAAGGTACAAAGTAAATTTAGTATAGGAAACCTGTTATTGCAAAGTTATGGATGAAAAGATATATTTCAGCATCCACTCAGCAGTACATACAGGTTACTGCAGAGAGGGGCAGAGCTGAGATACATAATTTTGAGTTTCAGGTCTTGTTTCTGACATTTTAACATTACAATTACAAAGCTCTGTTAGTGTCAGTTTTTGAAGGAATATACAAAGATCCAAATTTTGTTGTGCATTCCAACAGACATGCTTGCCAGAGCAAAGCAGAACTGTGTATTTGCTTTCAGTGTATACCTCAATATGAAAGACAATTAAAGCTAACAAAAACTTCTAGCTTTCCATTTTTATGGTTATATATTGTAAAGTAAGCTTCTATCTGCCTGTTTCCTTAGCTTTTTAGAAATGTGATTGCTGCCAGATAATTCTGCAGTAGATATGAGAAGGTACAGGTAGGTATTGTCCTCTGGAAAGGACATGTGCCTGATGAACGATCTAAATGTTTTCCTAATCCTGATATTGATCTTCTGTGTGGCTTTTGAGAAATCATTCCTCTTTTCATTAGGGGCTCTTTTCTCCTGTGTAATGTCTTTCCAGGGACAGAGAAAGATCTGTGCATAACAGCATTATAATCTTTTTTCACTGAATGCTTCTAGTATTGTGTCAGGAAACAATTGGTATGAATATACATATATATATATATATATATATTTTTATTTTTTTTTAAGGATTCTTTGTCTTTTGGCAGTTTTATTCCCAATGTATTGTGTTTTTCTTCCATTGTTTCACCTGTGAACACCTTTCATTTGAAAACTCAGCACATTCAAGGGAAAAAAACTGAAAAAGTTTAGAATTAGTATCACCATATTTTTAAATAGAGGACAAACCAGTGCCTAGAGAAATTGATGTAGAGTATTCCAGGGTAATAAACAGATGTTATAAAAATTGTACCATCTTCTCTTAAGGAAGTATTCCCAGCTTGTTCTGTTATGCTGACATTCTCACTGAACTATTGTAGGAGAACAAAGGTATTCATTTTAAACCTTCTCCTTGAATAGCAAAGGTATGGTTAAGGCACTAATCCAGCTGGATAACAATTGCAAGCTCTATAACCCATAGCACATGACACAAAACATGATGAAAGATTCATATCTTGGATCTGTTCTAGGCATCAATCCAGGGCGGTCTTCTGTAACTGCAGGAAAAATACCAAACCTGCAGCCTTTAGGAAACCCTTAGAAATCTTATCCATAGCATGAGGACCTGGCTAATCTTGAATAGGAGAAGGAGAGTGAAATAAAAAAATCCAAATCCTTCTTGCAGTACCTATTAACATCCCATGACATAGTGGAAGTTCAGCCATGTTGAAAGAGGACTGCCAAAGTAGCTTTAAAAGTATCAGTTACAGTCATATGCAAAAAATATTTTGATGGACAAAAAAATTTGATAACATTCATATGTTATTTTCTCCTCTTTTTATTTTATTCCAGTTCATTAAATGTTTTGTTTTGGTGAAAGCTAAGACTTGATCCAACTGTCAATGACTAATGGAATGCTTTTGCTGATTTTGTTTGTAGAGCCTGTGTCCATATAGAGTCCAAAATGGAAACCTTTTGGTATCCCACTTGTGGAAGTGTGATAGAATTTGCATTTTTTCCACTGTACTCTGTGGAATTCCAGACTAAGATGTTTAAAAGGAGGAAAACAGCATGGAAAGATGAGGTCTAAAAAGAAATTAATATGACTTTTAATTTATTTTTTTTTTCCGTACTGTTGAAAACTGAGATTTAGAACCAAGATATTTTGTCAGAATGCAGCATTATGATGCCTTTTTTTAATCAAAAAGGTGCCCAGAATGCCAAGGAAAAAAAAAAAAGGAGGAATTTCTGAGTTCAGCACAGATAACCAACACGTGCTGCTTAAGACACTCATCTAGTTATTGAGAAATGCATATTCTAACCTGTCTCAGACTAAACAAGAACTGGAGCCTTGCACATAATTCATTTAAGACATCTAATAACCATTGCGTCTATTCTTCATTGTTTCAGGCCACAAGTCTGGCTGCCTTTTTCTTTTCAGTCTCAAAATTATATGGGCGGTATGGATCAGAGGTGTCTAAAGCATGAGATTTCTGCAGAAAGGAAAAAAGATGGCTTTAGCACTCTAGGCACTGACTGAGGAGTGAATCAAAATTGGGACACCAATGACACATGCTTGTCAGTTTACCTCTCTTGCCCTATCTATTAAGCTTCCATATATTTGAACCCAGTGTAAGCCTTGGAGAAGAAATACACATTACATAAACTCAGTGGAGAACTTGTTAATGTTTGGTTGTGTAATCTGCAAAAGATCCTGTCTGCTTTGAGAACTCTTCAGCCCCCATCATCTTTTCATTAACTGGATCGGGCTGCTCCTACAGAGCTGGAGCAGACTCCGTGCTACAATTTGGAGGCTCAACAAAAGTTCCCCTGTCATTCTCCTGCTACTGCCAAAGGCTGTGTTTTAAAAAAAATGCAAAAGACAAACAGAAACAAAACTGAGACTAAGATCATGAATAAAGGCCAGAAACAGAGTATAAAATAATTGGTAATCAGCAGAGCACAGTCTGCTGGAGAACTTGGAACTCAATATCGAGTTACTCGCTCTTTGGCAAGGAAACAAGTAACAGCAACCAATGGCAAGGTCCACATAAAAGGTAACAGCTCTCTATTGCTACAACGTCTTGCCTTGGCTCAGACTGAGAGGAGAGTGATGTGGGTAGTAGCACCACTATTGGACTGATTTTAAATACATTAAATAAGCTGCTATCTGTATTCTGCTAAATAGTGGTAATTCAGAGATTACCACTATTTCAAAGTCTAGAAAATAAAAAGTTGCCTTTGTTCCCCTACTCCAATCTATTCCATAGATCATGATGTAGTTTTTTAATTACATAAACACAATTTTTTCTACAGACCTTCATGGGAATGTGAGGAACCAGAAATATTTCTAAGAGCTCAGTGTGGATGTGTGCCAAATATCCACATCCTCAGAGCTCTAACTGTTGCCTCCTATGGGATATTGATCACTCAGCACCCAAAAGCTTTCATACAACCACCATTACTAGGTCTATTCACCAGTTTAGTCTGAAGGTCAATTAAGAGACAATCAAAGGAGCGTGATCTAAAAATAGACTTGCTTGCCCATAAACTCCATTTTTTTTTTGTTGTGTGATTATAAAATTCTGAAGTGTTTTGTCAGAAGAGGAAAAACAGGTATGATTTCATCTATGCTGTGTCATAGTTCAGTTTATTCTGTGCCAAGCTAAAATATGAGGGAAGATATAAAGAGCTTAAATTGAATGAGACATAGTATTTATCCATGTGACTTCTCTATTAAGGAAACAACCTCTGTGATGGTATAAAGGTAGTGCTGCCTCATTATGCCTACCGTATCCTTTAATCTTTTTTTTAATTATTATTATTTTATGTGTCGAAATCAAGAAATAGAAAGCTATGTTAAACAGTTGTATTTTTTTTTTTTTCGTTTTATTCTATTAGATTAATTTCAGGATCAGGTACATGTTTTGTGATACTTCCAGAATAACATAGTCCTGAGATATCATTGCATATCCGTAATACTGTTTGGAAGACTCTATATGTGTGTGTAAATATGTGTGTATGTATGCATAAAAACCAAGTTGTTTGAAAAATAACCCATGTTTACTGAATTTCAAATAGGTATTTGAATTACTTTGTCAAATTAAAGTACCGCTGTACATCTTTTCCAGGTGCAAGCAATAACGCTCACTACTATTTTGCAGGATGGAAAGGAGTACAATGGATAGTATTTCTTGCTAAAGGAAAAAATATTTACAGGATAATGGTGTAGCACAAATCTTTTGAAAAGTAATATCAACTACTGTCTCTCATAGTGTGCTGCCATTTAATAGTAGATGGTTCTATATTGCTGATACAGGGAAGTGAATTTTATGTAAATGCACTAATATAATGGGATTTCTTAATCCTGACAGGTAGAAGAAGCTTTTCAAGCATATTTGCTAAAGTCATAGTCAATGTCATTAGTCATAGTCAGTGACTTGAGGAACGGTATTTCTGGAAGAAAAAGAAAATGAAAGATACAATTTCAGCACTATAAACTACTTGCACTATTTCAAGCTAATTCTGAAAACAAATAGTGGGACTCAGCAGGACTTTATACGTATTACAAATGTTGAAATCATTTTATTTTGTCAATATATCCGCAATATAAAATTGGTCTGGGTAGAATCCTTTCCTGGTTTATTCTATGATTGTGTTAAAATAAATAAAAACTATGAAAATCCCCCTAAAACAAACAAACAAACAAAAAACCATAAAAAACCCCAAACCAAACCTTAAAAAAAGGCAGTAAAAATTTTTAAGAGATTTTAAGTTATTAATGTTTTGATGAGAAAACCTGCCTATAAATGAAAAAAAAAAACCCACACAAACAAACAAACAAAAACCAAAACCAAAAACCTGTTTCTGTGATAACTCAATTTTAAAAACAGGTTTATCTGATGGTGTTGATTTTTGCTTTTTGTGGTCTTATGGATGTTCTTAAAGCATTTTCCTTAGTAGCAGCATGTGTAATGTCTCCTTCAAGTATATTCTCTGGTGCCTGGTACTTGCACCAGCTTTTCAGGTTTTTCATCATATTGCAGCACCAATACTTATTCAGCCATGTATTTTCACAAATGTCAGTTTTCTTTCAAATTTGTTTGGCTCTGGTTAGTGATTTCCATGAATATTGTGCCTGTAAGCATTCAAACATCTCAGCAATGTTTTCACCCCCCCCTGCCATGTGATGTGATGTCAGCAAACGTCTTGTGGATGGCATGTGGGGTCAGAAGAAAGAAAAAAAATCCCTGTGCTAGGAAATATGTAAGTTGTGCGTGTTAGAATGGGAGGATAATATAGACATCGTGTATATAATCTTTCAGCAAGAAAAACCAAGTAATATGGCAAGTTTCTAAGGGTAAATATGATTTACCTGTAAAGAAGGGACAAGTTTCAGAAACAGCAAAACAAACAGATACTTACTTGACATATATTTTCAAATGAGCCAAATTTGACTTCTTGTTATGGGCACTTAAATTATGTTCCAGAGGACAAGTTGCCGGGATTTTGAAGGGTACCTAGTGTAAAAAATGAGACATGCTGATTTTAAAGCAGAACTAAGTATGTGCAGTGAAGATTCTATGTACATGGTTTTGAAGATTTAACTGTGTAGCAGAACAGCCTACAGATTCATGGCATAAGTAGGGAAATTGTGCCATTTTCAAACATGGGTAACATTGCCTTCTATTTTAAAAATGTTAACGTTTAGCTAAAATCTTTCAGATATGTCTTTATAGCCAGTTGCAGCCAAACTGATAAGTTCCAGCAGATATTTTCCTCGCAAAATCATATTAAGCATGTTTGCAAATAGGTAGCTCTGCATACATTTTGAAACTCTCAGTTTCTGGAAAATTTAGACAGCTCTTCCTGAAACACCAGTGAAAGGGTGCTGTCTCAGCAAACAGAGTGCACTCACAAGGGACCAGAGGGCCTGCCTCCACTTCTGATATTTTTTGTGGTTTTTTTCATACATATATCTCGTCCCCTTTTTATCCTGATATTTTTGCATGATGGCTCATTGTTTTTAAGCTTGTTCACCTAAAAAATGAGTGATTCAGAAGTATGGAACAGCAGGACATGTCAAGATATAAATGAATGGAGTATGGTTTTACATGAAAGGGCTTTTGCCAGGTTTTCTACTGAAGTGTGCAAATTTAAAGCTGTGGATCAACGCCCTGCTCTGCGCACTCAGTGTTGTGTCACAGTGCAGTGACAGTGACAAACTCCTGAGCAGACAAGCCCCCTTAAAAACACTGTATGGAGGCACTCAGCAATAAAGGACAATTGCCTTCAACATCCAAGAACTATCAAGGACTTCTGAAGACTGATTGCCAATACGGAATATCACTTTACAAACTTACTATACATCCTAATTCTGTTGCCATGCTGAATTGCTGAGACTTTTTCTGGTTCAGGGAGTGATGTAACACTAGTTTGGCCCTCCACTATAGTTTGTAGAGCTCCCCAAATGCAGCTAACTTGCTTGCAACTAGCTTTAGGTCTTCAAGATATTATGCACATATATCTGGTATTGGAAAGCTCATAGCAGCTGGCAATCCATTGGCAGTTTCCTCAGGGGTATCAAAAAATTCAAGCTGCATGATGCAGTTACCAGAAGCAGTGAAGCAGTGAGAGAATATTTTATTTCTTCAGTCTCAGGCTGGTGGTGTTTTGTTTTTTTTTTGTTTTTTTTTTGGTTGGTGTTTTGTTTGTTTGTTTGTTTTTGTTTTGGTTGGTTTTTTTTGTTTTTTGGGGTTTTTTTTGTGTGTGTGTGTGTTTTTGGGTTGGTTTTTTTTTTTTTGGGGGGGGGGGGAGTGGTTTTTTTAGCCAGTGGCTCACTGTTTTGTCATTCATTTTATGAAGGACAACACTGTTTTATGACTGGCTTACTTTTACGTTTGCTTCCAGGAAAAAGTCCCATAGCTGTAAAATTTCTAACCATCTGACTGATAGTCTGTTTTCCAGTGCCCATGCTATACACAGAAGAGAACTGATGGTTGTAGAGCTGCTTTAAGATGAGTCATTACTTGTTTACATATTCTTTAATAGATTTGCCCAAATTTCACAGTTTATATCTACTGCTCATTTACAGATTCCTGCCTAGTTTTCCCAATGTCCTTAATTTTAAATCTCTTCCAGCATTACAGCTCTCCAGATTTTTACCTGTTACCATCTGTTGATTTTTTACCAAAATATTATTCATCTGTTTTCTAAATGGAATCTCATTGCAATATTCTGCCTGTGTTTCTAATCTTCCCAAGAACCCTTGAATTATTTCTCCATTTTCAGCACTGTGCTCAGCTCCTCCTAGTTTAATAGATCTGCAGATTTCATTAATGTACCATTTACTCCCTCTTCTAGCTCATTATTGAAGCTATTAAATGAGATCAGAAGTAATACTAATCTTTGTGTACTGCACTAAATACCTCCCTTCAAAGTCATTGTTTATCATTACCCTTCATTGTTTGTCATCACCCTTCATTTCAGTCAACATGATAGTTCATTTCCAATTTGATTTAAGTTTAGGAGCAGAATTTTGACACATTGGTGATGGGAGAAGAAAGGCTAATCAACAATCCAGCAGAGGCTTCTAATTAAGGCTGAATTTAGAGAATCAAAGTTATGAGTTCTGTACTGCAGCCACGGCGTAAGACAGTATGGTGTCTCCTTAAGTCCAGTGCTAAAATATCTTAAAGAAAACAGTATACGGCTAGAAGTCAGACATATGATAGTATATCTTCAGCTCTCTATTCGTTAATTTTGTATTACTATTAAAAAGATCAAATTTGTCTGGCAGGCTTCAAAGTGTTTTAAAAAATTTGTTTCTCAATAGCTGTTCTATTATGTTGCCAGAGAGAGAAGCTAAATTTATGAGTAGCAATTACAAAGAGAACTCATAGAAGATATGAACTTCTATCTTTGGCTGTTTCAGAGACATAGAGTCTCTGAAGGTATACCTTCCACAGAAGGTATATCTTTCTACTGGTCCACGCATGGCGTAAAATTTCAGGAACAAGGTTTTAATTTTCATCACTCCTTCAAAATTTTATTTCTAAACTCCATAGTAAATGCTATTAATAATAGGAAACACCAATTCAGTCAGGAAAATCTCTTTCTCACAAGATACAATTCCTTTGATAATAATTAACCTCACATGACTTAAACACCAAAATCTATCCTCCTTTCATCTTAATAAAATATCTTGCATTCTGTAAAGTTAGTTGCTAACCTGTGTTATCAGGGATGATTTCTCCTGCTTTTTATTGACTTGACAAAAAAAAATCTTTGTCCAAGTACATTCGGACATTGCTTGTTTTTTTCTTACGAATACTTGGCTTGAGCTCATTTGGTTACATATGTGCAAATGTAAAGGTCTTAAATGTAGTCTGGAAAAAATATTACCTCTAAATAGAGCTTAATGGTTCTCTTAAAGTTTTATACCTGTATGTGTTGAACAAAACAGTGGGACAGTGAAATACTGAAATTCATGGTGGGGCTAGATTATGTGTTAGATGTAGGGAAAATTATCAGAGTAAGAAGGTGGGTGCATCCTAGAAGCCATGCAGTGGGTTTATCGAAGATGTAATTTCAAGTCACACCACTGCAGTAAGGAGTGGGTTACGAATCCACAATTTCAAACCAGAAGTGGGATCACAAAAGTAGAAACTGGGTTGCCAGAAAAGTTTGATCTTAGTTGCTATCAGCACAGCTTCTCTGAATTTTGAAGCCCTGCATCTTTCAGAATCTGCCTACTTATCTGCCATAACCTGGTATCTCATTACTGTGAATCTGTCTTATCCTCTGAGGCAAACTTGGTTCACTCTCCCCCAGACTGCTTATGGAATGTTTTCCTCCTACTCAATCTCTCTCAAAACCCATCTTGGTTGTTTCCTTATAGGGAATCAGCAGTGACACTTTTTAGCCTTGTTTTTATGCTTAAGCATTTTTATAAAACTTTTTATTGTTTATTTTGTTGTCTGCCCCTCTCCACCTATTATTGAGTTACGTATTTATTACATATCCTGTGAAATTAAATTGTATTATTCTCAGGAGAAAGATTTAATGTTACTTATATTTTCAAAGGTGCCTACCAGTAACATTTAATGATGTAAAAAATAAGCATTATTGCTCTGGTTCATTAACACTTATTAATCATAATTTAAGGTGGCCTTGATGAGTTGTACTGTTAACTGTCCTTATCTTGCAGATGAAAGCCAGAGGATACTGTATCAACAGGAGAACATTGACAAGTTCATTTTATCGATTTTTTATCATCTGTATAATACACATGAAGGATATGTATGGTTGCCTAGACCATGTGTCAGCATGTGTTTTGGAACAAATTAGTATGTTGTGCCTCACTTCCCCCTTTGTTCCTTTGTATCCAAGGGGTTTTTACCTTTCCTCCGAAAGACACTTGAGGAAATACATGCCTGCTGTGAAAGCCCAATTTGTTTTGCATTGCATCTGCACTGTCTGGTTCTGCAATATTCATTTTTGAATTAAATCAGCTTCCCTGTGTCTTTACAAAGGAGTTTATTTTTTCTAAGAAGTTGATTCTTTTATTGTGTGCAAAAGTATGTGCATTGACTGTATTCGTGGCTTTCCTCGTTATAGTAAGGTTTCTTATTTTCATTATCAAAGAATGTGTCAGTTAGATGTATAATGCTTTGCAGAAGTAGATTCTCACCCAGAAAGATTTTAAAATCAAAGTGAGAGTAAGCGGAATAAAGAAGAATATATTCATATGTTCTTCATATATTACAGCAGTCCAGTTTTTGCCGATACTGACCTCAGCAAAAGCAGTGTGGATGTAGTGTTGTAATAAATGGGGGAAAAGCACCAGTAAGTTAAAAAAAAAAAAAAAAAAAAAAAAAAAAAAAAAAAAATTGCAGTAGTGCCATCTAGTGTGCCAGGTGTTGCAGTTTTCTGAAGAGGAACAGTAAACTACTTTCAACCCATCCCGCTTGTTGCCTGACTCTCCTGCTGCTGCTGCTGCTCCCTTTTCAGTCTGCTGACAGGAGAGCAGTAACAGCATTGACAGAAGGTAGAGGAAGAGACCTGAGGGCTGCTTTGCAGATGCTGATTCTGGCACACATGCCATAAGGTTGTCATTGCTGCTCTAAAAAAATGAGTATCCACGGGGTTTTAAAGAAGGAGAAAGATAGCTGTTCTGTCTGTACTCCCATAAAAATCTTGCTTGTCTACTCATTGGTTCCCACTGCAAAACATGTAATGACAAAAATATCCTTTTTCCTACTACAGGCAAGTTTTCTTGGTGTTGGAAGAAAAAAAAAAATTTTGATGCCAGAAAAGAAGAGGGGCTGCTGGTTTTTGAAGCTTACTGGAAGAGGTAGAAATTATGTTTTGTCTGGTGGCTAAAGGAATTATGTTGAGCAGAGGGTCCACAAAGATCTCTGGATGGGGGATGGGAGATGGGAGGCAAGAGGCAAATGAAGGGAATGAGGGATCAGTGTTGTGCATTAATTCTTTGTACTAGGAGGAGCCCTTTTACCATGACCACCTTAGTCTTTTCCACTGCTGCCTTTTCCACTTTCACCGGTAGCTGAACCTCCCTGCTTTAATCCCGAGATATGCAAAGTGCATGGCTTAACCTTCAATGTGTGAAACTGCAAAGGGTTTATTTTTGTCTTCCATACAGAATCTGCTTGTAGCATGTGGAAGAGTGATCAAGCCAGAAGGTGTTGTCTGCAAATGAAACCAACATCTCCCCAGCACACACAATGCTGTGTATTCACCTGTCCCCTGCAGCCGGTGCTGGAGGATATTACTTTTCCAGTTGGATTTGCTTGGGGTGCAGCTACAGCAGCATATCAGATTGAAGGTGTCAATTTTTAGTTATCAAAGTGTTATAGAAGTTTTAAGTGAACAAAAAGTCTGGATCTAAGAAGGAGAGTGTTTGATCTTTGCTTTGTTATGTAGACACTACTTCTGATGCAAATCCATGGAGCACTTCTGTTTAAACACTTCTGCCTTGAGAAGTAAGAAGAAGGTAGAAGATATTTCAAATCCCAGAAATATGGCTAGGTAATGGAAATGGAGCTAGTTGTAGGAGGGGTGAGAGGAGAGGGAAAGGAAGCAGTTATAGGTAATTTTTTCATCTACTTCTTGTGTATGTCCTTTCTGTAGAGCTAGTTCAAGTAGATTGCTATTGGCGGTTTTGAAACTGGATGGGAGAACTACCTCATCAGACATTGGTACTCACAATAAGTATTCAGTTAAAAACACATCTCCAAAGATTATGAAAAAAAAAAATGAACTGGGGGGTTAAAAGTTGGCCTTGTGGAGGCTGTCACCCAGGGACATGTGTCATGTTCCCAACTGAAGAGAGGGGCTGATAAAGGGACTTGCCCAGCACAATATGAAAATACATTGCAGATTAGGGAATGTAAACACATAAACACAGGGACACCTACAGTCATAACCCCTCCAAACTTTATCCTTTCATAAATGTGTCTTTATAAACCTTCAAAATACATATAGACTGGATTTCCTCATATTATACCCTGCAGCATACAGGCACTTAACTCCCATTGATTTCAGTTCCTAAATGGGAGTTGTAGATCCTAAATTGTCTTTGAGGATGTAGCCTTTAGTTCTTGGTTATTGCTGAAATTGAGAGTACTTGCCCATGCTCGGTACCTTTTAACGAGCTCAGTTCACTTCATCTAATAGACTGCACAGCTCGCAGTTCCCAGGGAATCAATATTCTGGGCCAGATTCTAACTCGAGTCCTGCAATGCACATAGTTCTTCTAACTAATTTTTAAAATGTGAATTGTGTGTGCATTATAATTTCCTGCCTTTTGAGTGGCTAGATGTGCAACTTTAATGTTCTCTTAATGTATTTTTAATGAACTTTCTTAAGGCTTCGGAGTGGGGAAAACATAAAAAAAAAAATCTATAATATGGTCTAGACACTACTCAAATGACCCTTTTCCTGCAGAAGTAAGAAACTCAACAGGGAATTCCTTCTCCTGAAAGCTTCAGAGGCTGTGCAGCTTCCGACTTAAGAGGCATCATGATTGAAGCAATAGTTCTTGTAGAGTCCAAACTCAGTTGCTGTGCATATCACAGGATACACAGTGGAAGAGGCATGAGCTGACAGGCCACTTTATTTTTTACTGTCAGCTATGTATTTATGCACAGCACAACCTTCTCCACTCTGTATATTTCAAAGCGCTAAAAAATCATACCAATTGTACTCTGCATGCTCAAAGTGCAGATTTCAAAGGTTCATGACTCAGTCAAATCAAAATCAATTTGCACCAGAACATTCAAAAGCACTTCTTCTTACTGAGGGCCATTTCTATGCTAAATTTCAACTCTCTGCTTGAATTTTTTTCTTCTTTTTTATTTTTTTGGGGGAAAAGTTGCAAAAAAATTCTTGTAATGGTAGAAGTGGTTTTCTTAACTTCTTTCATGTGCCAAATAATGGAACTGCATTAATTCAAACAAAATTACACTTTTTGGTCAGAGACTTGGTCAAGAAAATTTCACTCCCAAAGGTTAAAGGACAGCTGAATCAGAGGAAAAGTGTACTTGGAAAAGTACATGAAAACATTAATACTCTGATCTGAAGTACTCCTGCTTTAAGAGCTTCACTAGTTGGAAAAGCATTACATTTCTTTCTGTTGTAATAATTGCAGAGTGGGGGGAACACGTATCATAATAATTTATAGTATTCATTTGATGGCATGTCATGTGCTGAATTGGTATCGAAGTATTTTAAGTATTTTAAATGTAAAATCAGTTCCTCATCACTGTTCTTTCCTGGCCCCAAAGCTCACAAAAACTCCAGTTATGCCTACACTATGGAGTGCTGTGTAGCATGGAAGTTTCTGAGCAAGCTTAGATGTGCAAGCTTGGTTCATTGAGGGGGAGCAGAGCTCTCTGCAGACTAATTGTGGCTCAGCAGGATGTGTTAGTGTATCTGGAGCTTTCTGTTGCCTTGGCTGGATTCCTTCCTACACTTTATCAGGTGGCTCAGATGCTCGATGCTGTACAGAGAAGTCTCTTTGAACAGTGTAAGGAATGCATGAAAGTGGATCTGTTTGCTACAGCCCCCTCAGGGCTTTACAGTGGCTAATGACCACTGGAGTAGTACTGTTAGACTCTGCTGAAAATCAAATGCTTCTCCTCCTCCCTCCAACTTCCTTTGCTGGAGGAAAAAGACTAAAAAGAGGGATCATTCAGCCTCTGCTCTAGATGACAATTTTTAACCAAAGGTGTGTTAACTGCCCGTTATGGCAGCTTTTGTCCCTTCGTTCCAACCATATTGAAAAAAGACCTGTATCGAATCAATATAGTGCAGGAAGCCTGCTCTTAAAGGTTTCAAAATTCTAGGTACCATCAAAGAATTACTGTTATTTGTTATTTCCTGCACTTCTCTCAGATGACTATTTATTTCAGCAGTCATGTTTGAAATTTGAAGCAGGGTATAGAAAACTTGTAGTATTGTATTTTTCTGAGGAGAGTACAGACAGAGCACCAAGTCTATCATAAAATCTAAGACTAAGAAAAACTCAAACTGTCTGGATCTAACATTTGACCTACTTTGAAGGTTGTCCCATGTAAAATCTAATTTACTGACCAACCAAATGTAGATGTATGGGTGTTCGTGTGCTGCAATAAAATTCTGTAGAGACCATGAAATGTGACAATGATCTCTGAAAAGCTGGGTTATAGAAGTGATATTACAGATTTTAGTAATGCTTTAAATTAAGTGTCTTCAATATGCTTAACCTTGCATTAAACTTAGATTTAATAAGACAGATGTATATTAAGTACTGAATATACTTAAGGGAGCAATCTTGCATTGGCAGGGGATGGACTCAATGACCTCCTAATAGTTCTCCTCCATCTCTAATTTCTATGATACTAATTGATTATTAAAACACTTTTATTGAGGATTGATATGTAGCTATTATATAGTTATTAATCTTATAACCCAACTGATATTTAATTTATACATAATTTATACAAATGACATAATACAATGTCATTTTAGTTTTTAAAGAATAACGCTGAAACAGTGCATTCACTGAGACTCTCAAAAATTGTGGTGGTAAATGAGGTTGGCCCTTTTGAGGTTAATTGCAATTTTATGATTAAATCACACTTTACTGGGGTTTACAGAGCTCTCCACAAAAGAACATGTAATGTTTTCTTCAGCTATAGCATGACTCAGGAAAGACAAAGAGGTGCATTTATTCAAATCAAATATTTTATATTGTTAGATCTCAGACAACAGTTAACTTTTGAATATTTTAATAGTAATCTGTGTATTTCAATTTTAGAATTGTGAAGAAATATCCTAAAACTCTGAAAGTTTGGGGAAAATGGTGCAGTGCTTTGAACATTCAAAATTAATTTCTGTGAATGTCTGGCTAAACAAAAAGCAGAAGTTTTGTAGAGCTGTGTTATTAATTCAGTTTGTATATGCCTAGGGCCATGGCTCATAATGGCATTCCTTTCTTTTTAACAAACTGTCAAGATTTTCAAAGGACATCCTGAAAGCCGTAAGTGCCTATTTGTTGGATGTATTTCTCATACCCTAAAGGCTTTCTTTGATATGGACTGATCTTTTACATTTATGGATGGAAGTTGCATTAGAAAATGCCCTTTGTGAAAACCTGTAGTATCTCAAGAGTGGCAAACATCTGATTTCTTGCTAAGGAATTATGAAGGGTGTTAGAAGTCTGATTTTTTTTTTAAACAGAATTTTTAAATAATTAACAGCAAGTAAAAGTATGAATAAATGCAAAACTTAATGCAAATGTATATTAATGCTTGAAAGTTCCCAGTAACTTTAAATATAAGGCGTGGGTAGAGAATACTTCTCAAATTGCCCATGGGATTTGCAGGGATTTGCACCTACTTTCTGATAAATTATTTACTTGCAACATATGTTTTTTGATGTCAAAAGTGTAATGACCAAGTTTTGTTTTTCAAGCAGGAGGCTGGAGTGCAGATGGAAAGGGCCCTAATGTCTGGGACATATTCACCCATCAGGGAGGAGATCGAGTTTTCAAGAACCAGACTGGTGATGTAGCTTGTGGCAGCTACGCTCTGTGGGAGGAAGATTTGAAATGTATCAAACAGCTTGGATTGACTCATTATTGCTTTTCTCTTTCCTGGTCACGTCTGTTACCTGATGGGACGACAGGTTTCATCAACCAGAAAGGCAATTGTTTCTTAAAAATAGAAGGTTGCAGCTTTAATTCAAGGTTATTGCTGCAGTCTGGCATAATTAATCCAGTATGCTCTTCTGCAGTGTGGCTTTGAAATTGCAACTTTTTTTCAGAGTAATTATGGGATGATTTTTTATAGGTTTGCAACAACTTACTAATTAATATTCTAGATCCCCTCGGATAGCACAATCTTTTGGGATAGGATTATTATTATGTTTCCTATGTATCTTTTTGCTTACTCCAGTTTTTTTAATTGTAACTCTAAATCATTTTGCTTCATCAGAATGTTTATACTTACAGGGACCCTAGCCATGAGAATATTTTTGGATGGCTTACAACAGACAAGTTATCTCATTTGGCAAGTGCATTTAAGATAGCTTATCAGTATACTCCTATGTGCTGAACTTCACATCGACTATTTTACACTAAGGGACATACTTTTCCCAGACATTTTTCTTTGGCAAATTAGAGAGGATTCTTCAGACTGATAGGAACTATATTTAGTTCTCTGGCAAACAGAAGCTCTGAGAGTTTTCACAGTCTCAACAGGCAATGTATATGTGTAAAGGGATATAGCACATAAATAAACTGGTCAGATTTCTAGAAGTCAGATAAAAAAAAATGTTTCATATCTGATTATTTTAATTCCATCGGTGTGGACTGGAGGAGAGCGTAAGGTCACTCAGCAGGAAAAGACAGGAAAGGGCAGTTGTGACTACAGAACAGAAGGAATGGAAGAAAGAAGAAATAAAGAGAATTGTGAAGAATAAAAGCAACTGAAGCTGAACCAGAAACGATGGGACAATCAAAGAAGCTGGTTGAGATCTCTTGTATGCTGGGAGGACAATGTTCCAAGGAGAAAGAAAGAGAAGTGTATTTGCATGAACTTCTGTATCTCAGTTCTGCTTCCTACTCTTCTGCATCTCAGTTCTACCAAGAAGATAAGAAGATGTATATATCCTTACACTTCTAGAGCAGTATTTGCCTTGGTAATTCCTTTCTTCTCCTGGTTTGTACCGATGGAAGGCTACAAAGGACAGGACTTCTTAGAAAATACTCTTCAGGTTAGTCTTATCTGTACTAGGATAGTACCAGCAGAAGCTATCTTCTTCTGTGATTTTTGGTGATGTAGAGCTCACTGTTCAGTAGACAGCAGCCTATCCTCTGCATCCTGCAGATTAAGGTTTTCACCAGAGTGGAGGAGTCTTTGTTGCAAGGTTTCGGAAAAGGGGGGCTGGTAAATCTGCTGTAAACAGACCAACCAGCCATTTTTCCCTGCAGAGCATGCCAGATACATGTGCCAGTATCCCAGAGAGGCTTGAATTGAAGCTTTTTCTTTGCCACCAAAATTTACAATACATGGCCCACTTTCACTGGCACAGCTTGTCTTTCCCTCGGAATGCTTTTTGTGGTGTGTTGAATTTAAATTTGGCTGAGTCGTTGTGTTTCTTTCTTGTACTGATATTCCTTCAGCTGGGGCTGCAGGCACCGTAAAACCTCAGCAAGCTGCCTACTGAATGGGCTTTGTTATTTAGTTGTCAGAGTGGGAGATAGCAAGCAGACATTCTGAATGCACTTGGTAAGGAAAGCTAACATTTTGACAAAACTCAGCTGTAATTTCAGAAAATGTTCACTTGATCCCCAGTATAAGCAGTTGCCTGATTAATATTATGAACTTTACATTTAACGAAAGGGCATTGGCGGAACTCCAAGTAGGCCAGCTTTCATTAGGCAGGAGTTCACTTCTCCTGTGCAGTGATCTGTTGAAGCAATTGTAACTGCATAGCATGGAAAGGCCATCATCTTCTATATAAACATTTTTGCAAAGAGCATGTGAAGAATTAGAAAGCTTAAAGCAATGTCCTTTCAAATAAAATCATTCACACCAACTGATTCACTACCAATTTCACACCTAAGATGTAGGACATTTGAAAACCTTTAAAACCATTCTGCTTCTAACTTGGTGGAGGTAGGGTCTTTCAAAGCAGTGATGTTGTAGGTGCATTGTTCCTAAGATGTGTCAGGTTTTTAGCTTAAAGCTTACACCAAGTTTTTAAAGTATTTTCTTACAATCATTTTTACTCTAGAAGGTGCCCTGAGCAGAACAAGTGAACATTAGGTGTCAGTGCAGAAGAAGACAGAAGTTGTAGACAAAGGGATATTGAGACTGTGAGAATTTGATGTTATGCCTCACTTCAGTATGAAGGTAGAGAATCAGAGAAGATGATAGAAAGGAGAAAAGAACAATCCCTCACTTTCTACTGACAGACTGCTCTTTAATATTTGTAATCCCAAAAGTTTGGGTTATCTCCACAAAACCCTTATATACACACTTCCTCAGAAGAACATTTTCTTCTGTATTTCTGCTTCTACCTGACTTGCAGATACATACGGAGGAGCTAAGTCAGACTACTCTGGAAGATATGAGACAACCTGGAAATGTGACTTGACATTCACATTTTTCAGGCATGCAGTTCTATTTCTCTTCATTTTCTAACAAAAGGCATAAATCTTTTCCAATATAGGTGTTTAATTGAGATGTAAAAAATAAATGATAGCTGGTTGCATTTAAATGTTATAAATTGTACTATATAATTTATAATCTGAAAATTAGGATGAGAAATGCTAGTGTCTTCTAGGTAGGGGTTGAATATGAGAGGACAGGATCCCTAGCAGCAAAAGATCTCTTTTTTCCCAGTTGAAGCTTATGTAGTAAACCTTGTAGTCTCATCAGCAAAGAGTTAACACACGCCCATTCCCACTGAACACAAATAGAACCCCATTCAAAAGTTGGAGTAACAGATGTATTTTCTGCTAATTGCTATAGCAAATTGCAAGAATTTGCTTTTCAAAATTTAAGTTTTAGTATATTCCTTTCTCTTTTGCATGGGTGCATTCTCAGGCACAGGCACATATCTCCTCAGAATTTAATGTGTTTTTCTGGTGCTGCATTCAGAAGGAAAAGCAAACTACATGTGAGATTTATTGTGAATTACTTTGTAAACAATCTTATTGAGTCTTGCTGTGCTAAGGGATGTGTATGCACCTGTTTGTTTAGGAGAAGGCACTGTCTAAATCTGGGGTTCATAATTGATTGCTGCAGTAAATGTTGTCTTAAAAAAGCCATTTGGCAGAAATCCCTGAGATCAGTCATTTGAAGTTGGGTTAAGTTGAAGTCTAATACTGTCCTTTTAAGAAGAAGGTAGTATGGCATTCTGTGTTGGCATTTTCAAACATCAATACACTGTAAGCTGAACCTGAAAATACCAAGGAATATATAATAGAAGTATAGAACAAATTTCGTGCTTTGGATTAAACAAAATCTCTGGTTCAGAAACTGTTAAGAATAATGATCTAAGCCATCCATAATGTCCTAAGCATACATTTTATTAATCTTTGCAATTTAGTCTTCCTCCTCCTACTTTTTGCTCTGCTTTCTACTTCTGTAGACATTTCTCAGTTCTGTGTTTCAATACAGCAAGGCCTTGGGGCAGATATTTCACAAGCACCTATGTCTTATAAGGATATGTTGTAGTCTAAGACCCACAAAAATTTTATGAAATTTAGGTTTCTGAGGTTATTAAACGCTTTGGTATATTGAGTCCAAGTCTCTGAAGCAAAGACTGACTGATTCCTACATTCCACCAGCATGAGACCTATTCCTGTCTGGAGCCTCTTAACAAATAATAATTCAAGGCCACTGTTGGCCTTTTCCAATTACTGCACTAAACCAGATAGTTCAAGTAAAAGAGCAAGCTAATTGATACTCTTTGAACCAAAGCTTATGATGTGTGTTTCAAAACCTAGTGTTTTCAGGTTTAAAAGCAATACAGTTGTGTTTGGATGTAAGCAAAATTAAAAATGCCTATTTAAGAGCTTAAAGTAGCCTGATATTTAAACTTACAGTGACCTCTCAGCAGCATAAAAATAGTCCTTTAGGAAACATATTCATGTCAGCCACTGCTAAATCTGTACAGAAGGTGAATGCCTTTTAAGCCTCTAGAAATACATTCCCAGTTACTGGCCAGCTTTAACAACACATCCAGGAAATTAAAGTTGATCTCTGTCTTAGCAAGAGGGGACAAGAAAGGTTAGAAGTCATGAGCTTTTAGAGAGGTGAGCTAATTCCTTCTTGCAGTTAGAAGGACTGAGCAGCCTGCAGCAGTGGCAGTGTAAAAGAGGTAGTTTCTCGGATAGACTATTGTCAGGCCATTCAGGTTGGTGGCTAAAGAGAACAGGACCTCAAACTCCATCTAAAATCTAGAAGAACCCAATGAAAAGCCTTAAATATCCTATAGATCTAATGAGTGAAATGTTGAATTCACACCATTACAGAATGTTGAATACACTGACAGTGTCTGTCCAGATGCGGGCACAGTGGTGAGGAATGGAACATTCTAGAGGAAATGGCTAATCCAGGTAACCAAGTTCAAAACATAAAAGATCAGCTTAGTTACCTTGCTGAGTGTGGCACTGAAGTTTTTAAAAGACACAGTTCTCAAGGAGAAAAATGCTTTCATTATAACAAACCTACCTGTAAGGCTCTCAAGCGTCAGGCTTCTTCCAACATGCTTGTATCTTGCACATGCAGTCAGGCTGCCATTCAGGCATTTAAATGAAAGGATTATATTTTCATGTGACCAGCACCCATCAGAATTATGTTTTTCCTGTAGAGTTGCTGTCCACTGATCTATTTTGAAAATTTGCATCCTCATTTCATTTTATGTGCCTGGTTGGAAGATTTTGTGTGCTGAGCATTTTTGCCAGCTCTGGGGTCTTGTAACAGTAGTCAGCATGAACTTGAGAGAAAATATTTGCATCTCATAACAGAGAAAATGTGCAGTGAGGTTGCTTCAAGTGTTAAAATGTAACAAAATTATTATTAACCCTTTTTTGTTGCCTTTAATATTTTCAGGAGTCAATTCTTACTGCAAAATGATTATTAACCTGAGAAATGTCATCCTGCTCCCTGTATCAGTTTTGTTTGCCTTAATGCTTAAAAGAATGAGGTGAGTGGAGATCTGAAAGCACTGAGACCACGGATATTCATGTAAACTATTGCTTCAGAACATTTGGAGACTGAGTGATCACTACTAATGGGCCTTATGTTGTTGCTTTAGGTGATTGTTAAAGAGGTATAGCCTCAGTATTGGTACCAGAGCTTACAAGGCAGTTTTGATGTGTAAAAACTTCTACTAAACCCAGATGCAGTTGTGGTAATATTTGGAGAGAACACTGTGGACTTGTGTCTATAGCTCAGCTTGGTAGAACCTCTATGAATTCTGCAGAAGATTTTTGAGGAGCCCATCTGGATGGCATAAGATATTGTACAAGATATAAATAAACAAGTCACCTTGGCATTTGTAATTTAATTTTTTCGTGCTGGCTATAAAGAGTAGGAGCCTCAGTGTTTTCCTATTACCTTTGTACTTGATATCTGTTTTACTATTTGCAATGACACATCAGTGTTATATCTTTTGAACTCCAGAAATTATCTTTCTGATGCCAGCAGTAAGGCTTTCCTGGCAAACACCTACTCCTGGCAAGGAGACATGTGGTGACTGCCAGTACCAAGGGGTTAAGGAGCAGTGACAATAAGCAGATGCTAATGCAAGAAAGATATTTTAGTCTTCTCATTAAAATAAGTCATTTCACTGTCTTCATGGATATTTGCACAGTTTTGCTTTTCCATTGTTAGTCATAAAAGGTCACTTCATGGAAAATTAAGTTAATAGGGTCAGTGCAATTTGATGAAAACTAGTTTTAGTTTGTAGCTTAGAAAAGATAGAGGGTAATGCATCTGATTTTATGAGCTTTCTTACATCTGTTATGAATAAAACTTCTGCTCTCTCTTGTTCTAGGATACATATAATAACCCTATAATTTACATCACAGAAAATGGGTTTTCCCAAAGTGACCCTGCTCTACTTGATGCCAGTCAACAATAGGGATATTTCAGACTGATTTTACAGGAAATTTTAAAAGTCAACATTTAAAATTATGGAAGATCAGTTGTGCAGACCTAATTTAATTTTATTATCTGTGCTTATTTGCATTCAGCAATGACCAATGATTCTTGAAGCTAAAACTTATGTAAATTAGAATAAAGTGATGTGATTAGAAAAACTGTTTAGCTGAAAGGAAAACAAGTAGTTTTAATCTTGGTGTGGAAACAAAAGAAAAGGTGCTCCATACATATATTGTTCCTAAACTTGTTTTGTAAGGCCAAAGTTCTTCACTGAGCACAGCAATCACGTTAAAAAACTGCTTATCATTCATACTTCTTATTGTGCAGGATGTAAAGTTGAGTGCACCTAAAAATCTGACCATTGCATCTCATTATATCCTTACAGAACACAACCTTCCACACACAGCGAGGTCTGTGTAGCAACTAATTCCTTAACACAGCCATTAAGTCATTATAACTCAGCTTCTGCCTTTGTGTCAAGGTGGTCAAAACTGTTCAACACTGGCAAAGCTCTGTTTTTATACTTTACCTATAGTTTTTGTATTGGTCCAATTTCCAACCTTCTGGAAATTTCTTCCTTACCTTCCTTCTGTTTGTAGTGTTCTCTAAAGTAATTTAGTGGAAGTAAATCTTCTCACTATGTAGCAGTGAAATGCATTTTAAGATGTCAGTTCATTTAATCCCTGTTGTATTTGTCCTAAGTGATCATAGTCACGAAAGTCATATCATAGTTCAATAATTTTTTTTGTGGCCATTTTTGCATTTTCATGCTTATTTTTTTACTTTTGCTATTTATATTCTTTATTTTATCCTTACTTTTGTTAAAATGTTCACTTAAGCTTTCTACCTTCTTCCTTTTCATTTAGAGTTGCAATTATGCAAAAATCCATGCCAATTACCTCTTTTTCTACAACTAAGTAAAAGATGACAAGACCTTTTTCCAGCACTGAAACCAACTGATAGGTCCTCTTTCTATCTGAAGCAGACAGGTCATCCACCAGCTGTCTTTGGAGAGCATTTCCTGGGCTGTTCTACACCTGGCCCCAAGCCATGTCTGGAAACTAATAGTTGGCATTGGACAGCAGCTTTATCAAGGAGTTCTGCTTACTTTCAGGTTTGTAGACACGATATCTGGATTTGACTTTCTCTGAAGATGCGAAGAAATTAATAAACACAGAATTTTCCCTGTTTGATGAAATGGAATTCATTTACCAAATCTAGTTGTTTGACAATGTTTTAGAATGTACAATGGCTTATCCTGAAGTAAATATTTAGGTAGGTCTGATGAATCCCATTTTAATGCATTTGTTGACACAGGTCTCTTTATGCATATTAACAAATGAATGGGACTAGCTTAGAGGTAGATGCTTATTGGAAGACATTAAGAGTTGAGTAAAATTTGCCTTTTTCATTTGTTCAGTCCAAAAATACTTTTAAGTGTGTATGTGGTCTGAGAGTAATTAATGCAACCTTACACAGGTTTAGTTATATATGCAGCTTGACATTAAGTTTATAATTTTATCCAGTAAAATAGCATGGTGGAATGCTGGCTGAAATGGGTCCCTCTGTACAAAGATAATATAGCTATTAAACCCATCAGCTGTAGGCACTCTGTGAAGAAATGTTCAGTAACATTATCCCCATGTGACTTTGTGCCTGCTACTCTTCTGTAAACAGTTTGTCAAGGCCACTCCACATGTAATGACCCATGAATGGACAATCCATTTCAAGTTTTCAGCTCACATTGATGCAAAGCAGGATAGTCAAAGATGTTCAGTTAATTCAGTGCTTAAATGCTTAACCATTTATTAAGTGTTACATCAAGCATAACGGTTTAATTGCTTTGCATACACTGTCTACTCTATGATAATTCCTTATCTTTTGAGCTAACTTTTGAAATTATTACTACAGACTCATTCATGCAAGGGGCTCTGAGTCATGATGGGAGACTATGCGGATTCTGCTGTGGGATTTAAACATCTACTTACTTTTTTGACTAACCAAGAAATAAACATGCTTGACTACAAAGGAGAGTATACCTACAGTTTTTTACTGTGCTTGTTATTAGAAATACTTTAGTATGTTGTAATAAGATTGATAATATCACCATTGAATATTTTTTCTAATTAAAAACCTTCCTAGCTTTTAAGATACATATTTTCTGTAGTTATGTTAGTTTTGTCATCCAAAATTTTCAAAATAATAAGAATCTTACACTTTCAGGATCTTGTGTTTTAGAGAGTTGTGCTCTAGTACTCTGAAAATCACAATACTTCAGTGCCTCTCAAGCTACATGTTCAAAATTCCTAAAAATTTTACTGTCCTCACGACTATTTAACTTACCAGATTTTGGAGGGCAAGAGCAGTCCTGAATTGGTACATCAACACTGTCAGATAAAGTTTTGATTTTTATTTTTTAGTTAGTTGAAAAGATGAGGAAGAGCAATGTAAATATGAACTAGGAAATAGAGAGCAGCATGCAGCTACTATAAATCATATCATTGCTATTATAAATGTGTACAACTGCTGCCATGTTGCTTCTGCAATATATGAATAGATAAAAACATCAATATTTTAAGAAATGTGGATATACATATTTAGCACCTCAACAGAGCCATAAGCATGCATGGTGCTTTAGAGATAAATGAAAGTGATGTCTTCTTACCCCAAGGAACTGAAAATCTAATTTGGATACAATGCATGAAGAGATGACAAACAAAAAGCTGGATGAGAGGTAAAAAGAGAACATGGGTCAGAGTAGTCAAATGCTTTTTACTACAGTTGCTCTTTCTTAATTTTATATAATGTACGTTAAGAATGACATCTAGGCCAAAGATCAAGGCTGCCAAAATGAAAAGAAAAAAAAAAAAAAAAAGATATTTGAAAGTACTTGAAAGTTGAAAGTTTTGAAAATGGAGCTTTCCAAAAAAGTTAATGTAGTTCTATAAAGTCAGTGGAGGAGAGCAGTGCAAATATGGGTAAACTAGTGCCAGCTGATGGAGAAGAGCAATGAAAGTATTCCATAGTCTGGCTGGTAGAAGATTATTAATAATGCTGATGGGGAGGGAAAAATGAATTAAATGAATTTTAGGTTGCAGAGTGCTGCAAGAAGTAGATCCTGGAAGTTAGTAGAAATAGAAAGTAAAGAAATTGAGGATGATGTGATGTGATTGAGCAGAGGCAAATAAGAGGGAGATGAGCAAGAATAAATGTGAACAAGCAGGACTAGATTTGGAAGTAAATAGGAAACATATGAACATTTAATTTGGTGTCAGCTAGAAGGTCAGCAGTAAAAGATGCAGGGCAAATAGGAGAAATGATTGTGAGGAGAAAAGGATGGGTAAAGCTTAAGATTCAGATGGTGTTAATTTTCTCCTTAAATATGCTTGAATGAAGCAGAAGAGAAAATGAGATACAGAGAATGCTGACTGCAATGGGAAGAGCAGAGCACAACTAGAACTGACAGTAAGCAAGGCGGTGCAGTTAAGATTTTAAAAATTGAACTTTAAGTTAAATGCAGCTCCTTCTGGATAGCTTTTTGTGTCCTTTTCCCCTCAAACTTCTAAGAATTGTTATAAAACCTTTTCTTTATTGTTGTCACTGTACAACCTTGCTCTCATGAACTAATCATTTAGTCTGTGTTGTAGATACACGTACAAGCCTGCTTTTGCTGCATTCTCATGCACATAAAACAGTGAGGTTATAATGCAATACTCTAGTCCATGAAAATATGATTTATTGTTAAATTAAATATGGATGTCATAATGTGAACCCCTTGGGTCAACTATAAGCTTGAATGTTATTGAAAGAGCTGCAGCAGCAGCTCTGTTTCTTCATTGACGCTGACAAAAATGCCTCTACAAATAGAATACAACAATGCAGACATATTAAGGAGTCTCTGAGATGTGCTGTCCCTGGCATAACATTGCCATGTGACATTTTCAAGAACTATAAATACATTGACTGCATTATAGTGTAAAAGTTAAGCAGCTTTGCGGTAGTCACTGCAGAAGCATTAAAATCGAGCTGAATTTGTTGTGAATACTATGAGGGATTCAAAGCTTTTAAAAACCCAAACCAACCCAAACCAAATAAACAACTGAGAAACTTAAAATCATAAGGATATAGCTGGGCTAGTACAATAATTTTATCAGTTCTTAGTGTAATTTTAAAAGGTTCAGAAGACATAAGTATGATTCCATAAAGTCCCAGTTAAACGCCAGTATTGTAAGTCCCTGTTGTGACAAAAGTAGATACATAAAAAAAGTATCTGAGACCATTCAGACAATAGAAGTTACATTTACCACTCTGTAGCAGAATTTACTTGTTAGTCAAAGTTTCTACATAATTTTTCACATTAATCATTTAATCTGAATATTTTAACCTGAGAAAAATGAGCTGCTTTTTTTTTTTTTTTTTTTTTTTTTTTAGCTGTTAAACAGCAGTTTTGCAGTGGAAAATTATGAAAAAACATTTTCTTTCTCCAAAATGTCCTGTAATCTGCCTTCAAAATTATCTTCAGTAAAAAAAGCCCCACTGTTGTGAGCTTGTGAGCTTGTATTAGGAATCTTTCTACTGGTATTAGGGTAATTGAAGCCTGGCCAGGACAATAGAAGAGGATCTCTGAAACAAAGATATGTGGGTGAATTTCTGCATTGTCACTCTCTTGATTTTGATTTAAAAAAAATGAATAGGAGACAGATTTATGCATTAGCTGTTAGATCTCTCTGGATTGATCAGCTCACCCCAGGGCAAAGGACTGTAAGACACAGGACCTTTGTGTGCAGTGTTACAGAGAGAGGATAGCCAGACTTGGTGGTGCAGCAGTTTGTTCAAGTTTTTGGGAACTGGGATGTAGCCAGTATTTCACATCCTCACACAGTACCTGGGATGTGCTTTGATTCAGAAGTAACCAGCCCCCCCTGTGAACTGTTAGTTTTCAAAAGCATTAGCAACTGCAGCACAAGAATAGCTCCTGCTCTGTAGAGGAGAGATACACTGTGGGAGGCTCTAGTTACCTCGGAGAGAATAACCTAAGTAATTAGACACTGTGGATGCTGTACTTCTGCTAGATAGCTCATGATTAAGTCCCTGCTAGAAACCTCTTCAGAGTGCCAGTTTTGTTTCAGACATACTATTTTCTTTGCTCTGCAGTACTACCAGAATGTTGAAGCAAAATTCAGGAGTTTTCAGTTCTGCTGCTGTTTGCCTTAGTTGTGCAAAACTGGGGATCTCAACAGCTAACCAGTTTCTCTAAATCACACCTATGTGGGCCAGAAAGTTAGAGGCAATTATTGCTCACTTGCACTTTAGAGATTTCCTGTAGGAAATGATTTTTTGCATGTACAATGTAATCCCCACATCAGAAGGAGCTACTGTAATTTTTTTTTTAATTGTACAAGATGAAAGATAATGACAACATGAAAGACAATGACAGCTCCACTGAAAAAAAAATCACAAATAAAAAGGAGGGATTTTGGCCTTTATGATGAATAAACCGTCTTTTATGAAAATTGTGAATTTAAATTCATCAGATGTGGATAGCACATAACACCATTGAGTTTGATATCAGTTCTAAACCACATGTTTCATATGGAGTTACCTTTCAGAAGTAAATGTACTGAATCCACAGAGGCACATCATTAAAAAATACTGTGGTGGTGTTGTGTCTTTGAGACAGCTTTTCATTTATATCTCCTCTTTTTCTAAGACAATACAACTTTAAATAACTCAGGCCCATTAAGTAAATTCTAAATGCTTTCTTAGGATTATATACAGGATCACTATTAGCAAAAAACAAGTTAATATGTAGTACATTTTGGCTAAGCTTTTATATATATATATATATATATATATATATATATATATATATAGTATGTATACCTTTTTTTGTAGGTATATATCTTTCCTGTAACTGAAAGATAAGTTCAGTTTATTAGAATAGACATCTGTATTTAGATATCTATCACTTCTTAGTCACGGATTTATATTCCAGAAAAAGAGACTTTGCCTTTTAATACACAACAGGAAACATATTTCTTCTTAGGGCAGAGCATATTACCAAAAATATTATGAAAACTTGTTTGAAGGGTAGTAACAAATTTGAGAGAAAGCTATTAAATGCTGTGGGGATGGTACTTTTATCCCAAGATGTTCATATGTTCATGGAAAGTATTCAGGTACTTTCCATGGGCTGTATTAATGCTCTGCTTCTCATCTGGATAAATGTTTGCTGTTGACCATTTAAATGGATGGACCTGTGATATGATCATCCTTATGTTTATTTGACAGTTACTGACAAATGGATCTCTTCCAAGATACATATTTAGAACTGCAAATGGAAGAACAAATGAGAATATAAACTTAGTTAGGAGCTACTGTGTTAAAAAAAACCAAAAAAACCTGCGTTTTGAAGTGCTTGGGTTGGTAGCTAATATATTATTATCCAGCTTCCAAGCTAGTTATTTTTCATTATGTTTCTGTGATAATAATAGCTCATAATATGATTTCATGGGAGTTATTGTCATTCTAAAGGGCTGCAAATGATATAAATGCAGCTGTACAGGGAATATCACAATGTCAAACGAAGTAGTGTCTGCAGATCTCTGTATATGCTGCCACAATGTCAACATAAAAGGAAAGAAAACATTGATCAATAGAGCATAGTATCAGAAGTGATTGGATGTAATGCAAACAATGCATTCTCTCTTTTACATTCTTGTTAAATGAAAATACAACTTTCAGGCTATGAAAACAGTGCATTGGATTTGAACTCATGTGAGCCTGGCTGTTGAAAGCCCCTGCAATTTTTACTGAGAAAGTATATGCCCCTTCTTGCATTAACACATACGTTCAATATGACCTACTTTATAATTGCTGTGGGAGTTTGCCTTTGCATTTTTTGAGAGTTCTCTGTTCATATTCTCAACCATAGCATTGCATTAGCTTATTTGCATTGAATCAATTTTGCTAAGGCTTCTCACATTTTTATATAAAGTACTTAGCTTTGTTACATAGGGAATGAAATATCTTGATATCAATGTTAAACTAGGGAAATTGAGGTGGCACAAGTTCAGTGTAATTTAGGTGAGGTCAAAAAGCAGATGGGATAATAATAGGAATAGCACCTGGATTTTTTTGCTCTCCTGTTCTGATTCTGTATATGCAACGTCACATTCTTGTTGCTAACAGACATTTTGAAATAAAGATTCATACCAGAGAATATGAACCTGAATGCAAGGTGTACAGCTTTCAAAAACTCTAATGGCAAAGTCATCTAGTGAACCTGTATAGTAGCTGCAAATTAAATACAAAATGTTACTATTTCAAACATATTAAGGACACTTATCCCTATTGAAGTAAGTCTGATATTTGAACAGAAGATTTTTGAGGAGTTAATAATTCTATTACACAGTGGAATAATTTGCCCAGAAAAAAGATGGGTGATTATATTTCTCAGAAATAAAAAATCAAATTATCAAATAGTAAAATAAGTGTAACGCATTACAACTCCGTAATGCTGCATCTGTCTGGATATAACACAATTTAGAATATATAAATTGGAAAAGACCCCACAGCTTCTACTTCTTCATGCTAGAATAACAAAGACTAACTACATGAAGTTTTTTGGAGTTTCCTAACATTTTATTTTAAGAAAGATGGAAATATAAGAAAATGAAGTTCTCAAAAAGAGAATCAATTTTTTCATGTTCATGATAAATGCTTAAAATTTACTTTTACATTTCATGTCCTTATGAGAATGTAACAGTTAAGTGTATTTCCTTGTTATTCCCTGAAAAAAGGAACCATCTGCTGGTCTCACTATTTTACTTTGTAAAAGTAGCACCTGAAAGTAAAGACCTTCCCAATATTTGTAGTAATTCTGTGTTTTATTTTCAAATTGTGCATCCTGGAACATTTACACAGTGTAACAGTGACTTGGAAGCATGAGAATGTAGGGCTTTTGTAACAATCTTGAACTATAGAGAAAATCTGGAAGGAATTGGACTTGTATGGCAAGTGTTAGGCTCAAGGGATTAATTGTCAATTAAAGGTGAAAAAGTTCCTCTGCAATGGCTGATTGCAAAACACGGAAAAAAATGTCTGCAAAGGTTCCTTCTCTTGCATCTCACACCATGTCTCCTCTGTTTCAGTATTTAAGAAGCTTTAAGACACTTCCACGTTAGTCCTCCTTTTAGTTCCCTCAATAACACCATTGGGTTAGGCTTAGCAAGAAGTTTGAATTCCTAGAAACCCTCACTGACTTTGCAGCTAAAGTGTAATTTTTTAATTGATGTTCTTTGTGTTGCCTAATTTGTTGGTATGGAATAATAAAGTTTATAGGGACAGATGCTGTAGGAACTTTAACAAAGGGCTTAAGCAACAAGGAAAGGCTTTGATTTTTCAGAAAGAATCAACTGTATGTGCCTTAGATGTTTGAATGTTTCTATAAATAAGTCAGAAACCAACAACAGCATTACAGTAGTTTGCACTCTTCTTTCGGGGAAGTATAAGAAATTATATGAAGCGTTATTTTACAAAGAGAGCTCAAAATCATGTTTTTATATGCTGTGTATCCTTTATAATGGATTCTTACTGATTACTTGGATGATTTCCAAAAAAGGACAGACAATGCTTGTGTTACCACAGATACAGGGACAGTGAAGAGCTCAGGTAGTATGTAGAATCAGTGAGTATGTAGCTCACTGTAGTATGCAGAATCATGCTGTAACAACTGGAGCTGTCATGCACTTTTCAAGTTTACTCCTCAGTCACCATGCATTGTAAAACCCAAATCTACAGATCCTAAATGAATGAATGAGCATGGCTGAATGAAGAGACAGAGACAAGTGCTTTAGTCCTTGCAGAAGGGGGGAAGAGAGTGCTTTTGGCTTCTGCAGCTTCTGAAAGTCATTCAAAACTCTCTCTTGGACTTGCATGCCTTTTATATCTGCAACTCAGACTGTCACCTCTGATCTCACCAACCAGCTTTATGCTTATCTGGCAGTCTTTTTCTCATGAGCTACCCCAGCAGTTAGGAGCAGCTGGGTGCATAAGTAAACAGCCTCCAGGTTCTACATCCTGTCCTTTACTCAACATCTTTATAAGCTTCTAAAAGGGATCTTTCACTAAGAAATGCAATTTGCAGAGCTGAGTGGGGCAAAGTCATTAGTGTCCCCTCTCAGGTGTTGGCTTTGCAGGGTGGGCGTTAGCTTCAATACTGGACCTGCATTCTGAGACTTCAGTAATCCACTGCTTTTTAAATATAGGTTACAACATCGATTAGGGCCATGGAATCCCCTTCCCATTTATAGTCTTTTGTGCATTTTTTCTGTTCCTATTAGACTATTACGGCATTTCTCAGGTTTTTTTTTTCTCCTGCTTGCCTGATCCCCATTAGTCCTGTGTTTTCCAGCAGGCAGATGCTGATTTTTCTCATTCATGTGTAATCCCAATGAATGAAATTTTCATTTTCCATATTTTATAGTCTGCTGCTATTCACCTTTTTAAACACAGGCAATAGCAGTCCAAGGGAGAAGAATTCACTAACCTCCTGGGGAAACTAAAAATGATCATAGTCTAGCAAGTCAGTCTTTAAATGTCCTTTGCCCATTCCACCCTCCCCTCTGCTACTCTTTAAGTATTTAAATCTGCCCCCTACCAGTCAGACTTCCTCACCAGATGGTGCCTTCTGACTAGCTCTGCCTTTCTTCAGAGGATGAATAAGTACGGCAAAGAGCATAAGGAACTGGTGAGACAGCTACTGGAATATTTCATCAGTGCTAGTGTCCACTTTTTTAAAAGGACAGTGAAAAATGGGAGAGAGCACAGGAAGGAGCCGCAAAAATGATTTGAGGGCTGGAGAAAATGCCTTGCTGGGGGACTCTAAAAGAGCTCAATCTGTCCACCTTATCAACAAGAAGATTGAGAGGTGACTTGATTACAGTGTACAGGTACCTTCATGGGAAAAATATACTAGGTACTAAAAGAGCTCTTTAATCTGGTGAAGAGAAGCATAAAAAGAGCCAATGGCTGGACACCAGACAAATTCAAATGAGAAATCAGACACACTTTTTAACAGTGCAAGCAATTAAATATTGGCACGGATTACCAGGAGGACTGGATTCTTCACCTCTTGCCTTCACATCAGTGCTCAGTGTAGTTTGGAAGATATACCTTAGTTAAATATGAGTTTTGGATATATACCAGGGAAACCAGTGAAATTTAAGAGCCTGTGATTCACTGAAGATAAACCTAGATGACCTTATGATCTCTTGGTTTTTAATTCTATAAATATAAGAGTGCTGTCTGCAATGACTGTTCATGAATCATTAAAGAAATCTGGAATAAGGCGTACCCTGGCAGTATTAGACACTGGTTTTGTGGAAGTAGATTTCCATAAAAATTATTTTATTAGCCTAAAGACAAATCTAAATCAAACAAAACAAACAAACAAAAAGGAATAAAGTGATCCAGACTATATAGATAGTTTTAAGTTATTGTAATTTTTGAAGTCAAGATAATTTGAAAATACATACTTCATTTTGTAAAGAAAAGTCAAACTGTTAATTTGGGGAGATTTTAAATTTGAATGTTTATATTTCCCCAATCTTTTAAACTGTTTGTTTGTTTGTTTTTCTGGCTGAAAGAATTCTGTCCTCCTTTCATCATAATTGCATTTAAGGCATGCTTATTTTCAATGAGAAAATCACCTGAGGTTCTTCCAGAGATATAGGGAAACATATTCCATACTATTAGCTCATTGGTTGTTCTTACTTGTTCTCCTCTCTGAGAATAATTCTCATTTATGCAGGCAGTGATAGGGTTTTAAATGATGTAATCATATACTGGTGTGAAATGGTAATGGCTTTATCTTTAAAGATAAAGATTTTTTAAAAGGTTAATTATATTCCACCAATTGTTTTAAAAGTAGAATGTTAATATTATTGTAAGACTCCAACTTGGAAGGCAATTTCCTTATCTAATATATATCATTTAATCTCAATATACTTCCTTCTTTTCTTCCCTATATCTACTGTTTCCAAGTGCTGTGCTAGGTTTTTTTTTTTTCTTTTGTGTTTATTCATACACCTGTGGGTATCTGTTTCCTCTCCTCCAGCAAGATACCATTTAGTCAAATCATGCATATTTATCTTTTCTCTTGGTCTTAACTCATAATTTTTCATCTCTTGATATCTTTTGCTTTTCTTTTAGCTTCATTCAATTTCTCACTTTCCCTCCAATCAAATCATACCCAGAACATGAGACTGTACTAATAACAAGTGTTACAGCTTGGTGGCTGATCTGACAGTTAATACGTGTTTCAAGTAAACTCTGATGCAATTTCAGCCAAGGAAAAGGCAAGGAGCAGTTTCAGGTCTAGGACTGGAAAAGTGACAGAGGAAAAAATAACAAACCAATGTAGAAGGCAGAGGTGTACGAATCATGGCTTAGTGGCTGAAGCAGAAAGACAGAAGACCTCAAGAGTGTGGCCAAGGCAGGTGAGATGGAAAGGAGAGGTAAGGGGGATAGTGTGCCAGCAATAAGCCTTAGCTGGAACCTAAGTCTGAAAGTTTGCTCTAGCCATCATGAGTTACTAGATACAGAAACTTTATGAGGCTTGTTTTTGTTTTTATTTTTCCATCTGGCACTCAGGAGATGTATTCTCACACTTCATATGTTTTACTGGTATTATCTCATGTCTCTATATCCCTGTATAGTGGTAAGCAGCAGCCATCATCATTCTCTCCACCTAATCAGCTGTAAATCTGCTCTCCTTGTTTTACAGCATTTGGATGATGCTTATCTCTTCACATTGGCCAAAAAAAGCATCCCACATTAGTGCTGTCTTTCAGTCTAAACCTCCACCTCTGTTGGGTCATGGGCACTCATGATTCTGCCTGGATGTTTTCCCCCTCTGCACATTTTTGCACGTCATAGGCCATTCCACAGAATTTTAGAACTATTTGGGTTCATCCTACACAAGTAGTATGCAAGGACATAGGAAAACACAAAGGTAGATTGCCTTTCCTTATACCCAATGTGAGCCAAGCAGGGAAAGAAAGCCTTGAAGTTAGAGATGAGAGTCCTTAATTGAATGTCCCTAGTAATAAGAATCTTTCTTATGTGGCAACTTGATCATAATAGTATGTGGGGAGTGATGGTTTATTTGTTTCTGTGGTATCAGTTTTTTGGTATTTTTTTCTATAAATCAGCTGTAATCAAAGGCTCAAATGTGTGTGTGCCTCTGCACTGGCAGTCAGCCTGAGCCTTTTGCCAGAGCTCATGAGTGTTTACCATTTTTTCTGAGTAAGCGACAGAATGATACACTCAGTATGTTCTGTGCATGGTCTGTAACTGGAGGTGGCAGTGTTCTGCTGCATCCTTTCCATAGTCAGTTTTAGTCATGGAAAGTCCATTTTAATTCTCTCACTCCTAATCTATGCTTTTAAATAAGCAAACTGTGTGCCACCTGTATGATAGTTATAATAGAGAAGATTAATATGATATGAAAAATGTCTTTACTTAAACAAAAAGGTTTTCCAGAACCCTGGTTTTATTAATTTATAAGCAATGTTTATAAATTACATACAAAATATACTGGGGGATAGCATCAGTTCTGTGTGCAACAAAAGCAAATCAGGTAACAGCAGAGACATTGCTCTTTGTCACAGATAGCTGGAAGTGTGACTATGCTGCATGGTTGCTATAGTTATGCAAAAGATTTCAGATTAAATAAAGCAAGTCTGGACACTGTGAAACCAACCCCTTGTTTTAGCCTCCTACCGGTAATAACCACAGCCTTGCTGCAGAGATATTTCTTACTTTCCAAGGGTGAGAAGCAGTTCGCTCTGTGGAGCAGTGAACACTTTCCTTGTCCTGCAGAATTTCATGAAATTTGAGAGGTTTTAGAGAAGGAGTGGAGTGGCTGGAGATGAGCTGAAGAAGATACTTTGCTATAGTATCCTACTCCCTTCCACTGGTCCCAGCTGCAAAAATGGCACTATATATGTATTGATTTTTTTAGCAGCCAAACCACTGTATGTACCTGAATCTGTAAAACAACAGAGTATTGATCTATTACAGAAAATGATCTATTTAAAGTAGCTATTCTCTGCTAGTCTGGGGTAGAGAGAGACATCTATTTGATAGTGTTGCCTGGCATATCTGCACTACAGCCACTAGTTTTCACTGTCTGGGTGTAAATTTAAACCACCATTCATCCTTAAAATAACCTAATATTGCTTAAATCTTGCACCAGCCATTGCCATATATATATGTGTGTGTGTGTGTGTGTCTGTGTCTGTGTAGGCATCTGAAACAGAAGAGCTACCAACAGAGTTGGATATTTTTTTCTCTACTAGCAATTTGTTTAAAAGGTTGGCGGTGCAACTCTGAAATTATTTCACTTAAAAGGACACTGTGGATGTTAATTAAAAAGATTCATAGGGTTTTAATAATTCCTTAGAGGCTTTAACCACAAATCTGTTTCTATACCAAATAAATTTTTCTTGTTGTCTTAATCCATCTATTTTGGGGAAGCCAATGCGTGTGCTGCTGGACTGTTAATAGTGCTTCTCCTGTACCTAGCTTGCTTTAAGAAAAAAAAAAAAAAAAGTATATTTGATTGGTGATGAGGTAAAATTACTCTCAAATTCAAATGTTTCTTTTACAATGAGAAATTGGAACAGAAATTGAGCCTTTTTGTTAGTTCAGACATAACTGATCAGAGTGTGGTTTGTGTAGTGTCAGTTGGGTCTCTAAGTGTGATATGGTTAATCTGCCTTTCTATTACACAAGTGCAATCTTAAAGTCTCCATTAAGATGGAATGTGTATAGCTGGGACAAAGGTTTGTAGTTTACCTGAATGTGTATTTGACATTTTTGTGAGTGGCATTGTTAGGGATCACAAATTATGCTGAGTTGGAAGTGACCCACAAGGATCACTGAGTCTAACTCCCAGCCCTGCACAGCATCATCTCCAGGAGTCACACCAAGAGTATCATCCAGATGCTCCTTGAACTCTGTCAGGATTGGTGTTGTGACCACTTCTGTGGGGAGTCTGTTCCAGTGTTCAACTTCCTTCTGGGAGAAGAATCTTTTCCTGACATCCAACCTAAACCTCCCCTGACACAACGTCATGCCATTCCTTTGGGTCTTGTGACTGGTCACCAGGGAGAACAGTGTCTGTCCCCCCTCTTCCCATTATGAGGAAGTTGTAGAATGAAATGAGGTCTCCTCTCAGTCTCCTCCAGGTTAAAGAAACAGTGACCTCATCTGCTCCTCATATTCCCTTTCACCATTTTTGTTGCCCTCTTCTGGATGCTCTCTAACAGCTTAACGCCTTTCTTACGTTGCAGTGACCAGAACTGCACACAGGCATTTTTGTCTGAAGATGGCTGAACATACCATGTAGGTAAAATCCCATATTCCAAAATCAGTAGGAGATTTGCTTTTAGTGTCAATGCAACCAAAACCCAATTATATATGAAAATACATTCCATTGAGTAGGAGGTTCTGAGTTCCATCATCCTTCACAAAAAGGCATTAGTATCTTTGGAATCTCAGTGGATGTATAGAAAACTTCTTTAGATGTTTTTCAATAGTATTTCCTAATCCTTTCTGTATATTTCCATACTGAGAAACATAATTCAAATATTTAGACTTTCATAAAGTGTAAAAATTGTGATGCTATATGGCATCTCTATATCATATATCTGTGTTAGCAACCCAGGCTGGTACTTATATTACTAGAATTCTGATTACCTTTCTTTGGTCTTTCTCCTGAGCATTTTTTGGTTATGTTGTTGAAATACAAACCTCAGACTAATCCAATTCCATTATTCAGGTCAATTTTTTCCCCTTTGTGTTTCTGTAAAATTTGCTAACTCAGTCCAGGTATAAGTCACAGTCATAGCTGATATTAAATTAATGTTCTTTTTTATTCTCTGGATTATTAAACATCTATTTAAATCCATATATATCATTTGCCTGTACATGCCATTTTCATGATTGAATGTTTTTTGGTTGTGAGACACATTCTGTATATTGTAATATGTCAGTTCCAGAACTTTTCAGAGAAGTGTATTTTCCAGTTCTCATTTTGTGGTCTATGACAAATCTTATTTTTGAAATAACTATTGATTGTGTACTACAAATATATAAGCCTGCCTTTTATTCAGAAATAAACATCGTTTATGATGAACTAGAACATGAATGGCAAACCAGTAGGAAAAGGTATCTGAATACCTGTAATACCTCACTCTAAAACTGGGTAAGTGCAAATGTTTATGTGCAATGAATTCTGTAAAATCAGTATGAAAACAAAGATTTGACATTTTCATTTTAAGTATGGGACATTTTCTGTGGGTTTCTTTTCCTCAAAAATTTCTGTGAAATGTCCATTTCTGTGGATACACAATTCATTATTGCTGTCTGTATTGGTAAGGAATAGCCAATATCTCCTTACAAGGACCCCAAAGGGACAAGAAGAGATCAGCAGTAAACAAGTATTCTCAGCAAATACCATATACTACCATTTTGATTATTAAACTAAAGTCACACTAGGCAAGGGGGGTAGAACTTTCTCTCAGATTAAATAGCTAATGTAGATGAACTCGGATTGGATTCAGTCCGGTGTTTGTTAATAGCAACATCTTAAAAGCAGGGAAAATTTCTGTAGACACTGTAAGGCATGGAGAGAGAGCAGAAGGTATTTTTTACAGAATAATGACAATCAGGTTGTCATGGTGGGACACAGTTCAACTGTGAGCATTCCTACCCTGTCTCTCATAAATTAACCCTCCTTGCTGGTACTCATTAATGGAAATGTCAAGGGTTTTGGGTTGGGTTTGGTTTTTTTTTTCACAACTGTAAGCTCTACTATAGATTTCTGCACAGTCAGAGCTTGAGGTCAATCTCTTTATCCATGCTGGATAAAGGGCAGCTACATACCTGTTCTGAATATTCATGATCCTGGCCATCAGTGGCCATATCTGGAGGAATTCTCAGTTAAGACTTGGAGAAGACAAAACCTGCACTTATGATAAAAAGGTTTATTACATTATATCCAGGGGTTCCCTCCATTATTTCCATTACAAATATGCCAAGTAGTTAGTTGTTAATGTTTGCTTTGATACCTATGAATCTTCTTGCTCTGCAGATTTTAGGTGCTATAAAGTTGTCACTTTCAGAACAACACTTTGAAAATGCTATTCTTGGGAAATTTTCACTATTTCTCACTACGTCTTGACTGATCTTCAGCGCTTAACTTCAGAGTGCAATTTTAATATGAAAGGAAAAATAGGGGAAAATGGAAAATACTCAGCAGTACCACTGTTTGAAATCTCTGAGCAGTCACCAGTAGACTTCCAGTGTTTCATAGCTACAAAGGAGATCAGCTGGTGAATAAACTTCTAACATGATGATTCAAATCTGACTCAATGTGCTTAAAATGGCCTAACATTTACTCAGTACCACCAATTACAAAACTCCTTCTTACCTGCCTAGATGTGCTTGTTGTCTGTCAGATAAGTAATTTATTTAACTTTTTTCATTCCTGTGAAGCTATATATTGCATAAAATGGAATTAAAATTGAAAATTCTTTTTCTGCCTATCTTATGCCGTGACTGTTGTAATTTGTAAAATAAAACATTCCCTGTATCTACCATCACAGAACTGGAAGAGTAGTAAGATGTAGCCTCTGAGAATATATGCCTACTCTATGTGATAATCAGATTCAAAATTCATCTCTGTTTTTTCATCAGTTTGGGGGGTCGAGATAGCGATATTAGCTTTGTTTCAGTCTGGTAAGCAACATTTCCATGTTACAGGTTGTTACAGCTGTACATTTTTAGATGAAAAGAATTAGAAATTACTGTACAATACATTGCAATAGAAAATCTTATATCATGTTCATGAAGATATAAACAGTACTTCCACAGAGACACAGTTTACTGCCATGGTATAAAGTAAATATTTTTGATAGAGTTACAAATATTAAGAGTGTCAAAGTTTTTTAACATAATGGCTTAAAAGTATACTTTATTTTGAACAAATAAACTCTTCTATATTTTTCAGATTTAGTCTCAAAATACTTTAGCATACACATATGCCAAATTTGCTGATTTAGAAAGGAGGTAGGGAATTGTCTTAAGGAACAAGTTTTGTAACAAATAGAACAGGAGCTAATACCAAAGGAGAATAAAGGTCAGAGCAAATGCAATTCAGTCCATTGCAAAAGAATTTTGGGAAAATTAGGCAGAGGAAATAGAAGAACTGTGATGGAGGTAAAGTATTTTAAAAGGAAATGCTTGCAAGGAGATAGAACCAAAGGAATAGTCAGAATAACCATGAGGCATGTGCGTAAACTGGTGATAAAGAGCACAGCTGCCATGAAGTAAGTTGCACATTCATCCTTAGGCATGCAGCATCTAAGGAAGCCATGTGGAGTCCAGCACAAGACACCACAGAAGCAAGGCTGGAGGCAGAAGATCAGACTTAAGAGTCATTAATATTGGGAAATAAGTGGGTCCAGGACAGCTGGCAAAGACATCCAGACAGTGACTTGGAGGAGGGAAAAGGGAATAATGACAGAGCCTTGAGAAATGCCAGCAGAGACAGGGAAGAAATAAAGGATCCATCAGCACTAACTCTCTAATTCTGTCAGCCAGATGAAGAAACAGTGAGTTGGTGTCACATAAACCTAAGGGTGGGAGTTTCTTATGGAGTAGTAGGTGGCCTATGGTGTCAAAGGTAACAGAGCTATCAAGGAAGAATGAGCACAGAGAAATGACCCTACAAGAAATAGGCACTTAATGTGAAGGATGACAAGACAAATTAGATATTTGGCAGTCTACCTAAAGCAACTCCTTCAGCTACTGTGACCACCTACATTGGCAGAGTAATTAGAGGATCTTCCAAACAAAGTGATAAATGGCCTGATAGAAGCAGGGAGATCCATGCCTATTTATAATGTGTCTGTCACCACTATATCCAGATACCATGGCAGCCAGTCAAAGGAAGATAGTCACTATCTGGTAGTGGAGTATTTCTTCTGATATGGTTAGATGTGTTTAGCATGAAAACATATCCCAAATAAGTAAAATTTTATCAGGGATGACAAAGCACAGAAGGCTTGTCTGTAGTGAGGTACTGTGTACATCTTCAGGATAGGAAGCATTCATTCATTGAAGCTGAAGTAATACCTTTAACAGAAATTTTTAATGGTGGTCCACTTGCTGAAGAAACAAAAAACCAGGATGATTTGACTAGCCAATGCAGACAAGAGCTAGTGCACAATGTAATATGTAGCGTTAGAAAATCCTGCTTAGGGCTTAGAAATAATGATCTCCTAATGTGTTTTTCTAATCAAAGTGTCAGCATGAAATTCACTTTATTTGGAGACCATTCTATTACCAAGGCAGCAGTGTATAAAAAGTTCACTGTGGATATGACTTTTGTGTCTCATCTTTGAATTAGATTTGCTTTTGCCCCCTCTTTTTTAATAGTTTTAAGTCAAAAGGAGTACAAACAAGAGAGGAAAACTGCTTATCACATCTGTCCCAACTTCCTTGGACCAACAGATATTCCTGTCAGTCTCACTTATGTTTCCATGTAACACCCTTTTGAACAGAGGTCTGATAGGTAGAAGTTTTTTCCCTCAAGATTTAGGCACACCATAAATCAAATAGACCACTTGTTTCACTATTGAGTCTATTGAACACAGACAGGAGTATACTGCAGGTTCCTCAATGGCTTATTTTCTAATAAAAGCATAATGTTGTGCAGTTCACATATTACAGCAGGATTTTTTATCAGTTTTACCCAGGCAATATTTTTCTGTCACAAAACCAGAGCCATATTTCCACCACTGAATCCATATAAATGTAGTAGTTGTGGCCTCAGTGGTGTTTTTTATGGACTAATTTTTTCTGTTTCTCCCTTTGCCTTATGCTAGTAACATCCTTTATTCTTCAGAGATGAGTTTTTGCTGTTACATTTCTTAAAAAAAATTAAGCATATGTATAATAAGTGACATGCAGGCTTATATTTCTAGGAATATGGAAGAATTAAGCAGTTTAGATTTGGGTTTTCTTCTCAGTTAAACCAGTCAAAAGAACCCAGGTTCTCTCCTCTTAATTTTTAGCTGGTTTTAATTATCCAGGTTATAAAGCATTGTAAAGTTCCTTGCAATTTCTCTTCATACTTTTCCCAAGAAAATCTCCAAACAGCTATGCAGGCAATTGTTCCTTGATAATTTTTGTTAGTCTTGTCTCATATCCACCATCATATTTATGTAGATAGACAAATGCAGGTATGGCCAAGCCTGTGGCATGATACAGGGAAGTGCAATAGTCTGGTATTAATGAAAGAGCAAAGACCTGAACAGTTGCCTTACTTATCTACCAAAATCTACACCACAACATTTGACACAGTAAAGTCAGAAAACAATAATGTGGTTATACTAATCTGTTTCATGGGATATGCTATTACTTAAAAACCAATTTGATATTAAACTTTATGTGGGGGCTAAATCATGCATGCTCCCTCTGTGCTGTTCTGCAGAATGTAACTGCGAATTGGTTTGTAGCCTTATACTTAATATACACTCCGGGCACTTCAGTAGGGATATAATAAAGTTTCTTACATTGAGAGGAAATGTAAGAAGTTCCACTTAAAAATTCTAAATTATCTGCTTAACTCAGCTTGCATTTCACAACACTAAGCCATCATCCAAATTAGGCTCCCAAATGTCTTGAAAAAATTGTAGCTGGGAAGAGAAAAAAAACACTGTCTTGTACTCATTAACTTACAAGCCAGAAGTAGAAGGAGACTGCACAGATTGGTTTTAATAGATAAAGCTAAAAGAAAGGGAGAGAAGCTGTGTTGGGTTTGCACAGCCATGTTTTGGTAGTGGGGAGGCTATTGGGGAGGCTTCTGTGCTAAGTTGCTGGAGGCTTCTCCCATGTCCCACAGAGGCAATGCCAGCCAGCTCCAGGATGGACCTGCCACTGGGCAAGGCAGAGACCATCAGGAGTGGTAGTAATGCCTCTGCAACATATTTAAGTAGGAAAAATGTTATTGTGCAGATATAATTGCAACCAGAGAAGAGTGGGTTGAGAACATGTCAAAGGAGCAGCTCTGCAGACACCAAGGTCAGTGCAGGAGGGAGAGGAGGTGCATGAGACACCGGAGCTGGGACTCCCCTGCAGCCCATGGTGCAGACCACGGTGAAGCAGCTGTGCCCCTGCAGCCCATGGAGGACCACAGGGATGCAGAGGTGTGGAGGAGGACCATGCCAGAGCAAGTGAATACCCAAGAGAGGGGCTGTGAATCCCCAGGAAACCCATGTGGGAGCAGGCTCCTGGCCATGACCCACAGACACATGCTGGAGCAGGTTTCCTGGTAAGACTTGTGGCCCTGTGGTGGACCCACATTGGAGCAGGCTGTGCCTGAAGGACTGCACCGTGGAAGAGTGACCCACGCTGCAGCAGTTTGTGGAGACCTGTTGTCTGTGAGATGGACTCACCCTGCAGGGAGTTTACAGAGAACTGTCTCCTGTAGGAGGGACCCCACTCTGGAGCAGGGAACTCCTCTCGCTGAGCAGCAGCAGGAACAAGGTGTGATGAACTGACTGTAACCCCTAGTCCCCATGTCCCTACCCTTCTGTGGGGAGGAAGCAGAGCTTGGGAAGGAAGGAGGGAAGAAAGGAAGATGCTTTTAAGATTTATTTTATTTCTCATTATCCTGCTATGACTTTATTAGTAATAAATTCAGTTAATATCCTGAAGTTGAGACTGTTTTACCCATAATGGTAATTGGTGAGTGATCTCTCCCTGTCCTTATCTCAACCCATGACTCCTTCATTATATTTTCTCTTCCCTGTCCAGCTCCAGAGGAGAGTGATAGAGCACCTTTGGTGGGTGCCTGGTTTCCAGCCAGGGTCAACCCACTACAGAAGTTTAATGCCCTACTATGGTCCTCCAACACACAGTACACCAGAACTTGTGTAAGTGTAGAGAAGGGGAGTTGAACAACCTCCATGATTAAAACAGTATTCTATTCAGGTCTGCCAACCTTACTGCCAATTCTTTAGGAGCAGCAGGAAAAGACTAATCCCCTGATTTACATAGAAAGACAGGTTATAAAGAGTAAGTGTTGCATTTTGGAGCATTGACTCATTTAAAACTGGAATACAAAAATATGAACCCATACACATTGCACACTGAATTTACAGATTGTATTTCAATTTTAACCATTTCTTGTGATGTCGTCCAACTTACTGTATGTTTTATGTGAACTCTCTGATAAATGATGCTCCCCCATCCCCAGAGAAATTCTATAAGAAAGAGTAACAGCAAGTTGGAACAAGACCCCATCTCTTTGAAATGCCAGAGTGGTACTGATGTGGAGCCTTGTAGCACCAGCAGCAAGTCACTGCCTTGGCTCCTCACTTTCTTTAAAGAAGAAGGAAGAAACAAATGACGTTTTTCTTAGATGAATATATCAGGAGTATTTACTTTCATGGAGCACCAGTCTACCTTAGGTGCAGTCCAAATAAACCTCGACTCAGAAGGGTACAGCCTGAATTAGAGTAGGTAAAAAGTTTTCACACAAAAGTAGTGTAGAAAGTTGACATTCTGTTCCTGTAAATCATGGGATCACAGAAGCATCTTGGTTGGAAAGGACCTCTAAGATCATTGACTCCAACTATTAATTTGTAACACCTGAGTCCACCACTGAACCATGTCCCTTGGTCGTACATTTACACTCCTCAATATTCCCAGGGGTGATGGACTCAGCCATTTCCCTGGGCAGCCTGTCTCAATGCTAGGCAACCCCCTCTTTCAGTGAAGGTACTTTTCCTAATATCCAATCTAAACCTCCCCTGGAGCAACTCAAGGCCATTTACTCTCATCCTAAATATAACGTAGATTCAATTTTTTTGTTAGAGATCCTTTGCTTTATCACACTCTAATTGTAAGAGGTTCATTGCACTAACTAACCTGCTTCTGACAATAGAGAGGAAAAGTTTAACTTTTTTTTTTAATGAAAAGGGTCTACAATAAGAAAAAGTCACATGTAAGCTCTGTAACTTGCTAGAGGAAAAAAAATCACAAAGCTCTGATGCTTAGATTAAAAACAAGTTGGTTTACCTTTATATACAATGCTTGCAATCTGCAGCTGTTCACAAAAGACAGGAAGACTTAATATACAAACAAGTAAGGTTGTTGGCTTTGTACTTTTCTATTCTTACAAAGGACGTGTACTTTACCTCTTGTAGTGTTACATCAAGGTGGTGTCCTTGAATCAAGTCCTTCTCATTTTGGCATTTGAGAAGGAGGAAAAGAGGAGAAAGTAATAATATTTTGTTTTTACTCTGAGAAGAATCTTTCACGCTTCTTCTTTAATGTGATTTTCTAAGACCCAGGATGCTAAGTATTGTCTCACATTTTACAGGTGGGGAAGGAACTAGAGGAAAAATAAGTGCTTAAGGTTCAGATCTTACACTGATGGTTAATCTTACAATTGTTCTTTCTTTTTCAGTAGCTGGCATATGTCACCACTATGCAGTTCAGTTTCTCAGGATCTAGGAATTAACTGAGATACGAGCTGCAATAATATTTTAATATTTGGCCAGCCTAATGTTAGGACATTAGGATCTTTTATACATTGGATGGCAGAGTTGATTTTCCCAGAATCGTTCTGGGACGGAGTTTAGACTACAAAACTGTGGATGTTCCATCCTGAAAGTGTTCAAGACCAGGCTGCAGGAGGCTTAGAGCAACCTGATCTAGTGGGAGAGATCCCATCCACCAACCACTTTATGGTCTTGTGTTTAAGTTTGGTTCTCTTGCTGCTTCAGCATTAGGAGGCCTTCAGTGGCCCATGTAGCCCATGCTGGGAACCCTGTTGCCTCTGTGTACAGGAATCTGAGTGTGTGCTAACAGCACAATCCCTGTCAATGTAGATACACTCAGTACTAAAAATGTGCAGGTGTGCGAATCTCTTAAGGCCATCATCATCCTGCACTTCAGCGAAGCCCCACTACATTATTTTCGAGTATTTCAGCTTCAGCCAAAGAACCAGATCATAAACTGGCAGCTAGCATCAGATTTCCACTGTGGCTGTTTACATACAAGTTTGTCTGGAACAAAGCTGACAGAAGAGAATCCTAAGAAATACTAATCTTCAGGAACAGGATAGAATCAATTAAAATAAAGGTTACCTAATGCAACATTTATTAGTAACTACTTATTACCTTATCTGTCTTTACAATCCTGTTTTCTTACTGCTTAAACAGTGACGTCTCAGTAAAGGTCTAATATCTACTTTCATACTCTTTCTCTAAGACTGCTTGCTTTATTAGTAGTTTCAAATCTAGAGCCCTGAGTGTGTTATAAGTGGGGATCTCCCTGTATGTATGCCATCTGCTTGTAAGGGATGACATCGACAAGAAGTCAAATACACAGTTGTTTTCCTGGTGGCAGTTAGGCCCTGCCATTGTTCTAAGAGGAATATTTGCATTTCTGGAAGGTTGGAGTATGAAGGTATGTATATCAGACATAAACTCTCAGGGATTGACTTGGTTTATGGCACTTCTCTGTAGTTATCTGTGTTCACCTCACCTCTCATGTTACTCTTTCAAACAATACCTTCTCTTAACCCCCACTGCTGTAGCCCAGCGAATATATGGAGTAAAACAGCAGGTATTCGGCATGGCACAGACGATGTCTTCTGGAAAATTCAATAAGATGTATTTCCATTCAGCTGTTACTAAAATGCTGTAGTGGTTTTGGTTCACCAATCCGAGTTTCCCAGCCAATGCTCCAATTAATGTAGTGGGTCTAGTGCTGGCCAAACGCCAGTGCACCCACTAGAATTATTTACTCATTCTCTGCTGCAACGTAAGGATTAGGAGCAGAGCAAAGCAGGCTCAAAAGTTCACAGGGTATAAAGAAAACTTTATTAACAGAACTGAAAGAAAAATAATAAGAAATCAGAATAAACCTTCAGAACACTTCCCTTTCCCCAACTCCCCTTTCTTTTTTCACTGACAGTGTAAAGAGACAAAATTTTGTATTTTTAGTCAGTTTACCACTTCTAAAATAATCTTTCTTCAGTTCACTTAGGGAGAGGAGTCTTTTCTGCCATACCATGGAGACATCCCCACAAGAAACTGTTCTCTTATGGTCTTAATTTTCACAAACGGCAGCCTTCCAGAAATCTGCAATCATGAAGTCCCTCCCACAGTTTGGTGGTTTTCCCACAACTGCCACCATGGGTCATCTCAGCTTATTGGGGTGCAATGTTAAGGATGAGCTGCTCTAGTAGAGAAAATTTTTTTTCTTCTTTTATCTCTGGGAATAGAGGTTTTCTTCTTCCATCCCTGGGGCAAGGTTTTTCAACTCTCTCTGTTCAAGCTTCTCATTGGATCACAGCTACTTCAACACCTGCTTGCTTCAATATGGGTACCTCTGCTCATGGCTGTGGTTAGAACGCTACATCCCCCCAGTGCATTCCATGAGTTAAAGTGAAAAAAACCCCCCAAAGAGTCTGATCTATCAATTATATCTTCACCATAGCCTTACAAGAGAATTTCAGCCCAAGACTAAGGCAACTCTTCATTGTCCTCCCATCTGGGATTCAGCTCCTTCACTGACCTTGGTGTCTCCATGTTGTTTTCTTTACCCTTTCCTTTTCTCTCACTGGAGAGAAGATTGATGTCTGCAAGTTTCATCTGTGCACTGAAGGAGTTAATACCTCGCCCAGGCCTGCGGATGGCCGTGTGATCTCTGCCGGGCAGCAGCCTCTGTCTGCACGGCTGCTTTCTGGCCCTTACCGCCTTCAATTCCAGCGGCAGGGCTGCTTTCTGCCTGGGGCTACAGGGCCGCCTTGCTCTCAGCCACACGACTTTTCCGCGGCCCCGGCAGGACAGCTCGGCAGCTCAGGGCCGGAGTGGGGCTCGGCTCGGTCCCCACGAAGCCGAGCGGAGCTGGCCTGGCCGGCCGTGGTTGGAACTCGGCGGCGGCAGAACCTCACCGAGCGGTGGGCTGAGCCTCACCGAGCCGCGGGCTGAGCCTCACCGAGCCGCGGGCTGAGCCTCACCGAGCGGCGGGCTGAGCCTCACCGAGCCGCGGGCTGAGCCTCACCGAGCCGCGGGCTGAGCCTCACCGAGCGGCGGGCTGAGCCTCACCGAGCCCCGGCCTGAGCCTCACCGAGCCGCGGGCTGAGCCTCACCGAGCCCCGGGCTGAGCCTCACCGAGCCGCGGCCTGAGCCTCACCGAGCCCCGGGCTGAGCCTCACCGAGCCCCGGGCTGAGCCTCACCGAGCCCCGGCCTGAGCCTCACCGAGCGGCGGGCTGAGCCTCACCGAGCCGCGGGCTGAGCCTCACCGAGCGGCGGGCTGAGCCTCACCGAGCCCCGGCCTGAGCCTCACCGAGCCCCGGGCTGAGCCTCACCGAGCCCCGGGCTGAGCCTCACCGAGCCGCGGGCTGAGCCTCACCGAGTCGCGGCCTGAGCCGGCCGGGCCGGGCCGTGCAGCGGGACTTGGCCTGGCCAGCGCTGCAGCAAAGCTGCTCTTCAAAGGCTGGAAGCAAGAGTATTTCCTGGGGTTTGTTCGTCTTTAAACGTGATTTCACGGGGGCATATTTAGCTCTCCTAAGTGGTTTAACAGGGTGTCACTATTCAAAACTAGCCAGCTGACTGGTTCTGTCAGGTCCGAAGGCAGCTGCCAAGGTCCTTACAGGGAATCACTTCCATAGCGCTTGGATTTTTTTCTTAACTAAAACACACACTATGTTAAACCATGACAAAACCAAAAAAATTCTTATCAGATTTCCAAAATCCACAGTAGCAGTACATGAAAATAACATGAAAAATCAGCCTGCAGTACTACAGAGGGACCTAAGTTTTCTTTCATGTTTATGTGTTAGAATGATGCTGTAATGGTACTTCCAAGGAGAATCAGTATTCTTAATTGTGTAGATTATAGTGTATTGCTAAAAAAAAAATCACAACCTTGTTCCTATATCAAGGAACCACCTGAGCCTTTGGTAATTTTCTGGAAAAGAAACTATTTTGCTGGTTTCTTTCTGGAAAAGAAACTATGCAAACCAACTGCCTTGGTTTGGAGAATAAAACTGACCATGACAACAAATTAAATTGGATCTTCTGGAAAAGATTCATTAGGTAAATAGGAATAATTTTGTAACTGTTACTTTGTAAGTTTTAATTTTACTTTTTGTTCTTTTGGATTTTTAATTGTTCAGCAATAAGTTTTAAATTATATTTGTTTACAAACAATATGTTATATATTTTTATCCATATTTCATAGATGATCTTGTTCCATTTTATAATATGTTGCCTATTTACCTTTCTCTCCTGTGTTTCATATGAGGCAGTTATAGTCTTTCTTCTAATTAGGACAACTGGACAGAATATATTCTATAAAGGATATTTGCATGTTTTACAACAGGACAAATGGACAACACATTTTTCTTTGCAGAAATTAATATTCTTCATTGTAAACAATGTAATCCATCATGTTTAGCTTATGTGGTGAAATGAATATCCTGATAGTATGAAAGCTTACTGAAAGTGCAGTGACCATCTGCATCTCTCTGTTGGGCTTTAAAGGCCAGTTCTCCCTTCTAAAGATTTATAATACAAAGGGCAATTCACTAATTAGTACTGTAAATTAGTGCTGCCACGAGGTTAAGAAAAAAACTAACAGCCCCTGCAGTATTTCAATTAATGTTATTTTTAATTGCTTGTATTAGCATTTGAGAACAAGATTGATTAGCTTTTGACTGTCAAAGAAACAGAAGTTGAAGCTCTTAAATACTGAAATGGAAGTTGTTAATTATGCTTAAAAATCCATAGATACTGTACATGGAAATCTGGAAGGTCATCTGAGTATCTAAGAGGGTATGTTTCTGTTCTGTTTAAATGAAAATTTAAAATGTTAGCATATAGCCACATGTATTTCTCATGCTCTCTATTAACTGATCATGCAAATTAACATCTCCAAAATCACTCTAAAAACAAAACAGCTTTAATAGTGCATCTGTTTACTGAAAGTAATTTTAGAAGTTGTTTAACTTTAAAGTGATTAGTTAATTTTCAATTTGTGATTAAAGTTGGAAGACCTGAAATTTCTCCTAAAGCTGTTGAGAGTTTTCCTCTGTAGACCCCCATTCAGGAAATAGAATCCATTTGCTATGTTTTAAAGGCTTATTCTGAGACAGAACTTGTGCTACCTCATTCCCAACTTCAAGGTCTGCCTACAGCAGATTTAGAGACCTCAGAACTGGACATAGAAAAGCCAGCAAGCACAGCAGACATCTTCCAGTAGCAAGCTAAAAGAAGTGTGCTGTGATGTGTAGATACTTGTGTCCAACAAGGTAGTCACAGGTTGCTAATCTTTCCTGAATATATATATGTAGTTGTTTAAAAGATTAAATAATGAAAAATTAAATAATTCTTGTTTAATCAGCCCTGTTAGATGAGCAATCTGGGAAGAAACGCAGCTGCATTAATGTCCTTCTTCAGCTTGAAAGAATTTAAATACATCCCCCATCTCCCAGGGTTATATACTAACAGCCAGACCACTAAGGAGTCGGGTGGATGGAACAACAAAATTTTTTGCTTCTAACTAAGTCACTGAAACTGTGCTGTTTTGGTTAATGGTTGGGCTTGATGATCTTAGAGGTCTTAAGAGGTCTCTTCACCAAGAGAAGTACAGGTTGGATACTAGGAAAAAGTTTTTCACAGAAAGAGTGATAAAGTACTGGAATGGTTTGCCTGGGGAAGTGGTGGAGTCACCATCCCTGGATGTGTTCAAAAACTATTGGATGTGGCACTTGGTGCCGTGGTTTAGTTGAGGTGTTAGGGCTGGGTTGGACGTGATGATCTTGAAGGTCTCTTCCAACCTAGTAGTTCTGTGGTTCTGTGATTTTCCAACACTAATGATTCTATGATTCTATTCTATGAAAAAATGAGTGATTGTGTAAACCTAACTAGTTAGCCTTATTTAGTTCTTTAGTTTCTGAGTCCTGACTGTATTTGGGAAGAAAAGAGGTATATTTTCCAACTGGGTAATTTTGGCTGTAGGCCTTAATCACTTAATAAAGTGTTGCATAGTTAATGGGCCAGAATCAGAGTTGATGTACAGTGTTAGCTCCTCATGAAGTGCACGCAGACGTCTGCTTCCTTAGTGGCACTTGGATGTGAATTTTAGTTTTGCTGAACTGGAACCAGATCACAAATGGAGAGGAGCATATAATTCCACTTTTTTTTTTGTCAGCAGTTGGGCAGGTCTAAGAAAGTGCTCTCTCCTCAGTGCCTTGTCCCCAAAGCTCACTTGGCTTATCAGCCACATACTTAGTTGAATAACATCTTAACCACTGATGTGGCTAAGAATTCTCCTTTTTTTTTCACCAGGCTAATTATTTTTCCATCTGATTATGAGGGTTGGAGGATTGTAATCATCAGACTATGGATATGGCAGGCATACCATGTCAGCTCCTGCTTTGAAAGCCAGTGGAATTTGCTATGTTGGTCCCTTTGCTATGTTAAGGCTCTGAAAAAAGTCTGCTGAGAAATCATCTAAGTGTGGATTCTTGTTGGCCTTAAGCATAGGACAGGTATCAGAGAGAGCTGGTGCACACTGGGATGTGCAAAAAAGTACAGCCTATCAATGCATGAACTTCAATGACTATCAAAATTTGTGGCACTTGGGAAATTCATGTCTGTAGCTTAGGCAGCAGCCAAGTGGTATACTTGAAATCCGACTGGAACTTCAGATCTTTCTAAGTCCCCATTTTTATATGTCTTGAACATAACACAAGGAGAGCCTGGCTCCTACCACTACAGTAACAATGACTATGGTCACAAAGACCAGAGTTCTAACTGACAACATTGTCCTGACTTCCATGGGCTTCCTCTTTCTCTTGCCATTTGATTCACATCTCCTTACCAACCCCATTATTCAACTCATACACTTACAGGAAAAAATGATTGCAGGTTGTAAGTAACTATATACTAGCTATTCTAGAATAAGTGTAATATGAGGGAAGTGCTGCCTAGCTTTTTACTGCTTTACATCTTTTGAATAAATAATACTAGAAAGTGAAGGATGAAAAACAGAGGGAGATTAAGATAAAGAAATGGAATTTTAAAAATGAGATTAGATAAATAAAAATAGAATTATATATTTTTTCACTGTTGGGAAAGCAAAATGAAACCACATTTTAATTGAAAATTTTCACCATGGAAAAAGATTTTTCAGCTGAAAAAGTGTTCATACAAAAAAAATTCTGCTACATGTGTCAAAACAGTGTGTTAACTCATCAGAGGACCAGGATTTTTTTAGAGGCAATTAGAAGGTATATTTTAGAGCTAATTTGACTATCTAATGAGAATATCGCAAATGAAGTGATTCAAGATAGCTCAAGTACTAGTGATCACAGTTCGTCAAGGTCAAAAGTTTCAGTTATTAATATTTACATATATATAAGTAGGCAAATAGTTTATTCACAGTTAACACTTTAAAGAAAGCTGCGATGTAGTGACCAAAAAGGGATTATCATACCAATCTCTTCTGACATGCTGTTGAATTTCTAACTGCAGTACATATGTCCGAGAGAACACTATATTTAATTCCTGGAGAAAGAGATGATAAATCAAACTAAATGGAATTAATAATGCCTGATTACTAGTTATATACTTCACCTGGAGTATCATATTCAGCGGTGATCACCATACTTTAGGATATAATTGCTCTTCCAGGCTTATAATACAGAGTCTGAAGTACAATAAACCTTGGAGAAAACCATTAAAAAGATAGAGAGTAAAAACAGTACTTTATTTTTAATATTTGAATAAAAACTTCAGGGTTCAAGGTAACCATTTTGCATGGCATTTTTAGGAATATTCAGACAATTAACTGTGTGACTGGTGTAAACACATTCTGCTGAGCCATGAAAAGCAAAAGCAGCCTTAAAATGTTTTAATTTCTTTTTCCCTTCAGGGTTGTGACTTTATGAGAATGTGCTACTAAGCCTGCCTGAAAAGTCAGTTTATTTAAAAAAAAATGTTTCACACTATGGCATCTTTAACTTGACTATTTGTGTTGTAACATGATTTTTTGGCTGAAAAGGAAGAAATAGAAAAATATTTCCATTCATTTAAAACTGCTCTAGGTATACACAATCTGTTTCTTCTTCAACTGTCATATAAATCAGCTTAGAAAATCTGATGTTGAAGAATGCTACAAACTTACAAATGAGTATTGCCAAATGCTGGATAATTGGTACATCATACTTGAGGTCTTAAAACACAGAGACACTAGATTCCTGAAAACCTTACAAACTGCACATTCCTTATTTTTAAATATTTTTTACTCAAACAGTGCCTCTTGCAGGATTGGTAAGTTAGCTCCTCACTTTGTCAGTGAGGAGATTCAGTTAACAACTGTCTTATTTTATCCATTTGTGTAGTGCAGAAATGTCTACCTACTTATATGTGTAATCAAAATCAATTTCTCTATGGCCTTCACTTAATATCTAAGTACCAACTGACTGTTTTACAAGTGTAAAAAATCAGAGAGAGGACATTAGTTATAATGCTAAACATTTCTTTCTGCTTGCTCTTCATTAAAACTAAGGATATAAAAACACTTCCTCAGGCTAGACTTAAAGATTAATTTCTGAAGAGCTTTCTAAACTTACTGCTCTGTTAGGAGAGATGGTCCAGCAGTTAGGGATGTGATTGGCTTGCCAATCACTGAAATTTTGATATGTATACAGCTCTAATCTTTGCAAACATTTACTTCTTTTTGGCTAGTAAGTAAGAGGTGATCTTCTCTGGATTAGTTGCTTCACTACGTGCAGTGATCACCCCATGGCTACGTGGGTTCTTTTAGCTTCAGAAAGAATGACACCAATCCAAAGAAGGACAGGAAGCTTAAGTGTCTGCAAAACGAGAGAAGGAAGGTGAAGAGAAATAGAACACAATTACCTCTTTACAAATGGAAAAGTAGTCAAACTTGTCCTGCAGGATAATTTTGCTGATGCTTTCTGTGCAACAGTGTTTGAACAGCATGGTTTCCTTTGCTGAGAAGCTGTTTCCTCCCAGATTTTGCCTTGACAACTGGAAGAATGCTGTTCTGAAGAATGAGCATCTCACAAGTTCTACTGTACGTATAGAGCATATAGAGAGTCAGACATGAGGAAGATCCCTGCTGAATATTACTGCTAAGATAATAGGAGCTAGGAGCTCACTGTAGGAATCCTATCTCAGGTCTTTTCATGCAGCAGGATTTACATAACTTTGTTAGCTAGTGTCAGACAGAACTGAAAACACAGGGGGCTTACTATTTCACCAGAAACAAATAGGTCTGTGGTGGGAATTCTATATTAGATTCCCAGTTTTCTTGGAAGTGTATTTTTATACAGTTCTTATTATTTTTAATGGAATGTGAATTGATTTACTTGCACTATGGAAATAGTAAGATAATCAGGTCTGAGAATGATGTTTATTGCAATTTCATTTTTTACAATACAATAGGTTGCTAAAACTTCTAAATCACACAAGTTCTGATAAATCATCCTTATATAGTGTTTCCTACTGTCAATCCTTACCTTATTGTCCATAAATTTCATTTAACCCTCTCAGGACTATCTTTACTAAAAGACAAATGTGCTCTTGGTGGAAGACACTGAAAGCCTCCATGCGCCGAGATATCACATTCAGAAATTCACAGATCCATTTTTAAACTTTTTCACACAAAAAGTTTGCTACTGTTTCATGCTCTGCAGGCCCTGGTTAGCAGTAGTGGTTTGTTCTGTATAAGTAATTCCTGTTGCACTGTAAGAATCTTACGTACTGTGTAGGACAAGAATTTGGTAATTCAAATGAGACCCTATCTCTGAGCCATTCTTCCAGAAATGGTGTGATTCTGCTAGAAAGGATACCTCATGAAGGGGTTAGAGCCAATGCACACATTAAAATAACATGGCCACAGGAAAAAATTCCAGAGAAGATTTTTATGGCAAGAATGTATGATAATAGCCCTCTTTCGGCAATGAAGGATATAGGAGTCTGTTCCTGAAGTTTACAGAGCTTCCTTAGTAAATTTTTGTATTAGCAGTAAATTCCGGGTTGGATACTAATTTGTTGCATTAGAAAACTATGCCAAAGCACACTTTTGTTCTTGTCATGAAAATATGGAGAATAAGGTCTACATATCACTGCTGTGGCAAGTTGACATCAACAAGATTTATGCTGTTTGAAAACCCCATTCTTGCTGAATGCATTGCATATGTAAGTTCACTGTAATTTACTTGGAACTTTGCTACTACAAATAATGATATCCCTGTTTTGATATGACATGAAATTTATTTAATCTGGTACCTCATTTTGAAATATATTCATTAAAAGTGTTGAATGGTGAAAAACCTGTCAGCATAAATGGTGTTCATTTTCAATGTGACAGTATTCACAAGTCCCAAGAAATAGAACAGTTGAATAGATAATGTCACATATCATAGCATTATTCAGATGGTGTGATCTTTTTATTGATTGGACAGCAGTTGCAAATTCAGAGCTTATGCTACATTTCACTAGGATCATGACAATGAAGAACATGAGCAATGATCTGTCTAATGTGTGAAAATTGTGCCATGAAAGTAAATAAAGATAGAGTTTATAATTCTCCGTGAGGAAAAGGATAACATTTGTTCTGGCATTAAGCAATAATGAAACAGAGGTTCTGCTTTGTGCTTTAGACATAAAATGGGGTTATAATGGAAGAGCAATTCTTCCATTACTGATACTATGAAATAGGTGAAATGTTTAGCTTCCGTATAGTGTAAAAAAGCCGCTTCTCAAGCAGACAAACAGAGACAATTGTATTGCAACTGCAGTTTGCAATCTCTGTACTTTTATCAGCCTTTAAGACAGGACCCAAGATTTTTTGGTTGTAAATGCTGAAAGCTTTTTTAATAGTCTTTTCTCCTAGCAAAAAAATAAACTCAAACTTGGATCATACGGGAGACACTCATTGTATCTTGAGTCCAAAGAGCTAGACTAACAATACAACTAGAATTCTTAAAGCATCTGGAAAGTCCCTAAATGTGGAACAATTAAATGAGCATTATCTCTTTTCATAGGATTATTTGGATAGTGTGAATAGTGTTACATCAAGGAAGATAACTAGAATTTTTTCTGCACCTTTGTATTCTATCCCTCTCACCAGAAGGGGCAGAAGAGAGAGCTGATCAGGTGTATGAATATAGATGCTCAATGGCATTTTAAGTGCTACAGGGTATCCATGAGGTCCCCAAATGTCACTTTAGAAAGTCACAAGTCAAAGATCCTCTTTAATTTTTACCAGCTCCATAGAGATGTCTAGAACACTCTAGATCATTGCAGTGGCACTGTGTTAAGGCTGGTGAATTTCCCTGGGAGTATTTCTGGGATTTATTGTGTTTTTAAACAGTAAGGAGAAAGAAGTAGTGAAGAAAACAAAAATATGTAGTCAGACCTTGAGCCAGAGCATCAGGGACTTGGCATGTCTTATACTGTGCCCTGATACTGAAGGAATGTCTGAATGTCCCAAGTGAGATAGGTCCTTGAATCCTCATGTTTAAGACATACAAAATACAATACAGTTCTTCAGCATTCAGTTTTATAAGAAAAAGTAAAGCTTGGAAGAGGAGACAGAGATGAAGGGGTCTACACCTCTTGGGTTCTCAGGAGCAGAGGAAGAGGCATGTCCTTGCATGCCGCTAGGCTGTATTTTAAGAGCAGTTTCATAGCCCCCATATCCTCTCTAGAGGGCACTCTGGAACAAAACGGGATCAAAACAAGGGCTTGAAGAAAACGTCAAGCAATGGAGTTGCCTTAAGGTGTGCCTTCAGTTTAGGCTGTGTAAGTGCAGGCTCACTGCGTGTTGCATCAAGCTTGGCACTCGTATTTCTTCCTCCGTGTGATGATGCTGTTTGTCTGGCATTGATTATATAAAAGGGCCTAGGGGCAAAGAGCTTTAAAAGTATTTTGATGTTGCCTTCCACAGAAAGAAATACTTACAGATTATAGATAGCCTGTGAGGATTTTGCAAGAATAATGAAAGCTCAGAAGAACCAGCACACTCAGGTATGTAATAGGCTTGATTATTCTCTTGGTCTAGCCTGGATCTTCTTTGTTTGGGCCATATATTTGTTTATTTTCACTTGTTGAATTATTTGCTGGGCTGTTTTTTTCACAGCAAGCAGACAGAAATATCCATATGCATATTTTTCAAGGAGAAGTGTGCACAAGAACATATTGTTAGGTCAGGTTTTGTGCATGTGACCATTGACACATCTTCTTGGAGCTGTTAGGGCAAGGGAAATATTTCATGCTTGTCTGTTGGAATTTCTCATGAACATTGCTACCTTTTCATTTTCTTTTATTTGGACAATTCTTCTGAAAATCACTTAACATCCAGATTTGCATTTCTTTTGGGTATGCTCCTAGACTTTTACTCATCTTGCTCTTTATTGCCATGCACTTTGGAAAGGTGGGAGTGGAGGTGCCATAATGGATTGATTTCCTCCAAAGAGCAGCTCAGGGAAAATAGTTGGAAGGGATCTCTGGAGGTTAACTGGTCCTCCCTCAAGAAGGGATGCCTAGGATCAGTACCCTAGGACTATGCCCACATGGCTTTTGTATATTGCCAGACATGGAGAGTCCACAAACTCCCTGGGCAAACTGTGCCAGTGCTTAGTCACCCGCACAGAGAAAAAAAAATATGTTTAAATGGAATTTCTCGTGTTTGACTTTTTGTCCATTATGTCTTGCCCTGAACCACTGAAAACAGTTTGGCTCTGTTGCCTTTGCACTCTTTCTTCGGGTATTTACACACATTGATAAGATCCCCCACCTCAAGCCTTCTCCAGGTAGAATAGTCCAGCTCCCTCAGCTACTCCTCATAGGAGAGATGCTCCAGTACTTTCATTATCCTCACTGGACTGGCGCCAGTATGCTCATTTTGCTACTATACTGAGAAAAGAGCAATGTCCCCTGTTCTCACCTCTCCAAATTCAGGAGCAATGGTGCATGAAAGGTTCCTTAACAAACTTCTGTTAATGCCAGACAACCTGTCTGCCCTCAACACAGAGTTGCCTACAAGAGAGAGGAGCATTGGGGAGTACTTTGGACAAACTACGTTGCCTTGGGACAAAAAATGTGGTCTATGAAACCTAGCTGCAGTAATAAACAATACCAAGTTAATGGATAGGCAGGATCAAGTTCATCAGAAACAGTCTTTTATTTTCCCTAAACCTTTAGAGCAGTATCTCAGTCACTCCAACACAAGAAAAAAGGCTGGAAGATATTATTGATATATGTAATTTCAGTGGATGTGATTTCTTCTGGCGTGACAGACTGCTGTACAAGGAAAACAGATTACATTACATGACATATATTTGTGGATTACAGAGAACCAAAATAAGCAATTAGTCAGTTAGGTATATGCTACAGGTGCTTCTACTGGGTGCTTTAAAAGTGAAATTTTCAGCATCCTGACACAGTCAATATATTCTGCTATAACTGTTCAAATGGGTTAGGACTCTCTTTTCTAGAGCAGTGAAATAGGAATCCCTCACTGTGGGTGAGCAGCCCTGTGTTTCTGCTGCTGTCACCCCCCATGGTCTGTCCTTAGTGCTAGCAGTGCACCAGTGAGGCTGAGCAGCAGCGTCATGGGAGCAAGAAGGCTGCAAACTTCAGCAAAACCATTCAGCTGTGTGTGCCCTGGAGTCACAGCCATGGAACATGTCAGGAAAGCAGCAAAACATTGCAATTCCTCTACAGGATATCAAGGGATCCTTTATCTTGCTGCAGTCATTCATAGGCCCCTATCACATTCTGATGATGGCAGAAAATCATTGGCAGTAAAGTCCCTACTGTCCAGCAATGACAAAGAAAACGTCACCGTGTATCAATTGTCTTGTAGCAATTGTCACTGAGTACTGACAGCATGCAAAGTGCACTGCCATTCCAATTATTAGAAGGTCTCTTAGTCCAACCTGGTTTTCCCAAAGGTAATTGATATCAATTTATTTATCTAGTTCTTCCTAATTACAAGAAGAAGAAAAAATGGCCTAGTGAGATGCATTGGCATTTCATAGTGTTTTCAGGGGAAAAATCCCCAGTAAAGTAGACAAAATATATTTCTGTAGGAGAATGTGATAAGTCATTCTCTATTGATTTTAAAACTTCGTATGAGGAAAGTTTTGCAGTATTTAAAATGAGATTGAAGAGTGAATGCATTGGATTTTTTTTATCTGTATTATCAAAGTCTGGGGTTGGTTTTGATTCAGTCTTTTTTTTCCTGATGAAATGTTTCATGTTGTAATGTAATAGAATTAATAAGATCTGATACACTGACTTTTAATGAAATTTCATTTTTCAAAAATAGGCACATAAAAATGTCTCCATAATAAACTTAATTAGAGAAAATAGAAGATTGTATTATTTCATCATTAATACAAAGAGATGGATAATTAGGAGGATGCGATATGCATATTGAGTGAAATCAACACTCCTGCAGAGGGCTGAAGAATCTGGGCCCCATGTGAGAAGTTATTTTAGCCAAGGAATGGGACTCCATGAGCTCCATCACTGGAAGGATTTCTAAGGATATAGTATTCAATACTCTTCAATAGTACTTTTCCAACTCAATGCTCTACTGTCTCTTTCCTTTTCTTTTCTTTTCTTTTCTTTTTTTTTTTTTTTCTCTTTGGTGATCTGATACCATTTCTCTGTAGCCTAAATGTCTTTGTATTAGCCATTTTGTTTCAGTTGCTACCCAAAAAACCTTCAAATGCTTCATTTTCTAAGTTCATTTATTCTCCCCTTACTGTTCTTTTTACTAAAGCTCTGCTTTCTTGTTTTCAGTAATTTTCATGACATTTTTCTTCACTTTCTTCTGTACTAGCATGTCTTCATGTATCTCAAAAAAGTTATTGTCAAAGTCTTCTTTCATTATGTAACTCTCACATCAGTTAATGCACTGCACATGTCAATATTTTTATTAACCAGATTTTACAAAGGAAATGGTAAAAATCCTCTATTTAGCCTGAAAGCAGATTATTTGTGATTGTAGTATAAACTGTGTTATTCAAACAACTGTAGAGATGACAGAGCCAGTTTCCATTTTCCTGGGGAATGAAGCAAATTAATTTTCTGATGCAATCAGAATGAAAGGTAGTTTTTCAACTGTTGAGGGTGAAATTCACTCCTGTTCACAGGGTCTGTACAAGGACCCTGTTTAAGTTTGTCTGATGCATGAGACCTTGTATGGGCAATCTACATTGACAGAAATTTATAGACCTGATTTCTTCAGTCTATTATATTAGTACAGTTCTGAATAGGCTAAAGCTCTCACTGGTGGATTTCCTCCTGTAATTCCATTCTTTTTTCTCTGTTACCAATTTTATGATAGTTATTAAATTAGCCTTGTCAAGGATGGTAGTTTCCCAACCTGTCCTAAAATATCACTAACTTATTTAAAAATAATAGCCAATATATTTTAAAAGTAATGTACTAAATGATGCTTATATTGACAATTAAGATTCTCAGTCACCACATTTTATAAGAAGCTATATAATAATGAAATAGTATAATAGGATTTGCAGGAAAAGTAGCTAGTAAAACATTTACATTTCAAGCCTACAAATAACAATGGTATTTTTAGAAGTATTACTTGCTGTTCCTCCAAATTAAGGTGCCTAAGGTGACTTCTAAAATTCCTTGACTGATGGATGCAGAATGGTTTGGTTTTCCACTCTGAAAGAAGTCTATCATGTAGTGTGACTTTTTGTGTGTATTTTAGATGAGGTGTTTCTTTTGTTTTTACACAACAGTTTCCATTCCAGGCAGCTGCAATAAAGCACCATGCTGTGCCCCCTTCTTATAAAGCCTGAGCTGAGAAATATTGCTTAAGAAGACACTAGAAGCCAAAGCTAACTTCAAATGTCAGTGAAACATATTCTGACCATGCATTCCCCAGGCTGGAATTTATAAATGAGCCTCTCAGCTCCATCCTGCCATCTATACTTTCGGCAGATCTGTCTGTGCCCCCACTCCCCAAGTCACCTGTAGCAGTTGTGACCTCACTGGACGACTGTAGCCTTCTGCAGACTGTTTCAAAAGCACATCAGTGGTTTAAGATCAAATTAACATTCCCCATTTAAAATTCTGATATTGTGAAAAGGATATTTTCCAACCTAAGATTAGTGCTGTGAGTTGTTCCTTACCCCTTCTCACAAGTGATTCATTTTGTTACCTATCAGATACCTCGTGGCAGGGGGTCTCACGTCCAAGTTCAGACAAAGACTGATCATACCTGATGAGCAGTCTTAATGATTGACTGCTTGTAAAGAAATTTCTGCCAGGAAGAAATTCCCTTATTCTGTGAATTTGTTTCACGCCAACCTGGTCTTGCTGTATTTTGGTAGTTGTCTCAGGGTCTCCTAGCTGCAGTTCCTGCTCCAGAACTGTGCACAGCTTGGAGGGCTGCTGGATGTTTCCATCACCTCCACCTCCTTCATGCAATAATGTACCACCAATCCTGTGTCTCACTAGAGAAGTGAGAAGGGCTTTAAGCCAAGAAAGGGTTAACTTTTTGCATTAGCCAGGAGATGGGGTGTGCCAGGGCCCAGGTGTTATTCTATACCCACTCACATTGCAGGGGACTGGGTGGGCAGAAGGAACTCTCTCACTTCTGAGAAGGGTGTTCTTTTTGGTTGGGAGAAAACATGGTGAGGAAGAGCCAAGTTGGTATCATCACAGGCTTTCCATGTAAATTGTTTCTTTGTCTTATACCTCTTGTTATTATTATTAGTATTAGTTGCTGTCACTGTTAATTTTCCTATCCCATTGGTGTTTCCAGTAAATTGTTCTTATCTCAGCCTGCAATCTTTGCCTTTTTTGCTTTCAATTGGAAGGAAAGGAGGAGTAAGCAGTAGCATGGTTTTAGCAGTACTAAATTGGAAAATACCATTCCCAAACCATGACAGAAAGTATGTCCCTCATACACCTGTAGTGTCCTAATTCCTACAGTAGTGTCTGAGGAACCACAAGTGGAGGCACACTTTGAGCTCCCTGACTTCCTTCTTGGGGCTATCAATGGGGTCTATGACCAAAGGACATACCCTCTTGCAGAACCCCCTCTTTTTGTGGGTGCTGTGCAGGATAACTCAGACTTCTTGCTCCAGGCTCTGAATGCTGCTGCAGAGGTTAGGTATCCGGAAAGCAAGCAGGCCTCCCAATTGTATGCACTTAAATCATTATCAAGCTCTTCAGTCAGTGGTATGGCCAGCTTCATACTGGAGGCAAGGCTGACAGAAGTGGCACCTGGGCTGTATCATCTAACCCACTCCAGCTGCTCTCCAGGACAGAGCCTCAGCCAGCATGGGTGAGCTGCTGGTGAGGAGCCTGAACTGCACCTGCCTCTTTATTTCAAATCATGTCAGTCATTTCTTAAACATGGTTCTGGGTTCCTCCATTGATGTGCTGCTTGGTTTCTACCTCAATGAAGACCGTATCCACCCCAAGGAAAGGTGGATGAAAGATGGAAAGAAAAGAAAAATGGAAGAAATGAAAGATGGAAAGTCTAAACCATGCTTTAAAAGTGTCCTCAGATGTCTCCTTTAACCTTTGAGCATGTCTAGCTGAATAGCTTTTATTAGGTGTCTGATTTTAGATGATGAGGTTTAGATGAGTCACACACTAAGGCAATATTTTCTGTCTCCATGAGAATTGTGTAGAAGTTTTCTCCAAAGCTTCTGGACTGGCTCTCATATGATTTCCCACTCTTAACTTGGTCTACTTACCCATCCTTTTAGGGATCCATTTGTATCTTCCTTGCATCCGAAGTGGAATAGGCGGGCCCCAATGGCCACCAGTAAAACAGCTGTTAGCAATCCATTTTATACAGGTTTTAAAACTCTTGGGGAAAGACTTGGGGCAATGGAGGCTACCATTCCAGGCGGAGATGCCTCAGCTCTCTTTTTAGCATTTAGAGGCATCAGTCTCCTCTACCTGGCTACAATGCATAATTCAATTACCATTATCCCTTAAATGCTTGTCTGCTGTTATACAAACTATTCTCTGTTTACTCCTGTGATCCCCTTATAGATGCATTTCCTATTGCCATCAGTCTGTGTCTTTTTATGTCATTTTACTTCTCTGCTAGAAGCCATATAATTCTTATCATCTCCCAGAGAACATCATCCAATCCTCCTCTACTTTATATTATATGTTGCTATCAATATTCCATTCTTATATATTTTAATCTCAGTTGAGAATATTGTATCATCTTTACTTTGCTCTGATAAAAGAAATGTAATATTTTGGTATGAAAACTACTCTGTAATCCACATGAATATACAAGAGATTTGTTTTCTGTATTGAAAAGTGGTCTTTTTATACAGTATCTTTAAATCAGAAAAGATATTACATTTTTTAAAACATATTTTTCCTTTAAAGGTTTTATTTAGTGCTCATGAAAGCTGCCACATTGACAGTTCTGAGAAAAGAAGCCATTTTAATTGGCCATGGAAGAGATAAGTAGCAGCAGTGTAAGATTCCTAGTCTACTTATGCATTCACCTGAAAAAATCTATGATCCTGCTCCCATTCAAGTCAATAGTAAAATTCCCTCAAACCTGGTACTTCATTTGGCTTCTAAGTCTGCCCATGAAAATAATCCTTATGACAATGGCAGATGTGCTGTATTCTTAAAACTCTTCTCCAACTGGAGATAGGGTGAGTTTGCTCTGAGAACTGAGCACCTTTCATTCAGCCACCTCTTGGCTGCTATCAGTCTACACCAGCTTCATGTCAGTGACATAAAGAAGGGGGGGACTATAGCTCTTCACTGCTCTCTCAAGTCCCCCTGATGATATTAAGATTGTGATGGTATTAACTGTGCGTGATATATTACAAATCTCCTTCAAAGTCACATTTTAGCTCTAAAAGAAGTGAGAGACTCTATCAATAAATAGATGTATGGTGTCTACCACTGTGGTTTGTAAATGTTATGCCCAGAAGAAATCTTCTTTTTTAAACAGATGGATCCTTTTTACTTGATTCACTAATGTTTTACAATTAACTAATTACCAGGTTTATTGCCAAAATTAGCAATAAAAAGTGTTAAGGAGTTTTGACCAAAGCAGTCTGGCAATTACATAGATACAAAATAATCTGCATGATAGTTTGAGGCTAAACATTCCTCAGATCGGAATTTTTACCTGCTGTTTTCAAATAAAAGTTGACAAATAGGAAACCAAACCCTGCAGATTTTCTCAAGCATTTCATATTTGAGAGCCCCAGCCTTAATTAGTATTAATTACAGGTAACACAACAAAAGTTTGAAGGGCTGATTATGCATTTTCTAGGCAAAAAAAGCTGTTTAATATCCTACACTTTGATGGACGAGCTTCTTTCAGTCTCCTCTAATGATATAGTTCTGGGTCAGGAATCTTTGTGCTTTTTGTGCTATAAATAATGTTTGGTTTTAAAGGGCACCGTATCATCTAGAAAAATATATCACAAAGGACATTTAAAATCTAATTATTTAATATTACTGCAGGTCAGGAAGAGAATAGGGAATTACTGTAAAAATAGACTACTGACTTTTGAGTAATCAGCTGCATAATTCTTATGTAAAAATCCATCCCTTTCAGCTTGACACCACAAAAATGAAAATTAACAAACCCTATATAAGTTTTAAAAGATCTTATTAGTTTTGTAGATATGTCTCTAGGATTGTTTAATAGATGGGGACCAGTCACTCCTGACCATGAAGGTTTCAAAAGAAAATATATACAGAAATACAAAAGTAAGTAATTGTCAAGTCAGGAATAGTTCACAAGTATATGTAGCTGGTGTGTGTTCATACATCCATATATGCACCAATTCAGTAATCACAGAATGGATCAGGTTGGAAGGGATCTAAATGAGTTGGTTATCTGGTTCAACCTCTCTGCGCAAGCAGGGTAATCCTAGAGCACAAGGCACATGATTGTGTCTGGGTGGTTCTTGAATATCTCCAGTGAGGAGATGGACCCACAACCTCTCTGGGCAGCCTGTTCCATGTGCAGTCATACACACAGTAAAAGAAGTCCTTTCTCATGCTCAGGTGGAACTTCCTGTGTACCAGCTTCTGCCCACTGCCTCTTGTCCTGTTGCTTGGCACCACTGAGCAGAGCCTGGCTCCATTCTCCTGCCACCCTCCCTTCAGATACTGACAGACATTGATGAGCTCCCCTCTCAGTTGTGTCTTCTTGAGGCTGAACAGGCCCAGCTCCCTCAGCCTGTCCTTGTAACAGAGATGTTCCAGTCCCTTCATTGCCTTTGTCACCCTTCCCTGGACCAGTTCCAGGAGCTCCATGTCTCTCTTGTACTGAGGAGCCCAGAACTGGACACAGCACTCCAGAGGAGCTTCACTAGGGCTGAGCAGAGGGGCAGGATCAGCTCCCTCAACCTGCTGTCAATGCTCTCCCTAATGCACCCCAGGTACCATTGGCCCTCTTGGCCACAAGGGCACTGCTGGCTCATGGACACTTGGTGTCCACCAGGAGCCCCCAGGTTCCTCTCTACAGAGCCACTCCCCAGCAGGTCAGCACCCACACTCAGTGCTGGTCCCTGGGGTTATTCTTCCCCAGGTGCAGGATCCTGCATTTGTCTTTGTTGAATTTCAAATAGTTACTTTCTGCCCATCTCTCCAACCTGTCCAGGTCCTTCTGAGGGCTGCACAGCTCTCAGGAGGATCAGCCCAAAGCTTCTCCCAGCTTTGTGTCATCCATGAACTTGCTGAGGAGGCATCTGGACCTTCATCCAAGTCATTGATAAACAAGTTAAACAATGATTTATTATCCTATCCATTGTGACCCATTATGTTTTATTACTGACATTGCATCTTACACACTTGTTTATATTTTTCTTTTTGGATTAGATCTATCTTCTGAAGGTAACATTTAAACTGACATTGCATTCCATTTTTAGTAGAATGGAAAGAGAAGTAAATATGTAACTCTGTTACCAATAAAGAAAATTATAAAATTCCATTTTCTAAGGAGTACAAGAATATATGATATTACATCTTTCCAGTATTTAAGTAAAAATTACAACCCTGTTTAAATTTCTGGTAAGGAAAACTGTCCTTTAAGTGACCAGAAGAATAAAATAGTGATTTTCTTTTAGAATAATGGTATAAAGCCTCTATAAGATGGATTTGATAAGACATGACTTGTTATTTATTTGAAGGTAATATCCATACTGGAAAGTTTTTTGGGACTGGGAAGATTGTTATACTTAGCAATTGTCTTAAATGAAAGTTAATTTTTTTTCCTATGACTGCATTTTGTTTTTGTTATGCTAATTTTTATTCATTTCAAAGGGACTGTTCCTTTTCTGACTCATAGTTATGTGAATGAAATATAGACATACATTCAGTTTGGTTTTAAAGACAGCCCTTAAATTTATATTTAACAGAGTCAATATATTTGTTTATCTTACCGTGTATACTAGCTTGCACTTTTTAAGAAGTTCATTTATTATGGATTCAATTAATGAACTGAAGCATACTTGCAGTAATTTATTCACGATGGGCCTTGTCTATCTGAGGACACTTCAAGAGAGGCTATAAAGATTGGGGAAGTTTGGCATTGCTTCAGATTGTAGAAATATTCTTCCTTTAAGTTCCTAGGATTACACTGGGCAGAATATTTCATAAGGAGCATATATACTTCAAGGGAAAATATCAATTTATATCACTTTTTTTAAACTGGTGGATGCTGTCATTCCCTCAGAAAGGGGTGTTATAATAACAGAAACAGTGAAAGATTTAACTATAGCAGAGCTAGTTGACAGTGCTATAATATACAATTTATACCATTTGATACTTGTTAACAAGTGCAGTGATCCATGAAGAAGATCCTTGAGTTTTTTGTGTCGAAGTTTAAATTAATGGTTTGGGAGTAGAGTCTATTAGTGTGTGCCACATAGCTAGAAATTCTTTAAATTCAAGACAAACCATGCACAGGCTGGGGTTTGCAAGGTGCCTAGTTGTGGGTGTGATCAAAACCAGTGCTTTCTTCTGCATTTTCATTACAGTGTGTCATTGAAACACAAGTTTGGAGGATGCTTCTTCTCTTTACCATATGTTTGATACTCATGTCCCCCCCAGGCACAGGGGAAGGCAGGTGGCAAGAGAAAGGGTACCTTAACAATATTACTACCTTTTTCAAATATAAAATAAGAACATACACAAGTTTTCAATCTATCCAAACTTTAAGGATTAGCGAAGGATCCTCAGCACATCAGCATCTGAATCTTTAGGGGCAATTGATGGAATCACATGCCAGTGTGGCCTATGGGGCTATCCAGTGATTCCTAAGAACAGTAGAGATATTGTGTGAGTGAAAAACACTAAATCATAGAAGAGTGAAATCATAGAATGATGATCTGAGGATCAGAAAGAAGGTTTTGACCTTGAAGAGGTTTAAGAGTACATTCTGAACAGCTGTCTGGGACATAATTAAAGGCATTTTAACATGATAAGCCCTGAAGAATGCAAACCATCATCTGTGCACATGGAAGAGCAAAAGATATTGCTTTTATAGCTGTAGAGCTTATGGTCAGAAGTGATATGAAATATTAGAAATGTGACAGTTTTATAATAATTTTATACTCATTGTAATAATTTTCATTTGCAGCTTTTTGCCAGTGAATCTCTGGAATGGCATTAAGTATTTCTCACTTCAGCTTACCCTGCAATATTAGAGTGTCTCTGTGGGCTTTCTTTTTTCACATATCTATATGCTTACAAGTTGCAAGCAAACAGGCATTAAAACGATGTCTGCTATTCAAGGTAAGAAAAGAATGAGGAACAAGAGTTCTCAAAGACATTCTAGTAAGTTTCTACATGAAGAATACACTCCCAGACCTCCTGAAGTCTCTTATAAAATCACAAGTGTGGCATTTCAAGCAAGAAAATAAGTCTTGTTGACTTCTGCAAACTAATTATTGCCAAAAAATGGAAGATGAGAAGAAAATATGTAGATGAGGAAAATCAGTACATTATTTTTTTCTTCTTCTTCAAACTCTGAAGCAGTTTAATCAATATCCCCTGGACCACATAGAGGTCACATTGTAATTTAGCTTTTCTGTAAAACACAGGATGGACTATGTAATTCACCCTGTGGGTTCATCACAATGAAATTGAAAACCAGTGATACATTACACATGAATTTATCTTCTCCTGAGAAGTATGTATAGGTCCAGAGCATAGAGAACTCCATGTAGTTGAAACTGAAGTGCTTTTATTAATACTGGGGAAGTGCCACAGTTGAGCTGCTGGTTTATGACTGACAGCTTTGGCTCTCTGAATTCCTCTCTTCCTTTAGCTAGGAGATAATTTCTCACAAGCTATAGTAGTATCTGGTTCCTGCATTTAAAATTCACTAATCAGTCTGATACATGACTGTAGAGCTAAAAAACAGACAAAACACCATGCACTATGCAATTAAAGTATTTGCTTTGTCTCCTTAGATAGTTACTTCTACATTAATTTGACAGAAAATTAATCCTCCACATACTCAAACTCCATTTTATAATAATTCTGATTATTTATCTTAATAATAATCATAGCACATTTAGCCTAGATCTGTCTGTTGGGAGAGACTACATTTATAAATGTCACATACCTTTCCTTTTGGAATACATATGGCAAAGCTGTGTCCAAAACTCTGCACGCAGTACAATAAATCCATTATTCTCACCATTTCTGATCTCCCCCCGATAAATGGACTTTGTTTAAAACCTTTAGGGATGCCAAGTCTTGGGCTAAGAGCAAATATGGTGAAGTTAATATAAAAGAATTCTTAGATAGGGGTAATAACAGTTGGACATCTATAGCTCAGTTGAGCTGTGAAGTGTTGCAAGCAACTTTAAGCAAGTAGCACATGATGCCTTAAAAAGTAAATTTTTTCTGCTTTGGATAGTGGAAGCAGTGGCAGCCGTGTGTAAGATGAACTCACACAATTGGGTTCAGAAATTTGCCAAAGGCTCTGACACAGAGGGGCCCGATTCTGTTTGGAGCAGGAAAGCTTTGCTTTTCAGTCTCTCGGGAGCTGCTGCCTCACCCAGATGTAACACAATCAGTACAGCTTGTGCCACTGGACTTCAAAGGCAATGGGACAGAATCTGAGGCACAGTGGGGTCCTTGTGCCTGGGTCTGTGGCAATAGGAGCCATGTAAACAGCCCTCAGCAGAGAGAGAGATTCTCAATCCTTCACTTCCCCAAATATGAAATTCAACACTTTTGTGTTATTGATTTTTTGTATCAAAATAATATTGGAGATTTATATAACTGCTGCTGTCGAATATTTGTAAAAAACTCACAGCTGCATCACATCATTCAAATGTTTTCGGCATTTGGGCTGTACTGAGATGAAAGCTACTGCCTTCTTTTACACTCACTAGGAACCTCCAAATTGAGTCACTTCCCCAAAAGGTATAATGGATTCCTAAACTGCTAAATTAATCTGAAAGATACTGTAGAGTCTTGCATATAGATAATCTGCAACAAGCGTATTTTTACAACTGTAGTAGTCCTCTGAGATGAGAAAGATTACTTCTCTCCATCAGTTTTTTATTGTTCTCTGCTGATAAGGACCTTTACTACTGTTAGGGTGCTTCCCTTCTGTTTAACCAAGAATGAAGAAAGCTATTTTTATCACTGAACAATACTTAGTTCTGTATAAAAATCTTTCATTTTTTGTCATGTTTGTAATGCTTTGAGCTTAATGCCTCAGTGAAAGAGTAGCTGTTCTCAGTGCAGCTGTTTATGGCACTCAACAGAAACTTTTTGATTTCCTTTAGTTTATTAATCTTTACATCTATGCTCTGCTTTATACTGAATGTGTAGCTGCATTTTTAGCTTTTATTTATGTCTGCATTAGCCTCTTTTATTTATATCTGCATTAGACTCAACACTGATAGACATTGCTAATTAAAGATGTACAGCAGTTATTTGATGCCATGAAAAATGGCACTTATAATTTCCTGCCTTATAAACTGAAAGGGTAGAAAACATTTAACCACATTAAAGGCAACAGTAAGAGTTTGTTTCCTTTACATAGGTTTCTCACAGCACAGAAATAGGGGTACAGTGCAACATTTTTTTTCTGCATAAATGTTCTTCACCATTTAAACTCTGTTCAGAGTGAGGATTTTTCAGAGAAAAATGATCTTCAATTAATTGTGTTGTTTCCTGATTTCAATTTACTCACCTCCTACAAAAAAAGGCTAACAGTTTCTGACTGCCTACTGACACTATTAAACAAAATGAAATAAATATTAGTTCAAACACTGTGCAAGTGAAGAACAGTAGATTTTGTGCCTGTATAGTGCTGCTTACACAAGCACAATGCTAACTACCTCACAGGCATTGATTAGCATGGTATCTGTGTAAGACACTCCAGACACAGACAGATTAATGAGCTCCTCTGCATTTAACTGCCTTCGCCATTAATTCTGAGGTTCAGAGGAAACGAAGGGAGAGGTATGCTCTGATACAAATCTATTTATTCTGTCAAATCTCATAAAACTTCAGTCTTTTATATTAAGATCATTATATACCAAAGGCAAGTAAACTGCAATGGTCGTGCTTTACTGTATTTTAGTCTTCATTCCATATATTTTTGCAATTCTAAATCTCTATTGAGGCTTTTAGTAAAATGGAATCAGAAGTTTGCTAGGTTCTGACTGCATCAGTTGAAAAGGGGGCAGACAGAATTATAGGTCACAATAATTTTTCTCCCTTTTACCTGTTTCCAAGGTCTTACGGATTTGTGGTTTTCTGGTTTAAATTTGCTGAGCCAAGAAATCAGTGCTAAAACTCAAATATATTCTTTGTATAACCTGTTTTATTTAGCCCACGCACATCTCATCTCTCCTTCTTCCTCCATCTCAGAATGGAGAGAAACACAAGCAGTTTCCTTGATCCTTGAAGCTTCACATCACTTTGTACCAAATAAGCTCAGTCTCTTTTCTTCTAACTCACAACCTTTTTTCCTTAGGATTTTACTTGCAGTAGGCTGAGCTTAGATTACGGTCACTGCCTTTGCTTCCAGGACAGAACCTTGTAGCTTTGTTTGAACTACTTGGATGCCCACTTCTCTCGGTTGCTAGTCCAATGACTTTATTCATAAAGCAGGTTAATTGCTTCCACTGTGGGTAAGAGGACAGTCATTGATGAAGTCACAGTTAAAAATAGCAAAGATGAACTATCTGGGGAAGAGGTGTTTTGACTTATTGTTACTCAGTGACAAAATAGCATCCTTTTTGATATTCATTGAAGCTCAAAAAATTCACCTTAAAACAAAATTTATGAAGAATCCCAATAACTTGCTTTTAGAAGAAAATCCTAATTCTGGCAGGAAAAGAAGAAAAAGAAATCACATGTAAACTTTCAGTCATATTCAGTAGATGATCCCACCTGATCAGGCATCCCCAGGTCCTTCAGACATAAACACTATCTGAATACCTGAAATTATTAACTTGTCTTTTAATGCTGCTGTAGTAAACTATAAAAATGGTAACAGGCAACATTCACTTTTGAACAGTAAAGAAACAGCTCCCAAACCATTTAGACATTGAAAATTAAAGCAGGATTCAGAAAATGTGGGAAACTAAGTACAGGAAAGCTTTCTGCATTCTACACCAAAATGCTTTGGGAGATGCAGATAATGACATTCAATAAATGCCTGACTGAATCACATTGGCAAAGAAATCTATCCAAACTTTTTGGAAAGAAGATGTCTCATTGATATTGACTGCCTTTCTGGTCTGATTTCTTGGCTGAGCCTTTTGTACAGACGAAACAAAGAACCAACACAGTCCTTATGCTCCTTGTAACACTTTAGATGGAGTTAGACTCTTCAAAGACCTGTGTAGGAAAATGATGCACTCTAATGAAAAGGGTTTGACTGTCACTTTTTTTATCCAAGTACCTATTCATTTGTATACAGAAATAACTTTTCCATGCTTGAATTAACATTCATCACTAATCTGGAAAGATTTGGGCAGTGCAGAACCAAAGAAAGAAATGTGTAAAATATAACTTTTAATTATAAAATCAAAACATTGAGGGATTATTTATATTCTTTTTTCTTTATATTTATATCCAGCTTTATTAGGAGTAACAACACCACCTCAAACCTTTCAAGAGCAGAAGTCATGAAAAGATTTGCTAGAATAAGTAAGATAATGCCTTAAAACTTGTATAAAAGGGAGTTGCTTAGAATAATAATCAGGGTTTTAAGAAGCATCTCAGATAAAGGGTGAAAAGGACTTCCTTCTTCTGAAATTAAATGGGAAACAAGTTGGCCTTCTGTTTCACAGAGAAGATGAAAGGTAAAATAAAATATCATTCTTTATTCTTAAATTGTTGTACAAGACTGAGATAATGTTCTTGATGTTCTGTCCTGGTCAATAACCCTCCTGAGGAGCATTTATTATGTTTAATATTGTAAAGCAAAAAGGAAATTTTAGCTGTATTAATTAATTAGTAATGCCTCATGTTTCTTCAAGAATAGTCTTTTGGCTTTAGGTTTGCAATCCCCCTGCTGTCTGCATCTGCTTGATCTGAACTTTTTTGGGCCAGATTATTCTAAATAAAGCTTTTTGACAAATGGAATGGACTTGATATTCCTGCTCTCATGGATAAGTGAGGGAAATTGGAAGGCTGCATGACTGCAGCTATCATACCATGTCTAAAGGAGGAGACAGTAGGGATTGGATTAAGTAAATTTAGTAGTTATGTTTGAATTATGCAAGCTGCAGATCAGTACTGAACTGGACTGGCATTATTCAATTGCCTTTTAACTCATCCCTTTGATTACTTGCTACTAAACTGATGGCTTGGAAAGAGTGAAAGGAAAGTTTGTAAATATTCAAATGTCCTCCTAAATGTACAACTCTGGCAAATAGTGATGGCAGCAACAAAATTCTAGTGCATTACATTTAGCTGTAAGAAAATAACAGGCCTCCCTCCTTCCCAACTTTACATGTCATGCTCTTACATAAGATTTAGCAAAGTAAAATAACAGCCCTGGAATCATTAGCATCTGGTTCTCACAAATAATGACTCTTAAGTCTGTTTTGAGAATGAACAGATGATAGATTTTTCTTTCAATGAGGGTATTGTAAGGGGCAAAGAAGAAAGAAAGGCATAAAAGCTACTCAGGGACAGATCAGAATAAGTATAACTGCAACATTGCCAAATCTGCTGAAAAGGGAGTATTTTTCTCCCTCCTCTCCACTAGAAATTGCATTAAGTATATGTGCACCTTGTGCATGACAAGGTCTGAGCCATGGGCTTTGGCACTGAGAGCCTTCTGCTGTATTAAAATCAGGAAAGAGACATTCACATCCCCAGCTCAGAGAGGGAAGAAAGCTGGTGTTTCCCAGCCGAGTGCAGTGTCTTAGCCCTGGGTTTTCCCCTGCTTTTCCAAAACAATACAATGGGACAGCTGATACAGCAGATGACTTATCCTAATTTGCTTTCACACAGGAAGTGGAGAATCTCAGTATCATGTCTGTCAGCAGCTGGTTTAATTAGACAGTACATACGTTGAAATATAACTTAGGTTTATGACTTCCCTTGTGTGAAGAAGTGACAATTTCAAGCACAAGCTCAGCCCCAGAATATGTAGCACAGAATTCTCTGCTGACCCGAGAAACTCCGGCAGGTCCTTTTCTTCTCTTCAGACTCTGTTGTCCAAACCTGATCAGGAAGGATCCCAAAAGTGGAAATATGAACTGCCTCTTCTAATTTCAGAAAAGTTTGTTCCATTATTAAGAAACAGGCATCCTTATGTTTTGGCTGAAACAGAACTTGTCAGATTCTTGCTTTCCTTTGTCAATACCAGCCTAGAGTAGTCCTGGCAGTTCTTGAAGGAGTTACTCACTGCTACAGATTCAATTCCCACAGACTCCATGGCAGATATTGAAAATGAGCCACTCATCAGATTCGTGTCCAGAAGAGATATGTTTCCCTCATTCCTCTTGCTGTGTCCAAGCTCTGTTAGCTACTCATATCACCTGGCACAAACGTACTGTTCCACTTACACTTATTTCCCAGTAGAACCACAGTACTTTTTTCACCACTACCATGCACTTATAATTTAATTAAACCCCAAAAATGTAAATTATACTGACCACACTGGTTTTGCCAGAAGTCAGTACCTGAACCTCTGTAATGGAGGGTGCAGTGGAATCAGTTCTTTTCTCCTCTGATCCTTTTGCAGTAGGGCGCACTAGCATAATGATGTGGAGACTCCAAAATAGAGGGAAATGGAGCGAGAATACAGGAGAGAGAATACAAAAACTGTGGGAAAGATGTGAAAGCTGACAAATTAGATTGTGAAGCCATTGGGCTTGCTATGTTTGTGCAGGGTATAATGTTATTGGGGCAGTCAGGATATGAACAATAATGAGAGTTTAGTTGATGAGATGCACAGTGGTTAGCTGAAGTAGTACCTTTTATTGATTTCTCAAACTATTTAATTCTTTCTTTTTAGCTTACTCAGATATCTATTTAGTTGGCATCTGTCTTAACTTCATATATCATTGTAACTGTTTTCTTCCCAGACTGACTGCTACTTAAGGGATAATAGGAGGGATGCTCTGTTTTACTAGACAATAATATGGTTCCTGCTTGAATCAATTACAAGGCTGAAGGGAACCTGATTATTGCCAGAGAAAATGGGGCATCCCTCCTATTGTGCTTAATATACTGGAAGTGAACCAATAAAGTTGATTTTTGGATACAAAGTTAATTACATTGAAAAATCAGCTGTAATCCATCTGATGAATACTGCTTTTAAACACACAGAAGTATACTCATTTAGGCCTATTATTTCCTATTTATAGGAATTAGGGTCTCTATAAAGTTAACTGATCAATTTAATTTTAATTGTTCCCTTATTATGGAAAGAAGTATGGAATTGAGATAATACTCATATGCCCACCTCTTAAAGGGTGTCCTGAGAATTAAACAGTTAATGCTTTTACAGCACTTCTAACATTTACAAGGAAATACAAGTGCTTTGCATTATTAAGTAATAATTAGTATTAAGCATGAGTAGCTAAAGAGAGGTTACAGATTGCTTTCTTATGCCCTTTCCAATCCCTACTGCTTATTAGGAGGAATCCTACCCAGGGTATAGACAATGTCCTGCTTTAGGAAGACAATTTACATCTGCCTGCCTTTGTTTCAGTAAATCAAGCCTTCTGGTTCTTTTTTTACTCGAAAGTGAGAGGGATGAGTTTACTGGCAATGCAAAATTGCACCTTTAACAAGGCTGTGTGTAGGCAAAACATATTCCTACAAGCCACTATAGGAGATAGAACTTGTTGGAAAATAGGCCAGCTGGCTGCCCATTTACTCTTTATCGACTTTCTCCCTTCCACAATTGGGCCCTTGGCAATCCTGAGATTTTCTGTGATAGCCCTGACCAATAAAAGAGGAAAGGATTACATTTCTGGTAAAAATCTACTAGTGGCAGGAAGGACACACTGCAATGCCTGATTTCCTCAGCTCTCAGGTCCTTCATCTATTGTGGAAGAAAAATATCTAAGAAAAAAGAACTGGGTGTGCTGTAGGTATTCACATATTCATGAACTTGAACCTCTGATGTTGCAGTTCCTGAGCTCCATCCAGGGAACAATGAGTGCCCCTTGGTACAAATGTGGTAATGTGGAAATATATATGTCAGTCCTGATCAACAATCGCCCGTATGGGTTTGCACAAAAGGATAATGATGGACTCACAGGAATTTCATTGCCCATCCTCCAATTTTTAAACCATAAACATGTGAAATAGGGAGGCTGCAGTGCAGTAAAGATTAACAAGGAGGAAGCCGTGATGGTACCGTCACATCCTTTTACCCACAGTAGCCCTAACTTTGAGTGAGACAGTGTGACAATAACTCCATGTTAATTTCTCTGGCTGAGTCTGCATTTTTACCATAATTTTATGTAATCTTTCAAGAAATTTGAAGGGAAATACAGCAATCTCATGTGTTCCTGCCACATTTATGTGTATCACAGGAACCAGTCACTTGAGCTTACAACTTGAAGTTAATAAATTCTGTAAGCACTTTCACAATGCTAAAATTGGTGGATAACACCACTTCACCCACAGAAAGCACCCGCTGTCCCCTTCCAGGGAAGAGTTGTCCTGTTTCAAGAACTCATGTAAAATAACATGTAGGTTAACATTATTCACCATGCTAAAGGCAAAACTCCATCCCTAAAGAAAAGTGAGAACAGAGATCACTGAGCAGCAGCTATGGAGGAAGGATGGTCCTTCCCAGGCTGCGAAGCCACGCATGCTTTGCTCACTGGTGGAACCATCCTGTTACCAGGACAGACCTTACCTGACTTATTCTGCACAGAGGTAGAAGGGTTCAAGGTTGTTGTGCTTCACAGCCAAACCCTACATGGCTGTTTGACTGGCAGGGAAATGAGATGATACTTCCACGCAGGTTATTTTTAATGTGATCTGCTTTTCTTAAAAAAAAATAGAAATAATCTAGTATGTTTAACTGTGGGTTAATTATATCTCCATTTTCAACCCGGGTTTATCCCATCCCCATTATATTTCTGTAACATGTTTTGAATGAGCTTTCAATCCTGCCACATCAAGTGCTTTTTTAATGCAATTCTTCTGCTAGTCAGAAATATTAGTAATTAAATTCTCTCAAATACGTTAGTGTAAAGCAGAGGGAGAACATCCCAATTCTATCAGCACTGGTGTTAATTATTTTAGGCAAGCTGTCATTTATGTTTTCTAAAGTGGATTTTGTTCTTGCAGTCAGGAACATTGCTTAGTGCAGAATTAATTAATCATTATAAATATAAAACCTGCAGTATCAGCTTCTGTGTTCAGTAAGGTTTCAAGAGGCAAGGTTGAAGGAGTCAATAGGCTGCTGTGGGGAATCATGGGGTTTTTTTCATCTGATACAAGGACAATTAAATTATATGCCTAATCTTTACAGGAATATGTATTTAAAGCATCATCACAAAATATAAAAAAATAAAAATTGATAGTTTATTGTGGCTAGCAGCTTTTACTAATGCAATATTGTTTTTAAAATGCTGTATAAAACAAGATTAGTTGGGAAGAAATTGAAAAGCTAAATTTACTATGAATTTGAAGAGTTGTATTTAAAGGTGTCTTTCTCATTTTACCTCTTTGGAAAATGGTTGAGTCATTGATTTCCTCACCATAGTACAAACACCAGCAGAAAGATCTACAAGACTACAAAAAAACCCAGATAATAATCCAACTATTTGCCTAGAGCATGCTGTGTAAGAACTGAATGCCAGCTCTTAAAACTATGGGGGTGGTTTTACTAGAAGAGGCCAAGCAAGTCTGACAGCTCACAAAAACTGGAATTAATGATGAAATAAACTAAAAAATTTAATCTTGCTATTTGGTAAAAGAGATGTTGGCTTTTTCTTTTCTTTACCTGCTCCCTTATTTCCCCCTTGGAAAGCAATTAAAGCGCATTCTTTCTCAATATAAAAGGGATATGGTTTCATTGTCTAAGACATGCAATGACTTTGCACCAGCAGAAAATTGGCTAATTATTTTCTCAGACAAGGATCAAAAACGTGATGTATGGCCAGTAGCTTTACTGAGTTTCTGACCATCATGTTGCATGTCTTATTTTTTTTACAATATAGATATGCTGGCATTTTATCTCCAAAAGCAGTGATAATATGGGACTTTGAGGAGGGGAGGGAAATCAAATCTACCTAGAGATACCTACTCAAAATCCTATGAAATACATGTTGACCTCCTGTTGAAAACACTCTCTACTTTACAAATGCATTCTCTTGATACGTAGGTTGTACGTGATTGAAAGGTATAGGTCTACATGTGCAATAGATAATATTAATTATGTAAGCTTCCTCATTTTTGTAGTGTATTGTAAAAGATATTATTTCATGATTTGTACCACTAAAATTATGTTTGTAATGGGATTTTAATTGATTTTGAATCCAATTTAAAAAATCCCTATTTTTAAAGCACACCTCAGCTGCTGCCACTTTGAATCTGTGCCAAGCTGGCAGACTGTAACTCATTGTGTCATCATTGAAATGTCTTGCTGCAGTGCTGGAGTTAGGGATTCAGAAACGATGTGCATTTAATACAGTCTCTTAACTTGCAGCCATTTCAGAACTTAGGAATGCTGAAATCTTCAAGAAACATGCTAATGACAGTCAGTAGGCATCTGGTAGGATTTGTTTTATTTACTCTTGACACTTCTTGAGCTGATAATCTTTTAAAGATGCTTTTATTAAGGAGTGCAATTATTTTCCCAATACTTGCTTGGAGTTTGGTTTTACCTCAAAACCTTATTTACACAGATAAACCTAGGATTTGGAAGGCATGCAATTGTTCAAATACAACTCACAAACATCTTTCTTTTTCTTGGACACAGAATAAACCCACATCCAAACATCCACAAAATTTGAGGTGGGTAGAAATACAGACAATCATTTCTTCATTTGGGCTTCTTGTATCCACTCTATGTATCTCTCATGAAGCTATTCCCTGACCCTCTTACACCCGTGTTGATTGAAAATGTGTAGAATTTGAGCTGACATGTTTTAGATAATTATCTGTTACAAGATAAACAGTGGTTATTTTATACATGCAAAAACCTTTCTTAGTATTTGAGATAATGTCACATAAGCTCATTTGATTACAAATAGGGGATATTACTGCCCTCAGGCTGAAGCAAGAGCCTAACAAGCATTGAAAACTTGTAGTTCGTCTTCCGAGATCATGTATATTCTGGTATTGTGGATGATGATCTTGGTTCATGTTTCAATCTGTGCAGCTTTCCAGAGCAAACTTTCCATTAACCCAGAAGATTCTAAAAGGTTAATTAATCACTGACTGGGTCTGAGGGAAATTGCAGCAAATTATTGCTCAAAAGTATTAAAGCGCTCTTTACAATTGGCTTCAGGCAATACTACCTAATCCCAGGAATGGCTTTAACCCTCAGGCAGTAGTTCATTGTGGTTGGCCTCAAGTGCAGTCAATAATCTGTATTTGCTATTAGGGCTCTCCTAGTAATTGAATTTTGGTTTAGTAGCAGAACCAGGCATTTCAAAGAACAACAAAAAAAACCCCAACCCCCCATAACTCCCTTTGTTTTAAGTTCTGTGATTCTGTATATTTTTAGAGCATTTTTGATAACCATGAAAAAATGAGCTTAGAAAGGTGTCACCTGCACCTGCTTCTGAAAACAAGAATTTGATCTGCTTTCCTCCCTCCTTATAGGTGAGTCTTCTAACCACTAAGCTTTGAGATATTGATTTTTTTTTCCTCTTGAAATAGTTCCACATTTCATAAAATGTTCAGACACTAATTAGTGCAGAAGCTGGTACCCAACTACCAAGGCGCACTTTTCTTCAGAGCTGTGCAAGTATTCACATAAATGAATGAAGAGGATATCAAGCCAGATAATGAGTCAGCTCCAGGACTGGTGTGGTTGTGTTGGTGCAGGGCTGTGCCCAGGCTAATTAGCTCATTCGAAGAGAAGAGCTAATTAACTCTGGAAGAGCAGTGAGTGGCTGCTTCTTACATGCAGCTACTATTTCTGCCATTCACATCTGCAGTACCTGTGTAGTTTTGAGTCTACTGTGTAAACCTCTGGATGCAGCATTCCTCAGTGCAGACCATCCCTATGCTCTGAAAATATACTAGATGGATGTGCTTAACTCCAGTAAATTTGTGGTTGGTCTTTTTCTTTGGTTAATTCCTTTCATCATTTTATCTCTGCCTTTGTTTGTCATACATACTATAATACTGAAACCTGTTTAGTGGCACAGGTTCTTCCTCTGAAATAAATGAAAAATATTTGGGGTGAGAAACATGTGACAGAAGCCATAAAATTGCACAGACAAGAACAATTTCTAACAGCCCCTCTGTTTTGAATGAATGTTATTAAGGACTGCTTAGCTAACATGCCCCAGCTGTGTGGCAAGGCAGACAGGCACATGGGTAAATGCACATGTGACTTTTCTAGCAGATACTGATTAGAAATTCCCATTTAAAACATGTCCTTCTGTTTTCAAATAGCAGCACTATATAAAAGATGCAATTCTATTATTCTGCAGTTTCATTTTTTTTATATAAACTCTGAATACAGCCTAATACATCTTCTTTCCCCATGATACCCTGCAGTGTAACCCACTGAATAAAGAATAGCTCCCTATGCAACTGAGCATTATATTATAATGAAGAGACTCAGTTATCAGATTATTAATATTTCTAAATGAAGCAATCATTCTGAAACAAGAAAAATAAGAAATGTTTCTATTTTATATTTGAATTAGGGTGTTTTCAATCCCGTTATTATAAATTAGTTCAATAGAGCTTGCACAAAACAGGTCCAGATAATAAAACTGTTGAATTGTTACATATGTTAAGTTTCTGAGTACTATTGTTTGCCATAACTCAACTAAACAGGGAAGTGAGACATTTAGACACCTGATGGCAATCTTTCATTAAATTTGGTTAAGTATGATTTGTGCCTCAACCTGTATGACAATGTCTCAGACATAACAATACCATTTAGTTTTGTATAGGACTTCAGTCAAAAAAACCCACAGAGAAGACTTATGATGAGATGCATAAGGGAGAGATAATACTTCTTGGATGTGAGTTCAGTAGTTCCCAGAAAGACAGTATACAAAAACAAATTGCATTAGGAATTTTAAAGGAGCAAAGACAGTTATGCATTTTTGCAGCCAGGTGGATTGAGAATAAACTGGAAGAAAGTGGCAAAGGGAGGAAAAGGAAGGTGAGGTTGATGTTGTGTTAAATGATGCAACATAACCTAATGCCATGCATGAATTGTGTTACTTGAGAGACTTAAACAGATGCTGTTCACTATTTCTTAGGGCTGACTGGCCAGCTAGCCTAGCTTTCTTATTGCTATGCCAAGTACAATAAACTTATTTTTGCAAAATGAATTTGATCATCTGTGACAAATTCTACCCTTTCTCACTATCTGTAGTCATCTTAAATGCACTAAACTTTGCAGCAGCTCCATATTTGAGGTTAGGAGCAAGACAAGCTGAAGGAAATGTGCATTCAAACCCAGCTGGTAGCTGATGTTATAAATAATAGTCCTAGTGTTTGTCAGTCTGTCAGTGCCAAAGACTGTGAAATACAGTTCTACAGAGTTTGACAAAAACCTGTAAGAGGGAATTGTAGTAGTCAGACCCCTTTGACTCCTGATACAGTTTTGTGGGATATGGGAGTCCAGGGCATTCCTTTGGAAACCCTGGACGAACAGAAACCTGTACAGGGGGGTTTAAAACCTGTACAGGGGGGTTTAGAACCTGTACAGGGGGGTCTGAGATTTGTACAAGGGGGTTGCAGACCCTGGCATGGACCCCAGACAGGCAAGGGCCTCGATTATAGTCCATGGGAAAAATTACCAACACTATGGGAGGAATTGCAAGCCCTCAAAGGTAGAAGAAAGTATTAATATTTTCACATTAGGGGGTTTAGGATAGGGATGACCAGAGACAAGATAGAGGATTCTGGGCATTACCCTAGAGTCTTCTCTTTCTTCTTCGTCTCCATTTTGTGCAGTGGTGATGACATGAAGTAGATTTAGAGGGATTGGGTCAAAGTAGAAGACATCTGTCTAGTGTCAAGTATATGCATTGGGTCACAATAGTAAATAATGTGCACGCAATTATCTGTATATAAGATGATGAGCTGGGGGCAGGCGGGCAGTCATCACCTGTTGTCCGTGCTGTCCAGACCTTGGCAGAGCTCAGAGAAAAGTATAGAGATAAGATAAAATAAACAAGGAGATAAACCTTGGAAAAAGAACATCTGAAGACTCCTCGTCTTTTCTGCGGGCGGCTCGGGGCTTTCCAAAGGGCAAAGGGCAGCAACCACCCTGGTCTCGGGCAAGCAGAGACCCCGAGAGTGGGAGCCAAGGAGGGACACAGAGTTTGGACTCTCTGATTTCTGGATACAAGGATTGTTTCTGCTCTTTCCCTCTTGATGGGGATTAATTTAATAGTGCATCTGTCTTCCTTCTCTGTCTCCTAGAGAACCCCAACACAATTATTTACACTGGTCGCACTGAAGAGATACTTTATGTGCATCCAATTCTTCTGTCCCTGCCTGAAGGGCTCAAGCACAGCTGGTGAGTGGAGACAGATGGAGAAGGGCAGGTAAATTGTGAGACAGCCACGGTTCGCTCACCAGACAGTGGTTTCGTCTCGACAACTGCCCAACTGTGGAAGCATATTGTGAGTGCCAGGGGCTGTGGCAACAGAGAAAAAGACTTTGATTAGTTTTCAGGAGGTAGAACAAGAACCTGGCACTCTTTTCTTCCTGAAAATATTGTGTTGTCCTAGAAACAGCTTAAAGAAGAGATCCATTTAGCATTAGAAATAAGTGTAAGCACAAATGGGTGCTTGGTCCTGGACAAAGCTTAAAGTGACCCATTTATGCTAGAGGAGTTACTCTAGTGTGTTATTGACGTTGGAGACAAATTCAGTCAAAATTATTACTTCCTGAAACATCTTTAGTTTTTAGGGAGAAATGGTTCCTTGGATTGGGCTACAATCTGTAATTCTGAAAACCTTAAAACCTGACAGAGACAGGCAAAGGCACCAGCCACTAGCATTTATGTTGGAGTAGAGGAATCCCTATAGGAAGGAACAAAGGATCTCTCTCATTATTTTTGTACATATCCCTGAGGGAAAATGATGACAAAAAGTCAAAGAAAGGAGTAAATGTTACCCTTTCTTCACAGCTCACCCAGCCACAGAGCATTACAGAGCCACTCAGCCATAAGGCAGTACCTGGTTACTTGGGAAGTGCAGAGAGGATGCAAAGTGCCACCTCCTCTTCAGAGGCAGAAGCTGATATTCTTCATCCGTGACAGCTGGTGGGCAGTCAAGATGCAGTCAGACAGCCTGGTGTTTGAATCCTCTTTGAGTGTTTATCTCTCAGATACAACATACATCAATCTTACCTTTCGAAGATTTCTTTTTTATCAGCGTACTACCTCTTCATGAAATGGTTATTCTGTACTGTAGAAGATGAATGAACTGTGTTGAATGGGCAAGCAAACAAACAAATCAGATATTGATTTTTTGCTTTGACCCACTGCCTTCAGAAAAAAGGCTTCCTATGGTCATGATGTAAAAACGTGCTAATATCAAATTAATGTCTCTACACTCAAAAAAAATTGGGTGGAGGTCCTAAAATTCCTAAAACTATGTTAATAATTGAAATAGGACATTCAGCTTCTGCTCCAAGAAGTTTTCCTTGAGCAGTACACTGGTCTGAGGATAAGGGCTGGAATACATAAATTTAACCCTTAACTAGATGTAAATGTTTTATAAACATTGTCTTGAGCTCTTATTCTAATCTCATAGAATTGAAATAAAACTGCATGTATCCACGTAAGTAATACTCCTTGCTACCACAAGTGAGTATATTCTCCCCACCCGCTTGCCCTCCAAAAGGTAGTAATCCACCCTTACCTCAAATAAATTTGAAAAATCAGGATGGATGTCAAAGGAGATGATATAGGTTATACTCAGGAAAGAAATAAGGAATGAGTAATCACTTGGTGGACATATTTTAGTTTCCCAGCCCTGGTGTGTTTTTGGAACTAGATTTCCAACAAACTTCTACTATATAGGCCACTTCCTACTCACCTTCTAGTGACATTTACTGGCTTCCAATCAACCACTTTTCCTGTAAACATGTCAGCTGCTGTTGCTTTTTATTGGTGTTGCAGCTTAACCCCAGCCAGAAGTCCCACACAGCCGCTGGCTCACTCCTTGTGAGAGACTGAAATGTTAAAGATTAATGACTCAAACAATTGCCCATTTGCAAAAGCAGCAGGTGCTTTGCTGAGGCCAGGTTTGCACACACACCCCCCCGGCTGAAGGGGAGGAGGAGGAGGGTTTCTGGATGTGGTGAAACCCCTGATCTGCATAAGAACAGCCCAGGTGCAAAGGGGGTGTGCACCCACCACAGGAGGTTGACCACAACAAACCAGCCTTTTTTAGCAATGAGCTGAGTTTTGAGCCAGATAAGGGAAGAGGCCAATAAGAAGAAGATCTTGCTGGGTGGGATAGTGCTTTTTATTATGCCTGTGGCTTCCTTAACACAACTGGTTCAGGTGTAAAACTCCCCTCGGGGAAGGTATTGGGATATTCACACATAGGCCTAAGGTTATTCATCCTTTCTGATGGGGCATAACTGGCTCAGCTATGTTGACAAGAGAGACAGCTGTCATGTGTTAGGTGTCATAAACCATCAAAGACCCCTGAAGCATCCCCAGACTTATTTCTGGGACCTCCCACTAGAGGACTGCATGTGATCCACAGTGTTACATCAGACAATATAAAACTCATCACCAACCAGGGGAAGTTCCTGGGCCTTCTCATGTGACCCTGAATGTACATTAACCCACTGGAGTTGGTAGCTATATGTGTGTGTTTCTTATCTTTTCTCTCCTTCTCTCTTTCTTCTAATTCTCTTTTCTTGGAAGATTTTGGGCAACTTAACATCAAACAGATTTAAAGTTTGCTGAGTTGCATGGGCCAAATTAATACTGTGAGAAGTGTTTTATGTTGATTGGATGTTGAATTAAATATTTTGCCTAAGCTCCTTGATTTTCTATGTTTTGCCAGTAAAGTAATTTTGACCTCTTGAGAATATCTGGTCAGTATTTCTTTGGTCCATTTAACCACAAATACAAGGACTTCAGTAAACTCCTTATGTTTAAATGCTGGGGCCTTACAGTCTGGAATATCCCTTTGGTCAGTTGTCCTGGCTGTGTCTCCTCCCAGCTTCCTTTGCTAACAGGGCAGGATAAAAAGCAGAAAAGTCCTAAGCATTGTAAACACTGCTCAGCAATAACAAAAGCATCTCTCTGTTATCAACCTTGTGTTCAGCATAGATCCAAAATGTAGGCCCATACCAGCCACTGTGAGCAAAATTAACTCTTACCCCAGCCAGAACCAGCACACATGGTAAAAGAGACAACTGTTGTTCAACTACAAGCTTAACTTTTAATGGGAAGGCAATTTTTTCAAATATTAGAAATGCAAACAAAACCTGGATTATTTGGTCTTTCATCATTATCCACTTTAATATGATGCCCTGTTTGATTTTGATACTGTCAGAAATCTTCCTTACCTTTGCTTATCTAGAGTTTCAAACAGCTCTGGACCAGTCCTCTCCCTGTTTAGCTCCAGGTGGTGTCAATGGTGAGCATCCTTTCATCATCACAATCTACAGGGGTTAGGTAAGTAACAAACAGTCATTAGAAGCATTATGTAATTCTACATACAAGCTACAGGTCCATGGATTAATGACTATTACATTTAAACACTTTTGGCAGAGTGTGTGAGGAGAACTGTATTGGAGACTGTAGCAGAGATCTAATTTGCTTTTTTAAACTTTCCTTTGTATTTTTGTGTTCCTGTTGTTTTTATCCCAAAAGATTTATTTTATACAAGGCTGAAAAGCTGTTATAAATATTGGAAACCCAAACCTGCTGCTTTCAGGAAGATTTCTCTGAGATTTTCCTTGCAGAGTTGCCATTTCTTTGATGTTTGACAGGGACTTGAAACCTGGGATAGAGTGACCCATATAAGAAGAAAGAAAATAGGAACACTACGTTTTTGCTAGAAAATCTGGGACATCTGGTCACCTCATTTGTTACCAAAAAGAGTATCTTCAGAGGATGATCTCTAGGTAAAGGGATGATGATTTCTTAACAGTGAGAGGAAAACAGAGACTCTGTTCGTTAAAAGTTAATCTAAATTCCTTTTGTAGGTAGGAATTTTGAATTTTTAAATAAGAAGTGATTATTTTACTTATTAAATTTACACTAAAAATAGATTCCTATGTCAAACACTGAAAGCCCATTCATGTAATTAACATCCCAATAAATCCAGATACACTGAGCCCCTCCAACAGTAACATGATGTGCTTCCCAGCTATATACCTTCTTCAAACCTGTTAAAAAACCTCCATAAGAGGTTTATTTTATAGTCCGTGGGAATAGGGTGTTTTATAGGCAGAGAGGAAGTCCTTTGCATGGGCTGTACATAATAAGGCAGAGATACATTAATGATGAGAACATGAAACATAACCATGTAAACTCTGAAGGAGAATGTCATTACAATCAAATATATCAGTGAACAAGGTTCACAAGTACTACAAAAGCTTGAAAGATAAAGCTGAAATCTGAACTCTTTCTAAATTATGATGTACAGAAAGAGGGGATTCTTATACATTCTTAAAACTGGAAGATTTTGAAATGAGTTTTTTAGGGAAAGCAATTTGTCATTAAAACCACGTTGTTTTGAGCAAGTTCTATTAGTGGTTGGAAAGATTCCGTGTTCAGGTAATTTTAAAGCACTTTGACATCAGAAGTAATGTAATCTCTGATATTTGCATCGCCAAACACTTTACTGCCAGGGGATAGTTCACAAAACATTGTTTCACAGCTTCATCACTGCATAGCACAACTGGTTAATGAGCTCCATAGTGTTTGTTCTGAGGCCCAAACTTTATTCCTTCCAAGGTTCTTAGTATGCTCATGTCAGATTCAGTCAACAATAAATGTTACTGAATTTGTTGAATGGCCTCCCCTTACTGTTTTTTGACAGGTTTGTTGCTCCAGGGACACAACACCAATTTGCAGCTTGCGAGTGAAACAGCAATAGTTTCCATGATACTATGCCTCCTTTGCCAACTTCCACATTCCCTGTTGTACTGCAGCAAATACACCCAGAGGGTCTCCCTTTGTCATCTTAGCAGTCCTGAGCATCAATCTCCCCTTTCCTTCACCATATTTGTAGTACTTAAACCAACATCCAGCTCATCCCTTGCAATCTCCAGACATTTCTGTATTTCCTTTACATCATCTGTAAGGTACAACATAAATGAACTTTTTATACAGAAGGCACTGAAGGACATTTTCAACAGCATGCTATCTACAAGCCTTAAGTTCTCAGCTAGGATTTGCATTTTGTTACTGTACAATTAGAAATGATCAAGACAGCAGTGGTTTCAGGTGATAGCTTCAGTCTTTGATTAAGTGTTATAGATCACACATAGTTTTGCCAACTGGCTTCAAAGCCTCTTGTTTGTTTTCTTTTGTTTCCAAGTGTTTCTTCAGGGCTCTACTAGTGCATGACATATGCTGCTCATGGTTTGACTGCTCTGTCTTCTCCCTGTGCTGCTAAATCAATTTGTGATCAGTTTGTTCTGTTTGTTCTTTTTTCATATTTGTACTTGTGTTACTCATGTTCTGGACCATGGGAATGAAATTCAATAACCAAAGTTACCAAACTGGCCTTTTGAAGGACCCTTAATTTTATTAGCTCAGGAGGAGTGTGGAATTTGAGCCATGCTGAGATAAAATCACACAGTAGGTCACACCCAAGGGCTGACATTATCTCTCAGGGACAGACACTCCTGGGGTATCTTATTAATTATAGTTAATTGCATGGAAATTAATGAGCTTTTTCAGTGAGTACTGGGCTACTCTGCAGCTGCGAGACAAACTATATTAACTTTGATTTTAATGTTTCTTGGTCTTTGAACAGTTAAAGGCTTTCACTTTATCTTAGTTCACTCTCTGCTTTTCTAGTTTATAACTAATTTTATATTTTTTATTGTTTCCCAACACCACTGCTATATGCTTTGAGAAAGAAATTTTCTCCACTATTTTTATTGTGTTTATCATCTATGCCTAAGAAAGGAAATTTGCCTCATTTACCTTGAAATTCCCCTTGATTTGAGAAAGGTTTAAAAGCCATTTGCAACAATAAATATCTAAGGGCAATAATGCATGACTCTGCTAGTCTCCAGTTCTTATTTAGACAACATCTAGACAGCAAAGCTGTCCATAATAAAATACTGAAATGGGTCCATGATGTTGCTGATAACTAACTTCAGAATTTTTGTTAAACAGCTGTATTAAAAACCTAATACCTTCCCACAACTAAAGCACTGTTAGGGAACATGAGCTATTTCAATGCCAGAAGTGAAAAACCCAAATGAGAACCTGTATTTCTGAAGGAATTTGTTAGCTTTGGGACAAGTATGTTGGGTTTCCATTTGACTTGACAGATCTTGATTCCCTTTTGGATATTTCTCTACTCTATATGATAAACTCGTGTACTCCATATTCATAGACCCGTAATACTTACTAAACAAATTTAACATTCAAGGCATTTTTATTTTTGATAACCTTTTTGTTGAATATAGAGTGTGGCTGATTTTATGGAGTAACTGTAAGAAGCTGAAAGACATGATGAATGAATTGAGAAAAACTTGCTGTGAAGGAATAAGGATGATGCTGTGCTATCACTGCTGAGTGTTATTCATTATACACTATAAGCACTGCAGCAGAATATTTAGTGGTGAACACTTACAAAGCTCAGTATATCTTAAAAGCCCAGAAGAATTAATTAGGCCTTAAATAACCCCTGTTAATTTTTAGCACATACTAGTCATCTTTCCACTGACAAGATTTTACAAAAATACCCTTTTCTCAAGCCTTCCAAGTATTTCCAACATCATAATGAACCCCATTTCTAAAATCAGTATCTTTTCATGGAAAACACAATGTTGAACACTTGAAAGCTCTAATGCAGCCTATATTCCTATAAAATTTATTCTTTGTAATGGTCTTAAAGTTATGACTCATAGAAACATCATTTTATTGAAAATATAAAAAATCAGAAGTTTTATATGGGTGTACAAAAACAACTTAAGACATTAAGTACTTATTCATTGCTGTATAAAATTTGATTTTTTTTTCAAAACAATTACAGGCTTGATACAGAAGAAGGAAATAAAAGAACATATTAAATAGAGAAAGTTATAACAAAGTTCAGTTTACTTTTGAATTAATGTTGGTGATTCCAAGTACAGCTGTATTTGATGACATTTAACTTTTTCAGTCTAAATCACTTAAATATCAAAAGCAAAAATTTGCATAAAACTTTCAGTTTATCACTCATACACTTCAAAATGGCTGTTGCAAACTCATCTCTTCAGTAATTTAAGACACAACTTAAGGAGAGACCTAAGGAGACAGACCTTTTGGCAGCAGACAACACTAATCTAAGAGAGAAAGGCCCTAAAACAGTTCAGCAGTTGCAAGCTGAATTTTGACAAAAATATGTCTGGCATGCTTTTTAGGTGTGAAAATGTTTAGCTGCTTCAGAAAGTTACTGAAAGATAGAGCAGATTCTCCAGTCTATAGGCCTGTAAATCAGTATAAATTATCTTTTTTAAAGGACTCCTGTAGTCAGTTGCCGTATACATAGAAAACTTTTGATGTTCTACCCCATGTTAAATACAAAGGCATCATAGCAGCCCCTTCTGGGTGTAGAATTCATGTAGAATCAATTCATGCATCTTGACCTACTGCAGAGGAAATTTTTATTAAATAAAACTTATCTTTGTTAATTTTTAATATTTAATTAGAACTTCATCATTCCAGGCCACTGGATACTGGTGAGCTGGCGACTGATAAATTACTTCCTGTAGACTGAATTAGCTGTGGCACACTCCTCTGGAAGTCAGTAAATTTACCATGGGTCAAAAATGTCTCGTCAAAGATTTCTTTCACAAACCAGCAGCATGTTGAACTTTGTCATACTGGTCTAGAACAGATGCTGTTATCCAAGAACCTAAATGAGCAGTAAGGATGTATTTCTGTAGATATTGGAGTTGGAACTAGATTATCCTGAAGGTCCCTTCCAACCTGGGCTTGGGGGTAGAGAACTAGCTCGTGAGAGCAAGGCCTGACCCACACCCTACCACACATTCCAAGCCCCCAAGATGTCTTGAAACAAACTCCCTTTTCCAGTCCCTGACACTGTCTTTGCATTTTATCTTGACCTCAGGAAATAGTTCACTGTATTTATTTTATCCCTTCCCTTGAATCTGTGTGAATCCCATGTTTCAGAGTCATCAAAGTATCAAATAACATGTCAGTCTGTAAGGATAACATCGCAGGAGATATGTGGCCTATAACAGAGGCTTTAAATATGAAATTTTAAATATGAGCTATAACAAAAAGCAGTATTTGTCTCATTTTCGTAGAAGCACTTCCAACTTTTTAAATGTGACAGTGTAATACAATGACATAGTTGAGAATGGTGATACCCTGATCCCATCCCTTGCAAAAGGCTGTAATTCTCCATCCACATGATTTTTATGGCTCATTGGGATGTCTTGAATATGTCCTGGCTGCCAGGGTATATTGGACACTTCTTTAGATACTTAGTGAAAACTTGGGTAAAAAAAAAAAATAATGACTCCTCACTGAATACTAATGATTTTTCTGATTGCAAAAACCTATAATCAAATGTGTTCCCTACCCTTAGTGTCTTGCAGAACAAAAGCAGTTTTTAATTCTTTTATACCAAATAAGGCATAAAACCTGATTGAATATGTTTTATTTCCTCCTTTTTACCCTCTTTATCAAGTGGGAAAATTCTAGACATTTTATTTTTGGTTTGCAATAGATACAAACATTTGTCACAAGATATGCCAGACAGGACACATTCAGTGCTAAGTGTAGGATGTATTATGAATTAATGCTGGACCAATGTACCCAGAATTTGAGAGATTAATTTGGCTGGTTATTTGAAATTAGTTTGTTATAAGAAAATGTACACATGTGTGCAGAGAATGTTTGAGAGAAGGTTTGCATCATTACAGGACTTCCATACTGAAAGATACAATTGGAAAAATATTTTTAGATACTCAAAGAATTGCAGAATGGTTTGGGCTGGATGGGACCTTGAAGATTGTCTAATTCCAAATCCCATGGCGTGGGCAGAAGTTGCTAGATGAGCCCCATCCAATCTGGCCTTTGCTCAGGGCCCCATCCAATCTGGCCTTCACCACTCCCAAGAATGGAACTTCTCTGGAATGCTTCTCTGGGCAGCCTGTTGGAGTGTCTCACAACCCACACTGAGGTCCACACCCTTCTTATGTGGAGGACCCCAAAATTGCATGCAGCACTGCAGGTGGGTCTCTCCAGAGCAGAGAGGCAGAATCCCTTCCCTTGCCCTGCTGCCCACTCTGCTTTTGGTGCAGCCCAAACAGGCTTGGCTTTTTGGACTGTGAAGTGCACATTACTGAGTCATTGTCCAGCCTCTCATCCACCAGCACCTCAAGTAACATGAAAGATAAATGCTTTCTTTGCAAGTCATTTTCATGTAGTACTGATCGCGTTGGTACATGATAGAAAGACCTCTTCATGGGCAAGTAGCTCTCACAGAAGATAGTATTTATAACTGCCTATTGACAACATACAGTGTTCTATAATGACAATGCTAGAATTGGCTTTTCCTTCCTTAAACCATTATTGTATTGAACCATGTAACCAGAAAATCACAATGCAGTGATCTTTCTGTATGCTAATCCTTCTGTGGGAGTTTAATGACTTGTCTGCTCATCTTGGAGATAATAAACTCCACAATGGATGCAATAGCTGTATTGGTGACTTTGCATAAATCATTATTGGTAAAAGTGAAAGAAAACCTATATACAGAAAGTAAGCAGTGAGATTGCTCACATTTTTGGTATTAATTCTAATTGGCTTTAAAGCATCTGTAATCCAGTAAATAAATAGATAAAAAGCAAAAAATGCAAATATTATCACAAGTTACAATCAATAAGATCCCCTACATAGTCAGTAAAATAATTTAATATCTCAGAAGGATTGAGCTTCATAAGCAAAACCATACTACGTGCTTGTAAATACTAGCATGCTGTTCAAGGACCAGAGATAATACAATGCATGGTAGAAAGAAAGAGTTTAACAGTTCAATAACTGAAAACTGAGGTACCTTTTAAAGTTTATCTTATGGAAGAAAATGGGATATCTGAGTCATTTTAAGTAGGAGACTTGAATACCATGGATTATAGGTTTGTGATTCACAAACTGTCTGTAGGAAATGGTGCTGAGTATATGTCCCGGTTTTCCCAGAGAAAACATTTCTGTAATTAATAGAGCAGATGCAGCAGAAAGTGCACTGTATTCTCTCTGTTGGTAAGACCTCACAGCCTGTAGAGACATTTGCTCTGGTGTGTATGAGTTCTGAGTTCTTTAACCCTGATTCACCCTGAATTTGAACAGCAGAAAAAAAAAAAATTCTCTGCCAATTTATTTTCAAACACAAGAATGAGAAAAAGAGAGTGAAGAGTGAAGGGTTCTATTCTTTTTCTTGTGCTACTGGCTGATTTAGTTTTGCATTCCACGAACTGAATAAAGATATCCCAGTTTTGGTCTTGTGTATCTTTATTATTAAAAAGGGGAGAGGAAAGTCTCCATCAAACTGGGCACAGAGATAGTAATACCCATATGTTTAGACAGGGTCTTTCCTTAGACTTTGCTTCCCTCATGGTCTGTTATAATCATGTTGAAATTTATCTCAAATTAGAATATAAACCCTTCAGGACCTGGTCTGTATCTTTAGTAGTGATTACACAGAGCTAAGGCTTCAAGCAGAAGAGGAAGAAACAGAAAAAATAAGCAGGAATAGAAAGAACCAGGACTGAAAAAAAGTAAAATGGGCTCTCTTAGTACTCTTCTAGTTAGTGCTTTAGGGAACTAAACAGCAAGTTTGATTTGTATTGACATATTTGGAACACTTGCATCCTTTATCAAAGACATCAAGATGTCAAAGGAGATAGATGGGAGAAATATTAATACAATTCTGAATTATGCAATGAATTTACTTTGAATTCCTCTGCAAAACAGCCTCTCTTCCTAACGATTCTCATTCTTCTCTTGTGTAAAAATAATTAGGAAATAATTTTTTGCAGGTGCTGTAGGTGATTTGCTTCACTTCATATAAATGTGTAACTTATATGCTGCTTCCTGTTAATGGCTTGAGTAAAATTACTTTTTATTAGAAGTGGTGATCTAATCTTAAACAGTCACTTGACAAATGATGTAGAAATGATGCAGAGCTTGTGAAGCTGAGGCATTTCCCAGGATGGCTGACTGCTTTAGGCTGCGTGAAAGGGCAGCAGGGAGGGCCAGCCCTGGGGTAGCCCTTCAGATAGGCAGATAATCTTCTCCACGTCTCTAAGAACCTACTCTGCTTTGAGCCACTAGTGGGCCATCAGCAAGCCATTCTTTCCAGCTGAAGCTTCCCCAAGTAGTCAGAGGTTTAGTATGTTATACACAGTACACTAACACAGACTTATTCTGAAGAATAATAAATATGCGTCAGGAAACAAAAATACCCTGTCTCCAAATGCATAATGTGTATTCTGACATGAAGACCAGAAGTTTTCTCTTTCCAAACTGCCATGCATGAAGCACAATAGGTTTAGGGGCAGAAGAGAAAAACCTTAGTAATGTGTATTACTAAAATGGAGAAGGGATTTTTTAATTGGAATTAATTTTGAAATAATTAATTTGCCATCTTTATTTTCCTCTCAATATATCTGCAAAGTTACGTTACACATAGACTGAACAAATTCCTAAGTGTACAAAGCACTGGCTTGTCTCTTCACTGAGTTGTAATGAGCTGTCTGCACTCAATGGCTGTTTCTGGAGAACAAGCCTAAAAAGTTACATATCACACTGGACAGTTTGTATTTCCTTGCAGTTTATTAAAGGTTATTTTACACTGTGAGTAATGGCTACAAATGTTTGTTGCCTAGACAATTGCCCTGTGCAATGAGTAAGTTAAAGACTGAATACTTCCTATGGATACTTATTCCACACTTCTTTTGGCATCCGTTTTAGATTCATGTGTTTTTAATATCCAAAGGCAAAATTTATACCCAAAGAATTTAGTTTCCCAAAATGCCTTTGATTTATTTTCCTCATTTATATTGCCATTGCGTTTGAAGTGTGCCAGGCCATTATGGAAGTTCTGTGGAGGAAATAACCTCTCTATAAAATGCACAATCAAAAGCATCTATCCTGCAAGCTGCTCTTCATAAAGAATCTTTGTCCCTGACTGGAAGGAACTCTTTTGAAAAAATCCCAGGAATAAGGAACCATTTCTTCAGGACCTTTTTTTTAAAAAAAAATTCTTTTTATTTTTTAATGAAGAAGGCTGAGGAAACAGGGAACATAAATAGGAAAGATTTTGTAATTCAGTTGTCCTCTGCACTTCATTCCTAAATTATGAAATGTGAGACAGATGATAAATATCTTCAAATAGTTGATAAATGCATAAAAATGCAACTACCTAATTCCAATTATTATAATTACCAGAAAAAGCCTGTATTTAAAAATAAGTTACCTGTGTTGCAAAATGAAGCAGCCAGACATGTAATCAATCATACAATCTTGAGCCTGCTCCACCTCTGTGCACTCACAGGGCTGAGAGAGGCAGTTCTGTGCATATAGCTTTGCGTATCATAGCACATGGATAAGGTCTGCATCAAGGACACTTTGAAACCATAAATTTGGCATTCTTAAATCCTTCTAGGACTTGAGTTCTATAAACAAATTACAGCTCTTTAAAATACTTTAAAAATTTTCATTAGGTACAATTGCAATGTTTTTCCCACAGCTCCTTAACCATTGCAGGAGATATGTAAAGTATGGGGGATGTTATACTGCCATTAAGTCAATCAGCTGCCATGGAAAGTGACTTGTAGCACATGGTGTCTAGCAAAATTTCCCGTGCATTTTCCTCATTCTTGGGCATTTTAAGTAGCACACCCATTATTTTACCTACAGCACAAAGGTTGTGTTGGCAGTAGGCTGGCTTTAAGCCTTTAAAATATTGACAGTCAAATGTACCTTTGCAAAATGCTAAATTTTGCCTTAAAGAAGTAGTGGTGAAAAAACACATGCTGATACTTGGGCTAAACACAAATGGAATTTTAAAAGACAAGGAAAAGGTGATTCCACAGCTTGACAACTTTTTTATTGCTGTATTCCAAACACTTGCTACAAAAAGCACAGGTGATGGTTTTTTTAGGAAAGCTTCTTTTTGTTAGAAAAAATCTTTTATAATAAAAATGCTGAGAAATATAAATATGAGTTATCACTGCCTTTCAAATGTAGTGGACCTTTAATCCCAAGGAGCATTCTTCTCAATACAGAGTCACATAATAAACAGTCACATAAGGATTTTTTTTTAAATATAGGCAATTCACATGATTCTTAGCTATCTGAAAATACTTAACCTTTAGTTTTTTGTTTTACAACATATTCACAGCATCCATCTACTAAGACATGAATTCTTGAAACTTACTGATTTATACAGTAATAGAAAACCAGTTGGGTTTATTTGCAGCTGCATAATTCAGGGCTTTCCCTAGCTGCTTTTCTCTAAGCCTTATTTTTTTCCAACGTGAAGTTACATACCCTTCCTCTACAGAACCCCTTAATGGGAACCTCTATGGGTGAGAATATTCTACTTTGCCAATGCAAATTTTGGGTTCCTGCATTTTAGTGTACATCATCCTCTCCTTTACTCATAGCTGCACCAAGCAGTCCTCACACCACAATGCTGTTGGGAGAAGACCACAGCCATGTTTCAGTTTCCATTTTTGTTTTAGGTTAAAATAAGATAATAAATATTTTTTCTGAAAAGTGCCTTGGCCTTTGTTCCCCTGGAAAATTTTGATTGCTACAAGACCTCAGATGGGAGTTATTCAAGATTTTCAAGTAAATGGCTAAAAAAAAAAAAAGTGAATTCACATTGACTATTGGTCACAAAGGGTTGCTCCACCATTGCACTCAGAGTAATTCAGGGACATCTTGCAGTAAGTAGTATGCAAAGCAACTGTTGTTTCATAAATTCAGAGTAGACACAGTTTCAGCAGTCATCTCTAGGAACAACACTATAAACTGTATTTATCTGCATTTATTTTTGTACTAATAATTACTGAGAGGATTAAGGAAATGTATGTAAGTGGAATGTTTTTTTGGGGGGGCCATACTAGATCAATTTCAGAAATAATCTGTGAAGGATTTAGTATCTAAACTTACAGAGGCTTCTAGTTTCCAATCAGTGTCTCTTCACAACCTTTTGAGAAACCCAAAACACATTGCTGAAGGTGGACCAGAGAGGCCGAGGGCTAATATGTTTTATGGCATTTTCAGAGTCCTTCAGCCTTTCCTGTTCAGGACAGCAAAGTGGTGGTGGCAGCTAAGGATATATTCATTCCCAGTCTAGGTAGTTATATTTTCAAGGACTTTAGGTTGCAGTGCTTAGCAATAATTCTTTAAAACTTTACGAATTACAGTAAAGGAAGAGTAAGTTGTTCTCTTCCAAAAATAAGCTGAAAAGAGGTCTTAAAATGTACACTAGATGCCCTTTTCCACTCAGTTCTACTAAAAAGGTTTGCATTTATGTTTCACACATTCAATTTAACATCCAAAATGCCAACATACCAGCCTGAAAGCTTCAGCTCAAACCAATTATTTTTGGTTTTTTGATCACTGAATTTAATTTTTTCCTAATGCCAAAGAATATCTATGCATGATTATTCAGAAATCTAAAAGAAAGCATAAGTTACAGCAAGCCTGAATTAGGTACACGTTTTCGAAGATGAGCTTAAAACATAAGATTAATGGCTATACAAATCTCTTATATTGTCCTTTGCATTTCTATGTAGATCCTATTATTCCTAGAAAAAATTTCAGGACATTTCAGTTTTTGTCAGAACTCACACAACCTCTCTTATCTATGAAGCTGGGGTTCCCAGCTGTTGGATAGAGGATGTGCTTTTCTTATAACTCTCATCTGGTACTAAACGATAAGAAGGACAACAACACTCCATTTTAAAACTAGCTGTTGCAAAGAAAAGCTCCTATTGTTACAAAGGATGCTGTCTTTTTTTAATATTAATCTCTAAGAATCTAATAATCTAATGAAATCTTTTGCATCATGGTTTATTTTTGTATGCTGTTGCTTGCAGTACATTGCCAGTACCATGAAAAAAGGGCTTATTTTTCACAGTTTAAGCATCTTGTAGCATGGGAGTATTCAGCTCTTGCAAATGAATTACTTTAAACAATGAAAAATACTGCACCTTCTGCAAATGAATTGGTTCAAACAATAAGAAAAACATTGATTCTTGAATGAATCAATTTGCAGAGTACTGCAAAATTCTGAAGCGCTTGTATTTTTAATGAGTTTCACACTGTTTGTATAGGAATTTCTACAAGATGAAGCAAACCAATCCTCATAGCATTGTTTACCTTTTTTCTCACATTTTAATAGATACCCAAAACTTGTTGGCAACTAAACTCACAGATGAGAAAAGTTCAGTCTGTCATCTTTAAAGACATCTGAGAAATGTGCTGGGTTTGGTAAACCCAGACACTCACAGAGATCTCTTGAATCTAAAGCTGACTTGCTGCCTGTAGTCTTCTTTGCGTAAACAGTCCATAGTTCTCACAAATCAAACTTCCAGCCCCACTTTAAAACATTTCTTCCTAATATGTAGTCTGAATCTACCCTGTTTTAGTTTAAAACCATTATCTCTCATCCTATCACTACAGGAATCTGACTCCATCTTTCATACAAGTTGCATTTCCTTGGATTTAATCCAAAAAGGCAGTTCCTGGATCCCATTATTCAGCAGTTAATGATGTCTGACTGAGAATCACATAGTTGTAGTTTTTCTGCTTCTTTTATAGACCAAGACCCTTAAAAATGTTATTTATTGCCTCTCTCCACTGGATCTCATTGTTGCTCAGTGCAAAGCTAGCTTCTATTTGTATTCATCAACTAGCAAGTCATCACCAGCCACTTCAAGTACAGGCCTTGATATTGGAAAAAATTAAGTCCTGTCTTAATCTTATCTGATGGAGTAAAATCTTATATGTAAATCATGCATATTGCCAGAAAAATAATTCCATACCTCAAAATATATAAATATCTTAAGAATTTATATAGAAATGTATATATATGTATATATATAAAATATGTAAGTAAATATGGTAAGATGGATGTGCATTTAAAACTTTTCAAAGCCCATAGTTTCACTTTTTATCAAGAAAGTTGAGATTTTAAATGTGCCCAAGGTTGAAGAGTCTGGACAACCTGTTCCAGTGTCTGATAACCATCACAATAGTTTTTTTTTAATGTACTTGGTGACTGTTGGCCACCTTTGCCACAAGGACATATTGCTGGCTTGAGTTTATGGAGCATTTTTTTGTTGAGTAGTTTTATTGTTTTTTGTTTGTCTTTTTATTTTCTTTAATATATCTATGAGAATATGTGCAAAATCTGGAACCTAAATGGTGTGCTAAAAAGTTTATACAAACCATTCACTAGCGCCAGCTTCTACACAAAAGAAGCTGGAGGGTCTCAGGTCATATGTTTTTCTTTAGATAGTGGTGAACTGTCCTACTTAGCAAACTGACCCATGTGAACATTCATGGTCAGTAGTGGCACAGTGAACATTCCTCATCCTTGGTGAAATGTTTGGATCACAGTGCACATGCTTGACTGCTAGTACTTAGTTTTCTAAGACTAAGATCCTCAGAGGATCTGTTTAGGAGGTTACCAAACTGGATAAAGCTCTTCAGTTGGGTCTCAGATCTGCTCTCCTTGACATCAGGAGCAGGTGCGCTGCTTCAGCTGATGTTGATAGATAATTTGTAAATTGTGTTGTCAACGCAACATTTTATCTGCTCCAAATAGCTCATAAACAAACCTTTGATTAATTCTTCCAGTCTATGTCTTCTGGACAGGATTTACAGCACTCTACTTATTTGGATGAAAAATAGAGAGAGACAAGTTGTCACCACTGAGATAAAGAGTATTTTTTCCCTTCACTTTGTAGCTTAAGGAACATTTTATCATTACTTTACTGTATGAAAATGGCAGAAAATTTAAATTTGTGACTGATGATAAAGAAGGTGTAAAACTTGATGAAATCAAGAGTGTTCATACCAAATTACCACAAGCTACACATATTTTAGGCCAGGAACGTCCAGTTCACAATGCAGTAGAAACTTGGAAGCATTATTTCATGATCAATGCATAGGATGATGTTAGCCAATGACATTTGAAAGAGCTGTTTATTTATAGCCTCATCTGAACATTGCAACACAGCTGGAGGAAAAAATGAGTAATTTCAAAGACAAATAATTCAGAAGGAGATCTGTTGGGGGTGGGGGCACTGAGTTTACTGTGTCCAGACATTTAATAGCATTAAAACAAAGAATCTGAAGGAATAAGGCTTTTTTTACTGACCTTGTCTTTTGTTATAACATTAAATTTAACTCACAGCTCAGAAGATCGCATTAGTTTGGCTTGGAAACATTTTTCATTTATGTGTGCCTTTGAATCAGCACACTACTATCTCTGTTGATTTAGTCCAGTCAAGATGTATGTATAGTTCTGAAGCACTGTTTATGTAAGGCTCTTATATCACCCTAAAGCACAGCTACCATCCAACAACTTTGGCTTGAAAATTAGAAACTGAATGCCACTGAAACAAAATTCAATTCCTTTCAAAATTATTATGATAAAACATATACAAGCAGTTTGTGGCTGATATGAAAAGATTAAAGCAAATAGCTATCTATTAATTTCAGGAGTATCAGAAATGTAAATAAGAACCTGACACACCAATTCCTTTTTGAATGCTAGCTAATTTCTGCCACTCAAGACTCTATTGGATAAAACATTCCTTAGCAATCTGCATTTCTGAGCTTGCATATTTGCAACTTTAAAGCCAACTTTGCTCTGCTTTTTTCTTTTTCTTTATTTTTTTTTATACTGAACAATCTGGTTTTAAAAAAATACTTTTTTTTTTTTTTTTTTTTTTAATTCTTATTTTGGCACATGCATTAAAGCTCATAACATAAAAGTGAAAAGTCTGTTCCTGAGGAAGGACAGCAATAGATTGATGTTTGTAGATAGTTTGTATATAACACCCAGGGTAATACTAATCCAAATATAGAAAGTAATTACCCTGACCTTGATATCTGTCATCATTATCTTGCTTATAGCACAAATAAGCTAAGAATGTCATCAAAACCATAGTTTTAGATCTATTTCCAGTAAGAAACTCCTTCTAATCATTTCTCTCCAAATATTGTGGTTCTAAAGATACAAAAGTATCAGTGTGTCTAATTGCCAGAATTGTTCCAAGAAAGAATTATGATAAACCTCCTCCATAGACTTGGTTCCAATGGCTTTTATGTACTACTTGCGGTGCCAAAGCATTTCAAAACACTCTGTTGAAGATTATCTTGTACCTGGGGAGAAAGAAAGGAGAACAAAAAGAATGATTTTAGGGAGTTAAAACACCTGAAGTGCACTTGATTCTTTCATAGGAAAATATGTCAGAAATTGACAAAACACCCTAATGTTTCCCAGCTTGTAGGAAACATTTCTGGTATAGAGGGTACATACCAGCAGCATGGCTAAATGTAACACTAGCCCCTGAGAAACAAGAGGCTCATACATCCACACAAAGAGAATAATACACAGTGATTCTCAGTCTTCTGAGAACAGCAGTGGACTATTGGGCTTATTTCATGATCATAAAAGCATCATAATCTATGATTGCTGCAAGCAGAAGTGATTTATTGGAGTGCTCTCACATATGTGAGATAAAACTGTAACTTGCTGGCAGCTATTATTTTTAAAGGAGGGTATTAAGGGAAGGGGCAATGGCTTGCTTACTTTGTAGCCTCAGAAAGCAATGTTTTTCAGCTCCAAAATATCAGTTTTGATGAATAGTTGTGGTGAAATTATAACCGCTGTTTTACAATGAGATAAACTTTCACCTCCGTGAGGAAAATATAGACTACAAAATCTGATTGTAAACAATCAATGCTTTATATTCTTCCCTAACTGAGAAATTTTTTGAATTTATGCCAGTCTGACAAATGCATTAGTAATCTTTAGCCACTAGGTAGTTGTGAAAGAAATTGGAAATTATTTTTAATTTGCTAGTGTGGTGAAGCGATAAGATGCTGATTCAAGAAGGAGGAAGAAGTGGTAGTGTGTGTTTGCTATTTTCATAAGAAAATACAGAAACATGCATACAAGTGTGTGCCCTTTTACATATATACACATTCTCCCACACAAAGCAAGTACAGTGAATAGAGAGAAGAAACCATAATCAGTTGCTAAATAATAAGAAAGAAACTTGAAAGCAGAAGAGTCTCTAACGAGTTATGAAGCTCATTTCCTAAGTATCAAAGACATTTTAAAGATTAAATTTATACTTGATATATAATTTAAATTAGTATTACTTTATGTTCTTATTGAGTTTTCTTCAATTTTTCATCTGGAAAATATAGTGTAAACCATACAGCCTATTTGCTCTGTATAATCCATGTGATGAGATCTCGGAGAGAAATTTATTAAGAAATTAAAGACAACGGTGAGCTGCATCTTAAAAGCTTTGTCCTGTTCACCTTGATTTCAAAATCAGTGAAGAATCACACACAACAGGATCAAGGAAGTCAGTAATAAAGAAAAGAAAATCAAAAGATCTACAGACAACTGCTGGAACAGGACTCTTGGTTTTGCCAAACTTAAAGATTAGAAGCAACATGTTACATTAGTCATCTGAGAGCCACAAAAATCCTTCATGCAGAAAATTTAAACTGCTTCGAGATACCTTATTTTAGTGTAAATAAGTCTATAACCTTACATGCATGAGTACTTATTGCCAATTTAAATGCTCCTATTAAAAAGGTGGGATACCATGTAGTTGTGGAGTACAGGTAATCTGGGGACTGAAATTAAACAAGGAGGCATACTTGAGTCTTAAGTCCCCAAAAGTCCCCAAAGACAGTCTCTTTGAAAGAACGAGTGGTGAGTAGTGAAATAAACAAAAAAGCCAAGCAAGAGCCCTGAGTAAGATTTATGCATTAAATGATCATATATATGAATCAAAAGAGTCATATAAATGGAAAAAAATAATCTCCATTAAAGTAGAATGTGAATAGGCAACAAACTCTGTGTGGAAGCACTTATTGCTCCTTAGGTGTGTGACTGGTTTCATCAGTGCCAAAGCTGGGCAGGTTGTCCTGTTAATAAGGAAAGGGGGAAAAATTCTCTCCTGTTCCTTTCACAGTCCTTCAAACTTTTGGTACCTTACAGAGCATATGTTCATTTGGTATCTGTTACCATTCTCCTATATAAAAATATAATGCAGAGTACCTGTTTGTTCTTTGGTGCTGTGTTCCGAGCTTATAGCATTTGGAAGTGATTCAGCTGCCTTAATGGAGGTATCTAGTATTATCCTGAGTGACTGACAATGTCTTTGTGGAGGTGGCAGATGTGACCTTGGACTCACAGCAGACTTTTCTTTTCTAGACTGATGGTTAGAAGCCACTTGAAATGTCATTGTATGCCTATGTTTGCACGAATTCTTTTTTATCAAGAGTGTACAAATTCAAATGGATTCACCGTGGGGTTTTGTTTGTTTGTTTGTTTTTCATTAATTGAACAAGATTTTGGTGCTCTTCTATGTAGCTTGATTGGTTTCAGCATTTACCGAGGAAATCGGAAAGCTCAATGGCCCCTGCTGCATGATAGGTATTGAATTCATCTCATTCTTCCCACAGGACACCTTCTTAGATGCAGACAGTAAGATATTTAGGATAGGAGAACTCATGAGGCTTCGTCCTCTACCACACATAGAAACTATGAGATTTGGTTTTATGTTGTGAGAGATCAGGGAGAGGCTGCAGAGGCAGGTGGAGTCTTTCCGTTCAAAACCTGTGTCACAACAAAATACTGAAATGGTCCCAGGAGCAGGATCCTCATCCATAGATCTTCAGCTTGTCTCAGCAGATCTGCTTCCCCCAGATACAGCTCTCAACCTTAACCTCTCAACCTTTAGCTCACATGGTGGCTATGTCCCAAGGCTGAGAAAGAATGGGAGAAGCAATTTTGAAAAGTGCCTTTTTATCACCTTTTTTGTGAATCTTCTGATTTACATTTTGTGTAAGAAAAGTCTAGTTCAACTTTCTCATGAATGTATTGGTTTAAGTGAAGTGTTTTTTGTGAAGGATATCTTCAGACACTATTGCTGGTGTGAAGCAATGTGGCCTAGAGCAGGCCATTACTTACTAGAGACATCATTAACTCTTCATCTGTATTAATTGCAGTATGAGTTGGAACCTCTGCATTATTATATCCAGGAAAATACCTTAACCATGAAGCTAGTAATTCTTCTGATATTAGCATTTTTAGCTTTTTCCAGCTGATGCTATTCTACTTGATATAATTGATTAAATTTTCACTGTGAAAGAAGAACTAACTCTAGACTTGAGTGTACAACACTCAGACAGTGGTAAATTAAATCAGGAGTACTGGAGAATCATCTCAAACTGAGAAGTTGTAAGTATGATTCAGCAGGTTATTCTAGGGCATCTTGATCTTTGACATTTCGAAAGGTATTTGAAATGTCTTTGTTCTATCTGAACGCAGAATTTGACTATTCTTTTAATTCCCTCTGCTCTTTTTTTTTTTTTTTTTCCACACATGTATCAGACCCTTTGGCTTACTCCATAAAAGAATTTAGAGTTCTGCATAAAACAAAATTAACAATAAGGAAAACAGAAAGTGGAAATCCTACATAATTTGATTAAAAGGTGAAAGTTAAACAATTTCTAGTAATTGAAGGTCAACATTGTACATAAACCAAAAGAAAAGAACACATTTCACTATTAGGTCTAATCAAGCAAATCATTAAACAGTAAAACAAGGTGAAAATTAAATGAAAACAGGAGAGTGACTGAATTACGTTTTCTAAAGATGCCATCAAATTTTACTGTCTGATTTGCTATCTGACGTAATTTTATTTTTTTTATTTAGTCTCTTACTGCAAATCTTACTGTTCTTTCATTTCATTTCAAAGCTTTTATGACTTCCAAATAAATTATTTTGAAATAATTTAAATCACAGGCAAGTTAAATAAAACGTTTGTTAGTTCATTCTTGTTTTGTGCTCAGATGCTTTAGCTTAATTTTTTATCAAAGCACAGGATCATATACTATGAATAGAGAATCCCTCACAGCCATCAATTGCCCTTTCTTTTGGTCAGAAACCAAAAATAAGATTAATTATGTAAACTTCCAAAGAGAGATTTCCAGTAACACTTTAAATTAAATGCTCCCCCCTTAAAAGGATTTAACTCAGACTTAATGAGAAAGTTATTGTATGTTAATTAAATACACACTGATTACTATGAATATTTATCGAAGTGTAACAATAATTTGCATGAAGATAGATGTTGAACAACTGAATTTCAGTAAATATGTTCCTAATAATTATTTAACATTCACTAAATTATGCAACTAAATGATTTTTTGGCAAAGATATTGAGTATTTATTCTATATTATAGGCCCAATTGTATCATTACCTACACAGGTGCAATCCCATTTAATTAAAGGGGAAGTTGTTGTCACATAACTGAGGGCAAGATGCAATCATATGTACCAACTGATTGCTGAGCATATTTAATGACACTGAACAGCAGTTCTGAGATCTAGAGAAGCCATTCTACTCACTTTTTTTCAAAAACTTACTGAAAATTAAGCTGAATGATCCAACCAGAGTCTTTCCTTTGTAATACCCTTCAACCAGCTCCAGTTTTAGGATCCTTGCAGTCTGTGGAGTTTCTTGCCTGCTCAGTTTTGTATCCTGTGCTTTGGAGCATTTACAGCCTGTTTGGTTGTACACATATCCTACCTGTACAGCAGCACCAAGCCCTCATAAAAAGTGTAAGGGAAAATCACCCTAACTGTTCTTTTCTACTGCTGCTCCTCTATGGAAGTCTGTGTCCAAACCCAATCTAATTTTCCTATGGGAATATTCAAAGCTTGTTTTGTAAATTACTAGCCTTCCCCCTTCTAGATGCAGTATAGATGTTATACATGGCATCCTTAGTTTCATAGTCTAGCATTTGGTATCCTTCTCAGCTGGAGGAATTTTGAGATAATTTCTACAATTTCTTAGGAGAAAGGAACAATCTTCAGGCTACTGTCACGACTGCCACTTTCTGAGCTTCTTGTTCAAGCCAGTTTAGTCAATGATTCAGGAACTAAGATTAAGCATAAGAGACAACCTGTTTCTGAAGGTCAATGATGACAATATTCTATTGGGAGAGGAGAGATTCCTGCCCCCGATATAATTCTGAATTTCTCTCTAGTGTCCCTTAAATGCTTATTCAATCCTTGAATATTTTATCAGAGAGAAGAAAAAGAGAATCTTTTATCCATTTTTGGGCTTGCTTCTAAACAACACAGGGGAAATGACACAGATGTTTTTGTAGGAATGGCTTAATTCAGAGCAATTTGGGAGCTTGCTGCATACCACTAATACTAAGAGTTTCAAAGTAAATCAAACAGGACAGAGACAATAAAGCCTGCAGTTATGCCTTTTGCACTTATTTGTCAGTCCAGTTCTATATTTACTTCTCCTGCCACATCTTTTGAATCAGCACAATGTCATAAATTCTCTCCCTTACATGTGACAGTGAAGCATTGGAATGGGTTTTGGGATTTGCATGCTCACTGCACATCCCGTGTACTTCAGACAGAGGTGGGAAGAATATGGCAAGGGAAGACATACTTCTAAAGGAAAAATCTGTCAGTCATGGTGCAATGGTCGTCCATCTCTCTCCTTGCTGTCTGTCAGTACTACAAGATACGTGGAAATAGATTGTGTCTTTGAAACCTCAAGGTCTTTCTAAGAGCTGTTGGAACACGAAAGGCTTATATTCTTAGATGGCGTTCCATCTGGAATTTTCTCCTCCATCCAGTGCCAAATGCTTCAAATGGCTTATTCTCTTAAGAGTAAGAAATTAATACCATCAAGCAATCTTGTTTTAGTGTTTATAGAGCTCAAGAAATTGCCTTGCTTTCTGACCTTAGTCTAATTTTTAAAAAGCTAAAAATGGAAAATATAGGTGTAAGTTTCATTAGAATGTGACTGAATTATGGATATGTACAGGAATGACCCTGATATTTAAAAAAGCTAATGGCATTATCCACTGGATAGAAAGGAAAATAGAATTATGAAAAGGGTTGCATAAGAATATTACCTGTGTTTAAGAAGTCTTTTACAAGGTTAGGATTTAATTGTACTATCATCAATGTAGATGATAAATGATGATATAGCTGATGTATATTTAATGAGTAGTTTTTGAAATCTGAATTATGACTGCTTGAGGAAAAAATGAGTGTCCAAAGCAAATAAGATAGAACAGGTATCTCTAAAGGTAAAATTAAAAGAGTATTTATTTGGAAAATTCTTATTTTTTGTTACCAGCACTAGGCTACTTTATTCTTGGTAGCAATAAAAGCATAAACAAAATTCAAGTATAAACACAGATAACAAGCTCTAGTAGGCCTTCTGTCCCAGGATGCTTTCATGAAATGTTTCAATAATAAATAATGGTAACAGTAAGCTAAAGTCAGTGGCTGACTGCATTTAATTTATTTTTTTTAATTAAATATTTAGTGATAATCCTGGAAAAAGTAATTAGCTTTGGTTACTAGTAACTAGTTAGATGCTGATATGTGATTTGTCAGTCAGCAGCTTTCATCAGAGCTATGCGATAAATAAAGGGAAGGCACAAGAAACTACAAGCTCTGTCAGACTCCTTGCTGTTACCATCTCAACTGTACTTTCCACACACAGTATCCTGACTCCAGGCATTACTGACAGCCTCGCACTCCTCAGATTTTTGACTTTCTTTTTGGCACAAAAGAAAACCTTTCAAGCAAAACCCTTGATTGTTTGCTTCCTAGCCCAGGAGATGAAAGGTGTCATAGTTTCCAGCCAAGAGCTCCCAGAAGGGTTATTAGCTGGTTTCTAGTGTCCATCTCTATTATAGCCTCCAGCACTGCAAACCCTCCAAGTGAGAGGAAACCTCTTTCTGACAGATGTCATTCAGCCTCTCTGGTCTTCATAAGAATACCCCTGCTATTGATACATTCTATAGAAAGGTGTTTTCAGCCATACTTCTACTAAATAGCTGAACAGGCCAGGCTTTTGTTGTGAGTATTTTTTCATGAGGGAAATGTTACTGTTCTTGCTCCTGCAAGGATCCTCCTGCACTCTCTAAGTGGGGATTCAGAGAGAAACAGAAAAGAGGAAAGAAAGGTATCAGTCAAGAACTGAAGTGTTTTGGGCTGTGCCATCCTGTACATCCTACCCTCTTTTTGGTTAGGATTTATAGGCACTGTAATGATTTTGTACAGACTCTGCATGGTGACTGGCAAAATGTTTCTTGGATAAAGATACCCTTCTTCTTGGATACAGGTATTCTCAGAGATAAGCAAAGCTGCAGTGTGAAGCAGTATAGCCATGTGTGTAGAAGCTCCTGGAGTGGGGTTTAGGATGAGGTTGGGCCTTCAAATTGAACTACAGCAAATGGCAGACACACACTCCTAATTTTCCTAGTTTTGTGAGACACAGAACTTTACATGTACCTATGGGTGTATTGGCTAGGGACTAAACAGATGCAAATGCAACGGTCTTAAATGGCATTGTATCATATTGTACACATTAGAGGGACTAAGGACTTCTTAGGACATCTTAGCAACAATTTTGCAGTGGAAGAGAAATGAAGAAAAAAGTTACTGAGCTGATGACTACGAGAGATTTAAACCTGTAGATCCTATCTCCTTCTTTCCACCCCATCCCTCACTCCTCTCCCCTGTTTATTTTGATCTACTTGGTATTTTATAAATGTGGAGAGGTGTTTTATAACTGGAGAGGTAGTGGGAGAATCTTTCTCTGTCAACACCAATTGACAGACTTTGACTCCCAGTGAGGGGATATGATTCTCTGTGGCTGTAAGCAAGGTTTTTGTGTCAAGAGCTGATCCTCTCCCCCATGTACTAGAGTCTACTGAACAGGATCCAGACACATAAATCCTTTTAGGGATTTGACCTTAACCTTGTCAAGTTTTACATCTTAGTTTTTGTCAGATCCCAGACAAAGAGGACATGTTCAGATGTGTTTATTCTATTGAGATCTGTTGTCCATATAAAGTTTCTGTTCTAAATCAGAGTTTTGGAGGTGATTAGTTTATGCTGTCCTTTCCTGGAAGAAAGAGGCTAGGCTCTTACCTGATCCTGGACTTGCTGAGTTTTCAAACTGAATAGAAAGATCCCAAGTATTTAGCATTTTTGTCACTAGTCTGCAGAGAGGAGACTAGAGATGTCTAGGGCAAGAATGTTGGTCCCAGAAGGTTGATGGCCAGGTGTCTGAGACTGATTGGAAAAACCTTACTGCAGTCAAAAACAAGGCCAAAGGTGCAATTAACTCAGAAACTGCTGTAATTTGTATTTCATTATAAGTTGTAAATCAATACAAATAGTCTTGCTAGACACAGTCAATTGCATTTTTAATAAAATAAAATTAGTAATGAAAGAGAATGCGGAGTGTGTGACAAATATGTTAGAGAAATATTTCATAGTGTCTCATGAAACCTTATCCTGACAGGATTTAAAGAAAAAATAAAAGGCTTTCCTTACCTTTTCTATACTTTGATAAAGTGGAGCTTCCATACCAATAACTGATGTGTGTAGTGACTAGTATAGTTTAATTTTAACAAGATATTCCTAGTGTGCATTGGACTTCATGAGCATCTGGAGCAGAAAAGAGTCTGTACTGAGAACATCAATTAATAAAAAATCCCAGTAGAGTCAGATCATTGCAGGAATCTCCCAAACTCATAAACTACACACTGAGTAAGAAGAAAGGAAAGGTAAGCAGCTGGACGGACCATCCATTTAGACTCTGATGGATTTCCTGGATCAGAATCTCAATGCACAAAAGTAAGAGGGCTGTTTTTCTTATGCATTATGATCAATCATTTTAACCAAAAATCTGCTGGCATTCAACCAAGAGGATACTCATAACATTAGATTTTAATTTTCCTTTATATGAAGTAGTGTTAGACAAAGCATTTCTTCTCATGAAATGTCCTGGAGTTTTATGTTTTTAAAATAGCCTTTTAAAAATTAAATAAAATAGCTAAACATTTTAATCACTTTTGAAGTCTTTTTAACATCAATCTCCATCACTACAGTAGAGCATTATTTCAGGATGCTGCTATGGCTATATAACATAGCCCAAGGCGGGATGGAGGTAAGAGTGTCCCTCTGATGAAGCATCTGCAGCTGGGGTTTGTGACACAGAGGGAGAACAATCCCATTGACTGGGAGGAGCCTTGATGTCTGCCCTGTGTAAGCTGTCCAATGTAAATACTAGAAGCACCCAGAACAAGGAACATATACATACTGTGGATGACAAATACAAGTTAAGAGATGAAATAGTAGAAGAGCCGGAGCAACGAAGCAGCTGTGGATGCTCTGGATGGAGCCCAGACAGTGCTAAAGCAATTTAGAAGCACCCCTTTGTCTTCCAAAATTACAGAAGATATTTTGTTCTTCTATCCCTTGAGGTCTGCATGCATAAAAGTAATTAAAAATCACATTTACCTTTCTTTTACCTGCTCTACCTTAGTCATTCCAAGGGCTGTTTTTTTTCCTTTTTTAGTGTAGAAGTGTAAATTTCTGCAAGGTTGAAATAAGTTTATGAATACAGTGCTGATGTTCATAAACATTGAAAAACCTCACAGAGTTTGTTACTGCCATTGTGAAAGATGTCTCACTCTACTATTATCTTAGCTTTATGATATCATGTTTTGTGTGGGATGAGGCTTTGCACATATATTAAAGAAACAAAGACAATAATTATTGAATTGGCACACCAAGAGCAAGTGTGGTTCTTTAATCACACTCTATTCCATGAATACTGAGTGGAATGCTACAGTAAAAAATCTTGATATTTTGACTGAGACATAGCAGAGCTTTAGTGCTCATAATACTCTACTTTTATGGGGTCATATTTCTGTCTCAGATATATTAGTAGATTGTGCCAAGATTTAGGCTGTGCAGCTGCAGGAACTTGAAAAGTTGCCTCTAGTGTATCAGATACAAAACACGCAACATTAAATTTTGTGAACTATAGCAGTTAGCTAAATGTATGATGTCTCTTTAAGGAAAGAGATTCAAATCAGGTTCCATCTAGGGCCCACTGAAATAAATGCAGATTTTAGTTGGTTGTAAAATGACCAGAGTTTCAGGTATTTACCAGCAGAATGACAACAAGAACAAGATAAAAAATTTGATGTTAATTCCCAGATGTTCCATGGAAGAAGACATTGCCACAGAAAAGATGACCCCTGTCCAAAGAGAATTAACAAGATAGGAGCCTGTTAAGTTTGTAGATATCAGATGTTGATATCAATTCTACAGAAATAAAAGGATTATTTGGTGTTTTAATGGGATATTCTAAAAAGATGATTTAACTCAACTTCATATTTGTAGTTTTATTCTGATATCTGTTGATAGCTAATAGGAGACCCAACAGGCAGAGATGGGCTCTAAGGCAGAATTTAAAATGCCCATGTACTCACTGTGCTTGTTTTCTTATAAATTGAGGTCAGATAGTTTGGAAATTGTCTGGGGATGCTCTAGGCAGTCACACAATAATAGAATAATTTTGGTTGGGAAAAAACTTCAAGATCATCAAGTCCTACTATAAACCTAATATTGGCAAATCCACCAAAGCTGTGTCCCTATGCACATCATCTACACATCTTTTAAATACCTGCAAGGATGGTCACTCAGCCACTTCCCTGGGCAGCTTGTTCTAATGCTCGACAACTCTTTTAATTAAGAAATTTTTCCTAATATCCAGTCTAAACCTCCCCTGCTGCAACTTGAGGCTATTCCCTCTCAAACTATCACTTGCTACACAGGAAAAGAGTAATTCCACTAATTTAAGGTTTTACTAAAAGCATGCATTACTGCTTTTTGTAACGATGACAGCTGCATATTTGGATAGCACCACATAGGAAAGGAGTTTTCATTTGCAAAAAAAAGTGTACGGAAGGTAAGTAACCATGTTCCAATGGTGTTTTAAGACCACATCTCCTTAAACTGTTTAAAATAGGCACCTAGAATCTTGTAGAAATTCTGGTATTATTACTGACACCATGTGTTCCAATACCCAGGGCCAAATATTTTCAGTCCATTTTGCTTTCCTTATGGAGTTTGTAGAATGCATTGATTCCTTTTTGCCTAGGCTTAGATGAAGCCTTCCACTTGCATTCATAGGGTGCAGAGGATATGAGCACACAGCATTTCATTATCCATGGTTTTGCTGAGTGTGATTCCCAGGAAATTACTGCAGCCAAAAAATCCTGAGAAATGGAGTAAAAACCTAAGAAGCAAGACAAGATACCGAATGTTTGATCGGTAGGAAGGTACATTTGAGGGAATAATAAATCATTTGGTCTAATGCAACTTGGTTTTCTGGAAAGAGATGCTAAAGTATTCAAAGAAAAACATTATATGGAGAACAGATCATAGGAGGAGATTACGTTTTGTGCTGTTTGTTGTGTGGATTCTACCAACTTTCACATATTCTTTCCAACTTTACAGTGTAGAAGATGCTAAATACGCAGGATAAATTCAAAGAGCTGTCAATATCATTTGGAAAGAGGTAAACATCCAACATCAGATGGAACATACATTGGGTGTAAATAACAGGATCAGTATTTTAAAATCCTGATTCTTCAAGTCAGTTTCATTTCTTATACAGAAACCAGTTCATATACCTTAACATTTGGCTAACTCTTCTTGGCATAAGCAGATAAAGTGGTTGAGGACATACTACACAATCATGGTACGCTGCAGAGAGCAATGGTATCTCTGAATGTGGTAAATAATGCAGAAAGGGTACAAGATGCAGAGAGGAGATAAATATTTAGTTTGAGATTGTCAAAGCATGAGAGGATTAGAGCCCTAAATCCTAATAAAATTTAACAGGAGTTGGAGACCTTACTTCCCTTAGGCACCTTTGAAAATCTCATTTGTATTTTCATTTTAAGTTAGAACACTGATTCTACATAATATCAATTTCACTAAGACACCAGTCTATTTCCCCCACTTTTCATTTGAAAAAGTATGATTTTCAGCATTGTAAATATACCAAATCCAGCTGGTCAGTGAATCAAAATTTGACTCAAAGGATCAGGTTACTTTCTGTACTGATTTATCCAGTGAATAGTCACACTGTTTTTTACTTTGCTTTCATTAACTAGATGTATTTAGACTATTCCCCGATGTTTCCTACTCAATCACTTTAATTATGAGATAAGGACTTACTATTTCCTGCTTTGATAGGAATTGCTCACCTCTGAACTAAGTTGGGAGTTAACGATGTTTTTCTCTATTTTCACATTAATAGTCTTCCTTTATTAATTCCTTGGTTTAGTGCATTTCAGTGCATTGAGAAAAAATAAAATTAAATTAGGTAAAAAGAGCTATACTGTACTAAACCAAACCCAAAAATCCTCAGTGTCATGTAGCAATTCCATAACTATTTCCATCCCTGAAACCTGTTTACTTATTTAGTGTAGCTTTTGCTATATTTTCCTGTTCAAATCCTTTGCTTTTGTGATTTATAAAGTAGAAATTGTTGCATTAGTTAAAATTTTTAAGAAATATCAGTTCTTGTGTAAAGGAAGGCTAGGTCTTTCCTCTTTCCCCTCCCATGTTTGCTTTCATTTTAGTTTTCTAGGTTGTTTCACTCAACAGCGTGTTGGTTTTTCCCCCAAATTGGGAAAGAAGTAGTTTAAACTTACTTGGCCTTGGTGGATAATCCATCCCTCTGGCTCTTGATTTTTTTCTATATGTTTTTACACATGGCTACAGGAAAAACCTAGTTCTATTAGACAATACTTTTGGGGATGCAGCTGTGTACTAATTACCTTTCCAGCTTACCAGCATAAAAATGAAAGCAATATAGTGTAGTCCATTAATTTTACAAACATTGGGGCTGATCTTCAACTGATGTAAGTGAACATATCTGATGGATTTACTTCTGCTGGGGATAAGGCTTCCTTTATTGACTTTTCAAAACATTTCCAGATTTCAGGCCAAGCACTGCAGTACAGTTTGATTAATTTCTCTTAGCCTGTGTAGATCTTGCCCATCTTGTCTGTTGCAGAGATTATACTCATCCTGTATCTGAAGTGTAAGGTTCCTATTGTGTTTTATTTGCGGTGTTCTGTAAAGCTCCTCACTGATTTTTAATCCATGGATCATTCTTATTTAGCATTACAAGTAGATTTGCAGGATCTTAGCACAATAACTCCAAAAATAATGAACTGCTGTCAGCTGCAAGCTTTTCAGTTTAATAGTAAAATAATTCTGTATTATTTTTATTTCAAACAACACTGGATAGCCTTAGATTTTGTTATGATGGAAAGCATGCTATTCTTTTTAATGTCATTTTGGTGACTGCTGAGAATATTGAACAGTTCTTGGACACATTGAAACCTTTCTTTTTCCTTTTCCCTTTCCCTTGTCTGTAATGAGCTAATCTCTGTACACTGTGGGCTGAATGCAAAGTATGAGGAGCAAGGTTTGCAGAAAGAAAAGGAATAATATTCATTGTTGATGTTTGCTAATTTGGAGTTGCATGAAATCCATAACTTTAAAGTACTTTTTAAATAGTGTTAAATTGGTTATGTTTCTCAGAAAGAAAGTTAAATTAAAAGGAACCTGGACCAAGAGGGTACTGCCTTCTGTAGAAGTATTTCATAAGCCCATCCTGAAAAAGCTCTGTAGTGAAACACAAGAGTGACATTTCTCATCCACATGGTGCCACAAAATCACCAGAATCCAATTTGAGTTCAGAAAAGAGGAATGGGGCATTTTGTATCAAGCCACATGAAGGATAATCTAGAAAGGCCTTGTCACCAGAAGAGGCAGTGGCAAGCTGAAGCACGATGGCAGCCACGGCTGTCTACAAACATTCTCTGCTCTGAAATGAAGATGATCCATAAGGAAGAGGATTCACTTGAAAGTCACAGAAAAATCACATGGATCCTTCCAGAACTGGCCCCAAAGGCACATCTTTAATTGAACAGCCTAGGCAGCTATCTCACCTGGTCTAAAGAGCAGCTTGGAAAAAAAGATGGCAGAAGCACTTTGGTGAAAGAAGATAGGAGGCAACAAAAGAAGCATAAAATAACTGCTTCATTATAAAAAAAAAATCTCTTATTTCATATCCCAAGAAGGGAAGAACAGGAGAATCTTTTGTACCTGTAAATTTCATAGAAATGGCAAAACTTGTTTCTTAGATTGTTCTTTAAAAATAAATGTTAAAAAAGAGATTCATTAAAACAGATAATGTATATTAAATACCCACGGAAATCCAAAACAAATGGACTGCCTAACCAAGATGAAAGACCAAGAATACTTCTGATGTTTTAATCTGAAAAATAAACAGTTCAGTATATTGATAGGGCTTAATTATGTCCTTTCTTACTTAAATGACTTTCTATATTAAAACTGTAGATATTAAATTATGCTAGAGTAAAATATTCTTTATCATAATTTAAATTTATTTTATACTTGTGAAACTTTTGTGAGGTTAGTTCATAAATCTACATCAAGCATTTTAATGCAAAGAATGTTGACTTAAACTCATCATCTGCTTAATCAACAGTTTTAGTTTATTATCAGAAAGCATCAGTAACCTTGATGCACTTTATCTTAATTTATGCTTTCATCAAATAGAGAGAAGACTAAATAATAAGTGATCGCATTAGAAATGCATTGGAAAATGTACACCAGGAAAAGAATTCAAGAACATTTGGCAGCAATTACTATCTTCATGCAACTAAACACTGGCAATATGGAGCCTTCTTCTATGCAGGTCTTGAAACGCATTCCATCTCAAATTATGACTATAATTCATACATACTGGCAGTACCACTAGGTAATATTTGACTTATCAAAGTCAGTACTATCATTCTGAGGAAGCTTTTCTTGAAGATACCCTTCCCAGATTGTTCCCTCAGTCATTGTATATAGTGAATATGAGGCAGTTTTTAAAGTGCTCTACAGCGCATCAATCAGATGATCTTGAAGGCAAATTCCAATTTATATTGATATGTCTAAAGAAAACACCCCTGTGCTAGCAGTGGGCAAGTGCTGAAGGCAAAATATGAGAGCTACCCTACTAAGCATGCTCTCATGGAATAAAGAATTATTAGGTGGGGTTTGTTTGTGTTTTTTTTTTCTTTTTTATTTGCACTCTTCCCAAACACTTCTGGAAGGTTTGGAAGGGACGACTGCAACAGGCATTCATATGATATCTTGTTAAAGATGCTTTCTTTACAGTTATAAACATCCAAAGCTCTTAATTAACTGTGAGAAATAACTACACACAACAGAAACAGAGGGGACCATTAACTTATGTGGTAACTTGTTTGTCTGCTTTAAACCCACTATTCATCCCTACAAAATACTGGACATACCAAAACTCAGGGGACATTATAACAAACACCACACTGGTTTTCTGTTCTCTCTCAGACACAGTTGTGACAGGAGAAAATCCTGGGGGTATGGGTTGTATTTGAGGAGTCTCAGCCACTTTGCATGTTTTGTAAGCCAGTTCTCATAAATGTGGTTCAAAAACTCACATACTTCAAACAAAACACTAGAAGTGTACATAATCATTGTCAAGAATGCATCATGGAATGAGGTGGAAATTATTTCCAAGGAAATTTTTGAAATAAACATATGGATAAAGTGTGTATTTTTCCAAAAGCATCAAACATTAACCAATTTTCCAAGGCTGGACATTTTCTAGAACTCACAACTTTTTTCTGGCATTCTTTAGTGGGCTAGAATTCTACATCACTGATAATGTCCTTAGTTTTGTCCTTCTGCTTTCATTTTCCCTACTCTATTAGTATTTTCCTTTATCAGTTTCCCCCATGAAAAGCAAAGAGTCATTTGCTACAAATAAAGTTTTAAAAACCATTAAAATTATTACAGAAAATAAAAGGTATAAATTCATGGCAGGATTAAACTACAGGTAGTTGTACCAAACTCAAAGTAGGAAGAAAGTTCAGGTGACATTCTGGACTCAAGAAAGACAGAGAGTCAGATCTGATGTTTACCTTGAGTAAAAGCAATTTCCAGGCACAGAAATGTTGCTCAGCCCAAATGTTTTCAGCCAGAATTGGATTTCTCAAGACTCATTTGGTAAAACTGCTTATTGGGGACCTTCACTTATTCATGTAAGTGAAAATAGTTTGCATGTAATTCATACTGTCACTACATGGAGATAAATAATTAGATGTTTTCATGAGCCTTCCACAAAGGCTGCTTATGCATTTTATAGAATAAAAGCCAAATTAAGAATTAAGCCAAAAATAAGCAGTAGATTGCAATTTACCCATGTTCAAGCCTTAGAAAATCCCAGCCAAGGGCTGGAAGAAACAAAGGAAACAAACATGTAGGCTGAAAATTGGGTGTCCAGCTCTTTTAGAAGTCAGATGCTTCTGTCTTGAAATTAAACTCAAACCAAAAAGCTGATTGTCTTCTGCTATGAAGTGAATTGTATGGTCTCTTCATGTCTGTGATATTTGCTTAATGCAGTCTTTGTCTTTACAATACCTTTACAATATCCACGCTCTTGGATAGTGAACTCTGTGGCTTTGAAGATATTATTAACTTTTTTGTGCCATTCTCAAAGGAATAAAGTATTTGTCTTGGTTTTTGTGTGTTGTACTTGATGAATGTGCTTTTCTCCATGTTATTATCTTTTGCACTGAGAACATTTTCAGTAAAAATCTTGTTTAGGAACCACATGAAACTGACACAAAGCATATGCATCCCCAGATTTATTTGTCTTTTTGCAAAGTGACTTTCTATTACCATGTGTACCCTTTTAGAAGCTGCTGAAGTATAGAAGCTTTTACCATTTGGTGAGCAGTTATTTTGCATTACTACTATATGGAGTCACATCATAATCCGTCAAACTCCCCTTTATAATTATTAGTGAATTCTAAATGACAGAGTTCATTCCTCGACACCTTGTATGACAGCGAAAAATAAAGTTTTTCATGTAAGTTCCTTGCAATATAGACTAATTGGCATACTAATTGACTTTTACTATAATTTAAGTTTATTGTTTATTGCTTTTAGATTGTTAGCTGACATTCATTTTTCTACTAGAACACAGTAGATATTGTTTTTGTAAAGGCAAATATGCTTTAATTGTATTACGCCAGTGAGATGTCTGGGGTTTTGTTTTGAACAACCTGTGTACCTAAGACAATTTTCTTCCATGGGTTATGTCTCCAGTAAAGATCAAATTGTACTTTAGCCTGCTATGTGATCAACAGAGTATATTGTCATTACAGAGGTAAAGAAATTAGTATAGACCAGAATTTGCACTTCTTGCTCAATGTCCACTCTAACCTGAGCTAGCATTAGTCAGCTGTCAGGAACTTTCACGTTCCAAGTATTTTAAGTCATCATCATTATTATGTGTGCTAATGTGTGTGTATGGTTACAGTCCTTCAGATCATGTTTACAGGTTGATTCAATTCAGTAAATACAAAAATGAGTTTAAGTAACATTAAGGATCTTTTCTAGGGTAAGAAACAGGAAAAAAGTATAAATCAAGCTTGGAGCAGTCCTTTGTAAACATATGCAGATGAGAAAAAGGCTTGCTATCATGACTTAGAAACAGGTTTAGATCTATATTTCTAGATTTTACAATGCTGACATAGATCACTGGCTGCATTTTATTAAAAGCAACTTAATAGTTATGATTTATACATATACTGTGTCAAGGGATCTAGATGATGCATTCAAATTCCTATAAAAAGTAGCACAGATTTTTGTATGACTCACTAAATTTCAGGATGTACTGCTGACCATTGCCTGGGCTCTATTTAGATTTTTCATCAAGAAAGACTTATATTTCTTTGACACCATCAATAAAATTAGCCTATTTTATTTAAAGCGTGTTTTATTCTGTGGTGTACACAAATATTACATCATCTTTATTTTTAAAGATCTGTTTTACAATAATGTTATTACCCATAATAAGTTTAATACTGATAGCGTTGACAGCACTGAAAATTGTCCTTTCTTCATGTACATGGGCAAGCAAAGTTAATTTTCTCAAAATTCAGTCCAATTTTAGTGCCATGCAGATAGCAACCATGATCTGAACCACATTTACACATGTATGTCTAGTTATCCAACACAGTAAATTACAGTGATTACTGTAGTATAGTAATAGAGAGTAGGTTTCTTTATTGTTCCAGGAACAAAAATTTCATTATTTCTTGTGAACAACATGTAGCTTTCACAAATATTTTAACAACTTGTGGAGGATTTATGTGGGACGAAAAAAAATGTAGATGTAACTTCAGAAGATGACAAATAAGAAAAAGGGTAACTTCCCTGTTTAGATTTTGAATATTTAGTCAGGAAACATTCATTCCAGCTTGGGAACATATATCTTGCTATTAATTTTTTTAAGCACTAACATTCAAATTTTTTTTAAATGGAACAAGAATCAAGGCATAGATGGACGGAGTACTTCTAGAAATGTTAAATGGAACCTCACTTAAGAAATTATTGACATTGACAGAGAAATTTGATGCTCAGAACTAGACATTTTATCTTCTACTTAAACCTGGGAAAGCAGCAGGCAAAGACAGAGTTGCCAAGGAAATGCTGAAAACTAGTTGTGATAAGCCTCCCAGTAAAATTCCCCAAAGTTTCAGTGAAAGAAGGAACCAGAAGAAAACTCAGAACAAGGTGTAAGTCTTACCACATGGCTGCTGAAATATTACTTATCTTTAGAGGACAGAAAAAGTCCCCTGTATTGTCACATTAAGCAGGATAAAAGCTGTGACTGGAGAAACTATGAGAGGAAAAGATATGAACAGTTAATTTAATAAAACAAATCCTTAACAAATGCCAAGATTTGCAAAGTCTGTGCAAAACAGAAGACAGAAATATGTCTGGCAAGTGTCAAGTGTCAAGCATGCCATCATGCCTAGGCAGCTGGTAAAACAGGGAGCAACTTACTAAAAGAGGTGAACCATCTGAACTGTTTTGAGACAGAAGTTTAGTTTCATAAGTACTCCAGTTGGGAAGAGATATGCACACAAATCATTGCTGTAACAGGGCTGGAGGCCTGCCACTGACACTGGGTTCAGTGGACTGTCTTTCAAAAATACATTTTACATCATAGTGAAGTTACTTGGATAAATCAACCTTTTAATTTACCTGATTAATCAATGAATTGGGGTCACTTTTAAAGCTGCACAGAGCAGAAACAAATCTTTTTCTCCATGCTACTATAAATTAGAAAAAAAATGTTCTGTCTTGTAATCAAAGATATGTAGACCTTCAAATATTCTAAAGACAATGACATATTATTATCAACAACTTTTCTGTTTTTTCAAAACAGTATCAGAGAAAGAATAGTTAAATAAAACATGTATTTTTTACTATCTGCATATCTGAGTCACTCTTTTACCCTCTAAAGTTTGACATTTTACTGTGAAATCCTTAATTCTCATCCCAGGATAAATAATTTTCCTACCAATTAGGAATGGGAGCAATATAGAATGGGAGCAGCCTGGCCTAGGAGGTAAGGTGTGGAGTTGTTGAGGAGCAGAAAGATGCCAGCATGCAGAAACAGCTCTTAGTTCTCCACGAAAACATGTGAGCTCCTTGGAGTCCCAGTGAGAAGGAGAGGCAGGGATAAACTGCACAGGGGAAGCACCTGCTGGCAGTGAGGAAACTGAAGAAAGCAGAAGGGCAGCTGATGCACCTTGTAGATGTCAGTGAGGCAGACCTGATGTGGAGGACACCTGAAAACAGGAGGTTACAGGCAAGGAAGTCCCACCAAGGGAGAGCACTGGGACCAGGAAACATGAAGCGAGAAAGACTTTCCAAAGAGGAGAGAGGAAGAACTTCAGCGTCCTGGCAGAGAATGTTACAGAAGTGGGTGGATGGTGATCAAGTGAGAGGGCACAGGAAGAGATGAGAGTTGATTTTAGTGGGACTTTAGTGACATGGCACACAGAGGCATCAGAATTAAAATGAAAGCCAGAAATGTTGAATAGCAGGAAGGGAGTATAATATGTGTGAAGCTGGGATTCATGATGACTTTTTAGGACCAAGCAAAAAAATATTTGAACAGGAAGAAAAGGTTGTCTCCCTTTCAGGAGGAAGGATGAGTTAAAAGGTTTGGAGGTCAGAGGGGACACAAGCAGATAGAGCAAATTCTAAGGAAGGAAAGAATGTTGAATGTACAAAAAGGAGAAAGTGATGCATGAGGGACTTCTGAGAGTGGAATTCTTCAGGGCAAGTGGGTAAGGTATAAGTGAGTGAAGAAAGATGTTGATAGGGAAGATATATCATGTCTCTCTTCTAATAGCACAGACTACATAAATGTCTCTCTTCCGTTCAAATAAATAGAAAATTACCCATTGGCTTCAGTGAGGAAATCAGTTCAGCTGTAAGGATGTGGATTCTGACTAAAATGTCGACCTAGGGAACATGAAGAGGGATAGGTATTTTTCCAACTATTTTTCCAATTATATTTTATGTGGACATATTCTAAGTTTATGAAGCTAATTTGCTTAGGGAGAGTGGGGTGTGTGGGTGTGTGTAATTTACCAGTTTTCTGTGCAACCCTAAAAAAATGAGAGGTGAATCCTCATGAGAGCTCATCCCTTCCGAGTTTAACACCTTAATTACTCACTTAAACTGATTATTCCTTACAATCCTAGTTTGTTCCATTGCAGAGGTCTGTGTCAGGATTTAAAATTCACCTCTTAAAATTTCATTTTGGTCTAATGTAATATATCTTGTTAATGTTAATTGAAGTTTGCTATCTGAATCCTTGGAAGACCACTTCAGATTTTATCCTCAGTTTTCAGTCCTGACTTACTGCTAAAGGTACTGTGAAAAGTAGTGAAAGGTACCTCTGGTTGTCAGGCAAATACTCTTTCTAATTAATTAAACCTTAAAACTTCTCTTTTGTTACATACCTGGAGGCATACTTGTTTAGCAGAATGCCCCACTTTTTCTATAGGATACATGAATCTTTGAGTATCAGCTACAGAATAGTTCCACTCCGAGATACCATTCATGAGTGGTCTATGTGTCTACTTGCCCTCATTAAACCTTCATTAACCTTTTACCATTCATCTAATTTCCAGTATTGCATCAGCTTTCTGGACTAATTAATAGTTCCTCCTGCCCTAGGACACTAATAAAAAACAAGAAGGCATGATATTTTTTTCCTTCTGTTTAGATCACACACGTTTGCTTATGACAACAACTGAAATCTTTTGAGAATTGCTATGTATTTTTGAAATTAGTTCTTCCTCCAAACATAATACTTGAACATTTTGTTGAGGTTTTTGGTGCAAATTCTAGTTCCCTCAAGCACAGGCTAAATGCCTATAACTTCTGTGCACTTGCAGTGTGGAATATTTTAAAATTCTTCTGACTTTGGATAATTTTTCGTATAATTTTTCATCTAGGTTGTACATTTTCCCTCATATTAATCTCTTTAATCCTACTTTTGGTATCTCTAATTTTAGATTTTTCAGTCCTTTTTACCCTCAACACCCTTGGCATTGAATTAACTTCTTACAGGCTTTATGGAGGACTCTATTGTCATCTGAAAGACTTCTCTGAATTGCCAGGTACTGACAATTTCAAAAATTGGTTTTAAATTTATTTTTGCTGCCTTTATGTTTGCCCTCATTAGTCGTAGCTCAGGATTTTCATGTTCTCTCTTTTGAGCTGCAATCTCCTCTCTGACATGCTCTGTCTCTGATTTCTGAATCATCTCCATTGTTCTTAATTTTTTTTGCACTTTTGTCCTAACCATGCTTCTTAAAAAACCAATTACTTAGCTGGGACAAGGTCTGCTGTAGAGGTAACACACTTTTATAATATACTAAATTGATCACCTTTTGGATGTCATATTTTAGTACCACACTCAGAGTGGTTTACATTGACTGTAAAATGGAGTGCTTGCTCTCAAAAATTTCACTTGACTGCCAGGTTAGTGATGGCAGCATTTTATTCATACCAGAATGTATCAGAGTGTTCTAACAGAGTCTCTAATTTTACTAAAAATACTTACAAAATTGAATCAGTACAAATGTCTTCAGATTTTCACTGACTAGAAGTGGTGTGCCATATGTCACAAATGTCTATCCAGGCATTCTGTAATCTGCTCACATAGCGTGGTATGTAAAACAAGTATCTCAAATACCTGTCATACATAGTTCAAAAGCATAAGGCTAAAAAATAATTATATATATCTAATAAAAAATTACTTTCTCACTGGTTCCGTTATGTTATTAATCCTTCCTAGATTATATTAATAGAATATTTTCTTCTTTATTTCCCTCTATGCATTTCTTTATAGTCCACTACAATGATATTCAGCTTTTATAACAAAAGTCTTGAATATGCCAGATTCAAAATATCTGCTCTTAGTTTGCAGGGTACTGCCAACAAAATAATTTAACCTACACATTCATTTCTCACTACTGAGCCCTAGGTTTGAAGCTTCATTTGCAGTCACTCTTCTTTCTGAATATTTCTCCTCAGTTCCACCATTTCATAATTTTCTTCTCCTTGTCCCACTTCATTTGTGCTCATTCCATAAGGCAGAGTATCTTGTAATGCAGTATATATTCTCTGCCTTGACTTGTTTTGTGGTAAGCATGCAAATGCACTGGTTTTGGTAAGGTTTATTGATATCTTTTCTGAAGCTATCCTTGCACTTGTGATCTGGTCAGTTTATATTTGCAGAAATTAAAATGTTAAGGAATACAAAACTTCTGGGTATTTTGTAATTTAGTTGAAACCAGTAATTTTACAGAAACAGGCAAGAGATATGTTTCCACATAAACTCCTTTTATTTCCTTAACAGGCAATCATTTCTTACTAGAACACACTTTGCAGTTGTGATTATTTTGGTATATGAAGACTTCCATGTCACAGAGAGTATTTGTAGTAACCTTTTTGTAAACATCTATCATATTATATGTACTTAAGCACATTTGAATAAAATTGCCAATTTTATTTTTTGTTTGGTGGTAGGAAGAGGTGTGCATTTTCTTAGTCTTGAGGATGAGTCTTTTGAAAGCATGCTGGTGTGATTTAGGCTTATGGAGGGGCAATTATTATCAGTGCACTACCATTTGACCTAGGTGTGAAGTTATGTAGACGAAAAAAAAAAATCTCTCTTCCTTCAGTTTATTTATGAATTCTTCCACGTTATTTTTCCTTTTGTTTTAGTAGCACCTTTTTTGTACTTATTTTTTTCTAGACTCAGTTGCAACGTACCAACCATCTTCTTTGTGCCCAGATTCTGTTTCATTTCCTAACCCCCTCTAAGTTAGAAACTTCCAAACCCAGTTTTTATCAAATCTGTACAAATTTTTCTAAAGGTTTACTTGTCCCACAGGAATTTAGCTTTCATTTTGCTTTCTCTAATACACATTTCATAGCTTGTCACTTCAGTTCCATTAGGGCTTGTCATTTATATTATAATAAGTCATTCCTGAGTTAATCAACATTCCTACTTACAATGCTTATTAATGTGACACATTGTGGTGTTCCTTCTTCTGTGACCACTAAATTGTAAGCTCCTCTCATACCTCTCGCCCTTTGAAAGTGATTTTTTGTATTTTACTCTTTGTTTTTTTCTTTTTCCCACCCTCAATGACATTTTGATTTTCTTTACCTTGCATATCCTTGTCAAATAAGCTTAATATCATGGTACTTGTTTTCTATTTTTCTTTCTTTCTTTCTTTGGAAATAATTTTCTCAAATGCCTAAAAGTTCATTTATCCTAATGGCACTAATAATTATTTGTATAAAAGTAAAGCCTGTGGGACCCAATCAGGTGAACTTCTATTATACTGAGTGCTGTGCAAATAAGTCTTTGCCAGAGGTCAACAGGACACAAAGTTATGATTTCAGTTGCACATTTAATTTAAGAAAATATGCAACAAAAGATAACATCAAAGGGCAGGATAAGGAGAATGAAGGACATGCCACACCAGGGCAGTTGATTTTCTTTGTCCTGGACTCATTAATTTTCCACTCCTATCTGGGACATTCAGTTGAACCCAGTTACCCCGAGTGCCTGCAGAGTCTATGGAGAAACCAGCTGGAATGGATCACTGTGGAAGCTATCAGCCTCCTCAGTTTGCTCCTATTGGCAACATGACTTGACTTACTTCAAGCCCTCAAAAGACCCAGAAATCCTGGAAATTTACACTCAGACTTGACATAACTTGGTATCTCAGTATAGGCAAACATGTGCATCAAACCCATACCAAAATTCCTTTCCTGTGGCTAGTACCTATTGCCATGTGTAAAGCCTCTTTGTTGATACTGAACATGCAGGTAGGAAACATCAGTTACTCAGTGCTTCCATACTCTTGACTGAGATATGTGATGGGAAAATAGTGTTTGTAATGTTCTCCTTATCCTTACAACACAAAATTGCGTTCAAGTCTCCCTTTAGGCTTAGTTTTAAAGGCAAATTGTGGAGTTTTTTATCATTTCTTGTGGAAGGTCATTGTCAGGATTATTGCCTAATACTGAGATGAAACATTTGCCTGAATTATCTTGTGAACATGGACATCTATGGAGTCTACCACCTAAAACAAATCTTCTATGCTTTTATTCTACCAATGTTCTTCAAACATCAGCAGATTATCAACACATCTTTTCTACACTTCTGTATCTAGTACACAAAAGATACTTACTTTGTGGTTATAATACTGCATGCCTTTTTTACCTTCTTCCTGGAGAGGTAACAAGAAATTTCTGGTTTAATTCCCACTCAACTTACGTCTTTAAACCACACTAGTACACCAACTTGAAAACCCTATTAGCTACAGAGTAAAATACCATGGCCATACTTATATAGTTGTTTCTTCACAGGTCAGTCCATCCACATTACTGGTATCTTGTTACTTGTCTCTCAAATGCCAGAAAATTAGTGACAAAAATTTTCTAATGCAGTGCTTATAAATATATATATTTTGAAAGTCTAAAAAACTTCACAAAAGATACAGTTGCATTTGCCTTTTCACTGACATATACCGTAGATTCATCTACTTGACTTGTTTCTACAGGTTAAGTCTGTACTTGAAAGCTAAATTGCTACAATTTGGATGGCCTTGTGATTTAAAAATAGTGTGCACTACATTCACTAATATATTCACTAATAATGTGGAGAAAAACATAGATGCACTTTACACAGAGAATGCTTAACACCAATATGTGTGGGATATTTTTATGTTATATAGCACCTTTGTATCTGTGTGATCATGAGTATGCAAAGAAGATTGAACAACTTTAAAAATATATCTTATAGTTATTGTAGGAGAACTTACTGTTTAAGATGAGCTTCTTTGGTTCTTCTAGTCACTCAGACCTTTTTCAACCTAAAAACCATCCAAGTTTTCCCTTCTAGCTAAATATTTGTGTGCAGATAATTTTTTTCCCTGAGTTATATTAGCTTGCATTTTTCCCATATTAAATCTTGTGGGTAATTAGCCAGCTTCTTTATTATTCCTCCTATAGCCCTTTAACCCTCCCTTCATTACCTGCTGTCTGAACTCTTCCTGTTAGAACCAAAGCAGTCTGGAATATAAATACACACAGCTATGTACACTTTAAATTCCTAAATGTGCTTTCCCCCCACCCCCCTGAAAACTGGGAATACATTTGCTTTCTTCATAGCTTTACACTGATGTAATATTTCTATAAAATTGCTTAATGTGACTGAAGAGTCAGGCAACAAGGTCCTGATTTGAAGTCTGTGTTGAGAAGGCCCTTATTGACTTCAGCAGGTTTGAGATTCAGCTGTGAATCTGTAAGACCAAGTGATAGGGTCAATGGTTTAGTGCCCTATAAAATTTCACTTAATAAATGAATGCAAAATTCCATACAAAATGTCCCCATAAATTTATACCCCTCTTTTCTCATTCTTTAAATCAATATAGATGCAACACAAGGAATGTATCAGTGTCAAGATATCAATAGTTCTGCCACTGTTGTCTGTTGGTTTATATGCTTTTCCCTTTAAAGCTAGGAATACAAATATCTCTATATCGATGATTTTTTTGTAACTATATAAATTCAAATTCAGAATTCTTTTTCTGGTTTCATTTCAAATGCAGCCAAAAAAAAAATTATATATATATATATATATATATACATATATATATATATAAACAACCACCAAAAAATCACCCCAAATTCAAAATCCCTCTTTGAGAGGAAAAGAATCTGTCTGCTAAATTTTAACCCAATGTGATGTGACTTAATGAAAGAACTGTGTTAGAAACCCAGAGAAAGGAAACTCTGTAGCAGCAGCAATGACAGTGTTAATGGTGCTACTCTGTCATATAGAGTCTGTAGAGGGCATATAACCCTTCTAGATACAGAAAGATGTTGATGAATCTCATAAAGCTGACAGGTCATTGCTATCCATTGTCTTGCAGAGCAGATTAATAGATTCATTGGTTCTTACTAGACAAAACTGCTCACAGAAAATAGAATTTATCCTGAAAAGTTGCTGCATTCTGCTTGCTGGTACAAAATGCTCTTTGGCTTTCCATCTTTCAGTTGTTGGCAGGTACTTAAATAAGAAACACAGAGAACCCATTTACAGTTATGGGGCTCTGTCCTCACTCGTAATTATAGTTATTAAATAGATTTTAAAAGCTCATTTTGTCAAGAATAGAATTTTACATAGGCTCTAGTGGCACAATTAATCACCCTCTAGATATGTCAGCAGCATGATACAAGAGTTGGTAAATTTAATACTATTTTTTTGTGTTGGATGGAAATCAAAAAGGAACTATTTGGCAATATGCCTCAGATCATTAAAAAGTTGTCACTGTGGCACTCCAACCTTGACAGCCACAGATCAGCTCTGGAGGGAATTAGCAGAGCCAAAGGGAACCTGTAAAACCAAACTTATCTGCATTCTGTTATCCTGAATATTTTCATCTGATACACTCTGATGCATTTGCTATAAAAATAAAGGGAAAAGGGGGGGGGGGGGGGGAAATCTAATGTCTTTTACATCAGTGAAGCAAATAGAGTAATTTGATGCTTACAGATATTGGGGAAAAGTTAGCATTTGTTTGAGTACTCCTTTTGATGGGAGTGAGTGATGGGTCATCAAGGGCATGTGTAGGGGTCATAGTCTGGCTTTACATGATCTTAGAACTGGTCTAATAACTCTTTTATCTTAATCTATGTGTCCACTACCTTTCAAACTGCATGCAAAGAAACTGCAAAGTCCAAAATTTTGATAGCAAACATTCCTAGTTTATACCCTGCTGTTATAAAACAAATGTCAGAAGAATATATGTGGGCTCAAAAGTTAATGCTTTTTACAACTGTGATTTTATATATGACTCATTCCAGAATACTGGGAAATGGTCTGTGCTAACTCTCACAGTATTACCAGTCCTGAAGTGTTATTTGAGATAATGCCTGAAGTAGGCTTGATTACTATCATTGCTTCTCATTCTTATTTGAGCTGTATCTCTATCTTCTTTCATTTAACAGAAGTGTGTTTGCAAGCTAGAGTCTGAATCTGTTTCACCATAGAGTTTTTTTGATCCTTGACTAGCAGGGACAGTACTGTTGGGTTAAACCTTCTCTTTTCAAGTCCCACGAGTCATGAAAAGAGATGTGCTTGGTAAAAGAGAAGCCAAAACAGTGCCAGCCATATTTCATTGTCTTTCCCAAACTAAAGGAGAAACAAGCACATAGTTGCAAAAAAAAAAAGGAAATAATCTGGTTGCTGGACTTTATTGTCTACACAAATGACATCCAGGGACATCATATGGGAAAGCTAGATCTTGTATTGATTACAGTAAATGGAAAGGTTTTGTGACAAAACTACTACATCAAAAACTGTTGAGTCTATGGATTTTATGGAAAAAAAAAAAAAAGAACATTCATCTTAAATTCTCCTAAGGCTATTGGCAGGTGACTAGCTAAGTGGTTGTAAACCAGGGTGAAAAATGGATTCTGTGGAGGCAGAAGGTACTTTTGATGTACTTTGTCTTCCATTTTGATGCTTTTTGATTGCTTTGAGCAATTTTTAAATGCTGTTTCTGTTTTGGTGAGAGATCATGGTCAAACTATGGCCATGCATCAATGAATTGGAATACAGTATACAAAATTTATGAAGACAGAAGATTTTCAGACTGCCTTTTGCTATTTTTCTTGTAGGTGGCGGGTGTGAAGAAAATAAGATGTCCTCATTCATGAGGGGTTGGGATAGAGCTAAGAGTGTCACAGTTGTGTACCTTCATGTCTTCTATATTAAGACATATTTGTCTACATATCCAATACATAAATTGGAATGGGAGTATCCCTCTGATACATAGATGTATTGCAATACTAAATTATGATAGTCTGCACTGAAGTGCCATACATAGGGGACAAATTAATAGTAATAAGGTATGAGGGTGGGGTAGAATTTCTAACTGAGGTATTTGATGCCAGTTTAAGTTTTAGGTCAAGCAGGCTCCAATATATACATACTCACTCTCCAATCTGCCAGTTCTGACCAGTGTGCATTATCCTCATCAAAACACTCAGCATCATGGCTAGTCAGAGTTCTAGAATTACCTTAGGCTAACCTTAGGCTTTAGTGCTATTTTTTTTTTTCTTTTTTTAGTCCCTGTGCTGCATCTTGCTCTCTGCTTTTAGAAAAAAGTGAATATATGATAATCAGTTTCCTGTTTCAAAATCAGAGGAAAAAAAAGTGACTGTACTATGGAACTTCTCTAGTTCCTTTTCCTACCCAGAAACACTAATCTTTTAAACAAATACAAAAACCTGAGTTTCTAATACTGGAGGATAGCACCTCTCAAAAGGTCTTACACTGTCCAAAAAATATTCTGAGTCCAAACATTTAAATTTTAAAAAGAAATGTTGAATCTTCTTCTTCCTACAGTCTAGCCTTCAAATTACTGTACAACACCTCAATTTCATATAAGTGTTTCAGGCAGTTTACAGGGATCTAAGTGCTCTTTGGCATAGCTTGTACATCAGCAGGCTACATACTTCAGCCTCTAAAATTCAGGTTCAGGGAATGCAGAATAACTCATTCTTCCCATTTGTTCTGTTTGTTGCTTTTCAGTCTATACCTGATATCTCTAGAAGGTGTCAGCAGAGCTGTACTTCATTAAACATCTTTTAGAGGAAAGCTTTTAGTGAACCCAGCTTGTCCATTTTAACTCTTCTACCAGAAAAATATTCCCCTTGGATCCCCTTCTTCTGGCATTCTCCCTCACCCATTTTGGTTACTGCTAGTCAGATAAGTGAGCCTTGCTGTTTAAATTGTGTGAACCAGCCTGGCTCATCTTCACAAAAACACCTTAGGAAGTGATTAAATGAGCAACAGGGTCAGGTGACAGACGGTGTGAGTTGAAGGGGAGGGAGGAGGAGGAACAGTCTCTAGGTCAGCAGTGAGCTGCTGTGGACAGAGTAGTTGCACTGGCATAGCTGGGGCTGAACAGCTACAGCCATCCAGTCCTCAAAGGCCACTGAGCTGAGGGCTGAGACAAAAGATGTAGAATAGGTACAGGGGAATAGCTGAAGGATTAACAGCACCCCTAGTTTTGATGTCAGGTAATTCAGGAGAGGTCCTTTAGTATGCTTCAACTCAGCTGGCATGGACATGCTGTGAGGGCTGGTGGAACCAGGAGGGGAGGCTTTTGCTTGTTGCCTGCAGTGCCACCTTGCCTCAGTGCCTGCTCCTGGTGCTCTGGCAGAGAGGCTGCTGCTCACAGCACATCAGAGGGAAGGGCTCTTATGCATGTTGCTGATGAACTTTGCAAAAAAAAGACATTTGAGCCCAACTGGTTGGCTTTGCCCATGTAAGAAATGCCTGCTGTTGCTTCTAGGAGGTTGAGTTCTCCTCTAGATATAAAAGAACCAGAGGTGACTTTTTATATGTCCTGCTGATTTTTGTTGGGATTTTTTCAGTGAACAGCTGACTAAAGCTTGACCCATTTATTTCTAAACTACTTCCCTGCCGCTGCTGCTGTGGTGCAGCTCTTCAGTGCAGACAAAGCCCAAACTGATCTTCACGGCATTTACTGCTGCACTTTAGAGAAGACTCTTTCTAGAAAGAACTGGAAGGCAACAGGCATGCTGGCAGATTTGCCAATGTCATGCAAAATATGCTTTTGCAGAGGGTGATGTGAAATGAAAATGCTCAGAGAAGTTGTATTTCAGTCCTCTGTGTTTCCTAGTGCCAAAAGGTGAGCAAACATATTGCAGGCCTTTGCCTGGGTCTAATCCCAGGCAGGTGGAGACTCAGATGATTCTCTGGATGAGCCACAACTTTCTTGCATCATGAGCAAGGTATTGCAATGCCAGGAGTCTGGCTACAGTATGCCAGTGTTTGAGATTTCATTTTCTTTAAAGAGTGAATAAAAAGAAATATAAGCTCTTTCATTCTTTCCACGTCTCTCCTCTTTCCAATATTTTTAAGAATAGGAAAAAAAAATCAAAACATTTCAATGTCATTTCAATGTATTAAAGTAGGTGACATTGAAAATATGTGACATTGAAGATATGAGTTTTTATTTCATTTTCTTCAAACTTTCCCTTTGCCATATCTGTGCCCTTTTATTAGTGTCCCTTTTGCTTCCTAATTTCTTCATAAGTCCATCTTTCTCTTTTCTCCCTTGCTTCTTTGCTTTCTTTGACACATAACCTTTCTATCTTTTCCTTGCAATGTATGAAATTCTAGTTTTCTGCAAAATCCCTCATATTACAGGAGTAGTGTCTAAATGGAAATATATAAGAAAAACAGAAGAAAAAAATATTTCTAACCAAAGTGTATGTTCACCTGGCTTCTACCTTAAGTAGAAGCTTAGTAGCAGCTAGCAGAACACCTAATAGTAAATCTTACTAGAAATTTTTTATTTACTGAATTTTGATCAAAAAGGAAGTTTTTCTTTGTATATTCCACATGAATTGTCTTTTTCTTATTGCTTAAGGGAATATATTTTACTAATATATGTATTCAAAAAGTGTCCAATGAGACCACAGTGAAATACAAATCATGCATCTGTGAAGCCTCACTCAATCAGTACGCTTGGTGTGCCAAAGCTCCCATTGTCTACTCCTTTACAGAGCCCTCTGTTCAGGAATTTATTTATATCACCTGCTCATGAAATGCATTCAAAACAAAAACATCATAATTAGGCCTTTATGCCAGAATTTCAAGATAATTAAAATTCAACTCTTCTCTATAATTTTAATCTGGCTAAAATCAGAGGTAATTGCAGAGCTGTAAGAGGTGGGTTTTTTGCTCCTAGGATCTGCTTTTGTTGAACCCTTTGATAATATCATGTGAGATGAGTTGATATAAAGAGATATCCAATACAGGACTGGTAGTGACAGTGATAGGCACATGGAATTATCTATGACAGATGGACAGAGAGGTAGGATAAGCATTTTTAAATCAGTTTTTTCTAGGAGATGAAATCCTTCACTCCTACGATCTCCAGAGTAGTTTAATTCAGTTTCCACTGAGCAACTCATTTATAACAGCACCCTTTACTTCATGGGCTGAGATTTAGGCAGCAAGCATTTTCATGGAAAGGAGTGACACCCTTACCACTTGCATTTGCAGAACTCTGGCATCCCAACCTGGCTGCCCTTAGCTCTCACTCCATGCCCTACTCAGGCAATCACAACCCCCAGGGTTCAGAAGAGCACTTCTCCATGGCTGCCTGCCTTGCTGCCTCACCTTGTCCCTAATTGTATGCCATTCCTCTTTGGGCAGGTGCTCCTGAACAGCTTCCCAGGCTGCAACAGTGCCACAGAAGCATCTGTGCCAGCACAAATATCCCACTGTGCTAGGAAACTCACAACCTGACACAAGGGCCTTCTGCACTCTAAAAATATATCCAGGCTCCAAAGGTTCAGTGGGTAAATTGGAGATGATTGTCTCTAAAGGGCCAAATCTTTCATACTTCACTCCACCTTTGACTAGTGGACTTACTTGCTTTTACAAGAGTACTTCACAGTGTTTCTGTTCTCACACTCCTGTGAGTTTGGAAAGTGTGATGGTCCTGTTTCAAAGATAATGATCCAAGGCAAAGTTCCCCCATCTCAAAAACTGCACCTACCTTGGTAAAATCATCCCTCTTGGGCAATGGTCCCACAGCCACAGGCTAAGTGACAGACTGTACATTTCACATTGCTCTGATTTAGCTCCCTCTAGAACAGGGACACTGATGAGCCAATGATCCCTTGTACCCTTTTAGTTGCAAGTGGTGGCCTTAATGCATACATCTTTTTTGTCTCTGTTTTTCACTTAAAAGTGCCTAAACCTGAGAACACTCGCAGATCACTAGAGTGATGCTTCTGGCATCCCCCCAATATTTCTGTTCTCAGGCATTAGATTTATTGCCTTGGATATTCTACATGGATAAATTTGCAAGATTTTGTAAAAAGGTATGAGGCAAACCCAGTACTTATCTACATGGTCTGCAGTGAACTGCCACTTGAGGGAAGCTCTCTTATGTTTCACCCAAATTAAATCTTAAAGAAAAAAATATTGAATTAGTCCCAAGGAGTAGTGCAAGGGCAAAATAACACACCCAGGCAGTGTTTGTTGATGATCAGTGGCCCAGGATCTGTGAGTGAACTGGAAAGCCAAGTCATGTGAAAGTGTAGCTGCAATGCAGGTATTAAGATACTTTATTTCTGTAATTCTCAATGGGAACCTTAAGCCACATAAGGATGCTGCTCTAACTTGTCTAAAGCAGTGGTCAAGTTAACCTACTCTTCATATACAAAATGTGACTTAGACTCACTACCGAGCTGAAAATCTGGAGTTTATGCTAGTACTCTATTTCATTGGAAATACTAGATCAGAGACCAGGTTTAGAGTCCTGATGTTTTGCTTGATGATTTGCTAAGCTGACAAGAACTTGAGGTCTGTGCCTAAATATCATCTGAGCATATTGCACCCACTTGAAAGACTGAAAATACAGTCTCGCTTCCATTTCTGATGGACAACAAGCACTTGTTTCCTCCTTTTCTCTTCTCATTATGTCTTTTTGAAATGGAGGCAGACCAGGACAAAGAAAGCAACATAATGCTGGACTACTGCCTAGCATATTCCCAGACTGACATACTTTGACTACCATCATCTTGGACTGTCAAATTGTGATGCTCAGACCCTACTTTCCTGAGAGAAGTATTCTCATAAAAAAGAAATTTTTCTTCAGTTGGAAAAGGGAGACTGTGAAGTTAAGCAAATGCTTATGGCAGTGGAGGAGAGAACAAACTAAGTCTAGTCCTACTTTGCCAGTTAGTCACTCTAAGAATATGTCATCCACACATGTACTTTAATTATTGTCATAAAATGCTGCAGCATTTACCCACTTATGGCCAGGGTAGAAGCTAACAAACCTATATTTTAAGCATATCCTAAATCAATAAGAAGTGGCTAAAAAAGTACATGCACAAGTGAAAAACCAAACATAAGTGGGCTGGCCTGCTTTAGGATATCATTATTTTTTGAAACATATTTTTCTTTTCCTTACGGTTTTAGAAACAAATGGCAGGTGCAAACAAAGAATAAAATTAGTCATCATTAGTTCTGCAGAGTATTTTGAATCATGCAGCTGAGATCTGGATAAATAATTCAGAATTTACTCTGTAAACCCAAAATCCATTTATAAACTGAGAATTCTTATTAATCTGTAGCTCTCAGGTTAATAGTTTATGTCAATTACCCAAGTAGTCTTGCATAGCTGGTAACCACAATCCATATTCCAGTTCCTTGGTACAATAGCAAAGGTAGGAATATACAATTTGTCTGTTTCATGCCAATCAACTTTATTAGAATATTTGTGAAAATGACAAGCTGGGGGCTGAGACAGCTTTCCTTTTAAGATCAGCTGATTTTCAGAATTTGATATGTCTTTCCTTATACCTCAGCTCCTGTTGAGGCTGACCAACACTTTTCCAAATGCTGTCTCATCTTTCAGAACCCAGTTTTTGACTTCTATTTTAATTTCTGGCAAATTCTCAGAACTTAGGTCCACACAATACTTGAAGGTGTGGGGATTTAAGTGTACTATACAGTCTCAGCTGAGACAACCTGAAAGTCCTTGGAGACCACTGTGAGTGTCTGATTCAGGTAATGCTGACTGGGGAGGCATACCTTAATAGTGGTATAGCGTATCAGTGGTGGGACATGCTGTGCTGAGCTCAGCAGCTCTTGCCTCCTCTTTGTGATATATTCCTCCTTCAGAGTTGATGAGGGGATGGCATGAGGATATCCACAGGTCAGGTAAAATAGACAAAGGCAGTGGCTACACAGCCACACCCAAAGCTACTCATGATCCACTCCACCTAGGTTTGGTGGGGACCGCACCTTCAGAGCAGCATGCTTGGTCCCACTATCTACACTCAGCACTTGAAAGCCTCTCCTCTTTCCAGCTGCATACCCAGGAGCTTCCTCCAAGTCCTGATGCCTTGACACAGATCAAGTTGAGCCTCATAGACAGGGCTCCATTTGCTGATTTGCTGAGCTATTTAGAGGAACTAATATGAGTTGCTGAGCTTCTAAGAAAAAGCAAGCTAGTGAGAATGTAGCCCACTGACAGAACCAATCAGCTGTGCTGTATACAATAAGTACTAACTAATAATATTTGTGATAAAAAATAGATTTACATGCAAACAATTTTTCTTGGTAACTTCTGTATAACCTCTAACTTCTTTCTCGTATCTTTTACCAGAAAATTTGGTTTTGGCTTTAATATTTCAAGTGAGTGAAAGGCCACCAATTGCAGCCCAATAAATCTTGTGGTTAAAAATGCATGCATTAACTCTTCTTTATATCCCTTTTGCTGCCAGTCATAATCAGCACTTTTGCATGATATTTTGTGCTCCATTTCTAAAGATCCAAAATAACACTTCTCCTTTTTACATATTTGTTGAACACAGTTAAATCATCTGAATATAGAAGATGGCTAAGCTTCCTTAATGCCCTGCTAAGTATTTCGTATTTCAGCTCTTTGAGTGCTTTTTGTTTCAAATCTTGTCTAATGTATTAGTCTCTGTCTCAGCCTCTTTGTTCTCTCTGAAGTTTGGGCCCAGGTACCAAAGTACTCACAGTAAAAAGATGAGTCAGGAATTATACATTCATTGGCAATAGCACGTCCTATTACAAGCTGCTTTTACTTTGCTTGTCTACTCAAAAGCCACATTCTTACAGCTTGCCTCATAAGTTTTAGTTTTACCATCAAACAATTACTTGGAAATTCTACCATTAAAGATACAATACTACCTGCAGATAAATAAATGGAAGAACACCAGAACGAATATGGAAATGGTCTTTAAATATGTGAGTCTTTAAATACTTAGATATTCAAAGAGGTTTTGGGTGTTTTGGGGAATGATAGACCAAGAAGCCTTGTGGGTGAACACTATGAATTAGTTGAAACAATAATTTAAAACAAAGTAGCAAAACACTTGGGAGACCATGACCAATAGGGGCCAATCAGTGCAGTTCCTGCAGAGGGAAATATTGTTGTGTTAATCTCCTAGAACTCCTTGAATATGTTAATAAAGAAGAGCAGCTGGCATAATTTATTCCAGCCTCTCTGGGCCACTGACAAAATTCTTTGCAAGAAGCTATGAAGGAAGCTAAGTAGTGATGGATAAAGAAGTGGTGGAGGAAAAGGAGGTGAAGGGCAGGATTAAATGGTCAATTTCATCATGTCAAAGGATAACAGCAGTGGGCCCCAAGGTTCCTGCTCATCCACTTATTTATTAATCATCTAGGAAGTGGGAATTGCTGTGAGGCAGCAAAATTTGCAAGGGATAAAAAATAGTTCAGCATAAGTTCAGAGATGTTTGTGTGCAAGTTCTGAAACAAACAGAACTATGTGACCTAGTCACTCTGACAAATGAATTGTCAACAAAAGCAAAGTAAGGTATACCAGGTGGAAAAAATATGAATTACTCAACACCTCACAGAGCTCTAAATTAGCGTACCAACTTTAGAAAGGGACCTAGTTATCCTTGTAAATTACTTCAGTAAAGACTTCTGCTTAATGTGCAGCTGTACAAGATAAGCAAACATATTAAGATGCATAAAGAATGAGAACTAATAGAGAAAGGATTAAACTGCCAATGCTATAGTCTGATCTGAAATACTGTGTGCAGTACCAGTGACTCCATCTTATAAACAATAATGCTGATTTAGAGAGGGTTCAGTGAAGGACAATGGGAATGATCAAGAGCATTAAAAAGTGCTCTTATGAAAAAAGATGGAAGTCACTGGGGCTGTTGACCATGAAAAAATGGATGTCAAGTTTACAAACTGTAATGAAAGCTAAAGTGAATGTATGTCTTATAAAACACACACACAAAGGGAGAGGCAAAGCAATTAAAAACAGGAAAATGGAAAAAAGATACACCATTTCATATAATTTGCAGTAAGAATCTAAAAATAAGGAAGTCTTTGGAGCAAAGAATTGAAGTGAATTCATAAAGAGAGTGCTAGACAGGCATAGAGGTACCCAGAATTTTCAGGGGTAACAACTGATAGAAACAGCCTTTATTTCAGCCAGGCTCAGTTAGGGAGAGCTAATGTCCCACAGATTTTCAGACATCCCTACTCTTCAGTTTCTCTGAGCACCTTCCTCATAATCGTCCTAGAGTCCTGCAGAAGACAAACTATCACATAAGACTAATTCCAGATGATTCCTAAAGTTCTATGCAATAGTTACAAATGTCTTCATTTTATATTGGATATCACTTGCAATTCCTAACTGTGCTTTATGCATTAGGAGATTTTTAACCTATTTCATTAGTTTCTGACACTGATCTCTACTGAGTCTATACAGTGCTATTTTTAAAATTTGTAATGGAACATAAATGTGGTGAAATTAATCACAGAAATCTAAGTATATTATGTCAACACTTTATCACCCAGACTTAGCTGATCTTATGAAAAAATGTTAGCACATTTTCTTGAAAAGATCTATTTTCCATAAAACCACAGTAACTGGCATTCTTTATGCTAAAATCTGAACTTTTTTACTAATTATGTCCCATACAAGACCTTCCATGGTTTTAAGAGAAGCTGATATTAGACTAAGTAGCCTTTAGCTCTTCATATCATCTCATTTCACTCTTCTTAAAATAGCATCACTCTTTACTAGTCCTGTGGAACACTTTCCCCAGAAATCAAGATTTGTTCAAAATCAACATTAATATTCAGAGAGCTCCTAAACCAATTCTGTAATACTACTGGGTGCCAGTTATTGGGCACAGTAGATTCTAAAATGCTTAATGGTTTTTGTTTCACATCCTTCCCAGTTACTAATAGAATAGAAAGTACTTAATTAATCACTTTAAGAGATGAATACATCATGCTAATGATGAATACTTCTGTTTTTCCTGCATAGTGATTGACAATTTTGCAATCCTGGTCAAGTTCTGGATCTGTGCCATTTGAAATATTTCATTTGTTTCTGATTTAGTTAAAATATTCCTTCTCCATCCCATTAGTAATAAATTCTTTTTATGTGCCTTTTAACTTTCTTTGCCTGCTTTTAATTGCCTGCTTTTTCTTACTGTTAACTTGGGCCCACGGTGATGAGCTTTCCTGTGTTCTCCATCTTCTGCATATGCTACTGCTCTTGCGGTAGCTGCTTTCACCTTCCACAAGGAGTTCTGTAGTTTTCTGGCTACATCAAGGGAAAGAAGTAGAGTGATACAACTAGAGCAGACCTGTGAGAAGAAACAGCAGGCACTGAGTACCTGGCATTCACACTGTATTTCTCAGGTGTCCTTCCTTAGGACTAGTTCCAGCCAGGATTCCTGGACAGAACAGTACCCAGATAGGTTTGGTGAATGGGGATAATCAAAAGGTTCATTCCAGGAGAACATTACTGATATGAGTTGATATACTAATGCATAGAACCTGGTAATAAATAAAATCCTTACTGATTTTTACAGGATCTGCCTGACTCTCTTTACTGGGTCTGGCTGAGATGGAGCTTATTTTCCCATAGTAGTCCTCAGAGTGCTGTGCTTTTCATTAGTAGCTGGAAAGGTGTTGATAACACATGGGTGCTTTGGGTACTGCTGAGCAGGCACAGCATCAGCACTGTCAGCATTCCCCCATAAGCAGGTTAGTGGTTAGTGGGCAAGATCCTGGGAGGAGACACAACCAGACTAGCTGACCCAAATTAACCAAAGGGATATTCCATAGCATATGATATCAGCTCATATTTAAAAGCTAAGGGAGGGAGGAGAAAAGGAGGGCATTCATTATTGACAATATTTGCCTTCCAGAGCAACTGCTACACATGCTGAAGCCCTGCTTCCCAGGAACTGGTTCAACATCGCTCACTGATGGGAAGGAGAAAAAATGTTGTTTTTTTTCTCTTTGCTCGTGGGCACTCAGCTTTTGCTTTTGCTTTAGTAAATTGCCTTATCTCAACCTATGAGTCATTTTCCATCTTATTTTCTCTCCCCTGTCCAGTTGGGGATAAGGCATCTTGAGGGGTATGTGGCATCCAGTGCAGGTCAACTCACCACACTCTCCTTTTTCAAATAACCATAAAAAATTAGATAATTTATCTTTTTTTTTTTTTTTTTTTTTTTGAGTTGCACATATGGTGAACATACCTTACTATTTTTTGTCAAGAAACATATTTGTTCTTGCAGAATGAAGCAATGAACCAACTTTGTTTTTTTCCTACTGAGTCCAAACTGCTGAAATAAAGGCACAAGAATATGGCCAAAGGTAATCTGCAGGGAAAATATACTACACTCTCAAAATTGCAGTTTGGGGGTTTTATTTTTAATTAAGAAGCCTGAGAGTTATCAAAAGGATCTAAGTGCAGGAAAAGTTTTAAGAGGTTATAATAAGCAGCTTTTGAGTTAGAGGTAGCAAAATATTAAATAAGTAAATTTTCAATCAGGGTAATTTTTAATTGACCTCTAAATTAAAAATAGTTTGATTATACACTGTTTGAAGAAAATTAATTATCCTTCTTTTCCTTCAAAGTATGGAAATTTTAAGGCCAAACCAATTTCTAAGCCAAAGTTAAAGAAGGGCAAATATAGGACTTTAAAAGCTAGGTGCAACCTTAACAATTGGGAGAATACTGCTGTTCCATAATAAAGAGAAGGTAGACGTGACAAAAATTCCTGAGACAGCTACAGATTTGATAATGAAAGGGGGAAACTAAAACTTTAAAGAATCCAGCACTTACAGAATTTAGCTGAAACTCCCTTGATGTCTGGTACGGAGTAGTCTGAAATGGGACTAGTACAGGGAGCTGCTCCTGGGATGTGCTGCGTCTCCAGAGGAAACTGCAATGTGGAAATAGCTGTTAGCTAGGAAAGCATATCCTCCAAAATGGGGCACTGCATTTCCTTCTCTCCGAGACATTACTCTGTAAGTAGAACAGAAAACTGAATGTTTTCTGTTATTATAAATTCACCAATGCAAAGCTTGTTTCACACATGGAGACACTGCTTCTCAGTCCAGCATCTTAACTTTTTCTGTCAGTTGGTGGGGGACCTGTTAGATAAAGATAAGATGATGAAGATTCAGTCAAGGTGAAATAGCATGTTACAGCTTAACTCAGACTTCCCTGATACCATCAGGGCTGAACCTAACTGTTGGTTGCACTTTACTTTCTGGATGTAGTGGAGAAATATAGTCATTGAATTACCTTGAGTCACCCAATTGCTGGGCAGTTCAGGTTTCTATAAAACATGATTATATAGTTGAAATACTAGAGAAAGTCATACATCAGCAACAGAACTGGGTACATAATAATTCATTTGTGATGAGGGGCCTTTTGCTTCATTTTCTATTTGTAATTTTCACATGCAATTATATGATTTTTTTGTTAAATAATTTCTATAAATACTTTTCATATGCAGGTTATTGGATGGCAGTTTAATCAAAGTATCTGATATTAGAATTTCAGTAGAGACTTTTGCTATTGGATGTATCAGTCATGTGGTTATTTCCTAATTGGTTGAGGATATCTCTCAAAATCTGCCTGCTAGTAAAAATAATAATAATTACAAATGCAAAGTCATCACTGCATTGATCATTCATGCCAATAAACCAATATGCTGGAATATTTGTGGAAAGCAAACACAAAAAGGATGTGAATAGTTAATTACAGCTCATTCATTTGAGCAACTATTTGCAAAAATATGCTTGGGAATGTTCCACAAACAGTAGCCACTGTTATCTTCTTCCTTCTCCTGTCTTTGAACCTCTTTGTCTGTTGAAGGGCAGATGCTGGCGTTCAATTGTCTTTTCAGGACTCGTCAAAAAACAATACACAATGTAAAAACTCAGGTAATAATACTTAAACAGAAATATAAAATAATTAAATAGAAATCCAGTGTAGAGTACAGAATGATGGTTTGCACTTCCCAGTATATACTACTGCTTTTAAAAAAATATTTTAAATGAATGTAATACATATTAGCTAATTTTACAAAATACAGATACTCAACTCTGGATAGATTTTCTTGAAATCCCTGGTGACTCCTTATATGAATCACAAAAATTAAAGTGTGATTTATAGCAACTGTCTCATAGTTTGGAATTCCTAGTAGAAGACATACATTCCTTTATTTCAATGCATAGATACATGGCCTCTCTGATCCTTTTTACAGATTATTTCCAGTTAGCACATGGCCTAATTCAGAGTTATCCACTCTGCTTCAGTCATTAAAGTAGAACTGGAAGAAAAATACTTGATCTCCATCCATACCCAAACGCTTCTGCCTCGCCAGCAAGAATTCACTGATTTCTCTGGATAACTATATTACAGACCTGACTACATTGGGCATCAAAAAAGCTGAAGATACAATCTGCATGACATTTACATACATTTGCATACATTTGCCTGGTCAGAATATATAGCTATTCCGATTTTCACATTATAAGAGAGCTAATGGAAGTGTTCTCTGTTCCTTTGGTGTGCCTTTAGCTTTTTTTTTTTTTTTTTTTTTTTTTTTTTTTTTTTTTTTCTTTTTCAGGCATCAGTTTTTCATACAATCTTTCTAGGTTGGCTCTGTGTCCCGGCTCTGCTTCTGCTCAGCCATCTTCAGAGATGATGTTTTTTCAATTTTTGTCCTTACCCTGACTTTACCCACGCTACACAACTTTTTCATCCCAGCAGGATTCTTTAAAAACAACCACTTCACAATTATTAATCCATACGGAGCATTTGCCCTGCTAACTTGTGGTGGACTCACTCAGTTTTGTCCTTCACAATCTTAGATTTCCTCTCCACTTCTTCCTCCACAGCTTCTTATGTGTTTTACCATCTCTGTGAAGGCAGAACAGAACAGCAGAATCAAATAGGAGGACAAGATTGGTGCTGCACTCCCTGGACTTTGGTTGGTTCCATTTAAATAATTTCAGTAGCTTTTCCATTTTCTGTCAGGCCAACACAGCCACCACAAAATGTGTGTTCAGTGACATTCAGCTACCATCCCAGGATTCTTGGACTGAGCACAAAAGCTAAAGAACTTACCAGAGAGTGCTGGAGAATAGAGAAAGAGTTTCCAAGTCTACCTATATAGTCAAATTAATTCTGTGCTGTTTTTACCCCTTAAATTTCCTAGTTACAGTCTGGTCAGATGAGATTACTACAAGAGAATGAACCATGAGGACTAGCATATTAGAGGGGAAAAAACAGGGAAAAGTTTCTTCTTAAAAACTAGGAAACGCTCACCCCCCCCTCAGGATTTAGATATCTGAAGTCTAAATAAAGAGAAAGTTGTTAATAAGTAACTGTGATTATTGTGAGCCTCATAGGAACAGAAAGGCAAAAATCAACCTTTGAGCCCTTTTCTCTGGACTCAAAATCACACTGGATAAGATTCATAATTTCTGTAGGGACATCTGTACCACAGTTAGGGGTGTGCTCTGAGTTAGGCCAAGAGCAGCAATATTCTTTAAGGAAATCTGTTTTCTTAGTCAGACTTTCAGCGGAGTCTAACTGCCAAAGCTAATCATGTTGTCTTTCCCCTAGAGCCCTGATTCAGTCAATTCAGGGGCAAAGATTTTGTATAGAATTTCTTCCCCAATTAGAGATTTCCAGAGACCGGTTTCAAGTGGCTAATGAGAATGTACAGGGATTATAAACACACTTTCTTCTGGGTATTTTGGGTATGATTAATCCTGTTTCTTGACTTCAGAGCACTAATATGTATATAATGAATTCGTTCTACTGTTGCCCTCATTTTCTTTAGATTTCAGGTATGAAAAAGGGGGGGAGGGGAAAAGAAGTTGATTAGAACTGCATTTGGCATTAAACAATTGGGTTGGAGTCAGGAAAATGGCTTTGAAAGGATTTTTCTGTTCACAAACTACTTGAACTTACAAAATAGCCAATGAAGGCTTAGGAACCTTGTGGCAAATTATCTTCTGAAAGAAGGTTTATATATTCCATTTCTCATACTGTCACCAAAAGTGAATGTATTCTTGCATTAACAAGACTTGCATAAAGTTTAAAGGCAGACTGAAGCACAGCTGCAGGAGAAGCAGTTATCAAAGTTATGGTTAAGTAGCTCGTTGCTGCTAGCTCTGCAAAAAGATTGTGCCCAGTGTTTGTTCTGTTTTCATTTTATAAGTATTTCTTAATGAATTTAGATGAAATCTAACCAAAGAATCCCACATAACCCTTATCTAAAGAAATCAAACCCTGTAAGCTTGTTATTATTGGTAGACCAGAACTTCTGAGGGAAAAAATTATTGTGAAATAACTGAACAGTGTATAATGATAGGTTAGCCAGGTCAACAGAAGTACTGGAGGAGTGCCATAAATTCTGCTACTTGTGAATGTTTAGGAAACGATTAAAAAAGTGCCTATATACAGGCACTTCCTCCTTTTGGATGATAGGCCTTTTTAATGATAATTTAGGAAAAAGTCTGTAGGATTTAAAAAAGATGCTTTCCATTGAGGAGATGTCTTGGAATGCTCCCTTGTATTATTTTTGCTTTGGGAAAAGAACCCAAAACCGACCAAACAAACAAACAAATCAATTTTTTGTTTGCATGGGTATGCTCTGTACTGAGAAAAAATCAGAGAAGGTTTTCTGCTATTTATTTTACCTGATCTTTTTTCCCACCGAGCTATAACATCAGTTGGTATCTTCTCCCACTCTCTAGTCAGGACTAAGTGAAGGACAAAGAGGTTGTAAAATGCCTTACTAGCTATAGCTGTTAACTTTTGTTCAAGGTAACTGCTTTAGATCTAAGACTTCAAGAACAACTGTTCTGTTTGTGTGCACATATGCCTCTATTTTTCTCTGTATACTCAATACTACAATTATGAGCCTCAATTACTTTAAAAACTTACTTAAACTGAATCCATGTGTCTACTCCAATTTTTCTAAGTCTAAAACTGTCAGCCAGTGCTTAAATTGCAAACTCTTTCTGACAAATGCCCCTTTATGAGATACATTACAACATGCTTCACATCCACCTTTAGAGAAACAGAGTGAGAGAATATAACTGATTGCAGAGGTTAATTTGGTCCATATACTTTGTCAATAGGTCTGAGGAAAATTAGCACCAATACTGGTGTAAGTCATGGATCTTATTAGAGTGATTTTTAGCAATTTAAAGACTGAAGGATCATGTGTGTCAGGACTTCAGCAGTATCCTTGGCTTTTAATAAATGTCAAAAATAGAATTTAGAATGTTTTTGCTTGCAAGCTTAATCACTATCCAAGAACATAGAATACACACTGATCATTTTCAAGACACTTTTAAAAAATTTAGATTCAAGCCAAATTGGATGTGGATACTACTAGACTGTTTTTGGGTTTTTTCTATAAAGGGAAAATTCAGTCTGATTTTCTCTAGTACATCAATCAGAAGTAATTTTCCTTTCTCTTCCTTTTGAATGTCTGTATATGTGTACTAGTTCCGTGTGAGATAGAGCAAATTTTCTCCACAGCAGCCCTCATATCTCTGTGCTGTGCATTGGTATCTAGAAAGGTGTTGGTAACACACCAGTGTTTTGGGCACTGCTGAGCAGTGCTCCCACAGCATCAGAGCTGTCTCTCCAACATTTCCTCCTCACCAGAAGGATGGGGGATGAGGGGGAATATCTTGGGAGTGGACGTACCCAAGACAGCTGACCCACAGGGACCAAAAGAATATGCCATGACATATGGTGTCTGCTCAGATAGAAAAATCTAAGAGAAATGAGGAGGGAGTGGGGCTTTTGTTATTATGACATTTGTCTTCCAGAGCCACCATTAAATGTACTGAAGCCCTGCTTCCCAGGAGGTATCTGGACATGATTGCTGATGAGAAGCAGAGAATAAGTCCTTTGCTTTCCTTTGCTTCTGCACACACACTTAGCTTTTGTTGTATTAAACTGCCTTTGTCTCCACCCATGAGGTGGAGTTTTTTTTCTCCTGCCCCACCCTGCTGAGGAGGGGAGTGATAGAACAGCTTGGTGGGCACCCATATCTAACCAAGATCAATCCACTACAATATGTTACCAAGGCACTGGGATTGCTGTTTCTCATAAAGCCCCACCACCCTCCCCACCCCAAAAAGGGTTCATTTTTATTATACTATAACATGCAAGTAAAAAATCATTCAGCTACTGAAGGACCTATTGCAAAACTGGTATGTCAGTACACAAGCTGTCCAGCAAGTCCATGAGTGCATTTGTGAGACAATTTTCTACATGGAAAGAATACAAAAATAAAGGGAGGGATGGTGGACTTTCTGAAAATGCTTCAATCAACGAGAACTGAGATAAGCATTAGCATGGAACAGTAGAGTTTAAAATGTTTGGGATGTGATAGCACAAATAAAACCAAATTCAAAAAAGATTTCAAAAAAGACACTAGTGTGGTACTAGTGATACAGAGAATGAAGCTCAAAGAGAACCAGCAGATGCTTCAGACGTAATATTACAGTACAAGCACAGAGGGAAGCTAGCAAGGGCACTAGAACATAAATTTGACTGGAATATAAATTTGAACGTGAGATTTCAAATCAAATATACAAAAGTAGAATTTACTTTAAAAGTAAGCGTAAGTATAGAAATGCAGCAGAAATTTTGGGCCAAAAATGAGAAAGGCATGGAAACAAACTGAAATGCACATTATAAGTAACACTCCCAAGCAGCAAGCAATAGGACAAGAGGAAATGGCCTCAAATTGCACCATGGGAAGTTTAGATTGGATATTAGGAAAAAAACTTCTTCACTAAAAGGGCTCTCAAACACTGGAACAGGCTGCACAGGGAAGTGGTAGAGTGACTATTCCTAGAGGTATTTAAAAGATGTGTAGATGTAACACTTAGGACTTGGCAGTATTGGGTTAATGGTTTGACTAGATCACCTTAGAGGTCTTTTCCAACCTAAACAATTCTATGATTCTACAGTGTAAGAAGATAGAATTCAGGTAAAAAGAGTAATCTCCTATTGTGTGTAATAGAAAAGCTACTTATTGGACATACCAAGAAGACTGACCACAGTTCTTCATCTTCTTGGGTGGTCCTTCTATTTATTTCCAGGGACAAGGGTATTCACAGGATCTCAAGAAGTTGGGTATTTTTTGAGGAAATGTCAATTGCTTATTGCCATGTTAGTGTTATTTCCTATAAGATTTGTTCTTAGTCCAATGTCACTCAACATTTCTATTACTAGTGTCTAGAAGTATAGAAAAAAATATTCTATTGGTATGGTACCAAGTGGGGAAGGACTTCCAGCATACTGAGGTATTGTTTAGAATCCAAGATAGATTAGACCTGAGTTGAATGGTACAGAATTGTTCTAAAATAAATTGTTTTAATAAATGAAATGTTCTAGATAAATGTGAAAGCTTCTATGAACCCAGGTTTCATAAAATTAGTGTGTTGCAGCTGCCAGCACTGTAAGTTGCCATGTACAGATTAAACAAAACAACAGACAGGTACCACTGATCCTCCCATCCAGTTGCAAAAAATGTTCATGAAGTCTTTTTCAGGTATGTAATTTGTTTTAGTCTCAATAGTGGATTTATGAAGACATGAATAGAATAAAGATGCTGACATCCTCTACTCGGTGTCAGCAGAATCCTTACAGGCTTTATAGAGTTCTACTAAATATAATAAACAACTTTTCCAAAACCAGTCCTTCAGGCACAAATGGTTCATTAGTATACTAGCATTTACCTTCATCAGATATCTATGGAGCCTGCCTCATGCTCACAGCAGGACCCTTGTCTTTCTTCTACCCTTCCAGGATTTCTATCTGTTAGAGGATAAGGAAGCTGATTTATTTTTATTCTGAGTTTCAGGCTTCTATCTTACTGGCTTCTCTAGTTTACTGTTCAAATTTATAGATGAATTTGCTCCTTTTAAACACACAAACAACACTATTGCAGACACATAGGACTAAAATTTACATGCATACCTGCGATGGTACATGAGATGTCTAGCATTGGCTTTGATTTGTCTACAAAAGACAGATCTCCTGGTTTTATTTTCACATACAAGATTCACAATAGTACTTTGCCTACCTATAACTTCTATATTACTACAATTGTAAGTTTCATTCAGTGTTACACTTGAATTTCTTCTTATTTTTGTTTTTTAAATACATCAGCTCTTTGACTAAACACTGAAGTCAAATCTTCCCAACTAATGTTGCCTTACATGTGGTTATGATATATAATATTACACTTTTCTGGTATACAAACCCTAAATTTTGGCTCTTGCCTTTGAATATCTCTTGCATTCCCTTAGTTTTACAGGATTTGGGCTTATCCAATTTACATCTGCCCTTCAAGGATTTGTATTTCTTTTATTTCCCAATACAGATATGATGTTATCTCTAATTTCATCTTGGACTGATGTCGGATCTTTTCTCAACAGCTGTAGAATATATCTACAGTCGCTTCAGTTCAGAGCTATCTCTTATAGATAAGACATTGAATTCTTTTGCTCTGTGATTTAACTGGACTCAGAAGTGTTTCAATAACTACTAATATTAAGCTTTAGTGTGATTTCTTGAAACAAAAAGGATTCCTTAGAGAGACAATCCCTTTTATGTGTATAAAACCAGAATGAAGTGGTTTTCAGATATTTGGTGCAATTGTGGGAATTACAGAAGCAAAAATGGAGACAATGAATCATCTGGCTGGAATCCACAATGTAACCAAACATATATTAAACCTGCTCTTTTTCTATTTATTTCTATTTTTCTTCCAAATAATACAGTTTGCCTCAGACTTACAGATCTTCATTTAAAGAGTTCCCTATCAGAGAGCTGCACCTGTACTGTCAAGTCACTCTGCACTAAAATTCTGTGGGAGTATTAATGCTCTGATTTGGAAGGTGCTACTGCAGGAACAAAAGTTATATGGAAGTGCCTGCAGTAAGAATAAATGAAGAGAAGGAAGGAAGGAAGGAAGGAAGGAAGGAAGGAAGGAAGGAAGGAAGGAAGGAAGGAAGGAAGGAAGGAAGGAAGGAAGGAAGGAAGGAAGGAAGGAAGGAAGGAAGGAAGGAAGGAAGGATCCTCTGACAGTACAGGGTTGCTGTTACAAAGTATCTTGCCAATGACACTGCCATTTAGATTTGCCAAGATACTTGTTAACATATCATACCGTTACATCTTAAAAAGCATCATTACAGTTTGCCAAGATGCAATTTGTAAAAAAAATAGTATGTGACAGTCATTTCAGTGGAGACCATCATGACCTTAGTGTCAATGGGAAAATCACAGACCATTCATGTGTATATTCTCTGGCATGAACAAAACTTAAGGACAAAATCAAATTGGGGAATATAAATGTTTAAGTGGACTAATACATAAACCTGCATTCAGATTTGAAATTTTTTTTGTAACACCCCTCTTCTTAGAAGACACTTTCATGTGTGTGTGTGTGTGTGTGTGTATGTGTGTGTGTTCTCAAACATTTGGTATAGACACAGCAAAATGGATCACTGAAGTCTGGGTTGAAACAGCCCTATTAGATCACTAAATTTATGCCATTCCCCTGTTAAGATATTTACTCATCCATTTGTCAAACCACATCCCTTTCTATATTCATTTCACTTTTGTCTTGAAACCCCAAAGTTTTCTATGGCTTATTTGACAAATAACTGGCTTTAGTATTGCATTCTTCCAGTTTTTCCTCCTTTAGAAGGCTCCTGTGTATAGAAGGAGCTATGACATGTGCTGTTACTCCTGAAGGGGTGCTCCAGTAACATGCATCTACTGGATGCATTTGGGAGTAAATGCATTATTAACAGGTAATTTTGAGTTTATAATAGATTATAAAAATTATGTATTCCACAGGCTTCAGATACCTCCAGTTTCCCTGTGTCCTTCTCTGAGTTCAAAGCAGGGGAAATAAAATTTTGTTCACAAACTGCATGTTACAAGGCTGAAGCAGACACTTTAATGATCATTGAATGCCTTTATTTTGTGTTTTCTGGAACACTAAGCTGGCTTTAGTACCAACTCTTAGGGGATAATGTGTTACACATAAGTTTTGTCATAAAAGTAGATTCACTGCCTTCTTCCATCATATAATCTTTGAAAAATGTTAGTCTTAAGGAGCCACAGTAGGACCAAAAACCCCTAAATGTCTGATCAAGATATTCTTTTGAGCCAGCCAACAAAACCTATGGGCTATTTTACCGCTCAGATTTTAAAAAAAAAGCCTTTTTATTTTGGAGAAGCATGTGTGCAGTACCTGTTTTGATGCAAGTTTCTCTGGTGTGAGCAAAGTTATCTCCTATTTTTTAGTTTTTTAGCTAGTGATATTAGTGTCTCTAACTTTACCTAACGCCAAGAAAAATGTTGCAAGAACAGAGAAATTAAATGCATGTGTTCAAATGCTGGAGGATGTGGGCAAAACCAATTGTCACAAATAAAAAAAAAAAGGAGGAGTTCTAGGAAGGAACAGAATGAAAGAGCTTTTTGAAAAAAAAAGGCAAGGGGTGTGTTCATTCTGTGCATGATTTTCACTTCCTTACTTTATTCCATTCATTTCTGTATTTTTCATTTCTTCTATGGAAAAGTACCCTGAACCCATTTCCTCAGACAATAACCTTTATAAAAACTTTCATGCAAAATTATCCTTTATTGTTGCTGAATTCCATTAAATACTTTTCAATTATTTCCCAGTCATTTACTATCTGAATCCAAACAATTTATGTGGTAAAATGTAAATAGGGATTTTTTCAACCCGTAGACTGCTTCTAAGGGGCCCAGAAAACGAAGAACAGACAAGCTTGTTGCCAAAGGGTTCAAATTTGTCATCCAGCATCCTTCACTTGAAAATACGCAGAATAACATAAAACATAAAAAATATGTAGAAAAACAAAAGCAAAACAAACAAACAAAAAGAAAGATTAAAATCATTGAAGTAAATTGTACTGGAAGCAGCAATTTTCTGTTTGCATGGATAGGGGAATATTCTTTTTACTTATTATCCCAGGTTCTTTGTGAAGTGCCAATAGCTGTACTTGGCGTTGTACAATACTCATGCAGCCTCTAGAGAAATGAGCAGGCATTGACAAGACGGCAGGGGCAAAATAGACACTGTGCCTTCAGAAGCACAAAGGGAGTGAAAAGTAGGAGGGTTGACTTTTTTTTTTTTTTTTTTTTTTTAAATCTTTCCTGGCCATTGTCAAAAAAGAAGGTGTTCATTTTGAAGACTTAAAATGGGGCACTTTAGAACAGGCCACCCGCGGCCGTGGCGCTGCACAGGCGAGTGCCCTGGCAGGGTGTGGGTCTCCTGGTGGGGTTCTGGGTGTCCTGGCAGGGCTCTGAGTGTCCTGGCAGGGCTGACGGGGCTGTGGGTGCCCCTGGCGGGGCTGTGGGTGTCCTTGGCGGGGCTGTAGGTGCCACGGCTGGTCTGTGGGTGCCCTGGCGGGGCTGTGGGCGCCCTGGCGGGGCTGTGGGTGCCCCGGCTGGTCTGTGGGTGTCCTGGCGGGGCTGTGGGTGTCCTTGGCGGGGCTGTGGGTGTCCTGGCGGGGCTGTAGGTGCCACGGCTGGTCTGTGGGTGTCCTGGCGGGGCTGTGGGTGTCCTTGGCGGGGCTGTGGGTGTCCTTGGCGGGGCTGTAGGTGCCACGGCTGGTCTGTGGGTGTCCTGGCGGGGCTGTGGGTGTCCTTGGCGGGGCTGTGGTGCCCTGACGGGGCTGTAGGTGCCACGGCTGGTCTGTGGGTGTCCTTGGCGGGGCTGTGGTGCCCTGACGGGGCTGTAGGTGCCACGGCTGGTCTGTGGGTGTCCTGGCGGGGCTGTGGTGCCCTGACGGGGCTGTAGGTGCCACGGCTGGTCTGTGGGTGTCCTGGCGGGGCTGTGGTGCCCTGGCGGGGCTGTGGTGCCCTGGCGCCCTGTGGGGGCCCGAGGCGGACCCGCGCCGCCGCGCTGCGGAGCCGCCGCTGCCCGCGCAGAGCCGGCTGCAGTGCGCCACCGGCCCCGCTAGAGGGGCCAGTTGTTCCTGCCTGGGGAGCGCATCGCCTCCTCACCGCCGGGTACGTGCCGCTTGCTTCCCTTCTCAGCAAGCAAACAAGCAAACAAATCGTTTGCCTCTGTACCAAATGAAGAGACGGCTACGGGACTTGCATGAACTACATGTCTTAGGAAACCCGCAGGAAGGGTCTAAGTTTGGTGGTTTGTGCTGCCATTCCACGGTGGTAAGTACAACTTGACTCCAGGATATGCTCAAAGCTTAGAGTCTCTTCCACCTTTGGAGCTGAATTGCTCATTAGGGGATAAATTGGAAGATCTGCTGCTAGCATTGCGATACTGAAGGCAGGATTTTGAGGATGCCACTTAAAGGGACTTTACCTGGCGCTAGAAGCATCCCTGCAGAAACCAAGGTGATTGAAGTGAACACAGCCTGCCTGAACATCTGCACATGCAATAGCTACCCAGGATATCACAGTCAGAAAACACTTCTGATCACTTTTAACTTACAGGATTTTAAGTGGTGCTATTTGCCTTTAAAAAGCTGTCAAACAACCCTGAGTTCATAATTATAGCTTTGCTTTGAGAAGCAGACAGATATAAAGCAGCCTTGTAGACAGAGACATACTAACACTCTTTGTATTTGGGGAAGACGTGGGATATGGGCCCAGACTTCCTTCATTTATTCCCTTTGCTTTTTCTCATCTGTTCTTAAAGGGCACCTGCTGCAGCAAATGAGAAAGCACCAGAGGAAGAGGAAATGGAAATGCTGCAATGTAAAGTATGGTTAATAATGTTTTTAATGCAGGCAGAGAAATATTAAATTAAAAAAAATTAATGGAGGTCAAAAGCCAGCTTCTAATTCTCTTCAGGCAAAAGAAAGAATTTATTAAAAAGCAGAAAAAGTATCCACAGAGAAAATTTTCCTATTCACTTTATATATATTAAATATAGACATCATCTTGACATTCAGCTGATGAAAGAGAAGAAAAGACACTGAAATTACCACTCAGACAGTTAACAGTAGCCATATTTTGGGAGGGGGGACAAAATCTCGGCACACTGTGTTTGACACAGGATGTTCTAGAGATCTGTTAAAGTTTGCAGAGTGCCATTTCCTAAGAAATCTTTTTACAGAACCAGCTTTCATCATACCATATCTTCAGTACAGATAATCTTGGCATGGCATTATTTTACACACTGCAGTTAGCTGAAAATCTGAAGAAAGGATATCCAGATCCTCTGACTGTATGTATTTGACACAAAAAAATTGGAACATAGAGGAAAAAAAGCATGCATCAAATGTGCCTTTTGTTACTGGAGGCATCTTCTCTGCTGACAAAAATATTTGTTTAAGTTTCTGCATGAAGACAAGATCCAGGTATAACTGATCAAATAACCTAAAGCTGCCCGATGACTAAAAATATTCCCTGAAAGCACCCTAAGTATATTTTCATTTTCTGTGTTCTGTGTGCTGAAAACATCATTCTCAGTATGGTTCCCCTGCATGACATGTGAGACGAAAGAAAAATGTAGATGGTTGGAACCAGTTGCTACATTTTATAGAGAGAGTTTTCAGGGGAAAAAATAATATGTGTTTTTAAAATGTCACGGTTCTGCTGCCACTAAAGGCAATTGCAAACCTCCATAGTTTTCTCCCAGAAACATGCATAAAGGCTGTGCAGTGCTTAGATGTTGCATAAGCTTTGGAAATAAAAGGTTTTGTAGAGGCTTTGGACAGGTGCCTCTGCACTTGGGTGAATTTCAGGCAACAAATCAGGACACTTGTCTCAAACACAAGGATTTCAGGTTTTGTTGTTTTTGTTGGGGCTTTTTTACATGTAGCCTTCCTGTATTGAATTCCTTGTGCTTCACCAGTCTTGTTAAAATCTGACATTATTTCCCCTGGTATTAAGCCCCAATTTATCATTTACTCAAGACTGCACAAGGTTTCATCCTGGGAGTAGGTTTTTTTTCCTTTATCCATTTCCTTAAAAACATAATTATCTTTTTGTAGGAGTTTTCTGTGATCAGAGGTGTTCCTGGCTTCATGAACACACAGGAAGATGAGGATCTTATATTCTAATTATAATTACAAACAATTATATCCGAGACCTGGGACTAGGAGCAGACCTTTAAGAGTCAAGAAACAACTGCCAAGAAATAGAAGGAATTGCAAGTAGCGCTCCAAGTTCAGTCATGTATAAAATTTACAACATGACTGAAGGGCAAGTCTATCATTTTCACTTTCTTCTTTGGCTTGTATTATTTAAAAAGTTACGTTTTAAATCTAAAAGGATAAGGTCTGCATTCATTACCTTACAACATCTTTAGCAGGACCTTTTGTTTCGAGCTCAGAACTGTGCCAGCACAGTTACACAGCTCCTGCCCTGGAGCTGGCTTCTGCTTTGGCCCTTCAGAGTGCAGAGGGAATATTCCATTATGTAGGCACCTCGTGTAGGTGTATCCCTTCTCCACCACTTTTTCAGTCTCTGGATAACCTCACCCCAAAATACGGAACTGAAGGCTATTATCTAGCTAATCAGCAAACAAAAGTTTTTTCCACAAAAATTATCTGAAGAGGTATTCATAACAGGCTCCCTGTAAATATTCTAATTCAATCTGTTGTGTAAATATTACAGCTGGGGCTGAGAGGGAATGCGTGTGCATTGTAAGCAATGATAAACCCAGAGCGTCAGCCTGGATGTGTGCAGCTGCACATGCAATGGAAGCCTTGCACAAGGGCAGTGGGAAGCTGTGAGTGTCACCAGTGAGGTAATGGACATTTTAGGGCACAAGGGAGTGATTCGAAATCACACATTTGCCAGAAAAACAGTAACTCTTGAGGGTTTTCTGCTTCTGCAGCATTATACATGGGAAAAACTCTAGATTGTACTTAATTTTATGTACCAAGTGCTTTTTCACAAACAAGGCATTTTTGCAGTCTCATGGTTTATCATATCTGAAGGTGAAACACCAGATTAATGACCACAACCAAGCTGATTTTATTTTATGTCTATTTTCCAACATCTGTGGAAATGTGTCAGACAATGAGATGAATATCATATATGCCAACAATAAAATTCATTAATATTTTGCTTGGCTTTTGTGTAGTTTCAGAAAGCAATGACAAAGTCATGCAACCTGCTTTCTTTTTATAGACCCTCTGTCAAGCAACTGTAGGTTGCAGAGTAAAATGGTCCAGGAACAAAAAGCAAAAACAAAGCAAAAGGCAGCAAAAACAATATAGTAGAGAAAGGTACTTTGTAAAGGAGCGACTTTTTTCCTATATCTCACTTAAGAGATATTCTTCCTGGCTCCAGTCCAGAGGCAGGGTGCTCCTGTTCCAAGACCCAAAATATTTAGTGTATCTAACTTTTTGCACATGGCACTGAGAGCAAGAGGGATGATTGTGTTCTACTGCCAGTGATACAGAAAAATACCCAGAGAAAGGAGAGATAGAATGATACAGAAAAATATCCAGTGAAAAGAAGAGACCGAATGGGTCTGATGAGAGACCAGGGCCTGATGGTGCTGTTGACCTCAGGAGTCATGGTTATTTCAATGGGCCCTGTGCTCAGAGGCAGTACCAGAAGCAAAATGCATGTTCCAGTTTTGGAATCTATAAGAATATGAAACCTGAATTTCATTTCTGAAAGAGACAAGGATGTCCTTGGTTTGGGCAATGTGTAGAAAAAAGAAAGATATAGTAAATCATAGTTACAAACTAATTGTGTCTGCATGTGCATTGATTTTGTATGTGTATGAGTGTGTGTACAAGCTTTCCTATTAAACTGCAGGCCATGAAACTGTCCCATTTCATTACCCTGGGATATTATTTCAAAACACTCTCTTGACTCAGTTTTGAATTGTATAACTCTTATCAATCAAGTAAAGGCAAGGAAGTCATTAACTTTCAAAATCTTAAATATGAAGAGGAAACATACTTAGTCATCTAATCCAAGATCTGCAAATATAGTCTTGTTGGGGAGGTTATTGTTATTCATACTTTTCCTACTATTGGGGTGTGTATTTTCCATTACTCCAAAGAAGCAGACATATGGGATGCTCTGTCTGGCCTCAGCTGTTATCACAGTTCGTTGTCTCATACCTCAGCTTTTCACCCTCTCAGCTGGGGGTTTTGTTTGACAGACCCCCAACAAGATCACAGAACTGATTAGTATGGGAAGAGACCTAGAGATCAGTGCTGGACCTGAACAGGGATGGATTACTCTGGTGCAAAGTAACTTGTGATAAAACACTGGACCCATTTCAAACATTTTCATGTAAGAAGGTCACTAACCTACCCCTCCCCCTCCCATCCCAAAGCTAAAGTTTTGGATATTTTCTTTATATTTCAGTATCCCAGCTGCAGAGCAGAAGGTTTTATTGCCATTTGCTTTGTGTTGGTTTTTATATAGACTCCTTTAGATCCTGTCTTCTCAATAAGAAAAAAAATGTAAACCACATAATTTGAAAAATAGTTTTCATCATAATGTTGTTGTGGTTTAATCCCAGCCAGCAACTAAGCCTCACACAGCCTCTCACTCACTCCCCTCAGTGGGAAGGGAGAGAGAACTAAAAGAGCACCAGCAATAGAACTCATAGGCTGAGATAAAGACAATTTAACAGGTAAAGCAAAAGCCACGCGCCAAGCAGAGCTAAACAAGGAATTCACTTACCACACCCTATCGACAAGCAGATGTTCAGCCATCTCCAGGAGAGCAGGGCTCCACCTCATTTGATGATGGCTTGGGAAGACAAATGCCAACCCTCCAAGTGTTCCACCTTTCTGCCTCTTCCTCCAGCTTTATATGCTGAGCATGATGCCACAGGATATGGAGTAACCCTTAGGCCAGCTGGGGTCAGCTGTCCCAGCTTTGTCCCCTTGCAACTTCTTGTGTATCCCCAGCCTTCTCACTGGTGGGGTGGAGAGGAAGCAGAAATAGCTTTGGCTGTGTGTCAGCCCTGCTCAGCAATTGCTAAAACAACCCTTGTTATCAGCACTGTTTTCAGCACAAATCCAAAACATAGGCCCGCACTAGCTACCATGGAAAAAAATGCAGAATTCTTGATGAAAAATCATTCAAAGCATTTCAAATAACAATAAAGTTTTTCCTCTGTTAAAATATGTAAACAAAAATTTATTCCAAACTTAATATAAGGTGTCCAAATAATTTTCTACTTTAGAAATACCTTCCTTTTGTTTTGAGGTTACAAAATATTCTGAGGTACCTCAGAAAAAAAATTCACTATTTTCCTTCCAAAGCCCCCAGATTGTAGCTTCATTCTGTCCTAGGCTGAAGTAGTTGCCCATGACATTTCCTTGGCAGTTCCTTCCACACCAAAGGGAAGGTTCCTCCTGTGAGCACATGCCAGCAGCCCTTAGTCATGGGAGATGTCTTATCAACAGCCCTCCTTGAGGTTTTAGTTAAACAGCTCTAACCAACTTATATACACCCCAGTCTGTCCCTGATGACCTTTTCTTTTAGTCTGTCTAGCCCCGTCCATGCTAGAAAGAGTTTCCCACTCAGAGTAAAACGGCCTTATATTTTGTCTTTAATTCCCTACCTCCCCAATAGTTTCTCATTTTATGTTATTTGTCCATAAAATTTTGTAATCTTGCATTCTATAAAATTATCATCTACTGATTATATAATATACTGTGTCCAAGGAAGGGCAATGAACCTGATGAAGGATCTGGAGTACAAGTCTTTTGAGGAGCAACAGAGCTGGGGTTGTTCAGTGTGGAGAAGAGGAGGCTCCTGGGGGACCTTCTCACTCTCTCCAACTGTCTGAAAAGAGGTAGAGAGGTGACGGTCTCCTTTCCAGCTAACAAGTGATAAGACAAGGTGAAATGGTCTCAGGTTGCACCAGGGGAGATTTAAATTGGATATTATGAAAATTTTCATCGCTGGAAGGGTTATCAAGCATTGGAACAGGCTGCCTAAGGAAACTGGGGAGTCACTGTCCCTGGGATATTTAAAAGACGTGAAGATATGGAGCTCAGAGGCACAGGTTAGTGGTGGACTTGGCAGGGCTGAGTTTATGGTAGCACTCGATGATCTCAGAGCTCACCCCCAACCTAAATGATTCTATGAGTGTATGATTCTAATATGTACAAGGAATTCCAGCTTTTTTTCATTATTTCCAAGTTAAGGATTCTTTTGTGGCTTTCTTTGGTATAGACATTTACGTGGCCTTCTAAACCACACTCTTTGACTGTTTTGCTTCATAATTAACCTCCTCTCCCTGAACAAACTGCCCACACACATGCACACAAATACAAACCCTTACCTTCAGTGATTTCTTCATGTCTTGAGTTCATAGATTGTTTTACTTTGGGTTTTTTTTTCCCCGTATCAGCTACTGGTAAATGAATGGTATTAATGTCAGGTCTAATACCTTTCTTTCTAAATTGGATTGCCTATGACAATAGACTCATGGAAATTTCATCTGTTTAATTTCTTTTTCATCGTAGAATCCTTTATCACATTAGCTCATATATACATACAGGGAAGGAGTTAGAGGTTAATTAGATATTTTTGTTGTGACAGTTTAGTTGTCTGCATTTGGATTTTGGCATTGCCTAGTGAGTTGTATGAATTTCCTTCTTTTGTTCTCCAGGATGGACTTCTACGTTTTTCATGTGTGTCAATTTGCTTTTTATGATCTTGGCAGGTAGGCAGCACCAGAGAAGGGAAATAAAGTGATTTGGGGATATTCTTTATACCTCTTTGCAAAAATGGCTGCCTAGCATTAATTGCCAGCTCTGCATTCTACTACTTACATAAATGGCCTAATTTTAAAATAGTAATTATTATTGTTGAATATCTAGCATCTTCCACTAAGTGGAATGATCCTAAATTCTCAGATCAAACAGAATTACATAAAAACTCTAAGGTAAATGCTAGAATGTATAACCGAATCTAAGCAGAAACCTCAGATACACGTATAAATTAGCATGACTATATTGAGTTCTCTTTGACTACTTTGACTTCATGTAAAACCCTATTTAGTGAATAGATTTAAATACTTACACCTCCAACAGTGGTGTGTTAATGTAAACCATTTCTAAATAAGAGTCACCAAAATATCCATGCCAATCCCAAGTAAATTTTAAGATGATGTAGCTTCAACCTTTGTCTGCATCCTTTTGCAATGGCAATGTAATTGCATTTGGCATATTAAGATTTGTTAAACAAAGTTGAATGTATTCCATTTATAAGAAGAAGCAAGACTGTTTCAATTTGACTCATTTTTATTTATTAGGACTGTCTTTAATGGGCAGCTTTTCAGTTATATCCACAGTTCTGCTTCCGATTTGAAAAAATACTCCTGATTAGGAACACAACTTGCCCGATGCAGCACAGCAAAAGAGGTAGACACAATATGATTTTACAAGTGATGACAGAAAATAAGCTGTAGGATGTTTTCCCTGTAGAGCTGTTTGATAAAACCTTTGTTGAATTATGTTTATTTAGCCTGTTGGAATTGTTTATACTTTGTGTTTTGTTTGCTTTTTTTTTTTTTTTTTTTTTTTTTTTTTTTTTTTTTTTTTAGAAACTGGCTAAAATTTCAACAGGAAAAAAAAAAACCAGGGATTTTAATAAATTGCATTGTTCATATGTAATCTTACAGGCGAAGTCCTCTAAGGTATTTAATAAAGTAGGCCAGAGAACTCTCCTTTGTGGATAAAACTGTGTTGCAAGTTCCAAGATGTTGGTGAGATAGATCTATTACATTATTAGCTCTGGGGTAAGGTTTCCCAGTGCTGCTAAAATATGCTCAATTTAAATTCTATATTATATCACCCTGTCTGAATAATTTTATATCTATATTTTACTTTTAAATGCTTAGCTGACTCATGTATTTTAAAGAATTATAAACATATTTTTTAAAAGAAGAATATACATCTTTATGTTACCTTTGTTGTTTATTACATTTAACTAGAATAAAAGTGGATTGAGGCCAAGGTTAAAACCCGAGGTTGCACTATATTTACATTTTGTTCAATACCAGCACTTAAGAATAGCAGCCAAGCATTTAAAAATAGGCTGAAGGGGATGAAGAGATTTAGAGGGGAATGCCTGGCTGTCTCAGAAACTACCAGGTGAGTCATGGTTCTGCTGCTGCGATGAGCTCTGGGCAGGGAAATTGGTACAATTTAGCTCAGGGAAGGGAGACAGCAAAATACAGAGGCAGAGGGAGGCTGTATTTCGATTGTGTTAAGAAATCCTCCCCACTCTGAGCTGCATCTACAGAGCCTCCCAGGACCTCTGCAGATCAATACAGGACGCTGGCACAAGCCTGCAGATTTCCCTGGCAGCACTAGGACTGTCAAGGTCAGAACTGGTCAGTAGCTCAGACGCTGCCTCCAAATCATTCATCTGCACCTCTCCTGTCCCAGAGGGTAGGGACAAGGCAAACTCTTCTGTATGGCCATGTTCCAATACTCCTGCAGACCATTGAACGTAGCAATACTCAGGGAAAACACACAGTAAGCAATTTATGTTACTTGTCCCCAGAAGGGCAACAGGGAGCAGCATACTGTAGTTGTGCCAAACAGCTCTGAAATGAAGGCAATCTCATAAATTCATAGGGTTGGATTTAGGAAATCTTAAGTGAAATATTTTTCTTTGCTTTTCAGTACAGATGGATTTGGTGCTTATGGAAGTAGCATTGGTTCTGACAGTGGAAGCATTTTTCCTTCAATACTTTCAATGTGAGTTATTCCCACAGAGACTATTTTCCTCGGTAAAACTCCAATCTCTGTATAGTAAACTGAGTAAACTGGTATTTCTGGTAAGAAAAGGCTATATATAAATTCAGCATCCTAGCTAAACTTGAGCTCAGGTAAGAATACTGCTTTCTTACCCAAGCTAATTCTCACTCTCAAAAAATAGACTCAATCTCTTTTTCTGTACTGAATTATTTCAGATTACTGCCCAAAGATGGTTATGCTTTTGCTGAAAACAAACAAACAAGCAAAAAAGCAAAGGGCTAACAGCTAAAATACGTGTTCAGATTGGTCCAAGGTAAAATGGCATCTGCAAGAAAATCCCAACTGAAAACAAACCCCCAAACTCACACCTAAACCTCAAAAGAGTGCTCTAAATCCAGCTGCCTAGCATCCAGGGTCTTGAATAAAGGTGAGTTCCTTAGACACTAACTTTCAAGTCCAAAATGACCCCTGCTTTCTAAGTCTTTATCAAATGGAATAAAGGGCATCTTATACCTGAGTAGAACTTATATAAGTTCTCTCTTGCTTTATACCATGTTGCTATCACATAATAGTTTTTCACTTCCCGGGGCTGCTAGTGGCTAATTCTTTTTTTTTTTTTTTTTTTTTTTTTCCATCTTTGTCTTTTTTCCCCCTTTGTTCCAAGGGACTCATTCCCCACGGCCAGTGCCAGTATTGAGTTGAAGTGTCATTCAAGCTCACAAAGTCACACATTTTCAGCTGGGAGGTGGGTGTGATTATCCAATTACCTTTTGACATTTCCATCATCTCCTTTGGCACCTAGGTACAATAAGTTGGGCATTTCAATATCTGTCCATCCTCAATTTAAACCTGTTTTGAAAATACAAAAGAACCTTAAGTGATCTGTCCACAGCATTGAAATACCAACTTTAGTGGATACTTTGAAAACTCAAAGGCTTTATAAGATGAATAGCAAACTGGGGATGACAGCTCCTGTGGAGCCATTATTGAATTGCAGCAGTGACGACTGCATTGCTTTGGATTTAGATAAAAGACTCCATGCAAGACAAATGGTAGGAGGACATCAAACAAGGCTGTGTCCATGCAATGACAGAAGCAATCCAATTGAAGAAGCTGTTGATTTCCATAAGGTAACTTACTATTTCTTCATAAGTAATCTATATTAAGGAGCTAAAAATTGTATATCCATCTTCCATTTACTTCCATTTACATCTTTTCTCTAAAAATACTGCTTCTAGTTGTCAAATATAAGTTTTGCTGAAACTATTTGCCAGAAAGAAAATACCAGTATCAGACCTTGTTAATTATTTTTACATCAGTATTTTGTTTAGCCATAATGTCACTGTGCCAAAAGGTTATAAATTGAGAGTTACAATCAATACTGATCAGGTGAAGAGATTAGTCAGCAAATGAGTAACAGAGATACCAGCAGGAAGCACTGTGCACTCAAGACAACAATGAATACAAAGGGTACAGATAAACACCATCACCTTAATTTAGATGAAAGCTGATTCTAGAGCATTTCCACTATCTCATTAATAATACACCAACTTTTTGGAACCTATGCTACACAAGCATAATGTAGATCTTGAATAAGTGTCAAGATGTAACATGAAGTAGCTTTGTACAAAACCATAGAATTTGGGGTTTACTGACAGCTATACAAGCTGTATCCTGGAAAGGATACAGATGTTTATTTAACTTCTTGTAGAAAATCTTGGCATGTGAGTCTTGCCATTCTCACTTACTGTGCCTCACTGCTTTACAACATTCAGTGGATCTGGATCACTCAAGCCAGCTTATTCATAAGAAACTAAAGAGGGAGATATGCCCTGTAAGCACACACTGTGCACTCCAACTGGGAATGGCCATTCAGCCCACAGGGCTGGACTACAACTTTTCTGGGCAGATCTGACCGAAATGTGTATAATGCTGTCAATGGGTCTTTAATGCACACTGGTTTGCTCCACAGATCCACTTTTACTTGTCTGTCATAACAACTAACAGAGACAAAGAATTAGATGCTCTTAAAGCACAACCACAAATGAAGGTTAGCATTTAGTGTACCATAGCTTCTTAAAAGTGTATTTTTGCAAAATTTGATCATTTTATGGATGTGAAGAGATTAATGGCATAGAATGGCATAGAAGCATATAACATACCTGGTAATTCAGATTTTTTTTCTATCTGCCTTTCTTGTATCCTATTTTGTTTCATTTTGCAACTTGCTATGCTTGCTTTATATTTTGGATCAGGTCCAGTTGTCATCTTCATATTTTCCACTGCTCCCCAATATGTCTCTTCATATTTTTCTCTCTGCCTGTCTTTCTCTTCTCCATTTCTAATACTTTTCTTTCCCAAGACCTTTTTATTAAACCTAGAGTAGATTAAATTGAGATTAAAACAAATAACCTTCAAAGAATATGTTCCTCTTTTCCTGATCCTTCTACTCCCTCCCACACAAACTGCCTGACAGACAGACCATGGCCAGCTGTCATGAGAAATTTTACCTGGGCTGCCACCTTGCCAGGAGGCATGGTCCAAAATCCCTCCCCACTCTGATACAGCGTTTTCTGGATGAAACTTTAATCTAAATGCCCAGGCATGTAATTTCCTAAAACCATAACCAGATTCAAATGACATTAGAGCAAAAGTAGTCTTTAGCCTGTCATCCCCTCACAATGTGAAAAGGACTCCCAAATCCTAAGAGTTTTGGGAAAAAACCCTGAGCAGCAATTTTTTTTGCATAATTAAGAAATAGATCCCCTCCACCCACCTTCAAATTCCTAATTTAATGTGTACATGTGAGTCTCTGAACTTGCAATGATCTTGTTCCCAAGAGGAATTATCCACATCTGCTCCTTTCCTTTCAGGATACTGTGAGCAATATAGCAGAGAATCTAAAACCTAAGTTTGTTCTGAGCAGATTCATTGGAAAGAGCAGGTTTCAATAAGCTAAACTTAAAAATAGCTTCAATAGTGTCTAATCTGTGATTCCTGCTTGGCACTGATAATTAGGACAAAAAAAAAAAAGGACAGAAACTAACATGATTGATCTCAGTGAAAACAGTTTTGTTTTGTTCTCTTGAAGCTACCCTCAGAATTCTGCTTTGCATGATTACTTGCAGTATTTTTCCATCTTCGTTTTTCCTTTCCAGAACTGGCTAGTTTGTTTGAGACCCAAATAACTACTGAATCCAATTGCCAGCCTAGGGATAAGCTTCAAATTAAATTTTTTCTCACTTACTCTTTTTCACCCATGCCCTGATTGGAGTAAGGCTGCCAGTCTCATTATAGAGTTGTTACTTTTAATTATCCTCTTCCTTTGTCTGATGCAGGCAGCACTTTAGCCCGGGTTGGGAGGGTGGAACACCTGCACCTCTGTGGCACTTCTGTGGGTGAGTCAGTTGGAGAACAAAGAACAAACCAGCTCCATCTCTGAAAACACAGGGTTGGTATATATGGCTCCCCTGACTTCACCTGAATTATGGCTGCTCAGCATCTCAAGAAAGCAGGCCACAACAGCTACCTTTATGTCTTGTTGTCAAAAACCAGATACCTACAGGCTGAAGCTGTTTTCTACCCTTTAGGAAATTATACATGCAGAATATCATCCATGGGGAACCACATGGTTTTCCTTAACATCCTTATGTGCACTGCTCCTTGAATATGAGGAACTGTAAGGAGAATAAAGTCAGGTACCTTCTGAATCCTTTTTCAAATAATCATTTGGAAAGCAGATTTCTTTTTTTTTTTTTTTATTTCCTTCTGCAGAGGAATCCACTTCTTTGCTCTCCCCCTTTTACTGCTCATTTTACTGGCAACATTCCTTTTCCTCCTAAAGTAAATTTCTGATGTGGATTTTTTATTTTGGACTCATCCTTCCTGCTGACTCCTACCTGACTAGGTTTTTCCCATTCAAAGAACTGAACAGAAACTCCCTGAAATTCCTCTGCAGTTTCCTTTCTGGGAAATGATAATTAAAAAAAAAATCAAGAAAGAAAAGAAAAAAAGAAAGACAGAATCAAACCAACATCCACCAATCTCAACTCCAAAAATAAAATAAAATAAAATAAGCCCAAATAAAATAAAATAATAAGAAAAAACCAACTCAAAACCAGTGTCAAATGCAGGTCTCGAAAGCATGTGTTGATTCCACAGTACAAAGTCACTTTAAATCTCCTAGTCCCTCGTTTCTGCTCCCCAAGAGGAATCAAACCAAACACAGAAGAGCTTACATTACCAAGACCTGGGAGCTTGTTGTAAGAGTAACTAGTTCTTGACATTTGAAATTACTCTGGTTCAAACATTTTTTGATCTTTCTTATTAGCCCTGTGTCTTGAGAAATAAAAATATGATAATCAGAAAGTACATAATTGAGTTCAGGGTATTCTGTGGTCACCCTTTCTGGCTCTGAAGATAAAGGCATTTTGAAAGATTATGCGTGGATATCTGGAATTTATTCTGCACAGTCTGTGAAATGACAGATCTTTTTTCTTAATTACACCAGCTATCAGTCTAGCACCTGTAGTTAACCATTCAGTCCTAGGAATCTCTTCTGATATCTTTTATTCTTTTACCAGGAACGCAGCAGCAAAATGGCACGTGGATGCTGAGGTGTTTATTGGCGCTGACACAGAGGCTGCCCCGCGTCCCCACAATGGCTGTTTTCCACCACCGCCTTCACAGCGCTCCCCAGCTCGCAGGAGCTGAAGGTGTGTTATGGATTGAAAGCTACAGTGTCAGAGTGTTTGGAGAGAAATAGATGTGCCCTAGCCAACCCTCACAACTTCTGATGAGCTGTTTTGGGGAACAGCAGGTGGTGACCAGAGCAGCCCTGTGCATCCCCAGAGGTGCTGAGTGCCCAACCGTGCGGCACAGCCCAGCCGCTGCTCTTCCTTGAACCTCCACCGGACCCCTCCCTGCTGCAGCAATGAATCACATGCAGAGGGTTTTCCACAAGCTGGGTTTATTGAGCTGTGTTACAGGAAAATACAGCTCAGACAGCCCCACTGCAGCCAAAACAATCTGTCATTTTTAATTCTTCCTGTCACCTCATTAGGTATATAGCAAGAGTGACAGTAAAAAACCTAAACAGCAAAAAAAACACCAACAGCAAAACCCAGAGCACAGTGTTTCCACAACTCGTGCTCAGAGTTTAACATAAATATCAAGGCAGCAAAAGATTCATTGACCAAACATATGTGACTTGGTGCTATATATAACAAAGTGACATGCAGAATGGTCTCAATAGGCATATAAAGCAATTAAAATAACTGTGCTTCAAAGCATTGTACTATAATATAAAAGGTCATCCCTATAAACATGAAAAATATGACTGTGGTTTTTTCCTACATATAGACACACTAATACCTTGCTAGAGGTTCCATTCTAAAAGGTAAGCTTTAAAAATCTCTGAAAACATACCATGTCCTGTATCATTCTCCCTCAGACCATGTCTTTTCATCAATTGTTAATATTTTAAGTGAACACAATAGGAAACATTATTGAGTGCAATTATATGTCAGAAGAAAATACTGCACAAAATATTTACCCTGTGCATACACATGATAGTGAAGGAAACCCTGGCTAACCTGTTAAAATGAAAAGCCTTTCTTTTTTTCCTCCTAGAGCTTGCTTGTTCACACATTAGTGCATTAAAGTTGTATTCCAATGGAGACTGCAGAGAGTACATTTTGAGGACTCTGATAATTTTTGCAGTAACACTCTGAGTTTGTGATAATAATGTTTATGCACAGATGTAAAGAATGTGCTGACAGATTAAAAAGGAGTCAGCTGGTGTTTGCACAGCATTCATTTTTATTTAAGGGGTGGAAAAAAAAAAAAGAAAGGAAAAAAAAAGGTACTACACCTGGCTGTGAACAAACAGCTTTTACAGAAGTGGAAGTAGTTTGGTGTATTGCAACTCCCAAAACCCTTCCTGCATTAATTCAAAAATTCAAGTTATGGGCACATCAGAGAATCACAAGGTTTTATTTTTGCTGCAATTAGAGAATTCACTTTGACTGGTTTTCCTACCAGTATTGAAAGGAATCTCAGCCCAGACAACAGTACTAAGTAAGGAAGTGCTAAAAAAATGTTCATTTGTTGCAGACACAATCCTCACTATGGAGACACTTCTTCCTTCCATATTTAGGCTGTACACACATCCCAACTATATTTAATGCTGTAATGCCCCCAAAGGTGTCTTGAAGGGTAGTGAAGGTACAAATGTAACATACAGCAATAGGTATCTGCTATTTCTTAATATGCAGTTATAGTATTTTGAAGCTAATTGAGGTACTGAAACCTGGTATTTTACAATTCTGTAGCATGGGAAAAGATGACAGGTAATGTCATTTTCTCTTCAGCCGATCAGAGAGACTGCCCTGATCAATACCTGCAGAAGTATGCAGCAGCTATCTCTGGAGGAAGCACACTGATTCAGGTAGAAAAAAAAGAAAAACACAAAGAGAAAAGGAGAAGCAGCAAAAAATATTCAGTTGAAAGAAATACCAATTTGGAAAGCTGAATCATGCAGAAACCATCAACTTCACAACAGACTCCACAATTGCAATGGGTAACCTCGAGCCATACTTCCCTTTTCTGAAGGATTTGCCTTTCAACCTAATTAGAGCAGGAGCTGAGCGATCAGATGTCCCTTGCTCCTTTTGAAAGATGACTGGGAAAACTCCATGTAATCAGGAGGTATTTAGGATTTCCATTGACTTTCAATTTTCTTGGTTCATCTGTTCCCTTTCAGAACATTTGATGCTAGTCTGTTCTAAACTGTATGTTGAATTTGTTTTAATCAGATGTCTTTGTAGCAGGTATTAGGTCATTTACTGTTTGATTTTTTTTTCTGTGAAAATACAGGTTTTCTTCGTTTCAAAAGTGTTCTTTTAAGAAACCTGTCATGTTCCAGATAGAGGAAAATAAAAAAAATAAAAAAATTAAAAAAAAAAAAAAAATAGAGCGAGAAAGAGAAGAGGGAAAGGGAGGGAAGTGGGGAGAAGTCCTGTAATTCTGTTTTGCCCCACAGTGGTAGTGGGGAATTGTGTAATTGTGCAGTTGTATGTATCACCCTTTTGTACCCAAGGCTGCCTCCCACAAGCACCTTTCTATGGTGATCTGGGCTCATGCACTGAAGCTGATCAGCATAAGCAGAGCTTAATATTCAAGTAGACAACTGCATACATTTAGTGCTAGCTCAAACAAGTGCTCTTTCTAGTTTTACACCTTCTGTCTGTGAAGCTTCCCTCAGCTTTGCTGCCCTGCAACTCTCAAGCCTCCTTCTTCCTGTTCCGTGCCTATTCCTGCATTTAGAGACCCAATCTCAATGTCACCTTACTCCCATCCCCAAATTTTAGCTCCTCATCCAACCCCACCTTTCTGCTGACCATCGCAGCCACCTCAAACTCTAGTCTCTTCAACTGTTTCTATAAAACCAAAAATTCTGTTTCTCACAAGGGTATTCTAAGTGACACATTCAATGAAAAGCCACTTAACTAAGGTTCTGTGGTGAGTAGCAGTCTCACAAAAGTCAGTGGTTATAGTTTGGCTCAGGTAGGCTGAATTTCTATTCAGAATGGCAAGCTTGTCTCCAGTGCCCGCAGAAAGAGCCCAGGGTAAATATGCTCCTTAGCTCCTATTCTGGCAAGCCTCAATGAGGTGACTAAAGTCAAGTCTCTGTTTATTTAAAGTTTATCTTGAAAAAATATGTTAAACTAGAAAAGTTTGCTGCTATACTTGGCGGTGAGAACTTCTTTGGAAAGTCTCTGTCAAAGAAAAATACAGTCCCCCCTAAAAGATGTATGTCTGTTTTTTAGAGGGAACTCCCTTATATTTAAAATTCAAAAATAGTAGTAGGTCCTGAACACCATCAAAAAACAAGTCATAAACCATCTTAAAAATCTATTTTAATTGTTCTAATACACATTTCTAAGATTAATATCTCCTTACTTGGATTATGAAGCAGTAAGAGCTGTGGTAGTGTTTGGGACATGGTAAGAATAAATTGTGTAATGCCAAAAGAAAAGGTGCTGAGGTAGCTGGTAATTGACAGAGTTAATGAAGTATGTTAAGCAGGTACAATATAGATGAACTTGTCCCCTGCAGGGTGATTGGCCACTGGGGAAATAATGTGACAGTTGTCTTTGTGTTAAAATAATGTGGTACTCCTTCTTTGCCAGATCCTATCTGCAATGAGAGATGAAAGAGGTCTTGCAAGGATACCCAGGTCCTCCTATAGCCCATGCTGTGCTTGAATCTGGCAAGTAAAGAACAAGATAAAGAGGGGGTAAAGAGTGTAATGGCTCTCTGTAAAGCCATTAGGCTATTTCCTACAACCCACACATAAATTATCCCCTATTGAAAAGCAATAATTTGACACTGTTTTCTATAATCCTCCCTCATACACGACAATGCACTGGTGCTGTCTGGGGATGAATGGGAACTGAATTTGGCCTGCCAATTTTTCTGGAAGTTGATTATTTTTAGATATTGTTTTAATAATTAGCTAACTAGCTCCCAAAGAGTACAATGGATTTAGACTGCAAAAGATGGTTTTGAGAGTAATATAGATTTTGTATTATTATCTCCTCCTATTGTATGTGAATATTATCATTGAAACAGCAGGGAAAATATCAAATGGAAATAGAGCTTAGCCTCTCAATTATACTAAGCTGTGTGGTCAGCATTGGTTCCAAAAGAGGCGTGCAGAGCATAGAGTAATGAAAAATCATTGATAGCATCAGTTTGGTGTCTAAATAATCTATTGTGCTATTCCAGCATTGTTCTTACTAAAACCATCTCAGATGATGAGCTAGCCTTCCTTGGCCATCAGGTCTCAAAATACCTGAAGCTTTCTTAATTCCTTCAAGTGCTGACAGCATGCTCTGTCATGGACACATGAAAATTATACAGTACTTTATTTCTTGAAGTTGTGCTGTTGACATTTTGATAGTTGATATTTATCTGCTTATAGTAGAAGTGAGGTAGGTGTTGTTGGACTTTTGAGCTTTTCAATATGGTTTTATTCTCATCCGCATATTCTAAATCCTGGAGTCCTTCTTGGGGTTCTTAAAGAGAGGGATATTTGGAGGGAGATGTGATTCTTAGCAAACTTTTGACTGAGAACACAAGCTAAGAAAATATTTCTAAGCATGACATGGCAAACTATTTTCTAATTTTCAAAATGCAGTAAAGAAAGATTAAATGCAAACACTTATTCATTGTAGGAGTTAGGTTTACAATAATCATAATCTCTTTCCCTGATCTTTCTTGTGGCTCTAAGATTTGTATAGCCATTTGTTAGTATGTTATCCAGAAGAACAACATGGACATAAGAAAATTTTCAACAGAGCTTCTTGTTATGGGAATTTGGAAAGCACTTCCTGAAAATTTATCGCAGACCACAGTTTAAAATATTTTTGTGCCCAAAGAATCTCAGGTGATGACATTAAGACTGCATAAAATACCACAAAATACCAGGAGAGCAAACCGACTAGCAATTATCTAATGCATTTTTCTGGCATCCAGATCTGCCTTTTGGGAGTGCTAACTCAATAAATAATCACTATACATAAACAAAGAATGGGCTATAACTCTCAAGAAACTTAAAATTGTCTTCAAGGTGTTTTGCTTTGTTTGACAAAATACTCTTTGGGGATGTACTAATGGACAAAGCTAAAGATCCAAAGAAAGGCAACTTGATCCATTTGAAAGAGAATAGAAGACTGAAGCAAAAAAATGCAAAAATATGCTGGTACTCACTCAAAAATGCTGACTTCCTGTCACCTCACCAGCCCACCTTGTACCACAAAATAGGGTAATTAAAAAGTCCTGATTCTCTTTGCTAGCAAGACTTCTCTCTTTTCAACCTTTGTTTAGGACTAACCAACAAGACAGAACACATTACGTGTGGGTAGAGAGTTTATGTCTTACAGACTGCTTTAAAAATAAGAGACACCACAAAACCCCACAAAATCAGATCAACCAAAGCACTCCTAATCAATCAGTAATAATTAACAAAGTCTGAACTTGCATTTTCAGTCTCAAGGCTTTGTACATATATCCATCCACATGATATTACTGTGATTAACTACAACTCATGTGGATGAAACTGCATGTGCCTGAATGAGATACTCAGATGCTCAGGCTGACAGTGCATCCTATACAATGCAGTGCATAAAATTGTCAAGTATAATGAGCATTTTACAAAAACTAGCCAAAGCAAGAGAATAGTCATCTCTCCCTCCCTTTCATCTCCTCGCTAAGTATACTGCCTTTTCTAAATCTCTGTGCCAGTATTTCAAGGGCACCAAGTCTGAGCCAGTTGTGAGGGATTAATTGAATTTACAAGGGGATTGCGCTGTGTGCAACATCTCAATTAACTTACTTGTTAAATAGGTAATGGCACTTGACTTAAGTTGTGAGGGAACTTGTCAAATGGATATTGGTACTTATTTAAAGGATATGGTCTATGGTCTGGCTAAATAATTAGGATTCCAAAGTGTGTAGGAACCTAAACAGTGTAACAGGCAAGGCTAGATGACAAAAGGAGCCTTGCCTCCTCGTTCAGATACTTTCATCTATTTCACAGTACTTGAATGAGATGACATTTTTTTTCTCAAATTTGAAACCCTGTTGACCAAAGATACGCAGAAAAAAACAAACCACATTCAGATGCAAATTGTCAACTGTGATGTCCTATGAAATCTGTGGAAATTTGCTTTTGGTTTGAGATTTGTTTTTTTAGCTTCTGGGTGTGGCTTTGGGGTGGGTTTTTTGTGGTGGTCTTTTTTTGGTGGTGGTTTTTTGGGGTTTTTTTGTTTTCTTTCTCCAGTTAATATCTTTTCACATCTCTCCTGAATGAAGCAAGAATAGAGATAAGATATTGAATATATTTCTTGAAAAAATCAACAGCTTCATGCTCCTCCTAAAAGGTACTTTTTTATTTGTCCTTTCATTCCAAAAGTTTCCCTTACATCAGTAGCCTCCTTAACAACAGGGATAACTGAGCTTGAAAGGGTTTTACTCTGAAATGTCAATGTTGTTTACTTCCTCTGCTCTTCATTTCAGCATTTTGGCCTGAGTTTTCAGATCTTGGTCTGTGGGAATCATAAATCATGGGGAATAGATACATAGAAAATGAAATAGTATGGTCCATCTACTTAGTTTTCAAGGAAATTTGAGTCTATAGCTCCCCAGTTGTCAGCACCAAGTTTTTGTGCAATCAATTCTTTTATTCTTAAAGGAAGGTAGGGGAAAAAAAAAAAAAAAGTAATACTCCATTATCTGTTTTCCCCAAAGTTTGAAGAGTATGTTTTGATGTGCAGTTCTGCTTAGGAACATGTCTGATTTTAATTAAAGCAAACTGTTACAGAATGTACAGGCTGCAAGTTTCAGTTTGATTCTCCCTTGGTACAGACCATCTTATAAAAACAGTGGCATCTCTCTGAAAGTGAGACAGACTCTCTAACCTCTTGCAGAATGCATAAAATCCTGCACATATGTCATGTGGCTGCCACCTTACCTTCTCGTGGGACAGAAACTCCTGGCAACCAGTTCAGAACTTCAAAGAATGTGGGGATTTTATGAAGGTTTGTGAAATAAAAACAAAGCTTTACATTGTTTAAAGCATCATCCAAGATTCTTCTTAAAGGATAAGTCCTTTCCTTAGTACTTAGCTTATGCTTCTCAGCTGGACACAAGGAAACTAAATGGAAGAAAAGGAAGTATTTTCCCTGTAGATTGAAAGAAAGTCAATGTTTCTGCTTAAGAAATGACATTGCTTTAGTGGCTTCCACTTACTTGACATGAAAAAGATCAGGGGAGAGTTTGTTATTGGGGCAGTTACAACATTTTCTGCATCTGGAACTGGAAATTATCTTTGCAGAAGATGGAGGCTGCTTTTTGAAAGGCCATTTTCAACAGGTGATAACTTGACTAGATGGAGCTCTGCATCCCCCAGCATGATTCTGTAACTAGGGATGGCCCTTGACACTGCAAAGTGTTGGCTCTGAAGCCAACAAAGTTGCACCTGAGGTCAGGAACTCCCATAGATGTGATTGCAGAGCTGATGGTTACACTTTGGCTGGTTTTTTTGCAAGGGTCCAACATACTTGCCTGCGTGGGTTATGTTCATCTTTTGCATTTCTGCATGTGCAATCAACACAAGGGGAGTGGAAGAAGAAAATTTCACTCTCACATGGAAACAGAGGCAAGCACTGAAAACACAGTGCATTTCAATAAGCTGTAATTACAAATACAAATTCATTGACTAAACTGGGCATGCAATTAGTAGACTAATTATGCTGTAATTGTAACTGAATACCAAAACAGATGACCGTGTGCCAGCCTCCATCCCACACAGTTGTCTTTGTGTCATCGCTCCTACGCACAGTAGTGTCTATGCTCTTGTGTATCTCCTGCTGAAAATAGGAATCCAGCAGATGGGTAAATGCTATCAGTTTCTCACTTAAGTCACCAATTCTTCCAATTCTATATTTACAATCAGCTTGCTTTCATAATAACTGTGACTGAGATCCTGTTGGGATGTATTGTCTCAGCAGAAAGTCAGAGATGATCCCCAGCCCAAAAGCTTAGAGTCAAAGAAGACACACTTTGGAGAAGTGCTGCTGTCCTTGTTCCGTATATCTATGAGTAGATAAGAGGTGTGCTGATCTCCATGGGTATAGAGGTGCCTAACTCTCTTGTGTTAACAAATTTTGCAGTATCAGCCACTAATGACAGATTTCACCAGACTGGAGCTACTTGGTTGCAATGGCCATGCCGGCTGTACACTCCCAGAATAATCCAGTACTGAGTCACCTCCACCAGGTGATTGCGCGTGGGGCACGATTGAGCAGAGAGGAGCCTGCCTTACTGTGCAGGTGTCAGCTGGGATAGTCCAGGCCTAAATTAGTCCTCTAAGGACTTCACCCAAGATCAGACAAATAGTTTGTAGCAAAGAGAAGGAATCAACCCTGAGCCTTTTTTTTTTCATCACTTACAGCAAATTAACTCCTTGTTTTATATGACTGAAGTTAACCCCTTTCCCTCAGCCCCCCGGAGACCCGGTCCAGCTCAGATTTAGGGAGGTTAGGGTGGGGGAAACTCCAAGATAAGAACATAAAACCAAAGGAGGCTCTTACCCCGAGATGTGGTTCCAAGGTTTATTTCCTGAAGGGATCCCGAGGCAAAAGAGGACGACCCCGAAAGGAACAGGGGGTTTTATCCCTTTCAGGGTAAGGGGGCGGAGTTTCCTATGGCCAAAGGCCATAGGTCAGTGTCAAGGGACAGGTAAGGTTTCACAGGGGGAGGGGATACCAAAGGGAATACAACATATGACTTTGTGTAAGTTTGTCTGAAGTTTTCTGAATACACTGATGCCATGAGCAGTGTTTGAATGTCAGTATTTTTATAACTGTTAATATGCATAAGTTTCAATAAAACTAATTTAGCTAAGAATAAAAATACCTTTTATACAAGATCTCACAGGTTTTGGCAATGTATTGATTTAATGTACTTAGTTCAGTGAAAAATCTGTTGGTTTAAGCTGTCTGCCATTAGATTCAATTAAAATATATTGATCTCAGTAAATGTTGGTTAGTAAGTTTTGCCTGGCTGTGAAAAAAATATTTGCTTAAGCAAAAATTGTATGAGTATTTAGACATGTATTTTAGGTTGGGGACTCTCCTAGCATCAGTAGAACTGTTCACGTATCAATAAATTTCTCAAAATATAAACGAAAATATTTTTTCTGAAATTGAAAAAGCTGATTACAGTAATATTGGGACTGGTATGCATATTAATTCAAGTAAACTTGGTTTTGAAGTAGTAAGCATTCAGTCAGGAATACTAAAAACTCAAGCTCTCTGTGAGGAAACCAGGGTTTCACATGGAAAGGCTCCCACGCTTTCTTCTATAACCACAAAGCCAAATAACCACAAACCAATAATAAGATAATTTTGGTAGCCATAGGTAGTAGGGAAACATGGATGCATGCTAGGAAATGCAGCTGTTTTAAAGTACTGTATGCACATTATTCGTGGGATTAATTTTAATCCAAAGCATCAAAAAATATTCATAGAAATAAAAGGCATGCAAGCAGTAAGGCTGATACACCAGTCTTTTATTAGTTCAATAAAGACTGGAAGCCCTTGGGACTCTGGTCTGCAAGCAAAAGAGTACCTTTGCCTTGAGAGATGGACATGCCTGCCTAACTCTGTCCTCAGCTACCTGCACTCATGCCTAGATGATAACTACTCAGCGCTACCAGCCAGAGAGCAGGTTAAATCTATCCCATAGAAGTTTGCTCAGAGACATGCAGCAATTCAGCTCTAGGGTTCAGATTAAAAATCTCAGGAGATTTGGAAGGGTAGTTGTACATTATTTTTCAGGGAATACATACATGCTGCCCATTTGTTAGCTGCTTACACTAGAGCTGTTTATTTTAGAGATGTTCTTTGTTGTAATTTCATCCATTCAAGGTTTAAAAAAAATAAATTCCTGGATAGAAAGTAGCAGTTTTTATCTTTGTGGGTTTGTCTGGGGGAGCTGTACTTCCAAGTTTCCCTCTCTTTTCCATGTGTGGGTGTGTGCAGAGAAGAAATAATGTATTCGTGGGTTTTTGTACCTGCAACCTGTCCTGTATTTCAATGGCACACTTTGTCTGATAGAACTGCCTGGGACAGTGTATCTGTGTAAATACTTCTTTCACAAGCACCAGGAGACTGACAAAAACACCAGCACCACTATGAGGCACTCTCTTGATGGCAAGGGCAGTAGCCACAACAGCACAAAGGTGTGGCACAGTGTTCAGGGATATCACACTTCAGGTAGGCACACACTCTCATTTCTTATTTTACCACTCTCATTTCCTCAGTCTTTTTGGTCATTAGTTGGAGGCTTGAAAATAAAAATCTCTTTAGCTGTGTGGCCACAGTTGTTGGCCAGAGGTTCCTGTAGTTTTGGCTAGCTGTTTCCATAAAGCTGTGGTTTGAAATGCAGAACCCCTACTCATTTCCTTCTACAAGCTGTTCTCTTTTTTAAAATCCTGTAGTAACAATAGTCAAACCCCACTAATATATGTTTACATAATAGAAATAGAAATTCATACCTGAAAGTGTGATGTATGTAACTTTCCCATTGGGATAGACCCCTCGGACTGTATGTCACATAGCAATTATAACAGCCATTACCTGGCAGAAGAAAAAACTATGCAAGTGTGAAAATGAGGGATGAAATCCAGGTGCATTCCTACAATGGAATGTATGGATCAGTAAGCAAGTCTTGGGGCAAGACAGGGCAGGAAAATCAGCTACAGCACTGAGCAGTCAGCGTCATACACAATACTTGATTACCAGCTGTTAAATAAATGTAAGTTGAGAGCTTCATAAACAAAGAAAAATACAGATAAAAAGCTGAACCAAGGCACCCTATGATCCAACACCTTTTCTAGGGCTGGGACACTAACAAAAACCTTTGTTGATTTCCTTCAACTCTAATTTTAATTCATCATCACAGAGTGGAAAAGAAGGAAGGATCATTCTCTTTCTTGATGTTCATGTTTGCTTTTATTTCCTAATGTTCTTAGACATTGCCAGTATTGCTGAACCGGCAGAGGGATTTGCATCAGAACAAATCTCGGCTGGCTTTTTAACCCAATAATGTTAAGAGATTACTTCTTTCCCATTTAAGTGCATATTTACCCAGACTGAGTTAACACTGCAAAACCAGAAATCTTTCAAACGGGCATTTCTGATTTAAAATATACTGGGACCTTCCCTCTCCCTCCCCCATTCACCTCAGTGGGAGTTTCTGACTGAATAATTAAAGGCAAAATTATCTTCAGAGGTTGAAGAATTAAGTCTGCTTTTGAAGCAATGAGATAATGGGTACCTAAGAATGCAGAGAACAAAGTTGCTTACTGCATGATCCCAGTCACTTAGGGGGTAAGTCTCAGAGACACAGAAGCTCTCTCAGCCAAAGCCAGCCCCAGTATCCAAAATCCCAGCAAAACACAGATGACAGAGCAGAATACACAAAAGCAAGAATACTTACATTATAGGATTTACTTTAATCCATATCACAAAACTAGGTCAGATGACTATCTGAGCAGGTAAGAAAGAAATGAAGAACAATAGTGCAACAAATAAGAAAGGAGAGTTAATGTGAAAGAGCAAGGCAGAGAAAATACTGTATGAGGTCTAAGCAGCAAAACAAGTGCACATTGCTGCTGGAAGTTTAATATGCAGTACTACCTGTGTGAGCATAAAACTCAAGGAAGGTATCCTATAAGGTTGTAGCGGTGGCATTTATGTGACAGATTTTATTGTATTTTTTTTTCGTGTTCACAGTAATAATACTTTGATGCCATCTATACTAGTTTCAGACCAGGAATACTGTATTTTCTGGCACTATTCCAAGTAGTACATGGATTGTGTTTTTCCCAGCAAGCTGAGGTGATGTAGAGTGGTCTAATGTCCTGTTTGCTGAGCCACGGTTCGGGCTCAGAAGTTCTGCAAGATAAATCACTTGTGGGATCATCCTGCCTGTGTCCATTAAAGGTATGCATTTTACGAGAATTCCAGACTTTATTATTCTGCACACATTATTATATTCTTCCTAAAATTTCAAGTCTTAAGAAAGCTTTCCAAAAATGGGGAGAGCAGAGAGTGGGCAAACATTCACAAGAAAGAAAAACGTTATTTACAGCAAAGCTGAACTCCATCAGATGAGTGATTACTCTAATAAATGTTTGACTTTTCTCACCCGCTTTCTGGAGAGAGATTCAGGCTTAAGAAATAAAGTCTCTAAATTAAGAAGCTTAATAATTTCTGCATTTAAGATGACTTGGTGGCTTGTGGGAGTGCTTAAGGTTTATGCTAGAAATTCCCTTGCATCCCAGGGATCAAGAGTAGAAGCTGATAAGATAACTCGAGGCATGGGAGCAGCATGTCTCACTCCACTGGCTCTGTCTTCAGAGAACATTAGTAGCTGGCATGAGGATGAGTCTAGCTCTCTCTGAAAATCATAAAAGAAAGCAGACAGCTACACTATTCTGCCTCTAGTTACTACCACACATTTCCCCTATGCACAGAAACTTATTTCCATTGCTCCAGTGGCTGTTTTCAGGTTTTTTCATCATGGTAGATACATTGTCAGACAAAGGAAAAGGGAAATAACTTTATCCTAATTAGTATCGATCATCAAATAGCAACATACCTGAGATGGAATCACAGACACCACACTGAGAACTGGAAAAGCCCTGAAGGCTTTCTACAGGGTGTATAAATATATTTGATCTTCCTGGTCTTCTATGCTCACTCCTGACAAGCAGTGACAAGTGACCAGGAGGCAGTAATTGGCTTCAAGGCAGCTTCACTGTGACAGAGTAAGGAAGTGAGATCATATTTTTGCTGTGCAAACCCAACCTGAGGACCAGCCCAACTGAAAAGACATTTTCTGAGGGCAAAATTCACCTCTTCTCTGATGATATCTTTGTATGATACTCTAATACTATAACTATATTGACTTGTAGTATTCTTTTAATCCATTTTACCATATAAATCCTTTCTAAAAGGGCAAATAAACAAGAAACTCCCACACCATTATCCTTCTGTTTTAGGATTTTTTCCAAAGATGGGGAGAAGAAGAGGGACAAGAGATTTTAAAGGCTTCTTGCACCTGTCAGACCACCCTGCACTGCACCTGTCAAGCTGCTTTTCACACAGCCTCTCTGCTCACATGTGGAAGCAATATGCTAAGTGCAACACAGCAACGTGTATTATACAGCTCAGTTACTTAGATACTGCATTTAACTAGAGACACTTATTCCCATCAATTAATGGTTAGCCAGTGTGACTGAACACCGGAAAATACTCTCTGTGAACGTTTGTTTCAGTTCCTAGTGAAATTTGCCTGCAATCACATTCCTTCTGCCTACATTTCTCACAAATGAGCTATTCATTAGTTTTATGCTAGGCCAGGAATGTGCAATGAAAGTGGAGCTACTCGAAACAATTTCCAGTTCAACATTTAAAAAAAAAAGGAAAGGGTGATGGAAATTTGGTCTGTGTTCTCAGATATGAAAAGAAAAGGAGTGAGAAATAAGAATTAAAAATGATTTTCAAATTTGTAGCTATGGCAATGGCAAGTTTCTAAATGGCAGAGACTGTGTGTGAGTAGCAATGCCTTTGTACTCCACTGAAGTAGAGGCATCATTGCAGCTATTTAACAAACTGGCCCCAAGAGGTGTCTGAGCCATCCAGGATGTTACAGGTTCAAGACAAAGGCTTGAATTCCTAAAGTGAACCACAGGCATGGTAAAAAGGAAGTAGAGAAGTTCCCTGCTGTCTTCCATCCTCTTCTGTCTTCAGACTGTAAGTGCTTCAGGACATAACTTTACATATGCATGTTTTCAAATAAAAGCAGCAGAGGCAGGCAAAAAATATAGTATGGATGAAAATAGTTGATCAAAATGGTTGAACAAATACACTTACGCTTATTTTTATCTTCAAATTATTCATAAAATGTCTGGCAAGGAGCTCCAAGTTCCTTCCATGAGGTTTTGTAACCAAAATTTACCTTGAGAGCTGGGAATATGTGTCAAGAAGAAGTGATGTAGGAGGAGCATGGCAGCAGCCCAAGGATTAAGACAGCTGCAAAAAAAAAAAATCCAGGAAGATGGTAACACAGGAGACACCTACTCAGCAGAGTGTTTAATGCCAAAGATCAAGTTATGGCATGTAGCTGGTAATATTGCTGAGGTCAAGAGGCTGCAAACTCTCTTATGATGGTTATCTCCATCTTTCAGCTTCCTATATTTTGACTTTGCACTCCATTTTTCTTTCACCAGGCCTCATGGTAAGTGCCTAGTTGATGGCTATTCTGCTAAGCCTTTAAGAAATAAGGGTAAGCCCCAGCCAACACTTCTGTGGTTTCTGTTTCCTGTGTCAGCAAACAACTCTGAGTAACAAATGCATTCCGGAAAATCAGGGTCTGTTCATGGACAGTTTACAAACATAAGAAGACTTAAAAATTCAATTAATAGCTGGCTTGTTATGAATTATTATCTCCACCTCTTCTCTTTGCTGCTCAGCAACTGTGTGTGGCCAGTTAGGCCAACACACGCCCCCAAAAACATGCAACACATCACTTCTGACCTTGTTCTTCCTATGACCTTATAGCACTGGCTTGCAGAAAGAATGTGTGTACAAATATCCTGGCGTAACTTCAAGAGCGGTTCAGTAAGTAGTTCACAACTGCTGACCATCTGGCTGTTAGATCTAAGAGGGATCTATTAATGTTAGAGCTAGAACAGTGCCAAGCTGCGGCAGAAACTACACAACCAAAGTTCATGCAGGCTGCCCTTAAAATCCTTACAGAAATCATTGGAATTGTTTTATCCACCCATTTACTCAAGTAATGTCACATTATTGCTCGTGCCATCACATCCAGAAGCACTTCACAGGAAGGAGCTCCACTATTTGATAGTACAATAATAGGCAGCCTCTAACAGCTTTAAATCTGGGTTTATGTCTTCATGATATACTGGAAAAGACAAATTTTTGTGCATTCGCTTGCTCCTTCCTGCCCTTTGAGATGATCAAAAGCAGTGGAATAGATAGACATGGATGCTGTTGACACAGTGACAAGCCTCAAGTAGAGGCAACATAAATTAAACAGAGCTCTGCATTGTAGAGTGGTTTTATAGTGCCCTTGCTCAGCTTAAAGTCTGGTAGAATAAGTTTGTGTCGTCCAGCAGTTTTACTGCATTAGCAAAATATACAATAAGCAAAGAACAAAGAGCCAGGGGTGGGAATACATGAATATATACAGTTTATGGGTCAATTTATGTATCATGGAAGCTGATGTACGAAATCTATACTCAGACATCTCTTCACACTTCTATTTTGTTGGTATCACAAAAGAAATGATCCTGAGGGATTTGCCAGTATCATCATGCATGTCAGTTTATGAAGGTCTTTTCATTTACTGGAAGAAACAATAAGTAAAAGCTGTGAGAAGGATAAAAAAAATATTGTATTGACATTGCTACCAATTTTGCAAAACAATAAGTAGTAATTTTGAAAACAATAAAATTTAATAATAAAGTTTGCATTTTTCATTGAAGAATATTTGGAAAACTGTCCACGTACCCGTTCTTTGTCTTATAAATACATTTAAATATGTTTGGAATATGAATTGAGTCTTAGGCGCAAGACTAAAATTAATTTTCTAAATATTTTCTGGGTTTTTTTATTACTGACCTGATTGGTCTAACTTACAATATAGTCTCTAAGTATTTTTCTTCTTATGTACACTTCCAATGAGCAGATCAGTCTATGAAACTTAGAAAGTTGATCTGAACCGAAGCCAGTATAAAAACCTTTTGAGGTTTGCCCATCACTGCTTACAATGCTGTTTTGAAAAATAACCTCAAGGCTATTTAATTAATTGTTCATTCTTTTAGTCTCCCAGCTCAGGTAGATTAATACCTGTGCTGCCCATGGATCAATGAGTTCTGGAGTTTCCTACAGATTAGCACATCTGTAGTTTAAAACCATTTTGCCTTAGAAGGAAAGAAAGAAGCAAAGAAAGAAAGAACATATTCCCGTGAGGAACCTTTCAGGGATCAATTCATAAGCAAAGGAAAACATGCTATTCTCAGCAAGGAAACAATGTATTTTTTGTCTGCTACAGTGATTAATAAGTTTCTACAGCTAGAGCCTATTTAAAGGCCTCCATCAATCCATGTAGGCCAAAAGCTGACCCACTTTAAATTCTTAAAATACAATGAGAATTGCCCTCAACATTTTTTTAAAGTTATAGGAGTAAGTGGAAGCTTTAGAATTGCCACCAACAATTTCCTTCATCAAGAAATCTTAGTATCATTGTTGAGAGTATTCAGAAATAGTGGCAGAAATCCTAGAGCTCTAGGGGAAGCAGCTTAAAAATCTCCAAATCTCAGGGTAGCTAAGGACCACAAAGTATCATGCTGTTGGCTTTTTTATGCATACAACAATTCAGAAAAAGGAGTTTTTCCTAGTCTTTATTTCAAAATCCCCAGTGAGGTTCTCCCTGTCTTCTGCCTTCAAGGTTCATAATCAGATAAAAAAGCAACGTTTTTGTCTACCTGTTTCTGCATAGCTGAGGTGGTAATGTTTCTCTGGAACTGAGGAAATAAATTCAATATCTATAAGCATTTAGGAGCTCAGAGATTACATTTTAGGTTACAGTTAGTAGACTCAACCCTCAACCTTGAGCCTTCCCCCTTCCACATTAGCTGGAGATGAATATTTGTTGGTCTTCTTGGGTTGTGACTCTGAAAAGGACCAAATCCTTTCAGGTGATGTTTAGTCAGTAGCCCAGAGAGTGCTTGATTGTCACAGACCAGACCCTTGAGTTCTCCTTCAGCAAAGTACACATACAGCTTCTCAGAGGGTAAGTAATCTTGATGATATTAGTAGAACTACTCAGATATGCAAAGTCCCATTGGGATTTTAGTGGGAAGGGGACCTTCTGAATAAATAAATTAATAAATCCTCAAAGCACAAGAAGGCTGAAAAAAAAATCTGAAAAATCATCAAAATCTTCAGTCAAAATAGATAAGGATCTCATTATTTATATCTAGTGAAAAAGTGCATTTTTACTGAAGACAAAAACTGAATTATTAATACACGGCCAATAGCCAAACATAAAATAGAGTGTATGCTAATTTCAGAGTTCAAATAGGCATTTATGATCCTAAATTTAGTCTCCCATTAAAAAAAGTACCCTAGCCAAGCTATTTAAAAACACATCAAACCCTTTAAGAGTGAAGCATAAAAAATAGGGTTGTGTCCTCAGTCTCAGAAAACCAGGCAGCAAAAGAGCAAGTGAGCAATGCTTCCACCCTCAGCACTGCATGGGTAGCATGCAGTAGGAGCTCTGAATCACCCATCCCACCTGATGAGATGAGTAACAAAAGAAAGTTAGCAGGGCTGATGACAAAACAAAAGCCTTGATATAGTATGGAACAGATGAATAATGAGACAAATTCTTGGGATCCAAAATCAAGCCAAAATATTCTGCCATGAGAAAATATATGAACTAACGGGTGGGGAAGTGCAGCCCAGTTCTGCAGCTTGTGTGTGCATCTGGGCTATACCTCTTGCTATCAGGCTGGGACTGAAGAAAGGCAGCAAACAAGGCAGCAACCAAGGGCTACCTGTTTTCTGTGCTCCAACATGCATCTGACTGGTCCCTTTGATTCATGAGTGTCTCAGATTTGTCTTTTCCAACCTCTTGGGAACAAAGACTTCATGCTCCCTTTGCTCTCTTTTTCATGTGACACTCATATGGTCTTCAAAGGATTTAGAGCAGTTTACAGCACCCATATATTAGGCCCAGAGTGCTTTGAAAACTGGGGAGTTTAGTCTTATATGACTTTAATGTTCCCCCTAGGTATGGTCCTACACTGGCAAAATGCACTGAGGTTGACATCACCTGCCAGTAGTACATAATGAAATTCATAGTTGAATGGCAAGTACTTAAAGTGCTTTTTTTGTAGTATATCACCAATGATTTTCTCACTCTAGTTATTACTTATTTCTAAAACCTTCATTACAGAAGTAGTTAAAAAATAACTTTCTCCTTTTAAAATGTTGATTTGTTTTTCTTGCAGAGAATGTGTTGCAAAATGTCAAGGTAAGCATTAGTTAAAGGGCTACTACACCATGCCAGCAGGAGCAATTTGCTTCTTATGCATATATTCCTGAATATTATTTTGTTCCCTTTCTTCTTGTGAATGGGAACCACTTCCTTACAGCAATTGAGGGCTTTCCTCCCAGCTCTCCTGCCCTTTCTTCACCAGCTCAACAGCAGGGGCACATTGAGGGCATGGGCAGTGGAGGCATTTATAGCAGATCTGTACATTAAGATACAGTTGCCCTGAATAAATGCAGTCAGCAGGCATCATTTTGGTCTGAAAACTCAACATTTTCTGTGTGTTAAAACTATATTAATCCATTTAATTGTTTTGTGATTACCAGAACACTTACCTTGTGAGGATATTAATTATCCAAGCATAAAAAGACCAAGTTTTTTCTGTAAGGAGAGAGCCATTCTTTTTTTTTTTTTTTTAAGTTATTCAAGTTTATTTTACTCATTCCAGCTAAATAGATCTTGCCTGGGAAAGAGGAAAAAAATGGGTCTAAATGCAAATTAACATCACTGTTTAAATATCACAGACCATTTTCTCTGAGCCCAGTTACAATAACTAGTAATTATAAAAATTGCTTGCCTTGGGCTTCTGGCTAAGCCAATGCTAAACTTGTCCTTTTATTAGATCTGTCAGACTGAGTTAATTATCTTTATGATAATAGATGTGCCTTACCTCAAACAAAACAAATACCCTTATAATTAGCTTTTTAGTTAGAATTTTAATTTATTTATAAAGACTGTTTGTTTTGGGGTTCTTTTGAGGTTTTTTTTTGGGGGGGGGGTTGTTGGTTTTTTTTTGGTTGGTTGTTTTTTTGGTGTTTTTTTGTTTGTTTGTTTGTTTGTTTGTTTGTTGCTTTTACAAAGAAGTTTTGAGCTTTAACAGGTTACTAGTCAGCTTAGTAATGTTTAAGAAAAAACAGACTCATTAAGTAGATCAAAATGTTTTCTGGTTAACATTGTTCCCACCTAGCCGCTGTGAAATCTGTTGGGTTATGTGAACATGCAGGTGTATATTTGTGGAAAAGACAAGGGAGAGGGAGAGAGGAAGAAACAAGGCATGTTCTTTTATTCCAAAAAGTTTTCTCTGAGCTGATTTTCAAAACAGCGCATTAACCAATTTTAATAGAGAGGCATGCTAGCAAACACTAATCCTGGCTGCATGTTTTCTTTTGAATCCTTTTTCTGAAGTCAGAGATGAACTTTCATTAGACTACTGAAAGTAGAAAGCACAGTCTTGTTTAATATATCTCTGTCTCCACAAAATCCCTTTCAATCTCTCTCTTTCTCTCTTCTTTTTTTCCTTCTTATCTTTCTCATATATTCTCTGAACTGATCCTGCAAGCCCTCCAAGCAGAGCTCCTGGTAAAAATCGAGGGCTTGCAGAATGGGGTCTGTACTTATTCAGCATTTCAGATGCATTTATTCCACTAAATAAAAAAAAATTAAAAAAAAAAAAAAAAAGTGCCTTATGCATGAGGGCTATCTATTATTTTCATAAAAAAAAAGAAAATGTTTTGAATTCGGGGCTGGTGGAAAACGCAATCTACAGATTAATAAATTAAAGAACATGGTTAGGAAACAAGTGTCTTGTGTATTATTTTAGTTCTGTCACACTGATAGGATCCAGATTAGATTTGTCAGATGAAGCCTGTTTAAATCAGAGTCATAGTGTAACTTCTCTTGATCTGATTGTCCCCATGGGAGTAAGGCAGTCCTATCTGACAACATTGTCAAGGTCTCAGGTCATTAATATTTCTGTCAGAATTTGAGACCCAAGGATTAGTTGAGGCTAACTAATACTGTTTTATCACCTTATTCCCTCTCTATCGTATCTTGTTCCCTCTCTACTGAAGTACTGGAACAGGCTTGATATGCAACAAATGTAAGGGGAATGTGGATAAAATGTGGTGGCAATTACAGTAGAAGGAGACATTACCAATATTTACTAGTTTTTCAATTAATAAAGTAATTTGAAAAGTAAACAGCTTTGCAACCAAATGAACGCAAATGCAGCTGTTTGGTAATGAAAAAACCCAACCCATTACTATGCACCTTGTGTAAGCATGCAAAAGGAAAAAAGGACCCACTTGAAATCAACAGACGTATATCTTTCTTCTCTCTGTAACTTCTATATAATATATCATTTCTATATAACTAAACATATAGGCTCCTCAGAATTACAGGAAATACTACTAAACAATTAAAATGTACTATTAAATAAAAATAATAGTGATAGCTAACATTAAAAGAAAACCACTACCAATGCACTTCTCTTTGCAATTAAAAATATTTTTTTTGTAAGTTAAAGTTTTTTTCTGAAAGCAAATTATTTCTGTGGCTAATGATTAAAACTATTGTGACAGAAGGTTATACTTGCCTAACTTTGTACAGTTTATTTGACTCTTCTAAATCACCATTACAGTGTATATTTATTCTATATTTTTGAAAGATGGTGGGAGAAATTGGAAAAGGAGGAAAAAGAGACAGGAAATCAAATTAGAAATGGAAATGTTTAAATATAAGAGTAGGTGAAATATAACCTCTCTCCAACAGACACTCTCAGAAGTAAGGTCTTGCTGCAGTTTCTGGGGGGTTTTTTATTATTTGCTTGCAGTTCTGTAAGTGGTATCAAATCTACTATTTAGGAAGACTGAGTTTATAAGTTTTTGAGTCCCTCTGTAGTCTTCACCCTTGCAATTTACAGGGCTATGTGGCCACTTCCTTTTCTGGCCAAGGTGACAGGCAAGCAGACATTCACGTCAGCTTTCTGGAGAAGCCAGAGCCCCTGGAGCCAGGTGTGTGCTGATTTCCCATACTAGCTGACAGCCCCATGGGCAAGGTTTCTGCACACACAAAGTCCTAGTGGTTCTCCTCAAAACTTAACATAATTTGTGTTTCAGCACTTGTACTGCAGCTAGAAAAAGATATTAGAACTATAGATAACCTCTCCCAAATCCCCATCATACCCAAAGGTGGCATTGTGTTCTTGCCGATGGTGAAAGAGAATTTGGATTTGGTGCTTCTCCTGGAGTCCCAGAAAACCCTTTGCTGCTGAAAATAAAAAGCTGATCTCCATTTTTTTCTTATCAAGTCAATGTGCAATACCACACCAACATTAGCGTAAGTAAGTTGCAGCTTTTCAGTCACCCCTCATTCCCAGCTCAACTTCCTGGTTGTTTGCACCAGTCCTGGCGCCTGTCTGATCCTTTACCAAGACAGCTCACAGAGTGAACTAGCAGTAACTTATTTCCTGATTTTTAGCAGTAGCTTGTTTTTCTGATTTTCAGTGACTCTCTGACCCACCTCCTTGTGGCATCAGATGAGTGCTGGTTGCAGGACAGGTGGGACTGTGAGGCTAGAGGCAAACTTTCAATCACTGCTGCTCACAGGTCTGTGACACCAGGCGTTGCTGCCACACAGCTATGCACCAGCTGGGGTTCTTTCAGTGATTTCTGGGATTCTCTTTCCCAAGAAATTCCCAAGCCAATATTTTATCTTTCCTGAGTAGTTTCTTAAACCAATTTTGATCTATCTCTTTGTCAAGCAACATAACAGAAAAGAATATCTCACATAACACAAAACACTCTGGATATATATTTTGGGTGCGTTTTTTGGCTCTCTTTTCTTTCAGATGCCCTGGTTAGATGGGGAGAATATGCTGTTATATAGATAAAGAAACTGGGGTTAAATTACATTGTTGACAATATTGTTTATACTTGTACTGTTGTTTAAGCTTGTACTAGAGTAAATTTCTGTATTTTCTGTGGCCATATTTGTGCTTTCTTGTACAAAACTCATAACAGCTTCTGTTCAAGGAATTGATATTTTTCAAGGAGATGCTATACTTCAGTACTATAGAAGCAGACCTAAAATTTAGATATTCTATCCATAACCCATAATAATAATAGAGATTATAACATGCAGTCTGTTTTTAATAGTCCTAGGGGACTCCACATGAACAGAAAAATATGTTGTGAACCTTATTAACATAAACAAAATCTTCTTCCTCTGCAAAATTTTCCAAAATTCTCATTAATCATGATCATATTTGGAAGATTCTAATTGAAATAGAAAGAATTTAATTTCCCTACAAACTAATGCACAACACCCTAGAATTGTCTATTCTTACAATTACATAATCAGTTATATAAAAACAGAAAGCTTCTTACCATTGAGCATCTTCAGGAAAAGTTGTAGCTATACTTGGGTGTTCTGCCCTTTTAGGGGTCTGATGCTCTGTCACCATCCTGCAAGGACAAATACACCTCAACATGGGAATGGCTGGGTTAGCTCTTGAAAAGACTTCAAAATGGAATGCATTTGTTGCATATTTCCATTTTACAACTGATGAATTAATCCCTCCGAGCATCAACGTTCACTAAAGAACAGCAAAAGAAGATTACTAAGTTCACAAATTCAGGTCTTCCAAAGTTAGGAAATGTCACAGTTGAGGTTGCAACTTCAACTCCACCCCCTTGGACAAATGCATCATGATTCAAGTTTTAATTAGTTTTCAATCTCTACTTTTCCACAGTACTCTGTTTTACTGGATGGAAGCACAGTATGCATCCCTTCTGGCTGCCCATAAAATATAAAATGATGAAAAACATTGTTACACCAGCCAAATATTATTACTCAAAGATCTCAGTGAAAGGTAACTGGTGTATATAAATTCTTTGCATTTCTATGTACTGTACATTATTGTGAAAGTTACTCTTCTCATGAGAATAATAGTGTCAATTAGGCTGTCAAGGATGAGTGAGCCCATCATGTGAGCTTTGACAGAATGCTTGGGTTGATTAGCTTCATGCAGTTATCATAGCTTAATATTTACATTTCAGTAGCTAACATTTTACAAAGTCTCTGACTCTTTTCTGCTTACAGAATTGCATTCATAAATATTATTTGTCTTGGAAAAGAAACACCATCACATACTGTACATCACTTAAATATGCTAATTTGAATAGGTTGCAGGCACAGTTATCAAATCAAGATTAAAGTAACATTTTTCCTTACTGTATGAACAGCCAAAAAATGAAGCAAGTCACACTGCTTAGGATTGTAGAACACAAGTCTAGGTTTCTCATTCCTGTAGTGTGTAGTTTCTAGGACTTGTCAAAAATGAGTGATATTTACTGCTTACACCACTGGGAAAAGTAAAATCTTCTACCTGTGGAAGAAAAAAGGCAGACAGTGTCCTGGAGGCTAGAGTGCATATCAGGCTCAGCACTTGGCTTAACCCCTACAGGAAAATGAAGAATTGACTAACCCATCTCTTGGACACCATGTCTCTTTTCTTGGGGTACCCATCTTTCCAAGCAGACATCTTTCAGCCTGGGAACTGGACAGGAACTGGTCTTTCCCTTCATGTAGCAATGGGATGAGGTGGACATACAAGAAGGTGTGTTATACACAGGAGCTGGCAGCATATCTCCTGCTTTGCTCTGCAGTCCAAAGGCAGAGCAGGGACCAGCAGGATTTGGAGTGTGTTTTTTTCCCAATTCATAAAAGAGATCTTAATTTTTTAAAATGATAGTACAAGGTGTCAAAGACAGATTTCCTTCAGAATGTCATATATCGCTCTCAGCAGGGCTTTTAGTTTTCAGTGATTTCTGTTATATATGCCATCTGCTTTCAGTTGCAACCTGACCAAATCTCCTCCTGGATGCTATTTCAGGGCTGCATATCTTGGACATTGCAAGGTCAGAATTCTAGGCAAGGTACTATCACTGTGCCAAAAGATAAACACCTTCTCAATTTTCATTTGGTCTCTAGTCAAATTAACCTCTCATTGACTTCAACTCAGGACTCTGGAATTTCGCCCAAAATAATAGTTCTAATAAAATGAATGAATATCCAGTATGAAAGAGGATCCACAGATGGAAGTACAAAGGTATGCAATGTTTTAAAACACTGAATAAAACATATCCCAAGTGTCTCCTCACGTGTTGGCAAACACACAGACTAGGTTTTCTATTTTGTTGCAAGAGTTTTCTGAATTCTTTTTCTGTTTGGGTCTTGTGTGCTTTCCAGTGAGACTGTAGGGGATGGATGCTGAGCACCTAAGTGACAGGCTGTTATCATCTCAGAGTAAACTTTAGTCTTTCCTTACCTGCATCTGTCCATAGCATGAATGAGGACTGCCAATGGGCTAATCTAAAGCAAAGTAGCAAGTCATTCTCCCTGATACTGTGACATTGAAGGAGATGCCATGGGCTTACTAAGTGAAGCATAGAGAGGGCTAGTGGCTCCGAGGCTGGGTTTTACCACATCAAATCCTGCTGTGTCAGGGATACTAGATCACTGTTATGGGAATTAGTAACTCTGAGGGAAAAGACAGGAAGGAGAGGTGTATTTTAAAAGAAGATTGAAAGAAACACCAACAGAACAAATGAATAAAACATGAAAGAAGCAATCAGAGAGGTACAGGAGACAAAGGAAGCATTAAGTTGAAAATATTAAGTGAATGACAGGGAGGAAAAGATGCATGGAAAGTAAAAATGGAGATCTGGGATAAGGTAAGATTGTTAGAGATTTGGTCTGTTCAAGTCAATAGCTTGAATTTCCTCATTATGGGTTTACATTGCAGCCATGTCAGGAGCTCAGAAAGTGAGCAGGAAGGTGGCATGCGACAAAACACAGCGTTTGGAAGTGAAAGAAAGAATAGACTTGTCTGGCACCTTCAGGAAAAAACAGTCAGGAGACTACGTCTCTGATAAACTGTTCTTGAATATACTGCCAGAAATGTAAACATAGCAGAGATTGATCTGAACTCCTCATTTTTCACACAAAACCTCTTTCCACTTCTCAGCGATTAGGGTCACTAGAGAAATGGTGGAGGAGAAAGAGAAAGGCTTACATTAATTACAGATTTACTATGTCAACTTCAGTATAATATGAAAGAACGAAAGCCAGTGCTGTGAGACAAGTAGGGAGAGCACATATAAAAACTGGGAAGGTCTGAGAAGGCACCTGTCAAACTCCACATCCCTTACTGTTCTATTCACCAAACAGTAACCAGAGCAAAGCTCCAGTGAACTGGAGGCTGTAGCTGGGAATCAAGAAATTAGGGAATAGAATTCTCTCTTCTCTTACTCAATATTGTGGACCATACTAAAGTAGAAGATAACCAGAAGGAATCCTGGTGAAGAACTGTAACTGCATTAAACTCACCCATACCTTCACAGGTCTGGCAATGTGTGCAACCTGATATGGGTACAAGAGACATATCAGTGGAAGGTATGTAAAGATATATATTCAAGATTTCCTTGTTCAATTCCCAAGACGAAAAATTACCTACAATTTCCAAATTACTTCAGCCCATCTTTACAGATCAAGGACATTTTCCATAGGGAAAAAATGAAGAAAGAAAAAGAAAAAGAAAAAGAAAAAGAAAAAGAAAAAGAAAAAGAAAAAGAAAAAGAAAAAGAAAAAGAAAAAGAAAAAGAAAAAGAAAAAGAAAAAGAAAAAGAAAAAGAAAAAGAAAGAAAAAAAAAAAAGAAGTGACTGGATTATAGTTATCACAAAGCCAGAGGGGAAAATTGCACAGTAAAGCAGTATATTTATATCTACAGAACCACAGAGAGCAAGCAAAACAAAATAAAAATAAAATACCCCTAAGCATCCTAAATTGCATTGCAAATAAAACTTTATATTAAGAGATACATTTGCATACCAGAAAAATTAGATGTGAAACTTACAGTAACTGCAGATCAAACCATTAAACAGGGGTCTGCAGAAATCTTGATGGAGTGATGACACAGAAAATACTTATTAAGAACTTCAAAATTTGACCTAATAGTAGGATTTGCATGTCCAGTTTTAAAATGAAACCCCATGGAAGTAATTTTCTCTTCATACATACACATACTTCATTCTAACTGTAAAGAAAGAAATGTGAACACATTAAGGATGGAATATACCATGTAAGAATCCCAGAAGGACTTAACTGAGTTTAATTTAGATTAATAGGATACTATATAAATACTTCTTGCTTGTTAAGCACTTTTATTAAGATATAACCAATGTCTAATATTTTTCCATCATTCACACTCCAAAAGTATAAAGAGAATAACATTTTCAAAAGTAATGAAATCCTGTTTTCAGTACACCAGGACATTCAAAGCTGAATTTGTTTTTAAGAGTGTAGAAATGTCATCCCCCTCCTAATTGCAGTTCTTGAAAGGAGAGTTTAATCTTGTCATTTAATCTAGCCTTAACTAGCTGTGTTTCCTCTGCAGTCAGTGAAAAGCAAAAAATACCTCCAGCAAGCAAGTCATCCACTGTAGAAGAGGGGACTGGAGTGGATTATGTCACTCTCTGATGACATTTATGAATGTCTCCTTATTAACACTGATGTCAGGCAGATGACAATCTGAAACCAGACCTGTACATTTACCCACCTGAAAGGAAGTTAGATGATCCTCAGCTCACAGTGGAGTTTTCAAAATCTCCAATCTCACATTACCAATTATTTCAAAATTGTAGGCACATATGCCCTCAAGCACCTTTGGATAGGATACTGGTTCTCTTAAATCATCTAATTGGTTTAGATTGTATATTTCCTACTGTTTCGAAAAACTGTTAAATCAGCATGAGGACTGGAAGATATTTGGGAAAGAAAACCAGGTCTTAACTTGTCACTGCTTTATGTTAAAAGAAAAGTATTAGCATACTCAGTTTCACCAATTATTGTGACAAGATACATGTGATTATTACCCTACAGAAAGAGTACACTCTGCTTCACAGCCTCAGCTGTGAGTAGTACTGAAAACTACCCTTTGAAAATAGTGAAAGCTACACATAGTGGGATCCAAGTTTCAAATTCATATTTCATGAATATTTGGGAAACAGCAACTATGAACTAGAGCAGACAGATGATAAAAGATAGAAGGAAAACTGTAAAGGAACAGTGAGTGATTACTACTGGCGGAGAGAAGTATTTGCATGTACATTTTTGTCTTCCAGAAGTGTTGTATCTGAACATTTTTTCCAAAATTAAATGGATATTTTACATAGTATTCTGGGATGAGAACTATTATTTGCATGGTGAAAAGTGAGGTTCAGAGAGATGAGAGACTTCAGCCAGAAAAACATTAATTACCGTGCTGGACTTTACTGTCAATGGGAACCATAAACTTCACACATGCCTGGAGTTTTACACAATCCAGACCGTAATTCTCTTCTCAGTTCTTCAAGGTAGCTAGTAACTAAGATGGATAAAAGTTGTTGTTTAACTGTGTACAAATTATAGCATTTCCATAGGACTAGATTTATTATGTATATAATCCTATTGATTTCATCTCTATTTAACTCCATTAGAATGCTATTGAGAATTAAAGAATTCAAACCCAGTTTATTCTTACATTTAAAATCCACACTGAAACAGATTATTTTTGACACTTGTGAAATGTGAGATAAAGACTTAAAAATACACTTTTTAATAGCTCCATAGTTGCCCGTTGTCACCTTGAGCAGAGAGAACAGAAGACAAACAATCATCACAATATTTCTGACAGAGCAAGAAGTCAGGGAACTTTCATTATTGTCTTCTTCCAAATCCCCTGCTCCCAAAACATAATGTAGAAACTGCTAAAACTTCTTTGGAATAATAGTTATTTCCTATGCAGCTGTGAAAAAAATCTGGTTACCTAACTGGAAATTTTCATGTTTTTTTGTTTTTTGTTTTCCTTTTGTTACTGATCCATAAGCAAAGTATCCAAAAAACCATTAGAGGAAAACATGGTCAAACTGCTTACAACCACTGAGTCTCAGTAGCTAGCAAGTTCCAGTCTTGCTAGTTTAAACATTTTTTGGAAGTTACAACATTTTTGGAAGAGGATCCACACATCTGAATGATTAAATCATTCAAAATCTCAGGCTTTATGATACTCACCTATTATTGGGGGGGGGGGGGGGGGGGGGTGTGGGGGGGTGTTGTTTGTTTGGGGTTTTTTGTTGGGTTTTGTTTGTTGGTTTTGTTTGTTTGTTTTTGTATTTCTCCATTGTCTTGTTGGGGGCTTTTCTTGAAGCAATGCAATTCTCGAGGCAAAAGGGGATTTTCCTAATTAGTGGGCTAACAGTAAGCATTTCATTAAAAAATGACACTTTATCTGAAATATGGAAATATGGGGTAGAATTCTGATTTCAGAAAGGGAAGTAGTGTGAAACCACCCATGAGCCCAATGTAATCAGTGTGAACAGAATAAAATCTTCATTGTTTTGTACAGTTCCAAATACCATAGCTCCCCTTTTTACATGTATCCACCTATACTTAGACACAACCCTCTTGCTTAATGTTAAGGGATGCTTTCATCTGATGAGTTTTAGTGATCTCCCTCCAGTCGAACAAATGTCACTGATTATGGTAAACAAATATAATGAAAGCTTTTCTCATCTTTTGCGATCTTCAACATCAAAATATTGTAATCACCAGTTTTCCTAAGGCTCATTCTCCTGCTCAATATCTTAATGGGATGTGTTTTAATCCTAGCATTTTCAGTTTGTGACAGGGTTCAGCTAACCGCAGTATCCTCAGTTCAACACCACCCACGGTTTCTATCCATTTTGTACTGTCAGAAGCACATCAAGCAGCCTCTGAGAGTAATCACATCAAAATCGATTTTCATGGCTGAGAGAAAAATAATGGAAATTTCTCTAATGTAGAAAATGTATGTGTTCCTTTTGGTTAACCAAAATAGACCATATATCAGGACTGTCAAAATTAAGTTTTCTTAATTCAGTGCTCTTCTCCAGACTTGTGTACAAATTACAAGCCCTCACTACAGAATGTCTTTAACATGATATTCTGCTTCAATGTGGTTCCCACAAAACGAACACTCTACCCAAGTGATGGACTAGAGATCATTCTCCATAGCAGGTCTATAAGCAAATTAATCAAGGGACTGTAAAAAGAATCCCTGAACCTATACTGAAATGTCCAGCCAGGATTTTATACTTGCACAGAGCCTCGTGATGTTACCAATTGCTGTAAAAAGCCAACAGCAGGGTATAGAGGCCACACATGAAATCATGGGTCTGCTCTCTGCATCTATAACCCTTCAAGAAAGATGAGATTCTATGCAATATTATGCAAGCAAAGCTTAACAGAATTTTCAAGAAGAGTACTTCAATAAGGATATTCTCTAAAGGAACAAGAACCTCTTAAATATAACAATTGTTTTTAATTGTTTGACAGCATTGTTGCAAAATCATGTTCAAATGTTAGTTTGCTGTTCTGAATATGCTGCTCATCTGTGACTGCTCTAATCAGTTGTGCAATATTATGTTCCAGAGTTAGATTTGCTTACCTCCTTTAAATGGATTTGAAATGTTGAAGTATTTGGCACATGTATTTGGGATGCAGCAAAGGCATTTTGTGTGGAAATATGGAAATTTTTGGGAATTTTCTGAAGGTAATTAAATATATATTAAGGCCATAAATATATATTAACATTTGAAAATTGATATGGTAGTGACCTACATTCTTAAAACAGGATTAGCTGAAAAGTGTTTTTTGTGGTGCATATGGAAAAAAATAGGAATGGCAAGTTTTGGGTTAGAAAGGTTTTTTGTTGCTGCTTTGCTAAGGAGACATGGTCTAAATGAAACTATGAAGTCATGAGTGAAAACTTGTGTTAGAGAACTCTATCCAGAAAATATTTCTTGGATTATGTTCTGCAACAGTCTATTCTGGATTGAGTCCATTGTCACTAACAATTCAGACAATGGAATAGAAAATATGTTTATTAAATCTGCAGCTGATGCAAAGCTGGGAGGGATCACACACACATTTAAGGACAGAATTAGACATCAAGACGGTTTTCATGAATTGAAGAAATAGTCTGAAAAATACATGGTCCTGTTTGGTAAGTGGGAAGCATTAACGACAAGTCAGAATGAGCAGCTGCATTTTACAAAAATCAGAGCAGCTGATCAGTTCAGGAACTGAGGGCATAAAGGGTTTTAAGGGGAACATGGGTAGCAATACCAAGCTGGTGCAACAAAGATTAATATCACATTAAGACACATAAACAAAAGTTTAACAGTAAGGGATATAGTATGGTCCTTCCTGCACACCTCATCTTAGTTAGACTTGGTTAAAATAACACATCCAAGTTTGGGTGATGTGCTTCAGCAAGAAGAGAGACTTGGAGAGATGTCCAGAGCAGAGCAATCAGAATGAGCAGAGCCCTAGGAAACACGATCTAACAGAAAAGATTGAAAGCCTGAGTTATTAAACTTAAGAAAAACTGTCAGGAGACCTGACAAGGCTGTTGCACAGTGGAATGGAACAATAAATTCTCCATGATATCTCACAGGCTAAGAAGAGATGATCGTAAATTACAACACTGAAGACTCAAGTTACAATTTAGGAATGATTTTCTAAATATAAGGCAGTGAGGAGATGACTGAACTCCCACTGTCAGGGACCTTTAAGAACAGGCTGAGCAAGAATGGCACAGGTTTTACAGATCTCACCCATAACCAAAGGGGTGGACCAGAGGAAGCTTTTTCCAGGTCTATTTTTATACAAGCTGATGACTGTGCACTTAAGCGTCTGTGCACAAGTACTTGGACAGGTCTAACCAATTAACTTGGTCATGATGGTATGCAGCATCTCTTAGTGACAGAAACACCTGAAAAAAACATCAGGTGGTGTTGTCAGCTCCTGCAGTTTTACATTGGCTCAGCTCCTGAACTCGTACAATAACAAGAAAACCTTTCTTCTCACAGAGAGGAAGAAAGTAAATTTCTAATCTTGCCTTTGTGAAGAAGAACTTGAAAACTTGTCTCCAAATAGCTTAAAAATCATATGACAAAGAAAAAGGGACAATGTTTCTACACCATTAAATCCTCATGGTTTTGGGGGGGCCTGACTCACGGTTTTTCAAAGGAGTTGGCATTAATGGTAATGGGCTAATTTGAATAGACAAATTTAGAAATTGATATTCCTGAACTTCCTATTATAGAGAAGGCAATACTGCCTGAACAGCAGGTCTATTTCAGGAAATTAAAACCTCCCCATATCCTTTCAGATGACTTGATCGTTTCTACATTTCAGTCAATGTTACACAGGGGACATTGCACAATGCTTAACATGGTGGCAGAAAATTCACCTAGCAGAGAATCATGAAAGCACAGTGTGTCTGCTGAAAGACTCTCCAGCTGGGAACAGGCATAATAGGAGAACAAGGAATTAATTTTTGGGCAATCTTTTTGGAAGTTGTTGTCTCATTAACAGTACTTCTTCCACAGGGTGGGTCTAGGTAGAAACTGCACGCAGAAGAGCAGTTCTCTTTTGAACCAAGCAGGTCCAGACATCTGCATTCTCAAAAGACATTCAAGTTAAAACATATTATAGATGTCAAATGTGAGATTTGTTTAAGTGAGTTTCTTTCTCCAGAAACACAGAGAGCTTAGGACTATGTTTTAAAAAACCCAAATCAACCAACATTCAAGATCGTTGTGGACAGTTGTGATCTTCATTGTAGATTTTTTTTTCCACCATATGTCCTATGACTGTTTCTATTTCTACTTTCCTGGAAAACGGGCATTTTCTGTCATCCCTTCCCTTCTCACAGACAGAAACACTTGGGAAAACCAATGCTGTGACAAATCCCTTTCACAGAATGAAAAGAAAAATATTAGGAAAGACCTTTCTGATTAAGTAGTCAATCTCTTGCAGCACTTCCTTCATTACAACTTGGAATAAATGTCATGCATGTTTTACAAAGCTCTGATTATTTTATTATCATTATTGGGGCATTTTAAAATGCTGCTTAGGATCCACTGGACTTTACATTGATCAGCCTTTACATTGTCAAAACCCTTCTATGGGATCTCTTTCCACTTTCACAAACTTCTGTGAGGCTCAAAATGCAGACACACCACAGAGATGTCTTGACTACTGCTAGCTTCTGCCTCCTGAGACTTGATTTTTTTTTCCTGTACTTTTATCTCTACATTTAAAAGGTCTTCCTGTACCACATATCTTCCCCAGGCATTGCTAATCAACTTGTCCTTTGTCTTCTTCTCTGCTAAGATGAAAAAATGAGTGCTGCAATTCTCTCTAAGTGAGCAGTATTTTTCACACTCTGAAGCATTTTCTGTAGCTCTTTTTCTGAATTCTCACCCAATTTTTATCATCCTTCTAAAAACTCAAACTTCTCAGGAGACTCCAGCTGAGACAGCCATTCCATTTTGTTCCTCTTGCTCCAACTACCATCAATAAGGCCAGAAACCACTGAAACTCCCCTGACAAGCAATAGCTGTCCTGCTGCTTCCACTGCAATTGCTTGTTTCTTGAACTTTTCAGGTCACCAAAGAAAAGCAAGATGATCTCTGGAGCATTCAGAAATGCAAAGAAAGGGAAAGAGAGATGTTCTTCCTTTGGTGGGGCAAGGAAGGTGTGTTCACCCACACCATCTCTAAGCTTAATATCTTCTTAGAAACAGCTGTGATCTGAAACCCTGACAGAGAAGGTACAACAGTGAGAGTGTGGGCTCCATGACTGCAGTAGGGGGGCGATTCTTCCTGGAAATCCTTGGAGCACAGCATTTTTCTCCCAGAGCTGGGTTTAACCCACTGAATGCAAATATGCCCTTAAGTTACATCTAAAAATGAGGATTCTCCTTGCAAATGTTAAGCACAGTTATAATGATTCGTACATAAAGACTAGAGACCACAGAGAAACATCTATTATTGTTGCTGCAAAACACAGTAGCAACTCATGAGAGTTTTACTTTTATTATTCATGTTGCTATTAGGAGTTGCATTATTACTAGATCCTAGCTGGCACAGATGGCTGCTGTGCTTTGAGGTCTGCTTTAGTCATGTTTTTAGCCGCTTTTTTCTGCAGATTTTATAGGGTTTGGGCTGATTTTAGCTTCCTTCATTTGCTTGATAATTGTTTTGGGTTTTGTTTTAGTTTTTTTCTTAATTAGCAGGAATATGTTCATGTTTATAGTGTGCTTTATTCACTCTTTTTGAACTTGTGGTAACCAGAATCAGCAATGCAATTATACTTTCTGTTGTTTGTGCGGGACCGGCTCAGGCCAGATGCTTTGATGGGGGCAGCAGTTTTTCTGGAAGGTCAGTATCAATTTCCTGGCACTGCTGGACTGATGTTTCTCACCTGTTGTTAAATCTCCACCTTGTAAATCATCTTTCCCAGCATCTCTTCTCTTTACTGCTAGAGCAGGGTGAACCTCTCACCCGAATGTTTCCGTTCTCCTGAGAGAGAGCTTCTGTCAAGTCACTACCTGAGCACTGGTGAGGGTTTGTTTCCTGGGCCTCTCTACTCACACTTGTCTCAGCCTTCACCTCCACTGCTGCTGTATTTTTCTTGCCTAACAGGTTATCTGCATGCAGTACCTTCTGGTTCCACTTGCCTTCCAGTTATTACCTTAGGAATAATGAGAAACATCAGGAGAGGGTTACTTGCACTGCTGTACATGGTCAGCTCTTGTTGCAGGTATGACTGAGCAGAACCTACTGGTAAATGTTTATGGTCTGTTGGGCAGAAATTCAGGCTCAGTCATAAACAGCTGTGCCTGCACTGCAGTTTGCTTTGGCTACATCATCTCAGTGTGAAAAAATCTGGGTGCAAGTTCCAGTTTTCCTCTGAAATGGAGCTAGGTAATGAGATGCAGTGTGCTCCCATATGCCTTCTGCTCTGCAGGGTCAGTATGTGACCCTCAAAGACAGACATAGACTGACTTCTAGACCTGAAATACATTGTTTAGTTGTCATCATGTAACATTTCCACACACTTGCATGCCATACTGTAGTATTCAGTTATTTCCCATAGTCCTGTTCTCTGATTGCTAAATGTGTAAGGAGGATTCACAAAAAGCTTCAAGTACTGCCCTTGGTTGCATTACTTCTTCTTTTGGCTCCTCTGAAGGTCACCATCCCTTTTTTGATAGAAAAAGAAAGCTTTTAAAATCCAAAGTTTGTGAGTAAAATATTTGATTGTTTTGGAAAAATGAGAGTTTTCAGGAGTATGTGATAAAATTAGTTTTAAAAATCTGAGTGTCTCAACTCTCCAACTGCAGGAGGCAAGAAATTAATTACCAGTGTCATAGGATAGTTTTCAGTGTTATGACCAAAGAGAAAATATCTCACTTAGGATGCACTAATTTACAGTAATTGGCTCCTAATCTTTTTCCATAGGATTTGAGTAACTCCTCTTTAAAGTCCATGGCAGTGGACTTTTGCATGCTGTGGCAGGGGGCTGGGTCCCTTAGCTTTTACCTGCTCTTCACACTAGCCTGACTAGAGTCTATGAGCCAAAACTATAATCCCAGTTCCAGATGCCCCCATAATTTGGATCTGGATAAGAATTTAGCAGTTTGGGCCATCTCTAATTACATCAGACAAATTATTGGATAATTTCTTCTGCTTTATCTTTGCAATTCATTGGAGCAGTTAATTTCTCCAAAAGCAGGCACATCCTTTCTCATTAGGAATCCCTTTTTGGCCTTTGTCATGTGAGTTTCTTATATTAAAAACAAACACATGTGCACACACACACACACAGAATTTTGCTTTTATTATTAATGCCACCTAAGATAATATGACATGCTTAACAGAAAGTTGGCTTTAGCCATTAATTAATCTGCCACTTCACAGAAGAAGAGGAATTACATTAGTCCATATGTCCCCATAGGACAGAGCTGGTGGGCAAAAATGAAGAGCTGGAAGAGTAAAGGACTGATGGCAGCTGATTTGAGTATTCATTTTGTGGTGTCATGGACCACAAACTTCTGGCTTCTGTTTTTGACCGTCTCTGTTTCTCTCTTGTAAATGATGGAAGTGAGATATTCATCCTAATTCTTCTATTTATATTACCTTCTTTTTCCCTTTTGAATATTTTTGTTCACTACAGGTATACCCCAAGTCATTATTTTGAAGACCTTAGCTGAAACATATTTCAGCCTTCCCTAAGGGTACCAAGAGATGTTTAAGATACAGAGGTGTTACAGTCTGGTACAGACTGAACAAAAACAGAGCAGGAGGTTGGTGCTAAGTGGAAGTTCCAGGCTGTCGTTCTATGGTCACCCAGAGGCATGGTCAGACATAAAGGATTCTTGCTTCTCTTCAATGCCCTCTTGCTCTCTTTTGTCCCATCCACAAAAAAAAAAAAAAAAAAAAAAAAAAAAAAAAAAAAAAAAAAAAAGGCCTGGAAAAGAAGTCATGTTTTCACAAAATATCCCAGAATTGAGCATTGCATTTTTCATTTTGAAATGGAGAACCCCAGGGATTTAGTCTGGGACTTCCAGGGGACTAATGGCACATACATTTTGAAGTTGTTGATTGTGATTTTCTTGTTTCAAGTGTTAAATCAGCATTATTACTTAGGACGTTCTGGCCTGTTGACTGAGCTGCAGAAATGTATGCTTCTCCATTGCATAATATTTGGAAATGCATGCTTCATTGAAGTGTCATTGATTTTCAACTAAAGTGAAAATACCCTCATTTAATGCTTTCTTAAGAGAATTACAAAGGAGGCTGGAGAGGGTTTGGACAAAGTCGTTATTAATTGCACATCACAAAATTTGGATTTATATATTTTTTAATGCAGAAATTCTTCACAGCTCCTAAATCAAAATGCTGTTCTAAAATTATGTCGAATTTTATAAATGGAAAGACCCTATTTTGTTCAAGACTTTCAAATTCCTTTGCTTTGTTCAACAAACCCCTATACTTGCTGTGAGGGGATTGCTGATTGCTTTGTCAGCAAGACCAATGATATTCAATCTTTGATTTCTGATTCATTTGCTTCTTCCTTCCCTTTGATGATGAGAATAAACGTCTAGCTTTTCCTCTCCTTTCAAAAAAATTTCTCTCGCCTCTCACTTCCTTAGTAGTTGAGAGCGTTTTATGTGAAGCATTCTGCCTTCCTTTTGGACTATCTCCTCCTCTTCACTGAGCTCAGAGCTGGGTAAGTACTTTACAGTCTTTTATTAGAGAAAACAATTTTTTTTCTTTTTCTGTCATTGGCTCTGATGTCAGGGTGTCAGCTTCACCTCTGACCACAGTGCTCCCTGGCTCCCCTTTGGCACTTCCCTCATGCTTTTGCCTTGGCGTTTCTCTCTGAGGTTTCCCAGCCTACAGCTGTTCTGGTAGACAATGGGTAAGAAGTTCTGAAACAGGTTGAACGTGAAGGAGACTGTGATATTAGGGAGTGAATTTTGGAGCAAGGCCTAGCAGTTGCCATAAATTAGGCCTGTTGACCTTGGTGCTGGCATATGTTTCTGCTAGACCCACGGAGCAAGGCCACAGCTTAGTTATAAGCACAGAGGAGCACCTTAAGCGTAAAACTCACCAAACACTGTGAAAGTGGTGACAGCACCCTCAGGAGGGGTATGTAGTGAGCAAAAGCAGCAGCAGCAGTCTGTTGTCAGATGTAGCAGCAACTTGACAAAAGCCAACCAAGAACAGGCTGTTTTCTACACGCTCCAATGTCTGTCAGCAGTCAGAGAGCCTGGGGATGCCCCAGCTCGGCCCTGGGAGCACCCACCAGGTGGTCCCAGCCCCTCCATGGCTTTCTCCCCAGAGGAAGCTGGTCAAAGGCCTTGAGAACCTGCTCCATGAGGAAGCACTGAAGGAGTCGTGTCCTTTCTCACTGTAAAAGAGAGGGATCATCACAATATTCATACAGTCCAAGGCCAGTGAAAAGGAGAACAGAAGCTCTCTTTTCACAAGGAACCAAATGGAGAAGACAAGAGGTAATGGGTAAAAATTGCACTACGTGAGGATTCATCTTGGCATAAGAAAGGAATTTTTCATGATAAGAACAGCCATTCACTGGAATGGCCTCCCCAGAGTTCTTGAAGGCTTCAAGATGTAATCGGACAGGCTGTTAGACATAATCATCTAGGTTCCATTTCCCAGAGAAGGATGATTTTTTGAGCTCCTTTCTACCCTCTGCTATTTTATAGTTCTTTATCATGAAAAGGTGATGAGGTACTGGCACAGGGTGCCCAGAAAAGGTGTAGTATATTCTTCTCCATTCCTGCAAGAGTTCAAGATCAGGTTTAAGGGGTCTTATGGGAGGTCTCCCTATACATTGCAGAGGGGTGGAAAAAGATGATCTTAAGGTCCCTTCCTACCAAACTATTCTATGAGTCTATGAATCTATAAGTGATTGATTACCTTTATCTGTCATTTAAGTGTTTTGGTGTCTGAGTCTGGGTAGTCTCCACTCTGGCATTTCGTCTTAACTCTGACCCAGCCTCCTGAAGTTATATCTTATTAACATTTGAGAAAGTCCTAGAAACACCATCAAACTCAGTGCCAAACAAACATGTCAAAAGGCAGCTCTTCTCTTCCTGGGTATGATTTAAATCAAAAGAAGGGGGATACCAAATGGGAGAAATGCACTACCAGCATCTCTTTTTAAAGGTGGAGAAGTGGGGCTCTGTGAAATCAAGGAATCATTTAGGTTGGAAAAGACCTCTGAGATCATCTAATCTAACCTTTGACTGATCACCACGTTTCCAACTAGACCATGGCTCTAAGTGTCGAGTCCAGTTGCTTCTTGAACTCCAACAGGGATGGTGACTTCATCAATGTTTAACAACCCTTTCCATGAAGAAATTCCTTCTGATATCCAGCTTGAACTTCCCCTGGTGTAGCACAAGGCTATGTCCTCTCATCCTGTCACTAATTGTCTCAGAGAAGAGACTGGCCCCCACCTTGCTACAACCTCCTTTCAGGTAATTATAGAGAGTGATAAGGTCCCCCCGAGCCTCCTTTTCTCCAGGATACACAATCCCAGCTCCTTCAGTCTCTTCTCATACACCTTAGCCTTTAGAACTTTCACCAGCTTCATTGTTCTTCTCTGGATGGGCTCCAGCACCTCAATGTCTTTCTTGGTGTGAAGGGCCCAAAACTGAACACAGGATTTGAGGTGCAGCCTTGCCAGTTTGGGTAACAGAGGGCACAGAGAAAACTTTTCAAGGATTGGGCAGCATGTCTGAAAAAACAAGAGTTAAAGCACGACGATGGGATTACAGCCATCTCATGAGGTTAGAATTGTTAAAGCTTGCCACATTTGGCTAAAATGTTAAAAGCAGAGTTTACATTATTTGTAAAACAGTTACATTGTAGCTAATATGATTTATCAAATACTAATAGTTAAGCTAATAATAAGATCTTTGACCTGTGAATTCTTGCCCACTATGCTTAATTGCTCTGAAAATGCATGGGTGCTTCCTCTGAAACACTGAGTACAGCTATGTTCTACCCACCTCAGTTACTACTGGTTTCAACAGAAAGAAAAAAAAGTATGCCTCATTTCAGAGAGAACACCTTGCCAGATTTGGGTTTGCACCATGTCTGGACAATGAAGAGGTGTGAAGGGCTCCTTTTTGTCATGCACCTCACTGGACAACACAGATAACAAGCTTTAGGTACAATTCTTGCACCAGGATTCATTAGCAGTGCTCCTAGAAAACCTGCTGATTTAATTCAGTCTGTAAAAGTGTGAAGGAAATGTACTCAGAGGTCTGCAGGTGAGGCCAAGATTGATGTCATAACTGGTATGTTTTATAAAAATCTCTGCAGTGTGAGGAAGAAAAATCTAAATATTGATTGCAAGGTTTGATCAGTTGAGCTTTTCAGAGGAAACTTCAATCTGATTTGTCATGATATTGATTTTTTTCTTGCTTTTTGAGTAATTATTTTCAGTTATTCTTAGCTGATTGCCTCACTTTGAACTACTATCAGATATCAGATTTAGGGGTTTTATTTAAATGCGAGAAAATATTCAGTTTGAGAAGGATTATAAACTCAGATCTGAAAGAGAAAGCTTGTGTCCTTCCAGGAAAAAAAGAAAAGAGAAGTGCTTTCTACTTTCCAGTATGGCAAGTAAGGCCATTCAAAAGTGTGAGAAAAGTTGAACATGTTTTATTATGTTCAAAGGTGCAAGATAGCATATCAAGTCTGTAACTCATCACACGCTCTAAGTGTGTGTATTTACCTAAAAATCATTTCCAAATATAGCCAGAACATTTGTAAATATGTAACGACACATCTTTATTGCAATAAGTATTCTGCATGATTCAGCAGAATATTGGATAGCACATTCAAAGTTTGCAGCTATAGCAGTAGTGGTTGGTAAATCTGGACAGATGACATACTGCTCTTACTAACTTCATACCCTGTTCCTTATCTTTTCTCTTTCTTCAAAAAGAATGCATAAATTATCTTAAATGCCTCCTGATTATTGCCCTCTCAAAAAGGACTTGTTCTGAAATGTGTCTGTTTCCTCTTGTGCCATAGCACACCTATAAGAACTGCTTGGCTCCATCTTCTCTACAAGGTGTCTAAGGGCAACAGTAAGGCGTCCCCTTGTCTTCATTTCTTAAGACTGAACAGCCCAAGTTCCCAGTGCTTGTATCAAAACCCTCAGCTCCCTGAATAATTTGACTTTAGAACTTCCCAGGGTTATGAGGACAAAATATGATAAAGTTATTTTTCATAAAGACATAAGTAGAATTTCTTGAATGATGCTACAGAAACTGATAAACATGATTGTGTTAAGAGAATTGGAAAAAAAAAATCTTATATTATGCTCCTCTGATTAATTACAGAACTGAGAAAAATAGCAGTTTAAAAAAGATTTAAGGTATTTGCTTGCAAAAGCATCACTCAGAGTCAGCTTTATTTTTTAAGTATGCAATTTTTCTGTCAGTCTATAATGTGGTACTGTGACTGGGTAATATATCTTGAGGCTTTAAAGACTCTTGGCATGACATACCCTTTGAGACAGTAGATCTTAATAGATCCTTCTGCATTAATCCTGACTAATGAGAAGATGAATAGTTAATTAAAAATGCTTCACACAGACTTTGACACAGTAGACCATTTCAGCTTCACTGTGTTTTTGCTTTGTCATAGATGAACACAACTTAACTTTCATTTTTTCCATTAGCTCACTATGGTTGAAAAAGTTCCATTACAGTTTACCAGATCACTGATCTATGAACTAAACAGTATTTAAATATTCCCAGATTTGATTTACTATGGTATATGATCTCCTGTGCCTTCACTGAAACCATAGAGTAAAAGAGCCATTATGTGATATCTTCAGTCACCGATCTAGCAGATCATTAAGAAGTTTTTCCTTCTTTATGCATTAGGCTTTATGGGATTGATTTTTTTTTTCTAGCATTCTGATGGTGCTCTGCACGAGGGGAAGTGTTTTGACATGGGTGGTTCTTCAAGTGCAATATGTTCAGCATGAAACCATGCAGCAGCCCATATCAAGTTAAAATAGGGTATTTTCTGTCTAAAGAGAATCCTGTTTTTATCTCCTGAATTATACATTCACCAGCTTCCGATGACGCTGCACATTTAAAAAGTGCTGGCAGGTGTAAAAGAATGCAAAATGACAAGAGATTTGAGTCATACCAGAGAGGAATGTAGCCCTCCACTCCTTACTCAATAAGCTTCACTTGCAGGGCAAACTTCTACTAATGACCCATAGAAAACCAGGAAAGGACCCATAACAGCAAGGGTAGTGTGACTGGTCTCAGACATCTACAGAATTTGGATTCAATCACATCAACATCTCAGTCATTGTAAGAGTAATGTCTTGCAACTTATTATTTAAGACATTTGGTCTTCAATAGCAAAGGAATGGTCAAGTCTTTACAGAGGAATAGACGAGACACTATTTTCCTTTAAAGAAAAGCACTGTGTTTAGGGAATAATTATTACTCTGATCAGCAATGATTCCATCTTGTTTCATTTAGCCAAAAGCACATTGTCCTTTCTCCAGCAATGCAGTTTTAGGCTACTTCTTTAAAAGACAATATATTTTACAAGAGGGTTTTAAAAACTTTTCAAATTTCTCTCCACAAATTCTGCACATAATACATTTAAGCAAACATTGTTACTGTTATTAAACCATCAATATTGTATTAGAAAAAATGCATTAAGCTAGTATCCTTGGGATCAAGCCAGTCACTTGGGATAAGATCTTCTGCCATGAAAATGCAAAGTACTATTTGCCAAAAGTAGTGACCAATTTCAGCATTCATGGTTTTGAACAAAAATTCAACCAAACATCTTTCCCTTCAAATTTCCTTCAAAATTTTGCGTGGCTAGAAACAAATGCCAAGTGCTCAAAGGAAACTGCAGGAAGTCACAAGGAGTGTGACTGAGGAAAAGCATACCCACACTAGACATTTCTTTCTATAAAACATTGCTTAGATCAAATATGTAGGTTAAGGGCCAAAATTTAGTTCCCTTTTGATTTAAAAATGTATTCTATCTAGTATAATAGTATTGTGTGAAATATCTTTCTATAGTTCTGATGCTTCTCAGTGGAATCAAATGCCCAGGTTATATTAGGTGAGAGTTTCTCAGGAGATATTCGATCAACTGTAAAAACGTTCTAGACAGAATTACCAAACCAGTAGAAATTACAAAGAAATCAGTCATGGTAGTTAACTTCCTTCAGGACTCTCATGTGTCAGAACCTAAATGTTACTCCTTCATGGATTTACCTCAGGTATAATACTCTACCTACAGTTGATAGAAACAAATGCTCGATTAGTAAAGCAGAACTTTTAGAAATATGATAAAGTTGATGCTCAAGAGAGCTGAACACCCACTAGGACTGATTGTTGTACTACTTTGATGCCCAAGCTTAAGGCTGTCTATACAGCTACATTCCACTTTATTTTGAAACACACTAAGAAAAAGAAAAATGTCTTACCAGCAAGAGGTATTATTTTTCCTTCCAGAAATAAAAAAAGGCTACGCTGGGAAACTACAGGGACACTGACCAAAGAGCAATAAAGAAAGATCAGGAGAACTTCTGAAACATTAATGATGTCCTTCTGCCAAAGCTTGTAAAAATGTGCTAAAACTTTGAGTATTCATGAACATGGCAGCTTGAGATTTACCTCATCTCATCAACTCCCTGGGTTAAGTTTTCACTTACCCAATATTTTTCCCAGACGGGATCTCGGTAGGTTTATGAGAGATAGGAGGGAAAGACATGCATTCCTTAGCCAAGAGATAATTAAACAGAGTCATCAAGGCCAGACCTCTGACTGGGTTGTGAAATCTACTGCCAGATGTTGCAGATACATCTGTCTAAGTACTAACAGGATCCCTTTTATCACAATATCCAAGCATTTCACAAATATTAATGGAATTTCTCTTTGGGAAAGGACTGTTTTTCCGTACTAGCATAGTACAGGACTGAGCTGAACAAATAACAGTCACAAAGTGGGTATTTTTTGAGTTCTGTGTTATGCTTTACAACTTTTCCTATTTGATTTTTGGTTTTGTACATAGGGGAAAAAAACACCTCAAACTCTATAAGGCTTGAAAATCTAGAGACAGCTAGTTGCTTCCACATAGCAGACTCTTTCCTCTGTTATTCTTAGCTGTTAAACAATAGAGCATTGGCAAATGGTGAACCATTTATTGATCAATCGCTTCAATATATTTCTACAAGGTGTATAGGTCTACAAGTCTTACATGGTATAGCAGTAGATAGCTGTGGCCTAAAAACTGAAAAACTGAAAGAAAAATAGCAATGATCTTCTATACATATACACATACATACATATATACGTATTTACAAGGATAAACCAAAAAATATTAACTATAATTAAATTGTGTATTATAAAATTAAATGCACATGCAAGTTTATGTTTTTATATAATTTAAAATGTGGCTGTGATTACACACACAGGTATCTTTTATTCTGTCTATTTCATAACACATGGGAGCTGTCTCACATATTTTGAATAGCTTGGGTTTTCCATCCTGAACTTCCTGCACTAAACAGACTATGATATGTGAGAGAGAGAAACTTCTGCTTCTTACATTACTTCAGCTTTTGTATATTGCTGTGGGTTATCATCTGCACTGCGCACAGGGACAGAGATAATGGGAAAGGAAAGGTGGGGAAATAACATGGTATCTTATACATTGTGTCACAAAATTGCATTCTTCACAAAGATCCAAGCAGGCTTTCCTTAGACCTCCCAGACAAGTGGAGAAGAACTTGTATGCACATATGAGAATAAAAATAGGACACTTCCATCAGGTTTGGCATTAAATAACCAATAACTGAAATACACCTGTAGGAGATCACTAAACATAAATAGCCAGGTGCTGCAACAAAATGAGAAATCATTTGTTTAAATGTCTGCAACACTGCATTTCAGTAAATTAGTGAATCATAATTAGAGATTTTCACTGAGATTGTACCAAGCAACGTGCTAGTAAGTGGGCTGTGACATTCATTCTTGCTGACAGCGGAAGATGTCCAGGTTGCACTAGTTGCTACTGTGAATAAAAAGTGTGTTTTCTGTCAGTTTCTGGTGTCCAAAAAAGAGGTATATTTTCGTGCATTTACAGAATAAAATGGACTTGGTTGGACTCCATTCAGACATGCCAGCCTTCTCCAACAGTCAAAAAGAGAAGCCAAATGGTGATATAACCATATAACCATAAGGGCACAAGTTGACTTTAAAAGCTAAAGAGGAGGGGTAGGGAAACTTCCCCAATTCAGTAAAATCTGAATTAAAAGCCCTTTGAGGAGAAGTCAGAGCAATCTTCTGCTCTCCTTGGGAGCAGAGAGATTCTCTCTGTCTTGGGGTCTCCCATGAATGTGCTGAGGTCATCTGTGTGATGGATGTGCTTGGGACATCTCCCCACTGACAGCCATAGCAGGTGTCAGTCTCTGCCAGGTCTCACCCTCTACACTGGGCAGGGAAGGTCAGTTTACAGCATGTGAAGACTCAACTGAAGTATAGTAACACATTATGTGTTTTCCCAAGTACTGCATGCCACATTCAGAGATAGCATCTCATGTATCACATACAGGCAACTGCTACTGACTGAGCTGGCATTTCTACTGCTAGCTGAAGGTGGAATTTCACATGTTAACTAATGATGCAACCCTTGCTACACAAATACTTTTAGTTTAATAAAATTGTTACAGCTGCATACAGAGTTAGGATGAAATTTTGAAGAAGATTCTAGATAAATTACAGGGCTTTATTAATAATTTGTTAGATATACACTGTATATAAGTGTACACATAGTTGCTATATTCTGGATAAGCTCTAGATTTTGCCACTCTGTTCTTATTGATAAAACAATCCATTTGCTTTTTTGATCTTGTTCTAAGAGTTTGGATAGATCTTGTTGGAACTTAAGAGACTATTGAAAATAAGGGGTTTCTTTTCACATTTAAGTACAAGTTTTACCTTACATTATATTTTTAAGTGGATTTTTTTTTTTAAATTCACTTTAGAATATGAATTAGTTTCTTGCCAGTAAATACATTTACAGTTGCTAAGCATTTCCCTAACAATTGGGAAAAAAAACCCTGGTTTGGGTTCATTTTGCTCTCAGTAAACTCTGATGCTGACACCAGAATAATAATGATATATTTGTGATATTAGTGCATTTGCAAAGTATATGTACTTTGGACCTTATGGCTTTTTAAAATACACTTCCCAAGATTAGTTATGTGTTTCCTGTCATGATGTATAACACAACTGATGTTATAACTTTACCAGGTCTTTTGGGCACTGCAAGGACTTTTAGCACCAGTATTTTTTGACCATGTGCTATCTCTGTGCTCTCTAGGCTTTTCAAATCAGAAGAGGGAATACAGCCCAGCATGTGCTGGGGATTACATTAAAGCCACATTCATTGTACTTTTGGAGGCAGAGGTAGAAGCTTATTTAGTGTGTGCAGACTAAGCTGTCAATTATTTATTTAAAAGTTTTAATTGATGCCTGAGAGGTTGGAGGCCTTGGCTACATTCCCCTGCAAAGAAAACACATTTAAAAAAGTGTGGTTTGAAGAATATTTGGTGCTTTGGATAGAAATATGCCCTAGTTTGGTCCTGAGCTTTGATTCCCAAAGCTGTCCAATTCCAAGAGGATCAGAAGATTGCCCACATATCAGGCTGTTAACTGTTTTTTAGTTATTTATCCTGTTAATTTCTGTATCTTTCAAGTTATTTACTGGTGAAATAATAAGTACATTCCTCATTAATGAAAATATATTAAGACCTGTGTTAGATCTCCTGTGATCCACTGACTTTGACCTTTTAGAAGCCAAATCACATCAATTTGCTGGTGCAATGCACTGGAAGATTTGGATTGCTGTAAATATTTCTTTACCCAGATATGGTGCTCCAAACTGAACAGTACAGATTAGTTTCAAATAAATGCATGAAATACTTACTTGTTCATTTCTTAACATTCTCTTCATTTTTGTGCAGAGATAAATCAGAGGTTTCACTAATATTTTCTTCATTCAAAAAAAATTCAAAATGGGCTTTAAAAAAGCATTTTATCAGCTAAATTAGACTTTGCCAGGGACACATTACTTACAGATTCTTCTTCTGTACAGTCAATAATGGGGCTTTTATTATGTTCCCTGGGAAAATTTATAACAATTTAGTGTATTTTATCACTAACAAACTTGTTCTGCTTGTCTAGATTACTTTTTTCTCTGCACAACTTCACTCTGTTACACTTAGTTGTATCTTCTTATATTTTACTAAACATTTTTTCTACCCTTCGTAAATATTTCTAAAAATCACTTAGAAATCCTTTTCAAATTTGTTTAAACATATTTTAAATAAAAAAGAAGTCATGTTTAACCTTCTCTTAGTCATGTGTTTTCATAAAATTTTCTGTATTAAACAGATCTGCTACTCACCAAATATGTCTTATTCTTCTTTTTAAATTGCTCCATCTTTGCAGACAGAAGATGCATTAATTTCAGCTCAGTGTAGTCATCAATAAAAAGTCATTATTCTTATGAAGTTCCTTTTATCTATGTATCCCAGAGTTTATGATAGATATTATACAATAATTTCCTCCTATGCCTTAGTGGCAAAGGTGTGTAAGGCCCCACTGGTAAAGCCTGGAATATGAAGCATCCCTTAGGACTATAAAGTACTGTTCTGACTTGAATTTGCTCAGTTTGAAATTTCTTAAAAATCAGGCCACATTGTTTTCAAGCAGGATATCAAAAATGCAGATCAAAGAAAAAGATTTACAGCTGTGCTGCATTCATGTCTTGTACTTCCAGATTTAAAATCAAGGAGGCACAGGCTTACACGTAAAAAAGTATTCATAACCCATTGACTTCAACAAGACACAAACATAAACACATTTATGAAGTGAAAGTATGTTAGAACCACAGGTAGATTAGTTTGGAAAAGACCTCTACGATCATGGAGTCCAACCACTAACCCAGCACTGCCCAGCCCATGACCAAACCGTGCCCATAAGTGCCACATCTACACGCCTTTTAAATACCTCCAGAAATGATGACTGAACCAATTCCTGGCTGCACAGACACCTAGTATACTCACTGGGTACTAATTATACCACTTCACACATTACCACCACATGAATAAAATTATAACATGTTTCACAGAAATGTGAGTGTCCCTTCTTTTCTAGTTTTATAGAGGAATTGAAAGGGATCAAAAACAATGGTCAGGAGACTCATTACAAATGTTTTTTTCATTCATAATTTAAGTGAGCTAGAAGTCTGAAAGCAAGCATTCAGAACAAAGTGGTCAAGGTTTCAAGGCTAACTACATTAATCCTTAGTGAATGACAAGCATAAATTCCCATCACTTCCAGCTGACAAACAAGAGAAATTAAGGTGATCCATCTCTTACTTTAGGCAAGCATTCCTCAGCCTCATAATTGATGTCCTGTGGTTATTATCTTACGTATTTTAAGAGATACCCCTTAATTAATTACGTTTTGCAGATGTTGCTTATTGTCACTGCAATAATTCATTCTCAAAAAAGCTATGGATTTTTGACAATATAAATCAAAAACCTAAAAATGACAATTCCCTTTCCTAGCTGTCCCAAAGAATTGAACAAGCAAAATACAAAGTCCTGCCCTGAGCTCACAATTCCTGCAATTGCTTCCCCATTTCAGCAGAGGTCTGTTGGCAGGGGAGCAGGCTAGAAAGTCACAGCCACCTCCCATCTGTTCATTCACTAGGCCACAGGCCTATATGTCTCCTGCTTTTGGACTGTGGGCCATCCTCAAAGAGCCTTAGCTACAGTGTGATGATGATCTGTTCTGAGAAACTAAGGCATTTGTGAGAGAGGCAGGGTTACACAAGTGAGTTCTTGAAGCAGCATAACTGCTACATGACTACTCATTTGTAAAGCCCTGACTCTCTCACAAATGCCTTAGTTTCTCATTTAAGACCAGAAGACACTAAAAGATGTCTTTGCAGAATTTTTATAGATATGCTATCATATCAATTGCATAGATATATTACAGAACTGAAAGGAGACAGTTTTGAGACAGATTTCCAGAACTACATCTAGCATCCTGCGCATTAAACTATTAATTATCTAAAGATTATTTTGTCCCATGGATTTATCACAGGCTGAATACTGGCTTATAAATAGTTAATATAAATAGCTAACATAAGTATATATGTTCCATATACGTACAGAGCAATCAGTGAGCACGTTCTTAAGCAGCACCTAAATATTATTTAGGTGGTTTTAATTGACTGAATTATAACTCTCTACACAGCTTTCAGCCATGACAGTGAACATTCCCTCAACAAATCAAGGTATAACCAGCTAGCTATCTCATACAGATAGGGCTACCTGCTCCTCTATTCATTTCATGCCTCTGAAGACATTATTAGAAAACCATTATTCCTCCCTTTTGTAGATGTGCACAGCAGAAGTCAAACAAGACCTAAGCTAGCTTTTCATTCCTAAACCAACCTAAACACAGAAACCAGCAAAACCTCTTACAGGCTGCTATCGCCAAATCTTCGAACATGGCAGGACAAAGTAAATAACAAGAGGCAAAATGCCATCTTGAGAAAGCAGAGAAAAAAGACTCTCTTTTAAATATATTTGCCTTTATACTTCAGTCAATTCACATCTGTGTTTTTAACTAAATCATACCTTCCATTTGTCTCTCAACTTATTTGTTTATTTCATTTTTGTATTAGCATTGTTAAAATGATTCATTATTTTAATAGCCTGACCTTGCAGTGTCTTAACACATATAACAGATAACCCTATTTTTTAGTGTAATTAATAGAAAGTAAAATCACTCTTTCTGGGTAAAAATCTACATGTACAGTCTTGCCCAAAATTCATTCACTTCTGCCATGCAGCAAAAGTTCTAATTAACCAGGCCTCTCAGGGGCCTGGTTAACTTCTACTTGCACAGCTATATTGCTGAAAACTGTAATACGGTCAACAACTCCCTAAAAAGAAGAGGCTTTGCACTTTCTGGAATGAGAGAAGAAATGGTTTTGCATGGATCAGTAAAGATAGCAATAATTGCCATAAGGCTTACTGCAATTTATGCAGAAGAAGTCTCTCAATTGCTCATAGTGGACTGTCAGATGTGAGACAGCATGCAAATGGAGCAGATCATAAAAATAATTTCTAGCTTGGATTCTTAGAACAAAACTCTTGAAACCTTCTTTTATTGCTAAGAAAAGTAGGAATAGAGAAAACAATGTGATTGCTGGAAACGCAGCAGAAGTGCATATTTTATTATTCATACTTTTTTACAGAGCTAGAAGAAGATAAATAATACAGTGTCCCAAGATCTATGCACAATTATATCTTGGTAGAACAAAAGGTTCATAAATTGCCAGCACTGTATTAGTTTTCTTTCAGTTTAGAAACAATTTAAATCTTTGTTAAAAGGTTATATATTTTTCTGTGACCACTGGTGCTTTAAGACTTGGAAATACAGAAACGTTTCTGGTTGTTATTGGATACTATACTGTTAAGGATCTTAATGCCTTATTAGGCATTGTCTGTTTGATTAATTTCAAGACAGCAATGAAAATACATCACAAATATCTGGAAAAGTAAAAATCATACTGAAATAACAGAGTCTGAACTTCAGCAGTTATGGTAGGTGCTATCATACAGTTTTTCCAAAGCAGGGAATACTTGCTGACAGCTAATTGTACAGCTCCTTCATTGAGCACCTCAGGAGAGTATGGTACATATAATATTGACTATAGCATTTCAAACACTCTCAGTCATTTTGTGTCACCCTACCAATGGTATTCAGCTTTCCAAGACATAGTTCACATAGTTCATAGGTAATCTTGAACATGTAGAAACACTGAATCATGTCTTCCCAAGATGGCTACCTCCTATCTGGAACTTGAAAACATCTTGAAGTATTTTTAACTACCAATATTTATCTATATACATTAGATGTAGGACTCGTCTCACCTAAGTTTAATGGTATGAAAGCATACAATTTCTAATCTGAAATAGTTGCCTAATGCAAACATCTTAGAAAAACATCATCTTTCATCTGTCAGAGAACAGTTTATCCCTCATGCTTAGAGAGTATCTAACATGGTTTTGAAGTGGAAAGTAAAATGTGAAGGAATAAAGATTGTGTTAAAGTTCTAACACTTCCTGACACTGAAAGTTTTACAACATCTCTGAATATTTTCCTCAGCCATTTATAGGCTTCTCAGAATCTTACTTCACTCCAAGCAAGAGCATATTTTCTTCCTGAATGCAGTACAGGCTGCATTCACAAGTCTCTAATCTCAGCATTTTGCTTAGGGACTTGGTATGTCCAAAATAGAAAGACAGACACCTCTGGGTGGACTGACTGCAGGGATTCTAGACATCTCTCATGAGTACCTCACTGAGACATCTAAACATGATTATAAAGGGTTCGTGTCTTCCATTCCCCAGGTTCTTATAAAGGCCAGTTGTTGAGGGTGAAGGAGAAGGCACTGAATGTCTAAAAAGCAGAGATCCAAAATGTACACCTGCCAGTGACCTTTCTTTTTTTTTTTTTTTTTTTTTTTTTTTTTTTTTTTTTTTTTTTAACCTACATTACAGAGCAACAGCAGATACCCCTCTTTCTTTTTCTTTTAGGAAAATACATTGCTGCTTCACCTGTTCCTCATCTTGTTTTACTTTACTTATCTTTGGGAATTATGCCTTGGAGGGATTTTCTGTGCTATTGAGTTCTTGACTGCTGAAGATCAGCAGCTTTAACATTTGCCTGTCAATGGCAGTTTTTGTAATCTCATGTTCCATACTCGGAGTGCTGGACGTTACAGCCTTGACATTTGGCCTGAGATTGAGGACTTGCTATTAGTATTTCCCCAGGAAACTGACACTTGATGGACAGGTTACATAATCCATGCTTGGATACATTTCTTAGTGAATTGATCTCCATTTCAAATTGACATGGGCAAAGACACGAATGTAGTACATCACCATCTATTCCCCACCCATAGTGTGTTTTAATAAAATGCAACGGCATAAGCTATAAAGCATATAAATCTGCAACATGCAGTTTGAAACTTGCTTACAAAATATCATAAATGCCTTCCACATTTCCCTTGTGTTTGTTCACTTATGCAGGAAGTCTAGAAAAATATTTTGATGTATTGCATGCCATAATTTTTTAACATTACTCAAAATGTTCCAAAAGACTTTTAGTGAAAGTTAACCCACATCAATCACGACCTTGACATGAAAAATTACTGCCAACCTTTAAATAAAAGAAGAAGGAACAAGCACTCTAATACTCCTGGCTGATGCTGAATTGTTGAAAACATTTAAAGTGTTATGCACACATTCTGTCTACAGTGGAACAATATAAAAGGGAGCCAATCATTTATTACCTTGGCAAACATAATTAAAGATCTTTTATCTTCTCAACTTATATGATCCCAGAATGCGCACTTTATATAGTGAGAATTATATTTAGTAACTATTGTATTAGTAACTATAGTAACTCTTTCTACTTTAGATTAACATAGATTCCAATGAATTCCCTGGGAGCTTTTCAAAGTTAGTAAAAATGTGCATTCAGGCCATGACTTTGTCTCATACGTTGAACCTTCCCTATTGTATTTCCCCAGCTGAAGTTATCCAAACAAAAGATGATACTAGACTAAGCAGGTTGACCTGATTTACTGGTATTCCTCTTATGAGGGAACAAGGAATACATGCCAAGATCTGGTTGTCTCACTGGATCTGAATACAGAGATCTTTTTATTCACGGAAAGCACAAACAGCATGGTCTCCAGCTCTGTGCCAAAAATTCAATAATGTGCCTACCAAGGTGGCATATGTCCTGTAGCTCCTCCAAGAAAAGTAAGCTATATCAGAAGTCTGAGACTTCATATCAAATTCCCTGTATCTCTGAATAGTTTTGGTCTTTGGTCAACCTGATATCTTTGGACACAGAATCAAATATGATTCAAATGAGGAAATGTTTCTTTTCTCTGTTATTATGGAAAACTTCAGCCTTGAAATATTTTACCTGTACATTCCTCTAGACTGTATGCTTTATAAAACCTTGTTATTTCAAATCCAGCTTATTTCAAAGCCTTGATCCGCAAAGCCTCTTTATATACAGATTCTGATGGTTTCTTGCAACACATCTAAATCATATCATCTAATTTATTCAAAGTTCTGACTGTGGTTTTCAGTCTCTTGCAGCATTTCAAGAAGTTGTGCAAACTATGAAATTTTATGAAAATACGGCATTTACCTGAGGATATGAAAACTGCCCTTCTGCTTCATCTGACTTGTTATTCTACTCTTGCAGTGGTCAGATTCACCTACAAATGTTCTATCACACTTCTAAATCACGCGGTTCTGTATCTCTTAGAGAAATAGATGAAGGCAATTTTCTTCTGCTCACAGTGGTAGGTTTACAGGCTTAACCTGAACTCTTACTGTCAATGAAATAAAGGCATTTTAACTGAGATAGTAAAAACAAACAAACAAAAACCAAACACAAAACAAAACAAAAATAAAATAAAACAAACAACCAAAAAAAAATCTGGAAATTCCCAGGATTTTTGAAATAGCTATCCCACAGCAGGAATCAACTGTATTGTTAATTTGAGAAAATCAGTTTCCATAAAGTATGAACAGTGGTCACAAATAAGAATAAAAATGTAACCAAAAGCATATGAAATTAATCAAGGAGTTCTTTTCTGTGATGTCTTCTTACTGCCTGAAACATAAATGTAAATTTAGCATATGTCAGCTGTCTAAATGAAAAGCACAAGGCTGAGTTTGTAACTATGAAACTTCAATACAACTAGTAAATTGAAAATGTTAAAGGAAAAAACCTTATGAAGGAGAAGATGTGATCTGTGCAAACGTGTTTCTCTTTGTCTTATTTCTCTCATCAGCAGTTGCTGGTTCAGCCAGAAAACTACTGCTTCCCAGCATGTAAAAGAGTTGGTCAGCCTTACAGCTCAATGTTTCAAAGGAAAAGAGTGGTAGCATAGACACTAACCGTTTTCACTCACTCTTAGAGTTGATCACCTTTGTTTTAAAGAACTCCAAAGCCTCTAATGAGTTTTATTTTGTCATTTGTCTTCTTTTGTGGAACATGCATGTGCTGGTTTTGACTGAGGTTGGTCTTTTTTCTCGTAGTAGCTGGTATGAGGATATGTTTTGGATTTGGGCTGAAAACCGTGTTGATAATATAGAGGTGTTTTTGTTACTGCTCAGCAGTGCTGACACTGACTTAAGGCCTTTTCTGACCCTCACCACCCCCACCACTAGCAAGGAAGCTGCGGGTGCACAGAGTTTGGGAAGGGACACAGCCTGGACAGCTGACCCCAACTGACCCAAGGGATATTCCATACCATATTGCACCACCCTCAGCATATACAGCTGGAGGAAGAAGGAAGAAAAGGGAAACGTTTTCAAGTGGTGAAATTTCCCAAAACACTGTTACATGTGACAGGGCCCTGCTTTCCTAGAGATGGCTGAAGCCCTGCCTGCCATGGGAAGGGGTGAATCACTGCCTTGTTTTGCTTTCCTTGTGAACAGCTTTTGCTTCTCCCGTTAAACTGTCTTTATCTCAACCACATGTTCTCCAGCTTTTACTCTTCCAATTCTTTCTCTCATCCTATTGTAGGGGATCTAAGAGAGCGAGTGTGGTACTGGGCTGCTGGCTGGGATTTAACAACAACAATACTGAAAGAATCTCTTCTCTCTGCTTCCTGTTTTCAGTAATTGCCTTGTAATGGCAAGGAGCACTTCAGGAGAATCTATTGGCCACGTTCAGTTATGTCTGACCACTGGACTGATGCTCTGAAGGCTATAATTCATACGATTCTGTGCCATAATTTTTCTTCCACTTCATTTACAATATTCCTATTTTTAGTACCAATGTGAGACAGACACAATTATACTTGAAGTTCAGCAGCATATAATAGGTGTCTGAATTTGACTCTTGAATTATCCTAATCATCATTTTCACAATTTAACATAATTTACACAATGCTATTTGGTTTTAAACACCCTGGATTCGCAATCACATGTTTAAAATCAAATATTTTCAAAAAAAAAAACCCAAACATAAATTACAAAGAAATGCATTATAGTCAAGTACCTGTTATATGCTATGTTTAGCAAATACAGAGTAGCACATGAGATTATGTTTTTAGCAACTGTATTATCCATTAATTTTTTTTCTGAATACTGAGAACAACCGTCCAGAGTGAACTTGCACTCTTCATAGTTGTGGAAAGTTGAAAAAGCTCCTGTAAGTTCAAGTTTCCCTTTCTTAGCTGTATTTTAACCCAATTTCTACTTGTGCTTCATCTCATTTCTATTGGCTCTTGTCCTTCAACAGCAATTTCCAGTCTCCTTGCAGCTGAGCTCCTCAACATTGCAACTGCAAACAGGTGGGAACCTGGAACCCGGAACCCTGTGTTTTTTCTGCCAAGTTCTTTTATGTGAACTAATAGCAATGAAATTGAATTGTTATAGAATTATTTTGCAGACCCTAAATATCTGTCTGAAACTCAGTCTCCTAAGTACAGGTCTACCAATTTTTGTCTGGAATTTACTGCAGAAGACCACCTTCATATGTGCAGTGAAGTTAGTCAGGTGCCACTTTAAGATAACTTTGACCATTTGGGGTCTGGTTGGATTTATTTTATTGCATATGCATAAAAAATCTGTGCAATGAAAATAGAGTGAGTCTCTCAGAAACCTGTCCAAAATTTGCAGATACCTGGTAACCCTATAGGGCTGAATGCTGCTATGGATATGGAGCTAGACAGGCTAGAAGATGTCAACAAATTGCAGACATTCAGTGCAGAAATGTGCCTGGAGTTACAGGCATTCAACAGCCACACTCACGCTGTATGTTCAGTAGCAAACAATTCACAATGATGTGACAGCATAATGAGTAAAAATTATTCTACAAAAGCAAACAGTAACTTCTCAGACAGGTTTTATCTGTTTAAATAAATAATAAATAAATGATAACACAAAACATACCAAAAAAAGCCTCACCAAAATACTGATACATTCAATCAACTTTAGTTAGTGGGAGCAGGAATAACCCAGAGGAGGGGAGGTGGCTCCACAAAGTCATGCTTAGCATAAGATTTACAGGCACATTTTACAAGAGTTTCCATTCTAAAAATATTTTTAGCTTGGAGCCTTCTGGGAGCCCTTTGGAGTGTAACTTTTAAGGTCTTAACTGAGCCATAACTAGAATTATATCTAAAACACTCCAAGAGACTAAACTGTCACCGCTTCTTTCAAATACAGATATGGAAAACATCACTAGTATTATCCTCACAGAACCTCATGGTAAATTTTGACTTGCATATGTGTATCTAAGTACTGTATACATATATCCCATTGATGTCAGTAGCATATCACAGCTGAGACCTGCTGTGCATATCTGAGAGGAAATTTTTGTAACTGAAAAGATTTCTTAGTGTCTAAAAGATAAAAAATTGTGATGAGATTTGGTCATTGTTCCCAGAGCTGTATAATTAGGCTTAAATGTTCTAGTTACAGTCTTGCTGTGGATTTGCATGCGTAACTCCTGGTGATTAAAGCGAAACATGGAGAGCAGAACTAAGCTTTTGCTCTTTGGGAAGCAATATATGAAACTGTGCCCACTGAAATCACTAGGAGTATTTTCTTTTCTTTGCTGGGTCAGGATTTTCTCCCATGTCTGGCTAAGTGCTCAATAGATTTATTTTCAGAGACTCTATTCCCTCTCCCTTCTCTCCTGGTTAGATAAGATATAGTTCTTTCAAGAAAAAAGTAAAAAGAGAACTAACCCAAATAAATGCATAACCTCGATATCCTACTTCTCCCTGGTATAAAAGGAGAAAAAGAGGGTTTATGTTTCTAACGTAGTTTTGATTCTAAATTCAATGTAAATATAGAGTGAAATGTAAATCCATTGGGGTTTTGTGTGGTGGATTTTACATTTTTAATATTGATTCAACTATATTCTGGAAAGGGTCTTTCATTAAAAAATCCATAAGCATTTGAGGAAGGAGTTGAGGTGATGTCTTTGTGTCTGCTAAAGTTTAAGCCCCTCTTGTATATAGCCATATGAAATCCAGAAGTGGGCAAAATGACGTAAACTGTGTCCTTCTCTGATCTCCAAGATTTTATTACATGCTTGCCTTTACACTTGTACCTCCTTGGTTATAGTTCAATTGAGTTCTGCCTCACTGTGTCACTGTCTTAAGTATTTTTCACTTTTCTAATGTCAATAGCTCTTCTCTTGAGAGGACTCAACAGGAAGTGGATGCAGGGAGTTTGAGCTCTGATGAGATCCTTTAATCCACCCCTAATCCCCCTCAATTAAACCTCCATTGATGACAGAAAAATCATTAAGTGCTGAAGAACAGGAAAATGAGCGAAAACAACCCTGCATGAGAAATTAGATACACAGCTCTTAACAGGGATGTCCTGCTCTTTCCCCAGCACACCTCCTTTCTGTGACATCCCTGGCAAGCCAAACTGTAAGCTCCTACAGCTGAGCAGGTAAAAACATATAGTCTGACTGGCAGCTTAAGTAATGCAGCTCTCACTGCTCAGGGACGGCTATGCACAGAATACCTAACCACACATCCCACTGCTGGGGAAGTTGAGAGGATCTGGAGGCTTAAGTGGAAGGTCCATTCAGTGACTGTTCTCTTCTATAAACACATAGCCCTAGGAAAATGTGCATGCCTGTTCTACTGATGCATTGCTGCTTACCTGTGTATTACTGTAAATAATTTCTTGCAATGAAGTTTGCAGAGATAGAAGGAAAACTACAAGTAAAATATTTTTTAAAAAAACTTTGTCTATAAATAAGTTTTAATAACATTCTTTCCTATTTCTACTGTAAATCACAAAAGGTATTTATTGTTTGATATTTTTTACAATTAGTTGTCCATTTTTCAGGTTTACATATTTTCTAATGACATGGGGGGAAAAATTAAGCTGAAAAAGTAATATTTAATGTTATCTCTCCCCTTTGCACAGCCCTCTCCTCCAAAACCTTCAGATGGTTTGTAGGTCATAGTGAAAGAGGAAGCAAAGTAGAGGGTGTACAAAGAACTAACGAGCAGCAGGTCTGAATGATATTTTCCACCGGGAAACCTGGGAACCATATGCTGTAAATGTTGAGTACAGCTAATGTGGCTTGAAGCAGCATTAAATCCATTTACCCTGCATGAGCCCCCTCTCCCTAGAGTGCACACATGGGTCATAGAGCCAAAAGCAGTACAGAAACCAGCTGGACTTTGTTAAAGGTTCTGGTGGTAGCCAAAGGAAAGCTTTTGATAAAGGATTTTTTTTGCAAGTCTATGCTGAGAATCTATAGCATCACAGTCTTGATTTCTCATGGACTCCCAGCCTTTACTTTCTTCCTTTCTTGGTTGGAAATAACCCTATTTGGAATCTCAGATAATCTCAGACAGCAGAAGGGTATGAGGTAATTCATAGAAACTTAAGGCCCAAACAACTGTAGTCTTCTTGGACTTATTTTGTCCCCTCCTGTGATTTTACACTGTAAGGGAATATGTAAACTTCCATCTTTCTTCATCACTGCTTAAAAATGGAATGGCCTGGTACTTTTCCAGGCAATCTGTGTGTACCTATAAACTGAAATGCAGCTCATAAACATTAACCATGTTGAAACAATACATTCGCTGTTTGCAATCACATTATAAACAACTTAGATGTAAGACACAATTTGTAGGCATCTGTAATGTCCCAGCACATGGAAACCCAGCCTCCACACCTAAACCACAGAGAAATTATCAGCACATATATATTTTGCCCTGCACATAAGCTTTCAACCAATATGTGTATCATCCCTATGACATTGTTTTTAATAAGTACTTCTTCATGAAATATTGGTGGTATTAAACCTCTGACCACTTTTACACTCCTTTAATGCCTCTTCTCTCTATTTCCTTGGTACACAATGCTGTCTACTTCACACTGAGATTTCCAGAACTCCTTTGCTACGTGCTTAAGTGTCTTGTTCGCTGCTCTGTATTCTAATTTCCACGTAGTGCCCCTAGGGGTTGCAGTAAAAACAATAATTCACAGGTCCTGACCCTTCAGATACTTTCTAGTACAAGTAATATCCACTAATGCTGGTAAGCATGTCCAAGAACAGGCTGATGATTTGTGCACTTGGCAAACAGAGGCTCAAGAGATTCTTTAGAGGTTTCACTTGATAAACAGGAGAATGTTTTCCCTGACGCATGTATTCCCTGACATTTATTTTGAAACAACAAAAAGCTTTTGAAAGATAGGCAATTGCCAAGTATTGAAGTACCTTGCAAGTTGCTTGTAGATCTCCCTTGGACAGCTGGGAGTCATCGCACTTGCTCCTCAGCCACCGCAGTGAGCTGCCAGCCATCAGCTTCAGCTGGAAAATTACAGGATCTGCAACTCCTCCAAGTTCTATTTATAGAAATTTACTAGGATCTACACTCAGTGGGTCTGGTGCCATTGATAATTTTAGAGGGGACTTGGCTGGTTTCTTCCACCTCTTTTTTTGAACAATTTTGATACAAGTAAACACAGGGTCAGAGTCAAGACCTGGCAGAGCAATTCTCTATTTTTTCCCCATATACAAGTATGCAAACCTGTACCTTTTAGGACTCAGTGCTGTTGCAGAGTAGTCCACTAGCAGACACTCTCTGGCAGTTTATTTTTGTATAGTGAAATAAATAAAAAAGGCACTACTGCTGGTTTTTCACAGGAGAAAAGTCTACATAACTTGATTAATCTTATGAGTAATACTCTAGACTGATTTATTTTCTTTAAGTCAGAGAATTTACTTACACAGTCCTCCCTCAGGAGTCAGAGAACATATATGGGGAATATGACACTCAAATGCGTACCTGAGGTGTCAGTTCCTCTATCACCTCTATTACAGGTGTCCTGCTTCTCCTCCTCTCAGTTTTCCAATCTGTTAGATATGAAGTTCCTGATCTGTTGTATGAGGACACTGAGGTCTATAGGTAGTCAGGCTACTTTGGCCAGATAAATTATGGTCAGACTTCACTCTGTAAAAGATCCATTTGCCTGATGGCAAGAGTGTTGGTGTGTAGAATACCCATGTAGTGTACCTTTTCAATAAGAGAAATCTAGATAGCTTTAAAGAGTAAGCCTAGATCTCTAAAATGAGATGAGTTCATCTATTCAACATCTGCTGTTCCTAAATACCAGGATCTGTTTACCTATTACAGCTATTTGACCCCGCATTCCTTTAGGAACACAAATTACAAATAATGCAGCCACATGGGCTATTTTTTGACCACAGATAAGGACCTTAAATCTCTAAACAGCACCAAGGAAAACAGAACAAGCTACAGATCCCTCTATGTCTTTTCAACATGGCCTGTGTATGAAGTGAGGTGTTCAATATGCTGCCCCAGGGAGCAGTCCAGGAGTGTCTGCAGCCCAGGAGAGCCCCAGCCTGTGCTTTCCTGGCACCAAAGGGATGCCACCACTGCTGCCAGGGCCATGTCTCAGCAAGGCAAAAGCAAGTCTCTGCAGCTTTCTCTCCTCACTTCCTCACTCTATTAGACAGCACAGAGAAAGTTTTGGCTCTAATCAGGCATCATTTCCCACCAGCTATTGCAGTTGATGAAAAAGGGATTTCAAAGCACTTGATTAGGTATGCAGCATGAACCTCTACATAGTCTTGTGTAAGACAGGATAACAGGTTTGTGTCTTTCTTCCAAGTGATTTTTTTTGAAACACAATTTTGCTAAAGTCAGCATTTCTACCATCAGGCAATTGTGGCCAGCCCACTTCTAGACAGCATCTAGAAAAGCATCTACACAATTGTTTGACTGTGAAAAACATTAGTCAAGGGAGAAGGAAGAGGTGTGTACTTGTGAAATGGGCACTATGGCAAATCAGTAGGTTGTAGGAAAGCCAGACTAGCAGGCACAAAAATAAAGCATTAATCAGAAAGTCAGAATTCAGGTCCTGTCTAGTGTCTCCATGGAAGAAAACAGCACCTTCCCCAGAAACAGTTGACCAGGCACATTTAACTCTACTTGCTAAGGAAGACAGCCCAGCACTCATTGCTGATGGGCAGCATAATGGCAGGCTACTGAAATCCCAGCTGCTTTTCTCCCTGTCACTGTAGATGTAAGACTGGAAGTGATCTGGACAAAATCTTGAGATACTACCATTCACCCTCAATGAAATTAAAATGTATTAAACTGTTCCTAAAATACATTCACTTGCTGAGAATAGAAGCACTGGGTCACTTTTGCCTATGTTTTGTTCTCATTTCATGCAAACCCTGTACTCAAGGAGCAGTGGGGAAGTGAGACCACAGCCTTGATCTAGCACTAACATCATAAGTGAGATGTATTCCTTTATACCTACCTTGGTTTCAAAATCTTGTTTAACTCAGGTGAAATAGGGAACTGTAACACTGCCCTACTTGTATTCACTGATTTCCAGCAAATTTGTCTTGTGAAATTCAGCTTGAGTAGTGACCAGAAGCCTTGGAGAAAGAAGATCTTTCCCAGTACTTTGAGTTGAAACTGTCTTAAGGTCTACTTGATAAAAAATGAACTTCACTGAAAATGTGAATGTTCCTAAGAACTTCTTACATAGATAAAAATTTAATTGGTGTAATTCAAGAGGTTACTGCCAAATGTGACTAGTTAATGCAGAAACATCCAGAACAGTTTCTTAGACACTGCTAGTGAGTTTTCATGCAAATTCACAGCTCAAAGTTTTACAGAAAAAAAAATCACTAAAAATAATTTCCCATTATTGTCTAGTATCGTTATTTTGAAAATATTCATTTTGTTTGGACTTGAAATATCAGGGTTGAGTGACGTAAAAACAAAATACATCAAAAGGCTTTGGATACTCTCTTTGTATACTAATTTGGAAAAGTAATTTTTGTATTTCTTTTTTCTTCTGGAACTCACATTCTTCTGAAAAAACTAATAACATTCAAAACTTTCTTGCCAAAAGAAATGTGGGGGGTTTTAAACTATGCTCTTAGAAAATGTTTTCTATTTTTTTCTGGAAAAATGTATTTTCTAACAATAGCATTTAAATTGTGTCCAGCTATTAGGGAAAAAAGTTATAAGCATCTTTCCAATATAAAGCCAGATACAAAGACTAAAGGGGAAAGAAATCACAAAACCATATATATAAAAGACAGCATAAAAAAAGAAAAAAAAGAATAGCTGCATTATTTGCTCTTATGGATTGTGCAACTTGGCTCTTTATGAGTTGTTGAATGACAACTTAATTTGCAAGTGGGAGAGGAAAGAGAATAATGTGATAATTTATCTCCAAATGAAGATAGAGCAGTAGCATGCACAAAACGTCTCAAACCCCTTCACAGACAGATTTTTTTTAAGTCTTCCAGTAAAAAGTATTTTAGTATTAAAAAAAAAAAAAACCAACAGTTGTATCCAGCTGAAATTAATGTCACTTGTGCTTTTAAAAGCTTTTTACACGGGACAGTAATGCACAGCTTGCTGCTGGATAGGGCAGAGTATAGGTGCATTTAAGTTTGAGAGGAGAAGGGGGTGTTCTAAATATGCAAGTCTAATAGTTCTATTGGGTTTTAAATAATCAGAATGATCTAATTGCCTCCTAAAGCACATCTAAATATCATGGTATTCAGAGACATGTTGTGTATTGGTACATTATTTCAGTAATATAGAACAAGAACATAATAGCTCCAGTAAATCAAACAAAAAATGAGTGATTAAGTACCCGATTTGATACTGTGCATTAATTCTAGTTCAGATGGTCCTTGCTTTGTTTTATAATACAATTGCATTCAAGACTACATCATTTGCATGCTACTGGAAGGTACATTAAAAATAATCTTAAATTATCAAGAATGAAAGGGAACAATTGTTAGGATATAGTGTCCATATATCAAAGACAGGTCTTTAGTGAGCTTCTCAATTCTTATTTAAGAACACGTACATCATTGCCTTAGAATTCTTGAGTTTTTTCCTAAAATCCAGTCACAGTTGCTTCCCTTTGAGTTTCTAGATTCTTAGCCATGACTGCTACATCTGCAAACTGACTGTAACCTCTTACTTAGCAAGTTTTAAATTTTCCTGCATCTATCTCAAAACTACAGGTGAACTGTATCATATCTTTCCAAAGGATTCAGAGTCAAAAGGAGACTTTCATTCTAAATTACTGCTTTAAAGTTCTGTAGATCCCCTCATCTATCTGCAGGGTCTTCTATCTCCATTCAAGCGATTATTCCACCTCTCAGGCTTTTATCTTGGCTCCTACTTGTTCATTGCTACATCTGAAACCCACAACTGGCTTTGGAAGAAAGGCAAACAGTTCAGAGGTAAACACACAGTTTTATCAGAGGTAAACAAACAGTGCTAATTATACTGGTTATAAATAAAACAAAAACAGCCTATAAGAAAGATAGCTGATGTAATCTTTCTGAGTGCTATGGCCATGTCATCACACGGAAACAATCCTGTGTCTATAGCCCTGCCTCCCTGTCATCCTGCTGCTGCTGCACATGGCTAACATGAGCAGAGCATGACACCAAGCACAGCATCCATCAGGAAGAATTTCAGCATTATTGGAAAGAACCTGTGTTTTTTCTAAGCCATCTAAGGCCCTTTTACTGTGGATTTCTTAAGCTGCATCTAGTCTCTTCCCAGTGCTGAAAAAGGGGATAAAAGCCCCTTTTCACTGAGACAGTGGAAGGGCTCCCTCTGAAGCCTGAGGGTCCCTTCAGTGCCTCAAGGAATAACCATTCATCTTGGTAAGAACTGCTGCCCTCCACCTGCAACCTCAGTATGATCCTTGAAATGCAACAGGAAGGCAAAGGCATTGGTGTGTTAAGCTGAGAAAAGAAGGGCCTTGTTGATCCAGTCTGAGTGTATGGGCTAACAAGTCAGTACATACATTCCCTTCTCTATGTGGAGAAAAGTCTCACTGAGTGCCAGTGACAGCTATGGGGGCTGGCTGATTGCAGGGCAATCCATAATACGATATAAGATGGAAACAATGGGCAGTCATGGGAGGTATATAAACCCTTAAACATTTTGCAAAGGAAGATACATAGAGACATACTGTTTCATGCTTATTGAGCTATGTAAATCTTAATTACTTATTAACAGTTTTATTTAGAGTAGTACTGAGCAAACTAACAGATTAGGAAAATACTCATCTTCATCACAACACATCATCCTCTGCGTATGGTCATCCCATTCTCCATCCTCTGGGTAAAAAAAAATTCCAAGAGCAATGCAGAAAAGAGAACAATCCAGCACAATCCAACAATCACAAAAACATGCCTCATCACACGGCAAACATTGCTTCATGCCTTTCATGGATCAGTTTCATATAAACACAAGGATACTAACATAAAACTGCTGATGACCTAGTTCAACTGTTGACTGTACTATAATAGAGACAGCAATCTATACTGATCAACAACTTCAGCTCTAAAACATGAGGCTTCTTTACCCTTGCTACTCTTTAGCAGTAAGGCTACAAAACTTTAAATGTTCTTCCCATTCATATGGACACCTAATGCCTTTTCAGTCCTCCCAAAGGGTTTATTTCAGCCATGTCCATAGTGGTGTATCCACCACTGGCTGCTTACATACATACATCCTCTTCTGCCTGACTTCAGCAGGATTAGCAGTCACTTGGTACCCACCAATTTCCAAATTGGAGGAGGAAGGTCTCTGATTCGTGGAGATCTCCAGGTCCTACTGTGTTCAATTGGAGCTATGGGCTGCTGAGGCTATCTGTAAATCAGCCTCTAAGTGGAATGTCCATTGATTGATAAAATATTAAAAGCCTGTAATTAGTGCATAAATTTTAGGTAGTGCCAGAGCTCCTCCAGTCAAACAACATAAACTTTTGAATTATATCCATAACTATGCATAGTGAGACATCCTTAGATGTTTTTTATACTTGATGAGCCTATATTTGTGTAGTGACAATTACTAAAGAAATAATATCTAGCAGTGGATACTATTGAATCTGTTTCATAGAAGCAGCTACATCCCTGTAAAGAAGCTGCCAATTTGGCTAATAGAAAGCTCTCTCATTAGCTTGTTTTCAGTACTTCTTGCTTGAGAAACTTCCTTTGTTCTCATCAATGTGACTTTGAAATGAGACTAAAGGGAAAGAAGCTGGATGGAACAGAAACTTCTTACACACTACTCCAAGCCTTCATAGAATTTTTAAAGAAGACTGCAGTCTTAAAAATCAACAGTGTAGTTGAATGGTTTCCTATAGATACCAAGTGTCCAAGGTACCATAAATTTAAATGTCATACCTTAAAAACATATAAGCCTCTAACCTCCTTAAAACTGTGATGGATTTTACCTTAAATTAAGGATTATACTTTTTTGGTAAAACCTATCCTATATGACTTTTGCCAAGTTGAGTCTTATTTTGCCACTTTTTAGCCTCTTGAGATTCCAATTCTCCTAATTTAATAAAACCTTCTAGAGTAGAAGGCTACTCTTCTGCTCCCACATGTCTAATAAAAGATGTTGTATGAGTCTATATGAAGCAAAGATCCTTGCATCCCACTTCTTGTAACCTGCTGTTATATTTCATAATTTCTCAGCAAAAAAGGCTGCATACTTCTCTCTTCTGCATGTGTAAAACCAAATTGGAGATGCATATGTGTAAATTCCTTATCTGACATATATTAGGGAGGGAAGTAATGAAGGAGCTGGAACTGGTTCCCTCTTTTTCTAGCTGTTATGAATAAGTCTGTTCTTATTTATGTGTGTTTTCTAGCACTCATTTTCCTGCATTCAGTTTCCAGTAAACACACTAGAGATCCTCTAGCATCTGTCTTTGTTCCTCTCATGTTTATATAGTAATCGTTTCATATGACAATGCAAAATATTTCAGCAACAATAAAAGCTGACTGGAAAGCAGCTATAGCAAGCATAAAGGACCAAATTCTGATCCAGTTATATTAATGAGCTGCATGCTCCTGTTCAGCAGGACTCTCTTTTAGCTTGGTGTACTGCCTTATAGATTTTAGCAACAGAATAAATGATGTGAAGTTTCCTCTTTGTTTATGTGAGCCTCTCTTAGTGTAAGTTCACGACATCGAGCAAGAGAGAAATATGCCAGAGAGAACTCATAGCACCCAAAAGTCTCATTTGAAGAGTGCCTGGATGAAGGAAGGAACAGGCTCTCCATCCTGTGGCAAAAGTCCTGAGAAATTAATGGCCCAGGCTAAAGCTGGCCTCTTTCTCCAACCAAGTCTCTAAGAAAAGCTGAAGGTAGCATGACCTTCCTCTCCAAGGACATACCAGGCCCTCTGGGGAGTCACAGATTTGTTTGGTGGAAGAAAGTCACATCCCAGCAAGGGGCCTGCATCCTCTCTCCTAAACCGTAAGTTAAAATCCATCAGTCATTTTAAATATGTCATTCACAGAATTCTACCCTACAGCATTAAAATAAACAGCATGATACTGTTTTGTGTTATTTTTCTTTCATCTACTAAATAGTCTGTCTTAGGCACTCCAGTACTACAGTATTGGGCTCTGCATAATAACTTAGAGTTAGACTTTAATCATATTGCAGCATTTGTCCTTACAATACCACAGCACTATGGTGTTTTTCAGCAAAACACAAGGGAAAAAAGTGAGAATGAAAAAATATGGTTGCATCATATTAGGAAACAATAGGCTAAATGCCAATCTTCAGGCATTTCCAAGTGATATCCTTGTGTTTATACTATTAGTTCAACCAACATTACTCTGCTTCAAACTAAAATAATAACAAGAACTGAACCGTTTGTTCAGCCTGACTGCTGGAAAAGGAAAATGACGTTGCGTGTAGAACTGCAGGAAATTATGTTGACTGATAACAAATATAATTATTTCTGAATTATTATGATTGTGTCACAATCATTCCATGAATGCAAAAGATTTTTTTTTCTCCACTCCTTTTCCCCCTACAGCACAACTCCTTATCTTCCCTCTTTGTTCCTACCTTCTGCAGCAGTTGCAACACTGGCACCGTGCCCCAGCACATGAAAGCTATAGTATTGTGGATTATCAGACTTTTTGCCTGGAATAAGATGGATGCAGAAATACTCTGTTTAACAAAGGTCCCACATTATCTTTGCCCAGGCTTCTTCCCCCTGCTCTTTGAAGCTTTACTGGAGTATATTGTGTCACAGGGCAGCATAAAGAGTAGCTTCTTCCTGAGAGGGTTTACGGGCTGCAGAATGAGTTTGGTTTTAAGAAAACTGACCTTAAAACAATAATTCATGACAGTGTCACTGAAAAAGGCTGGTGATTTGGGGTTGAGGTGTTACTTGGTTGGATGAAAAGGTTCATGAAACAGATTCTAACAGGCAAAGAGTAGAATAAGGAACAATGATTGGAGAAAGACCCCAAATTGGTAAGCTATTGTAGATCATAGCTGATGATGTATGCTATAGCAACTGAAGAGAAAGGAGATGGATTGTGAAAATTAGACCTCAATGAGAAGCAAAAAACTAAAAAAAAAATAGTAAACTATAACTGATTTACAGCAGCCTGTTAAACAATATTGAGAAAGGTTACCCGAAATGGAGGAATAACTCAGATGCTGAATTCTGGTTTTGCGTTAACTGAACCACTTTTGGGAAAAATTTTTGGATGAGCAGTTTTCATGGCCTGAGGTCTGTTTCAACCATGCTGGTGGGAAAAGAGGGGCAACAGCGTCAGTAGTTAAAACCCACAGGCTCTGGTAAAGAAAGCCTTCAGCCCACTACACAACAAATTTTGAGCAGCACCTGGACTAAATACCAGAATCTAGGAAATACCCCAAAGTGAAGAAATATCCAAAAACACTGCCAAGCTTTCTATAGATTCATCTGCAGTGACTAAGCAGCAACAAATAGGGCAGGTTTACAGTGAAAAATTGCAGTGTATGTCAAAGTAGAGTACCAGCTTTTGTGTGGAAAAGACCATTAGTCTGTAGCAGAGGCCAAAGTCCCACAACATGACATGTTCTAGTAGTCCCCAGCCACCCTTTTGTTGTGCTATGAGCTGTAGGAGCTGGAGGATAGGATTTGTTTATTCGATTGCTGAGCTGCAGAAGGCTGGCAGTGAGCTGCTGGCACGGTGGGGTGGGGAGGGGAGGGGGTGGTCACTCAGAGCAAGGCAGTCACGACTGTCTGCCTCACACAATGTCACATCTCATCAGAGATGTCTCATGTTCTAATGATGTCTGCACTTCCTATTGACTGTGCACAAGAGGAAAGACTGTCTTAGACAAGGAGACTTTATCCCAGGCACTAGCTCTGGACTGAGTCTACTTAAACAGGGTTTAAACAAGCTCTTATGAATTGCAGCAGAAGATTGCTGTTTTGAAAAGGGTTGTGTTTATCCTGGGCACTTGAGTGTCACATCTGTGTCTTTTCTTTGACTGCCAGGATCTGGAAGCTCAGGATCATAGCAGCAGCTCCTAATCAGGCTTTCCAATGTGGTGAATCTCTTTTTGAACTAATCCTGTTAAAAGGAGGGTTTCAGACAAAGCGTGAGGCATAAGTCCAGCCACCAGCTCTTTGAAACCCTGTTTAATTTTTGTGGAAACATTAAAAATTTTTGTATTTGCCTGGGATATAGATTTGCTTTGGAATAGCTAGCTCAGAAGGGGATGTACTACAAAACCCATGTTTGACCTCTCAGGGTGTCACATGGAAGGCAAGCAACCACATCTGATCATCCCTTTTATACAACACACAGACTAGTGGAATAACACAGATGTCTCTATTTTATATGAATCCATTAGGTCTCTGACCAGGCTTCACATCCATTCCTCCATTTATAATGCTTCAGCTACAAATATCCTGGCAACATTCTTCTCTTTCTGCCTTCATAAAGATAAATGGTGAATTTAGTTTTCTCTCCCTTGCCTTGGTAACAGAGTGAAGCCCACAGTATTGTCCCCAAATTGCCTTGCTGCCTTAATTCCTTAGGCTACATTTTAGAGTATAAATATCTTGCAGCACACAAGATGAACATGGGATTTCCAGTATGTATAAGCTATTAGAAATGAAACAATATGAAACATTCTGAAACAAGTACAGCCTCTTGCTCCAGAAAGCAATGTATTAAAACTATCTCAGCTGCAACTTGAGAGCATAGAAATTATCACTGGGTCTTATATAGGGAAACTGCTTGTAAGCAACATTAAAGGAGATGGGTCACTAACTCCTCAAATAACAATGTCTTAAAATAATGAAAGTGGAAAAGAAGAAACTTCAGACATCCAAAAGCTTATCTTGGTAGATAAACTACTGTTACTAGCTACCTATTGAGCCAGCTAATGTTTAATTTCACTAACCTTGAGTGAAGGCCTGTGTAAGAGGCACAATCAGACAAAAGGCGCAAAGGAAGAGATAAGGAAAAATGTAGAAAGATTAGCAAGGAGAAAGGCTAGTAGGGGATTTTGTCTGCTAGAGAAAGAATTATGTTCTTAATGGGGGGAATAAGACATAAAAGAAAGGACATTAGAACACACTATAGACAAGAGATCTGAGGTTTACAAAGTGTACTATACAAAAGAACTCTTTAATATATGTTTAAATATAACTATATACACATAGATGCATTTTGGAGAGATATGAAAAGCTTTACGCCCTGAACCATGTTCTAATCATACTTTCCCTTTCTGAAATATGTATGCTTTGATGTTGGCAAAGGGATAACACTATTTGTGTTCTATTTACCTACACTGCATAAAACCATGCAAGATATATATTATGCTACAGCCAAGGCATTGATACGCAGGAATATTTCCTTTTTTAAATTATTACCATTCCTTTTTACTCATCAGGAGCTTCATCACAGTCACCTGCCTCGAAGAGACCAGATTTATTTGAAACGTCCTTATGCTTTATATTGATGTTCCAGGCAACTCAAAAGTGGGGCATCTGTCTGTGAGCACCTGGCAATAGTTTGCTGACAAGAGCAAAGAACATAAAGAAACATTCTAGACCCCATCAGAAGAGCCAAGTACAGAAGTGGAAAGAGACTGGTTCAGGCTTCCTTTCTCTGCTGTAAAACATGCAGAGTAGGCAGACACAGCTGTATTGCTGGCTAGTAATGAAAGCTTTGGGCTGCTGCAGCAAGTTTTGATGTATCAGCCATCTCTGAAGCAGATCACTAGCTCAGGCAATTTCTGTACTCTTTGAAGGAAGTCTAAAGTTAGTATTTCCTACTGCCTGGATATTTCTTAATACCTAAGGCTTTCACTAGTTAATGGAAAACACAATGTATTTGGAGTTTACTGGAATTTTCAGCATCTGAATATGGTCCTATCTGATAAATCCTGAAACTGCTGAAAGCATACAGAAGGAGAGACTTAAAACAGTGGGCAATGTTTTGTCCAAATTCCATCAGCCATTGCTGAGACCTGAGAGCAAAAGAACTATAGAGTCTAAGGAACACTTTATTATACTGTGCACACTCATATTTTGTGGTACATGTATAGACCACAAGGCATGATTCTGATCCTAGTACATATGTCTGTGTATGCATCATGAGCATAATAATTTAAGCATTTAAACTTGTTGGGTTGTTTGAGGATTTTGCAGTCCAAGTGAGTTTCAACCTAGACCGATTCCTTGATCTGTTTGAAAAATCTAGCATAAACACCTGTGCTGACAGGGAAGGAAGAGAAGGGGTAGGGTGGGAATGAGCAGTCTAGGGAGGAACTCCTTCTACCTGCTTTGCTTTGAAATTCCAGCCCTGGCAGCACCTGGGAGTGCTGTGCAGACAGATTATAAGAAATCACTTCTGTTGCTGCATACAACCAGAGCCATATGTGCATATCAGAGCACTATAAATAATGCATTCTTTGAATCTTGTTACCAAAACAAACAGACCATTGTTAAAACACCCTGCCAGCATCTATCTCTTGTTTCCACTAAAAATATTCCTTGAACTTTCAAGTTGTTACTGTCAGCCTTATAAAGCAAAAGGCAAAGGTCTCTGACAACTTGTTAAGGAAAAAACTTTAGTGGAAACTTCAGGGTAAAACATGTTTTAAAAACTCACCTGTTCAAATCATCATTTTCTAGTATTTCAGGTTGTTTTACTATTAGCCCATTGGCTAATAATAACTTCCTGTGTGTTTATTGGAAGATGAATGTGTTTTATTTGCCTGTTTAAGTTCCAGAAATCTGCTCTATTTCAACCATATATGAAGATAAAATATATTGGTTGGTGAGGTATGAGCAAGGGCATAGTCTGCTGGGATGAGACATTCATCCTTCCCATAAGAGGATATATCCAGTACATTCCAAGTTTCCCCAGGTGCTTATGTTGTAATGAAGACAGATATTTCAATTTCTCCAAGTTTTAAGGAGGGGAAAATAGAAGTATTATGGTTAAAGACCCTTTCTGAAATTTGTGTATTAGTTTTGGGCAAAACCTTTAAGTCTGTGCCTGAGGTTAAATCATCATAAATGGATATGCTCAGGAAGTAAAAAAAAAAAGAAGAAAAGTTGATTTAAATAGAACACTGGTCATAGAGGACACATAGAGGAAGGGCAGGAAGGTAAGAAGACCCATCACCCCTCTTTCCCTTGAAGCACATGTTGTGAAGCCTTGGGGGCAGCCATCCAAACTACTGCTGACAGTATCCACTCCTCTGTACAGAGGATCTGGGGGTGACAGAGGAGTCTCCCCCCCTTTCTCATTGCCACCTCTGCAGGTGTACAAGGTATTCTCCTCTGGTGTGCACGGCTAGCTGCAATTTGAATATTGTCCTATGTTACTCTCAGGGCCAGATAAGAGTCCCCAGACCAGTCATAGCTGTTTATATATGTATTTATACTGCAGTATAAATAGTAGTGCCTCTGTTCCAAGTATTTATGTAGTCCCTATCATTGCTGAGCCCAAGTCCCTCCCAGTCTTAAATGTGTTTATTCTGACAACAGCATTGTGAGGGCAGTGCTGTTAGCCCATCTAGGAGGAAGAAGCCAGGGCACAGGACAGTTAAGGTCCGAACAAAAGCATGCAAACACCTGACTTCACTGATTCCAGTAGTGTTTATTCATCTAACCAGAACTTCGTGTCCATGCCTTAACAGTCAGCACACCATCCCTTGACAAGTTATGGAGCAGGGAATTCAAGTCAGCTCCCACCACCTAGCAGATGTCTTTCTTTTCCATGAGGAATGTGTCTGGTGAAACACTGGAATAACACTGCATAACAAGGACGCTGCCTGCCCTGAGGGGTAAATACTGTGGTCCCTTATTGCTGTGTAGATGATTTTCAGAGATGAAAGTGGAAGAACACTAAGTAATGTAAAAAAGAAGTAATTGTGGAGTGAAAAGTTAATCATTTCTTCCCACGGTCTCAGAAAAATCTTCCTAAAGTTACACCTCCTAGAGGCAACTTTTCCCCTGGTAAGGATCCTGGTAGGAGAGTCACATATGAGTGATGGAGTTTTCCTGCTGTGTTGTGGATTTTTTTGCTCAGGACAGTCTGTGATTCTGATTTTTTTCCAACCTAATGACTACAGGATTTGGTCTTTTAATTGGTTTCTGTGTATTAATTGCATATGAAAAGCTAAGGTATTTATCTTTGTAAAGCAGTTATGAATGCTGAATAACGAACTATTTTTCATAAGGAATTTTACTATACAGCCTGAAAGGGAATGCAGATTTATACGATAAATACAACTGCTCCAACAGAGATGAGATTTATCTTAGCAACTGGCTAAGTCTCTCTAGGATTCATCCCCAGTCCCAGTCTATCAGTCAGTGTATCTTTCTTCTAAGGTTTCAGTGCAATAAACCACACTCTTTTATAAATTATAAAAGTTTTATATTGTCAGAGACATGAGGAATTCCTTCATGTGAGAGTTTTTATCCCTTAATGAATCACATCAATAGCAGTAATATTAATAATTTACTTTATATCCTAATCAGGATTATATCCAAATTATTAGGCACAGCCTTGAGCATACATGAACAAGGTCAGGGGCAGTTTAGGGTTACAAGCCTAATACAGTCTCTAGACCCAAATAAATAAATAAATAAATAAATATCTTACCAAGAAACAGCAGAATCTTAACAATTGCGGAGCCAGCAGGACGCTGGAATCCTTTCGAGTTCACCCTTTATGGCCCAGGAAAAATACATTGTTAAGCAATTTTGTTGTTCCTAGCAGCAGACCTTGAAGTGGAAATTAACGAGTGGTGGTATTCTCTCACACCCAATCCCCTGTACATTTGCATTCATTTGCATATGAATGCCCAGCTAATTGTTTTGAAGTAACAATTAAGAGAACAATAGAGGAAAGAAAAGGGACTCCAGGCAGCAACTGACACCTGGGACTCTGTATTAAGAAAAGCTTTTACATATTTGAATTAAAAATAGACAAAGGAACAGTAACAGGCAGGCATAAAATTCGTTACTGTAAGGAAAGTAGCACATCACATCCGTGCACGCTACCATGCTCCAGAATATGTTTCACACCCATCCAGCCAAGAGATGTACAATATACTAGATGGTAGAGGAGGTTTTTCCTTCTGGTGTGCTTTTTGGAAAAATGTTGTTTTCTCACATTCTCCATATGCCTAAACCAAAGAGTTTGAGATCAGAAGGAAAGGATTATTTTGCCAATTTGGCATCAATTTCAAAGTGTATTAACCTTTCCTGAGAAGTTCAGATGCGCATGGATTCAGCAGTACCTTTAAACCATTTGCCCGCGGTTAGAACTGGATCCATTGGAATATGATAATAGAGGTTTAATTTCTGTATAACACCACCAGTGCCATCTGAAATTATTACTCAGGCTGCATTTCCAGTAGGGATCCAATTATCCGATTGTTGGTGCAATATGATTTGTTAGACTCAGTCCTCCCTCCTGGTAATGATGATGTAGCTCTTTTTATCTGGAGCAATTGCTGTTGTTAACTGCATCACTGGCAAATGCTTAGGTTCTGCTGTCCCCTCCTGCAAAGAGAAGTGTGGGGTTGGGCAGTAGGCAAGGAACGGAGCTAGGCACAGTTTCATTCAGTAATAACCCCTGCTACTAAAGAGGTTTATTGACTCCAAATTACTGATCACTAAAAGCACTTTTGTACCCAATAGGATCATCTGAGCCCTCCTGTAGAGAAAAATGCCAGCACACAGCAGAACAGAAGGAAGTTTGAGGCCACAAGAAAGGTCCACATCAGCCAAAGAAGTGGGGAGCAGTGGGGCTGGAGAATGGAATAGTGTTCTGGGTGAAGAATCTGCCGCAGTGGGTTGTCTTGGAGAGACAGACATGAGAAGAATCCTGATTAGAGCTAATCCCAGGAACTGCTCACACAGGACAGTATTTTTAACCTAAAGCTCCTGTTGAAAGATTTTCTTTCACTGAGCAACAAGAATGTAAGTTGTATACTGTGTACATTTCAAGAAATTAAAAAAAAAAAAAACCCCAAACAAACAAAAAAACCCCAAACCAATCCCCCCAAAACCATATAGATAACTAGGAAAACCCAGGCTCATGACCAACAATTTCTGATGCAGGTGAGACCATAGTCTGCAGAGGATGTCTGGGAGATACTCTTAATGCAAAGGTGAAAACTGTAATCTGACCATAAACTACATTTCTCAAAATGCAAAATCACTTAGCCTCGAATAGTTGTGAGATGCAGTAATATCGTTTGGTACTCTGGTGGTCATGGGTGGCAAAACTACCTGAATGCACCTGAAGGCCTTTTTAAGTGAGAGGTCTTACTATTCAGAGCAATAAAAACTGCCTCTTTTGCAATTAAATAGTTCATTTTAAATAGAAGAGACATACAATCACAGGAGCAGGTCATCTAACTTTTTTATTGTCCTTCCTTACATACCTGTAATTTCTGGTTTATTTTTGATAAAAATTATCATGAGATAGCATACATTATACAATTGTATATATCACACCACAGCTAAGGCTTGTGAATGTACAGCATCATGTTTGAAGATGATCTTAATCATGAAATGAAATATTTATAACACATTCTTCAGTATTGTCATGTTCGAGTTGCCTGAATTGCTGGAAAATAAATGTCATATCTATATAGGACTGCAATGGCTTTTCTCTTACTTGATCACGAAGATAAGTAAGATAGCTCCGTCGAAAGGCAGATAGAACTTCCATTATAAAGGATTTGAAAAATATGGAATAATCCATCTCTACATTATTTTTTAAAGTGCTCTACAGGAGGCATTTCTTTCTCTTCCTCTTTTAACTTTTCCTGTTTTTACTTTTCCTGTTTTCCCATTCTTTTCATGTACTTCTAATACATTAAATAGAATGTTATGGATTGAAAAATAAAGGTCTCTGTTATGGATGAATTATTTTTTTCCATCAAGTTGTCTGAAGGTTAGACAGTCAACACCTACAAATTACACAGATGTGTCATATTCCTAAATGAATTGTATTATGCTGGCACACCTATGAATACTAAAAGAGATCTGCCACAAATCTCAGTATAAAATGTACCCCTCTAATTCATCTGGGAGTATACTGAATACAAGAACATTGTGCCACTCTAAAAAGCAACAACATGCTGTGGGTGATGTTCTTTAGCAATTAGTTTCTTATCTCTTTGTTCAAATAACAGCTCTTTCCAAATTTACAAATAAGGGAGTCACTATGCATTGGTGACATTATTACACAGCTTTATATTAAAAGCAATCCTCATGTGTGGTGTATGAAGGAGGAAGTGAGGAAGGAAGATACTATCAAGATTAGGGACAACTCTGCTGCCCGTTTTGAAGGCAACTGTTGCCTCAAAATGTAATGCTAGATGTATATTTTTAAAAAGTCCTCCTTAAAATATGCCCTAATCCCCTATAGTTTTCTGTGAATGATGTGGTAGGAAGGAAAGAGTTGCCATTTTACAGCAGCAACAAACAGTAACACATTGTGCAAGAGAACCAACGCTGGAACTATTGGTTGAGGAGCCAAGGTAAGTGGCAGTGTGCTGATCAGCCAAAACTACAATGGAGACAAAGGGAAGAGGCATAACAGCCTCAAAATTTTCCTACAAGCCTGGTGAGAGCTGCAGTGGAGAATGTTCCACCAAAACCAAGGACATTGGCTGTTTGGATCAATTTAGTGGAGGAAAGATTGGAATGCTGATATGTGTGAACTAGCAGGTACAGGACAAGGACACTTCTTTTGACATTATGGGAAGATAAGATGAAGAACAGATAGAAAATAAGATTTTAAGAGTAGTTACTGGGACAGATGGGTAGTGGAACACCTGGAAATTGTAGAGTTTCAAGGGTGATTAGAAGGATTTTGGAAATTGATCAAGACTGGTGCTTAGGCATGGCAGTAGGACTGTAAATATGGATAAAATTGTTATTCAGTGTCTAGCACAGCTGGGCCTAAACTTTTAGGTGCTACCCTAATGCAAACAATACATAGTAATAATAGCTTGCCATAGAAGTCATCATACCACAAAATGTTAGTTTTAAACACAGGATGCCATTATGGCTGGGATTTTTTCTAAAACATAGTTATTTCAGAAGAGGATAGCCTAATTTTCTCATTTTATGCCATTTTGAAGTGTTAATCTAGTATTCAGCACGCTGAATGCTAAAGTGCTCCTAATAGAAGTGTCCTCCTATTTCACACAGAGAATCACACACAGAATCACTAGACTGGAAGATCATCCTTCAAGATCATCAAGTCCAACCCAGCCCTAACACCTCAACTAAACCATGGCACTGAGTGCCACATCCAATCTTTTTTTAAACACATCCAGAGATGGTGACCCCACCACCTCCTCAGGCAAACCATTCCAGTACTTTATCACTCTTTCCATAAAAAACTTTCCCTTGGCACAGCTTAACTCTCTGTCCTGTCATTCTGTCAGTTGCTGCCTGGAGAGGGAAATGAACCCCACCTGACTACAGCGGTCTTTCAGGAAGTTGTAAAGAGTTCTAAGGTCACCTCTGAGTCTCCTTTTCTCCAGGCTAAAAAACCCCAGCTCCCTCACAGGGTTTGTGTTCCAAGCCCCTCACCAGCCTCGTTGCCTCCTCTGGACATGCTCAAGCGTCTCAATGTCCTTCCTGAACTGAGGGGCCAGAGCTGGACACAGTACTCAAGGTGTGGCCTCCCTGCTCCTGCTGGCCACACTACTCCTGATCCAGGCCAGGTGCCATTGGCCTTCTTGGCCACCTGGGCACACTGCTGGCTCATGTTCAGTCAGCTGTCACCAGTGCCCTCAGGTCCTTTTCTGCCTGGGCACTGTCCAGCCACACCGTCCCCAGCCTATAATGTTGCAGGGGGTTATTGTGGCCAAAATGCAGGACTCTGCCCTTGGACTTATTAAACTTCATCTTATTGGACTCTGCCAGTCCATCCAACTGTTCCAGGTCTCTCTGCAGAACCCTCCTACCTTCCAACAGATGGACACACGCTCCCAGCTTAGTGTCATCTGCAAATTTACTAATGAAAGACTTAATACCCTCATCTATGTTGTCAATAAAATACTGAACAGAACTGGCCCCAGCACAGACCCTGAGGGACACCACTGGTGACTGGCCACCAGCTGGATGCAGTGCCATTCACCACCACTCTCTGGACCCTGCCATCCAGCCAGTTCCTAACCCAGCAAGGAGTGCTCCTGTCCAAGCTGTGAGCTGCCAGCTTTTCCAGGAGTGTGCTGTGGGAGACAGTGCCAAAGGCCTTGCTGAAGTCCAAACAGACAACCTCCACAGCCTTCCCTGCATCCACCAGGTGGGTCACAAAAGGAGACCACGTTGGTCAAACATGACTGACCCCTCCTAAACCCATGCTGGCTGGTCTGATACCCTGGCCATCCTGTAAGTGCTGTGTGATGACACTCAGTATAAACTGTTCCATTACCTTACTGGGTACTGAGGTCAGGCTAACTGGTCTATCAGGGTCCTCCTCCCTGCTCTTTTTCTGAATAGGCACCACACAGGCCAGCTTCCAATCATGTGAACCTCACCAGTGAGCCAGGACTGTTGGTAAAGGATGGAGAGCGGCTTTGCAAGCTCATCTGCCAGCTCCCTCCTCACCCTGGGATGGATCCCATCTGGGCCCATAGATTTATGGACATCCAAATAGCTCAGCAGTTCTCTGACTGCCTCCTCCTGCATAACAGGGGGACCATTGTGCCCCCTGACACCATCTACCAACCCAGGAGGACAGTTGTGCTCAGGACAAGCCATCTTCCCACAAAAGACTGAGGCAAAGAAGGCGTTAAGCACCTCCGCCTTCTCCTCATCTGCAGTAAATATTTCATATTTATTAGTAAAAGCTAACCTAAGGTGTCACGAGTTGTAATTTTGTGGTGGACCTGGTGAAAAGTAGATTCTATTTTCTACATTCAGCTCCAATGGCAGCAGAGTAGTAAAATGATTAGAATGTATATATGAAAGCTGAAATAAAATTACACCCAGTGGGCCAGTGCTAATGCATATGGTACTATAGTAGAAATACATAAAGAAAGATTATACACTAGGTAGTCCAAAGAGATTCTAGTCAATCTACCATGAACAAGAATCATAATTGCCATAAACCACAGTAAAAAGTGCACCTAGTCAGAGGTCACTTTGTAGCATGAGGAGGACAAAGATAATGAAGTGTGGTCAAATTGTAGAACCCACCCTGCAGGGCTTCGATTAGGGCACTTGCTAATTCTTTAATCTTTAATTGTGCATGTGTAAGGTGTATGCTCTGCCAAGACAATTCAAAGTTGCATTTTCTTCTGTGTGAATGTGTGAATCAATATTAGTGATTGAGTAAGACAAGCTCATCTGTTCACTCTGTCTTGAAACATGACTTATGTGGTGAGACTACATCTAGTGGGAGGGCAACTGAAATGCTTATAGCCAAATGAGTGAGAGCTTGCCAAACAGGTTTTCTGATCTGTAACAAAAGCATCTGGACAAGTGCTAGTGCTAAAATTGTCATTTAGTTTGGGATCAAAGAGGTCTGCATTTACCATATTTTGTTTGCCTCAACTGAGTTGTTAAGTGAAAATCATGTGTCCATATGCCTTCTTGCTGTGGAGCCATTGAAGCAACAGTTACATGATTTAAGAGAAATATTTCTAGACACCTGTGGCTTGTTGCTTACACATTTCAAAGAGAAAAGAGGGTATAATACAAGACTTAAAGAGAGTAGTTTTGTGCCCAAAATTTATGAAGATGGTATTTTCTGTTCTTACTCAAACTGATTTCCAGCACTTCATATCCCACAGACAAATATGCAACTGTGCAGAGCAGAGGCTTAGCCAGCCTCTGGACTGATCTTGTAACCATTTCATGTTCTCAGATTTTGAAGAAGAAAAAAAGTACTTATTTTCTGTTAGCTGATGGATCCTGCTTTGCTAAATTATGCCCTGATTTACAGAGAGAGAGCATTGAGGCAATCCCCCAAAACTGAAAATAAAGTCAAACTCAGAGAGTGTATGGGTAAGAGAAGAACTACAAAAAGACCTTAAGTGTTGTAGATTAAATGTTAACACAGCATATGAAACTCTCAGTCACTTTATATTCATTGACAGTTACTTGTCCATTCTATTTACGCCTGTAAGGCCATCCACTTGAATCATGGCACATGGAAAATCTGTCCTCTGAAGGCATGCTTTCTACTGCTGATGCTGGTGTGGTTTCTTTTTTTGCTTAGAAGAGAATACATGACTGATGATTGTGAATTAAATGTAACCCAGTGAGTTGTCAGTGACAGATATGCATTACGTGCTCTAGCACTAGTCCAGATGTCATTGCTACACTTTACTATTTTTCCTTTAGCAGCTTACAGCCCATAATTAAGGTTCAACTTTCTTTTTAACACGTTCAGATCCCAACGTGCTATTTGTATATTAAAAGTAGTTATTTGAGAAGAAAGAGGGTGTAGAGACATATGCTTGTAAGTGTGCAATAATTTTGAAAAAAAAAATACTATTTCTTAATAAATGGAAACAGTAATTTTGATGAGTATAACAAAAAAGGAAAGGAGTGCCACCTCCCAAGACATGACAGATTGTCATTTGTTTTCTTTTCAAAATGTTTATGGGATGAAAATCTAAGAGTAATCTATAGCCACAAGCACTATTCTCTGGATGCATCTACTCCTGCTCTAGCAGCTTCTTCTTCACCCTTTTTTTAAAACCTGGTTTCTTGAATCTATAGTATTAACCCTTATGTTTCCCAAATTGCACACAGCATTTTAAAAACATGACTCCTGCTGACTTTAATGAATCTTGATGCTGAGGATTATGTAATTGACGGATGGCTGTAGTCGACATGTACGGTTTGCAGTCACAGATCATTACGCTGCCTTGTCTCTCTTGCAAGCTATAAGCAGTAGCTATAGTCTCTAGGCAATCAGCTTAATTTACAATGGGTTTAATTCAAAATATCATGAAACTGGAAGGAAACATTATGCCTCCCCACCCCATGCTGAAAGGAGAAGACCTGATTTCATATTATCTATCAGAGTAAAGCTACCTCCCCTCAAGAAAAATAGCACTTCTTGTTTGCTCTTAATTGAGAAAAAGCTGAAATTTTAGCCAGCCCAGCTGCCTAGGTCCCAGAAAATTCCTCCTTCTGTGATTGTGTGTTTACATTTTCCAAATTAAAAGTTTTCAATTCCAGTCTAATCCACTATCAAAGGATAATGTATTAAGAGAAAATGTATCAGAGTTGTATGGGTCCCGAGATTTTCCTGTCAATAATGGGTAGGAAAGTGCGCTTTGTCTGTCTGCCCCCACTTTCACCTTGGAGAAGAATGGGGAAGCAGTGAGTACATCCGGAAAACCCCACATTCTCAGACAGAAAGCCTAACACATGGCTCTCCTGGGACTCTGTGAGAGCACCAAACTAAAATGATAGTCCTCCTCTTTCTCTTTTCTTTTTTTTATCCTAGTTTATTTCTGCCATGTCTTTAAAAGAAAGTCTGTCTGGCAGCAATACTCTTCTCTTGTCTTCTTTGTTCTCTCTGACAGGAGAGGCAAAGTTTCAAGTAATCAATGAGGGCTGCAGTCATTTGGAGTTGGTGCATTAAATGCATAAAATGAATCCAGAACAAGTGTCCTGCTTGGTCCTGACACTTTTCCCCTGACATGGCTTAGTTGCTTCAGTAAAAGCATCTGAAGATTTGTATCTTCAGTGCTAGCCCTTGCTCTCACAGGGAACTTTACCTTACCAAATGTCTCCTGGAAACACAATACAGCAGAGAAGAGAGTCTAGGAGGTTCTTGTGTGGAAGAGAACTTTCTGACAGGGTGGTGAGAGACCCAACAAAGGGAGATGTCCCTTTGGAGCTGCTGTTTGTGAACACAGATGGACTGTTGGGTAATGTGATTGATGGAGGCAGTCATGAAATGATGCAAGTTTTTGATTCTCTGAGAAGGAAGGGCTTCAGCAGAATACTTTGGCCTGTTTAGGAGACTGGTTGAGACAGTCCCTTTGGGAAAAAAAAAAAAAATGGACGTTCTTCAAAAAGGAAATCCTGAGGGCACAGGAGCAGGCTATCCCAATGTGCTCTAAGATGAGCCACATGGGAAGATTTGTCTGGCTGAACAGAGAGATTTAACTGGAACCTTGTGTAAAAAGTAGAGTTTATGAACTTTAGAAGAAGGGCAGGCAACACAGGAGGATGAAAAGGATGTCATGAGGTTGTGCCGAGAAAAACAGAAGGACCTGAGTCCAACTAGAACTTCATCTGGCTACTGTCACAAAAGCAAATACAAATTTCTGCTATAAATACATCAGCTACAAAAGGAGCGTTAAGGAGAATCTCCAGTCTTTAATGGATGTGGGGGGAAATGTGGTGATGAAGGATGAGGAAAAAGACTGAGGTACTTAATGCCTTCTTTGCTTCTAATAGAAAGACCAGTTGTTCTCCAGGTACCCAATGTCCTGAGCTGGAAGACAGGGAGGGGGAGAAGAATGAAGCCTCCATAATTGAAGGGAAAATTATAAGTGACCTGCTACACCACTTAGACACACACAAGTCTATGGGGATGTATGAGAACCACACAATGGTACTAAAGGAGCTTGCAGAAGTGCTCATGAGCCACTTTCCATAATTTACCAGCAGTCCTGGTTAACTGGGGAGGTCCCAGGTGACTTGAAGTTGGCAAATGTAACACCCATCTACAAGAAGGGCTGGAAGGAGGATCCACGGAACTACAGGCCTGTCAGCCTGACTTCAGTGCCAGGCAAGGTTGGGCTCCATGATCTCAAAGGGCAACCTAATGTTTCTAAGATGCTGCTAGATTTGAAAAGAGAATCAAAGGTTTTTATTTCCCTTCGTTTTGTCCAACTCTTCTCAAATAATTAAACATCTTTCTTCAGATTGTAGGTTAAATCTCTTGCATTCTGTTCTCATATGTAGGTTCACCAGCAGGAATGAAACAAGAAGCATAATAGGAAGCAGCAATATCCTTGTGCAGCAATATTAACAAGCTATTTAATTTTAAAATCAAAGTTGTGAAGAAATAGACAAATCAATGTTATTATTTCTTCTAATGAATTATATTTGAGAAGTATTATGTTTCCATTATACGAAACAGAATGATCATTAATTGGGGCATCTTATGAAAGCCTTGCAAGAAGGATGTAACTGGTTTCTGGCAAGGAAATAGTATCAAATTGATCCAAAATTTATTTAACATGAGTGTATGAGTTATTGGACATTATACAAAAATTTGCAGAAAAGGACTGATAAATTATAAAATTCTAAGCAGTTTGTAGTTTAAAAGGGCAGGTAGGTAGTAGTAACATATATGGTCATATCCCTAATGCACATAAAATGCTAATTCATGTGGTTTGTATATAAATAATGAGTAATGATTATAATAAGCTGCTAATGAGAATATGATTAAACTTTGCTCCTGTAAACAATATTATGTAATTAATTTGACGTTATTTAAGCATTAATGTCTAGACATATTCACACAAAAAAGTAAATATCTGCAAGCATGTGTAGGCTTGGTGTACATATGTCCAATCTTATCACATTTCAGAGCACTCTTGTAATTAGTGTGCATCAGACAGCAATGGGATAGATGCAATTACACACACATAGATATGTTTTAAGAATTGGATATGATGCACAGTGTAAGGAACTGGAATTCACACAGAAAATCTGTGGTGGAACAGTGAATTAAGGCAGCTCTCCTGGATCTCTGGCTGGAGCTCTAGTCTTTCTAAGATCCTTTCAGACCAGGAAATACCTAGAAATACTTATAAAATTATAGTAGTTGTAAATGAACAAATTGATTTTAGATCTTGCACAATATAATTTTTTCCCAGCTGTTATAAATATTGTCTTGTTTATAATGACTGAAGAAAAATAAGAAGAAAATCCTTATCAATAAGAGTAAGTAGCTGTTAAGATTGTTCATGGGATTATAAGAAATGGATTAGAAAATGAGCAAGACTGGTTTATCCAATACTCGGTATAATATAGAGCTTCCTAGGGTTGCATTTAGGAAAATGATGATGATGACAATGATGATTAGGAAGAAAAAAACCTTGGCACTAGATTGTCTGGAAAAATCTTTCCGTTAAGTTGGTTTAAATGTGTGCTTGGGTAAACTTGCTTGTCTCCTGGAGTAACTTTTCTGGACATCACATCTTCACTTTTAGCTTTTGGAGTCTTAGGGGTGTTCTCCTGTCATTTGGCTGCTTTCAGCATTGCCTTTCTATGGTGTTCTGTTGCCCTTAGTCAGAAGTCTCCCTTGCACTCAAAAAAAAAACCTGTTTCAATGCAGGAAGTAATGCCAGCACTTCCTTTAAATTCTGATGTATCTTCCCTGTGTCTGTCAGGGCTCTGTTACAATGGGCTTTGCAAAAGGCCCCTTTGGCTTCTCCCGAGGTATCATGTACCTCCAGCTGTTGCATAAATACCTTAGCACCTTAAAGTCAGTGCTTGCTTATAGATTTATTTATTCTTTCAATTCACTTCAGATTCTCCTGCAAGTCCCATGCTGCATCACTGATGTATGTTTTAAGGTTTCAGAGGTATCTCAAAGGCATGTGCAGAATGCAAAAAATTACAGAAAGTTGCGCAATTTTTCCTTAATGTTTGCTAGCCTAGATTTTAAGTGGCAATAGATACTGACTTCCTTCAAGTGCTCTGCTCAATGATTTTGGCTCCTAGCAGATCCTAGGTTTACCTGAATACTGACTACTTTTTGGTTGCTGATTTACTCTTAGTTTCAATGAGCATAATAACACCTCTTATTTGCAACCTTGTCAGCTTTTTCTTCACCAACATCATCACAGTTAATGGTACTTTGCATTTCAGTAGTTCTACCTTGACTTTGCCCTCAGAGTGTCCTGAAATATGTCCTTAGGTTTCAATTCTTCACAGACCCTGAGATGAATGCTCTGTTCTTCTCTACATGTTATAAGTATAACTCTGTCCTGTTATGAGGTTATTATCTATTGCCCAGAGAGGTTATAGATGTGCCACACCTAGAAACATTCCAGATCAGGTTGGATCAGGCTTTGAGAAACCTCACATAGTTGAAGATGTCTCTTCTCATTGCAGGGGAGTTGAATCTTTAGTTATCTAGATGATGTTTAAACATCCCTTTCAATCCAAACTATTCTGTGATTCTGTGATATGATGTCTCTGAGTTGCTCTGCCTTGTTGCTCAAGTAGCCACTGATATCCTTTTGTGTCAAGAGCTATATGCTCCAAGTAATAGTATGGCCTGTGTCAGGATTTTTCCTATTGACAGCCTGCATGCATCCAGTTCCTTAGGAAGCTTTTACTAAAAACAATCTGTCCTTTGTCATATTTCTAACCTGATATTAACACTCAGATGCGATGCTGGAGCTGTGCTGCAGTAGACTCCACAATTCAGCTGGACTGTGGAACAGCAATAGGCTGCTGATTATTTAGTAACCCAACCAATATGGCAGCTTTCAGCTGGCAGCCTTCCTCTGCTGTCTGTGTATATATTTGAATCAGCACGTAACTTTGAATTTGCCAAAGTCACTTTGCAGATAGTCTTCTCTCTATTGGAAATCACTGTTCTCAGTCACTGCATGTACTGCCATTTTCATTTTCTCTGGCAACAGTCAGATTAGGACACGCTTCTCCTTTTTCTTCTCTTGAGCGACTTCTTACAAGGCTGAGCATTTTTATTTGTGTATTCGTATCTGCTTTACAGAAAATTTATGCTGCTTCTAGACCATCGCACTCTAAATCCTTTCTCTTTTTTCTTTTAAGGTTATTTGAATCTATATGCTTGTTCTGTGCAACCAGCTGTCACAGCTTTGACGCTGGGCATTTCAGAGTCATGTTTTTTGTAGGAAAGTCCTCTAGGATTCAGAATTTATTCCACCACTGTCTCCCAAGGTCTCAGCCTGCCGCAGGAGAACCTGTTTTTCTTCCAGAGACAAGAGTAACTCAACCACAGAATGAGAGTTCCCAGCTCTATTTGAATGTTTGTCTTCCTTGAGATCTCTCAGATTTGGGTAAAGAACTTACTCTGTCACTCCATACAGGAAATATATTCCCCAGCAAAACTTGCCACTGATTCATGTTTAGTGTATTTTTCCATTGTGAAAGTGTTATTCCAACATGCTGTCATCTGGTTAGAGACTCAATTCCCATTTCTAGTATTTTCATTCTTGTGTAAGGATATTGTAGAAAGCAGCAATTTTACGGGAGGATGTTTCTGGTGCTATTGTCATGCTGCCTCTTTGGTTTTGTTTTTATCCCATGTTTGCCTGCACACCAGACAGTTTGTTGCTGTGAGACTCTGACCTGACTGCTGCCAGCATGTCTCACACGCTGCCTGCTGAGTCAAATCATGGAGGCTTCCAAGTTTCCTACCTCATCGTGACAAGTCAGGTCCACAGAGATGCTACAAACACAACCAGAACTTCAGGCTGGGCTTCTCTGAGACACTCCTAAAATTTCTCACACCAGCTGCTTAAAGTATTTCCTCCCAGGACCATGACATTAACCACAGGCAGATGCTGACAAGTAGATTTTTCTCTAACACTACTCCAAATATAATTATCTTACTTGAGAGATGAGCTATTTGGTCAAAAAGCTCTAGCAACTCAAAACACAAGTACTGGAGTGGAGAGAGTAGAAATCTCTTTTACAACTCAAGCTTCTATAAACTGAGATGAAGAGATGTCTTAGACTCACAAGGAGGTCAGAGAATGTGGATAGTTGTGTCTATCCATTCGTATCTCTCTGCTAATAACTTGTGACCTCATTAGTTAATTTCAGTCAAATTTGACTGAAGGGTACCTTTACCCTTCATTCTTGAAATTAATTAAATCTGCATTTTTAAATAATTAATTAATATAATTAGGTAATCGAAGTATTTCTCTCCCTCCGCCCTCCTGGCCCCGCTGCTAGCTCAGATTCTGGGGGGCTTTGGGCAAGGAAGACTTTGAGATAGGGAAAGAGACCCAAAAGAGGCTCCTTACCTCAGGATGTTCCAAGGCTTTATTCTTGAAGGGGTTCCAGGGGCAAAAAGACCGAACAAGGAAGAGCAGGGGTTTATCTAGACCCTCTGTCCCAGGACAGATAGCTGGCACTGAGCCAGTTGGTCAGAGACAGGGGTGAAGGTAGGGTCAAAATACATAGTTACAGGCTTTGGGATTCCTTTTGGGGTAAACCATTCCCCAGAGGGATACAACAGTTATTAATTAATAAAATAATAAATCTATACATTTTATGAAATTGTGTAACCACTGAGGGAAGAAAAAGCATTCCAGCATTCCCCACATGGGAAAGAATTGCCATGTGAATGTGAATATATTTTGCATGTTCTAGACTAACAAACCTGCAAATGAGAAGTATAGTTCATAAATGATAAGTATTTTTAAATAAATATATATAAATTAAGGCAAGATAAAAATTGCTGAGAAAACATGTTCCTTGAGTTCCAGGACTCACAGTAGTATTGGTAAATATTGTCCTCTTCCTTTCAGCACTCTTTCCAAGTTTGTCTACATGAGGACTTGTGGACTACTTGGACAAGTTAGCACATAGTTAACAGTAAGTCAGTACTGCAAATGATACAGAAAAGACAAGTGCAGCCATTAGAGTACAAAAAATCCTATTTGCAGGTACAGCTGGAGGACTTCTGTGTTATGTCCTCAGTCTTCTGTCCACCTTAGAGCCTCTGAAAAAAGATTCATTTTGTCTGGTTGCCTAACAGAGAGCAGATACAGTGACATGGGATATCTTTTTCAGTGCTCTTACACTCCTATTCTCAGTGACCGTGACTAACTGACACAAAATCAAACAGGCTTTGTTTATGCCAAAGACTTTTTGTCTGTTCAGGCTGTTAAACCATGCTTAATGTCAGTGTAACTTCACTAATCTTTTAACATGATGCCATACTCTAGAAAAGGCTGCTTTCTTAATAGTATTTACAATGGATAACAATTCTCAGTAATTCATCTCCAATAAAACTGGGCTGTGAATGGAATACATTAAATGTGAATTTAATATGGAAAACCCCAAAAACCCCCTTGCACCTCAAAGAATATTTGGTGACGAAATTCACACTGCCTGTTTTGAAGAAAGACTCAGTCAAAACAGCTACAAACACAGACCACCTATTTCATGTCTGCAGAGCTGCTGAATCTGCTTTGATTTTCCGTTCCTTACCTCAGAATAACATACTGGAGTTTAACCTTCATTATATGATTATGTCTGTACTTCTCATGGTAATTAAGTGACCTTCCAGAACAGTGAACAAAACTTTCAGGCTGAGAGATTAATTCTGAGAGGTGTGAACTTTTCTGTTCATCCCAATCGATGTTAACTCTGAAGCCTTACAGATAGCTTGCATTTCAATCTCATTAACTATTTCACTGCTGATCACTTTGCGTGAAAGGCTCACTAACAAAATTGAGCCACAAAAGTAGCTTCTCCCCAAATGACTGAGAACTCCAGACCCACCAGATCCCCTTATCTGCAGCATTTATAACATAGCAGTTTGGTACCAGAACAGGAATCTGTAGCATACTGAAGACCAAGACCAAAAAGGTGGTCTTCACCAAAATGTGAGGAAACCACAATAAATAAAATTTCATATTAAAATAAATAAAACAGGAGTCTCTGTCTTGAAATTATTCATGTTCATATTTAATTCAAGAAATACCCTTAATAAATGTAAAGGAAGCTGTTGCAGAATTTCTAAATTCACTCTATGGGTATGCAAGCCAGAAACACTGCAGCACATCATGGGTCCCGATGGAAAAAGCATACACTGAACCCTGATCTTAGCTAAGCAGATTAGCACCAAGATAGAGCCAAATCACTTTTACATGTTATTCTGATTAGAAGCTATTCAGAAAAGTAAGAAGGTGACTTTGTTCCCCATATGAATGGGGTTGAGCATGTTTACCTCTAGGAAATACTCAGCACTTCATAGCAGTAGTCCCTCTGTTACTTTTTGTGCCTCCCATACAAGGGCTTGTCCCTCCATTTAAGTTATGCCAGGGTGAAGTTGAAGAGGAATGTGAAGCATCTGAAACAGCTCTTCTGTAACCCCTCTTGCTCAGTAGCACTCTGGCACTGCAGATTAGACAACCAGCGAAGCTCCTCTTCAGCGGCGCTGCCATGTCCACCGCAGGGGAGAGGTTTGGGACACGGACTAAAGTGTTTGGAGATGCTCAGCCCACCATCACCCCAGCCAGGAAACTGGTGGGTCTAACCACCCAGACACTCCTTCCAGCTTGAGAAGAGTGCAGGGTGCTTGTGGCTGTGATAAGGTCAGGCTAAAGAGTTCTCAGGTGGGAAGAAGTGGACGGAATGGACTTGCTGAAACCTAAGCACGGGCTAATGAAATTCCTGTTGGCACTGCTGGAGCTAGTCAGCATTATATAGTCCCTGGATCATCAGGGACTTTATGATCTTAGTCTATTTGTGTGCTAACAATAACTTCAGCTGCTAGTTTCACGAGCTCTGCTCTTTGCAGGAAACAGTAAACTGTGCCTGAAAATCAGTATGTAAAATACATTGTAAGGGAAGGGAATAAAAAAGGGCCCCACAAAAAAAAAATGAAGTGACAAAAGGCTGTAGGAGATTAATAAAACTTAACTGGCTTACAAATAGAAAGAAATATAATTGTTAAAATAAAATTTAACTGAAATGAGTTTTTTAAAAATTTTCATATCTCAGATCTCCAAGGTTGTATTTGCTGACAAGTCTGTAGCTTGTTATTTTTATACTTTTGGGTTTTCATCTCTTTATATCAATCTGATGAAAGCTTATTCAACCCTTATTTGAATTTTTGTATCTCTTTCTGCCTAAACCTTTACAGTGACTCACATAAAAAGCAATATTTTAAAAATCCATATATAAAAGCTAGAATAGTAGCCCAAGTTTTAGCAATATATTTTGATTTTATCAGACCTTGCTAAGCGAATGATTGGGAAATAAAGTGCTATTTCTCCTTCAATATTTAGATGAAATGAGTATATTTTGTGCTTCTGTGGAGAAAACAGGACTCCACTGACACTCCAGCCTGAGAAGTCTGCTTTGCACTTGGGCTCTTTCGGATATAAGTTGTTCTAATTAACTGTTCCTGCATAACTCAGCTGCTTGTCAAATGTTGTTCTTTTCCAGTCTTCTTCATCAAATCTCAATGGAACGGATAGTTCATCATCCTGTATGTCCATATTTGTTGTTTTGCACTCACAGTGAGTAAATGTATTCAAAGGTTTTGTGAAGTATTAGTCTATTCATTCTGTATTATCTGAATGAGGCACTTCAGCACAGTTAAGTTGTTTTCATGTGCAGATTTTATAACGAGAAAGTGTTTGAGGAAATTTGCCTTTTTTGCAGTCATAAGGTTGGCTTAGCAAAGGTGTCTCATTTTTTGTCCATTTTTTTTTTCCAACCACTGCATGATTTATTACTTCTCCTGCTAATCGTGCTAAAATATTTGGGTGTTTTTGAGATTAGGATTTAGATTCCATGGAACTATTTCTCCATTAAAGAATGATTTCTTTGTTTCTTAACTTTCTCTACTAAAATCTTAGCAATGTCAACAGTGACTAACTCAGACTTTGCTATTTGTCTAGCAGCATTGGAATGATGTTGCAGTATGGAAAAATTCACATTCTTTGGCATGTTCTACCAATTCATGAAAAGTCACATAAATTCCATTATCTAAAAGCCAATTAGTTGGGATGGTAAATGGGAGAAATGCCAATTATTTGGGGTGGTCACCACAGTGATATCCAGTGAATTTCCTGGTTTCCAAGATGCTAAGAATTGTTCAGTGCTAATACGATTCATGCTTTGGTCAAAAAGCCTGTCTCTGCATTTCCTCACAATCCTTCAGGAACTCTGCAGATTTACATTAAACATTTCTTTGACATTTGGGCTGCCATTCAAACAAGTTTACCAGGTTTTTTTTTGTGGTGTTTGACCACTATTTGAAACACCCTTTTCTTGTTCCATATTAGCTTCATAGCATTTTAGCTCTGGACAGTCTGAAACATGACATGGCTGCCTTTATGTGTGACATTATCTGGTGTCTTCTACAAATTAGTCACAGTGAGCTTCAAAGAAAAATGGACCATCCTTCCAAAAGGACATACATGAGCATCTGTTTTTGTGAATTTCTTACAAGTTGTCTAATATTTCATCACAGGTTCTTTTTAGCCTCTGCTCTTAAACTAGCATAGAGGTAACTTATTTGATCCTGGCTGTCATTTCTAAATTGCAATGAGGTCAAGATTCTCATGTTCTCTGTCCTGTAAGGCAGTTCTGGATAGAAAATTTACGAAGTACATATTGATCATTTTCTTGTAGTATTCATCTAAAATATAACACTGAAGCTTTAACAGAAAGCACCAGATACGTCAAAAAGCTGTTAACAGAATTGTGTAGAATTCTGTGCAGTGGGCATATTCCATATTGGGTTTTCTAGCTTTGAAAAGCAGATTAAAATTTTCCCCATTTAAGAGCAATTGGAAGTAATTCCTTTTCCTATCAAATACATTTGCACGGGTCTCCTATTTGGTGTGACTGTCACAAATTTAGATGATGACAATTTTTACCAGAATGCTTTGATTTTCAAAACATCCCATGTGCATTTAAATTACCAGATGATATTGCTTCTTTGGGTTCCTTTAGGAGAGATTATTTAAAAAAAAAAAAAAAAAAAAGGAAAAAGTGGAAATGAAGTTTTTAAATTACATTGCTGCTTTTTCCAGAAGTACTCAATATTGAACGTGATTTTTAAAAATTACTGTTATATGGGTTTTATTGGTGAACCGTCCTTTTGGATAAACATATTTTTCTGTAGTAATGTCACTTGTAAAATATGAAGTAACACTTGAAGTGTTATATTCCTAAATATGTAGTAGTAGTAGTAGTAGTAGTAGCAGCAATAATAATAATAATAATAATAATAATAATAATAATAATAGGTATTAATACAATACCTCTATTAATGAAGGAATTTAAGTACTTTTTAAATCACAGCTATTTCTGTCTCACATCCTCATAGAGAATGACACAGAATTACAGAACAGTTGAGATAGGAAGGCGCCTCTAGACATCATCTAGTCCAACTCCTTGCTCAAACTAAGGTCAAGTAGAGCAGGTTTATCAGGGCTATGCCCAGATGAGTTTTTAATATCTCCAGGAACGTAGACTCCAAAGCCTCTCTGTGCAACTTCATTTGGTGTTTGATAATTCTTGCAGTAAAATTATTTTTCTTGTATTTCTTTAGACCTATCAGGCAGGGCCCATGGATGTGCATACGTACAGTTTGTTTGAATGTTCCTTAAACTGAGGCCCCTGCAGTAAGGGTAAGTCTTCCTTGCTCCAGACATTCTCCCTGGTGTCATGGACCTGGGATTGCTGAAGTTCAATCTTCCAGTAATGACAGAGGGAAGGAGACACTGAGTGCCTCACCCTCCTCCCTGTCCCCAGGTACGCTGTCCTACTCAGCCATGAGCCTCTGTACTCTGCTATATTCCTTTTGCAGCTGGTAGATCTGTAGAAATCCTTCTTGTTACTCTTTGTACGCCTTGCCAGATTCAGCTTCGAATGTGCTTTTGCTTTTCTAACCCCACCCCTGCACACAGAGCCTCTCCAGTCAACTCCCTCAAGGCAGCTGCAGTACAGGGGCTGCATATCTGTCCTTCTTTGTGAGACTTAACCAGAATTTTGAAGTCTGGTTTTCTTGATATACTCACCCCTTGAGACTCCCATGATATGTCACTTCCAATTATAGAGGAGGAATACCATGATTTCTTTTCAAAGGATGAAAAAGTATCTCTAACATATTTGAAGGGACTGGCCACCAGAGAAGTTTAGACATTCTGGGGAGCACAATGTGCCTTCCAATAGGAAATTGCACAGTTTCTGCTAAAAATGATGAGTGCATAGAGATGTTTGTTTTCTTGGAAAATATAATCACCTCATTCATCAACGAAAAATGAGGGGTTTTGAAATATTGAATTTATTGTGAATGCAATGCCCTGAAATTAAGAACACTAACTGCCAGCTTCAACACAATTGGCAGCAAAGTGTGTTTCTTTCATAATGTAAAGTATAGCCCTTGGACAAGCTGCATTTCAACAGAATGTAAAACGAGCCTCGTACAGCACCTTGCTTCTAAGGTCACTTGCTCTTTTCATATGAAGATGCCACTCTATAAGCTTGGGAAATCCTGTGTCACAAAATAGCTGTGGGCTGGCCAGAGGCTATAAATCATGTTTTGGAATTTGGGGTGTTATCCAATATGAATGAGACCATTCCTTCTATATAAACAACTTTCTATTTTTTTTTTCTGTCCATTATACTGGAGCTAAATATAACGTACTAATGGGATCTGTAGGCTTGCAGTGGATTTCCTATTGTGACTCAATATTTTTTCTATTAATTTATTTTTTATGTGTTGCAACTCCTATTCCTAGCAGCACAGCATGTATCCTCACTATAAGAGAGAAAGAGAAAGAAAAAGAGAATGAAAAAGAGAAAGAAAAAGAGAAAGAGAAAGAAAAGGAGAAAGAAAGAAAGAAAGAAAGAAAGAAAGAAAGAAAGAAAGAAAGAAAGAAAGAACAAGAAGAAAAAAAAGAAAGAAAGAGAGAAAGAAAGAAAAAGAAAAAGAAAAAGGAAAAGAAAAAGAAAAAGAAAAAGAAAAAGAAAAAGAAAAAGAAAAAGAAAAAGAAAAAGAAAAAGAAAAAGAAAAAGAAAAAGAAAAAGAAAAAGAAAAAGAAAAAGAAAAAGAAAAAGAAAAAGAAAAAGAAAAAGAAAAAGAAAAAGAAAAATCCATGATTTATCTTCTATTTGAAAAAAACATCTGCAGAACAAAATGAGCCTCTTGATGCCGGAATTGTCATCAATGATGACTTTGACAAAATGAGCAATACATAATTTGCTAGCTCCCTTGCGAAGCTGAAACAGATTGTCGAATAAAACACTGGAGGAGATACATATGGGGTGAGTAGACCAGCTTTGAATATGAACACATGCAGGTGGTCATTTAGTAGTGGTTGTAAGAGGCAGGACATCCCTAATTTGGAGGGTCATTTGCATTTGGAAATGCTCACTGATAAATAGTGATGTATTCCCTATAGTAAAGCAGGACTGATGCTGCCAAAACTACAGCTATTTCTGTTCCAGGGTAACTTGAACAAACCAGACAGCCCAAGGCAACGTGGAGAGTGGTTTACACTCCAGCAAACCTGCCATTAGTGGTGGGTTTGCAGAATACAGATTAGTAAGATTTGCAAAAGTGTTTTCTGAAAAATGGAAAAATAGAACTTCTCCACTCTCTGGTAAGAAATGACGGTTTTCTTGTAAGGCAAGTAGAGCAGCTGTGTTGACTGAAATGCTGTGTAAAATAGTCAACCTTCAAGAATGTTTTATCACAACCTCCAATTTTGCCACTACTCTGAATTCTCAAATTGCACACTCCACCGTCAGTCACTTGACAGAAGCTGCAACACTCAAATATGTATGTTCCTGTATCTCTCTTACTCCCTTTTTGTACTGTATGCCTGTGTATACTGTTAGATCATGAAAGATACTATTTTAAGAACATCTTTAAGAAATGTTATGCTTACCATGTATAAATTTATAGTTGTTTGAAGAAGGGTGGCATATGATCATTTTGAATAACATTTCATTGCATTCTTAGTACTTGCCTGTGTCAGCCAAATTAATTAAAATGTTCCATTAAGGAATTAATAATCTACCAATCGAGAAAAGTTTCTCTGAGATGCTGTTCCAGCAAAAACTTTTTTTTCAAAGCTCCCACAAGATGTTCTGATTGCCTTCAACCCCAAGGAGATTAAATGACATTGTGAGCTTTTGAGGACTGAGGACACTCTCCCAGTTTGGACAGAGGTTGATATTCGAAGGCCTTGCTTCTGACTAGGACTTTCAGATATTAGTATGCTATAAATAACTAATGATGATGTCAGCTTGGGGGCACTTAGCAATGTGTGAGAGCATGCTGCTCCTTCAGCAATAGTTCTGTAATCTCAGCCTTTTAGCATATTACCTCTAAAAGAACATAACTTCCTCTGGAACCTTCATTTCCATTTAACCAGCCTTGTCCTTTTTTCAGATATACTCCCCTTGACATGTGTAAAAGAAATACCCCAATGAAAACCTGTTCAGAACCGTTAATTACTTTTGACCAGACTCCTTCTTCCATACCTTGGTTAATACTGTAGATTGGAAAAAATAACGGCCAGATCTGTTATCCCAGCAATTATTGAGAAACGAAAGTGACAATTTGCTTACTTGCCTGAAAGATCAAACAGTAAAACCCTAATTTCAGTCACTTGGCACTGGATTTTATATATTGAAACTGGCAGGCACACTTTATGCAATGTCCAAGCAGAAATGACCTCAGGCTTTTATGGACTACAGCACAATCTTCTCAGAATCACTGTGCTTACTGACTGCCTGGCTTTTAGGGGACTCCTTTCTTTTGTTGTTGTTTGTTTGTTTGAGCTTTTTTGTTTTGTTGTGTTTTCTGGGGGTTTGGAGGGGTTTTGAGTTAACCATACATACTTATAATCAGAGAGAAAATTTGAAAAAAAAAAAGAAAAAGTGACCTAATGAATCATACATCATACAAATACAGTGTACTGTGCCTTGGCACTGAGTGTTTAATAACCCATCCTTAGAGACAGTGGAAAACTGCAGTAATTGAAGAAGGAAGAATATTTGACTCTTGAGTATGACTTTATGAACACTATATAGTTCATAGTACACTAGGGATATTTTAAGTGCAGACCATTGGTGTACAGTAAGTTTACCTCTTTGACAAATGATTATTTTACCACATACTCATATAGGAATCTTTTACTGCTGCAGATGAATGAAGATAAAAAGCTGCAGAGCATTCTCATTCCCCTTTTTTGTGTTTCCCTCTTCCTTAAATCTATTCTCCATGCTGTCCTTCAGGTCAGGGGAAAAAAAAAAAAAAAGCTTCAGGACTAGTGTGAGTCAATTCTGTTTGCTAAAATCAGCATGATCAGATTTCCTTTGGTATAACAAGGCGTTTGCTTTACAAACACCTGCCTTTCCTCCACTGATCTGCACTCGGAAGTTGAAGCGCAGACCACTCACTAGCAGATTAACTAAAGAGCTCACTAATCTTATCCTGTAACTCCTGCCTATGGGAGAGGTTCTTAGTTCATTGAACCTACATGAGTATTGAACAATTTTTGGCTACAAACGTCTGTGCACAGCTCTATATGGCTAGCTAAATGCTAAAAATTAGAAATCTTTACCTCAGAAAGAAACAGAAATCTGAATGCATTAAAGAGTTCTGCAGAAAAATGGATCAGTACTGCTTAAGCGTTGCACAATGCAGTCTCTTTTGAAGCCAAGTGATTCACAAAGCTATATATACACAACTAAAAGAGTTCTCTGCAGATTTTATCATATGGAAATCATAGTACAGTCCATTAATTACCCTCTCTGATGAAAGGAAGGATGAAATTTGTTATAGAATCAGACCACAAGATACAAGGTCCCAGGCATCCATTATATAATTTAGTCCTGACATAGCACATTAAATTCTGAGAAAGGAAGACCATTTTACTGTAAAGTCAGCAAAATGCCACCACACCAAACCCTGCTGCCTGCATACCACTAACCATACCTATAGTGAATGCCTACTTTAATGATCACATTTGTATTAATGCTCTAAGGATTTTACAGTGGTCTGTGCTTTCACTTCAGCCTCACATAGGCAGTTCTGTTGCTCCAGCAGTCATTTTAAGCTTTGACATTTCGGTGAAATATTAAACCTCCTATTTACACCCTCCTGCCTTTTAAATCTGCAGCCTGGTACACCAAAGGCACACCCACTGAATTAACATGCCCTCCTGCTACCCCTTCCCAAATCTGTTTGCCAACCAGGGGAGCAAACACATCAGGCCAGAATTTCCAGGAGCTGGCTAGTGGTGAGGCTGTGGCTTTGGGCTCAGCCCTGAACTAACAGAACTGCCTGGCCTGGACTGTGCCAGCAGTGGCCTGGGATGCAGTGTGACCCAGAGGTTTTAGAAGAGACCAATTTCTAAAGCTCAGGACTGGCCACACACCTTCAGCCAGAAAACAGAGGGACAAAACCAAAGTCCTGTCTTTTACTTGCCTCCAGACAGGAAAGAAAGGTGAAGTTGATCTGTCCCTAAATGCATGGCAGGGCAATACGAAATTCCATTTTTTTTTTTGCCGTTTACAGTGAGAAATTCAATACCTTTTTGGTTATAGCACCTGGTGTCAAAGTCCTAGTGCTCCATCACAGGAGATGATGATCTGCCCTGTCTCATAGTCCAAATCAAGGTGCAGCCCAGAGTTAGAAAGGAGAACACTATTTGGTTTAATGTGTGCAATTAATTCATTTCTGCAGTGACGTGTAGTGGAATGGATTTAATGATTTTTGCCATGTTTATAAACTGCCTAAGAATGTGCTGGGTGCTTTGGTCACCCCTTGAGCTTTTGGACTCACAGCCTTTGCTATCCTAAGGCTGTATTTTCCCCCTCACAGCTGGCTGCACAGTGTGGAGCAACTCAAACAGACTGCATTCAGCTGGGTATTTACTTAATTTACTTTTTCATACAACCTCTGATTTAAGTAAAATTATGAATAAATTAGAAAGCTACCACATGGCTTTCCCACCAGGACAGCACACATTCTGCTGCTACTTCAAATTCAGTGATCTGTTTCTATGCTAAGGTTCACAGTGAGGCATTGCTATCTGACAACTGGTCAGCTCAAAGTTCAAAGATCAAAATGGGACCATGTGTGGGTCGGTTTTGAGAACAAATGCAGTACAGTAATGATGGGGACAGTATATTCTAAAACAACAAAGAGAATATTTGTTTTTAGCATGCTATTTGCTGAGCAAGGTTTTATCCAAATCCATTAAAGAGCACAGCTAACAGCACTGCTGTGGCTATGAACACCCTTATGTGAGTCTACTTCATTATGTGTAGCCCTAAGAGGCCTCAGTAGACTAAACAAGTACAGCTATACTGGGGGATGAAAGGATCAGAGATCAATTTATAGGAAAAACAAACTCTCCCCGTACCTCCTCCTTCTCAGAAGCCGGTGATTAGGCACTGTGTAAGGCACTTGAGCAGCAATGCCAGCCAACATCAGCATCCTGCTCCACACCCCCCCTCAGTGTATCCTAGGCATTGGAATTGCAGCAACTGGAATCCATCATTTCCCAGCAGCAGATAAGGCTCCCCTTGTTTATAACTAGTAGACTAGAGGGTAGAAAGATGCTCCATAACAGTGTTATTTGTTCTGTATCACAAAAATTTGTATGATATGCATGAGCAAAACCTTCTTTAGCTCAAGCATCCACCCCAATAGCCTCCACATTATAAACCTTTCTTCCATTTTTGTAGGAAGGAAAGTCCATAAGTTCGAGGTAATAGAGGAGCTGGACATCTCAGAGCAGACCTTTTTGTTCCCATACAAAAGCAGACACCTTAACCTTTATCATGAGTTCCCTGCTTTTTAAAGTGTTCAGTTTCTCAGTGTGTTTTTTTCAACAGAGAGTGTTTCTTTGTAGAGGTTTTCCTTGTTGTCTATATAAAAAAACTTAATCTTTTCTGCTTTTACTAGGTTTGTTTTTTCATTTGTTTGTTTGTTTGTTTTTCTAATTAAAGCATCAACCTTGGCAAAAAAAGAAGAGAGATGGAAAAGATAGATGCCAAATGCTAGTAAGCATCTAACTGCAGCACTCTCTGCCAATAATAAAGGTATATTTTACTTGAGAATTCTAGGAGTAAGTTATTTTTGAAATATCTTTTTATAGCACAACCTGCAGTGAAAGCCTACTGAATTTATCACCCCAATTTTTTTTTTAAACGGAGCTGTGTCTAACTGAAATACTTAAAAACAGCTGAGTAACAAGTTATCGAGGTTGTTCATGTTAACAAGATACATAAAAATTCTTGACTGGATACTTGCAAGAGATGTATTCGATTTAGTAGCTTACGTTCAGCATGGAAAAGGTAAGGTCTGTGTAATGAACTGGAGTATTGCTTGTGTCCTCTCCCCTCATCTGCTACCTTGAGAAGAATAACCCATGAAAGTGTAAGGAAGGCCTATGTTATGCTCAGAATAAATTAGTTTTTCCCTTGGTAATAATCAAGTCTGGTCAGAATAATATGTCCTATTGTCCTTTGATTTCTGGAACTTGCCCAAGAAAACAACCACGTGTATTGTCTCCAAATGCATTACACAACATTCAGGAAAGTCTTATCAAAACCAATTGAAGATGTTCTCATGAGGTTTAAGATCTTAGTGTTAGTCCTGTCCATTCAAAATCTTGTAATGGAGTTGTCATTTTTTCATACTGGAAATTCAAGTGAGATTTGGGGCATCTCCCTTAGTCAGTGAATGTGAACAGATTCACAGTAGCTGAGAGGCTGAAAAATCAGTGTTACTGGTGTATTCCATAAGCATCACACACAGTGGTGATTGACCTACTTCAGTGCTTCTGTGAATATGAATGAAGCATTCTCAAATCCTTAAAATGCTGCCAAACATATCTGTGACAGGGTATATCCCTTTCATTCTGTGCCAGGATAGCAACCTTGATCCTCAGGACTTAAAAAATAACCTGCAAGACTTCTATATGCGTCCCGATGAGTCAATTTAATCTCACTTCAATCATTGTGTTTTTATCATTATTAATAATAATATTTTTATTTTAAAATATTTACACAAAAGTAATTATTTAGAGACTACAAGAAATGGGGGAATATTGGACAGCTTGTAGTGTTTACCTCTAAGTAAATACCCTTTTATAAATAAGTGTTAATACTCTAAAACATGGCTACTCTCAAACGTGCTGTGAAAACACGTTAAAATCAACAGCTCTCCTTCCACCTGTATCTCAGAGTTGGCCTTTGAAATCATTTCTCATGGGAAGCTATTATGCTGCAGAAACCTTCCTGAAAGCTGCTCCCACAGAAGAGGAAAAGCTAAATACATTGTGTAACACAGCAGTGCAATTACACAAAAAGCAAACAGAGACTCTGGCACTCTCCCGCATGTTGCAGCCCCCATGTGCTCTGTTCTGTGACGTGGGCACCTGCTTGTTGCTGGAATGTCTTGACCCCTTCCTGTTTTCAGGAGAAATAGAGTTGCTGAACCAACAAACAACCCTACGTGGCACAGCCTTGCGGGCAGGGTTCACCACAGCTATAGCCAACAAGTCAGTCATGTGGGCTACCCAGGGAACAGTGCTTTGCCTCTGCCTTTGAACATCCAACTTGATCCCAGAAACAAAGTCACTTTTATGAAGCCACCATCTTTGCCAGTTTTGTTGGAAAACCTTTGTGTGTAGCTTGTCAGACAGCAGTAAAGGGGTCTTCATGTGGGGGGTATTTTTCCCCTCAGAATTCCCACACTAAAATACATTAAAAGATTTTTTTTTAATCAATGACTTCTACCAAGATTCAGTTTGATTTGTTGTCTACTGAAACACAAAATGGTAGAAATATATATTTTTAGTCAAAAAAGGAACTAATTGGCCGCTTTAATGCAAAATCAAACACCTTTTATAATTGCTTTATGTACACATAAAAGTTCCCTGCTAGCTGTGCCAGTGAAGCCTGTATTTTATCTGCATCATCTGCTTCTTTTGAGATCAGAGGATTTCTGACTCAAACCACATACTCTCTCAGTATCTCTATGTACGTATATTACTATTTCCTCTTTCATATAATCTAACAATCTTCTGAAGATGTTATAATTGTACCTTAAGCATCTACGTTATCTGAGTGGAAAAACCCTGTAAAAATGGGGGAGGGTGGAAACATTTTATTTCAAAACCATGTTCCACAAAGCTCCGTTAATTTATGTCTCTGAAGGTTTCTTCTTTCTCACCTTCATATATGGGCATCTTGGTCTATTTATCCATTCTGAAATAATACAGTGGGTTTCCTGTTTTGTTTATGCTTGAACACCATTAGGAGAAAAGAAAGCCTTACTCTGTCTGATGCATTACTACGACTAACATCTGGAACATGAATGCTGCATGTTTTGCCAGTCTCATTTGGAATAATCCTAGCTGTAAATGTGCTAGATGTACACCTTTGTATTTCCTTTCATGGAAACACCAGCTTATCCTTATTACAACTGAAGAATTAGGCATCATTTGACCCAAACATCTGTGAAGAGCTGGTCACAACAGTCGTTCAATACAGTTGTACTACTAATCAACTGTTTTCCCACTAGGCATTTTCTGTTTATCATAGGGAGAACAGCTATTTGTTCTATCTCTAGTTTCTAGGCTACCTTAAGAAGTTAAAATTGGGTGTTCTATAGAGGCTGGTCACAGGGTGGCAGTGATCACAAGATGACAGCCATTAAACTGATGTATGGACTGGCCAGAGATGACTGGAGTCGATTCTAGCAAATGGTACTAGGAGGAAAAGAAGTGCAGTGCACAGCATTAAGTTTTATTAGCTTTGCAAGTCGTAGGATCTATGTCACATGGAAGAAGGAGTGAGCAAGCCAGGTGGAGTATCAAGGCATTGTCCAAGCCTGCAGGGAAGCAATTAGGAAGGCCAAAGCTCAGCTGAAGTTGAAACTAGTAAGTGATCTGAAAGGCGAGAAGGAAAGCTTCTACAGCACATTATCAGAAAATGTGAAGCAAAGGAAAACAGGAGCATGCTGTGGGGCTGAGGCTCTAGTGACAGCAAAAAAAAAAAAAATTAGATACTCAGTGCTTTCTCTGCCTCAGTTTTTACTGGTAAAATGTGCGCGTACACAGCTTCTTAAGCCTTGTGAAAGACCTCAGCAATGAGGCATGACATGAAATAGAGAAAGGTAGTGACCTGTTTAACAAGTGGGACGGGATGGGATGGGATGGTTGGGATGGGATGGGATGGGATGGGATGGGATGGGATGGGATGGGATGGGATGGGATGGGATACAGCGGGTGTCAGTGGTGCTGTGGGAACTGGCCAATGTCATTGCAAGGTCACTTTACCATCTTCAGAAGGTTATGGCACTCAGAGGACATTCCTGATGTCTGGAATAAGGCCAACACTGCACATCTATTTCACAAGGGCAAGGAGAAGACTCTGAGGAGCAAGGGAATAGTCATCCTAACCTTGGGGTTTAGGACAATAATGGGAGTAAAGTCTCCTGGAAGCTATAGCCAAACACACAGAGTGTGTTCCCATCACAAAGTGAGTGGGAACTGCCAGCTTGGATTTACCAGGGGCAGCCCATGCCTGACTGACACCGGAAGGACTAATTGCCCTGTATGCAGTGTTGTGCATATGTGATGTGGTAATACTGCTGCGTACTGAGAGTTGAAGCAGTTTGACACCATTTCAGGTAAATGGAAGTGGTCCAGGGTACTATGTCTATAAAACAGTGAGTGCCTTAGACTTCCTTTACTTGTGGTCAACTGGAACTGTGAAGGACAGTGACTTTGATCTGTGTCTATGCCTACTTGTCTGGCAAACCCTATAAAACATGGTTTAGAAAAATTTTTCAGATGGGGCTGGCACTCGGTTGTGCTTAGTTTAGCTTCTTATATTTTGTTTCAATAGGAGTTGTAAATCAGTTCTGCATCTTTGGTAAATCGGTTCCAGTTTTTTAACGTGGTATGTGCAGGGAAAACAGCAACATCTAAGTAGCTCACATATCCCTCTATACTCAATATGATTTCCAGTTGTGATCCCCGTAGGTTTTCAAATGTGTGCAATAGGGCTCATATCCACACCTGGATTCATTGTTCTGCAATGAAGTTGAACAGGCTAAACCCAGCCTTGCCTACTGGTGGTGGTACCCAAAAACAAAAGAGGGAATTTTAAGCAAAGTAAAAGGGAAAGGCTGAGCTGGCTGTTCCTTTCCCTGCAAAGTCGTCCTTTGCAGGTCTTTTCAGCCTGGGTATTTCCATCTGGTTTGTATACCTTAGCAGGTACTCCCAGTTCCTCACTCACACCCTATTGGTATACCTGTGTCCCTACAGTCTGGTCTTGTGATTAAATGCTCTGGGAAGATGTACAGCTGGAGAGCTGCTGGAAAGCCTGGAAACACATGGTTGTTTTCCACTAGCCTTTGGAGTTCTTTTCTTTATTTAGTGAAAGTTAATTACTTTGGTATTTTCAGATGTTTATTCAATGTTTTGTAACTCTTCTTATCACAGTCACTTTCCAAATCTGTAGACATTATAAATTTGTAGACACCGGTTAATGCAAAGTGCAGTTAGAAAAATCTCCAGACAGGTCTTAAACAATTCCCAACTTATGAAATGGATTAACTTTATTACACATTATGAAATCTAACACCTTTCTGAGTCTCCAAATGATGAAACAAGACTGTTACATTTAGTATATTCATATGGCTGTGCCCGAAATATTTCTGTAGAAATTAGGGAACGATTTGCAATAATATCAATACTGCAAATGCAATGATACATTATAATCTTCCGTTTCTAGATCTTCGTCCCTGCCCAGCATACCACGGCAAATCACAATCGATACAAAGCTAAACTTAGCACTGTTATGTCTGCCAAGTGATGGCCAGATGCAGGGGCAGACCTATCCATTTTAGGGGCTCTCCATTCTAGAGATCCAACTCCCTGTGTGTTCATCCTTTGCATTCCTGCAGGAGCAGCTCAGAACAGAGCTGTCAGCTGACTCAGCCCTGCTCTTCCTTGATGCCAAGGAGAGTTTTTGTCACTGATTTTAAAGAAAACACGCTTGAAGCTTAAAATATGAGTGGGGAAAAATTCAAGGTTGAGTTTTCTGAGAAACAGCAAAGAAAATGCTATTCTCAAAACACAAAGTTATTTGGTATGTAACCACAAAGTTCTAAGGGGGCGAAAAATAGGAGGGATTGGGCCCTCTCTGAAGAAATTCCTGTACCAGAATCTAATATGACTAATTTTGCTAGTGTCAAGATCTCAGAGATGCATTTTTCAGGCTGACAGAAAAACTGCCAGTTCACGATCCAAATGAATAAAACCCAGAGAAATTTGCTGTTTCCTAATGGCTATGCCCTGGAGGCCTTGTCTGTACACTTAACTAGTGCAAATCAGTATAATTTTTGAAGCCAATAAAGTCTATAATGATTTATACTACTGAAAGATTAGGGTTATGATCAGTAGTACCTAAAAGGCATTCCTTTTAAAAATGCCAAAAAAAGATTTAATATTTTGAGTGACTGAAGAGGATTTCCATTCTTATGCAAGAAACTTTAGAATAGGGAGATAGTTACTGAAACCTCCATAGCCATATCCCTTACATGAGATTACAGTGTCTTCATCTATCAGAGGTGTCACTGCTACTCTACCAAAGAAACTCAGGATTCATTTGCCTTCAAAAACAAGCCTTATCCGGCAGGATGATTACACTACACAAAATGAGAGTGTCTTCTACTAATTGAGTCACTATAGAGGAGAAACCAATACCATGACTATAAAAAGGGGTCTTTGTATACTGAGCAGAGCTTGCAAAGGTAAGAGATATGACAGCAGCATTCATAAATGTCTAAAGGCACTGAAGAGCTTTATCAGTGAGATCAGTTAACAAATGACATAACATATAACTCCTGAAGATGTAAAGCATGCAGTTCCTTCTCCAAATCAGGCTCATAAAACATGGAACTGCTGAGTGATATTTCCCCACTGGTTAAAGGACAATGGCAAGGAGCTCTGATATCCTTAGAAGCAAAATAATAATACACGTGTGTGTAGAAAAGGAACACAGCAGCTCTCTTGTGTGGTGAACCATACCCTAAAGCTATTGACACTACCAGAGGACTACAGAGCCCCTAAGCTCCTGCAGGAAGGACAGAGAGGAAAGCTCATTTTTTTTTTAATTCTGTAGGAAAAAAAAAGGAGTTGGGACTTATCTTTCTCTGTCCTGACTTCACAGGTCCATTTATATGCAATGAGAGGAAAGAATGAGGACAAAGTGCCTAAATTCATTTAGCAATACTTTGAATGATTTTTTACAAGAAGTAATTTTACCAAGTCCTATACAATGGCTGCAAACCACTAGAGTAAGATCATGATTTCTTTGTTGGAAAGTGTTGGTTGCCTCCCCATTAACAAATTCAGCACCTTGCAATGTTCAGGTCCAGTGTTAACATGAATTGTGAATGAAAATATTGACTTAGCTCCAAAATGTTTCCAGTTGCATTGGAGAAGGATGTCTTATAGCCGCCAGAAGAAATCCTGTGAGAGCCAGGAAGCAGTTTTGATAAATTAGCAAAGTCAGTTTTTAGCATTTCTGTTTTGACTTGAAAAAGGTTTGCTGCCATATGCATTTGTACTTTGGCAATGCTTGCTGACAGAACAGAGGCTGTCTTGGCATATTACTTGTCAGAGCAAAATAGATTTGGCTGTCATTTCCATAATAAGTATAATTCATATTGCAGTGTCTAAAAAACATATGCAAATATCAATATGAGATTAATTTGCCTTAAAGGAGCTTGTAGGGGACTCACAATTAAACAGGTACAAGGCCAGATGAAGTTATAATATGAAAAACTCATCCTCCCATCATATTTCTTTTGTGTTCAATTTATGAATGGGTTAACTAAGTATGCCGCTTCAAATATGTAGAGGCCAGTTTACCCATTCTTGCAAAACTCATACCCATGTAATGCAATTAACCTAAGCAATTTATATCAAAGAGAGAGCTATAAAAATGAATAGCAGAGGTCTGTGCACGCAGAATTTTGCCAGTGGTTTCAGAGGGTCTGTCCAGTAGCTATTGTTATGAAAACACCAAAGCCAACTTTATACAATCTGCTTCTGACTAGAGGTGGGAAGCTGATTCTTCATGCTAGGCAACTCAAAATTGTTCTGCTCATACATGAAATTGAGAAAGAATAAAGTGAACAATACATGAAAGAGTTCTTACCTGCCTACAAAGTACCATGTAGACAGACTTCTGCTATAAGAAAGTACGTGGTCCCTTTGTATATTTTATAGGGGCTTACAGATCTAAAATCTCTTTTATATTTGTGTCAAAAACTGGTGTTAATTGTTATAATGATACAAATAATTGCACTGATACAAAGAGCCTAAGACCATAATCCCATAGCTGGCAGCAGCATGGAGCCAGGCTCATACAAGTTTGCAGTGACACAGAACTTATTGCATAATGCTCTTGCATATATATAGTTGAGAGGCATGTTTTTCTGCCACTGTAAACTAAACAGGGTACAGCTGAGAATCAGGCCCACACATATAGATACAAATTTACAATTTCTTCATTGTCTTTTACAATCTTTAATCTAGCTGGTTTTGCAATGTACAAGGATTTATAATACAAAGAAATGGGGACAGATGACATTCCATAGCGACGATGTCTGGCATACTAAGATTATGTATTTCAATAAAATGAAATAGCTGGTTTTCAAAAGGCACAGGTAGATAAATAAAATGTGATCCCTATATCCCTACTTCCAAACGTTAGAAATGTTATTCAGCTTTTACATGCAGGGTAGAAATCAAGTAAGTTGGATTTGTGCTATAACTGTGCTATACCTTCTTTCATTTTTAAGTTTATACATAGACCATGATAAGTACAAGGGACAGTTGAAGGAAAGAAGATAAATCACATTTCAAAAGTGTGTGATTTAGAAAACTTGGGTCCACCTTCAGAAGTGAATGAATTTCTTGAGCACATGTCACCTACCTGCTGTGCAACCTAATTATGTCTTTAAGGGTCTCCATGATAGTGTTTCCTTTGCTAAAGATAGAGAGAAGTACTTGGAAGAATTTTTAAAATGCCTTGGTATGAAAATCCCCTAACATTGTCAACATTTAAATCCTTTTAAAGATCTGGTTCATGCTGCCCAAGTCACTTCAGAAGGTGCAACAAACTCCCAAATTATGTAGGGCTTTTTCTATAACAGGTTTTGTAATCTTTAGTTCTTAGCTGTTACTTCTAAGTTCCCTGTAAAACATAAAGGAATACATGTTACACCAGCCTGCTCAGCTCCATCAAACCATAGTTTATGTCAAGGAAAAAGTAAAAGCTAAGGTCCAGCTGCCTGAGTACTTTGGCGTATGACTGTAGGATGATGGGAGTTGATGATCTCCAATCCCCAGTTATAGGCCCCTTCTTTGGATTAAATATCTGATTCCTCTATGCACACTCAGAGCAACCATTTCACAATTCCACTACTAGTGCACAGAGGCAACCTCACTGTTCCCTCACTTTTTTTCTCTCTTTCAATTAGCACTGCAGCTGAATGAAAGAATAATAAGGACAGTTACAGAAATGAAGTCTAACAAGGTAGAGATTAATAACACGAAAAGTATTTCAAGAGAGCATCATAATAGAAAAAGTAATCTTGTGAAACTCAAACTTTCATTCTAAAGTGGAACATAAATACTGTTTAAGTCGTTGATGTTTCTAATGCAGCAGAAGCTGTAAGTTTTGATCAGGATATTAAGACCTTATTTTTAAAGTCTGTTCTCAAAAATAACTCTTATATTTTGCAAAAGCATCATGTAGAAGGTGAATAAAAAGCACTTATTGATTTAAAAAAGTCACATTCATCCTGCAACACCTTAATGGTGTTTGAAGGCTTCCATGCAAGCTCTGAAACAGTCTAATCCTCATTAATATGTAAAATCTTTTCTTCTCAGAGATATATTATTTTAGGTCAGAAAAAAAATTAAAATTCTACCAAATAAGAAAAATAGATATCTAAAAATATATATCTATCTGAAATCTAAAATATTTCTTAAAAACAGAAGAACTAGAGAACAAAAAGTATTGAGGATAATGCTTTGCAGTGTGTTAGAGCAAATTAGCTTTCACTTTGCATAAATATACAATGCACAAGTTTTATTCTTTATTTTACAACATTCAACAAAGGGACTACTTATCATAATTTTGACATTCTATAGAATAACAGTGGCAAGAAGAAATAACAAAAACTATCTGAAAGTTGCTGCAAGTGGGTGTTCACTTCATAAATGCCACAAATACTAAAACCAGAAATGCTTACAGAACTTTCATACAGCCCTGAATCAAAAGTCACTGCAATGAAAATTGATGCTTTGCTTACTCTTCTGTTTTTGTTTGTCTACATTGTAAAGCAATGTTAACCACCATCCTGGGTGTACACACTCTTTACTGAGTGGAAAAAGATATTAATTTGAGCTAGTGATACTACCAGTAGGAAGCTTGAAATTCACTGCTATCAAAATTTCAGCTTCACAAAAAAATGTAACTCTTGTGCCTGTGTGTGAAATTAGCATATGTACCAAATTTTAGTAATTGAAAAACCTTAGTCTCCTTTGATGAATGCAAAATAAATCAATATGGTTATCACAATGATGGGTGCAAGAAAAAGCAGTTTTCATAGTCAATATATCTGACAAAACATGATCTCCTCTACAAGATATCATTATTCTATGTCTAATGACTCTCAGACTTGGGACTTGTTCAAAATCTGCAAAACCCAGTTATCTACAACAACTTCTCCAGTTCCCAGTGACCAGCAAGGGACTAAAGTGCAAATTCAGCTCTTCATCCATTTCCTGTACCTCAAATGCTTCAAAGTGTTTGGCAGGTATTGGCCAACTCCTGTGCCAAAATTCCCTGCTTCCAACATGAGGCCATTTTGCTCTTTTCTTCCACTCCTTTTTAGTGCCAGAAGAGATGAGTTATCTGCAGACCAGGTCTTGTTAGACCTCTGCATTGCAAATTAATTGTTTTGGTGCAGCCATGCACTGTTAAATAGAACAGGACAGCAGCCTGAGGTCAATCTTCAAATTGAGGTCAATTGCACTCCTGTGGGGCAACCTGAGGTCAGTCTCAAAAATTACTTTAAAATATCCATACTGGCTTACTCATGGTACAAGAAAAATTCTTTTTTTTGCCTCCTAGCCATCCAGTTTATTTTACTTAAAAAAAAAATCAGATCTTTGGTATTTCTTGGAATCAGTAATATTGTTTCACTGTCATGACCAACATTAATGCTGAGAAAATAACTTAGATTAGACACAAGTCAATTGCAGACGAGTAAGTTTTAATATTGTCAGTCACAGCAGCCTCCTGGGGGTTTTCCTTAGTAAATTAAAAGGCTTTTCTTTTCCTCTAGAACCATCTTATCACTCATTTCACCATCAGAAAAACACTCTGAAGATAATAGCAAGAGATTCTTTTAAAGGAAAATATATCTAGTTTAATTTCATCTCCATTTTAAGAGGGAGGATTGTTCTATATTATTAGTTACTTGGGTTCATGTTTTTCCATGCATACACAAGTGATAACAGCAACATTTATATAAGGTGAATTGACTGAGAATTGTGATTTCACTTACCATGCTCAACTAAGACTGTCCCAAAATAAAGACTGTTCTTTACAGCTGTGCCTCTTACATTGCTTGTGTATGATGTTTGCTTGTAAACTGGCAATTCACTCCTGCCCTGTCTCGTAACTCTTTATTCCCAGGCTCCACACTTTCTTCAGGATTTGGCAACGTTCATCATTTTGATTATGTCACCCATTTGCTCAGCAAGTAATTTACTATCTTCCTTTAAGAATCAGGATACTATTTCAGGGGTAACTTCTAACATTTAAGGCACTTAAGGTGCCAGGTCCAATTCACTTACTGCTAATGATTGATGTCTACTTTCTCTCTTGACTTGAAACTCAAGTCTGGATTTGTCTGTGTCTGTTCCCACTGTGCCTTGTGTGCAGCGTGGATGTGAGAATTTCTCAAATGCAGTAGTAATCCTGAACAGTTCCCCAACTTTCATTGTATTTCATTCAAATGGAGAAATTCAAAATGCTTTCATCAGCCTTATCATCTCTGAATGTGTGCGTTTCATTTCTCAGCTTCAGTTCATTTTCAAAATATAACAAGGCATTGATTTTGCAAGACTGTTTTGTAACAGTCCCAAGATGCTGTAATCAGAGGTTTTTCTATCCTATAATCAGAAGAGAGGATATGACCTAATTCAGCTTCTTTGCATTATGCATTATAACACCTGACCACATAGCTCTTGCCTTCTTCCCAGCAAGATAAGGCACCAGAGCAGTGGTGCAGCATGGAGCAGGGTCCAGCTGAGGGTGCCAGGGGTGGAGGAACCCCAGGTAGGGTGTCATGCAGGGTGTCATGCAGGGTGAGCACAGTCTGCCTCTCCCACAGCACTCACCTCTGGAATCCTCAGCAAGGGTCAATCCTACACCTGATGTAGCTTTTCTCTCAGCCACAGTATAGATCTCTCTCAAGTGTTTCCCCAGTCTTCTCTGAGGCACACAGCATTGTTCCATGAGGAGCTTTACAGGTCTGTTACCTACAAGTGAAAACATGTCAGGATCCCTTGGTTCCTGTACAGGAAGAGAGAATGAGCACTCAATTCCCAGTTGTACCTTTCCTACAGCACACATGAACTCCAAAGATGCCTCTTCCCCCTCTCTTTTCCAGTAAGAAGATCACTCTGTTTGACCTTTCCTGGTACAGAATGCCACAGAATACTTGTCACTCATAATTCCTTTCTTCAGATTTTTCTTCGTTTTACCATAAGAACACTTACATTTCTGGAACAAGAGGACAAGAATGGTACAGAGTACTCAGGGTGCAGTTGGACCACAGCTACAGAACTGTAGTGTTGTTTTCCTGTTTGCTTTCCACCCCTTTTCTAATTTCACCTTAAAATCCATTCTTTTTCTCTGACAGTGAGCTGATGTTTTTCTGGAGTTCTCTGTGACAAGACCCAAGGTCTCACTCTTTGGTAGTAACAGGCATGTCAGAGGACATTATTTAGTATGCAAATTTAGGATTATTATTTCCCATCTGCACCACTTTATCTATACAGATTTTTTTCTTCCATCCTGCTTTCTAGTCTCATAAGGCCATTCTGCAAGTTCTTAGAGTCAGCCTGGAGGCTGACTCCCCCAGCTCAGCTATTTTTGTCACCTTGCTGTTTGCTGTGCTTTCCAGGTCACTTACAGTCATGTTGTATAGCACAGTTCTTGGAAGAGCCCTCTTTTCAATCCTGAAAACCAAAGATTTAGTCCTGCCTTCTGTTTATGTTTCTGTGATTAGTATCCATCCAAGATAGGGCCTTGTCTCTTATGCCACAGCAATTTCATTCTTTAAAATCCTATGGTGAGGGACTTGATCAAAAATCTCCTGAAAATTCAGGGTCATCCTTAATGACTTGCTCATTGCCCTCTCAAGAGCCTTGCATTGTGTTTAAAGGTCAGGAGTAGCCTTTATAGAAACTATGTTTTGTCTTTCCATAAGTCACATTTATCCTGTTTTCCACTAATTCAATCTTTTATCATGTCTTCTGTTGATTTACCAAGTGCAGGCACCAGGCTCACAGGGTTGGAGATCTTCCCTAGAAACCTCTTTAAAATTTTGTGCCACATTTACCACTCTCCCCTTCTCAAAAATGAGTGAAACCTTAAAGTTTACACATCACCATCAATAATTGAACTATTTCATCCTTTAATTCTCTTAAGACTCTTGGGTGAATATCACACAGTCTCCGTGATCTCTTAGTGTTTATTCTACCTCCTCATTGAATTACTTCCACAGTTTCTTCTGTTTCAGGAAATCTCTTGCTGAGTCCTCTTTGAGGGTTTGGGGCTCCCCTCAGTCTTCCTACAGTGAGCATCAGAGCAAAACACTTATTTATCATCTCTGCCATAGCCTTGTCCTTGCTGAGCTCTCCTCAAATAACCCCATCACCAGCTGACCTGCAGAGCTGGCAGTGTTTCCTTCTGCTCTGCTGGGGGAAGGGTTTAGACCTGCCTTGATGTAGAGTGAAGCGTACTGTCTATAGGGCCTATGCATATTTGCTATAAAAAGTGGTTACTTGGCCAAGGATTTCAGGATGAGAAAGGTGGTCTCAAGTTAAGACAGTTGAACAATGGCCTGGAAAGCTGGATTTATGTCACTGTCATATGAACTGGGCAAGTGATTTATTTAAGTCTTCTGTTTGTGTTATTTGTGCACTCCTGATTTCTCGAGTGACTGATTCGATAACTCTCGTACACAAGCAGTGCAGCGCAATTTAGAATGTATAAAGTAGCACACCAAAAACTCAGAACTCATAACCTCAAATCTTAGAGGACTGGGGGGATTATTTTCAACTCTCTGTGTCTCAGTTCAGCACTTGCAAAATGGAATAATGCTACTCTTCACCTCAGAGGGGTTTTGTGCATATAAATTCATTAAAGTTTGTAAAATGTTCAGGTACTATAGCAACAGGCACCATAGAAAAACCTGGAAGGGACATAGTAATTATCTTCATGGCAAGGTTTGGATACTGTGCAGTAAATAAGGCATGGGGGACATATTGAGCAATAGGAAGAGAACTAAAATTGAATATTTGCTTTTCAGTTAAGCTCCTTCTGTCCTATGCATAGACTGAAGCACAAATACTTTAGAACAAAATTCAAATGTGACTGTGTAATTAGACAATGTCATAATGCTCACACCCACTGGGGCTCATTTAGGGCCATACAAGGCAATTCTTAGGGTTTGGCAAAGACACCAGCCATTAAAAATAGGGTTTTAAATTAGACAAAAGGTCAGGAAACTGTAATGAAAGGCAGTTCAATTCTCTTCTGCTACTCCACTGAATTGCAATTTGGAGGGGTAATAAATATTGCATACAATTTTCAAAAGTACTTTAGAGATTTGAGACCCTAAACTCTACGAGTGTCATCATAAACCTAAGCTGCTATTACTCCAGCTAGAGGAAACTCTGCTTGTTCCAGAAATGGATGCATTAGGATGATATGTCAGCATGGCACTCCATGCAGAGAGAAAAACCAGGAGAGGAAGCACACAATAAATTGTCCTTAGCCAACATGTTTGGGCTAGTATCCTGGCATACTGAGTAACTTAAGTTGGAATGCTGGACAAGTAAGGTATTGACACAAATTTGATTAATACGATTGAGTTTGACAGAATTTGGTGCTGATTTACAGCCAATTTTTGCTAACTTTACTCAAGCTGATTCTCAGACTACTCCAACAGCTTTCCTGCTGAAATTGGTGGAGTTGCAAGCAGTGAATAACATTCAGTGTAAGGGGTTCCCACTCTACATTACAGAGAGAGAGGAACAGAGAGGAGTGAGCATACAGAGGAATTACATTCTTTAACTGCTTTATTTAACTAAGTTGAGCAAATTCTTTCTCAAAAACTGAGAAACTGCTAAGACATTAATTTTCATACAGAAAAGTAAAATTTCTTTATTTTAAAGTTGTATATGAAATGTCCATTTATATATGGGATGCTGTGGTTGACAGTAAAGACTCCATCGATTACGACAAGGCCTAACTTTCACCCATAAACAACTTAATCTACCTTGAAATTATGAACTCAGCTAACCCTGCCAAAATTCATTATGGAGTCAAAGGAAGGCAGATTTTGAGAATGTAGGAGGCAGCAATTTTTGCTAGAAATCTAAGCAGCAGACATAATTTGTATTTTTAAGAATATTTGCTATAAATAATAGGTTTTTTATTTGTCAGTATTATCCTTATGATTTATTTATTTTTTGTTATTGTATTGTTAATTATTTAATGTTTAAGACTGTAAAAACCTACAGCAAGTAGAAAATAACTGATCATCATAGCAAACATCATTAGAGTTCTAGAATCAACTTTTTTTTTTTTTTTATGGCAGAATCTGATTTGGGCATTTGTTATTGACACACACACAATCATTTTAAGTGCAGTTAAGTACACCATCTGCCTTTTCTCTCTGCCTGTGTCTGTGTAGCCATACACAGTGATCTGCTATTCCAGGAGTGTCTGGTGCCTGTTATAGCTGCACCAGTTGCACTACATTCAGCTGAGTAGGCATTTCCCTTATGAACCCTGATTTTCAATGTTTAAAAACTAATTTGAAATTGCATAAAGCTCAAACATGGCATGCACATTTGCAAACCAGATGTGTTTCTGTTTATTCTTTTACTTTTAAATGCCAAAAATGGCAGGGTTTAAAGAGTCCATCCAAACAGTATAACATTTACAATCAGCAAAGCAGATCTGCTCTCAGTTTGGGGATGTGGTTGAAAGATGTTTGAAAGTGGGTCTTACTTAGCCTTTTGGTCATTATTTGTATCTCACTTCCCTTAGCTAACTGCTATCAGTACACAGCGTGAACTGCAAGCCACAGTTAATGAAGGGGCTTGAGCACATCTATGACAAACCACTGGCATTTGGCATAGGGGGAAATTGTTCTGATTTACCCAGCAGCTAGACAGGCTTGATTCTATTAATCCCAGGGTAGAAGTTAAAACAGTCTTTATGTTTCTCTCTGAATCTGAGAAACCTAAGGAGAGAGATAGAGAAGCCCTCCAGAGACAAATTCTGTGAAAGAATTCAAATTCATAACAAGATGTAAAAAGGAAAGAAGGAGAGGAGGAAGGAATGAATTAAAAACATTTTCATTTAAACACAGTTTGCCAGTTTTTCTGACCATCTGAGCTTTGTGTTGGGAAGATACACTGCAGCAACATCTCTAAATTAGGGGCTCTAAACCTACGAAAGGTCTGCTGAAGAATTATCAGTCATATCTCAACTTCATCTACAAGTTCCCAAGGCATTTATTTTCCCAGGTACTCTTACAAGTGCTTCTCCTGGGGCAATGAATGCTTATCTTCTATCAAATACTCCACTGCAACACCAGCTACACCTCACCTCTCCTTAGGAAGTCCTATTTGCAAACCAGTTCACTGGTTAAAGCACTCAGCACCCAGCCAGGTTCCTGTGCACAGCACCTGCAGGGAGCACAGCCCACACCACCTTTGGTAAGTGTGATACAGAGTTTTCAGCCAAACCCTGAAGTTCTAAAAGAATTTCAAGAGGCTTCTTTGCACATTCCCCTCTAATTAGAGAGACGTGTGTTTGAACCATTTCATGCTGAGGAAGGTATTGAGCCTGGGTGTCTCACTTCCTCAGAGAGTGCTCTGATCTCTAACAGGAATTGAGGAAACCACCTCTCCCTGCCTGAACATTAAAGGGAAGAGAGAGCTGGGTCAATTCTTTGAAGAAATAGTTACAGAAGACTGCTGTCAGGAGAAGATTCCAGATTTATGATCCCCAGTGCAAGAAGGCACTTGCTCATTACTTGGAGTGAAGCAGTGGGTGCCAGAAGAGGGAAGGGTTCACACTCCCAGGTGTCACCTCCTACCTGCTTCACCTTGACATGGTCAAGAACAACAAGAAATTTAGATCAATATGAGGAGTGGTTAGGTTCTACTCAGAAGTCAAGCACTATCATCTATAGATATTTTTATTACTGAAAATAGTCAGGTTTTCAGTTTCGTGCTACTTTCCCCTTCACCCTCTGCTATCCCCTGGCTCCAGTTTGATGCTGCTGCATCTTCAGTCAAGGGCTGCAGATTCAACTGTTGCTTGGTTCCCACAAAGACAGGTCCAGTGCTGGGTGATTTGTTGTGTGATTTGTGGGTCACCAGTGTTTACACTGGTAAGCAATATTATAGGTCTCACATCTGAGGCAGCACCTTAATGTAAGGTGAAAGGTGTTCTAAGAACGATTTTCCTGAAAATGTATCTTCAGCAGGGGAGAATAAAAGCGTGTGATTAATCTTAAACACATTAGTTCTAATGAAGTCAGTAGGGCTACTCATTGACATGAAATTAACACATAAAGTCTTCATAGGATGGGAGTATATATATGAAGAAAATTGCTTTCTCATTCCATTTCACAGGAATCCAGGACCAGATCTTGCTCTTGTGATGGCTTCTTCTCATCACAAGAGAGATGAGGAAATCCTCTCATCAGCTGTTCAGCCAGCCTCTTACTTTCCAGCTGCTCTGCTTAGACCCTTCTATAATCTCTTGTGTTCTCCCTCCACACATGCCCAAGGTGCCAAAAGGGTCCTTTTTAAGTTCTGCATTGGTCACATATTTCTTCTAAAAGAGGGGTTCAGAGAGCCTGTTAATAGTTCTTGACATTGACATAAAAACAGATGAAGAAAAAGCAGCAACCTAGTTAATTCATGTTAACTGAGGTCAGAAGTAAGAAAGGGGCAGGTGAGTTCAGACTCTAGTGGGCCACTCTCTAGCCTCTTTGCTTTATGAGTCTGGGTTCTTTTGATTTTATTTATGGACTAATCTTTATCAGTATAATCAGTATTGGCTCCCCAAGGACATAGCTGTTACTCACATGAGACTTTACTGCTGTTTAATGCAGTGTGGGGTGCTTAGGGGGAGAGTAGGAGATGTACAGGAATGTCTCCCCATTGTGTTACTCAGCTCTGAGCATACAAAGCAGAGGCTTAAGGAAAACAAATAATGTGGAAATCAGGAGAAATGAAGAAAGTGAGAGCAAACAAAAGCAGCTGAGACGCAGGAAATCTGAAAAAGGCACAGTATCATAAAAGATGGATGGAAAAACGACTTAATATTGTTGCCTGCCTTAAATCTTCCACCACCATGGTGATTGCTATAAATCCCATCCTTGGAGCCTAACTGCATTGTTTAGTGTATAAGGAACATTGATGCCTATTACCATGAATTCTGCTCCTTCATGCTGGAGTTCTGGCTGTTGCACAACTAAGCCTTGCACTTTGTCAAGTAGCCAGAGACTTTCCCAGTACAGAGAAAAAACTGTGCTATAAATGATGCAAGCATTGAAAAATTATCAGCATTGTTAGAAATGTTAGGACGCTTCTCGCAATGAAAAATAAAATCTATATTTATATCCTAATCATATAAGTGAGAAGTTTCTGCCATTTTTGACTGATTTTTCAGAGATAATTTAATTCTGAGATCTATCTACATATAGATATATACATAGATAGATATATACATATATGTATATAAAGGTTTTCATTGGAAAATTAATAATTTTGAAGTTGTTACATAATCTACTTAGAATTTTAAAAAAAATATTTTGGAAAAGCAGTGTGAAAATTTAACAGTAGTATGAAAATCATGTCTGGAAAGGGCACATGTAGGCTTTTAGTCACAATCTGGTAAGCCAAGATACATCCCAATTCCTTCTCCAGCTGTCAACTGTTCGTTAGCTAATTTTCAAAAGTCTTTGCAATACACAAAATTGTGTGTTAAAAGTTCACATTTCTGGGCTTGAAAATTGCATTACTTATTCATGTCTATCTTATCACAATAAAGAAGGAACAAGTAGATGGCCATAACAACATAATTTAAAAAGAGGAATTATTTGTTCCTGTTATGGAGACACTGTTTTCTTTTGAATTGGTTTGAGCAAAAGGCAGCAACAAGACTACTTAGCATGGTAAAAAGTCACCTACCTATGTTTATTTTCTTTTCAAAACCCTTTATTTTTCAATTCTATGAACAGCTTAAAACTATTTTAGACACATAAGTTAACAATATTGGCAAATAAAATATCATTATGATGTACTCACCTACAAATCTCTCTTTATCACTTTCTGTAATGCCCCACATTCCAACCATTTCTTTGTAGGATTAGAGTGCAAAATGGAAATCATTCAAATATGTGAAGAGCATAAATGTTCTCAAGGAAAATACGGTTCTCACTGTGGCAAAGACTGCAATGTTTATATGCTCTTTATATTAATGTGAATTACGCCATTAAGATGTACCTCTACTCACAATTAGTGGAATAATACAAAAAACTAGAACCAAAAAGGACTCAAGCTGATAATGAAAAACACCCCAGAACTTCTGGAGAGGTAGCAAATAGAGCCAAATGTGCTGTTAGTGTTTCATATTTTCCAGGTACAATGTTTCCTAAGACATTGTCCACACTGAGGAATGATAGCAATTGCTGAAGCCCATTGTATCACTGTCTCCAGATTTCAGCACTGTTCTCCTGAAAAGGTTATTAGGTCTGAAAGTGCATAAGTGGACTAAAAAGAAGGAATTCAGTGTTTTTAAAAATAAATAGAAAAGCTTTATCATTATGGTGTACAGTAAATAAAAAAGAACAAGATCCAGTTGTCACAGGTTCTACACCTGTATATAACAAGACTACAAACTTTATTTACCTGAAGTTGGACCTCGTATCTAATTCTCCACCAAAAAGGTTGTTTTCATTTTCAATTTAGTTTCAATCAGGTGAGAACACACACATTTTCTGTGAACATCAACTTGGATTTCATCACGTTGGTTTCACACATGTGCCCAGGTTTTCAGCTGAGCTCACAGGGACACAGTAGCAGATAAGCTTAGCCCTGAGATCAAGGAGAGAAAAATCATGTCAAGTATTACAGGATAGCCAAAGGAAGCAGCTCTCAGATTTGTTAGTGTAACACTGTGTATCAGAATTGGGATTGAAAGGGTGCTGTGGATCCAGTCACTTTGGGAGCAGAACGGAATACTTTGCTCTCTGCGCTCAATTAGAAAAACCTCATTTATCAAATGAATTGCTTTTCCACAGTATTCTTGAGGACTGAGACAGAAGCAATGAAATATTCACAGAAATGCAGACAATTTGTGAAAAGTCTTTTTCTTTAGGATCCTGCAGTCTGCTTTGAAAAGGAGCAAGAAACGTAAACCATGCTATTGTGTGGCTCCCGTGTAAATTAGCTCTATGGGAATCCAAAATAGAGCAGATTTATGCTAACAACAGGCTGAGGGAGATTACTTGCAAACAACAAAGGCAGCCTGGCCAGCAGTTTAGGCCTTCTCTTGTTAAGAAAATTTTCCCATCTGTAGCTAAATCAATTAGTTATACCAGTGCAAACCCCTGATAGAGACATGCTGCACCAGCATGAATTGGGGCTTAAAGCCATTTAGGTTAATTCAATAAATCCTTGTCAGCATTGCTTTGAAGCAAAGGATACCATAGAAGCAAAAGTTTATTTGGGGTAAAGAGACTGACTGACATGTAGGTAGGTATCAAGCTGTCATTCTTTTGGCTACAAGCATGTGCAGCTGAGTGAATATATGTGGCAGGTTGGATTTGGATCTCATCTGAAGCCTATGTAATGAAGAATGACGCTTCTTCCCTTGCAGCCTTTTCTATTCAATAACTGGTCTTTAACTAATTCTCAAATGCTTTAATCATGAGATGCAACAAGACAATTACACACCCTGACCCTCTGCGCCCCACAGTGCCTGAAGTAACACCAGACTGTCATCTTCCTCTCCAGCTCTCTCCTCCCAACCCTCCCCATTTCCATGTGCCATGGTGGCCAAGCCTACCACTTTCTTTCTCATCTGCAGGAGCACACTGTCTGAGGAAATTGTCTGGGACTGCAATCCCCAGAAATGCTACGTGAGTTAGTAGCTTGCATATTCAGAGGTGCGCTCTGGGGAGGTCATCAACACTGCTACAAGAGGAAAGAGCAGCTACAACAAGGCATGCTGCTCTCTCCCCCTCATTAGTGCTGACACTGGTCACTGGCTGGGGCTGGGGGAGAGGCAGCAGCGTGTCAGAATCAGACCAAGAGATCTCATTTTCTCCAAGCTCTATTGTTCTTTCTTCCCAGCTGTAGAAGAGAGTTCGTTTAAATTGATTGCTTGTCCAGATTTCCTAAACACCTGATGTTCTAGGGAAAAAATTATTTAGAAGTTAAGAGATTATAGAAAATTATTGCATGAATATTTACCTGTGTCATCTATAAACCATAAATTAAATGTTTCATCTGATTCTCACAAAGTCAGTTCTTGTTTCCTGGACTTTATAAAACACCATCTGCAGAATTATATAAGTATTTGAAAACAAAACACTGTTCTAAATTTTTAAAGCACATATGCTCTTGTTAAGTACTTGTCCCAGGTCAGTCCTCTGCATGTTGCCTACATCAGATACTTGCTACTGACCAGGAACATAGGATTGAAAGCCTGCTAAGACACAGTTCATGTCCCTGCTATTACAGGCTTCATATCAAGCAATTTTTTCATAGCAAATCAATCTCCAGTCTGACAATATCAGATTTTTTTTCCCCCTCAGACAGACAGTTCTGGAATAGAGCTCCCCCACTTACTGACCTGGCACCTCTTCCACTTTGCATTAATCTTTCTTGAGTATGTTTTACCAGGGCTGTGCACACCACCCCCATGACATGGCCTCCACATATGCACCGACATTTTGCAATTATTTCACCTCAAACAGCTTCCAACCTCTTTTCCTCACATACTTTACAGTGTTCCTGTTGAGTGATCCTGCTGCATCACTACCAGAGAGAAGGCATCTGTGGTGCAGAGACAGGAATATGTGCCTTGTGAGACATGGGAAAAGAGGGACAGAAAGAGGAATTACTGACAAACAAAACACAGAAGGAAATTTATTTTCCTGCTCACCTAATAGCCAGAGAGTAGCCCCAAGTCTTTTCGTTCTCTTCAGTTGTTTCCAAAATATAGGCTGACAGTCCTTGGCAGAAGTTCTTGTTGGTCTGTGACTGTATGACCTTGAACTTTTTGCTATTGAATTTTGTCCATTTCTTTTTACTTCAATCCTTAGTTATCCATCTCATTCACATGATATTTTGATCCTCCTCTACACAGTGCCACCCAGCATTGTGTAACCATTATAAGTTTTAGTTTTTAGCGTTGATCCTCAGTTTAGAAATAAAAATACTAAACAAATACAGAGTCTTGGTTTTTTTAGCTACATAACCTTCCAGAAGTAACCTCCCTCCTGCCTGCCACTACCTCTTCAACACTCAGCAGGGACATGTTCACTTCAGTCAATTTTTACCCCCCTTGTGTAAAGTCAGCTCCTTCCCCTAGTTTTAGTCAGTGAGAATGCAGAAAAAAAATAATTAGATAGCTACTAGCTGCTAGATTGGTCTTAATAATATACAGTTTTGGAACAACTTTTAAAGTAAAAACAATTGGAGGTGAGGAAATAAATATATTTATAAAGAGATTAAATGCAGCTGCAGCCAAGGGAGATTGTTCCAAATTCATTTGACACTGCTCTTCAGTGGAATTTTTTTTTTCCAGGAAAAGAACCCCAAACAATCAATGTCATTGGCCTGGGCTTCAGTAAAAGGACAGCTAGTGAAGATGACTTAGCCTGTGGAGTTTAGGCAGGGAAAGGGCAGAGAGAGTTAGCATAACTTCATACCAGTTAAAAATAACTGTTGGGACTGAGAGTGACTGCTTGGTTGAGTGATGCCATTTACCACAGCTTTAAATTACTGTGGAATTGTTTAGGCATTAGTTAACTGTCTGCCATGAATCCCATGATGGATCTCTTAAGTCAGGGTTAAGGAATGGTTTACCATAGCCTGGTTAATGATTATACAAGCTGTTCCTCGTGTCTGATTAGCTTTTATCTTTCCGTTATTGTAATCATGTGATAATTAACTTAATTTCTTTAATTCCTTTTTTATTATTTTTTCAATTTATGTATTTTGTGAATTCAGGACTAGCAGGTTTTTCCTGGAAAAAAACTCTTCTATTACAGAGCATTCCACCACGTCAATCAATTGGCTGCTTCTGTAGAGCTTATACTCTCAATTTTTCAACCCAAAAACAATGTATACTTAAACTTTTCCACTGGAATAAAGTACAATGACAGAATAGAGAAAGTGCTTGATTGATTGGATTTACCAAGCAGCAATGAACAGCTAAAACAACATACCACTGAATGTTAACTTAAAAGAGAGGACCCAACTCCTTGAAAGATAATCATATTTACTGAGACATTAAGCATTAAAGAAGATTGTATGAGACAAGTATAAATAGTTGTCAACAGGAATATTGATAAACACAAAATAAACAACTGCTTCAGTGTAAAAGGCAAGGCATTAAAGATGCTACGGATGCTGTTTGGCATTTTTTGGTAATGTTTTGTACTGCCCAGCCCGTAAGAAACCACCAGGATCTTCTGTCATGCTGATGAACTGCACTCTGCACTTTTAATCACTTTCTTAGGAAGCGCCAGAACATGACACCCCCACTGAGAAATATGAACACAGAAATCACAGACCAGCAGAAATCACAAACTACCACAGATCTGTTTTACTGCATGAACTCGTGCAGAAAGTCCAAGTTTGGTGCTTGGAAAAAGAAGGAACAAAACATGGAAAAATGATTGTGTCGATGTTGTTGAATATATATATCTTAATGAACTGAGATCAGTACTTCAGAACTGATGCCTAAAAATGAGTTTCTATTACATAAACAAAGACATGAAGTCAGAAACAGGAAAGTTTTCATGGTTTAAAGTTGTTCCCTTATTTTATGCAAACTGTAATTCTGGGAAACTGTCATCTAGAAAGTGAGGTACATTTCAAGACATCCATGGCCAAGAAAATAAGGTCATATAGCAACAGGTGCAGAAAAGGGTCACTGACATCATCAAGGGATTGGGATAAGACTGGGGTTATTCATTCTCATCAGTGTACCAAAGTGAGGGCTTTATTTATTTATTTGTGGTAAAGCAACAACATATAGGAAAAATCACATACCATTATGAATAAAAAATGTAAATTAAACTTCCACCATAAACTTCCACAAATGGCTGCACCAATCCATCAAAAAAGAAGTTAAAAGATTTTAAGCCATCTCTTATTCCATGAAAAATAGTTTCACTTATGAGTAGGCATCAGATTTACTATCATGGGAAAGCAGAAAGAGCAAGTCTGTGAACATGAGCTGATACTCACTCATTTAGTGATTTGTAGTGCAAAATTCAGATTAAAAAAAAAACCAAACAAAAACCCAAAACAAAACAAAACCAAAACAAACAAACAAAAGCCACAAAACCACAAACAAAAAACCAAACAGAAAAACCAATAAACACAAATTTCACCTGGTATGCATTTATCCAGAGGTAAAATTTCATGGATAAGACCCTTCCTCTTCTGCCCACTGAAAAAATGTTCCAACAGTGAATCTTTAGTCTGGCAGGTCTAATGTGCTCCTTCAGCTCAAGGATTTGAGCAACCATTTGAGTGTTTTATAACAAGCTGCCTCTAGCATGTGATGCTAAGCTATGTGGGTCCAGGAGCAGCACCAGCTGTATCATCCAGCTTGCACTGCATGGTGATAATCTGATGGCCCCAGTGCTCCCCTGGGAAGCAATACCAACAGGCCACTTCCACAAGCAGGCTATGAATTTGAGCTGTGATGTTGAGCAAGAAAATATTTCAAATAATAGTCACAGAAAATCACTGAACCTCAATTCTGCTGCAGCATGTAGGGTAAATTGCAGGAGCTATGTTTTTGCTGTATTGCAAATTAGACAGGGTACAGCTCGTTGGAATAGTTTTAGACAGACTCACAATGTATGATCAGCAGAAAGGGGAGATCCTCCCTAGACACACACCCCACCTTTCTTCTGTCTTGATGCTCCTGGCTGTGTGCGGCCACCGTTCACAACAGAGCTTGTCTGAACAGACTCAGCTCACTGGATCAAGAAAAAGACTAAGTAATGGAATTATCTGCCTCTTTAGTTAGTGGATGAATCCACCCACAGGAAAAGCCAAAACCCACCCAACCTAGTGGAAGGGAGAAGTCAGGATGCATGCACCTGGGTACAGAAGAGGGACAAGGAGATGGAGGAGAGAACAGAGCCCTTTTGTAGCCCCACATGGTTAGACTCACATCTGTAGGCATCACTGTAGGCATCACATTATGTAAAATCATAGTTATTTACCTCAGACTACTAATACCAATATTGAAAGAAATGCCTGGTTATATGAAAATCTACCACGGTATTAGGTGCAATCCAAGCAATCTTTTGGTCATTGGTTGAACTTTCAAGACTATTTTAAGAAAGCCTGTGAGGTCTGTAAATGTCAAGAGCTCTGGACTTCAAAACTCGGCAGATCTGAAAGCTGGACATCTGCAATACAGTTTGTTGCCTTATACTACCAAGGGAGAAACAAGTTCTATTTTTAGTTCACCTTGTGCAAGAAGTGAAGTCATTACAAAGATGAAAGAATTGGTCTGTACTAAAAATAGTATGCAAATGAGGCAATGCTTCCTACGAGCTTATCTTTTCCTTTCACACTCATAGCTATGGTCAGTAGCAAACACTTTTCCTGAAAATAGCCATGGCATAGACACAAGTATTTTTAGTGTTCTCCGCACTCATGAGGAGGAAAAATGGAAAAAGCCTGAAACAACAAAGTAGTGTGCAATGGAAAATGCAAATTACATACACATTTATTTAAATGAAAGATAAAATATATCTGCTGCTCCAAATAGTCTGTTACTTTGTAGACCAAGGTCAAAATAAAAATTCAAAATAAAAATTCTGAAGAAAAATCTTTCTTTCAGCCATGAGAAAGAGTTCCTTGGTTTCCAGCACACTGTATCAAAACACAAATTAAATACTTACATGGTCTCTTACACTCTTTCTTGTCCCTTTCTACCAAAGGAGGAATAACCAGCAATATGGAATTTTCAGCCTCAGCACTTTTTTACCCATTGATTGTCCTGTGTTTAAAAATGATTGAGAAAAAAAAAAAAAAAGCATATTTTTAGAGAAAATTAGTGTCAGGATGGAGAATAATTGTATTTAGCTTCATCTTGATTATACAAATTAGAATGGTCTTGTTACAAACATCTACTAATAAAACAGTGTTTGGCATAGAAATATTGACACAGGCTTGACTATAGTTCTGCTGGCAGTGCCATTATAATAAGACACTACGGTACAATGCAAAAATGGAAAAGAACATTCAGCACAGGCGATTTCTGTTGTGTTGGTTGGCTGCTGAATAGCTGCTTTAGAGATTGACAGAACAAGATGGGGCTTTTAAATGGGACAAAGACTTAATTCAATAGAGAAAAAATACAATACAAAACAAAAAATGGAATTCTGTTCATTTATGTGCGAGCTAGAAGTGGGAGAAAAAATATTCTTTCTCCCTTTAATTTACAGCTTTACAGAGAAATTTTAGGCTTGCAATGTTTTTTCAAGTTGCTATAATATTCTACTTTTTCTTTGAGATTCAGAATTTTGCCCACTTCACTTAGAGACCAAACAAACTGCCTGAAATGGTGAGCTGTTTCGTGCCCAAGCTTTATCAGTCCTCCTCCATTATTCTTTCTGAACTCAGCTGAGTCAAGAAATGAGTCATGGTTGTGTCATATGGCTCAGCTACTTCTGAGGACATCTCTGTTCCAGAAAGAAATGCAAACTGCCCTTGACATTCACAAGCCAAAGAGAATATTGAAATATGGAGAAATTCTTCATCCCACCAGTGTTTCACTGAGAACACTTCCTGGGAAATCAGGATATACCTACACTGCAGAACTTCCGTTTTCTTCATAGTTATCTATTCCTCTTGGGACTTTGTTTTAAATTTGTGATCTGGCATTTTGAATTATTTCTTCCAAAAGTTTGGCCATTCCTGTTCTCTGTATTTTGACTTTAGTTACTTAGCAGATTCTGTGTACTAATGAAACAATTGAATTTTGTCTCTGGTATCAACAGTGAAGGAGTCAGCCCTTCAGTGAAGTGAACAACCCTAAATTCACTTGCTTGAGTTGTCACCAGTGCTGATACATGTAATGCTGAGTTAGGTAAGAAGAAGGGATTGAAATAAGTAAGGGGAAGAAAGGTACAGAAAATTATGTATTTCTAGGACTAGGAAGCAGGAAATTTTCATTTTCAATGAAAATATCAGGAAAGAAATGGGTGTTGTCACTGGAATAAATGTAGCACATAGCCCCTCACAAGGTTTCAGGTCTTTGTGAGACAGATCTGCATGATCAAATAGAGTACCTCAGTGATTTTCCAGGTATAAACCTATGCCCTTCACACTTGCATTCAAGCTTACATCATTATCAAAAGAGATAAGGCAGCAGCAAAGGAAACAGGATTAACCATGAAAGTCATTAGGTTTTAAATTACTGAAGTAAATAAACTTCCTGCACTGTGACCCAGAATATCTAACTTTTCCTTTAAAAACTGTTAACACAGAAAACTTATCAGTCATTTTAATACTTTCTTCCATCAGGCCTAGAGTAAATACCAAGTGCAACAGCCTGGTGCCTACAGCTCTGATTCAGAGACTCATTCACATATATATATATGTATATATATAAAAATCTGCACAGTTGTCACTGTGTCATTGCATTCAGTCTGGAGGAGAAGAGCAGTAGCCCATTCCATGGGAAAAAGGAGAAATAGCACACTGTAATGACCAGAATGATCATGGATGAATCTGCACCCTTGCGCTCATGCATTTCTCAGCAACACTCCTACCTGCCACCAGTGCCTCATCGTGTGACAGAACACACAAGGACTCACATCCAAAATACAACTAACACACAGGGGCCCCCTACCCTCCTTATGTCACATAGCCTGGTACATTCAAGTTGTTTTGCATTATCAAATATCCTCATGTCCCGGGATTCTAGTTCAGAGATATAAGCAGGCATAGTGAGTGTGTCCAGCCCTTTCCTTCATGTCCAGCATGTACTTGCAGGTGCTCTCTGGTTTCTGATTTCAGATGAGTCAATCTTTTCCTGCATGAGCATTCCTTGAGCTCAAGAGCATAACATTCATTCTCTCACAGCCACTGCTATATTAGTACAATGCTGCTATATTTCCATTTTTATTTCTATCCCCTTCGGGCCTTCAGTTCCCTGCAAGCATATGAAAACATTAAGAATGATAAAGCTTAGTTCTTATACATCATTTTCCATGTTTAAGCATAGAAACTAATGATGCTGTAAGTCCCTACAACAGTGCTTTTTAGAGAGTAGTAAGGCAAGAACACCTTATTGGAGAACCAAGAAGGTGTGAAATGACATTTAGTTAAGAGACTGTAGTGTAGATTAAAGAGACATTAAAGTGCTGGTTTTCAGCTAAGAGCAGAATCTAAATTAAAATCCCAAGTTTGCAGGGGAGAAAACAGCCCTAATTTGATATATATAAGTGTAACTATAAAACCAATCTACTAGGTACTTAGAGCAACACTGCAGTCAAGCCAGTAGTCGGAACATGGCAGAAGGCATAAAACACCTAGCATTTATATTGTGAACTTGGTTAAGAAATGAACTCAAATGTTTTTTTATGAAGCTCATCCAGTCATTTCATTGGATTCTAGCAGTCTGCTATGATATACCTACAAGTTGGGCCTCTGGACCTGTAAGCTTTCCTTTGTGCTTCCTTTGCCTCCAGCCATCATTTCTGGGTCTAGTTCATTCTATTAAATAGAACATTATGGGTTTCTTGCTTTACTTGTAAATAGGAGACAGTCTTACAAAAGAGACTCCTAAACTGATTAAAAACATCCCTTACCATACCTTTGTTCTTGAGGGCCATTTCACTTTCAGTCTAATGACTTCAAGCAATTGGAAGCAAATAGTCAGTACACACCACATGGTATTTATGTATTTCACATAGACCAGGAGATATACAGTTTTATGCAAAACATGCAACATCTCCATCTCCACCCTCTTCCCTCAAGATCCCAAGAATCTTCCTGACCTTTGAGTTCCAGGTTCCTGCTGCTGGAACTCCTTACCCAGATTGAGTCTTTTATATGCTGTGCTTAATTTCTTTCCCTTTCTCCACTGTTCCTGTCATCTTGGAAGTCCTTAACTAAATCTTTTCCTGTGTGACTCCTTGCTTCTTAAGCTTCTTTTTTTTTTTTTTTTTCTTTTTTTTTTTTTTTCTTAGACCTTCTCTTTCTTTGTTTCAAGGGTTTCCTAGTTCTTAAAACTCTAGATTGTCATCTGTAGACAACCAGAGAAAACCTGTTTTGCTGTGATGAACCTATTGCATAGTTTTGGTTGGAGAAGAGTAATTTTTAATAACAGTTTTATTGCTCATATTCAAACTCATTATCTGGCCTCTTTGATCCCAAGGAGGGAAGTAGAAAGGGCATCTAAAAGAATGGTGTAAATATGCAGCAAAACCACAGTCCAGAACAGGATTTATAAATGCAGAGACAAATTCCCAAATGAAAGTAACATTATTAATCAGAGTGGTCATTCTGAAACAGGAGCTGCTCTGTAGTACTAAGTATTCAATTGTTTTCTTTCACTGGATTTTTGTTCATTGACAACAATGATGATTAATAACAGTCTGGCCAACAGTGTACTTACACTCCAGAAGATTAAGAGCTACAACATCTAGCAAAAGAGAACAAAACAAAAACACAGACATATGGGTTGTTAAAATGGTATTTTATTCAACAGTTCTGATACTTTAACAAGAAATACATCCTCTGATTGTAATAGATAGTCAGATGGTTGAAACAATTAATCTGGGTTCCCTGTATAAAAATGAAAGGGCCTGATGCACCAGAAATCATTAGGATTTAAAGTAAGTAGAACCTTCTCTGTTTCGGAATTCAAAGGACGAAGGTGTTTCTCAAGCTGCTAAAATAGCATGGGTTTTTAATACTGCTAAAGACAGTCATCAGCCTTCTTGTTCCCTCTAAGCTAAAACACACATTTCCCGCTTAGTTTCAGACAAAGTTTCATGAGTTTCTATTTTTCTGGGAACTTAAGATAACTCTTCTGGAACTCAATTGAATTTTGACATCCTATTCATCTTCCTGCTTATTTCCCATCACTGACCCTGATCTTATTAAAAAACCTCAGAGAATGTCGGCAACTGCAGGGTGGGGTTTTTTGACAAGTTACTCTGGAATGTGTTTAATGCCTTAAAATTGTCATTGATTGAAACTAGCAATTCTAAATGAGCAATTGAAAACTTATTTCCCTCCATTATTTATTTCTGTTTCTCCCCAGGCATATATTTGGCACTCCTGGGATGATTTCAAGACGGACAGCCCAACGCCCATTAGGGACACATCTTGCCTTATCCCAGTGCCTGACTTAGCCTCTCTCAGGTTATAAGATCAGTGGATGCTTCTATGGCACAATGGACCAACTGGGCCAACTGAAAAGACTGAGCACAGCTCCTGTGCAGGGAATAACGGCACCACAAAGCAACACAGAGCTGATCATACCCTCTGCATATGTGTGTGCCCTGGGTTTAATATATAATACAAAACCTACTGAGGAGTGTCAGGACAGGATAAGCTAAATGTAAATATCTAGACAGTGGTGTTTCCCTGTGGTAAAGTCATTCACCTTCTAGCGACCTACAGCTTGGAGTTTTCAAGACTACCTTCGAGTTAAAAATCCTGGATGATTTCTTTCCATGACTTTGTCAGGTGCTTTCTGAACATATGCAAAATTTGGCAGTAACCACACGAACCTCCTGTGACAATGAAGTCCACAGTTTGTTCACAGCATCCCAAAATTTACTCTTTTTGTGTCTGAAACATCCTAGACAGTTAGATTTTATGTCCTTTATTTTGGTATTATATTACTCAATGAATAATAATTTTCTACCTGTCTCCTCTTTCAATTTATTTTTTCTTCATATCCATCACATCTGTCCTCATTAGGTCTCCAGGCTGAACTGTTATTGCCCATTTTAGTCATTTTTCATACAGAAGTTGGTTGTCTCATAATCTTTTCTTTTTCCATCCTTTTTAATGCTGTGATGTACTTTTCAAAACTGAGGACAGAGAACTGTGTGTAATATTACAGTTTAAACAATAGTTAGAACAATGATATAAAGAAGTTTGCTGCTACTGTCTTCCTTTTAGTGCTTCCTGCCATCCATCTTATTTGTTCAACCAGTGCAGAGAATTAAGTTAACATTATGAATGTAATGTCTAGATATTTTTTTGAAACATGTGTCAAATTACATTTATAAACTTCAAATACATCTGCAATTTTATTGCTGGGTGGAATTGACTCTGTAGAATCCCTTGGCAACAGTCTGCCATTATTCTGGTCTTCCTTAAACTGAATAGTTTAAAATCCTCAGCAAATTTAAGTTAATTTCCAGAGTTTTTTATGCATATGCTATGAATCATAGGCAATTTTCCCTTTTTGCAACAGATTCACTTGTGAACTCCTCTTGTTTTCTTATTTCTTTGTTTCTCAGTCTGTGGAAGGACTATGAAATGCCTGTGAAAGTAAGGATGGTCTTAGGAAAGTCAAAGCTCACATGGAGAGGATGAGCACAAGGGCTATCAAGGACAACAGGACCTCCTAATGCTACATTCATAGTTAAAATAGTGAAAACCTAAATGAGAAAAATGTAAGGTTTCCACCTTTTAAATATCCACTTTTAATTTTCACTTTATGTTGGATTTTGCATTTCAAGCAAGGTTTTTGAATATAGGTACACCATAGGTATCTGTGCTGGCTTACTGGTAGCAAAATTTTGAACCAGATCTGGTAGTACAGAGCCGCTTTTCTCTTCTGAGATGTCTGGCTTTCTCTCCCCTAAACAATCATTCATTGCATCAAAAAACTTAACCTTGGCATCATATTGTGTCTGTGACATCTTAATTTGCGTCCTAATTTACTACTGAAGTATCCTATCATAATAGCCTCTTGGATCTTGCTGTTTGTCACAATGAGGTATTATAACTTACCTGAACAGGTGGCTGATGTCAACAGGCAGTGCAGGCATTTTTCTGTGTAAGTGCAGAGTAAATATCTGTACAGAATCCACACTATCTGATATGCTTATATTAATCAGAAAATTTAACTATTTGAATGTGGTCACATGCTGTACCACTACTTGGTCTCCAGGAAATGCTGTATCTTTCCTGCAGACTTTGCCCCCTGACAATACATAGTTAGAGCACAAGTCTTACGAGGAGCAGCTGAGGGATTTAGGTTTATTTAGGCTGGAGAAAAGGAGGCTCAGTGGAGACCGCATCACTCTCTACAACTACCTAAAAGGAGGTGTTAGCCAGGTGGAGGTTGGTCTCCGCTCCCAGGTAACAGGATGAGAGGAAATGGCCTCAGATTGCACCAGGGGAGGTTTAGATTTGACATCAGGCAAAATTGCTTCATGGAAAGGGTCACCAAGCATTGGAACAGGCTGCCCAGGGAAGAGGTTGAGTCACCATTGCTGGAGGCATTTAAAAGACATGTAGCTGTGGCACCTGGGGAAGTGTCTAGCAGTGGACTTGGCAGTGTTGGGTTTACAGTTGGACTTGATGTTAATGGTATTTTTCAATCTAAATGAGTCTATGATGATAACATTCTAGTTATCATTCTTCCATAAAGTTTATGATATGCCAAATTCGTGTTTGAAGCCACAAACGCCTCTTTTTTAGGCTTCTAGCGCTTGTGAAGCAGTGACAGTCCTTAGTTCTGTTGCTGCTTTTCTGAATCTATTTAAATAGGAAATTGTTTGGTCACCTGACCTTACTATTAGCTGGTTTAATTTTTTCAGCATTTAATATATTCTAGCTTTGAGATTACAGCATCTCTATGACTTCAGCTGGTTTAAGGCAAATTTGGGAGGCAACCTCAGAAGGGGTTCCTCTGGAAAGCAAACCCAAACGGCCCCTCCCCCCCGCTCGTCCGGGAAAAGAACTTCCTCAGAGAAAAGTGGAAAAAATGATTTATTTAATAAACAAGATGCCTACAAGCACAAAGACTGAATAATATGAAACAATAAAACCTCTGGCCGCTCCAAAGAGCGATGGCAAACTGAGGCAGTGTTGTATCCCTCTGGGGATGGTTTACCCCAAAAGGAGCCCCAAAGCTGTAACTGTGTGATGTGACCCTACCTTCCCCTGCTATCTCTGACCAATTGGCTCAGTGCCAGCTTATCTATCCTGGGACAGAGGGTCTACATAAACCCCTGTTCTTCCTTGTTCGTCCTCTTTGCCTCTTTACCTCTTTGCCTCTTTTACCTCCTTGGCTCTCTCTTTGCCCCTGGAATCCCTTCAAGAATAAAGCCTTGGAACAATCCTAGGTAAAGAGCCTCTTTGGGTCTCTTCCCCTTTCCTGATATAACCCTAGCCCAAAGCCCTCCAGAATCTGAGCTAGCAGTGGGGGCATAGGCAGAGGGCGGAGGGATAGGGGTAAAATATCAAGGCAGTGGTGTGCAGCTCAGCTCCCTCAGGCTCCCACCAGCCCCACTCCCTCCGCAGGTCCAGGCCCGGCGGCCGCAGGTGCCAGCCCTCGCTGCTCCTCTGGGTTTGTCAGTCCAGAGCAGATTGAAACAGTCCCAAGGAAAGGAAAAAAAAACCAAAAACAAACAAACCAGTCCAGGGAACTTCTCTGCCTCAGCTCACTAAAAGTAACTAAGAGCACAGGAGATCTCTGCCCCACCACTGTCCGTGCCTCAGACGAAAGCCACAGCAAGGCCGTGTGGGATCAGGCAGCTTTCTCAAAACAAACTGTGCGCTGCTTCTTTCTCCCCCTTCGCTCCCAGAACCATTTTAAAGGTACAGAACTTAATATACAGCACAAACAGATTGGAGATACAAGCATCAATCATAAAGTCACCCTAGAACAAAACATATCCAGAAAACTGTGATTTTCTACAACTTTTACAATTTTTTTTGTCTTTATTTAAAAAATTCCCCAGTCATCTTTCTAATTTTAAATGCCATTTAACTGTTCCATTTTGTTTTTAATGTCATTAAGTCATTATTGCTTCCAAAATCTTAGTTATTCAGTGTATATGTGCAGAATGATAATGTTTTTCACCAAAGGTGAGCCCATATGTTATCATGGTTCCCAATTAGAAAATAAAGAGCAGCTAACTTAGAAACACAGCTGCAGAGGAGTAGCCATGTAGTATCTTCTTTCCCTCATTCAAAGAACGACATGCTGCAAAAAGGAGACTGAGGATGATAAACATTCAAAATAATGGAGACACACACACAAAACAATAGCAAATAGGCAATACTTACCTGTAAATTTCATACTGATTCCTTGTGGCTTTTAGTAGTCAAAATCCTCAAAAAGACTTTCTCTTTCAATAGCTTTTGACAGGACAGGAGTGTTTCGTCTGAAGTGTTGGTAGAAATGTGAGTTCTACTATTACAGCTTTATGGTTCTTTTGCTTTACAGAAACCCAACCAAAACTAAGAAATGTGTCTAAATCATTCCTTAACTTCAACAAATGTTTGCTTTCATTTTCTTTCTTACAATGTGCAAGAAATGCTTTTGTCTGGACTGCTTTTTCTATCCCGGATTTTCACTATATCTACCTTTGAACAGAATATTTTGGATCTGCATGAATTCCTACATTCTCTTCATAATTTGTACAGACTTTTCTCATGGTATTAGGTAGCAAATGCAAAAGCATCAGAGAGAACATCTTATTAAGAGCTAAACTTTAATCCTTTGTAAATAGTTAACTGCAGAGCTGTGTGTATTATTTTGACAGATACATATACTACGCCACAAAGCCACTGTTACTTGAAAAATAGCAACATTAATCCATCCCTCTGAATACTTCCCATATTATTTACAGCTTAATACAGTACCCAAATGCATTCTGTGAAGTAGGTCCATGCTGTAGCTAAGGTTTATTATTACAGATATACCACAGAGGCATACCCCAGCTATCTTTCAGGTAGGGAAGCTTCGGTAGAAAATATGTGTGCAGGAGTTCAAGGAAACAAGTATCTGAGGATGTATTTTGACAGTAAAATGGCACTGATGCAGCTAGACTGCTAGGCAGATGCTGCAGTTAAAGGTAGACTGGATAGGTCATATCTTAATGTCAGTGCAGATAAACACTAAGAAATTAAAATAAAAGGGAGGAGAAAGAAGGATTAACTAGTCTGGTAGATTTTAATCTTTTTTTTTTTTTTTTTTTTTTTCATTAGAGATGCATTGATTTTCAGAAATACCTGAGGACTGGCTTACAGGCTGCTAATGGCACCTGCCAACAAGCAATGACAAGAATTGCTTGTAAGGACCACCAAGAGCTTACAGACCAGTAGCTAAATAGAAGTGCACACATGTTGAATCAGGAATTAGTCCAAGTCTGGAGCTTCATCTTTAGCCAATGCTTTCTATTCTTCATGTTTATATCTCCTTGAAAGCTGTTAAAGGAAGCTTTTCCAACCCTTTTATTTCCTGTTACTTTTTCCTCTTGCAATGAAAATATTGGTCCTTTCAGCATCGGCAGCAGATTCTGTGTCCTTAAAGTGACTCATAGCATTAGAAGCTGCCTCAGTAGTGCCATAGGAGGCCAAGAAGAAATCATTCTCAAAGGCAAACATAGAATATCCCTAAACGAGGAAAGGAGAGGCTGTGAAGGGACATAGTCTGAAACACATTAAAGAATGTGTGCACATAGGTTTTAGGAGGAAAAAAGAGGGGCTTCCTCAGTTATCCTGTACCAGTCATTCCAATGATCCATTGTTTTGACCTCTCCTTTAAACATTTAGTATATTAACAGCTGAGTCCTCTGGTTGTTTTCTTGGAGTTTTGGATAGCTTTGTGTCGGCAAATCCTAAATATTACAGCAAAAAAAAAGTTGCATCATACAAAGACAGCTGAGAGCAAGCTACAACAAAGCTGAAAGTACTGGGAAGCTCAAAGGAAGTAATAAAATGGAATACTTCTCTTTTTTTAGTATTCACTGAGGGTCAAATAGAATGATATTCCACACACATAAATTCATTATTGAGTCAATGCCTTGATAAAACAGGCATTGTTAAATGCCTGTTTTGATAAAACTACCTGATACTTGTATCTCTTCACAAGCTTGGTATATACTATACTGTCACTTGAAATGTTGACATCAAGGACTTTAAGTGCGGATTGATAGTCAAGGAAAGGACTTCTCTAAAAATTAGTGACCTTTCCTCCAAACCTTCCCTTTCCCAATATGACCCAGAGCACTCATAAGAGCAGAACTCTGCTTTGTGCATGAAAATTTTATGAATCAGATCTAAACTAACTCTTACATTCATTCAGAAGTAGCTACATAGACAGTGCTATATGGCTACCTCCAAGACTGAAATCCATGGATGGGAAAGGGTGTTGGTCAACAGCAAAATTCCTTAAAGGTCAGCTGAAATGTTATTATGTGAGGCAGACATGTGACAGAAGTTAGCTGCTCTGATTTTGCAGGAGTTTTCCAAATATGAATATTTATCACTAAAGGTTCTATTCTAAGCCCATAAGGTCTCTTAGGTCAGAAGCTGTGGCTTTACCTTTGGTGGGGGGAAGAGAAAGGAGAAAAGAAATGCCTGAAATGCATTATAGGAATATTAAAAGATGTATTTATGAATTATCATTGATAATTACTATTTTGAGTGTTGGGAGTAAACACTCCTTTAAATGCCAGTAAACCCACATTTGCAGGATGTAATTCCGGTCTGATTTATACTACTCAACTCTCATTTAACAGAACAAAGTTACTGTCATGCACACAAGAGCAAAAGTGCAACTACCTCTTTATTCCCTAAAAAATCCTCCCTGCAGGGAGATACTTCCATAATAAAGCAAATTGGTATGTCCATTTGCGTATGTATCATAGGTGATCTGTTTATCAAGAAATGAAAGAACATTTCCTTCCAATTTCTGTTTTCCTTGTGATTGATATTAATTAGGTTTTCTGCAAAGCACAGCTTATCTTGAACTGAACCCAAAGCACATGAATATGTTTCTGTGCAGTAGGATTTTCTTTTCTTGAAATGAAGAATGGGATGAAGATGCTTATCTGAGATCAAACAGGCTTCAGGTAGAGTTTACATCAGCAGCACTTTGAAATTCATTGTTAGAGTATAGTTGGCATCAATAAGGTATGAGAATGGTACCCTGGATTGTGACTGCATTTATTAACTCATTTCCAGCAACTAAAAAGGGAAAGCTGTCTCATACCTCCAGTCATAGTCTTTTCTTCCTGATATGAAAGAGGTAAGTATAGTTCATAATGAAAATTAATGGAATCCCTGAGAAAAAAAATCACTGTTAAAAATAAAAGCTTGTGAATTTGAGGTCTAATGTTAGTAACAGTTGAACAGAAGTTTGCAGTGTAAGGGCTGAGAGTTTACTCCGCTGCCCTCTTTGCCTCCTGTCTGTATGCCATGGAGAACTGTTCTATAGGAATGAGCTGACAAGCAGGGCTCAGGAGATTGCCCTGGTTGCACCCGCTGAGGTGCTGAATGCCATGTCTGTGCATCCCATTGGCAAGCTACCATGTCCCATTTCTCAAAGTGGAGCACTACACTAAGATTTTTCTAGTACTTGATAGAGCCTGTTTATACCTAATATTATAGTAGAGTCTTATTCTGAGCCTTATGTTTTAGGAAGGTTCTAGGCACAGATACTAAATCTCTCTTTTCTGTAGTACAAGCCAATATCTTCTGATGGAGTATTATGAAATAGATCCAGTGACTTAATTCCCTCTTTACACCACACTGATGTAGGCTCTTTTTCCCCTTCAGCTTCCCTCTAATCCCCTGCTTAGTGGTTCTGCAGCTCCCTTCACCCCTCACTGAGCGCGTTGTGCTCACACAGCCCACCCAAATATCACCCTCTCCTTCCCATGCTCCTGTGCAAGCTTTGGTATTCTCAAATCAACTCTCTGCTAAAGCTTCACCACTCCACCACTAGCAAAATAGTTTACACTACTCCGTTGTGTACAAGTGCAGTTTATCCCAGTAGTGAGATGTTTCAATCCCAGGACAGTTAAACCCTTCAATAGTGTGGTCATGTATGACATGTAACTAGATAAACGTATTACCCAGCAAGCATTTCTCCTGCTCCAGGATTCAGACAGAAAAGCTTTTGCCAGCTTCCAACATCATTGCTTTTCTTCTTCAGCATCTTTCCTCCCCCTGCTTCTCGTTTTAGCAGCATCCATTTCTTCCATGTACCAGTATTTTCACCATCACTCTGCCAGTTACGGTAGTTACTAATTTCTTAATAAAAGAGAGTAGCTGCAAATTAGGGCTGCCATATGGCTTTTATTACTAGAGAATGAGCCTTTTCCTGTCCCTTATTTTTATTGTACTGAAGAAATGCTGAAAAAAAGAAACAATATGGTTTGTGTATTTTTTTTTTTTTTTTTGGTCACAGAGTCCCAGAAAGAGCCACTCCACTTTACAGCTGAAAGAAGTGATTTAGTTTCCATGCTAAATCACTCTTCAACTTCTCCTAAGCATAGACAGCCAATTGTGCCTAATCGTGTGTGGTAGTTCAGTGATATGGACTACTGTTCATTGGGGATTGAGCTGCTCATTTTAGTTAGGACCACAGATTGAACTCAAACCAAGGTCCCAAAGAATAAAGCATGTGTTTTATACATTAAGTCATTCCTTCTTTCTTACTTGGCCCGTGAAATGAATCAGGGAAAGATTATTTTCTGGGTAAATTGGTAGTAAAACCCTGATGCAGACAGTTCCACAATTTGATTGCAGCCTGACTTCCACTTATTGAATATCACATCAGGCAGTGGTTCAAGGGTTTCATATGACAGCTTTAAAATCCGCAAAGTTTTCAGAGGTACTTACTGCATTGTGATCAGGTCACAGATCTAAATGTCAGTATTGTATGCCTGATTTGCACATTTCAAAACGATTTAGTAATTTTTTCATTTTATCTGCATGCATGAAGTGATTTGGAATACAGAAACAATTTAGAATCATATTTAGTTTGTAACAGTTCAATTAACGTAAGTGCTGAAACATGCTTCTTTCTTAGTAACTAGTTTAATTGGTTACTATTGCAAGAATAGGTTTTGAAAGAATGCCTAAAAGGCCAGGGGCAAAGTAAAGCACACTCCAGAGAATCCATGTTCCTGCACAGGCACGTGTGAAAAAGAAATAGCAAACAGTCTTTGGGGTCACAGTGTAGTGTACGATTGCCAGTGGGAAAAGGACATGTAGCCTGAGCAAGAAATCGACCTTACAGCAACTGCTTTTCCTTGACATAGTTACTAGCATAACCTCAGCTCCCTTTGGCTAATTTTATTGCTGTTTAAGAAGCAAGAATGGTATAGCACAACAAGGTTACAAAATCTTAATAGTTTGTTATGTAATTCATATATTTAAACCTTGATGCAAGCAATAAGTACAAAGATAAGGTAAAATAATATAGTAGTGTGATTTATAGGATATCACCATGTGCCAGTGTCAGGAAGTGTTTGTCTAATTAATTTAAGGAAACATCTGCTTTTCTTTTGAAAGTCTGACTCTTATTTTGCTAGAGCTAGAGACCTATTTTTTTAAAGGATTTGCACTTTGAAGCTTTTTTTGCTTAGGTTTAAAAATAAAAAGGACATGACTCTTCAGAGATAGTAAATCACCACGAACATTAAATCTCTTCTGTTACAGATGAATAAGGAAAAAAATTGCATGGGTTTTGGTACCTCTATATCACTGCAAAAGAGTGCCTGGGATTTTGGTGAGATTTTAAAACTTTATTTCTTTCTCTCACAAATCTGCATCATAGCTCAGTGCAACGAAATAATGAATGTCTGTGCTGGATTCTGGGCAGAAGGGAGGACCTGGAGCTGCATTTCTGTATTTCAAACTCTTTCAGCCACAAGCTTTTTGCTGCAGTAATCCAGCTGCAGTTTGCTCAGAGCACTGATTGTGCCCACATTGGTACAAAGAAGGAGTGATGTCATTCCTCTCTGAGATACTGGGAAGGAAGGAGGAAGAAGAGTAATGTCCTTCTCTACAGGGTGGAGACTCTGCATAGCAAAACCTCCTTTGCTTCTTTATGAATGGGCAAGTTACTGAGTGCTATTTATTCAGCACACAGAGACTCATACATATGTTTATTAAATAAACGAGCATTTGTTCTCCACTCTAGGTAATGACAAATGCAGCTACTGCCAGGGGCTGAGGCAAGGTACACCACAAGAGCAGGTGTCATTACATCTGATTTCATCCATTCAAATTGTAGGACTCTATAGAAGTCCCTGTCTTTCCTACAATAATTAATGAAGAGAAATCAGTACCTCAAGTGACAACCATTCTCTCCAAACCATTGGAAAAGCTGATGGGCTATGAGATTTGGGAAATGGCACAGAAAGTCCCTGGCTGGGGGCAAGTCTTGGAACCCGACTAGACTAGTTCTTGTACAGCTAAGACTAGGTGAACTACAGCCAGTGTACAGGCTGTACATTCTGGAAGTGTATAGGCTATATACTCTGCAAGTATATAGCCAGTCATTCCTTTAAATGAGAGTATATCTTGACAAAAAAATATTGTCTTAACAACCAATATTGTTACCATAATCAAAAGTTAGGTATACTCTAGGCTTTTAGACAGCATGTTAATAGATGACAACGATGTAACGGTTTAAAGATGTGTAATAAATAATAAGATATATTAATAAATACTAAGGTATAATAAATGATGCAGGACAAACTCAAATATCTACTAAAAAAGCTTGGAAATTTAGGATTATTTAGTATGTATTCTTAATTCACTACCAAGACTGATAAATTCAATATATGGGAATTACAGTTTCTTAATTCAAGAAAATTAATTAAGAAACTTCATTGTGAATAGGTATTAGCTGTAGGTTGCATCTTGATGAATTTAACTAAAATAGCACTAACATAATTTCAGATATTGTTTTAAAGATAATTTCTCTTCTCATTCATTAAAGAAAAATTTGAGCTGACTCTCAAGGAAAAAAAAAGCTTTTTTAAAAAAATGAAAGTTCCTTTTTTAAAAATTTCCTTCTGTGGTAAGAGACAGGTTCAAGAAATCTGTTGATGGGCTGCCTTTAGGTGATGCTTTTGACCATAAGACTGAGAGAAGTGAGGCTTCTGGTAACTGGAGCTGCAGGGCTGGGGAGGAGCAGAGATGGGCCTATGGGTCCATCAGCAATGGTGGGAGCTTCTTCTTCTTCTTGGGGAGACTTTGCATAACTGTCAACACAGATAAACCCAAATGCACAAGCTCACACTGAAGACTTTTATCTATCAATGGCATTGGTTCAGTTCCCGGCTCAAGGCACAAAATGAATCCAGAAGTCAACTGATCCAGGAGCAGTGACCTAAATTGGACCAGACTGAAAAATCTGTCCATTCTTCAAGAGAAATAACCCCACCTGTTCCATCAGGGACTGCATTATGAGATGGGTCAAAGGAGAAGCATTAGATGAGAGCAATGAAGTGCCTGTAGGTAAATCTAGACAAATACCTGATAAATAAGAAGCTTTTGTGACCCCAAAAATGGAGATGGATATTATACTGGAAACAAAAGGAGAAATTGAGGAAGAAATTAGCAGCGAGAGCACTGCAGGTTTTCTCAGCCTGTGGTCCAGGAACCTCTCAAGTTACTTTCACCAGAACTCTGGAGGATAATTAAGGAAAGTATGCATGTAGTGGGTTACATTTAGTGACAGAGGTCCCCACACCTCCACTAGAAAATTCTTAGGGACTGAAAGTTGGCAAAAGCTAAAAAACTGGTTTTAGTGAATTATGTTCCAGCAGCCTGCTTTCTCCCATAGCTGAACCCAAGTTTTGATTGTGCTCCTTGGCCTAATAGTTGGCCTTTGTCTTCTTATGTAAATCAGGATGTTTACTACAAATTAACATTATTGAAAAACAATTGCCATCCAAATTAAAATTCTGCCTTTCATTTTACACCAAACCTGCTGGGCTGTTTTAGATAAATCCTGCATAAACTTAGCTATAGCGTTTATGACTAAATGGATTCATTTTTTGGCAGAGTAGCCCTGTTTCTCCAATTGCATAATGCCAGTAGCAATTCATATCTATCAGACCATCCTTAAGGGTCATCTGGGGTTGTTCCTGTGAAAGGTATTATGCAGCTCCTTCCAGAATTTGTTCTCCTTATTCAAGCTGGGTATGTTTTCAGTGTACAGATATATGCACATATATGCACACATATATGTGTGCATATATGTGCATATATGTGTGTGTATATATATTTACATACTGTTAGTATGAGCCACTAGAGACTACTACTATTATTTTTATTTAATTTGTTAGTTGCCTCCATTTAAATATCTGCAATTTACCTAGATATTATTGGAAAGGAACACCGCATAATAAGGAAAGTGCAAAGAGAGGGGAAGTAAAACAATGTATGACTGCAAAAGGATGCTAAAAAATAATCCAGAAGAGGTTTTTAATTTCAGATATGCAGCCAAATGGGCTGGCTGGTGATTGCACTTTGCCCCAGTACATAATTGCTATAAAGTTCAATGAGGAAGGTAGGAAAAGTCCTTTGTTACATATGCCCTAGGAAAGTATGTTTAAAAAAATTATATAAATTATGTCTTTTCAAAGTAATATGATGAAAATGATGATATTGTAACTCTGAAGACTTCTGATGAACATTTTATCCTCAAAGAGCACTTAATTCACAAAGGAACATCTCTCTAGCTAAGTAACCCAAAGCCTTGAAAAACAATATGAGCATTTGCAAAGATTTTGTAGTATCACCAGAGAGGTCTAAATATGTAGACTGCAAAGCATGAACATCTTTGGAACAAACTTGTCTTTGGGATCTCAGATAAAGCACTTTCCCAGAGCCTGTTTTTTCAGTGATTTCATCAAGGAGGTGATTTCATCAAAAGCTGAAGGAAAGCTAGTGCAATGCCGAAGAGATAAAAACACAAGGAAGAAATTGTAAAGCAATTGAAGAGTGCAGCAGGGGTATCTTCAAATCGTTAAATACTTTTTTCCTTAATAATAGACAATCAGTAGAACTGAGCAATTATCTCCCTTTACAGATCTGAATAAAAAGATTTCTTAAATGGAAGTAGATATATCTTATTAAATAAATAGCATAGTGTCACATACTGTAAATGCAAAGTCAGGCATCAACAGAAATGACATATGCTACTTACCCCTGAAGGGCCATGGTACTACCATCCAAAAATAGACTGGGAATTTTCACTGCTGAGCCTGTATGCGACACAGTACAAAACTTAGACTTTAGAGTGTTATTTAGTGTTAGTGTGGGTGTCCTGGGCACTCCTGCAGGACCCAATGTGCTCCCACCTTTTTCTTCAAAGCCATAGTGATTTAAGGTGACCTAGCACCTGGTGTTGCTACATGTAACATGAACTGCTTCAGTTTAGAGACACTATTGAAAAGTATCCAATTGTGCTGTAATAACTAAACAATCAAACAAATAAATACAATCTTAAATACAGGAGCTGAAACAAATTCTTAAAATGTCACCACTGTTAACTGAAGGGGCTGAAGGAGAATGCTTACTGTTTTATGACCAGTGACTGGATATGGCATTTAAAATACTAAAGCCAGCTATAAATTTAATCACAAAGTGAACATATGAAAATTGGGGGGGGGAGGGAATCAACCCTTTTTTCAGTTGTCAGATCTGGCCCTGTATAAATGGAGAAAGGAGTTCATAGCAGTTTGTTATCTAAAAGTTCTTACCAGTTCACATATCTTGGACTGGCTGATATACCATCCCAGATTTAAGGAAATGACAATTTCCTTCATGTTGAAGTAGTCCCTGATTATACCAGCATCATGCCAAGCCTGGGACTTGTTGGATTCCTAGGCCAGTTTCCATTCCTGAGAAGAAGCCAAGATGGTGTGGAAGTGTTTTGGATTCTACAGTCTTGGGGACTAAGGATACCTGCAGACCAACTTCAATGGATGCTAGTTCAGTGTGAGTGAAAAACAGGCACTGCTGCTTTCCATCTTTTAGCTGGTCATGGGCTTACTGGATTAAACTCTGAGGGTCTCATTCTGCCCATTACTAATAGTTCATAGAGCACACAAATCTGTTTATAAATAACATCTTAAGGAACAATTATTTCTTTTTCAGGCAGCCCTCTATTCAGTTACTGTAACTGCAAAGCTATAGAAAATCGGTTTGAAACAAATTATTAGAAATGCTCAAATTACAAGTAAAGCTGGAACTGTGTATTTCCTACCAGTTTATGAACAACAGTGTGGACACCAGTGAGCTGCCACGACCACAGAGCCAAAGTCATTCCCTTTGACTCCACTCATAATGGTTACCCAGTCAGGAAGGCTTTTTGCAATACTCTCGGCCAGAGCACAAGTGAAATCAGAACTTCTTGCTGGCCTGCAGGACAATTCTTCTGCAACATAAGGATGTAGATATAGTCTATGGTCTTGTTTGGAGAGAAAACTATTATTGCAGTCTATGCAATAGACTGCAATAGTCGGTGTTTTATTGTTTGTAGGTGACAAATCCCAGATGAGTGATCTACATGCATATACATATTTTATATATCAGGGTAATGATATGTATGTGGGCATATATATAATCCTGCTTATCTGATATGTATGCAGGCATGTGCATATGTTGGCTGAAGAGCAGGCATGACAGATGTTTCTGAAGATTAAACACAACTTAAAAGATTAAGTGTTAAACAAGTCTTACAGCCCTTATAAAGGAACCAAAGATCCATACGATTTTCAGTTTGACCAAAGGAATATTTTCCTTGGCATTACCCGACCCTGTGTGAGCAAAATGGAACAATGAAAATATTGCTCAATGTTTCTCTCTGCACACAAGAAATAAATAGTTCCAAGGACCAGATACTGCCCTTGGCAGTACAATATAATAAAAACAGATATAACCAGGAGAGAGAGAGAAAACATCTTCTGTTCCTCCAAGAGCCATTTTAACAGGATTTTACAATACACTTTCCCACATTCAGAGGTGCTTGAATTTACAATATTACCTTTCTGTGGCAAAGGACATAAACTCTGGCACTGACCATACTCCTGCTGCACTATGACCTCATTATCATCAAAAGATATGACTGATTCATCTAGCTACTCCACTAAACAGCATAATAACAGATGCATTTCCATGCTCTCCATTACTCTGCATCTTTCAAAGAAATTCAGATTAGTGCCTTGATCAGTTAAATTAAACTTTTTTTCTCTATCTTAAGCATGTTGGAGTTCTGAACATATTAATTTGTCTTGTAGAACTGTCCCATGCACACTGTGGCAGAGGAAAAAACCCAACCCTGAATCTAAATAAGAATAATGAAATCCCTTAATTAACATTACTATTAGAGAATAAGAATAGCATCTCTGTGTTAGATACAATAAACACAAATAAGTCAGAAGAATCTCGTATTAAAATGTAAATCATCTATTTATTACTTTGTGTATAAATGTTCCATTGCTATTTGCACAATGATTAAGAGTAGTTTTCAGAAAATAAATCTTTTTCTTAATAGTGCACAGAATGAGAAGGATGGAGAATAAATGGGAGTTTAAGGGGATGCTAAAGTTCTCCCATGAGCTTGGATGAGATTTATGCGCAATGTGAATAAAAAATGTATAGGACAGCACAGGATTCACTTTGTTGTTGGTTCCTATTCCATTTGTCTAGTCTAACTGTATTCTTTGCCTCCCAGAAATAGAGTGAGTCTGGCATTGTTGAGCAAGTGAGGGAATAAACTGCCAGTCAGCAGCTATTTGAGGCAGCTTAACCTCATCCAATCTCATCAGACCCAACATTGTGTAACAAGACCAGTGCCATGAGAGTAAAAGCATAAATGCTACCTGCAAAGCTGCTTCTGTTAAGAAGAGGCATTCTAGAAGTCTCAGTACAGAGCACTTTTTATTGCTATATGTTTTCCATTTTTAAAGGAGTATGTAATTTCTGCAATTACATATCAGCTTTCATACAATGTCAACAGCTTAGGACAAGCAAGAGCCAGTGGGATAGTGATACGTGTCTGATAGGGCTCTTCATGCAGCTTCAGAGCTGTGAGGCTTCATGCTTGATATCCATTTCTCTATCTACATAAACCTCATAAACATTTCCACATAAACCTCTCTACAGCTGCCCTGTTGCAAATATTCAAAGGTCCAAATCTGAGACTACTGGCACCATATTTGTTAGATGAACAATATCTGGGGGCTAGGAAATAATACCAATACTATAGAGCCATTATAGTGGAGAATTCCACTGGGGCTTTTCTCCCCTTGTTTCCTGAGAGGATTGAGACTCAGGTGCTTCTGCTTCCTGCCTGTGTTGTTTCCTCCTGGCCCTCATTCTCCAGTATTGTCTGACCACGTTAACCCACTTAAGCAAAGTTTGGTGTCAGGGTAGAAGCCTTCCACATAAAGCAATCTAGCACAACACATTTTATTTCAGGAAATCAAGGAAAGAGGAAGAGGCAGAAACACTCTCCACTATTGCTACCACAGAACCACCTGAGATTATTACAGATCAGAGGATCTTCACAGGATAGTGCTGCAGTAAATGAGTCTCCATATCATCTACCTCTTGAGGAACTACCTGTGGAAGAAAAATCATATTTTTTAGCCACAGAATTATTCCAGCTGTTGACTGGGTGAAGAACAGCCATTCCATGGTGTCCACCATGGTTGTATGGCCACCGTCCCACGAGGGTGCTGGCACACTCCACCAGGCTCCAGGAAACCCACAAGTGCCTCATGGTTGCCTTGTTCTCCATGAAAAGAAAGATGTCATGGGCTGCTGCAGCCAGCTTTGCCATGTTGTCGTGGCACAGAGATGCAAATCCAGGACCTTCTATCCCCTCCAGAGCAGGAAAAGGCCTATTGCCTACCAAACCCCATGTCACCCTAAGCCTAAGACTAACCCTCCAGTGCCTCCAATTTCCACAGCTTAGCTGACGAGCTTGATCAGCAGGGCCTTAGTATCACACAGACAAAAATAGTAGAGATCCTACTTGGACCATCAAATGACTCTGACTGTGACCAGGAAGGACTGGATGTCACTGCTCTGCCAGTGGTGCCACCAGCTGTGGCCCCAAGAACCCTGGGACAGCTGTGGCCAAGCACTTCTTGTTTTCCAGACAGCAGGAGCTGAGAGCAACTAGATCTTTTTCCCCCTAGGGTACAGAAGAGCTGTGGCTCTAGGTTTTAGAACAGTACTTCTGAATGCTCTTCTTCCTTAGACCACATGAAGTACAATATATGGCAAAACTTTGATTCTCTGCTCAGCCTTCCTAAGTCAGACAGGTACAAACAAAGGCAGGGATGCTCACCCCATACAGCAAGTGAACTCCTCACCTTGGAGGGAGGAGCTGTATCCCAGCTTCCCACCAAGAGGTTGGACAGGTGTCAGCAAACAATGCCACTCATACAGTCTGCACACAGTGGGAGCCAAGTTCCTCCCTGAGTTTGCCAGCAGGTTGTCACAGGACAACTCTGAAGTTTAGGCTGGAGATTCCTGAAGAAGTCATCACAGTTTTCATCCAAAATGTCAGCATTGCAGAAGAGCAATGGCAGCACTTCAACAATGCAGTGACGTTTTGTACCCTCTGGCACACAAGGTATGTAAATAAATGGGTTTCTGTCTAAATTCCATTGTGTGCAGATTTGTACCAAAGAATTGTTGTGATGTGCATCATTATGTCTCATTATGTGATTGCAAGTAACCTTTTGTATAGCAGACACAATCCACGTAACATGCTGTGTGACCAGTTTACAAAGCAAGGCTCCTTCAGAAGGGCGAGTAATTAATCATTATTCAGCAACAGCACTCACCACTCCATACTTGCTGGCAGGAGTGTATAACCCAGGGCATGCTTAGCTACGACAATAAATTATTCATGCAATAGAAAACTAGTCAGCTGTGGTGCTGTTCCAGTAAATGGTTAACATAAGAAAGCATCATTAGTTTTCAAGTGTGGGGTTGATTTTAAAATATTTTTTTTAATAAATTCACTGCCAACACATTGCATAAACAAGCATAAGTCTGAGTTACAAATGCAGTAGGAAAGAATTAGTATAAGGCATCAATGTGTTTTTTTCATAATGCCAAAGTCAATAATCTGAGGATGAGAAGATCTCTTGAAGGTATAGTGCAGTAACTTTATGGCTGTAATAATTTTATTACTTATCAAGTACTAATTTAATAGAAAATGAAACACAGATTGTCAAAAATAAACTGCAGCAAATATTTTATTTGATGAAAAGTCCTATGAGAAATTTGCATATTCTGCTCTTTAGGACATGTTTTATTTCATACTTAGCTTTGGCCTTCATTTACATTACACCTGGCAGACAATCTATCATGACGCAAATAAGGCACATGAGATTATTTACATTTGATCATTGTCCACTATTTACACAAGCCAGGGTTAATGCAAAAGGCTGATGAGGGTTAGAGTTTAATCACTGATTTTGGAGAGGCTGGAATAGTACCTATTTTCTCTTCAGTTGCCTTTTCTCAGGGCAGATCAGTTCCTCTCTACTAGCAAATAGCAGAAGAAAAGTGAGTACGCAAGCACAAATCTATCATCTTGTACCACACCATGAATGCCTACCAAAGGTACATTTCATCTCAGATCTCACTGTTTACCAAACCTGTGAGTATAATTTTTTCAACTGAGCCCATAAGTAATTTTTTTAAAATATTCCCCTTCATATGAGAGTATTTTTCTCCCAATTAATTCCATTTGAATTATGAAGAGATTAATTCAAGAGGTCCAGTCACATCATAAGGATTATAGAATTTTTTATAAAAGAGGATCAGAAATGCCTTTGCAAAACTATTATTCCAGAAGACTGTTGAAAGGAAGCTGCTATAATTCAATAGAATCTCAAAAGCTAAACATGTTTTGAGGAATATGCTTCCAGCTTCAGAATAAATATTTGTAACTTCACCAAAATTTGTCACTGAAAAAAACAACCTTTCACTTCATTTTGGGTTCATAGACTGCTAAGATTTTGGGCTGAGGTTGTTTGACAATAAAAGCATTATCTGAGGAATGAACACCAATCAATTGCAACATTTAAGATTTATATATGTATTCCAGCTGGTTTCCATAATTGTATTGCACAGACACCAGCCGTTCAGCAGAGCACATCATGTAGCGAAGGATGAGTTTGCTTTCTCTTTTTCCCAGCAGAGCAGAGTAAGGAGAGCACAGCATTGGGAAGCACAGGACATACTTACTTCCTCTCTTGGAGGATTTCATTTTCTTCTTTGCTGAGAAGACTAGTCTCCTTTGCCCTGAAGTATTAACAAATATACCAGCTCCCAATGAAGACAGGCTGCCCTATATCTATCAATAGAATCTATATAGAATCTTTTCCCTTAGGGATTAATTCAACTTTTGATTCAATCTTTCTGAGCTTTAAATTATGATGTTACAAACCTCCAAGGAACTACTGTACTATTTGTGACCTTCTTTATTACTTTCTGCTGTTTGATAAAGTAGTGAAAATTGATTTATAGATTAGTTTGCTTGTGAACATTGAATATCAATGGTAAGAATGTGATTCGCTGAAAAGCAGAAGTTGGCATTGGTTAAAGTTTAATATAGCAGTTTATTAATTAATGGCGAAGGACAATAGAATAACTGCACATTAATCTTCAGTGAGATTCTGGAAGTGCAATGTGAAATCATAGTGATGAATTAAGGCATCTTGCAAGAGCTGGATTTAAAGTTTTCAAAACATTCTCCACAAAGAATAATTTTGTCCATCGCTTTCACTTCTCTCCCCTAAACCTCTCTCTCTTCCTCTTAAGATCTGATAGCTGTTTTTGTGTTTTCTGTAAGCATTAAAGGTTAAAGGTGGTAGGAGAGGCAGTTTTCCAAATGGAGCCTAAAATTAGGTGTTGGTTTCTGTATTTGGAATCCTAGGCCCCAATCCAGGAGTCTATTTTTATTCAAAGCAGCCGAGCACTTGACTTCAATGGATCTAAAAACACTCATGCTTAAGTGCTTTGCTGAATCAGGACAGACTTAAGCACAAATGTAAATGCTGTGCTGAATTGGGGCTCTAAATATGTGGCTTGATTTTTAAAAGTGCTGAGAGACAGCAGGTCTAATTGAAGTTGATGGGAGCTGCGAGATGCTCAGCGTTTCTGAAAATCAGGCCACTCATTGAGGTGCCTGAATCTGATTTCAGGTGCTCAGCTTGCAGTATTCACCATGGGAAAAAATGGTGACCCAGGATAACAGGCAATGGAAAGCCCTGATTTTACGCAAGAAACCTTAATAATGTAGAAGGAGGAGATGGGAGGCAATAGTTTCCTGGAAATTTAATGTGGAGTGCTTTTTTTGGCAAGCATCAAAAGTGCCATGCAAAAATACGAAATGAATAAACAAATGAAATTAGAAAGCCTATTAACTGGAGAAATATTGGGCTAAATTCATGCCTTGTGGAACAGCAGCAAGACTGATGAAATACATCAGGAATGATTTGGCCTACTACGTTTTGAGCATTAATTTGATCAGGAGCAGTGAGTCAACAACGCAAATTCCGCAGAGTGAGGAACTTCACTCTACCACCCTTGCGAGAGCCAAGCAGAACAGTTTGGATTAGTCAATGGTAAAAATGCAAAAGCTAAACATTTCTGCAAGTTATAGAGCATAAATTAAACAGCAATGTTAAAGAACAGAGATGAGGTGGAGTGTGGTTGTTCTGAGAAAAGCAATTTTTCCAAGTGAATTCAGTAGTCCTTTCCTTAAAGAGCACAGCCAGGCTGTCCAGCAGCTGCCCTGTGTGCTGCTCCTCAAATCGCAGCTGGGTCCCTGCCGAGGCAACATCCAACGACAAGGCTCAGTCACACAGTGTTCTGCTGCAAACCCCCAGAGAAGGCTGCTGTCACAGCAGCACAGGCCTGCAGCTGTAAAATGGCTACCTGTGAATGAACCCTGGGCCAGCCAAACAAAAGCAATTCTTCCCCTATTTCTGTACATGCAAAGGAGACGGATGTCAACACCCCCTGCCATCCCCTGCTCAGCGGCCATGCTGCTGTGGAAGCCCATATGCTGCACACTCCATCATCCTCAAAGGAGTCAGGAAAGTCATCTTGTCCAGCCACCTACCTGTCTGGTCCTCCTGATCTGTCTGCTGAGACAGAAGATGGTGAAGGACTCCCATGACAGGCTTATTCCCAATAGAGGTCCTTATCATCTCAGTATGGATGACACCAACCATTTTGCACTTCTCAGTCCCTACTACCTGCACTGGGATCCAGCGCAGCCAGATAGAAAAGTCCTTACATTCCCCATCCCCTTCTAACTCAAACCAGCGACTCTTGAACTCCACCATGAATTTTTTGAAAGTTTTCTTACATGGTTTATGGCATGGCTCTTCAACAGACTTGGGTACTCATGACAGAAAGGCATATAGCACCTTTCTACCATTAAATATATTAAAACTGGTGATGCTGTGCCCTGTACAAAGTGCAGTAAATGCAGGCATGCTCTGGCCAGTAATCTGAAATAAATTACAACCACTAGAAAGAATAACAGAAAACCCACTACACAACCAATTGTGGCGAAAAAAACCCTGCCACTTGTAATAAAAATAAGAAACAGAAATGGATTTGAAACATTCGTTTCCCTTTATTTTCTCAGTGAGGCTGATGTGTACTGCACATTAAAAAAAAAAGAAAAAACCACAGGAATTTTCATACAATGAATTAAACCACAAAAGTACATGTAGAATCAGCAGGTGGAAAATAGCCCAGCTTGGGCTTAACTACTATCTCATTTCCCCTGTTCAGCATAGTCCAACCTACAACTTTACATGTTCACCTACTGTACAAATCTTACAGTAGCTCCATCAGGTCAGTGGTTAACATTATTGAAAAGGTCTGTCACATAGGTACAAATTTAGAATCATCACATTATATTACATGGCTATTCTAGGTAATTTATAGATCAGATCTTACACTACAGTGATTGAAGTTCTCATTACAGCCATTAAAAAGGACACATAATCATTACCTACTGTAGGCTTACATCTTAAGGGATGAGAAGGAGGTGTGGTTGTTCCGTGTTTGTTGGTTTTTTTTCCAACTGACCCAAGTATTATTACCCCAGAGGCACAAATTTCCTCACAGTGCTGCTCTTGGTCATGGCAGCCCAACTGCTTTTCAGAGTAGTTTAGCACAGATATTTTTCTTCAACCTTAGGCTCCCTCTGTTTCGATTAGTATTTAGATAATTTTCCATTCTGTAGGAATTACTCAGTTACAGCTCTAGGAAAGACCACGGTTCCTAAGTACCAGTTCTGTTACCTGTATTGTGGATGTGGTACTTACCACAGCATGAAAGCAACAGTACAATCTTCATATAAAAGACACACAGAGCTATGCTGCAATTTGCCTCTGGTGACAACGTGGTACATGTGCTAATTTGAAATGTTCTTGGGGAAGAAAAAAAGAAAAGTAAACACCGAGTTCATATTTTGATGGATTTCCTACTACAGTGTCTATGAAAGATCCAAATAGCTTTATTCAGCAATCCTAGCTCTATTAATTTCACATGTAATTTGTAAATCCACAGAGGAAAGCTATCTTCAAGATGAGAATGTTTGCCAGGCCAGTGAAAAAAAAAAAAATTGACTCATGTCATTATGCCTGCTTGGTGAAAAATAAATAATGCCCCCACACAAGCCCCACACCAATTTATTAATGTCAGCAATCTAGGATAAAAGAGAACGTTTTAAAATTTAATCACAGAAATGTAAAGGCAAAATAGGTAATGCATCTGGTCCTTGAACACATAATATGATATACTAAATATTGATTTCTTAAAAATAATTTATTGCTTTTAATAGTTTTCTTTACAACAGAAGATACTCAAAATCCAGAAAGGAAAATTGTAAACTTTTAGTTTGGCATTCACACAAAGTTAAAATACCTGCATTTTTAAACTACAGAGCAACAACAAGAATTATGCAGAGTAAAGGATGTTACATTTGTAACACAGAACCTCCAGAAAAGTTCTTTACGTTTTTTTTTTTGTTTTATTGCTATCTATCTACTGAGAAATAAGAAGCCAAAAAATCAAGCAAGCATCCGACAGGACAGACAGTGGAATCTCTCAGAACACAATATGCTGGTGATAAAATGACTGCAGCCATCAAAATCAACTGCACTGGTATGGGGGTAGAATCAGTTTTCTAAGATTTGGAGTGGGAAGGTAGATTAAATAGTTAGGTGTGCCGTACCTTGAAGAGGAGTCATGAATGCCAAAGAGTAATAGAATAACAAATCTATACATTCACAAGCAAATTCCAAACTTTGCTGATTCAGTAGAGACTCTGAGTTCAGATGAAATTCTGATGCTCAGAATAGCAGTAGTTTATACTCTTGTGGTTTTTTTCTTTCCTGAAATTTCTATTTAATTTAACAGAAGCAATGTCATCAGCAACAATGTCATGGGCACATCTGAGGCCATGCTAGTGCATAGTAAAAAAAAGGAAAAAACCCAAAACCAACCCACTGCTTCTGCAAAAGCGGAATTTCCAAACAAAGCACTTGCTTACTCCCAACTGACAACCATCATGCATCCTAGGTATAAAATTTCCACTGGCCTTTTTATTCTTTTAGTCATCTCATAATTTATAATAAATAGGATAATTATAACTGATAAATATGTCTCTTTAGTTAACAAAGGAATGAAGGATTGGTATTTATACAGGATGCATAACTGTAAAAAATATAGATAAATACCATCGTTAAACTCTGCCAATGAAAAGATTACTGGCTTCAAGAACAGTGTTTAGACACAGAATTACTGTAAAAATCATACTGTACTTAGTACCTCAGCATATTTTTATCAAACTAAAATCACAAAAATTAAAACAAAATAGCATTTTAAAAAGATTTTTGACCTCTAGATCCAAAACTACTGTTGATACATAAAATAAAAACATTTCTTAATGATTACCCATTTGAGAGACTTTACATAAAATTATGATATTTTCTAGAAAAATTTAGATGAGAAAATTTCATTCCCCTAACAAATTCAGTGTATAAAACTGCAAAAGAAAACCAAGCAATGAGAAAAATGTGGAAAAATACTGCAGAAGGTGGTTAATATCTTTTGGGCTAGGATAATTCTTGACAAAATTCTTATATAAGCTCACCAAAGAAGGGATGAATGTGTATAATGCATTTTTGCACTCAGACACACATACACACACATATGCACACTCACACCCTCACCCACACGCTTTTCTCTTTTTTTTTTTACAATCAAATATATATAAGCCTAAGTTCAGCTTTCTACATATGTTAGTGTACAATAATTGTTTCACCTCATATAATTACATTTGAGTATTCTTGATTAAGAAAAATTCAGCAGTTTTTGAAAAGAAGGCTGCATTTACAGTGCATAGCTGTAACAAAAAAAACCATCGTCATACAGTATGTACATAAATAAAAATACTCCATTTAACATTTGTAAATACTCAACTACTTTAGAGAATGTAGCAAATAAACTATCTGTGCACACACCCAGATAGTTATATCCAACTCTCATTAATAATGTAACACCACGTCCGCTCATTAGAATAAATCGCTGAACAAGCTGCACATTTGACCATTAACAAGGCTTTGAAAATTCTGCTGTGGAAGATCAATGTTGTAGACATTTACATGGGTGTCAGAATTAAAAGATGAAACTTCAAAATGTTAGGGAAGCTTGAGCCTTTTAATTTTCTTTTCTGCAAAAATAAAAAAAAACAAAAACACAAAAAAAACCCAAAAAACAAACCAACCAAAAAAAGAACAATCTTAAAACAAAGCTAAGACAGATTGCAGGCTTCTGGGACCTGTGGTTTCTTCTGGATTGTCATATTATCACCGTGTTGTGAGAAGAAGCTTCTTTAAAAAAAAAAAAAAATGCAGTGTCTGATCCCCAGACATCAGCAGCCATAGTTCTCACACTGGGGTTTTTTTCTGTTTGTTTTTGTTCTTTTTTTGTTAAAATGCAATATTATGTACAGATTTTGCAGTTCATTGTTGTTCGTGTATCTCTGTGGAACTGCTGCCATGTCTCATGATTTGCATTGAACTCGCAAGGAACGCCCGGCTCCCCCGCCACCGCTCACCCGCCAAAGCGCAGCTGACACCCATGGACATGCGTGTGCTTACTGGACAGCATCCTGCCCCTCCACTCCTCAAGCAGCTGTGTTCATGTAAACCATGGTTTTGAACAGAGTGTAAAGTAGGAGAAATTCCTAAGTACGACTTTTTAGTTGTCCGTTATTGAAGGACGTGATGTCCGTGAGGTATTCGCCATCCCTCTGTTTCCCTCGGATGACATGCTTGTTACCTACGCAGGCTCCGCTGTGCCTCTTTAAGTAAACTATCAAAATCCATGGAGTCATACTTGCTTTTAGTGGACGCAGGATCAAAATCGTCTGAGTTTGAATCTGAAAACCAAAGGATGCAAGTTTAGGTAAGAGGCAAGAACTACTTCTTTTCTCTGAATATCGGCACAAACAAGGCACTGAAGAAACAATCCACTTAAAACCACAATTTTATGGGATGATAAAAGCATAGAAATTACCATCAGAGAAGCTTTGGGCATTCCTGGTAAGAAGCAGCACTTAACAAAAGTGGTAGACATCATCAGCAACGGGGAAGAACTATTAACTACATATACATTTAGAGCAGGTTACTCAAAAGTTTCCTCAGGGACTTGAGCACCAAGACACTCCTGTATAGATCTCAAAGTAGTCCAGATAATCTTCACAGATGCCTTAACCAAAACTCCACCTTTGTCTTGCAACTGATGTTTCATAACATGTTCAAGACTTGATTCTCCTGAGAAAGAACTGAAGAAAGCCAGGGCAACCTGTGAGCAGCACACGGAGGAAACAGCTGGAAACAGCTGCTTCTCACTGCCTTGCCTTGAGGTCTTGTGGAAGTTTCTACACCTGCCAGAATCTCTGGTTTTGTTTCAATTCATCTTTTTGGGTGTGCTTGTTTAGAGTGAGCAATTCTGGGCAGGGCCTCTGCATGGCTGCATGAGCAGTCTCAGGTGGGCTCCTCAGCTTTCTGCATCACATGTGATAAGCCACAGCAGCAACAACAGCCCAGCTCCTGTGGCTTGGGATACCTATTCCAGCTTTGTCAGTTGCTCAGACACGGATGTCAGTCTGCTCCCAGCACAGAGGAGGGGTTGTACATTTGTGGCCACATAGCTCCAGTACAATTATTGACATGGCTGCAAGCAATGAATTTCCTTTTGGAGTCAACCCTCCTTAACACTGACTCTTACCAGTTCCTGTATCACAGCTCCTTTATGAGAGTACCCTTTTCTTGCCATTTCTTGTGTTGAATTAATCAGAAGTCCCCATCTACCACTATAAGACACACTGCACATTAAATGTTCATTACAAGTTCTGTTAAGACAATATCTTCTCACAGAGGAGAGGTGTTAAACTTCTGACTACTATTTTCAAGTGTTTTCTTTCTTCTGTACTCAACCCAAAGCTGATTAATTCTCTCTGTCCCGGAACCAGCTCATGAATTTTAAAGTTCATCCTGCCATTTCCTTATGTTGCTCTATCAGGTACTCTGCAAAATACAGGGAATGCAGTCTGAAGTACAGAAGCTCAAGCTGTCAGCAGGACGAAGTGAAAACAGTCTGCTCAGAGACACACTGGGAATCCCACTCACAATGGAGAGAGCTGACAGGGAATATTCCCAGTGATGAATAATGTTCAAGAGGGTTCCCTTCAGACAACTTATTTTAAACCCCCGATTTTCTAAGATACAGAGATGACCTTGGCTTCCATTGCTGAAGATAAGTCAAATCAAGGCAAAACTTCAATCTGGTTTTACTGTTTTTATCAGCCTACATTTCAACAAATGCCTTGCTACCTTTTATATTTTCTACATCAACCCTGCATCCCTTCAGCAGACAATTGCCTTTTCTTAGCTTTACATTATCTGTTTAGCCACTGAAGTGAATTATAGCATATTCATTGTGAAAAATGTGTATCATCTTTATAATTTATTTTGAAAAGACATCAATTGGTTAGAAAAAAATATCTGTATTCACTTCCTGCATCGTACAAAGCTGAGGGCAGCACATACAAGATTTCATTAGCACTATGTTACAGGGTTATGAGAGATTTTAATGACTGTGGTCATTTATTCATAAAAAAATCCACAATATCTGATTAATATAGATCCAACAGCAAAATGTGCCTTGCTGTGTTATTCAGAAAAGAGTCTTTTCCATGCCTTTAGTCTATTTATATAGGTATTAGGAAAGGTTTAACATTTAATGAATACTTAACATTTTAAAAGGTAATTAAATAAGAGGTGAGTTTATCATATATTGTAATATTACAGAGGCTGTTTTGGTAGTCTGCATAGTCTCTTTATGCATATATTTAACATCAGTATTCCTGCTCTAAGACCGAACATCTCCAAAATCCCTTGCAAGAGGAAGCACCACATGCTGACTCAGAGCGAACAGGACAGAACCATTCTTGCCCAGGCAAGTCTCAGACAGACCCAGATGTGTTGTCACAGCCAGCATGCACACTTGGGACTGGAGTTATCACAGCATACTGGAAGGCTTGAGACTGGTATGCATAAAGCCCCACGTCACTGTAACTGCAAACACCAAGAGATTTGCTAGGTCTCCACAGCCTCTTACATCACACCTGGAAGGCCCTGCAAGGAGACACCTTCATACACAGATGCTTATGCACAATTTTAGAATCACTAGTTGAGATCAGTGGCTTTTGCCACACTAAGGGTCAGATTTGGCCATCAGCTCTTCTAGCTTTCAAACTTGAGCAACTATGAATTGTGCTTAATGGGTGCCCTGGCAAATTCTGCCCATCTACAACAGAACTCATGGCAAAGTAAGAATTATAATGAAGTATTTGGGTTGAGGCATCCACTTTGTCCACTGTTTACCACTCATATACATAAGTGAGGTATTGGAATCAAACAGTTACAGCAATAAATAGTAAAGCATGTGGGAGGTTTCTACAGTGCTATCTTTTCAACTTAGAAAGGTTTTACTGGATATTGGGTACTTATTTTTGATAATGATGGAAACGGGCTTTAAAAGAATTCAGTTTGAAATATCTGAAAGAAGCCAGCTCAGATAACTAGACTTTAAAATTTCTTACAGCAACCACTTTCTTCACCACCCCTCCAATCATTTAAATGGAATCAGCACTAAACAAAAAAGAAGCAAACCCTAAATTCTCATGAGTTACAAGATTCCACTTATGTACTTTAAATCACATACAGCAAAATACCTACCTAGGTCTGCATAGTTAGACTTGCAAAACTGCTTCCGTCCACAGAAGTACAGCTCAAAATCAGGTTCATTTGACCTGCGTAAAGTGTATCCATTTTCAAGAGCAGCGAAGGCGTCACAAGTATAGCGGTAGGTGATGAAACCATAGTTGTCTCTGCCATTGAAAAATACAGTTGTGAACAAAAGCTGAGAAGAGTTAACACACATTAGTGCAACCCCTTCCTGAAAGCAAGAACTTGCCAGAGACCCGGCAGTGGAAATGCCAGAAGTACTGCATCCATTTATCAGCATGATTGTCCTGTCATGCAGCTAAATACTTATTTCTGGGACAGGAAATTTCAACTAGCAAGATTAATAAATAAGGATGAAAGAAAATAAGTAAGGTTTTGAACTCAGCATGTCATCTGTCACAGGACTTATACTGGTAACTCCCATACCAGTAATCTTACTGCCATAATTTTTTACATATGGCAGCTGTCAAACAAGAAGTAATCTCAAAAGTTCCTACCCATCATCCTGCAAATTTACTGTGCACTCCTCAATTTCACCAAAAACTTCAAACCGGTCCCTCAGTTCTGTTCGGGTTGTGTCAGGTCTGATTTTACCCAGATAAATCACACGACGTTCTTCCTGTTGATAAAGAGCAAGGGGAAGGTGTTTTTTTAACAAATGTGTAATAGAGATGTACCTATACATACATGCATGCACATACACACACAGATATGCAGAGGGTGCATAATTATACAAACAGTCTTTTGTGGAAGACCTACTGCATCTTGCAAGTACATGAAATAGTTCCTTCCTGGAAAGCATCTAAGGTATTTAAGTGACACTACATTTGTCAGATGGTGTGCTCCTGGAAGGGTTCACCGACTGCTGTTACTGTTCTGTACACTGACAGATGCTTCCCTTTGTATCCTACTGTACCTTCTTTTCTCTCACCCTTTCTACCACTTCCCCTTCAGGACTGCAAACTCTTCCAAACTAGGAACTCCCTTTCTCTTGCCATGTATTCAATACTGAGCAAAACTCATCTTAGTTGCAGAGTAGCATAAAGCAACACAACAATTGCATAAGAGTACCACAGACATAACAAAACATATTACAAGCATAACATTATAAGCTCATATGACTCAATAGCTGATTCATCCTGCAATCCTGTTCCACCATAATCCATACCTTAAAATAGAGGGAAAACTGTTAAAGCTTGTCACCCCAGCCAACAACTAAGTACCACACAGCCCCTAGCTCACTCCCTGCTTGCTGGTGGGATGGAAGGAAAATCAGAAAAAGGTGAAATGCGTGTATTAAGATCAGCTTAATAAATTAAACAAGGTAAGATATAACAATAGTAATAACTATAATGACAGTAGTTGTAATGAAAAGGGCAGAGAGAGGAATAAAACCCAAGAGAAATAAATGCTGCACACTACAATTTCTCAGCACCCTCTGACCAATACCCATCCCATCCCCGAGCAGTGTCTGCCTCTCCCAGGCAACTCCCTCTGGTTTATACACTGGGCATGATGCCATATGGTATAGAATATCCCTTTGGCTACCACAGGTCAGCTGTCCTGGCCATGCTCCCTCCAAGCATCTTATGCACCTGCTCCCTGGCAGAGCATGGGACACTGGAAGGTCCTTCATTTAGAGCAAGCACCGCTTAACAACAATTAAAACATCAATGTCTCATCAACATTAATACTAAATCCAAAACACTGTCCTGTACCAGCTACTAAGAAGAAAATTAACTCTATGTAAGCAGAAACCAGAACTGGGCCCAAAAGATGTCTTTTGTTAAAATAAATATTTGGGGGGGAATGACAGGAAGTAAAATATATCCCACAGTCACCACTGCCTTTTGGTTTATTCAGAATAAAAACCACCTGGCTGAAGTCCCTAGGCTAGGGTCCCTTCTGCATGTTCCTTCAACACTTGGAACAAAGCATCAGATACTTTTGTAACAATCAAGTCAGGGTCGTATCATTCTTTCCTTAGCGCAAATGCTCAGCAGAAGGAGGGAAGGACTGGAAAACCCTTTAGGAGTTACTTCATTAATTTTAGGATAAACACTTTTCTGAGAGCAGAGCGATTTAGGGAGCTGCTAGAAAAGAAAATGGAAAAAGGAGATCTTTAAAACACTGACCTTAAGGTAACCAGGGCAAAGAAGCACCAGCTATACATGGCTTGGGTGCTCAGCCTTCCTGTCTCCGATTGCCTCTGGCCTGGCACTACTGGCCCTACTGCTCATCCCTTACACACCCACACACAGTCCCATAAACTGAACCACCACCACATTCTCAGCTGGCGTAAACCTGTCAGTCAGTGGAGCAATGTCAGTTTAAACCATCAGCTTTGGCACCTGAGACTCGTGCAGAATTTAGGTGCCGAATGCCGAAGGACCTACACTGACTGCTGAGAATTCATGACTATCGTAACCTGGAGGTGCCTAAAGGCTAATGGCACCTCAACTGTGCAATGCAAAAGGCACTAAGGACCTAAATATAGACTTGCATTCCTGCTCAGAAACATTCTAGCCTGAAGAGACAGGTAGTTTATAGTGTTACAATTCAGATACAGCACGAAATGTATCTTTTCCATGAGTCCCCACAGAGGCATAAAGCACTAGTCATTCTTGGACCATGGACAACACAATTGAGACCAAACCAAAACACAGGTAAAGCCAGAAATTATACTGATGTTGCTTCTTTACTTGCTTGAGTATTCATTTGAGATAAAGAGACCATCAGAACTCTTAGGGGTGCTGAAAATCTTGTCTTCCTGTTCCCAGGAGAGCACTTTGCTATCAGGAAGTATTTAATGCAAAATAAATAAACGATTCTTGCAGCAGGAAGCCAATACTAAAATATCTGTCTCCCAACAGAAACTCCTTCTTACTAGCACATTCAGTAAACTATTTTCACTGACTCTTTTCCTGGCCTCTGAAATCTCAGGGGCTCAGATCCAGTTAATCTAAGCTCCCGAGAAATGCAAGTTTAAAGCTTCAGAAAACAGAGGTAAAAGAATCAAACATTCCTACCCAAAAGCCCTACCCACTAAGGAATGGCACAAGAATTACCCGTGTCCTTTATAGGTCCCTAGTCAGCCCAGTGGAGTCCTTGCTTGCTCTACCGAAGTATGTATCAGCTCTCCTGAATCAGGGGGATCAGGTAAGGATCTCATTAGATACTTGAAACTATTGTCTCTTGATTATGTAAGGAACCAAGGTGAGTGCCTTGAAAGTCCCCTGTAAATATGCTGGGACAGACATGTCCACGTTTAAATGTTACACCTTCCAAAATACGGGTTCCCAAAGCTGCCCTTGTTCCCTGCCACAGCAATGCAGTTTGGAGAAGCTGGCATGGAGGACTTGTGCTCAGGGGCAGCCATATATTTAGGGCACAAGGGTACTTTCCAGACAGCTGCTGCTTTTTATCTCTGTCTCCACTGTGTCCCAGTCCACAGCCCTGACCTTCCTGACAGAAGAGTTTGGGTAGGGTTTCTGTGAACCAGGGACTGTAAGAGTGCAAGCTACAGAAATCTGCATTTCTTCCATTTTCCCCATTCTAATTCTGCTTACTTTCGCTATGGTTGGGTGCCATAAACTTGAAAACCAGGAAAATCTGCATATGCACAGTAATTACTTTTTCAGACTGTTTTACCAAATCAAGGATTTAACCGCACTGAAACACTTGATAAGAAACAATTCCATTGATACTTGCTATTGAACCTAAATGACTGACCAGATGGAGCAGAACATAACACAGCAGACTGCCTAATATACTTTAGCTGAGATAATACATCTCAACTGAAAAAACCATAATGTTTCACTCACTGACATGGAGATTGTTATATTACAATGTGATGGAAATGTCTATTGCACACTCTTCCATAAGTCTGTCTGCATGCCTGTGCAATTTTTCCTTCTTCTATCTCTCTAATAACCTTTATATCTCTAATATCCCTTTAAGACAACTGTAATAAACCAAAACTGAACAATTAAAAAAAAAGTCTGTTAAAGTACCGTTAAGGGAATAAGTTAAACCTGCAAAATTAAGGAAATTCAAATTTAAAGCTGAAATGCACCATATGTCCTCCAGTGTGCACATATGAGGAGATGGGTTCAAGTAGTTTTTTAAGCAGAGTGCCATGATGGAGTAAGATACTGGAGAACACAGGATTCACACAGCACTGTCTTTGCCTTGGTTAACTTTGGCTTATTTAAAGCAATTATGAATATTAATATTCACAGGGATGCCTTTTATTCCCATGAATAATAAGAGCTATAGGAGCCTAACAAGATTGCAAGACACCTCTAAATGTTAAGGACCTTTTTTTGATAATAAGCTACATGTGTAAAGTCTAGACGGGCATATTAAGTAAGATGTTTATTGCAGTTTTAGAAGATATGATAGATGACTTGAAAAATGAGAGAAAGTCAGAGAAAAGCTTTTGTTTTCAATTTCATATGGGCAGAGGGAACCTGCAGGAAACTACAGAAGCTACTTGTTCGTATTTCCCTCCCAAAAGTGCACGATTTATTTTGCATCATAAGCATAAAATGTGCCTCCTTGCTCTGCCAGGTTAAAAAAAACAATAGTCCAGCCAACTCCCTCAGGCCTAACATGTCCTCTTTCATAATCTTGCTCGTCCTTCATAGCAGTAAAAACATTTGAATAGGAGGATGTGGCAGAAAATCTCAGACTAACAAGCTGTATTTTAAGTCTCAAATGAAAATACTAAAGAATCAGAATAACAAAATATGAGAAAACAAGACTGGGATATACCCTACACATCTAAGGGTCAATAAAGGGACCATTCATCCTCTAAATATTGACTCATGCTAAGGATCTTTTTGTCTTGCAAAGGACTCCTCCAAAACTTTCTTTGTGCTTCCTTATTCCTAAGTCTTATTTTCATAATTATTTAACTAACACAGAAAAATAGATGTATTAGTTTCCCCTTGGGTTTTTTTGCTTCTTTCCCCAGCAGCTGTAAGCTTTGCCTGCCTGTGGTGCTGCTAAGCAAGGCCTGTGTGAACTGATGGCAGCCAGTCCGGAGGTGCTGCTGTTCCCATTTTTCCTACCACTTTTTGCCTGCGTGTCTGTGGTGCATGCCTAGTTCTCTAAGAGCCAGGTAATGCTTTATGTGAAGATGAGAGAAGAAATACAAGAGCATTTTAAAGCTGGGTTCTGTTATGGGCTTGTACAGGCTCTGCTGCTCACCCCATGTCTGTGTTGCCTTCCATGCCAAATGACTTCCCTGCCACAAGAGACTAGAAGTCATGAAGACTTTTATCTTTAAGACATTCAGACTTTTAGATCTGAAGGCTCAATAACATTTTGAAAATGCAAGGGGATTGGTTGGACAGAGTTGCAAAAGCTGAAATGCTATGGGTGGAAAAAGCCATTAAAGCTTAAGCTTCTGATATAATAATAATGAGAAAAAAATCCTTTAGACTGAGTAAAGAAAAATTAGTATGGCCCGTAAGTAAGTATGAATGGCAAAAGTAAAAATCATGGGGAAAAAAAAGAACAAGATTATTATCACATGCTGCTGTGTGGGTAACCAAGGGCTCAACAGTTCAGACACACTACATGGTGACTGCTAGAAAATAAATGATGGACCAGTAAAGCTCAAAATTTAGATAGAAACATATAAAGTAAAATTAGAGTACCTGGAATCTAGGCCATCAAGATGAGCAACAATAAAAAAATACAAACTAAATATACAACATACATTGAATGCTTCAGAAGTGGAAATGGACTCTATTAAAGGCTGACTCTGGTGTTAGACTTTAGAGAAGGCAAGCACTCATTTATGAAACCACCTTTCTCCTGCCTTCCTGTTGTAGAGCAATTTATTTTCTTTGAAACCATGTGTATCTTTCTGCTGCAGTGGCCTCACAGCACATTTATCTTCTTACTTCTGTAAGCTCTCTGGGACTGGGACTCTTGATACTTGTCTCAGAGAGGCTGTCAGCATTTAGGAATGAAAAGTAGCAATGCTAATTGTAGTTTTCTACTTGAGTATAACTTGGTTTTGTTACACCTCTTGGCAGTAGCCAGTGCACACAGTAAATGAGCTGCATGAAGGATGTGACTGTAAGTCAGTATCATGGCCAGAGCAGCAGAGTAGCAGAGAGCCACAACACCAAGCTGCTCATCAGACAGCTTAACCTGCAGCTCTGGTGCACCATATCAATGAGGAATCACCAACTAGTAACTCCAGAATTGGAATGAGCCAACTGTTTCTGGTGCCATACTTTGAAAAGTATTTGCCACATGGTCTAATGAACTGCTAGAGTAAAAGTCCACACAACTCAGGAATTTCCTGGAGTGTAGCAGAAGAAAAAAGGGGTCCTCAGGCCTCTTGGCAAATCACTGTGGTCTGCCTTGGTTGGGGGCTGGATCCTAGTTTCTACAAAGCACTAAGCAGACTGTGCTGTCCTGCAGTGCTCCTCAAGTTTCATAGTCCATGTGTCTCCATCATGATCTGGCTTACGTGGTTAAGCAAGTCTTGGTGGCAGACCATTCTTATGTTCAGTGAGGATCCATTCTAAATAAAAAATCGTGACCCAGTGAAATAAAACAAAACAAGATCAAACTAAACTATGCTAACATTTGGTCAGTTAGGAAAGGAATCACAATCAAAAGTATAAATGAATGAATGAATGAATGAATGACATTTCTTTTTTTTTTTAATTCTCCAATGACATTTCTTTTTTTTTTTAATTCTCCAAGTACCTTGTAGGCTCAGCCTGCACTTTTCAATCATGCCTGCTCAAAATCAAGACCTCAATCCACAAAAAAGGCACTGAATCTCCAGTAACATGAGAGGAGGAAAGAAGAAAATGAAGATGAGAAGAACATCACAGTACCTTTTAAAGTCAAATCACCTGTATACAGCTGTAAGTCTAGTGTGCTGATTTTGCATTGATTGACATTTGGTGAGGAGAGGAGCTACCCACGGAAGTGATTTTCCTAAGAAAAGCTGTGGCAAAGCCAATGAATGACTAGTTTTGAATACTGACATCCTGTTAAACCACTAGAAAGTTGGACACGCCTCTGTGAATACACATATTAAAACTGGGGAAACGCCGGGAAAACTTGTCTTTCCTTCCGGCCTGAGAAGGGGTAACCGGGCACCGGCGGGGTTGGCCCCGCTCTGCCGCCTGGCACGGCTGGGCTGGGCCTGCCCCTGCTGCAGCCCTGGCACGGCTGGGCTGGGCCCTGCCCCTGCTGCAGCCCTGGCACGGCTGGGCTGGGCCCTGCCCTGCTGCAGCCCTGGCACGGCTGGGCTGGGCCCTGCCCCTGCTGCAGCCCTGGCACGGCTGGGCTGGGCCCTGCCCCTGCTGCAGCCCTGGCAGGGGGAGGGGAGGAGAGAAGGCCCTGGCCTGGCCAGATCAGGCTCAAACAGCTGTTAACATCCTGCTGCTAAGCTGTTCCCCTGCCCCAGCGCGGCTTTCCGAAGAATCCTTCACCATAAACAGCTCTGGCCACCTCTATCTACCAAGTCATCCTGCCGAGGGGGGACCCCAGCCGCGCTGAGATCACGCGGCTGAGACCAGGGGCAGCTCTGCAGCTGAAACTGAATGCAGCTGGAGTCCCCAGACCTTCGGCCACTGCCCACTGCCCGGCAGGAACCATCGTGACCTCTGCAAGCCCTGGGCGAGATATTAACTCTTTCCTTGCACAGATGAAACTTGCAAAACACTGAATCCTCTCTGAGTGAGAGAAAACACATAGAGAGACAATATGAAGACATTAAAGTCAGTGAAGGAGAAGTCACATCCTAGATGCAATGAGAATGAGGAGATGCCTTGGTTTTAGGCTGAAATTATTTTGTAAAGCCTTGGTGATGGGTTGTGATATACTAGAAAATCCCTTTAAGTCACAGAAAACATGTATGGAGAGATGAAGAGTTCAAATTACAGATATGAGTAAAGGCATTTGTGTTAAAGCAAATAAATGTTGAAGTAGCTGTGATCTTACGAGAAGCTTGAACAGAGAGATGAGATTAAGACCTGCCCCCAGGAAGAGAAGACCTCTATTCCCAGATAAAAATTATTTCAGAGAGAGATGAAGAGAACCTTTGCTTTTTAGCTGTTCATCCTTAAAATGGTACCCCATGAGTTTACATGGCCCATAATGCAGCTGTGGGAAGGCTGCCTGATATAGGAGGGACTTCACAAATGCAGATTCCCAGGTGGCTGCTGTTTGTGAGAACTGAAGCCATAAGAGAACTGTTTTTCTTGTGGAGAAGTTTCCATGGCAGACCAAAAGAGACTTCTCTCTCTAAAAGAACTGATGAAAGACTATTTTAGAGGTGGTAAACTGACCTAAGTTCTAAGTTTTGTCTCTGCACGTTGTCAGTGAGAAAGGAGCTTGTGGGAGAGAAGAAAAAGTGTTTTGAAGGTTTTATTCTGATTCGTATGATTTTTTTTCCTCTCTTCTAGCTTTGTTAATAAATGTCTTCTTTATACCCTTTAAAGTTTGAGCCTGCTTTACTTTTTCTTCTAATCCCACCTCACACCAGAAGAAAAGAGTAAATAATTCTAGTGGACTCTCAGCCCACTACAACTAGACAGGAATTCAGGAATCTATACAGGAAAATGCTATCCCAGGCTTCTAGCTCTGAATCTTCTATGGCAAAGATTGTGGTGGTATGTGTGTGCAGGACTGAAGGGACAGCATTCAAACATGCCTGTGCCACACAGCATGAGCACGGGATTCTAAAACAAGCCTCCTCAGCATTCTGTCAATATGTCTTCACATCTGCCAAATTGCAAGCTGCTTGCACAATCAGAGGGCACTGCTTCACATATGGTTTTGACAGATGAAAATAATATTTTTTTCTCATTTCTTTTTCCTAGTTTTCCCATGCCTGTTGTCCCACAGAGACTAATTTTAGATACTGCTTCCACAATACCTAATGACTTTTGTCTCTGTCACAACTTCTGTTCCTTTTTTACTGTGCATCCTCTGTACAACTAACTCCTGAGATCTCAGTGCCGTGCTTCTAATGAAGAAAGTCACCTGCCCTGTGTAATAACTGAGGCATTAGTACTGCCCAATCTTTGGGACACTCTTCTAACAGTACCTGGAAGTATGTGGCCATAAATCAGTTCTGGCAGCACAAGAATGGGCTAGAAGGAAAATAAAAAATTTCCCAATACAGAGAGCAAAGAAATCTAAATTTATGGGACTGTAGAAAGAGCTCAAGGAAAGAGAGAGAGGACATTCTTGTGGCTGAACGATAAATGAGTTGAATTCCTCAAGAATGAAAAGAGTAACACAAAAGAGACCCATAAACCAAAAGGCATAAGAGAAAGAACAGAGAATGCTAGAAATTATACAAGTTTTATCACTGAATTAATGAGATTGGAGATTCCCTTTCTCTGCTGTCTCCCAATCCTTACCTGTTTTCACAGGGTATAAAATAGCACAATTCAATACAGATTTTTAAATTAAAAGTGCAGGTAGACTTTGGATAAAGGAGTTAATAGGACTTAATCTACATTTCCTGCAGAACTCACACAGATGACTAGATTTTAGATTTTTTGCTATGTTCTGTTTATTGATATTTATTTTTAGTTTTGATTCATTTATGTCTATTAATAAATAATTCCATTAATTAAGTTAATTATAACCAAAATGCTCATTTTAAAAAGAAAATAAATTCAACCTTGGTTTTGAATTGTCTAGAATGTTTAATGCAGTGTGATGCAGCATATCTGGAGCTTTTTAAGTTTCTTTTCTTTCCTTTTTCCTTTTCTCTTGATTAGCTACTTGCCAAGTATTTGTTTGTTTTAAACTAAATCAAATTTTCTACCTCCTCAGCAGGATTCATGTTTATTTATATGGGTACAGTACAGTAATTGAGAAGTAGCAAGATACACCCATGACAGAGGTCTACTTGAATCTCTAATCTGTGGTAGCTCTAAGAGAGAACAGCCAGTGTAAGTTATGATTGCTGGAAGGTAGTGTTCATCTCTAAGCAGATGGAAGCCAGATATTTTAAAACTAACTGCAACAATTGACTTAAATATGGCCCTGTCTGAAGCCAAGCAAAATTATTCCATTGCCTTCACTGCATTTCACAGCAGCACAGCAGAGCATGTTATAGCTTTAAATCTTGTGCTTTACAAAATACACCTATCACCCACACTTTGTAGATAGGACACCTGAAATGGACAAAAGTGAAATGATTTGCTGAAGCTCACTAAGAACAACAGTAGCAGAGACAAAAAAACAGACCATAAAGTTGTCTGTTCACTTCCAGAACTCCTCACTGCTGTAGACTATGCCAGTCTCTGTCAATCTCTACACATTCCTGGTTCTGTAGGTGCACTAGCAGAGATGCTGCCAAGGGTGTGACAAATCACCTTTTGCTATGAAGTCCACTAATGACACTGGGAAGAAGACCTATTAATTTTGGTGATCTCTGGACAGAGCACTAATGGAAAACCTGGGAATGAAGATGAAGTATCCTGGTCTGTACCAGTTCATGCAAGAGCCAGAGCACAGCCAGAACAGCCATTTAGGTACAACTGAATGGAAAGAGTAGGACACAGAAAATGAAAATGTTAAGGTGAGCCACCAAATGGGCTTAGCAACTTTTACAGCAACATATTTACAGCAGCTTCCAGTTTAATTTATCAAAATGCAGTTGCTGATGGGGAATTCAGAAGGGGCAAAAGCCACTTGTCTATTTAATAGATAGTCTTCCTTCTGTCCTACTGCTACAACAGCCAAGAGAGTTGCTTATCCCCACATGGGTTATTTCCTTTGCTTCAGGTATTTCATAGAGATCACTGATGAACAAAATAATTAAATAATACATATTTATTATGAGAGGGCCAGTGCTAAGTGACATTTTTAAATTGCACTGTGCCTTCAGACTATTTTGCTAAAAATAACTTTAAAATTAACCAAATCACAGACACTGAAAAATTATAATTCAAGTCTTTGAATCCTAGTTTTGAGTTCTGTTGTCTGCACCCTCTGTATAGACAATTACAGCCACTCTGAGAGTTCAGCAACTGGTGTATCACCTGACTCCTAATTTTGTGTGTCCTGTAGGTGAAATACAGTATAAAAGGCAGGTTCACTCATAGATCTGTATAAGAAACAGACTAGATCTCTTCTACTAGTGTATTGTCTGGGATGACCCCCTTTTCTAATAAGTTCTCTTATCTGCTCATTGTGAAAAACTCCGAGAGTTGCAATTTATAGAACCTGAAAAAATTAGTAGTGTGACAACGAAACAGAAATTGTTATCAAAACACGTATTTACTTAAAATGAAAAATACTAAGAAATACACATAAGCATAAAAAATAAAGAAAATAAGGTCTGAATTCTAGTATTACAATCAATGAAAAGAAACAGAGACCCATTTCAATATGAAAGTTATCTTTACAGTGCTTACAATTGCTTTCTGCCTCTGTCTCTCCCTTTGCTTGGCCCTTTCAGATTCCCGTTTTTCATACTCTTTGCGGTATTCTTCCCTCTTCAGCCTTTCATGCTGATATTCCTCATAGCTGTCATATCTAGGAAACACAACTTAGTCATCAAATCAAGCACCTGCATTTGTGAATGTAATGTTAGAAATACAATTTCTGAAATGCTTTATTATCCCAGTTAGAGAAAGGACAAGAGGAAATGGCCTCAAACTCCATCAGAGGAGGTTCAGGTTGGACACCAGGAAGAATTTCTTCACTGGAAGGGTGGTTAGACACTGGAATGGGCTGCCCAGGGAAGCAGTGGAGTCACCATCCCTGAAAGTGTTCAAGAAATAAGTGGACGTGCTATCGTTTAGGTGACATGGTGGTGTTTAGCCAAATACCTCAATGAACTCAGAGGTATTTTCCAGCCTTAATGACTCTATGATTCTACAATTATCTCCTGAGGAACAGCTGCAAAGCAAACCAAATGCAGGCCAAAGGCACTACCTGGGTCTGCGACTGTACGGTGATCTGGACCGTGATCTTCCACCTAAGGGAGAACTTCTGTATGCTCGGTGTCTACAGTGGCTGGACTCACAATAGCAACAAGATCTGCAGGAAGAAACACATTCACCTCTGTCATTCCATTTGAGTCTATTGACATCAGTTTCTACCTCTTTCTACCCTGAACTTAAAATTTCTTCTAAGCTACCGGTGGGATTTTCCAGTGACAGTTCACAATCTCCTAGTCAACTAAGGGACCTCAAGTGATTTCCCCACTCCTGGCCCTTCAGTAATGTTCCTTATTGAGGCTAACACAGAGCAGACAGTCAGCCACTGTCAACTCCATCTGACAGGCTGAAGCAAGATTGGCACCAGGCAGCTCACAGATAATGGGGAAGGTTAGTTGTGTACATCTCTCACCAATTGCTCTGCCTCTGACCTGACTGCCTCCACTCAGGAAGTGTAAACCTGGCAAATTTAAAGGATATTGGAAACAAGTGTTTCTGTAGCAAACCTGTAACCTTCAGAGTTAATCAGCTCAGGAGCAATAGAATGAGTTGCACTGGATTAAGTAATTTCTTGCTTTTTTTCTTTCTTTGCCGTAAGTTTCTTTATGTTTTTGCTGTTCGTGTTATTAACTACAATGATCATACATGAATTTGCTGTACCATACCTTGAAGAGGATCTACTACAGGGCGACCTTGATCTCGATCGGGAATATGGAGAACGGGAACAAGACCTGCGTTGAGGAAAGGACCTTGATCTAGAGCGTGTCCTTTGGGATCTTTGAGAAAATAAGGATTTGGGTGGAGACACTGAATCTCTGCATGGAGAGTTAAAAGAAGAGCAAGAAGGTGATACATCAAATAATGAATAGGCTTGTGTCCCATCCCAAGGGTAGCATAGTTTATCACTTTCATCTTCACTGTCATCAAACAGACCATCCATTGCTAGTCCTGAATTTATAAACATAGGTAGTTTGGAGAATTGTTCATTACTGTAATCACTGTCCCTTAGTTCTCTGGTCTTATCTGCTTCTTCATCAAAAACAGCTTGGCTGGGGTGACCAAAATGCTTATTCAGTTCAGCCCGAATTTCCTGGTCTTGGAGCTGTTTTCTGTTATTACCATGGGATCCCTGCTTATTTGTCTGTAAAGTCTCTTTCTTGAAATACTGGTCTTGTTCTAAAGAAGAACAAATCTGACACTGCCACCCAGGTGAAGAATCCTTAAATTCTGGTTGTCTGGAGTCCTGAAGTTCCTGGGATATTTTAATGTGTATTTCCGACTTTGAATTCACAGATTGACAGTAGTCATGGTCACCAAACAGCCGCAAACTGGGCCGTTTTGTCTTTCTCTCCTCATGTCCACTGGACAGTACTGTAGTCTTGCTAAGCTGTACGTACAGCTCAGACTGGTCTGGACCCTTCTTGATTGGGTTATTTCCTTGAGAACTGGAAGACTCACTACAGCGGGGCTTTTTTGAAGGTGGTACAACAGTCTTGCATGATGACTTCAGTTTAGGTGAAGTCCTAAAAGGATTATCTTGGTTGGCTTTATGAGGAGGGGTCGTAGGTGGAGTTAGGCCTACAGGGAGTAAAAGGAGGTACAGAATGCTTTTAAGCACACATACAATGTTTATAAAGGCGGCTCATATGCTTCTTAAAATAGATAAAAAGCAAGACCCATTCTATGTCACTTCAACACTGCTAATACTGAGAATAAAACTACCAAAGGTCTGGTAACAACAATAGCAACAATACTAATGCATCACCATCAATCTCCAGCATAATTTCTGCCCCTCCCCTTCCTCCATGACATCCGCCCCTCTCTCTGTAGATTTTGATAGAAAAGATCAAGAGATAAAACCCCAAAGATGTTTTTGTTAAATATAAAATAGATTTTGATGTAAAAATGAAAAGGGAAAAGACTGGCACCAACAAAAACATAAAGAACCTAGCAGAGAAGAATCTAGATAAAAGCAAGACCAAAGGATGCAGAACTTAAATGTAACGAAATACAGCTACCCTAACTCACTGGCAATGACTCCCTGTTTCCAGAGTTCATTAACTTAGAAAAACATTGAGAATGTATGTCTAATACACTCCATAAGTATAACAAATACATTTTTCCTGAAATGTGGCTCTGCAGCTGAAACCCAAATGAACAATAGGACAACAACAATTATAATGAACCATTGCATTTGGAACTAAATCTTGGTGAGAATCATGCAGTAGGGAGTCAAAATTAAACAGGTAAGTATTAGTTATTAGGATAGTATTAGTATTAGGTTAGCATTCAATGGCTAAATATACTTCTAACTAACAGGATTATTTACGTAACTAATGGATTATATCACTGTGATGAGACAAAATTGCAGGAAGGACTACAGCACATTCCAGTAAAGCCTGGGAACTGAAGCAGCATCTTCCCATTATTTTAATAAAGGTAGAATATAACTTTCAGTATTTTCTACAGAAATCATAGAATTTCTTCAGACTTTACAGAAGGATAACCCCAGACATTAGGGCAGAGTAACAGCAAACAGCAGACACTGTTCAGAAAATAATTTCTCTTCAGGAAGGTACTTAGTATGTTAAGTTTAAAAAATTGCTTCTGTCCAATTGACACTAATATGATACAGTAATATATGCTTAAAATTTAACAAAATAGACAGAGATTAGGGAGTAATCCAGACCATCCCTAAGCAATCCAGAGGCTTATGCTGTCTACGAACACTTCTAGCCCAAGCAATGAACTTTCCATCAGTTCCTTAGCAAGAAGGAAAAGAGAGGGCAGACAGAGTTACAGGAAATGTGTGTTTCAAACACGGCTATAGAGCTCTGGTTTGTATTTTTAAATATGCAACACAGCTCAGCAGATCAATGCAAATGGAACATGTTTTATAGTGTTTTGCTGTAAAGAAGGAAAAGCGTCCATCAATGCACAGTGCTCCCTAAGGAGCATAAATGGAGACTGGAGTCCCATTGCATTATCTGCAATGAATTTCTTTCAGAAAGTAAGAAAACAGAAGTACCAAGGCATGAATACTTGATGTGAGAGACATGCTTGATTTTGTCTGAATGTTTGGAAAAAATGGTTATGCGATAGTCTACCCATGGCTATGCAAAGACTTTGGCTAATACCACAAATTTCAAGGAAACTGAGGAAAAGATTATAGCACCTAAAACTCTAGTTACCCCAAATTTGAGTTTAATACTAAAACATTTTGTGCAGTCCTCACTGTTAAATTATTTCCTCAAAGTCCTCAATTTTTTTCTTTCTTCTTCCCAAAAATACACTTGAGACAGCCCTAACTATTTCATACCTTATGCACCTCCTCACTAACAAATACTTTTGGCTACCAAGTGAATTTTTGCTAAAATGAAGAGAACAGTCCTATTCAAAAATCTGCAGTAATACCTTTGAAATTAAAACTTCAATCTCAGATTGAACAAATACGTCAGTAAACAACTTCCTAGAAAAAAAAATCAGAAATTATACTTTTACTTGTGAAATTATACAGTCCATGAGAAATTCTGGGGTTAGTTACTGGGGTTTTGGATGTAGTTTTAAAGAAAGAATGAAGCAAAAATACAACCACTCCACAATGAACATGTATATTTAAGAATTTCAGGAAAAGAAACCCCAGAGATAATCCAATAGTCAAAATAAAATCTTTTTTCAAATTCCACTTCTTTAAAGCTTGTCCTGGAAGGAAGCAAGTAAAACATACAGTATAACACTTCCAGAAACCTGACAAGGAGCCCAATAATCTTTGGAAAAGGGGGGGGGGGGGGGGGGGGGGGCGGGGGGGAAGTACCAAAAAAACCCTCACGAAAGTACACACTGAGCTAAATTTACTGGCACTTCCCTTGCTGGCAGAACAGGGCTGGGACAGTCTAAGAAAGGGCTTCCTCGTGGCATTCTGGCTTTTTTCCTGGTTTTCAGCAGAAGCAGGAAGTGCACAGGCAAGTAAAAACAGATAAAAGTTGGAAAATGTTCATTTAACTTTTGAACAAACCTACACTGGGGGATGGAGGAGGATGAAGTTTTGAATTCACGTCACCACTACGGAGTCCACCTCCAGAGTGTCCCATGACCAATCTCCAGACTGTGAATTCTGAGAAAACCAGTTGGCTGCACATTTGTTCATCTTCACTCTAATCCCTGGTAATCTTCACCGAGGGCCATGATCCCACATCAACGGCATTACAATATTCTATAACCATTGGATTATTTCACACTCACTGATTTCTCCCCAACGTGTACATTTAGGCGTTGACAGTACAAGGTATATTCTGTACTCTCTCTTGAACTTAGCAGGTTTTGACAGATTTATGGAAGGACAGATGGCCATTACAGGCTGAAGGCTGACAAGAGGCAGTTCAGAGCATTGTTAACACACTTGCACAAACTCTCAGCAGTGCAGCGCTGTGCAGAATGTAATTCAGACTATAGCTTTTTTATTGCTGCCTATTTTCTTTTGTCAAAAGAGCCTGCTGTGCACAGCAACAAATGGCTGCCATTACCCAGAATGTAATGGGTGTCAGACAAATCACGTAACACAAACAATCAAGAGTATGTAGGTCATATTTCAACAGAGCACAACCTTAGCAATATTTATGATTACTGCATTGAAATGTGCTCTATAATAAACAAGTACCTCTACATCACTCACACTTATGTACTTCTGCACAGCAAATCTGTTAGAAGTGGTACATACTCTACAATCATCCCCCTTAAACAGTCTTTTTTCTTTTTAAAGTAAAAGGCAAGTATTTTTTCATGACACGCTATAAAACCATCTTCTTTGTAGGGACTTTTCCTTAATTGAATAGCTTTGGTAAATGGTACGTTTGCACTTTGCCTTGCTCTGTCTATATACTACAAACTCACTCAGTGATCTTGTGCTAGAAAACAGCATACATCAAATTGCCAGCACTGCTGCCAAAGCAGCACCATCCTCCCTGTGTCTGTGCAACAAAAGGTGTTTGCATACATGCCAACTCTGCCACCTTGGCCAAGCAACTTTTTTCCAGAAAATCTCTGGGTGGGTGAAACTACTTTCAATACATTCCAAAACACCACTTTAAAAAACCCTCGTAGTGTAACTCACTTAGCTCAGCTAGGCTGATAAGCAGAAATTAGGGAAGTGTCTTTGCATTAAAAGTGACATCTGGACTTCTTAAGACTGACTTTCAATGGTGTTTTACATAGACACAGATATTTCTAAATATCTACAGTTACTCAGCATTCAAATGTTTGATGATGTTCGCTGTGTTTTGAGGGGCCTGATAATTAGTGTCTTTTGGGAAATGCTGCCCTGGAACCTTTCTACATGTGCACTGGGCTTTTGAGAGGCATTCAAAATTAATTCTTTCATACCTTTTGAGTCTGGAAATGGATTGTCAAGGGAAAAAATATTTAAGGCCACTTTAAAAACTGACCACAAGATAACAGCTCAATTTAGTAGAAGAAGAGCATTTGTATGGCACTAGATTGCAGAAGCTAGGAAAATATAATAAAATTAAATAGTCATCATATAATAAAGAACTACGTGCTTGTTGAATATTCAGTTTAATCCTGTTGTCAGTGCTGGAGAGAATAAGCACAGGTGCCTGAAAACATCAAATAGTTCACTAGATTTTATTCCCTCTGGACAACTCTCTCCATCTCATATCTCGTTTTATCAGAAATCATTCTGAGGTCAAAGAAGTTCTTGGATGACAGATTTTAGGTGTTTGTTCTGGCAAGTAAGAGGTAACACAAATCCAGAAGTGGGCAAATAGCAGGGTACCGGTATCCTCAATGATGGTCACAAATTCCAAATCACTCTTCAAGCTGATCGTGTACATCGGCTTTTCTGATGGCAAAAAAATGCAGCTTTTTCTGCCATCTTTTCAGAAAAATAAAATTTTCTGCCAAGACCAGTGAGGAGTTTTACGCTACAATAAATTGCAGGGATCTATGATCAAATGAGAGACTTTTCACCAAGAGGGTGGAAATAGTATTCTAGTTTCTGACTGAGCCTTAAGCACGTAAACTGACTTCATGTACTTAAATGGTAGCTTTGAGTATTTAGGTATGAAGGTTTAAGAAGACACAGAGAACAGAGAGATTAATTAGAAGCCATGCTATCTAACATCTGGCATTCAGAAGTTTGTCTAAGACAATCAAAAGTCTTAAAACCATCACTGAGGAGCTCCAGAAGGTGAGTCATCCTCCTATAGTCCCTGCACTTGCACAGTCCCGTCTCTCCCCCCCCATTCTGACTGGTAACAAAGAGGAAAGAAATAACACAGAACCTTCCCAGATTTCCGGAAGACACTGGAGAGGTTCAAGCCCACGGCCTCTTAGCAAGGCACTGGCAATGCAGCTGGCTGTGGGAACAAAGAGAGATGGACCTTTTCCAAGCCTCTTACTTAGAAGACTCATCTGACACAGGAACTTCATTCACTACATTATCATCACCTAGGACTCCCTCTATATCATGATGTTCTGGTCCAGCTTCCTTAGAATAACATTAGAATAATCAGCTTCAAGAGATAGGATTTTAGATAGCAATGGACTTCGGACACTTATTTAAGGAGTATTGAAAGAATTCTTATGCATGGCATGAAAAGACTTCAAAGAATATTTGTTCTTGCAACTTGACAAATCTATGTTTTGACAGTTTTAGGGAGGACAAAGTTACACTCATAACTACTAACAAATCTGTTGTAAAGCAAGATATAGCATTGGCAAGAGAACGGTTTCAGTTTGACTTTAGATACGTGAATCCAAAATGTGTGTGTGACAAAGATTGATGGCTCATGAGGGAAATGTTTTTATTTATTTATTTTTCTGGCCTATAGTTAATTCATCAGTGAGGGAAGCAATGTTGTTTTCAGCAGAGAGATCAAGGGAGTTGCTATTTATATTAAAATACTTTGTGCTTCGATAGTGCAAGCAGCACTGCTAATGGTCTTTTCAATTCGGTGGTGAGATCAAGGTAACTCCTATTTAAATTATAATAAATAGTGCTTGTACAGTGCAAGCTGCCCTATGTAAGGACAATGAGCAATGCGGTTATCTGGATATAATTTAGAGTTGCCAGGGTCTCACTAAAGAACTTCAAGGTATTATTAATCACTTCTGCCACTATTTTTTTCCTTATTTTATTTTTGCATGTTTTTCAAATGGAAGGGGTCCCAACTCTGCTATGATTTACAGACACACACATGCTGTAACTTCTTCAGTACTCCAGGCTGTTTCTATTATATACTTTGCTTCCAGCACAAGCAGACTTGGGACAGAACACTACTGGAGTACAAAAGACTTAAAAAGTAAGACATGCATCTTTTTATATATTTATATAAATCCACAAATATAAAAACAAAAACTATGTGTATATGCAGGCAGAGGTTAATAGAACTACTGCATGATCTCCTGAAACCTCCTCACCAGGCATCGTGAAGACCAGACCAAGTGCAACATGAAGTCCAAGAACCACCATTATGTACACTGCTTGGTAACACTACCAGCTCCCTGGCCACACAACACTCCAATCCTAATTCTTCCTGAATATCATCAGTTTACTTCCTAGCTAACTTCTATTTACTTCCAGAGGGGAAAAGAAATCATAGAATCACAGTACAACATTCCTGTTTACATATGTGCCCAGTTGTGCTGTTTCCCAGCTTCTGTTGCTTTTTTTTAATGCACCAGTTCTCCTGGTTATGTTTTCCAAGCAACTGCAGAACTGTTTTGTTTCCTCCTCTGTGCACAGCTGATGGAGCGGAAGGAATTTGGTAGCACCAAGGCCATTCCTGTTGCCACTATGGACGCAATACTAGAGGACTATCCAGGGGTCAGACTGACTCCCAGTTTCTGTCTAGTCAGCTGATGGGAAAAGCAGGCTGCTGACTTTTTGGCTGGGAGAAAACACTGCTTCCTTCAGTGATTTCAACGGCTGCTTGTACCACTCTGCTGTAGTCACCTCATCTGCCCCTTTCTGCTGGCAGCACTAAGCACTGACCTATCCATGTGCTTACAAACGCACACCCTTGTGCAGACTTGCTGTCCAGTAGTGATGGAAGAGGCTTCTCCATGCCTCACTTCACTTATTGGCACCGAACAGGATTATCCTCCTGCATACAGTGAATTTTTCCATGTTCATGTTGGTCTTGCAAAATGAAGGTATATAGGAAGAATGCTTTCTTTTTACCATGAGAGGAATGATTAAGACTCCAGGCTTCCAGGAGACAGCAGGGAAAAGTATTCAGGTTTTAATGCTGAACTAATGAAAAAGTTTCTGAGAAAGTAAAATGATGGTTGTAGGAAGGTGAAAGCCCAATGTACCTACCCAAACCCAGCATGGGTCTGCTGCCACTGAATTCAGGAGCACAAAGCTCATTTGTGGTACCTGAAGACATATTTTGCAATATATCCCTCCCCCACAGTGCTAGAGATCAAATATTTTACTATTTATTGCTATCCTGAAAGAAATGCATGCCAAGTACATCTCTTATTTTTCAACATTACACAACTGAGAGGGAAAATGGTCTTGGCAATAGCTCAGGTGGAGCTGAATGTGTTCTTTTGTGCTTGGCTTTGGACACTTCAAGAAAACAGGCAAAACAGAGCTCAGAGGAAAGCCATAAAACAGATCTGAGTCTGAAGGAATTGCCTTCAGCAGAAAGAGGAGCAGACGAATTAAATGAATGATTAAATGGGTGATGCGTGAACTAAACCACTACATGATAAAAAATCCTCCGAATCTTCAAAAGGTACAAATCCAGGGATCAGAAAGGAGGAGGAAGATAAAGGGAGGTTGTGTGAAGTGTGTTAATGGAAGAAAAAGAAAAAGCAAGAATACAAAATGAATACCACTTTTAAAAATTACCTCTAAGCTATGAAACAGTTGTTCAGTGGTAGAGGAGAAAGCTGTTATTTGTGACATATTAATCTAGAATTGACAAAGCACTGAAACATGCAGTCATGTACAGCCCTGGACCAGCCTGGAGACAGACTGAATGACATAACTTTTACATCTGTAACATCTATTACACTGTGCTGTGGGGTTTGTCCTTGAAAGATGGTGCTCAGCAGTACACAAATCTATGGGGAAATGGAGAAATATAACAGATAGATGGTTTCATTCATATTTTCTCAGAAATTATGCTCTCTAGGTTTGGAGCCCTATTTTCAAACACATTTCTTCTCAGGTAGCTGGATAAAAAGTAATGCTAAACTGCACTGAAGTGAATCTACTGGAGACTTCCATGAGATCTCAGCATACCTGTGGTATATTAAACAAACGCACACAAGCCATGCTTAAAGGAAGAGCCATCATTTTGCATTTCTCACCTGCAGTTCCAGAGAGTTCCACACTTAAGGTTTGTTCAATAGTCTTGTTCTCAAATGGGGAACCCTTGGGATCACTGGAAGACAGGGCACATTTATAAAAACAAGCTGAAATGGAGTTGCTGTAGCCAAAATCTACTGAACCCCCCTCCCTTTTATAAATGTTTGCACTTTTTAGTACTTACTTTGGTGACTCGGGTGTCAATGGAAGTGATAAACTTGTTGGTTTGGCTAAAGGAAAAAAGAAAACAATTATGCAATATTTAAATACTTTGTAAAGTATACTGTAAACATTCCTTTATATTTTGGCATTGGAATCCTATGGCAGTCAGTTAGCTCTGATAGTTCAATTACCATTTCAGCGTATCTCAGCTAGATAAATAAAGAGATTCATCCTGATTCCTTATTTACTAGTACCAAAAGGGCACCTAAAATTTTAACAATTAGTTACATAATTACTGTACCTCTGAAATACAGGACACAGCCCAAATGACAAGGACCTTTCAGAAGAAGCGTGGTACATGTTAAAAATCAATGAAGAACTCTACAGGATGCACTGTGAAAATGTTATTTCTCTCAGCGTTAATTTAGACTACAGTTCACGTTTTATTTGGAAACAGGAGCAGGAGAATAGCTACAAAGTAACAGAACGTTATGAATATTCAGTTAATTTTACTTCTACAAGATACAGTTTTACATAGAGCACTGAGAATAGGTTGTTTCTATGAGGCCAGAGTCCAACCAGTTATAGTCCAAATTTTTGCAAATTATCTCAAACTATGACAAACCACGGACAAAGTCACAGATGGTTAAAAATGGGGTTGAAGCTCTCAGCACTACAATCCCAACACAGGCAAAAAACAAAGCTCTGGCTATAAAAATGTATGTCTTTGCAGCTTTTACTCATGCAAAATTGTATTTTCTCAGAGCAAGCCAAGAACCAGGATATTGTAACACAAGTAAGATTCTTTTAAAATCAAAAATTATAGTACTTGCAAATTTTACTTTTCTGAAGTCAGATTGATGTTTTAAACACAGAGAGCATTGTAGCAAGAACAACAGCAGGGGATCTCTTCTGCAGATTAATTACTTAAGACAAAATGTTCCCCTTGAACACTCCTGCACTGCAGATCTTTTGTCCAGAGTGTCACTACTGCATATTTCATATTCATTACAGGCTTGGAGCTCCCATCAACATTAAGGGATTTTATATGCAAATTGATTACTTTTATATGCTCTAGAGCATTCCTGAAGTAATATAACGTTTTTAAAAAATTAACTCAATTATCAAGAGCTGCATATTGTTTCTTCTCCTCCCCATATGAAAGTTAGAAATGGAAGCTCAGGTGTTCACCTCAGGTTCACCTTCCTCAGAAGTCACTGCTGGAATGAGGAGATGCACCTCAATGAGTTATTTGTCTGGTCCAGCATGGCCACTGATTTGTGCATTACACCAGGTGCAGTAAAACTGAATGTAATCTGACACATCTTTGTGTGTAATTTATATACATCCGGGAATGCTAATGTTTGCCTGTGGCTACCTAGAGGTAAAACTGGCTTAAAAAAAAAAATCAGATCTTGCAGTAATGCCCTAAAATAAAGCTTTATACAAAGGCTTCCTTTTTTCTTTTTTTAATTAAAATCTGCACACTCTTAACCAATTTAGGCTAAGGAAGCTGAACGTGTAAGAGCTATTTACATTTCTAAAAAGTCTCTTTCTAGCCTTTATTAGTCCCACAGAATAGTCCCAAATCAGAATATACACATATTAAATTCTGAAGCACTGAGGCACAGTGCAAATCTGCCTGAGATGGGCACAGAACCAAGGCATTGTCTCACACTCCCATGTATTAATTTTAGGTAGATATCACTGAGCTCTCCCACTGAGAATTTTGCGTACCAAAACACCCATCAGCTTTCTTATTGCTAGGCAAGAGCTTGACCAAACACTCTTTCTGCAAAGGATTCATACTCACATACAGCTATTGATAGTGTAAATATTTAGCCAAGACACTGTCATTTTCCATGGTGCCTGTTTATTAGGGTTTCAAGGTCTACTGTGGTGTGGGTTTTTTCTTATTAAAAAGAGTTCACATCAAGTTGCTTGTCCCTGTAAATTGAAAACATTCAGGTTCAAAAGAACTACGTTTCCTCATGGGCAAATTTCATTGCAAAACCACAGATGATCTTTGGCATGAATGCATTTGTGGACATTCCCGTGGGTTTGCAATATGTTTGCAACAGTAACCCTAAAGGAAAATAACATTCAACTTATCCTTTGTGAGCTTTCCCTAACTTTGAAAGAAAATCTCAGACTGTGATAGTTTTTTAAAACAGAAGGAGCCAATTTTCTTGTACTTTTGATTAAATGTATGAACCAATGACTGCAGGTCTGCAAATATCAGTTAAATTTGCAAGGTTGATTCTGCATGAATTGACTGTCCAAGCTGAAAGCATTATATTCTTGTATTTGTATTACATGCAAATCCATTGATATTGAAGTTATATATTGGTGTATGAGGCAAATTTGCTGAAACACAACATTTCAGAAGCCTGTAAATTAAAGGGCAGGAAAATTAAAGAAGAAGGTAATTTCTCTTGTCCTGCAAATTCACCTGCAAGGCCACTAAAATCACAGTCATCTGTTAAGCACAGTTGTTAGCTGTATGTCCCTTTGGACTTTCGTAACCTCTCCTCAGTGCTGTTTCCACAACCCAGTGTGCTCTAACTCTTTGAACTGAATCTACACAATTGCTCAGCTGGGGAAAAAAAGCAGCTCTGATCTGAACAGAAAGACTTTATAATCTGTATGTATGTTTGTGTGCACATACATCTATGTATGGGTGTAACATACATGTGCATACAGCTATCACCTTTCACCTGAACATCCAACAGTGTTAATAAGGGCCCCTGTAACTTTGGCAGTTCTGTTTTTCAGTACCATTGCAGTAACAGACCCATGTTTCACAGGTAGAGTTCAGTCTACCTTTGGATTCTGCTGTGAAAGCAGACTGCCGAAGCCATCCAGTGGCAATTGGCATAAGGAAGGTTTAGGGGCACTTGGATTTCCTTCCTACGAGAAATATTGTTCAGGTAACTTGAGACCACACTGGAGAAAACCCATACTTAGGATGTCAGAATGTACAGCTGCAAGAACAGTATTAAGTGACAGGAAGGTAAGATTATTTTTCCTAAGTTTGCTTATACTTCCTAGTGCAGAATGAAAAAACAGATCTGATGGAGGCTGAAATGCAAGGAGGAGAGGAAAAGAAGAAAAGAAAGTACAGTTTACAACTGTTGCTTTGAAAATACCAAACAACACATTTAGGGTCACATCCTGATCTCTGTTGCAGACTTCCACTGACTTTAGCAGAGTCATCTAGGATTTACATCTGAGATAGGCACGTAGCCTTCCAGATGTCAGGCCAACATAAATACATAGATGTATTTTAAAGCAGCAATAACTTTAAAAAGCTCCCTTTGGATTCATAAGCTTTTACAGCTTTCCTTTATCTTGGGAAAACAGGCAGGGGAAGAGAGGGAGAGAAAGTGAGAGAGGAGGTTTAAGTTCTTGCATCTCTGTCACAGAAGCTACTTGTAATATAGGATAGTTTTTTTGCACATCAGGGGATCTTAAAAGTCAACACAAGTGTTTAGTTTTGACCATAAAGAATCCAGAAATGAGAGAGAAAGATAAGGACAGCATCTACACTTTGAACTATTTACAAAATAAAATTACAAACCAGCATTCCAGCTTTAACGGGAATTTAAACATTTATTGTTTTCTGTGTAGCAGTGAGAGCACTATTTATTGTCTCTTAAGGGCTATGTGGCAGGTTAACAATGCCTTCAGTTTTACCCCAGCAAGAGAGAAAGAAGCTCACTAATGAACTGGCCTGCAGAGCTTGTTTAAGGGGTATAATGATTCCTTAGTGGTACAGTTCTCTGTGAATAAGTATCTCCAGCTAGCTTGGTATGTGGTATTTGTTAAACTTTTCCTGAGATTCTTTTCTGAGGCTTGGGGCAATAAATAAATGAAAGAATCAAATATGTTTAAAAGCTACATCTAGCTAACCAATTCTAACTTCATTATACTGTTTTAAAATTCTCTTTACACAGAAGAGATGCTGGATTTCCAATGCTAATCCAAAGAACAGAACAAGCATTGAGGGTATTCCCAAGCATGGTACTTCAGCTTCCCAGCGTTACTGCTGGTACCAAAGCTGTATTCTGCAATTCCACACCTACCCTGCAGATGATTTGTCTGAGACTGCAGATGGGGCTTCCTTTTGGAGGTGCATTTCTCTTTGCTGCTGTTCCTGTTCTCTGCTGGTTTGGTCTGAGGAGGATCATCATTCGTAGTCAGATATTTGAGAAGTTCAGAGCAGGGACGTCTTTGAGGCTTTTGCTGTTGACAAATGCTCTTCGCTTTATTGCTCCATGAATTCTCAGTCTTAAAACAGGGTAAAATAAAATAAAAGAAAATAATAAAAGAAAATAAAGCTGAAATTAGTGAGCTGAACCTTATCAGAATGGATATAGGTTTTCTGAAGAGATGAGATTTTCAATGAAGTGTTCAGTCTAAGTGTACTAGATCTATGAGCTGTGAATAACTGTTTGCAGAACAAGGAAAGAAAATTACATTTAAAATTCCTAAATGACATTTATGCAGCTTTTTATTTCATTTCTCCTACTTTGCAATGTTCCTACTCAGCAACATGTAACTAACAAGACCCTACAGCGCCTTTACTGTGAACAAAAAAATAAGCTGGCTTAAACCTTAATTTGCTGCTGATTGCTTGGGCCCAGTATTCACAACTCTCTTAAGTACCCCATAATGGCCTGTTTTCAGTTACACTGAATGGCAAGACAAACATTGTTTAATACTGCCTGCTAACAGAATTATGTCTAAGCCCCCCCATTCCATCCAATCGATGTCTAATATACATCTTTTGCCAAGAATCCAGTGTCATTGGTCTTAGCTCAGACAGCTGGGAAAATGGCAGTCCCACATCCTGGAGTCACTCATAAACACCAGAGCATCAGCAAATTTTATCACAATCCGTCCTACTCTGTGTACCAGTAAAGTAGGTAAGAGTAACAGACGGTGTGACTACGACTGAACTCTGCCAAGAGAAAAGGCATAAATGAAATATTCAGAGCATAAAAGAGCTCAGATGATTTTCTGGAACCCAGTCTATAACTCACATTTTTTAAAAATTAGTTACAAGATAGTAAGCACATTAATATGATACATTCAGATCTACTACTTGCTTGATTGCTAAAAGCATAAAAGACCTTGTAACACTTTCTTTTTTTTTTCCTTACTATAAAGATTAAGTTTGTACCTTAACAACCACAGGGCTTGTTCTGATCCTGTGATTAGTGTTTGCATGGTTTTGTGTGCTGAGACCACTGCATTCATTGTAATTTAGCTGAGTGTTGGCTGGAGCCAGCAAGAGCTTCTTAAGCTACAAACACATCAGGAAAAGGGAAGTGGAAGGAAAAGAGTAAAGTTATACATTTGTATGAATTAAAATGATTTATCTACATTTTTTAATAGTTACTTAAAGTTAGTTATATCAACTTCAGCAAGCAAAGTACAATAAAACATAAAGCAGGACTTGATATTCCTCAGAGTAAACGAATTTCATTTTCTTCTGGCTTGGCAGCACATTTCTGCTCCCTTTACTGCAGTATACTGCGGGGCAAGCAGAAATGACAGGGATCTTGGATTTCTGAATCCATGGCAAAATGAAATTCTCAGTGATCTGTTTGACATGAAGAGGCCTCTGATCAACACAGAGACATTAACAGACTAATGGAAACAGTGTCAAGATTCAGGTATCTGGCTCTGTTTCCACAGAAGCCAGTGATAAGAGGCTTTCAGCAGAAACAGAATCACATCGCAAACTAAATTTACCGAGCAAAATGCATATATAATGTTTCACCCACATCCTCATCCAAGGTTCAGTTTTGCCCTGGTTAGCACTAAGCTGGTGCTTACTGGTCAAATCAATGTTAAAGACACAAAATCAGCCCTGCATCCCAACAGACTCACTGGGCCTTTCTTCACAGATCACCAAAAATGATGTCTAAACATATACAACAAAAAGAGCCCCAAGAAATGAAATATGAGTTAAGAACCATTATCCTGACTTATCTGAACAGAATGATAAGCAAAAGTGTCAGCCCCATTAGCATAAGAGTTTCAAAAGCAACCTTTTCAACAACGTTTTAACAGACTGCCATATTAATCATCCTATGGCTATTTGCGCGGGGGGGGGGGTTGGGTTCCCCGCTTAATTTTCCGTTCTTTACTTGATTTTCCTCTCCAGTCTAAATGAAAAGCCCAGACCTTACTGTGACTACATCATACCCATGCAGCGGGTAGCCAGAGGCACATCGGATTCCTGATAAACAGTAGGAAGGGTTCTTACTAGAGACGGCTCTTCTGCCTCCTGAGTCGGAGGGGCGCCGTCGGGCATTGGGGAGGGGCTAGCGGCATTTTCGTTGGTCACATCTCCATCTGTCAGTGCATCAAATGAAGGCAATCCATCCTCATCCACAGGGATGCTGTCCAGTGTTTCAGTGAGAACAGCTAGCAAGTTTGCCTCGCTCTCTTCATCTATCTTCTGTGGGAAAGGACAAAACAAAAAGAGGAACCAGGTGAGAAAAGGAACAAAGCGATGCCTCCGTATGTGAGCAAGCAGGGGACGCGTAGTAAAAACTGGCCCTTGAAACAGCAACATGCAACAGAATCTCAGACGATGCAATTAGGTACAATAAAATGATCCAACTCTGTTCAAAAGAAATCTCTTTGCACTCGTGGTGTATTGCTAGTTTACTTTTCTTTCTTTTTTTATCAGGTGTTAACAATGGTAAGTAATCACCCAGGGATTGTATTACAGGATGAGCTTAAAATGCTGACACCTAATGATGGTGTCAGCCCAGGCTGTCTCTTTCTTTTGCTCTTCAACACTGAACACCAGCTAATTGACCTGACAAAATAACAAGAATCAGACAGCTAATCAGGACACCAAAATGAATCCCCAGTAAAATATGGGAAACCTTATTCACATATATGGTCCAGTGTAAGCAAGAAAGGGTTTCCCTTCCACACTTCTTCAAATCCTGCTCCAAAACTAAATGAACGGCTTCTCATCCCTGCATATTCTGGCGTAAGAATAGCCAGCAGCACTCATATGGTAAATGACAGGTTGTTTGGGTTTCTTTTAAAGAAACATACTAGGCAGGTTGCCTTTGAAGTTGTCCTTTCGAGTTATGTCATTTGAGTGCTCAATGCACTATTGTATGCATTTATCAAATTCCGATAGCAATTATAAAAAGTAGATTAATTTCTAATCAGGTGTGGCTGTAATGTTAATTTATATCTTATTTCAGCAACAAGAGTTCTTTTTGTCAAATAGAGTAAATTTAAGTGCTTCCTGATTTTTAATGAAATATAGTCCCTACTGTATACTAAGATACAGATTTTTTTTTGAGTGCTGAGAGTTAGAACTGAGAAATAGAACTGTGTAAAAATCATTATATTTATTTTTCAGAAAGATTGGAAATTCATCTTGACAGATCAATTATCTAGGACTCCTAGGCTGATCCTAGTGCTATTGAAGTAAATGAAAAGCCTTTCACTGATTCAAGTGATATTAAATTGGGAGGTTTTCCACCAGCTTCAGAGTAGCTCATCATGTTCTATGTTCCCACTGTGAAAAAAATTTCAGCTAAGTTAAAATCTCAAAGTATAAAAGTAAACTTGCAAGACAAATAATACCAGCAAGACAAACAAACAAGTGTAAAAAAAAAAAAAAAAAAAAAAAGTTAAAAAAGGCAACAGCAAAACATTGCCAAGTTACACTTCCGAAAAAAAATAATCAAGTGAATCTGGGTATCCCCTTAGCATGACTTTTTTCAGTAATACTTTTATCTAGCAGACTCTGAACAGAGATGATCATAAACCACGCAGATAATTGCTCCTGCTAGGCTTCTCTGCCAAATCACACCTCACGGCTTCTAACATAAAAGCTGTCTTTTAGCCAGAAAGCTAAGGCAGAGCACAAACTGGTCTGGTGCTTACCGCATCATCTCCAAGAAACAAAAAAATACTCAGGCAAGCTAATGCTAAGGAGAAGCATTTATTTAAAAGGCCAAAAGGCACCTGGCCACTGAGAAAAAGTATCCAAATTTCAGTATCAGGTGATTCCCACCATACTAAGCAGACATATGCATACAGCTGTTATAATTCTGTGTGTAGAGGACAGAAACGGCAGAAGGGAACTGAATAAAACCCAGAAGGGAACTGAATAAAACCATGCTCTGAATCCAGCTTTTCACAGCCACTTTCTGAGAGGAGAAGAGGAAAATTATGGTCTCACTTCTAGAATAGTAAAAATAAGCATTACTGGGCAAGAAAGTGTGTACCAGTGGTTTTTCCCAATGGCATTTCAAGTCCCTCACAGGTGGTGGGATGAATGGTGTGAGAGCCAGCCCTTGAGCCTAGGGTGTCCATGAGCTGGTTTGTCTGCCTGACCCCCAGCCCTGCACCAGGAACTTTTTCAGCAAGTCCAGCTGGTAGGGCACTGCTGAGCCTTGCAACTTATAAAGCTGACAACAAAGCTGAAGTGTTACTATTTCTAACAGGGAATGCCTTCTTTAATAATACCATGCCAGAAGAAAACCTGATATTTGCTGTTAGCTGCTTAACTCTCACGCTTTAAACAGACATTCAAGTGCGCTGACATTCAAGAACAGAAAGTTGAGCGGACACCGGTCCTCATCACGGCAATTTCAATTAGTTTTGTACAAGTTTCAACATTCAAACACCCCAGAGAAAGCAGAGGATGTGACAAAGAGGACTCTGTTAAACAATTAATGTCACTTTCCATTATTGCTTCAGTCCCAATTTACAGAGCAAATAAATCAAAGTCACCACAGATGAAGCACACTAGCTGGCTAACACATGTCTATTCACAAACGACATGGCAGCAGGAACACATTAGTCAAGAAAATGACATTGCTAGATAACCTTTTAAAGGTTTAACTATGCTATTGCTCCTAATTGTCCTAAATTACTGTTTATAAAAAGCCACAATTATTAGATACAGCAGAAATGGTGCTGAGGAGAGATGCAGAGGGAGAGATGGTTGGGTACATCAACGTCTGAGCAATAATCACTGAAGCAGCAGCTTTCTCCTTTGCTGTTGGAGCCTGAGTCTTGGTGTTGACAGCACTGCGGAGAAGCAACGCCACAGCCAAATGCAGGCTCTTTCAAGGTTTCAGCACTGTCATTGCAGAAGTTCACATTTCAGACTGGCATCCAACCTGCTCATCACGCAGGCTTGGTGGAACAGGAGGATCGAATACCTTCCACCTCTACTGAGGCCAGAAAATGCGCCAAGTGCTCTCTGGAACTGACTCCACCATGTCCCCTAACTTCAAGCAGGATCTTACAAGAAGGATTTGCTTCTCTTTTTAGGAGCAGATCCTAGGTATCTAGACTACCTAAATGAACTACAGTGTGTAAGAAAAAGGACCAGAGGATAATCTCAAATGTAAAGCTGCATGTCAAATATATGCAATTATTAAACTTTTATTAAAAGAATTCATAATGACTGCATGTTGCTAACTCGCCTTTTTAATGCAGAAGCAGTTCTGCATCACTTCCAAATCACAGTTATGTTAGCATAAAGACACTGGGGCCAGAGATGTTTTGATCCCCGTAAATTTTCACCCAGATGAAGGTGGCATGGAACACAAGTATGCCAATGAGCGCACGTGCTTATGACAACAGAAATTTCCAGCATATCCAGAATGCCATTAGCTCTGAAAAGAAATAAAATTTGGCATTTGTGTCACTCTTTATGGGTGAATGCAACTGAGGTAAACTGCCAGAACATCAACCAGTCCTCAAGCATGAGTAATCTAGGAGTCCAAAGACCATGGAAAGTTTCTAACTGTGCTCTCCTCTGCTTTTACATGCTTTGCTCTAATACTTTAATATTTCTACAGCACTAAAAATAGTTCTCTGTCTGAAAACACTGTAACAGTTGTGTAACAATCTAATTGCATTTCTGCCTTCAGTAAAATGTCTCCAGAGATATTCTCTCTTTGGCCAGTGAAATGAGTTGATAATTTACCCACGCAAAGGTATTTAAATCCTCTACCCCTGATGATTCCTTCTCTTTTGCTTATTCTGACTATTGATGGAGCTGGGTTTACCCTGTGGTTAGCATTTTATGTCTGTAATACCTGTTACTTGTTGGCAATCCAAAGAGCCCACAAAGGCCAAAGATTGAACTGTAACTCAGGCTTGTCCATGTTATCATTCACAGGCATCCCTTTAGGGTGTATATAGGGAGCAATGATGTAATATATTGTTAAATTTTCTTCCTTTAAAAAAATGCAACATTTTAAAATCTCTTTCATTACCATCAGACTGGGTTAGGGAAAACCTAGGAAAACCTGAAATGCACAGGTCCATGGGCTCTGACAGAACACATCCATGAATGCTGAAGAGTGCTGGCAGACACCATAGTGAGGCCGCTTCATGGCCATCTTTGAAAGGTCATGGAGATCAGGAGAGGTATCAGATGACTGCAAGAAAACAAATGTCACCCCAGTCTTCAAAAGTGACAAGGAGTCATGAATGGTGTCATGAGTGGTGTCCCACAAGGTTCAATACTGGACACAGTATCGGCCCACTCATGGAATGACTGCCTCATGAATGTCAGTCAGCCTCATCTCAATACCTGAAACAGAGAACCTCATTCTGGAGGCCATCTATATCCACATGGATGACACGAAGGCAATCAGGTAGTCAGGAATGGTTTCACTAAAGATAAATCATGCTTGACCAACCTGATTGCCTTCTGTGATGAAACAACTACCTGGATGGATGAGGGGAGAGCAGCTTGACTTCAGCAAGACTTTTGACACTGTCCCTCACAATATCCTCACACACAAACTCAGGAAGTATGGGTTGGATGAGTGGACAATGAGGTGGATGGAGAACTGGCTGAACAGCATATTCCAGAGGGTCATAATCAGTGGCATGGGGTCTAGTTGGAGGCCTGTCATGAGTGGTGTCCCCCAAGGTTCAATACTGGGCCCAGTACAGTTTAACTTACTCATCAATGACTTGGATGAAGGTCCAGATACCTCCTCAGCAAGTTCATGGATGACACAAAGCTGGGAGAAGCTTTGGGCTGATCCCCCGAGTGCTGTGCAGCCCCTCAGAAGGACCAGGACAGGTTGGAGAGATGGGCAGAAAGGGACCATTTGAAATTCAACAAAGACAAGTGCAGGATCCTGCACCTGGGGAAGAATAACCCCAGGGACCAGCACAGGCTTGGGGATAGAATGCTGGAAAGCCCAGCTCTGCAGAGAAGGACCTGGTGGACACCAAGTGTCCATGAGCCAGCAGTGCCCTTGTGGCCAATGGTACCTGGGGTGCATTAGGGAGAGCATTGACAGCAGGTTGAGGGAGCTGATCCTGCCCCTCTGCTCAGCCCTAGTGAAGCTCCTCTGGAGTGCTGTGTCCAGTTCTGGGCTCCTCAGTACAAGAGAGACATGGAGCTCCTGGAACTGGTCCAGGGAAGGGTGACAAAGGCAATGAAGGGACTGGAACATCTCTGTTACAAGGACAGGCTGAGGGAGCTGGGCCTGTTCAGCCTCAAGAAGACACAACTGAGAGGGGAGCTCATCAATGTCTGTCAGTATCTGAAGGGAGGGTGCCAGGAGGATGGAGCCAGGCTCTGCTCAGTGGTGCCAAGCAACAGGACAAGAGGCAATGGGCAGAGACTGATGCCTAGAAAGTTCTACCTGAACATGAGAAAGAACAGGTTGCCCAGAGAGGCTGTGTAGTTTCTGTCACTGGAGATTCAAGAACTGTCTGGCTGCAGTCCAGTGCCACATGCTCTAGGATTGCTCTGCTTGAGCAGGGAGGTTGGTCCGGCTGACCCACTGCAGTCCCTTCCAACCTATCCACCTGTGTTTCTGTAATCCCTTCCTGAAAACCCTGAAGTCAGTGTGCAGATGTCCTGTAGCTCTTGTCATCAGGACAGGTATGCTGATCCATTCCAGAAGAGGGTCAAGTCCATCTTTTAGAAAATCTTTTCAAAATATTAATAGTATCTCCAACATCTTCCCTTTGGGTGACTTCTCTCCCTTTCAGTTGTGATTAGTACACACACAACTTTTGTTTATCTCAAGGAGTGAAATCAGCTAATGAATGATGATGCTCTGAAGTTTCTTGAATTTTGGATAATTTGAATAGTACATGGGCCCATTGTGATTCATACTAAAAGATCAGGGTCTAAACTGCATTATTAATCCACAGCCCCAAGGAGCTGGGAGCAGTGGCAGCTCGCCACATCTTCGTAAAAAGCCCAGAGAACCTTGGGACAGATCCACAGCTGGTAGAAGCTGTCACCACTCCAGCAGCTCTGCTTGGTAAGCAATTCAGAGCAGCCAGGTGTACACCAGAACTCACAAGGGATCACCATTTCAACATATCTACTCATTTCTCCTCATCAGCCTAAGATCTATTCATAGCACAATTAACAAAGAAAATATGAGATTTTCCTCCAGCTGAAAATATCTGAGTGATCTAAAAATACTAATACATTAAGGCACTACTTTGAAACAAACAAAATTGATTTGTGAGCACATCAGGGATTTCCAACATGACTTAATTCATTAATGCCGAATTTTGGAGTAAGGATGTCCTCAAGATTGTCTTTTCCTTAAGAAATGAGGGGTACAGATTCACCCCTTTTTGCACATAAGGATGCAGAGGCGCTGAAAAGCTCATTAACACCACTCAGGCCCTGAGCACCTCCTGTCAACAAACATGCAGGAGTAGGGGCAGATGGTGTCTCAGCCCTGGCCCCACAAACCAAGCTTTGCCACAGGAGGACAAGGAGCCACAGGCTGGACAGAAGCACTGGGAGGGTAGGAGGTGTACAGGGATTAGGATGCAGGCTGGTTGGTATTCCTACTCCTGACAGAGAAAAATATGAACTTAAGGACGATGAAAAGGAAAAACTACAGCCCAAGTTTTCCCTCTTCTGGTACAGAAGGAGCCAACCTGCCATGGCATGACACAAACAGAGGTGTCATGTTGATTTTGCTGCCTTTTCCACACACTCTCCAAGGCCAGCACCTCTTTCTCCTCAACTTAGAGCTGGCTGTACCCAGGGCCAAAGATGAATTAGTGGTCTAAGTGGTCAACCACTTGTTCCACCTTACCTGCTCACCATCAGTCCCATGCCCTTATATATTAGAAGAAGTTTCTCAGCTTTTATTTTACTGTTCAACTGCTTTGCAAATCCTTAGGCATCCTGCATTGTCTTACAGTAAAAATTCACATGATGCATTTGCATTAGAACATCTTTCCAAGGTCTGTTAGTCTGGTCCCCAAGAGACACTCCCATAATTGAAATGCTTAAGTCCAGAGCTATCAATTATCTTTAAAAACAAAATGGAGTCCCACTAGGAGAAAATTACAGCCAGATTTCTTTATATGAAATAGAAATATGGGGATTAATTATCACCACCCCTGTGCAAATGCCTTTAGGGTATGGAAAGGAAACAAGGTATTTTCTTTTCTTGAAGGAGACAGCTATATTCCTACTCCTCACATGCACTTGCAGGCAAAGACCACTTGAATCCACAACCTGCCTTCTGATTTCAGCAGCCCACTGCCCTTCATATGGAATGGGAATGTATCTCAATTGCAGGACCAACCACTTGCCCATATTTATGTAAAAGCTTCACTGCAGTTGGATTTCTCCAGATATAGACTTGAAGCAATGTGCTCTACCATCCCAAAATGTTCTCCCCCAAAAATGATGTTAAATAAATACAGTGATTCTACACGATCAGGTACTGCAATGCCTAGTTTCCAGAGCTAAGTCTCAGAGGGGCACAAACCCCCAGCATTGCTCCCAGGAACATTATGGCACCACTGGAAGCACCTGCTAAATGTCCACAGGCTGAAGGAGATGGGAGCACTGGCAGCACCCATCTTCTCCCTCCCCTTTTCAGGGTATAATATTGAAATAAAATAAAATAAAATAAAATAAAATAAAATAAAATAAAATAAAATAAAATAAAATAAAATAAAATAAAATAAAATAAAATAAAATAAAATAAAATAAAATAAAATAAAAATTGAATTTTTTTCATCATCATCATTATCAATATCTTGCTTATTTCGCAGAAAGTTCTTATGTGTAATCTTGGTAACTGAACTCAGATTCTTTCTCTCTGTGAGATACTCTCCTGACACTGAAAAACTTCTGTCTAGTACTTGGTATTAAAGCATCACAACTCAAAAGCACAGCACAGACCACCTGCAAATAGGCTTTTCTTTAAGATCATGCCCTTGGATCACTGGAAGTAATGCTGCCACAGCTCCTGAGAGATGGACTACCTTTTTAAGTGAAAGATCTAACCTTTCTGCCCTAAGCTAAACATGTTGGTTTAAAAAAGCAGACTGAATATTCTTCTACCACAAAGTCACTTCTCTTATTACTTCTATCAAGTTGTTGCAGTTCAGAAGTTTCCATCACAGCCTGGAAATTAAGTATAGTAAACTGAAAAGCTACTAATTGACTTATGCATCTCAGAACTTTAGGATCTAGCTAGCAATCCATGCTTTAAATCTTTTGACCAAAATTCATCCTCATTTTGGAAGCCATTGCAATTTGATTTGTGTAAACTGCATCCTTCCCCTCTATCATAGTAATCTTTGATTCTGGAGAAAAGATAAAACAAAAAAGCCAATCTGCAAGCAAGCTACTGTGCTATCAACTGCAGTAAGGGGACCAACGATAAGATACTGTGCTGGATTCATTTCACCAGTGGTAGACCAAATATCAAAAATTTATAGTAAGTGAAACCACAGAATCTTTGCAAATGCAGTCAATTTGACTCAGTATCAAAAGGTCGCTCTATTCAATTTATACTTGGTCCTGAGCACAATATTGAGAAAACACTTGAAAACAAATCATCTTATCACCAGTTCAGGTCTCAACATTTGCTGACTATTTAGACTGATTTGCTGATTACTAAATAAATGCTCTACCCGTGATTTTTACTGGGTTAGCTCACCAAGGGGGCTTTTTAATTTCTACAAGACTTGAAACTGTAAAGGAACTGCATGTTTGTAATACTGAGGCACACTGTGAACTTACTATTGTGCTGCCTTGTCCAGTGCTAGAGAAGGCCACCTGGTCTTCACAGGTAGGGAACTGCAGCAGGAGAAGGTCTGGCATGTCTTGTCCAGACCACAATGGGCTAGGTTTGGGAAGAGCTCCACAATGAAGCACAAAACTCTCTCTGTGTATCTGGTGGGTAGAACCAAGAGCAAGGAAAGTGCAGAAGTGCAAAAGGAAAGAAAGCGCCTGATGAAGAGCCACAATAAAAAGAAAGGCAGCGAGCTTTTCTTCACTGTGCAAGAGTGAAGCCAGAGAAGCTGGGTCGAGGTGAAGTTTCCTGTCTGCCAGAACCGCTGGGGTACCACAGGTGAGCAGAGGAGCAAGTGACCTGGGGAAGGGGATGCAGGACAGGTAGCCCGACCTGCATGAGCAGCTCAGTGCCTGGGTAGAAGAGGTTAGGCAGGCTGCCTCTGAGCTCATCACGCAGAAGCTTTGTCACTTGGAGCAGCAAATGGCACCTCGTACCCATCTTCCCTTTCCCACACATAGACAGCTGCTCATGCGTGTAATAAGGTCCTGAGCAACAACTCAGACAGGGATTTTTAATTATTATTATTATTATTATGCACCTAAATAATATACAGGAGGGTAGAGAGTTAAAGATCCTGGGGCCTCCATCTGGACAAGCTCTATTACAGAGTGGGTACTGAAGAAAGGAGGACAAAGAGGAAGGCAGGGTACAGCATAAGGTAGGGAAGACATGTGGGACTCTCCTGTTGCAGAGCTTTCAACAACAGTGTCAGCAGTATTTCAGTCCAAATAGTCAAGCACTGCTTGCTCAGATTTATTTATTTACTTGATTTATAGTCGATGCCCACACTAATCTCTCTGTGCACTGACATAAGATTTTTCAACATTCATATACCTTTGTAAAGCTGCATAGCATATCCTGGAGGGAAAAAAAAAGCTACATATATTTTGCAGTGATGATTTCACACATGTAATTGATGTAAAAACTTGTTTGTCCTCTTTATCATGACAAATATATCTAAAAACTGTAATTCAGTGGCAGTATGGACTCTTCCTTTACCAACAAGAAGCATTATCTTGTCGTTTTTGTTCATTCTCCATTTCAGTGTTGCATTTCCTTTAGTTTTAATTATATTGGATATGTCAGGATGTCTATAATCATGCCTACCTCTATCTTGAGATTTATGACTCTAAAGAAATACGAATTTAAAGGTAAAATTATACACAATACAGCAGAGAAGAGTTTACATAGATTTTTAAATTTCATTCATTTATGGGGAGACTGTTTTTGTACAAATGAAACACACTCAAAAATTTCTTTTAAAGCTACAAAATAAGACACTTCTATATGGTGCTTTTACTGTTAGAAAATTGGAATTTAATTTGACCAGGAAATTAGCATTTGTAAAGTATCAACTTCATTAAATGCTTTTTATGATGTTTTAATTTCTCAGTGTGTTCAGCTTCATCAAGCCTAACACGTGCCTATTGAACAGGTATTACAAACACAAGTCATGTCTCACATAAGAAAAGCACTGGCTTTCCTTACAGCTGAAGCATGAGTGGATCGGTACATCATTAATACATCTGGACTTCCCATCATTTTTTATTGTAATTTAACTGGATGGCAGCTATCTGGTTTGAGTTTGTTAAAAGAGTTTACTCAGATACAACACAAATACTCGTTTACAAGCCTAAAGATGCAATTCCTCTCTATATTTTACCTGTGTAGCTGTACATTATTTTTAGGTGGCATAGCAATGTCCTTCAATGTCCTCCTTGTTTGTATGTACTAGCAGATGTATTGAGTAACACACCATTTAGAGAGGTGGTTTAGATAGATAAAATAAACCTCAGGTACCTGTACTCTGAGTGTCCTAGGCTAAAAGCAGTATCGGCTCCCTTATAATGAAGCACCAAATGAGAATGTGGCGATCCCACAGTAAGGAACATCCTAGCAAGTATAGGGTTTAACAGCAGAGATCACAGGTGAATTTTGCCAGGCTTTTCCGAATGCCTTCACAGTCCCATGAAAATAAAATGAAAGACTCTCTCAGGGAGCAAGTAAGTCCTCACCTCAAAAGGCGGTGACTCAAAAGTGCAACCTGGTAAACGCCTACAGCCACCAAGAATACTCTTCAGGATGAGGATATGTGTCTGAATTTTCCACTGGTTAAACACTTAGTGTAGCCCTAGTTTGTGCCTGAGATCTTTTGGTTTTCTGAAATTCTTTTCCCAGGCAATCTTCTGTAAACAAGAGACACATTCTTGTAACTATAACTTTGTTTGCATTTCTTTCCCTAGGAGGGACTTCTTCTTGATGTCCCTCTCGTCTGACCAATGAGATTGAAAAGGTTTGTCTTTGCTTCACCAATCAAATTGGTCTGTGTAGAGTAGTATAAAAGGGAGACACATCCCAAAAAAATAAAGGAGTCATTTTCAGACTTCTGAAGTCGGAGTCTGTGTCATTGTGGTGTACAACAGCATCACACTTAGCTATGTACATGTCTGATAATATCCTCAGTTATGTATCTCCTTGGTTTGTCATTCAGTGCTAAGACTTTATTGTTCTTTTAATATAATTTTGCATATGCAAACAGAATTGTAAAGTAGAGATGGTCATTTTAAAACAGGAAACAAAACACATTTAAAAAAAAAAAACCATCACAGAAGAGGTATCTGTTGCAGTCTCCTCTAGGACATGCCCACTGTTGGCTTATTTCTAAGTTTCCTGGAATCCACTAGGCTTCACAGGTAATGTTAATAAAATGGGGTTGACAATAAAATGTAAAACTAATTTGCTAGTTTACATTACCATGTCCATTTCCTCACGGCAGAGTTATGTAGTACATGCATACTGTGGTTCACACTACTATTCTGACTGCAGTTGCCTCTCCTCTATTTACTCCTTAGTCAAGACTGAATTTATTGCTCATTCTCTGCTAGTCTTTTAAAAGTCTGCATGTTCCTGATCATGAGCCCTCCATCTGTGTAATGTAAAAGACTGCATTTTTTTTTTGTGAGGCACTCATATTAACTAGATCCTTTTTCACCAGAAACGGCAAAAATCAAATTACCAAACAAAGTATTTCTATCCTCTTAGAAGATGACACAAAACAGGCAGTCAAGTCCAGATGTACTTACCAATGCACTAAATAATGTTATTAATTAGGCCATGAATTCCTTTAGACAGATACTGTCTTTTCGTTATGTGTTCACACAACCCCTTTCACAACCTTGTCCTGTTTTACCATGGGGCTTTGAGATGCTGCCACAGCACCTACAATAAATAATTTGGGGTAGTTTTATTTAATCCTGCTGGTAACCAAAAGAAAAAGAACTTAGACCCAGATGTTCAGCTGCAGTAAATTAGGGCCTCTCCACAGGTTTTAACAGAGCTATGCAGATTTACATTGGCTAGGGACCTGGTCCTCTGCTCTTTGTGTGTTGATGCTTAAGCTGAGAACAGCAGCTCCTACATAGTGTGCCTGTACCACCGTGTTCCAGGACTAACAGCAGTCCAGCCATAGGCCAGCAAGGGCTAACTCGGCCTCCTTACCAAGTTAGTTCTGCAGCTGAGCACTACATTGCTACGACTAAGACACTGAGTTTAAAAGTGCTTGGGCTCATCCTGCCTATAATGTGGTACATGCTGTGCTTGCATTCCCTGCCAGAAATACACTGGCATTATTTGTTCATGTCAAGTGCATCTTCAGTTTAAAAGTTATCCCTGCTGAATTTAAGTTGTAATTTGAGCCTGTGTAGCTGCTAGATGCATAGCCAAAACCCCATGGGATGTGCCTAACCCCAAGAACAATAAGAAAATTGAAACCATTTGAATACTAAACGAGAGATAGGACCCTGCAGATTACTGGGTTCAACACAGACTACATTTTCCTGGCTAAGATAGCATCTTAGATATCCCTGCTCTTTGTACTTAGATATCCCTGCTCTTTCAGCACCCAAATTGAGAGGGAAGAAAGAGGGGAAGGGAGCTATAGATTGGAAAGAGCCCAAGATGAGAGTGCCCAAGCCGTGCTCAGCTGGCTGAGAGGAGTGGGTGGGACTACTCATGTTTAGGAAGCAATGAAATCCTGTTTTGTAAACGTACATGAGGATTACACCCACCACCACGGGGTAAGGAGGGGAGAGAAGAAGTGAAAGCAGGGAGACAAGAAAGTAAACATGGTTGCACTTGATTCTGCACATAAGGGAGTAGGGGAAAGGACACCCATCACAGAGTATTTCAAGTAAAAAAGAGCTAGCTACCTGTAAGTGAGCAATATTGCAAAGTCTTATCCACCTGAAGCACCAAAACACCAGAGTGCAATGAGCGCCACAGTGTTTTACAACTGCATCTGGTCTTGCCCCATTTTGATGGCAAAGGCTGCCATAAATCCGAGTGCTGGTGGCACAGAGAGCACAACGCCAGCTCCAGCTTGGCTTCCCTTGGATTAGAGCAGCACAAGCCAAGCATCACCTGGTAAAGCCGATGAAGTTAAACAAGGACAGATTAAGTGTAAGTGAGAAGGAAATCAGGCCCTTTATGTCTGCCCTTCCTTCCCTGAGAAAAACTAAATACATTGCTTTTTTCTCAGACGCATCAAGAGCAATAGCTTAAACTGCCCTGATTAGGTTTCACCATTGGCAATGTGGAAATGTTTATTTCCATTAGGCTGAGTCTACAAAATCTTCCTTTCATTCCTGCACTTCTACTATTTCCAAACACCAAAGCCTAACAATTTAGTCTCTGACAAGCAAACTTAATACTGAGACATTTCGAAAAAAAAAGATCCATACAAAGAAAGCTCTTAAGACAAGATAGGCTGAGCGTTTGCACCACAAATGGTTTGTTTCAGCTATCTCTTTGCCTCCTGTAAGACAGAAATCAGACAGCTTACTGGCTTAGCTTGTTAGGCCAGGTTAAAGGGATGCAACACTGAAAGGCTCTTACAGAAGCTTACCCTTGGACTAAAAATAGCAGGCACTAGAGAATTATCTTAAATACTACCAAACTTGTTCTGCACTGTGAATGCAGATAACTGTAATATGTTTCCATTTTTGGTAGTTTTAGAGCTTTTTTAAGTTATGCTCGCTTTAGCTGACTATTTAATTAGTTTCTGATTCTATTTGCCACTTTTTCTCTCAGAGATATAGCCTGAGGGGTACTTTGCCTAGGAATCCTTTGTATTTAGCAGTGTTGCTATTGTTAACATCTAATGAGCTGTTGGATTTGCCAAACATTCAGTATAGGTACAAACGTTTCTTTGAAATATAAATGTTTAGCACATAGCAAATAGCAAATCAAAAGATACTCTAACGCAGCATCCTCACTCTCTCATTGCGTGTCTCATCAAAAGAGAACAAAAATAAAAATCTCCTTTATTACATTTAATTCTGAAATTCAAAAATGCGTATTTGAGTGAGACAATTTTAGCTCCTTGTCCGTGACTTTAGAAGAAATCTAAATGATTTTTAGTACCATAAGAAGACTTGTGCATATGACTAAAGCTCCACAGTCTGACACGGATCCCTGCCAGCTGAACTGTGGAGCTGGCAGTGTTTTCTTTGGAGTAAAACTGCAAGACCCCACAATCTTAAATGAAGCCACCTCATCTTTAAAACACATAAATTGAGATTTTATTCAGTTTTTTAGGCTACTGGCAATTAACCTCTTTTAAGCAGGATACCTTTTCATCTGCTCCTCACTGAAAACCACAACAAGATATCAAAAAAAACCACCAAAAACCAACAAAACAAAACAAAACAAAACTCCAAAGCAAAGCACAAACGTGCTCTGTCCTCACATACATTTCACTTGTGCTACAGCCAGTCGGAAAGACATCACCCCAGAAACCAGTCATGTGGTGTAACACCCCTGCTGCTGTTGTTGCCTCAGCTTTGCACTTGTGCAGATAACACCATCGTGGGTACTCGTTGTACGAGCTCAGATCAGAACATCACAGGATTGAAGCAGCAAGGGCCTCTGCACACTGATTCCTGCCCACTGCCTTCCACATGATGCCCCCGGTACTACGCCAGTCTTGGCATCCAGATGATTGCCGTAACAAGAGCACCAAATGGCAACTGATTCAGACACACATTTTGGTATGTTTTCCAGTACTTCTTCCTTCCCAACTCTTTAGTATGAGTAATTTTCAACATAATTTAAAAATCTCACCTTGAGGGTGAGGGCAACTTCTAGACAGAAATGCTGGGCAAGGTCAAGGTAAAAGCCACCCGTGCAGCTGAACAGAAATGTCTTCCCCCACTGGGCAGACATCACATCAGACTGCCTCAGAGCTGGTAGAGCCTGTCCTCTCAGACACATTTTTTCTTTGACTTTCTTTTCAGGGTGAGGAACTTTTTTACTCTTAAATTGTGGTGGATTCCCTCAGCAGATACACACTCTGTGTCTTTATAAGCTCACACATAGTGGCATAACGCAGCCACATATCTTGCAACTGCCATTAAAACACTCCATATGTCTTCATTTGGGAAGCAAGTTTTCTTTTTGAGTCAAGAGTCAAGTTCCCAGCCTCTCTGTCAAATAAACAGCATGTCTGTTGTTACCTGGCTGCTGAGCAAGTCCTGTCTTTGAAAGTATGCACTCAGTGATTTTAGATATCTATCTCTCAAGCCTTTCTTTCCACTGCCATGCAGCAAAAATCATGTTTTATCTTCATGATGATGATTAACAGTACTATCCAGCTCCTGCAATTTGAATTTTTAAGTAGTGTTCTAGCACTACCAAGGAAACACCCTATTGCACTGAATGATCTCCAGGCACATATCAAGGGAAAGTATCTGCAGAAGGTACTCACAGTTCAACAGACAAGATCAAGAAAGGAGGACTATAATCCTCACTTTATAGAAGGGGATTTGATGCTCACAGATTAGTCAGCTTCTCCAGGCCAGAGCTCCTGTAGGCCATAATCATGGTGTGAGGACAGGGCTCCAACAAGCAACACCACCATCCCCTTCCAAGCAGGGGACAGACATTTCACCAACACCAGCAGTGCACACATTCCCCATCCCTAAGTACTTTCAGCTGAACTTCTAGTTGTCAGAAGACTGAAAAAATGGTTGTCAAGAGTGCTGGAGTCACAGCCAATAGCTAAGAAGAAGTTAATTTTGTGCATTCATGGAAGTTGGTGATTTTGCCATTTTTTGTACAGAAAATGTCACCATAATATTTGCTTATGTAATACTTGTGGAGGCCCAGGGGCTTACCCTCAAGGTTGCTATGCCTCAACCCTGAAGGGACCGAGGCAAATGGGGAAAGATACCCTTTTAGGTCATGGTGAGGAAAACCTTCCTCCCACAGGCCTTTGCAGCCACATGTTAATATTTCTTGAGTTTTGTGGTTTCATTGATTTGTTATGTTTACGTCACCCTGTTCAGCCTTGTTCACCATACATGGAGGGATACCTCCCAGAATGTTCTTCCTTCCCTTGGAGCCCCTTGGGTTATTTTTGCCACAGTACCATACTCCTGTGATCCTATTAGCCCCCCTGGTTCCTGGCCACCCCTCTGCACCATTTTTTCCCATGCCTATTGGACGCTGACCCTGAAGGACCACCCCTTTATCTGGTATATAACCCTGTATCCTTGGCCCCATTTTTGGCTCCCATCCCTGAAAGATATTCCAGGCTGTACCTAGGATGCATGTGCCAACAATAAACAGCGCTGGGATTTCCAAGAGGGACCGCGTCTCCTCTCATTTATTGTCAGCCCTTCATTAGCAGAGTGCTCGGGGCCCCCGAGGCACAGGTCGCTCTCAGGGACACGTCATAGCACGATTCTACAAATACTAGCATTCCAGAATGGAATTTTCCAGACAAAGTTGACACAGAGAGAGTAATGAACAGACGGACAAAACAAGGCTGGTGTGTAAGGTACAATTCGGTTATTAGAAAGACAAAGGTACCTATATGATGTAGTGGATGTTAAAGAAAACATCAAGGCTACAGCAAAAGAGACAAGTTTGGACCACTGGAAAGGAACACAGTCATGACTGAGTTCAAAAATGATCATGGAGACCATCCATTTTAACATGGAAAGCGGGGCCAATCCCCCAAAACGCAGGAGGAAGGGGCTGTAACAGAACAGCAGCTCAGTAAGTGTTTCGGAAAAACAAAGTTTCCACACAAAAGATATTGCTTGAGTGAGGCCTTCTCTTCGCATAATTTAATTTGGGAATATAAAAACATCCCAAGCCTGTAAGTTAAGTTTTTACCTGTACAGATAATCACACAGACTTGTTTGTCCCAAGGAAAGATATGAAGGAGAAAGAGAACTGAGGGTTCAGAAGAGCTTTCATCTTGGAAGATTCCCAAATTACTATAAAGCTAAGTAGGAAAATATTTTACTTCAGACTTTGGATGGCCCTTGGAATCAAAAACAATCACAAAAGCAATCCCTGTTGATCCCTGTCAGGCTGCCATGATGGCAGCTGTACTGAATAAGGGCCCCAAAGAGCAGAGCCTACGGGAGGGCAGAGAGCATGGGGTGTCTGACATGTGTGACCACCTGCCAAATGGAAAAAGAAAGAAAGAAAAAACCTGTTTTGTTCCTGCCTTGTTTTTTACTGTATACTCTTTCCATTCTTTTCTTTGCTAGTGAAGAGCCTACACTTTCTTGCTACAGTAGTAGCTCAAGATCAGGGATCTGCTGCCAGGGACCTTTGGAACCAAAGTGACAGCCTGGGATGTGGCATTCGTTTGCAGACTTTTGTATGTAAGACTGTGTCATCTATACAGCCTGCAAAAGGTCTTTAAGAAGTCCATAGAAAGTCAAGCAGCAGTGAAAAGGAAGAAAGTGTCTTTGGCACAGTATCAGGAATAAAATGCCTTTCTCAAAGGCATTTGTGGGGTATCAGGCAGAGTGAATTGGAATTAGGATGAGGAATTGTGCCATTAACACCAGCAACAGATTAAACGCTGATGATTTTCCTTGTGTATAAGGTGGAAGAAGACAAGTTAGATATTGTGTGTTTATTGAAGCAAGAAGGTTAGAGATAAGATATAATCTAACCAAATCATGGAATGGAATATGGGAAGACAATCAAGAGTTACTGAGTCTGAATCAGTGGGTTTGTCTAATATCTCTAGGTAAAATTACCCCCGATGCAAAACAATTACTGGATTTCAGAAAAGGAGAAAGCCAGGTGAACTGGCCCTGATCCTGCATTAGTTGAGTAGCTTTAAGAACCACAAAGGACACCTGCACATATCCAAAGCACTCAAGCAGCAGGAAGTCATCTCCAGGAATTTTGGAGTGTAAAAACTGGACATCAGGAATTGCATTTTCTTTGCACAGAAACAATTCAAATGGATTCAAACATTTAAATATTTTCTAGGTTTCCATTCCAAATCTATAAGCATTTTCACTCCTTTGCTATTAAGAAAAAGCATGTTATTATACTACAGTATTCTCTGTGTGAAATGCAGAAGTTTGTAATTAAATCTGTTTTCCTTTTTCGAGGTCATTCACGCTCAACTCTTAAGCGTTGGCTCTCTAGGGTCAACAGTGCTGAAGACAAATGTGGACTATCTCCAAATCCCTACAACTCTGATTTTCACAAAGATTTTGACTTTTTTATTTATTTACTTTTTTATTTGGAATACACCAGCATTGTTGAGGGGGATTCCAAGGAAATAATAGCACTTTATGAGCCTGAATCAGAAATGACTAGAGAATATAATGGACTTCTACACAATACATTTGAGGGATGTCTATAAGAGTTCTTTTAAAGACAGATTTTGGGGAGGAATTAGGAAAACCTAGCCACTCTTTTGAAAGGGATAGAAGGGCAATGAATTCTACTGTAGGATCTCTTCTTTTGCTGACTCAGTGAAGACACATTTGTCATTCAAAGACAAATTAGAAAAGGGCATGGATCGGGCTACATAGATACTTCGTCTCAGTTATCAGCCACGTACAGGCAGCTTCCAACACATCTACCTCCAAGTGCATCTGAAAAAAAAGCAATCTCTTCTGGTGGATGTGGACAGAACGCCTTTGTCAAAATTTGAGTTTGAGCAAATACGGCAAAGCGGTTTAGCACAGGGAGGATTTGTCCCTGCAGAAATTGACACAAATTCCTTTAGGACAGGGGCAGCCACCCCAACCACATAGCTGGGATTGCCAGCAGATAGAATTAGGGAAACTGGAAGGTAACACTGTGGCCTAATGTAAACTCTTAAATCTGCTGTAAACAGAGCAGTAACACTGGCACACAATAAAACTGGTATCTGTCACAGCACTCCCAGAAGCAGGTGTAGGGAAGGACAAGACACATGGGTGGATTTTTGTCATTCCTGTGAATATGGTTTGAGGAAAAATCCAAGCTGACAGAACCTGTGGCAAATAGGTAGCATTCTAGTGATGGAAGGTAGCTGGAGTGATCATGCAGGAGAGAATAATGAGAGATCAAGTGGAAGGGTTGAGATTGAAGTTCCTGATATGCGCATAGTGCAACTTGGAATAGCAGCCCTGAGAAGGCAGCATTCCTGGATGTTTCAAGCTGGAAAGACCAATACCCCACAAAAGCAATTTATTAGGAAGTTTCTGATATGCATATCTTTAAGAACATACATCCATCATTTTCAAAGACGTGTTTAGAAAACAGGAACTATTACAGCCTTAAGTCTGGGGGCATGTCTCTTTCCTTCTTTAGCTTTGGGTTTAAAAATCAAAGTTTCACAAGTCTAATCTTGTGAGAGATACTGAAAGAGAAAAACCTCTGCACGCCATGGGGCTGCCCATAACAAGACCTCTTGGGTCCAGATGGAGTCCACAGAGAGGCAGCTCAAGTACATCTGGACAGTGTTCACAGAGCTGCACATGCCAGAAGCAGTTCTGTAAAGTGATGCTGATGGTCCAGCAGAAAATTAGCCTCCCGTGGTCTATTGGCCTTGACCATACTGGATTTGAACTGACCAACGTGGAGACCCTGATGTGATTCCAACTGCAGTGGAGTGCAGATTCCTGGAAAGCATTTGTATCTGTCCAGGACATAGCTGAATAGTCCTTTCCAGCACAGTTCTGAAAACACAATACAGAGATGCTAACTAACTCTGCAGGAACCTCTTTGGTACATTATGGTCATCTTTAGCCAGAGCTCATAGCCCACTAGGATCCCAACTCACTCTTCCAGATCTACTCCAGTATCCCTCCATCACTTTCTCTGTGTCCCTGTGCTCCTCTGAGACAGGGGTTTGCTCTCTCTCAGAAGAGAGATTAGGAGGAACATGAATATTGAGTGAAAGTTAATAAATCCCCCCAGCAGCTATGCAGAGGCATACATATGGCCTTGCAAGGGCTTGCCCTCATCTGGCTGAAGAGCACTGTATCTAAGCTAACACACCCTCTCTGACTAGTTACAAAAGGACCAGAGCACGTTCCTAATAACAGCATTTCTTAGCTTCCTAGTCTTCTGTGGGTTTTTGTCCAGTTGAGTTTTTAATTTTTTTTTTCATTTAATTTTCTTCTTCATCTCAGGTTTGGAGATAAATAAGTCTCCCTGTAGGGATATACTACTTCAGGAGCTTCTCCTTGGGCGCAGTAGTCCCACATCACATTGACACAACTGCAGCAGTAACTGACCTGTACTGTTTCCTGGACTGGGCAAGCTCAGCAGGCTGTAACTGCCTCCAGCTGCCTGGGAGGAAGAGGAGTCTGGTTAAAGAGCAGTGCTCACAGGCCTCTGAAGGAAAAATAAGTTGAGTTTATCTTCACTAGCAAACCCCAAGGACTAGTTCTTTACTTCTTTCACTACCTTTGCTCCTTCCAAGGACTTCAAAGTGCACACCATAAAACTGGGATGGGCTGGTCACTAGTACATACAGACGCTCCCCCTACCACAGGGCTCTTAGGCATTATCACAAAACATGTAAATAAAGACAGTGTTTAATAACTGCAGGGAAAAAAAAAAGATTATGGTCCAGCATCACAGCCAAAGAACTTTGCATGCCAGATACTAAAAGGCCACACGAAAGTACTGAAATTAACCTTAATTCATGGGATGAAATTTTCAGGAGGGTTAGGTATCCAGTGACAATGTTTAAAAAGTAAATGCACAAAGAAGTAATATGCCTCCAGAGCTGTAACAAAAAGATTGCAGAGAAAGTTATGCATTATGGATGATTTAGCAATATCATAGATAGCAAAGGCTCCAGCAAAAAGAGTGAAATCATCCCTATCTTTCCATTTGTTGGCAGAATTTTACCAAGGGGCTCCTGGGAGCTCTTGAGGGCTCCTCCATGGCTCAACAGACAAATTAACTCATCAAAGGGAAGGTAGGGATGATTAACTAACAAGAGCCCCCTCCAGCCCATCACTGGTACATGGTTATTTCACCCAGATGGTGTTCACCTACCTGAAACTGGTAATGACAGTCTCAGATCGGATTTACAGAAAAACATAGATAATAAGGTGCCACAAGAGTGACATGATAGGAGTTATTGGTCTGTGATGCTCCAGACTGTGCCAGAGGCAGCAGAGCTGTTTTGTAATGTTAGCCTCTGTTTTGTAACATTATCCTCTCCACCCGAGAGATTTCCTGCTGCAAATGGGAGACTTGGTCTTCAGAGAAGCATCTGACCTGACCCTTCCTATAGGAGAGTGCGATCAACAGCAAAGAAAATGACAAGACATGGCAACACTCCCATCACACACAAGCAGAAGCACTTTGACACCCTTTCACTGGAAATGGATGAATGTTTCTGCAGTGTTAAGGAAAAAAATCCACAAGGTTTTTTGGCTTTTTTCCAGATGCAATTGATGTGACAGTTGCCAATGTTTTGCCTGATGTCTTCATACTTATGTGAAGCGTGATTGTTGGGCTTTTAAGGACAGTCAATACAGCCAAGAAAATCCACACCAGTCCTGGTGAGAGAAAAAACAGTAAAGCAAACACAAAACCAGAAGAAGAATTTCAAAAATGCATGTTTCCCCAGACAAGTAAAAATAAAAGCCTACTGCTCCTTTCTGTATGCCTGGAGGGTCAAATGCCTAACAGAGCACATCCAACCAGAGGTCAGGAAGCATACACTTATGTTTTGTTTATGAAAATAATTGCACATGAATCCATTTCAACCTGACAACAGTTTCACTACTCCAACAATAAGCCTGTGAAAATGGACAAGCTCAGTACCTGTGGAAGCTAAGATTAGCCCCAAAAGTAGGTTTCCTTAATACGAAAATTTGTCATGAAAACCAAGGCCAGACGGCGAACCCTTGACTGCCACCCATCTTCCTCTGAAAACTAGGATTTGGCAATAATAGGTTTCTAGCTATATACAGGCATGTCTCAAAGAAATTCCATAGTTGCTTAGGACTATGGGCTAAGATTTTCAAAATGGCATCAGAAACTCCTTACCAGTGCTAATAAAGTAATTTCAAGGAGGGAAGAAGCAGCAGCAGAGGAACACAGAACTTCTTGTCCCATGTTGTCCCTCCTGAACAGGCTGCGTTGGGCCAAATAGTGTCTCGAGATCCCTTCCCTCTTCAACCACTCTATAATTCTGCAAAGCCTTCTCCTGCTTCAAGTTCATTCTTCATCCTTTACCACCCACACTGTCACGTGCACTACCTGGCTGCCCACACCTCACCCAGAAGCCCTTTGAAGTGGGTACCAACAGGCCAAAGACCCTGTTCACTCAGTCTCAACACACAGGGACTGGTAGAATGGAGAACATTACTGCTAGTCCTACTTAGCCAAATGATACATATTTACAAGCAAAAACAACAACAAAAAACCCAACAACAACAAACAAAACAACACCCAAAAAACAAACAAAAAAACCCCAAAAAACCAACCAAAACAAACACAAACCCCCAAACAAAAAACACATAAACAACAACAAAAAACCCCTAATACTAGAAGAGTTCTAAAACTCTCCTAATACCTGCTTTTCACTTCTGGTTCCTGACTGCTCTGAGGAAATATGCAGGCATGCGGCATTCTCACCAAAGTAAAAAGTCCAGTGAGATGTCTCACTTCCTTAACATTTATTCCTAAGGTCTCTGATGCACTTCCTGACTCATTATGTCACTGCTTATTCAGCAATATGGAAGAAGAAAAACTGGACTTTTTGCAAAGGTTTTGGAGTACTTTCACAAAGAATTTTTTGTCCTCCAGGAGGAACTACCATTCTAGGAAAAAACTCCCATTGTTTCTTTCAGCAGCTTATGTGGAAATTCCTCTAACTAAACCAACCTTCCAGATAACCATTATCACCACCTCCTTGACAAGAGGCAGGAAACTTTTCTACCTAATTTCTCTATTTTTATTCAAGTGTATCTCCTGTAGGAGAGCTCTGCAGTCCCTCATACTGTTTGATGGTGGCCCCTCCAAATCCTGATAAAGATTTAATATCACTGAGCCTTCAAGGAGCAGCCAGCAGTAGAAGTTCTCCCTGCCCATTTGACACCTCCAGCCCCGTAATATGCTTGGAAGGGATGATCCTCCTAAACTTTATGTGATAAGCTGGATGGCTGTGAGCAGTTCAGGCAACTCAAACCTGTCATAAATCAACAAGGCAACAACAGTTGCCTGAGGCTGCCACTGTGGCTCCTCACAAAAAAAATACTCTGTTCTTCTGATTATCGTCTCAGTGATTAGAAGTACCCATTATGGACCAGCACCCCATTGTGTTACTCACAGTAAAGCACAAAAGCACAGATGTGTGTGAGGAAATGGAAGTATTATTCTAGTGCATCACACAGCTCACGCTTCATGACAACACCAAAATCTCAATAGGTTTTGGGTTTGTGCTTTCATAAACAAAACCCAGTGATTACTGCATGTGGTAAAAAGCAAACTCCAATCACAGCCCTTCAGACTCATCACCGCCACAAAGTGCTAATTAATTTCTCAATCATTACGAAGCAAGACTGTTGCTCCGTTGTGTCAGAATGGAAGATTCAGCCAAAGCAATCGGCTCTGCATTGCAAAGGGGATGATTTCCACCGAGACCTGAACCCAGCCTCCACGGCTGAGTCTGCCTGCACACACAGTCAGAGCTCCATGCCTGCCAAGGCTGCAGTCCATCACTTGCAAAGGCATTAAGATCCTGCACGCACCTGCACAAAGCTACCAAAGTGAAAATCAGACACTGGAGAAAAAGAGGTCCATAAAGCTGGCAGGGGGCACTCCTCCAGAAAGGTTGCAAATTTCCACTGCATCTGAGGATTACCCACAATAGTACAACAAAAGCTACAAGTAGGTAAGTTTTCACAGACACATATAAACTTCCTCTCTGCATTTTTTCTCTCTTCACAGGGAAAAAACCAATTCATCATGATTCAATACCAAAACTTTCTCTTTTCTCCCTGCAACAAATATGCTCTGTGCAATTTCCTCCTCCTGACCTACACATGCACAGTAGGTTAGCGGCACTAAGGAAAAGCAACTCCTAAATGAAGACGTGTGATAATTTTATACTTCTGTAATGGCATGGGCCAAAGTTAATGTTAAGTGGAATGGGGCAGCAGGGAAAGAGCATGCCAGGGTTAAGATGGACTGTTTAATAGCAATTAGCAATGATGCATTGAGCAAAAATAGCAACAATAAAAAAAAAGAGGTTACACTAGAAACAAAACCATTAACGGAAATAAATTTAAATTAACCAATTAGCATTTGTCTAAGAAAGGCAAACTTTCTGCTGCTGTTGGTAAGCCAACGGGGAATTACAAAACCAGAAGAATCTTATCAGAAATATTTACTTCCCACTAGCAATGAGTCTGGGATTGTTTTTCTGACAAAAGACTACTGTCCCACGTTTTCATGACCCTCTCTGCAATTCCAGGGAGAAAATATTTAGTTCAACATTATCGTAAGCTAGAATATGGCTCTATTTATGTGACAAGTTGACAACATACAATTTCATGCTTGTTGAACTGATCTGTGTTATATATTCACTGTGAATATTATGAAGCCTCACCATTATAAATATGAAACAGTATACACTTATTCAAAATAACTCTAGCAGTAGCAATTTATAGCTCGGTTGTTTGTGTGCTTATGAAGTCCAAACGCCACCTTAAGAAGCTGCATCTCACTAAAACAGATGTGGAGTGTGACTGTGACCAAAGTGGATTTAAGATGACCTCTGTGAAAGGAGGCTATTACATTTTTGTTTGTATGGCAGCTGACACCAGTTCGTATTTAGCTACATAGCCAGTGGGAACACAGTGTAACACAGTGTCCTCAAGGGCTGGTTTTAACACAGGCCAAGACATCCCTCTAATGACCTAATTAGCTTACTACTGTTCTGGTGAGTGCTAGTCTTCCCTCTTCGAAAAAGGACAGGTGCTCTACAGAGCAGCAGCACAGTGAGCATCTCAAGCCGTGGCTGCTCTGGGTGAAATGTCTCCTTAATGGGACCGTGAAGTGGATCAGTCGCATTTTCTTGATTGCGTTCCTGGGGAATGGTTTTGGTGGCTGCATACATCAAACAATAAACTCTCAAAGCAATTGTTTTTTTGCTCATTTGGGACTTCTTTCCTGCCTGAAGGTTTCAACCAACACGCCAGGTGGCTCTTGCATTAAAGCATTGTAGTTTGTCCAAGCGGGAAAGAAAAAAGGAGCAGCAGCACACCTTGGTAACACTAGATACAGAGCATTTGCATAAACTCTTTCCAATTACATAGCAGCTGGTTCGAGTAAAATAAATTCCACTTACTGCTTGAGCCTTTTTAAATGTCAGCATAGCTAATCATAGATTATCGTTTACATACATCATCCCACATAGACACAATGTTATTGTGCCGGTCTCCTGTTTAGCAGATGTAGAGTCCTGAGTCAGGCCACAGACACTGGTAAAGGTAATGCATTCCAACACACAAGACACGTGACATTGGTCCATTAGGAATATAAAAAGTCCGGCACTTTTGTAAAGTGTCTGCTATTTTCTTTCCCTGGAAATGAGAGTCTTCTCCTAGCTTCACAAGTAGGCTTTATGATACATTGTTACCTTTTATCATTCTTATAAAGTTTCCTATCCCAAATCTGCATCTTTTGCCTTTTATGTTTATTGTTGTATTAAACCTATGACGTTGTCTGTTTCACTACTAAATCTATCCCATAACCACATACAGTACATTCATTCCTCTAGGACCTCAGTAGCTCTTATTTGTTTGCTTTTATGATCTCTTATGAACTGTTAGGAATAAAAATTTGCAGGAATGTTTGTAAAGTCATCTCAGACTGAACTCAGCCTTACCCTTTTTTACCATACAGTGATACTCTCTGCAATGAAATCCAATTTGCCATGTAAGTAGTTCATTACAGGATGCATTTTAGAGGGACACAAGTTCCTAAATACATGTGCTTATCATGTAAAACATTCAATCTGCATGAATCTGAATTTCAAAAAAGCCTGCTTCTTAGAGCAGGAAGGTACATGTTGATACTACTTGGTCCTGTGCTGCTTCCAGGTTCACCAGTATGCTACTGCCCAGAGCTATTCTGTTCATGCCCTCCAGGGCCTCACACAGGCTGCTATGTAGTGCACGCAATCACAGTCCTTTCAAGCACTTTGATAAGCTTTATTCTGCCATTATGCCATCTAGAACATTAAACACAATGTTTAAGTTCTATGTTAAATCATGATCAGCTCCTATTAACTGTTCCGAGCTCCTCATTTTTATCAACAGTTACTTTATTAAATCCTTAATAATATAGATGGAATAGTTAGTTAATTTGTGTGTTGAGCCATGGATGTTAATTTGTAAACATAATAACATACTGCAATCATTTGCATAATAGCATTTTAATCTTTTTAGTAAAAGCTGTAATTCCCTACAAAGTACGCTGCAGTAGAAACTAAGTGACTATTGGTAATAATAAAAAAGGCCTTAAAATTCTGATCCTATTATAGTGTTGGAACATACCCAAACTGCTACCATAATCTCTGAAATGTTACTGTTCTCTGATTTAGGTGTCTGTGTCAAGAATAAAAATGAAGTATAACTGGTAGCAGTAGACTATTTCCTAAATGTAATTTAGTATTCACTAAGCACCAGCACTTTGCAAATAGCTCTGAGGCTTTCCTTCAAAGTTCAGAGCTCTAGTTATGCATATTGTGTGAGGTACACCATGCAGCTCACCTCCAGCCTCTGTTGTGCTGAATAGATGGCTATGATAAATCATGCTGATTTGGCACTGAAGGGCATCAGCCATCAAGGATTTGACTACTATGTCTTTTTTTTTTCCCTGAGATTATATCTCCTTGAACTGCCTGCCCTGGGCTACTAGTTTTGGAGAAAATTAAAAAGTGGAAAAAATGCTAGGGAAGGCCACTACAGAAAGTCTATATAGGCTCAGTTCTCTGGAACCCATTAACACCAGTCACAAGACTGGCAAAGAAAACATTGGTGGTTGTTTAAAAGTCAGGCCAAGCCATTTTACGCAAGATCTGGTAATTCATTAATCAATCTGGCTGCAAACCTTGAATGAATAACCTGCAATGGTGAAAGAGACTGGCAGCACCACAGAACATGAGGGATTTTATAATCTGAACCAATGCAAATTACCTTGGTGATGTTTAAGGCTTCCCTCAACACTCATCATCTCCCTGATACAACCCCTTCCAAATAAATAAGAAATCATTTTTCTCTGTGCATTCCCTTGCTGCCAGGGGAAGACAGTCTGCATTTCATTGTGTATTTCTTTCTCTCCTCATACTCTCATTGCTTGTAATACAGCCCTTTTTGGCAGTCTACAATAAAACATAGTTATCTTTTTAGGCTTTCCAAATACGTGGCACATAGAATGGCCTTGAGAAGTAACCTGGGATACACCTACAAAAACAATTAAAAAAAAAAGTCATCAAATATTGTGAGCATTGCTTTCGAACGTAGAATTATGTAAATAAATTAAATCTGCAGAAGGGCAAGCAATGTGGGTTTTCTGAAGTGTTTTTAAAGGTTAAAAAAAGTGTTTTGACAAGTACAAGATTTATGATTTTACACAGTTTCATCATAGTTTAACAGGTTATTGCCTATCTACAGGCTGAATTTTCTCTTACCATCAGCTGAGTTATTTGCAAAAAATGCCAACAAAGAGAAACACCCACTGTAGATAACTTTCCTCTCCATAATGCTAGGCATGGATCATAAATAATTTTAAACATGACTAATCTTACATAATATGGTACAGTACATTTCAAGAAGCCTCAAGGGAAAACAGTTTTCATGAACAAAAATCCTTCTCACTCACGGCACATCAAGTTGCATGTTTGTTCACAATTCCACATAGCGTTGGATTTGAGAATGAAAATTTAACCATTTTGACTTTCTGAAAGTAGCTAAATTAAATTTTTTGCAAATACAATTCTTAAAGTCTAGCTCTTCACAATAACAAATCATAAAAGTGAATGGTGCAGTGAACCATCTAAGTAACTGGTCTTGGGTGACTTGTTAACTATTTACTCGCATGAACTTGTGTCAACAGACAGTGCCCCGAGGGCAAGAATTCCTTCATTTTATCTTTTCAAACAATCGGCAAAGAAAATTAGGTGAAAACCAAAAGTGATCAAGCTGTGAACAGAAACAAATCACCTAATTCATAACGTACATAAGTACAAACATCAGTAAGAAGAGCCTCTGTGCTGGGGCAGTACAGGCTTGATTCGGGACTCCTATCACTTACACTGGCATGTGAGCAGAATGATGCAGTGATGAATTAGGTGTGTCTGCAAAATAGTGGTGTGTTTTAATCCTAGAGTGAAGGCCAGTATCTCATCACACCTAAGCGGATGAGAGCAGGGATTTATACTTAACACTTACATACTATCTAGACTAATTGGACCTTTATCTCACTTGGCTCCTGGTTGCTACCATAACTATTAATCATTTCTAGTCTGAGACTCCCAGTGCCACTGGGAGTGCCTAAGGTTGTGGGTGCTCAGCTAAAGCGAGATTTCAGGAACATGATTTGCAGAAAGACCGAAAATTCACTTTATGAAGTACAAACCTTTCTTAAAAAAAAAATTGCAGCTTCTTCAAAAAAAAAAAAAAAAAAAAAAAAAGAGACACTCAGGAACTTTGTAAAGGGCTTTTGAACACTGTCCCTCATGTAGACAATGCCACATGTACTGCATTAATACCTCAAAGGAGAGCGTGTTTCATTCAAGGCTAGATTTGGCAATTAACACTGTACAGCTTAAGCAAGTAATGCTGCTGGTGTACTTCTCATCATTTGCTTGTCATTCTGGTTCCTTCCTTTCCACCCCAAATAGGCTGTATTTCTATTTTTGTATGACAATGCCTCATCTGGAAGCTCAAGCTAGATAAAACATTCTTCTCCCAAAATAACAAGAGGGAAAAAAAAGTAAAAAAAAAAAAAAGGGTATAAAAAGACATTATTTTCTTTTTTAAAAAGCCATTGAGGATTAATATGGAAAAATCTAGTGATTACCAAGAGAAACTGCACAAAACTTCCATTCTCTCAGCTAAGACAAATAGTTCCTCACAGACTATGTGAGACAGTCTCTGGAGGAAGAAGACATCTTCTTCTGATCTTGAGCACCCCCAGTCGTCACATTACTGAGCGGCAGAGGCAAGGAATAGAGCAAAGTAACCAGCTGCACAGTGGAGAATGGGGACAGGGTTAATGTATGGGAGGAGAAAATAACTGTTTCATTCCCATCTTCCTAGGCCAAGCAAGCAAGAAATGTAAATGCAACACTCTAAGAAGCTAAAATAGTCTAATTTTGCACTGCAGTATTGTAAAATACCATTAGGGCACAATTTGTCCCTACAGGTAAGTATGGGCCAAGCTGTGATGAGACAGCAATGCAGCCTGCAGCTGAAGTCAATGAGTGTGAGGAAAGAAAACAACAGAATTTGTGTGTTAGGAAAGAAGCAGTGTATTTCATTTCCAAACTATTATTTCTGACCTATTACTTGCTGTGTAGATTCATTCCCCCAACTGTGTTGCCCCTGTTTCTCCACATATGTCACCCTGTTTCTTCACAGGAGCAGCTCATCCTCAGACAGACCCAAACTAGCCCATGAGATGTTGTCCCTGTCACCATCTCCCAGTGAGGTTAACTGCCATGTGGCTGACCTGCTGTTTGCAACATGCTTGGATTTTCAGAACAGGAATTGTTTCCTATGCAAGGTGTGTAGAATGGTCACTGCCTATCTGAGACAACCTCACACTCAGCAGCTGTAGCCATCAGAGCAGACAGGCATTAACACACAGGACAAGCAATGACGTGGTCAAGTTCCACTGGTTTTACTGGAATAATTTGTATGCTTACATTTGGTAAATACATAATTGTATTACTTCTTTGGAACTTACACTTTGAAAGTCTGCATCTTCAACTTATTCTTCCTAAAAGAAAATGCTTCTTCATTTGGCTTTTGATGAATGTGAAAAAAATATGTGTCCTCAGTTACAAAAAAAAAGCAAAACAAGTCTCCACCAGTCCCTGCAAATGTGGACCCTGCCCCCCTGCCACCAACATACCTACCCTGCCTGAGGCAGTACAACTGCAATTCAAGAACCAGACGGGATTTGGAAACTTTGTAAAACAAAGTGTGGAACATTATACAACTAAAGAAAAAAAGAGGGCCTAAGCACAAGGCTTGGCAGGGCTATTTTGATTCAAATAAAATTAATTCCAAGTTACTTGGCTGTAAATGACAGAACGAAACAGAGAAGACCAGTTTCTGCTATCAGTTACACTGGTTTAAATCCAAAGTAATTCATCTGCATCAGGGAGATCACTGTAGGTTTAGAGCTGTATACAAAGGAAGGAGAATTTTATTCAGGACCTCACATCCTAGGTAAGCATTTTATGATACCATTTCAGTTAATTTTTTCCAGCCTTTAAAATTCTACCATGATAATCTGGGGCTTTCTGGAACAGCAGGCTTCCTGTACTTCCTGGAGCTGTGGTACCTAGTGTGTGAGAAACAGCACCCATAGCTCGCTTTTGTACAATGTCTTCCTGCCAGCTAATCAATTTATTGTCCAATTTCCCAGTCAGTGAACGATCTATGGCCTCTCCTATCAACAAGGGGGGAAGGAGGTTAGAGTTTAGGAGGGGCACGGCTGCCTGAAACCGCAAGGTGGAGAATTATGAAGGCTTTACACAACGAAAGGAAGAAGACTGAGATAAAGAGATTGCAACCCTCCTCTTGCACACCCTGAACCTCTCGTATACCCTAACCCTCGATGCACAGCTGGAAAGAAAACAATTGGATCTCTCCTATCACTCTTTGACTTTTACTTTTAGATTGCTCTCCACCAGTACATCTGTGAAACATAAAAACACTGAGCTGGTCCCTGAGCTACTGACAGCCCCTAACTGCCTTCTCTGCCACCTTCTTCTCCCCTGTACATTAACAAATTGCAGACATCTCAATCTGTGTGCAAGTAACTTGCATAGTAAGGCTCTGAGGGGTAAAAATCTTTACTAGAAATGTTCCAGCTACTCATCAGCTAGCTGCTGTGCAGCACTCTGCTTCTTGCTGAGGAATTCAAGCGGAAGACAACAAACAACAACAAACTTCTGTTTTGCTCTGTAGCTGACAACAGTGCAACTCCTCATCGTGACGCCACAGGGCAGTGTGCTCTAGGCACTCTTCTGCTGTTTCCTCTCAAAAAATCAGAAGTTCCATTTAAATCCTTTTAAGGCTTCCCCCCCACACCCCTTAGATTGCAGGTCTGGTTTTGATCGTGAGGATTAACAGAACCAGCCAGAACCCGTAATACACCAGCAGTTTTCTTGTCTCTTAAAGGCGGAAGAATAGTAAACCGTTGTCCACCAACAGAAAAAAAATCAAGCAAGGACTTTGCAACATGCACTTGCACCATCTTGCCTTACCTCGAATATATTGGCGGGTTCATTGCTGTACTGATTGGAGATGATCTCTGACTGGTCGCTGTACCACTTGAGTCCCCCCAGAAAGCTGTCTGCATCCAGGTCGTTCACATCTAGTTCAGAGAGGTCAAGTTCTGGGAGATCTGGGCAAAGAGGCTGGTCTTCACCAACCAGAGCAGCACACTGCAGGATACAGCAACACAGAAATAGTTTCATTAATTACCAGGAATCTATTAACTAATATCATGTGATAAGAATTAAGCCTCAATTAAGCTATGGCACAGGGTCACTAGGATTGACTTTGTTTTCTGAAAGAAGAAACACAGAGTATTTGGTCATTGTTAGCTCTATATAGGTACATAAAGGGGCAGGGAAAACAGCAGGGCATAAGCTGCCTTCTCTATCACATCTCTGTCCAGGGACAATGACTTTCCCTCTCCCTATACCATTTAAGAATGGTCATATGCAAAGCTTTAAATCCAACAGCAGAGGCCAAAGCATGGCCTTATTCTCCTTTCAGAGTGAACCAGTGCAGGTAGAAGTTACAGATGAATACCTCTGGGCAAGGTCTGTCACGCATTTCCTGATACATTCAGGTTAAAGAGGCACAGCCTGTTACAGCCTTCTGCCCTGGAGGCTAGCTCAAGCTGGAGACAGTCACACTTTCACTTCTACAGAACCTTACTGTAATCCTTATAGCCACTCATGATGGTGGCTACCATAAGGGCATAAAAAATTACGGGTTAGTTTCATTGCTGCACTCTTTTCCTGAAGCACAAACTACAGCCACCCAGTTTTGCATAAGAGTCGTGGCAACCAAACTGTGGCTTGAAATATCCCTATATTCTCCTCTCAGTGATGGGCACAGTTAGTTCACACAGCCTTTCACCTGCTTGGTGTGAACACATCTATTATCTTAGCCAGTTTCCTAAATATCCCCAGAGAGAAGCTGTACTCAAGAGAACCAAATGGGTTTTCCTCTACTGGCAGCCTCTGATTCAGTAATCCTAAAAGAGGGTCTGTGAAACATTTCGGTTGAGGCAGTAAACAAAGTCTACAGGAATCCTCTTCAGCAGTGCAAAATGTTTCTGTCTGCACAACTTAGGAAGAGAGTGAGGATAAATAAAAACAAACCTGGAGTAAGTGTCCTTTTATATGCCAGTATGAAGCTAGATAGGATATTGACTGACCTACTAAGGAAGAAAAAATTAATAACATACATCCACTTCAACACAGCAATTGAAATGTTAGAGTATTCACCAAAACCATTTCCTAATGATAGAAAACACGTAGCAGCAGTTTGGCAAATAGCTGAGTCCCATATGTCAATGCTGCTCAATTAAGCAATTCCTACTGCACTGTACTGTGTATCCTTGTAACTCATCCCTGAACATCTACATCGATACGGGCACTCAGCAAAGCACATGTGGAGCTCCAGAGGCACCAGGTGCTGAATGGTTAAAAGCCATCTAAAGCCAACTGAGCCTAAGGGCATCTACCGTGAGTATTTCTAGCACTGTTAAGGATGGCCAACAGCAGGACCTCCTCAACTCCTGTCAGTTGACCGGGTGGTTTGAATGATTTCCCAACCTCTATTTGGACTGAAGTCAATGGAGAAAGCGCCACTTTCCGAAGGCAGATGTCTGTAGGGCACTAACAGTGTCCATGGATGTGAACTGCTCAATGCTGGTTATGTCACTCTCACAAGAACCACCTTTTACAACAATGCAAGCGGGAGCTGCTGAAGGTGCATTTCATTGAGGTTTTTGTCCCTGTGCGTCTGCAGTGCACGGGCTGGATGCAGCAGCGCAGCCGTGAGCAAAGATTTTGTCTGTTGGCACAAGGACTCGGTGCAGCTGGTGTGAGCTATAATTTACCAGACAACTTCTACGTCTACCACGACACTACAAGATAATCATAGAGTAGGCCAAGGGGCAAGGAAGCTGAGAGGCTGCAAAACAAGGCTCTGAAATAGTAGTTGTTTTTCTTCCTATTATTTAAGGGGCCATAGAACTACAAGAAATCAAAATCCCACTTAAGTAATCTTAACTTTTTTTTTTATCTGAATTTTTTTACCATTATTTTGAGTGTAAGACAAAAAAAAAATAAAAATTAGATATAGCTTCCTCTTCTTTAGTGCGAGACACAACCTTCTGGCAGCAATCTTATAATACAGAGATGACCTTTTTTGATGCTTGGCCGAAATCTCTGATCTCATTAAAGGATAATCTAGTTTTTGACTGAAAAGGTAGATTCTCAGCATCACTTCAGGTTTCTGTTCTGGAGGTCAGTAGCTTATAACTGATGCCACAGACTTCTAAAGTATCCTGCTGATCTGTTACTGCTTTCATTTATAAAAATAGCTTCACCCTGTGAACCACCTACTTAAACATGTTTACTTTTGGTAATCTGCATTTTTAAGTTCCTACAGTGGGCTTTTGAAGCAACATAAACAATAGTATTAAAAAAAAAATCCCACTTACCACAGCTTTCATTTACCTATAGTGACTGCAACGTCACCTAAAAATGTAACTGCTGAAATGAAGTATATATGCCTTGCCAATGTTGACATGATAATAAAATCAATGTTTCTGAATATGACATTGTGCTTCTGAGCACACAGAGCACATTAATCTGAGACACATTAGCAGCAAGTGTTCCTGTTATTAATTTATATTTGGCCTTTGCATGATGCCAGATTTAACACTCCAAGTCCTAAAACTGTCCTCATCTGACACGCTGATATTTGCTGTTTGCCTATACATCTGTAACAGGTGCACCTGCATTGCTAGCACACATTCTACTGTCTTCCCACTGTTATTTGATATGATAGTTATTCCATAACTATAGTCCTAATTTTACAGTAATATTTAGGAGGATGAAGCAGTCACTAAACACAAAAGGCTAATTACTGTGCTTTATTTCACTCCAACAGATCTTTTTTTCTCTTAGTTCAGACGCAAACAGTAAATTAGCTTAACTACACTGATGGTAATGAATCATTATAATTAAGTATAATTCTCCATTAACCTTTTGGCTGTTTTTGTGCCTTTGAAGGTAAATCAAAAAAAAAAAAAAAAAAAAAAAAAGAAAAAGAAAAGAAAAAAAAAGGAAGACTGGATTTGTGCCATATTAATTATATTAATGAAAATATAATCTTTGTTTTATTTTTAACAAGTTTTTCAAAGTGCCAAGGGGATGAACTCAGGAAAGAAAGAGAGACTTGACAAAATGTGTGTCATGTGGAGTCTCTCTATCAATCTTCACAACCTTACTGTACATCACCTTCATTAAGCTGTGAAGCACTGGGGACGCTGATCAGCTACAGTGATGCAGGCCTTTATTAAACAACACGCCATCCTGTCATTATGTGAGTGAGAATATAATACATTTTACATTGACAGCGAATATTAATGATTCAAAAAGTGAAAGCTGCCTCCAGTACTTGCTGCCTGCGTTATTTTAGCTCAGTAAAGGTGATCCCCTGAGCCAACGCAGCACGCAGACGCTAGTGTTGCTACAGGAAGTGCAATGCAGGAGCACATTGGCAAAATCCTACCCACAGTTAATCCATCCACCACACAATTAATATTAAGATCAAACTCCTTTTTCAGTTCTTTTTTTTTCTCACTGCACTATGAAAAAGTCATTGACATAAATTATCCATTCTGTTACTCGCTTGAAATTACTGCAGGAACTCTAGTGATTAAAATAAATCTTCAGTATTTCCATATAAGCTGGTTCCTCAATCAGTTCCTAGCAGCATTAAGAATAATACATGATGGAAAAATGAAGCTACGGCAGCTGAGACCCATGCTACAAGCCAGACAACAACCCACAGGATACTCCAGCTACTCAGAAACAATTAGGACTTTGGAGCCAGAAAGTCATCCACTTACTGCCTTGACTCATAATAGCTACAGGACATATGAATTATCCATATCTATTCCACTTTACCAAGAAATCAAAACAAGATAAGACCAATTACAATATGCAAACAGGAATCTGCGGATACAATGGCAAGCTGCAAATATTTAAAACATTACAAAATGACTTGAGAATCCACACACATGCTCTGCAAGATGGGAAAAAATTACTGGAGAACATGGAAACAGTTCACTTTAGATGGGTAGCTCTCTACAGCATGAACATCTTATTTAAAAGGCATTGCCTGTAACCTGTTTTTCCCTCCCCCATTGCCCAAGGGGAGCATTTTAAGCACTTATTCCAAGCCCGAAGCCAGAGGATTAGTTCCTTTGAGCAGGTCTGTATTCGGGATTCCTCTCCATGGGGTCCAAAGAAAGTTTGCCTCGCTTCGCAAGTTGCCCGAACTTTCAGGTAATGCTCCATTTTGCTGAATGCAAACATGCAGAAATCCTCAAACCTCACATTATACTCCAAAGATTACCATGGGGCTGTTGGCCTTTTTTTTTTTTTTTTCCTTTATGAATTGTAGCCAGCAGAAGCTGTGGATTTGATGTATTGCCGTCTATTTTTACACAAGCAGCAGCAGCAGCAGCAGCAGTTCACACAGTCCTGCATAAACTCTATTCTGATGGTTCATCCTGTTGTCTGTGCTGTGCAGTGGGATTTAACCATTTCTTGGACTACTCGGATTGACTGCCAACCCTGCTCTACGGGGCATTAGCTACAGCGTCAGTATTCCAGTACCACAAGTAGCAGGGAAACGTCTCCTTCCAGAAATCTCTTTTAAAAACATCTAAAGCCAAACAACAGGGTATTTATTCCTGTGTATGTGTTTGTATTCTGCAGCTGATAAAAAAGGAAGAAACCTTCGACAGAGCACAGTGAAACAAGGAATTAAAATACGAAGCTATGAGTTAATTATAACTTTTTTTTTTTTAAAAAAAAGAAATATTAGTCTTATGCTAAATAAACATGGCATTTCTCCAACCAGGCCACTAAACGCCACTGGAAACGCCACTTCAGACACCGATTCATATCAGTATCTTAAAGCACAAATATTGCATATGACGGGAAAGCGAGCCAGAGGCACATGAAAATAGTTTCCAACTGCAGGAGATACTACACTGATGACAGGAGCTCAGCTTTGATTTGCTCAAGGCATCGCAGAGTAACCTTAAAATAGCAAACTTACTGGAGTTAAGATAAGATACCGACTTGTTTGCAAAGTACGCCGCCTCGGCCGTCCTGCCGGTGCCCTGCCGAGCCCGCGGCCCCGGCAGCTGCCGGCACCCACGGCCGCCCACGCCGCGCACTCCTCACCTCGAGATCACTCCATACAGAGTCCTGGTTGCACATGTCCCACGCCATCCAGCTGCGGAGCGACGGCAGGAAAGCTGGCAAACTACAGTCCAGAGGCAGGCAGGCAGGCAGCAGACACTCATGCAGGCAACGAGACCCTCTCTGAGAGTGAACCGAAGGCACCTGTCTTACTACTGTTCCCCGTCACATGACAAAGCTATTAAAAAGTAGGCTGGGCTGTCACTCATCCAGCCTTCTGGAGCCGCTGCTCCAGCCCGTGACGTCACCAGGGGCAGACCCAGCCTGAAGTGAAGTAAATCTTTGCAAAACCCGCTCAGAGCTCGGCGGCCGCGGCAACACGCTGCCATTCAAAGCACATTTCCACGCCACACCCCCGGAACGCTGCTCCTGCCGTAGCACAGCTCCTGTCCCTCCCCATCTTTTTTAATTTCTTAGCTTGCTTTCTTTGTCTTCCCCCCACACCCCAGCACACAATAGGCAGAGCTGTGCTTATAATAAAGAAAAAGTGAAGTGACTCCCAGCCGAGCTACAGCCGGCGTGCTCTGAGTAGCCCGAGCCCCTTTTCCCGTGCCTGCACCGGCTCCCCGCCGCTCTTCTCCTTGGAGAGGCTATCCTAGAGTTCGGCAAAAGTTACACCTCCTCCCAACATTTTTTTGCACTCGGGGATTTTGCACCTCCCCAAGTATTTTGCTTAGGTTATGGTTTCTCACAGACAATTGCAACTCAAGTTTTTCCACGGTGGATATATCGGCAACCCCGCCCCCCCTCCACCCCCCACCCCCGCATGTCTCTGAAATGGACTCAGCATCTATAAAAAACGTTCCTACAGTTATCTCACCTGCTCCGAGGGGGAAGCCTGATCCTGTTCCCAGATGGATTACAGTACTTCGAGCTGCTCTTTAATCACTCCTCTGTCTCAGTGCACTCCCCAAGAAACCACGGCTGTTCCACGGAACTGGTCCTGCCCACCACCGCCGTGACCCCCGCCCGCCTCTATGAGCTGCCTCCTGACCCTCCTGACCTGAACCCAGTGTTTGTTCATTGAAAATAAATGAATTAACACATCTCTTGTCGTGTGAAAATCCAGACACATTGTTAGCACCTATCTCCCCGTCAAAGCTTTTCCCAGACAATAGGGGCTGCTGCAGGTGCCACTAGTTTACGATGCCCCTTAGCATTGCATACGCAACAAATTCCATGCACCAAGCTGAACTGCAAACTGTTGTCCAGGACAGGGAAAGAAAACCCAAAAATAAAGGTCTTGTTTAACTATCCCCACCTGCCTGCTTATTGTCTTAAGCTGCAGGTTTTTTTTAATTTTCTGAGTGCAAAAATTCTCATGAAATGTAAATGTTGGCTCCCTTGTGCTAGGCTACCAGTCAAAGTTACAAAACTATAGCTTATCATCCTCCATGTCATGAAATATTCATTTTCATTGTTATTTGCAAACTTGAGTATTCTAAAGACTAAATGAATTCAATTATTATACAAGGCTATGGCAATTTTGCTGAGAGGAAAAAAAAAATAATAAGTACAATTCTTGAAATAGCCTTTTTCCCACAGACACTGGAACTTTCAGAAATGGTAGGAGGTCTCAGATATATTCTTAGCTTATTTGTGTCTCCTTGTAATTCATTATTGCCAGTCCTGATAAAATGTACATTTTTCCAAGCTTGTGCTTAAGTTGCAAATCACATCACACTATCATATTTTCACCAAGCACTGATGACAAAAATGGCATTGTTTTTACTTTACTTAATTTAAAAAAACAGAGCAAAATACTGAACAACTACAGAAAGCCTTTCCTACAAATAATTAAATTAACAGTATTGCTTTGCTCTCACAACAAAAAAACACCCTAATTTCCTTCCCAATTATATGCTGATTTAATGATAAAACTGAAGTAAATTATTAAGATCTGTGGCAAAGGTGAGTACCTCTACCCCCTGAACAGTCAACTGTGAAATAATACTGGGCACCTGCCTGCCTGAAGTGGAATCAGTTCTTATTAATTATTATCTGTGGATCCATGGTTGGTGGAATATTCTCCTTCAATACGTACTTATAATTGTGTTCATTGACTGTGCCGAATCCATCATCTGTTTTTTTTTTTGAAGTTTCATTCACACCTTTTATAGAAATGTATTTACACTGGAACATTTCATATTGCTGTTTTGGATATTTTGACCTGCTCATGTTGTTTCTATTTTCTACATTTCCACTTCAATGCTTTCCCTTCAAATTAGCAAGTTAACTGATAAATATAAGCTGTGACCTTAGTGGTGCTCTCACCATACAAGCTTTAGAGATTGAAGAACTTTTCTAGTGCACTATAGACGGGGCAACGAAGAGTAATAATTACAGAGCCCCCAGAGCTTCTCTATGGCCCTGTCCGGATTATAGCTTAAATTTTGCTGGCAGTTCCAGAGTCACCTGCAAGAGATGCCAAGCAAAACTCCAACTACAAAAGACTGTGAGATTTCAACAAGGGTTCCACGTTGCTTGGGAAGAATTTTATGTATTTTTGACTGACGTGTCTCACCCCAGCCATAGTATAAATTTACCCACTAGGATCTTTTTTCCCCACATTTTAATGTGGGTTTTACGCATAGTGACCCAAGGAGGAGAAAAGCAAGGAAGACAGCTGCAGTGGTGGTGTAGTCTGGAAACGATGCAGTCTCCGCATCTGCAAATGAAGCCTGTGAAACCCAGCCAGCACCTAAGCTGCTTCCTCAAAGGAAACCTTGCCTTCTGAACATTCCCTAGAAGCTTTAGCAATGCTCTTCCCTCTGTTTTGACAACACTGAAGAATTGAACAAACATCTTTAGTGGGGCAATATCTGAGCACATACACCCATGATATTTGGTTCCATAACAAACACATACAAAGAAAACCCTCCTTCAGCTGACAAAGTCTGCAGGTCCCTTTAACATGGTCTGCCCTGTTGAAATGTCCTTTATCAGACCACCTCTTCAAGCACTGCATTTCCCCTGTTTTCAGGTCTCAGCAATTCCCAGATTTTGATTTTTCTTCTTTAAGGGCCATGATTAAAGAAAGTTCTGGTAAGCCTTCCAACAACATTTGGGCACTAATTCCCAAATCCTGACACATTCCTAACAGGACTGGAAGATATGGCTGCCTGCAACAACAGGAAATACAAATCAAAGACCAAAGCCTTCAAGCCCTCTGTCCTTGGCTTTTTCCTGGATTCAGCAAGCATTTTATCTCTTTCTCCTCCTCTTTCACCCACATTTTCTAGCTATGGGTCAGGTTTTTATTCCCTGTAATTTAGGTTTTTCAAAGAAGCTACTGATTTTGGAGACCTCATGACCAAAACCTACCCCCTTCATTACACTGAGGAAAAAATATTTTCTTTCCTTGCTCCAAGATTATGGTACTCACTGATTTTTGGCAAAGTTTACTACTTTCCCAGTGGAGTAAGGACAAGCAAACTTGTACATAACAATAGTGCTGGAGTTTCAGATACATGAGGTTTGCAAATCAGTTCTCACATCAATTCAACCCTTTCTGCTCAACCCTCCAAGAGTGAATGGCATTATAGCATAAGATCAGCCAATGCTGTATATAAAAGAGCAAACTGCACTCCAAAGGTGTGTTAGCGTGAATGGTGTTCTATATAAAGTATATGTACCCTATTAATTTTTTATTAAAAATCTTCCTTCTGTGCATCTTTACTTATTTTTTGCACAGCCCTGTATTTGTTCTCCAGCCCATTCTCTCTGTTCCACTTCTATTTATTTGCTCTTTTTTTCCCTTTCTCATCTCCTTTTCGTTATTTATCCAGAATACACCCTCAATGGCGTAAGCCAGTGAATCAAACTCCTTGAACTTCTGGGTTCATTGGTGCAGTAATTCTACAACGGAATAAAGCCATCTGCTCTCTCTAGTATTGTTAGGGCAGTTATGATCGGAGATTTTTTTTTTAACAGAGATACCCAGGATAGTGCTCTGCACCAGCTCTCTGAAAAACTCAAGGGCCAAGTTAATTCCTGGCCCAGCTCCGGGTCACAGGCTGCTGTCTGAGGAGCTGTATATTCGGGAGTCCAAAATAACTTTTTCCGAACAGCAATGCGTTACTGACATTACTGCCACCAGGCTGAATTTTGCCACATCTGCCTCCACAGACTGAGGGCTCAAATAAACAGCACTGAATGCCAGGGGAAATCGCTTGCTTGTTCAGGTGCGACTAGACCTGACTGTGACTCTTTACTATCAGCGCAGATTACCTGATTACCAGGCTTGCAGACATGCGACTCTTTGTAATTGGGTGCTTGTAGTAAAACCTTCCAGGAGTCTTCAAGTGAAGCAGGAGGATCACAGGTACCCACAACAAGAAATCTTATAATTCTTCTTATACCTCCCTGAACACCACCTTCTTTATCACACTCCAGCTGATTACGTAAAAAATATATTTGTCACTTGTTTCCCTCCAACATTTGGAGCATTCTCCAGAACCCTCATTTGCTATGATTTGCAAGAAACTCCAGCTTGTCAGGCTTGCTAAAAGAAATATGAACAATGTCTTTCATATGGGTGTTACTGTTTTATAGAAGGGCTGATCTGTAAAAGAGTATCTGCCTTTAAATTTATGACCTCTATATGTTTGAGAAGCAGAGCCATGTAAACACATCCGTTTCCTGGGGAGGCTGTGGTGCTGTCTGAGCACAGACACCCAGGCAAGCCAAGGAGACAGATTCCAGTTTTGCACTGTCTTGCAGGTTGGCAGAGCAGGCAGGACCACATCAAAATTGCAGACGGTTGCAGATCATCGTCATTTCTCCTTTAGTCACCTCACTACTGATATTTTCTTGGAATAAAAGAAGTCATAAAGTTCTTATTATCCTCTTATCCTTCCACACATTGAAGTCCCTGGGAAGAGACCAAAACCTGCTCATACCTGATATTATCAGACCCAAGGAACTGGTTTCTTACATTCCTGTTCAGGGGCCTGGAACATCTGCCCTTACACAGAAGTTGAGCCCTTCCTCTCACTCCCAGCCTTGCTGGGATGCTCACACCCTTCCAATGACTTCCAATGACCCTTCAAATGAATGGCAATATTGTCTTCTCCAGCTTCAGCCACACAGGGCAGGACAGGGGGAAGCTTCAGGAACACAGCTTGTACTTGGAACACTGCAGAGCTCTGGAACACCCCACCCAGACCCTTCTCATTATGCGTATTACCATCCACTTTGCACCCTTTCCCCTGAGCACCTAGAGAATTACCCTGGAGCTCTTCTTCCCTGACTTGTTATAGAATGCCGATCTAGTTTTTTTACTGACTTTTTCTGAGAGGGATCTGAAGAGGATGATTCCATGAACAACCACCATGGATTTGATATCTTAGGGTACAGAAAAGATTCCCTGGTGCAACCATAAGCAAGTTTGTGGTAGGCACCAGCCTTCAAAGCTACCAGCCTTTAGTGAGGTGGCAACCCAGCTGTCACATTGCATTTGGGGTTTGCTTTGCCATCTGGCCATTCAGTCACCCAGACAGGGCCTCCCAGCCTAAAGGGGAGCTGTGGTGTCCAGGCTGCCACAGCAGTGCAGGAGAGCACACTCCCTTACCAAATCCATGCTGAGGCTCACAGCAGCTAGTGGAAGGAAAAAAAAATCTCTCATTTCCATAACACAGGCTATCTCCTCTCTAAAATGGCTGGTTAAGGCAACTGCAGTGGAGCACACACAAGGCTGCAGCACAGCACTGGAGAGAACAGTAACCTTTAAATACCCTAAAATCAAATCTTGTTTTACACAAAACTGCTATGGTAAAGTCGATGTGAATGAAGCACCTTTGAGTGAAGGAACAGAGGGAAAGGCAGTGGACAGTTTTAGTGCCTCCTAGCAATTCTTTTTAATAAACTAGAGATGACAGACAGCCTTACCAACACATCCCTCATCTTCGAATATGACTTTCTTCAGACAGAGCTCAGTGGAACTGAGTCAGCCTTTTTTCTTGGGCCTAGCTCTTGGCATTTTTCATATTAAAACAAAGTATAATGTGAAAATAATTCTGGACTGTAGTAATCTGATGGGATTTTAGTAACACAGGCCACAGATTTGCTCAGCAACAAATTTAGGCAAACAAAATAAAATGAAGATATCACACAAAACACCTGGTGTGGGTTGTTTTTCTAAATACACTTATGGATCAAGTTACCCTTTATAGGGTAATGCCTGCCTGTGGAAGTGTGCGAGCGTTTGTGGAACTTCCTGTCAGTGGAGAACACAACTCCACTCATGCAGCAGCCAGCACTCACTGCTTGGCCTCTGAAGCTCCCAGGCTGCATGCAGCTAAGGTCCCTTTCCCCAGCTCCTCATAGCCCCTGCACCCCATTTTTCTGAGTCAGCCAAGGACAAGCCAAGCAGGGATGGGATCACCTCATTGCAACACCCAACAGTCTCATGCAGACAAGGCTTCTGAAGGATCAGCTTTGCCTGACCTCCTAACTAGTAGTTCCTGCCAGCCAAAATTGAGCCCTGGAGTTATTTTTAGCCAGAACCCTTCATGAATTGCAGTTAACTTGCAATATGCAAACTAGTGACTAGTGCTAGAGGAATCCCTATGGGTTTCGTGGTTCCACTCCCTGCTCAGAAGTCCAATTATTCATTTTTCTTGGAGCTGCAATATTAATCTAAAAAAAGTTGCACAAATGGCAAGAGATGACATCCTCCCTCCATCCCCAGTTCAGATAACTGAAATAAAGGAAGATAAGCATTCAGCCCAGGGCTTATTAGCTATACAAAGTGCAGCTGTAAACCTTTAGAGGCTGACCCTCCTCCAGCGATGCTTTTGACGAGAAATTTGTCAGTACTTTCACCTCTGACTCAGGGCCAAACATGCTAGTGCAGAAATGGAATGGGAAAACTAGTCACAGAAAGGTATGGGTGAGTTACTATTTAATTTAATTTCATTTTATTCTATCCAAATCACTTGCCACAATACCTGTACGAGAAAATGCAGTAAAGTAAAAGGGGGGTTAAAGTAGCTGGAAGGGGTGACTGCTCTAAATCCTTTGGAAGGGAATGGAAATCTTTAAATGGATTTAGGCAAGCTTTGAATCAGACCTTATCACAGGAGGAGGGACCAAGACAGTTCAAAGCAGAAGCTCCTCCACCTTTTTTTTTTTCCTTTTTTATTTTCATACAATTCAGGCTTCCTCAGCTTTCCCCTGTGAATACAACAAGAATAAAGCAGATAGATTGCATCAGCTATCACCATTTTAGACATCTTTGTTCCCAAGAAATTTAGTATTTGCTGAACATCTTTGCCCTGGGACACTGATTAAATATTATTTTGTAACCAGGAAGATTCATGCTTCCTCCCTGGAAGAGCTGTAACTGTACTTTCATTACTTCATCTCTATCAACAAATAAGGCAAGTTTGCTGTTTCTGTGTTTGTCCCTAATGGATCTCTACCATTGTACAATTCCCCAGCAGTCTGGCTCAATTAAACACTATTTGTTGTTTCTGCTCTTCTGAACTCCACACGTGGAAGTGCAAGTCAGGGCAATGCACTTAACCAAAAGCATTGAAAGGACTGTGTAGGATTCACACTGAAACAGAGACTTCATCAGAGTGCACCTTTCCCTTTTGCCTATTGCAGCCTCACCCCTTCTCTCTGAGGAACAAAGAACCAAGTAAAAATAGGAAACTGTCGGAATGGAAGATTATTTTAATTTCTGTTGCAAGTTGCTATGTAAAAAAAAACCCTCTGGAAAAAAACAGCAAACCAACACCAAAGAGCAGTTCATCATAATATTATTACCAATTTATTAAACCAAGATTGCATAGACTGGAGAAATGAGTGTGACACATCCCTGGGGGTTTTCTGGAGGTAGACCTCCAGCTGTTTCATTCTCACATGCATTCCTGTTTACAGGGACATGGAAAAATACTTGCACTTCAGTTCAATGCAACATAATTTCATACTGTTTACTGGTTTTCTTTAAGGAAGGGTAGAAGCATGCACAGCAAGCTGGAGATGTACACTTTGAGAGACAGGGCTACCATCTTCCAGGGAGAGTGGGGGAAAACACATGGTGGTTGTTAATTTATATCCTGGACAATGCTATAAATCGAAGCATCGCTGGCAATTCCTGCCCAGTAAACATGCTTAATTTCATCTCCCGTAAAAAGGCGAGCAGGCACTAAATAGCAACACATTTTGATTTTCATTTAGCCACTTTAATGATAGGTGATGTTAGAGGAAAAGATCATTTATCTTCAGATTTATTTTATATGAGATAAAAGGCCTTGCCAATTTTTTAAAATTCATTTACACAAGTGAATAAATCTTCCCAAACAATAAGTACGAAAGTCATATTTCTTTAACTTTGCTAAAATCTGAAAATGCTGATCTTGGAGTGAAATAGACAGCACTGGCATTTTAATCAAGAACATAAAGACTCCTAAATAAGAAGCACAGCTATACTTTAGAAAAAAAATTTCTCTGATTCAGAGATGCCTTTTTTAATGCATTTAGTCAAAAAATCTCTGATAAATCAGGAGAGACATGTGCAATTTTTATGTCCCCTTCATTTTTATATCAGTTCCAATGTGAAGGCTACCTAAAAATAGACAGAACCTAACCTTTCAAATATCTATACTGCTGCATACCACGAACACAAGCTTTCAGTGCCTCTCATGGCTTTCAAGAGCCTTGTGCTGTGCCTGTCTTCTCCTCTAGCACATTATCCCATGTTGCCTATTGCACCCAGGCATGAGACAAGCTGCAAGTTGCAATGTGCAGTGCACTGCAATACGTGATATGCGTCCGTTTGAGACGCACAAGCAGAAAGATCATGAAAACCAGCCTTCCCTTTTGGCTATTTGATTTTTGCCACAAAAAGGACACTGACAACATTGAACCTAGTAAGTGGGGATGTGAAAATGAAGCTGTGCCGGCTGCCCCAGCAGCTCTGTTCAGAAAGCACAGGCTGTCTGGTTTGCAGCATACCACTCTTAAAAATATGAAGGGGAACAATAAGCTCTTTTATTGTTTTCTACAGTGCTTGCAGACACAGTTCTACCCATCTAAAGAAGAGGTTTTGCAACAGTGAACTGAACTGAGTGACTGGTGTAGAATTACAAGACAGCAGAATACTCGGTAACTATTTCTTTGCATTACACTTTGAAAACTGTGATTCTGCTCGGCCGTAATGGTATAGGTCAAATTCATCCCAAGCACAATCCCAGCAATTTCAGGTCAGTGGTACCTGAAAAATCAATAGCATTTAAGTTGATGAATTTATAAAAAGGGGGATTTTGGCCCAGGCTGTACAAATACTTACTTTTATTATATATATTCTTCACTTGGTATTTTGCTATATTTCATTGTTCTCTAATGCTAAACACTTTACTTAGCAGGTCCTAAAGCCACAGTAGGAGCTGGAATAGGAGAAATCTGTACCAAAATCTGGTTGTGGGGCTGCCCTGGAGGCTTTGAGTGACTGTGACTTTTGCTTACACGAAATAGAAAATCACCCTTGTACCAGTTGTTAGCTAGCTACTCCTAGCAGGAACGAGCTCGTAAGGACTTGCTTTTCATTGTTTACTGTCATGCTCTGCTCTGACAGAGTCAGAAGTTTGTCAAGGCATTTTACTGTGTCGAAAAATGATCAAAATAACTTACACTGATAAAATAATGAAACTAAGCAGGATCAGACTAAATGAATTCCTTCAAAGAATTTCGGATGGAAAATGTCTTACCTGCTGACAGGAAGGCAAGAATAGCAAACAAAGGCATAGGAATAAAAGCTATTCAATAAAATATCGATTTCATTATCACCACCTATTCAACTTAATTTTCTTGGCATCCATATCCCTAATGCAGGTTTGTGATAGATCGTACAATCACTTTTTAATTAAGCCCTACTGTGCCTTGTATTAAGAACAAGACAGTATACATTATGGCACAATATATCTACCAAAATATTTAATGCTTATCCTTTTCATTTTGGTATTTAAAAGTTGTTCTCTTAGGAGGTGGTATCAGTATTTAACAACATCCTTGACAGTAAGTATAAAAACAAAAAGCTTCATACTTAATCTAGCTATGTCAAAACTGAAATTCCTTAAAATAATTGCTTTCCGAATATATAATATTTATATTGCATTATTTTATTATTATTCAGCTTTCGACATCTTAAGATGCAAAACTTGTTCCTTCTCCTACATACAGATGAGACAGAAGTGGCACAAGGATAGAAAACTCACATTTGACCAATTGAATGGTACATGAAATAGATGTTATCATGTTACAAGAGATATTTAATGATAAGACTGACAGCTTCCTCAGTTGGTAGTATTTTTTGTTTCAGGTCTCTTCTGGTGTATTGCAGTCCTGCTGCTGGTGATGGAGCAGATCCTCTATAAGAACAGCCCTCATCTTCCACTCTAGTACTGGCACTTTTCAGAGAGCAACATTCACTTCAATTACTAAAATGTACTCACCTTCTTCCAAGTAAGAAAGGCTGTTGTTGCATGTATAATGTGGCTTTAGTTTTTAATGCCAGAAATGAATCAGTAAACATAGTTACATTATGGTATACTATTTCTTATTCTGTACCCATAGTTACCAAATTAATCTCAAGGTACTTGCTGGCATTAATTCAATCTGAAGCTCATACTTTGGATTTCACATAGGTGCCTTCATCCTATTCTTCTTCTCAACTAATAAAATGTTAATATATGGCAATATATTTATTTCTGGTTCAGTTCAAGTTGAGGTGTGCAGTAATTTGCAGAAACCTAATTAATATGAATCATACATTAGAATACTCTGTTTAGTATACAAAAAAAAAAAATGGTGTTAGCATATGAGGATGAAACAGAAGGCCTAAGAATTCATTTCTAGCTGTAACCTCTTTGTCTCTAGTGTAGGGAATGTCAGTTTTCCTTACCCTTCAATCTCCGTGAAAAAAAAAACCCTAACATGCAGTGTAGTTCTTCACTGAAGAGCTACACTAAACAAATCACAAATTATTGAAAAAATAGCAAGACTAAGGAGATCTTAGAAGATGAGACAGTGACATCTCCCCATGTACCACCATGAGTTTGGTGCACACCAGCAGTGAACTAGTTCCCACAGTGATCCAGAAGTACTGTCTCCAGCAACATCCACTGATACGAGTTTTTCCACTGGAACAGCCTTCAGCCAAAAATACCCATCCAGCTGCTAGTGAAAAAACCACCTCCACACCCCAGGAACTGCACCTGTACTGTTCAGGAGACCTAAGAAGCTCAACAGCTGTGGTACTGACTAGACCTCAGCCAGAAGAAATCCAATTCTTTTGCCAGAACTTAATTTGGGCAATCTGATACCCCAGGCATGCTACTATCCCAAAGTCTGCTCTTTTACTTAGAGAGGTTTCGCAGCAACAGTTCACATTTCTTGGAACCCTTTCTACCTAACTGTTACCAGTCCCATGGATTCCCCAAGAATTTTGGTGCTTTCGAAATGCCCAACTAAGAGAAATTACCGCACTAAATGGTGCCCAACTTGATCCAACCACTGACAGAGTAACAGGGAGAGATTCTGCCACCCTTATTACCACATACAACAAGCAGTCCCATCAAAAGGGTGAGCTGATGTGAAGAGCTAAGGCAATGCTTACAGATGAGCAGAGGGAATGTAGGTGATCTGTGGCTCACCAAGTGAAGATCCCCACTCTGAAAAGAATCACCATCATTCCAGTGCTGCTTTGCATGGAAGCTCAGGCCCCAACCTGTACACAGGTCCCAGACCTGCAGAAAATATTGTGTTTGGCTTACAAAGATCCCATGTTCTGGCAGAAGCCACAGGGATGTTTGAGCAAGCGCACAAACGGGTTGCACTGGCAGCCCCATGCCCACCACTGCGGGACACAGAAGACTCAGTGGGTCTTTCCATCAAGCACATCACTCAAGGCTGTATGAAGAGAAGCTCAAGCCCAGCCTTTGCAGAAGGACCCACCTCAAACACACCTCCACAATACAGGACCGCATCAAACAGCCCGAGTTCAAAGGGCTCTCCCCTGTTCATTTCAGGTTCTTGCCTTGGTAACCGAGCAGCAAAACTCTCAGGGGGGCCCTGGTATGCCCCTGGGCATTCCCATAGGGCTTCCACTGGCCTTGAGCCCTGCCTGCATACTGCATCCAAGGGCACAATAGAGTCCTTCACTTTTACCAACTGCTACAGAGTAAAAATTCCTAGAATGGCTCAAACACATAACAGTTCAAACATGGGTACTTTCAGACTTCTTTTCTATTCCAAATTATGTGCTTTGCCAGCTTCAAAAAAACAGATGGAAAATACGTCCCTAAATGTGCACCCTTGTGATCATTCCAAAAGGAAAGCAGCACCAAGTAGCTTAAAACGTTTGCTAGAAAAAAAAATCTTTTCCATATCATGCAAATAGCAGACAAAAATAACTGCTAGGCAATTGATATACATACAAATATTGGTTATTTTAAACAGTAATTTGTTATTGAGGACATCTCACTGAAATATTATAATATTCAATTTCCTCTGCATTTGCATGGAAAAGGAGCTGGAGCGCACATGATCATTCATTTAACTATTACATAAATACGTCTATCATAAGATCACACGGTTTTCAAGCCAGAGTTCAAATACATGTTTAATGCATGAGAGTATGATGAAGAAACTTGTGAACTCACAGGTCTCGTAGCACAATCTCAATCAGATACAAGCTTGGTGTAAATATGTACAGTGTCGTGTGCTTTCCAATAGCACCGTGTCTCCAGGCAGCAGTCTGACATCAGCAAAGGAGACAGGTGGTTCCCTTTCCAACCCCGGAGGGGTGAAAAAAGGGAGTTAAGACAATGTGTAAATATAGCAGTATTTTTTCCTCAGTGTTTTGCTACAGTTTTCAACCCTTAATGAAACTGCAGTGCATGAACAATTCTCATAACATCTTTGCTACAAATCAGTGAGTGGATGTCATGTCCTAAGATATTTATAACTTTAAAGGTAGTGGTAAGTGATACTGTTTGGCAGCCTTGGTTTAGAAGTGCTGAAGTTATCTGCCTTTTGGTTTCATAAGAAAGGAGCTCCAAAAAGCCACAAAAACCCAGTTTCCTTGCTCTAAATGTATCCCTTTCCTATAGCAGATCACTGTTACTAATAATGCCTGTAAGAATGACAAACAACAGTCAATCACAGGCACAGGGCAGGTCACAACTGCTTTTAGCTAGCTCAACTTTGTAAACTCTAACAGTGTGAGATATGCTAAACCCTGCACAATCCACAGTAGTTTGATTTTGAATCTCACGTTACAAGAGTTCACACGTATGCTAACCTGCATATAGAATAACCCAATTTGGCCTTTTCTTCCTATCTGTAAATAAATAGATACTTTTTTTTTTTTTTTTTTTTTTTTTTTTTAACACAGTGACAGCCACTGCCTCTTAAACCATTTTCTTTTGTTGCATTTCCTTAGAAACACAAATCTTGTTCCTTGGCAGCAGTTGCTGTAAGTGCTGTACCACATGCCCAAACTAGTTCTCACTCACAGCTTTAATTCACAGTAAGTGGCACGAAAGGAGGTCAGCACTTCTCAGAAACCACTTTCAGTTCTTTGCTGCTTCAGTATCTATTCTATAAAGCCATCCGCCCTAACAGAAAGAAAGTTGTTTCTTATATTGTGTCCCTTGCTTTTTTATTATTGTCATCTTTATGGAATGGGCTGCAGAATATATCTGATGGAATAAAAGAAGATTATTCCTGAAACCACATTCCTTGTCTCCCTTTTGCAAGATCCTAAAAATATAAGTAAAAAGAAAATAGAAATTAATACTTTCTGCAACAAAATGGCCCTTTCTTTTTCTGTGCAGAAAGACTTTAAATAAATGGCATCTTGCAACTCAGTGTCAATCATCGGTTCTTACTTTCAGTTCAATTTTCTTCCTTACAGAATGATTATTTTTTTTATCAATCCAACCAAGACATCATGGAGGCTGAAAATCAAACAGCCTTCTTTTTGCCATGATGCATCACTGGCAAGAGGAATGGCCTTGCTGACAATATTTTGCTGTCACATTTGCCTCTACAGCTTCACTGCCTTCTCTGTGATCAATGAAAACAGATTTTGACCTCATCTATTTCATTTCAGACCATATTCTACCCTGAGGCACACGAGTACAACCTATCATAGTTATAGTGGCAATTGGGGCAGAATTTGTTCCTTTCCTGACAATTCAATATGTGATTCATGAACCAGAATTGAATCCAGTTCTCCTTTCCTAGAGCTCCTCTGGTTTTTGGCATCAGTAAAAAAATCAGCAAAGATGAATTTATGTTGGTCATATCAGCAGAACTGGCTGAGTAGTCAATAATCAGACTGCTCAGCAAGATGCTACCTGACCAAAAGTTAGTTACTGTATTTTATTTACACAGTTTATTCTGTAGTCTGCTTGCTTGCTTCACTTCTCCCTCTGTTGTTTAACTAATGGGATCATAAGACTTGGAAAAACACCTCCTAGTCTTGAACATTTCTAATTGGCTTAATAAAGCAAACTTTGAAAAAAGATAATCCTCTCCACAACCATCACCTTAAAAAACACATCCCTGCCACTAGACGTGGAGTACATGGTGTATTCACAGGGTATGCAGTGCAGGCAATAACCGGATAATCAAGTTTCTCATTAATCCCAAGACAATGGACCACTTTTGAAAATATTTAGATTTAGGCTCCATTTAGATTCACACATGACTCCATGTGCCAACACCTGCATGCACTCTTTCATGCAACTCACTGTACAGCTGAGGCGAGCACACTTCAGCACACACAGCCATGCCAACTGAGATGTGCACCACTCCAGCACACCCTTGCTGTGGGGCACTCCCTCTGCACCACCTACAGAAGTAGGAGAGTCTGTTCTAGACCACTCTAGGAGCAGTGGCACTCCAGAGGCAATTCCAGGAGCTCTTTTCAAACCCTGGAAGTCCCCAGTGTCTCAGTGTCTCACTTCAGGGTGACAGGCATTGCATGTATCGTGATTTTCTGCAGGACTCAGTTCTCAAGCAGAGGCAAGGTTGACATCACTTTGAGAACCACATCCAAAACATCTAATAAATTGCATGCAGGAGTTTAATCTGTAGTAAATTTGATGTACGGCAAAAAAAACCCTCCTTACTATAACACAAGCACTAATCAACATATTGCATATTAGGTCTGCAAAGCACCAATTATCTGATGGAGAGGAGTAATACTAGATAGTTCCAGTTTCCTCAGTTATTTAACTATTTATATCTATGGAAATCAAGGAAAACAATGTCTATGGAACCATACAAGAAAACACACATGAAGGATTTCAGCCAACATTTCAGTTTAGATTTGAATGTAAGGAGAAAAAAAAACTATTCAACAATAAAACAACAAAAATATAGCTCAGGACCTCCAAGTCCTGCTGCAAAATGCTATTGTACTGGTTATGAGAAAACAATTTTTGGAAGCAAATTATTTTAATTTCCCTCACCATTTAAGAAAAATGCATTCAAAGCAAAACACAGAGCCTGATCCTGCCCTTCTGCAACCCCATCAATAGCAGCCTTACCACAAACTCCAGTGAAGCAGGATTTATCCTTTCCCATGGGCCATGCTCTGAGTCCTTAATTCAACACCTTATTCACCAACTTGTTCCATGAGATTAGCTGTGGTTTCAAGTGTTATTCATTCAGAGCAATGGGTCTACAAACACCCTCTTTCTCTGTATTGCCGGACTGAAGAAGATACGAACAATTTGGGGAACATTACCAAAAACTCAAGAGAGAACTTCAGTATCTTCTGTGGAATTTTCTTTGGAGTGAGAGAGCTTCCTGAGTTTGAAAATCAGGCTTGTAATGAAATAAATAGAACTCCCTTCTCTTCCTTTTTTTTTTAGGTAACATGACCTAAAAAAGGATTTGCAAATACACTTGCAGAGGAGAGAGCAATCTTGCATTTACTGGATTTTTGTTTATTTTCTGCAGTTATTTCAGAGAGTTTCTCAAAATTTTCAAATATCTGTCAATCTTGTAAGGTTCTTCTTTTCCAAGTGCAATGTTTCTAGCTAAATTTTCTTTTATTTCTTAGTATATTTATTATACTTATTAACACTAATCACCTGAATGCCCACACATTTTAATGGCTTAAATGGGGCTGCGAATATCCCCTTGATCACCATCAGCAAAAAGCTTCTCCTCCTAAAGGGCAATGAAACCCAGCACAACTTTTTCATCTACTATTTGCTGGTTTTTTTTCAAACTGCAAGAGAACCTGTGCCCTGAGGGCCGAGCCCAGCAGCGCAGCAGCCCAAGAGGGGTCTGCGTGCTGCACCGGAGTCGTGCTTGGAGGCAGAGCACGGGAGGCACAAGCCTGCCAGAAGTGCTGATTCACTGCAGCCACCGAAGAGGCTGCTTAGTAGCTAAGCTGGGGGGGAGAAAGATGGCACAGAGCAGGGGGGCACCTTCCTTGGTACAAATAAATAAACGGGAGGGAATGCCAAAGCTGTTGCAGAGACTGGATTCCCTGAGATCTCTGCTTAATACATGCGTGTTAGTTCATTTATTGGAACAAAACCTGTTAATACAGTTCTAGCCATAGGGGGAAAAAATACTTGCAAATGCACAGAAGTCATGTAAATCAGAACTGCTGCTCTATTTTACAAGAAATTTTCTCCATTAATTAATTTCATGACTTAGAGCAAATGAGCATGGTTGGAAACAGGGGACCCTGCTGATACCAATCTCACAGCATAGGATACTTTCGTTTCCCTCTCTCAGATATATAGCAGATGTACTCCCTGGCTCATATCCAGGTGCAGACTATGTACTTCTGTGGCTAAAACACCACCTTCTAACCTGGTTAAGTCTACTAGTAACTTTTTCTGGTTTGGAGTTAGAAAATACCCCATAAAGCCCCCAGGATTTTAAAATCCGAATTCTCAGAGTTGTCACATTTATAATTAGAACAATCTGATATGACTGGCATTAGTGTGAGGTAGGAACATATCACAGAGGGCCAAGCAGACAAACTAAAATATTTCTCACCGTTAAAAAGGGAATTCTTCCAAGTAGAAATGTCAGTTGAGTCACAAGGGCTCTGTGCAAAAGTAGCACCTCTTCATCCTCATACCTACTCTTAGAAAGTCCTGTGCTGCTGCCTAACTTAGCCCAACAGACCACACCACCTACCAAAGCCCTGTCAACAGCTCTGGCTCCCTATGCTAAACCCAGATCTTCCTCCAAGAAGAAAATTATTTTTCTTTAACTGCAGATTGTTTCAGAGCTACCTGTAACACCCCCACACTCTACATAAAGACAGCATCTCTGTTGATACTGCATGCAAGAAGACATGCCTCCACACTGAAACTGAAAAAAAAAAATGATGTTTGATAAAACACTTGTCACAATATTCCTGGATGCAGAATTTGTTGCAAGAGTAACCTTCCTATGTGCTGTTGAAAGAACTTCTCGAGTTACTTATCCCCATACTGGAGAAAAAGAAAGTAGGAAAGAAAGGGAAGAAAGGAGGCAAGGAGGAAAGGATGGAGGGTACACCATTGTAGTTACTGAATCAGAAAACAAGCCAGCAACAGACAAAATGAGAACAGCTGTAAGGAACCTGGCAGCACCAGCATGTTGAGGGAAACAATAAAAAGGAGCCTGGAAGACAAGAGAAACCCAGGATGCAGACACTAACCCTTTTTTTTTTTTTTTTTTTTTTTTTTTTAACCTGGAAGAGGATTTATGTTGCTAGATTTTGGTTGACTCCTAATTCCCACACCTGGATAAATACAAACAAAATTAATTTTACAGCTGCAATCTTTCCAATTTTGAACATGGTGATTTGCAGTAAGAAACCCTATCACAACGTGTCGAAAAGGAACATAAAACATAACATGCAATATTTTTTGAGAGACATCAATTGTAATTAGATGAAGCCTAAGGAAGCTGCTCCAGGGAGAGGTGGATGGAGTCACACAGCAGAGTGCCTAGCCCGTGGTGCAGATGGCAAAGCTCAATCCAGGCAAATACAGTGGGAAGGCCACAGGAGCTCACATGTATCAAATAATAACAGTAATGTGTCTCTTCCTTCTGCCATCCGGTCACTGAAATCAGTGTGAAAGCAGCACGGAGATGAAAATGCTATGGTCAGGTATTAGGTTAGAACTTCCTACATGACCTGAGATTACAACCATCATCCCTCATCCCTCTTACTTCCACATGACAGCCCTCATCCCTCTTATATCCTAAACTAAGTCACTGGTCTCAAAAGTTTTACTAGCACAGTATGGCCAGTCTTGATTCTAATGTATTTAATTTTTCTTGAAAATCAGTAGTAACTGATCTGTAACATAGACTTGGTATTAAAACACACCACTGATGTGTGAAGAGATGGGGATACTCCTCAAAGAAACTATGAAAAGTTTCCGAATACTACATCTGGGGAAAAAAAGGTGTGATACTTATTTCAGATTTAGGGCAGGAGCAGTTTATCTGCTCACAGTCCTTCCTCTCTTACCCCATGACCAGACTGGCAAATTTTCCCATTCAGTGCTTGGGAGAACCAAAAATGGTGCTGCCCTTCAGTCTCTGTACCACACCTACAAAATACACCTCCAGGAACATAATATTTTTCTTGTTGGCTTCTGCTGGTGAGGGTCATATTATTAATGTATTTGGCTCACCTTGCTGCAGCCAGACATTCCCACAACAGGTGTGGAGACCTACAAACTGGTCACATTTGTACCAAAAAAGCATCAGGTTCCTTTACAGCACGAAATCCATGATTTCATAAAATGGGTCAGTGCTGAAGAAAAGTCTCTTTTCTGGGAATTAAAATAGGCAATTTGCTTTCTGGTATTTCACCTGCCTCCCATATTATCACAAGCATGACAAATTAATGGCCATAGCTATATTATAGCACCACCATACTCTGCCATGAACACTCAGAAGGATATTGCCCCTGTGAGAAGGCAAACCACTACACCAGCTTTCCTGGATAAACCAGGGGTAAACAGACGCCTTTCAAACGATGAAGAATGGCAACAAATTTTTACAAATACACCAAAGAAAACTCTTTGTAAGGTTTGGGTTTTTTCTTGCTTCGGTTTGCAGTACTTAGACTTTGGGCACCTGATATTAATCCCTCCCATATTTCTCAGCTCTCATGTAGCACACACAGCGCAGTCCTACAGCTGCAGCATTTCGAAGGCTGCACAACATGCTGTACATGCCATTGCTTGACATTTTATTGACAACAAAGGCCCGCAGCACAGCAGTGCTTTTAGAGATGGGATTAACATAATGAACTCCGTCTTCATGGCTCTTTCATGGCATTTCTTTATAAGAAAGAGTGAAAAAAAAGACCCAAACCAGAAACAAACAATTTTTTTTTTATTTTATTTTTAGTCTTTTAGGACACGATCTCTTCTGAAATAACTGTATAGTCCTAAAGGACAGAAAAGTCTGCAAGTAAAGGAGCACATTTTTGCTTGTAAGTAGAATATAGCTGCTGAAGAACTAGGGTGAAAAAAAAAGATACTGACCTTTCTATAGGTCAAGAAGAGCTCAATGGTGGGTCCTGGACTATTACAACATTATAGCTGATAGAGTAAGCTCCATGATGAGACAGTAACATGAACAATACTGAGCCTTACACATGGGACCTTCTACTACTCAGGGACGGGCTGAAAGGGTCTTGCAGCAATGCAAACAAAGATACCAAACCCCCTAAAAATACAAACCCCAGCAGATACTGCTTATTTCAGTCCCAAGTCTAATGGTCCTCGTGCATGAGTAGTCCAGACAAACACAGCCACTGAACCCAGCCTACATTTGCCAGATGTCCAGCCCATATTTGCAAGATGGCCCAAAATGCAGGAAAAAGAGCAGCACTCTGAGCAGGAATCAGCAATTTTGTCTACAAAGCTCTGATCTTCCCCTCTTAAAGCTTCAAGAAAACTCTTCAATGAAAAAGTGCTTGGCAGAGTTTCCATCTGTTCTTGGCTGGACTCACTAGCCAAGTCTGAAGCACACAGAGCTTTGCTTTATTTTTTTCCTGGTATGTAAGTAAAACTCCACAATATTACTGCTTTTTATAGAATGAAGTAGAGCAATCACACAGCCATCAGTCCAGCCTAACTGTAGTTGTTAAAAAATTAATTTAGACAATTAGGAATCACGGTTTCTGATTTTTGCAATTTTTCTCTCTTTCTTTTCTTTTGGTGTTTTTATGAAGTCCTGTATCCCAGCCTTCCTTTCTGTAGCCTTCTACAAACATGTAAAAAAACTACCTAAGTATCCACATGAGTAACTTATTCAGAACCTTTTCTGGGCAACAACAAAAGAAAACATCATTTTGGTATGACCTCAAACAACAGTTTAATCAAGTAATGTTGCAAAGCTGCCTTAGTAAGAGATCAAAGAAAAAAGATCACAATAGTCACCAATTGCAGCAATAACTGTCTGCAACTGAATTCTTGGCATTAAGCAAACAAATTAAATCCACTCAGAAATTAAAAGCTTCAACGTCAACATGTGAACTCCTTGCAAAAATGGGGCAAATTACTCTGGTCACTGTGGAAATAACGAGTATTCAGCACCTGTCCTAAAAGTTCTGTCAAGCTGCAGAATCATAACTGAATTTCTCTAGTAAGTTCTGAGATGCTTTCTGAAAACCAAACCTCCACCCTGGTTCACAACCTTTGTTTAAGGAAGACAAGTAATCTACATTGTGAGAGGCTGTGTTCATTTTCCTGACGTACTTTTCTGTGACCTGAACCCTCAGTTATATAAGAGTGGGAAGCATGGACAATTCATTCTTAATGCTAGCTCAGTCCTGTCCTCTCCTGGGCACTGGCTGAAAATAATACTAAACCATGCTGAATCATTTACAGTAGCTTTATGATGTGGATTATCATTCAGCAAGGACTGACCTGACCCCATCACACTCATTTCATGCAGCAACACAGACTCAGACTGGACTGCAGAATCTAAGAAATGCCACCCACACTGGCACCAGCACAAGCCATGCATTCATGCAGAAGGTTCACTCTAGAACAAAGTTGCCTTAAATTTATCCTAGTACTAAGCCTTCAGTAATTGTCATATCCGTGGCCTCTTCAGTCAGCAGAGGCAGTGCTTTAAAACTGTAAGCTGCCAGACACATATGCAGTTTTTTATTTCAAGCAGCTTCCCCACTCCTACTTTCAGAAGGCTACTAGCCATTACAAGAAAATATTTTGTTAATCAATGCTTCCAGCCATTACACTGATTTCTAATGCCTCTGCTAAAATAATGGTCCTTTATGCTTTCTGCTTCCTCCAGACAGAGATTCTGGTCACAAGGCATGGGAACAATTTACCTCCTCTTGGACACACACGAGATACTGTGCTACAGCGCAACACAAAAATGTGAGCTCCTCAGTCATGCAGGACCTGGTCATATGGCTGCCCACTGAATTCCTTTTCTTTCCACCATCATAAAAGGGAGTACAAGATGCTGTTGCCATTTATATTCCACTGATTACACAAGCTATTTTCATGGCAGGACTCTGCTACTGCATTCCATCTCACAGGCTGAACAGATTGAGCTTTTTTAGTGGATTCTATTAAAATAGATGTTCATTCCGATAGGACAAATTCATCAGGTAGGGAGCTTTTACAATGAGTCATTTTAAGGTTGTCTTTGTACACATCCTTTTCAAATAGCCTGAACTCTTTGAATGATAAAAGTGCACAGAAACAATAGTGGCTGTGAGTGGAGAAGAAACGTTTTAAAAGCTGGATTTGTTAAATGTTAACCCAGAAAACAAAACTCTGTCTGATTTTAGATTGGATCTTTCTACGTGTGTTCCCATCCCTACTGGGTTTTTTTCTACTTTTAAACTAAGGGAAACAAAGGTTTTAATTGCATTTTTACTCATGAACTGTCATTATCAATCATTTATGTTTTCTAGTGAACTCTTACACTGAATAAAAAGAGAATATAAGAATAAATCTTTTAAAAGGAATCAATTTGCTACACATCAATCCCTGCAGGCCATGTGCTCATAAGTCAATAGTTTAAAATGAAAACATCTGATCAAGGTAATACACCTGTTAAAGGAGCATAAAATTCCAAACCCAGTGGTAAAATATAAAGATTATGAAGCCTCTTAAAGGAGCCATCAAAGTAAACTATTACACAGATACATCTGCTTCATACCAGCACCCGTTCCATCAGTGCCAGTCACGATAAATGAGCATTAGGACAAACACTTCATAGAGCATATGCAGAAAATAGTTTTTTTCCAAAAATGAGGAATTCAGCTCAAGAAAAGAAACAAATAATGATTTAGCCTTGCATGCACTTTCTAATAGAGGATCTCCAAGCAATGCAAACTACTAATGATCTGAGCTCATCATAAATCTGTGCATTAGCAATTTATCAATCATGTGTTACAGATGAAGCAACTCCCATACAGGATAGGCAGGGTGAAGTGACCAGCATGCCTGAGTATGTTGAAAGATGGGCTCAAGTACTGACTAAAGCTCACAGGGAATCAGTACTGTCACTGCCACTGTGATCATTACTATTACACAGTTCAACCACTTGTTCTCTTGTTTCCTACTCCAGTGGCTCTGTCTTTTGCAGCTTTGCTGGAGGAGGCAACAAAGCCCCTCCCCAGCACAGGCATTCCAGCGCTTTCACAGTGTGTCATTCTCCCTACCTCTCAAGCAATACAAATCCCACATGGATGCTCTCTGCCAACATACTCACTTGTGCTTGTGCTGTTGGTAGAGCCAAGGGGATTTTTGTTTCTCTTTTGTTTGCCTTTTTTTTCTTTCTTTTTGTTTTTAATTTAAACACAGGGTGCTCAGGGCCCCATCTAAGGGATTTTTAACCCCTTTCCAAAAGCTTATGGGCCTTTTGAGTCTCAGTTGTAATTAGTCTCTACCATGTTTTGTAGCGCTTGTGATCACACTTGGGTTTGGCCTCAAGTTTAAAATGGTGAGAAGGGTTGCTACCTGGTGTTCCTGCTCCAGACTTTCTCCACCTTTCTCCCTTTTTTCTTCCTGAGGTTTTGCAGACATGAAAGGAAGAGAAATATGGTTTCATACAGAGGGCCAGGGAAGCAGCACGATTTCTTCTTCACACAATACCTTTCTGCTGGCCTTCCTCCTGGCTCCCAACCAAACCAGAAGCCAAACGTCCTCTGGCTTCACAGCCCCGGAAAAGGCTTTCACAATGCTGAAATCACACACTGATTTCATAATCCCCCATCTTCCCTTTGTGCAAAAGAAAGCTGGTCAATTTATACCACCCTGCTCATGGATGCTGCTGGAGGGGCACAGGATGGCTGCAGGCAGCCCCCAAAGGGAGACAGCGAGTGTCTCCTGCCCAGCAGCACATGGGGGCACATGGGGAGGTCACTGTGAACCCCATCCCATCAGGGTTTCCCTTTTTACTCCAGAATCTGCTGGTGTAATGTTACCCTCTGTGTTACCACATAAGTAATGCCACTCATGTGACCAGGATTTCCAGGTCTGGAATTTAAATTCTTCGCACCTTTGACATTACTTCCTGAGGGGGAGACACCATGGCCCCAGTCCCCACCAGGAACCCAAGCTTTTTCATCCAGGATCCTCACAACACAGCTTTCAACACACCTGCAAAGTGGCTGAACAGTCAGGGACACTGTCATGCTTTATATAACGCCGCAGTTTTTGCATTGTTTCTGAAATGCCTGGTGCAGGTGTCAGCCTGTTTAAAGGGTACAGTCCGTGTGCACACCTTGCCTTCCCCGTGAGCACACAAATTGTTACCTCTCGGAACACGCTGCCTCGGCGCTGCTGACATTTATGTAGAACAGTGAGGTCTATTTTGCCAGCTATGACTTCAGCGTCATTCTCAGTAACTTTAAAGATCAACCATAACAAAACAAAAAGGCTTCTGAATTTTATCGGCACATGCTGACACAGGAAATGCGAAATAGGGGTACCTGTCATAACTGATCCTTCATATTCTGGAAAAGAAAAAAAAAAAAAAAAAAGAGGGAAAAAACCAACCAACCAACAAAAAAAAGGAATAATAAAAGAGCAACCATTGAGAACTGCTCTGAACTGTAAGGCCACACTGAGGATGATTCAAAAATAGCCTTGTCTGAAATAGAGCACCCAAGGTAAGCGTGGCAAGGGAGCGCTGCCGGGCAGGGCAGGGCAGGGCAGGGCAGGGCAGGGGAGGTGCCTGCTGCAAGCGTCGCTCACAGAGAGAGGTGCTCTGGAAGGAAGGGGTTAATATTAGCCGCGTGTTATACTCAGCGATGCCTTAAATAATCATCACATGGCTCCTGTAATCTGTTCCATGCTGTCAGCACTGGGTTAGTCATAATAATATCAGATAAGAGCTGTTCAAAGTGACATACTAACCAACATGAGAGCCACATGACTTTCTGGCTACATGGCTGCCCTTCACCTGAACTTTGGCTTAGATAGTTTCAGACCAGCACAAGGTGCGCTGGCGTCAGAGCCCCTTCCCTGCATGGGCAGTGGGAAACCACCTGCCACCCCAAGCAGCCATCCCCTGCAGAGGGGATGTTCTCCTGCTGGGACACCCTCTGGACATCCCCCTTCATTTTTTCTAAGCTGGCTGCAGGGTAAGAGAAGCACTTCTGGCACAGGGCATGCAGGGTGACTTTTCCTTTTTTTAACAGTACCTCCTGCCTCCTTTGTTGCAGGGAGCTGAGCAGAAGAGCAGAGAGGCACAGCAGCAGGAGGGACCCTAGCTGGGGAGCAGGAAGGAGGCAAGAGCAGGGGGGAGGAACATGGAGAGGTGCAGGTGCCACGAGGAAAAGCAGCAAGGCTGTGAGGATCTGCAGCAGGGATGGCAGAAGTGGCCAAACTGCAGCAGTCAAAAGAGGGAAAGGAAATACTAGAAGCACAGAAATTGGTGTGAGAAATTGAGTTAAAAAAACAAACACTGACAGAACTGGTTGTTGTATGCTTTGAAAGATATACAAATAAAAAAGAAAATGCAAGAGCTCCAGCACTCAAAAGGTGCCCACGGCCAGCCCCAGAGACAGGTAACAACTTCCTCTGTACCCTATGAACCAGCTCCTACTCATCACTTAGCTGCCACATCAGCCCAGGGGGAGTTAATGTGATCTCCCCAAATAGCTGTCTGCTGTTTTCTTTTTCAGGCGAGAGAGCTGCCTTTTTTTTTTTTGTTTGTGGGTGTAAAGTTTCCTGCACAATCATGCCTTGGTATTCCAGGAGGCTAAATAAGTACAAATAATTAATAACAGCAAGCCTGATCCAGCAGCAGGCTATAAACTGGTGCTGAGCAAACCAGGGAAATGGTACAAATACCCTATTTATAGAAGAGATGAAAGGAAATCCATTGTGTTGTTACAAGAGATGTGAAGACATCTTTCTTGACAAGTACCACGTTATCCTGCCAGAGGTCCAGCAGCACAAGACTGCTCATGTCCTGTGGCTCCACTCTCAGGCTCTGCTAGGGTGCATGTCAGTTAACAGCAAAGCTCCAGCAGCTGCCAGCCTGGCCACACGGCATGGAGCAGCTCTGGAGATGGCAAGGGGGACAGCTGCACCACCAAGAAATGAGAAGAGCTGAGCAGGCTAGTGCAGAGTATCATCTTGGGGAAAGGGCAAGGGGGGGAAAAGGAAATGTAAAAAGGAAGGGAATTCAAGGGAGAAAAGGTAAAATGAATGCAAAAAATGGGGGAAAGAAAAAAAAAAAAAGATGGGGAAGCACAGCATTAGAGAGAGGTTAAAAGAAAATGTGCCAAAAACACAGTGCCAAAATGTATTTTGCTTTATTTTCCTGAATTATCTCTTCCTTTATAAATTGCAACACACTCCATCTGTATGCCCTAAACCAGCAAGTTTTGCCCCCTGAGGAGGAGATCTGGATTTTGAATCCAGATTCAAATGCCAAGTGTCCATGAAGTGTTCATCTCTGTAACATTAAACTGCCGTGGGCACCTAACACACTCCCATATAAGACCCCTCTAAGCCAAAAAAGGATGGTGTCAAACAAGCTTCCAAACAGAAGGGAGAAAAAAGCAAGTGTTGGGTACCCATCCATCAACAGTCAGCTCAGGCCAGCTGCAGAGGCTGCTCCTACAGATCTTGTCCTGAAGACGAGGGGTGGCTGGATTAGGCCCTGGCTTGCCAAGAATGATGATCAGTCTCTCACTCATTCAGCAAGACTCCTTCAGCAGAGAGAAAAACTGCATCAGAAAGACATTCCTTCCCTGGCACTTGCAAGTCCCTTGCATATTATGTAAATACCTGCTCTCATGGGTATTGGAGTTAAGGAGAAGGAGCACTCACATTAAGACTTACGTACAGAAGCTGGGTTGCATACAGTCAGTGGACATAAACTGGCACCTCTTGGCACTGTTGAAACTTGAATCACTTTATGGATGTATCTGTCTTGTTCTCTTCACTGCACAGGGAATCAAAACCAACTGTGCTCCTAAGTCTTTAAATTGAATTGAACAAATCTAGGGCCATAAATTTGTCTCCTAAGATTAGGTGGCCTCAGTTCCTGCATTGTTTTTGTGAACAATCTCCTCTAAGATACAGTCTGGATACCGTGGGGAGTCCTGCTGGTGTCATCTCCGAAGCCAGCACTCTTTTTTTTGCCTACCTAACTGAAACCCATGTGTGTTTTCTCTTCTGCTAATGCAGGTCAAAACCATTGTTACACAACAGTGAAATGGCTGGAAACAGCTCCCTGGTTTTTTAAGACCTCTAACTCTAGGCAGGGTGCTAGGATGCACTCACATCTCCCTCCATGAGAGGTAGAAGACACGTTTGCCCACTTCTCTTACTGAGCTGTGCAGAATTTTCTTCCAAACTATCCCATTTATTATTCATTATTTTTTAATGGGACCAAAGAATGCAATATGTGTAACCAAGAAATGTGCCAAGTAATGTTCTTTCTTTTAATGGCTAGATCAAAAAGAAGTTTATGAGGCTGGTCCTGTCTAAGAGAGTAGTCACATTTGCCCCTAGTTCTCTGCAGCATACCTGACTCAACCACATGTTTTAAAATCTTTAAAATCAGGGACCAAAAGGTGTGCTAGATATCTTAAGTTTGCTCACCTTTGTGAGCTTTTTTCCCTTTTCAAATAAATGCTTTTGGAAGATATTTCTCTAAGCCAACTTGCAGTTGAGTGCTTAACATAGCATCTCGAGTACTCAAACAGTCCTTGGAGAACACTCTTCCTACTCTCACTCTAAATGCGTGCAGTGGGTGATGGAAAGGCTCTTAGACATGCCAGAAAAGGGACGGTTTTCTGATTTTTCTCTTTTCTCCTTGAGTTACCAGCTGCTTTGTCAACAACCAGATATCCACCCCCCCCCCCCCCGCTCCCCTCCCTGCCTTGCCCACCCCCCCCCCCCCCCGTATGATTTGTAAATGTCTCTAGAAAAGTTGTAAAACTAGCTCTAGCAGGATATGCATTCACACTAATGCTGAAGACTCTCAACTGTGATAATTTAGCAGATCATTAATCCCACTCTCTGAAGGAGGCTGTAAAGCAGAACTAAATATGCAAATCCTCTTGTGCTTTAAACTTGCATCTGTCTGTCCGTCCATCCAACTATCTATCTATTGTAGTGGAATTCTCCTAAGATCACGCTGTATTCTAATCCATTAATGTAGCTCAACTGGAGCACACAAGATTAAATAATAATTAAAAAAATATAAAAATAACATAGAGGCCTCTGTACAGTGAGCAATCTCTCAGACTTTATGATCTCCACTGCACATGCAGAAAGGGGGTGCCCTCAGGACTGGGTGGGGGGAAGAAAATTAGCCTTTTATCACCACCCACTGCCATTCAAGCACCTATTACTGTAAGGTACAAGTGCAAATGAGGTGGGTGGCCTCTTTCTAGTCCACTTCACTGCACTGCAACGCAATCTGGAATGACCTCCAATTCCTATTCAGGACAGCAAACACTGTGGTATCAGGGGGTTTGGGTATTCTGGCATGACTGCAGGTGGTATGCTTGCGCAGTAACTACCTGCACAGTGCCTGAGGCTAGACATTTTGCTCACATGAGCAATAAACTCTCTCAATCAAACGTAACTAAGTGTATAATTTACTATTTGCAGCTATTCTAGCATGGAACTATTCCTGCTTTAACTTAGATTCTTTTAGGTTTTTCTTCTGGCTTTAAATCAGAATCCTAAATGAACATTTAAAAACGTAATGATCTTTGCTCCTTAAAAATTGCAGTATCAACGTCTATGGGGCACCTTCACAGTGAGCACTGCAGTGACTTTTAAGATGCAGCACAAATAAGACTGCTAACAAATGCGAAGTAACGCTGCGGGTGAGAGCTCAACAAGCGGTCCTGGACCCCACCACACGTGCACAATGTCCATGCTGTAAGAATGTTCCCCATCTCCTGAGTGGGTCTGCAGAGCAAAATACAGGGAAAAGAATATGCAAAGCTCACAGAACCTAACCCAGTGGAAAATATCAGTTCCTGCTTGAACCACAGGAGCTCTGGAAGGCAAGAGATGCCTTATTTGTGTTCAGGGGAAAAAGGGGCACTGTGCAGATGGGGAAGACCCAGCTTCAGCAGTTTGTGTCAGAGAATAACAGATTTATTCTTGGTTGGAAAGCCCTGTGGGGAGTTGCAGCAATCTTAAGGCTGGAACTAACACTATCTCTCCAACAGCCACAGGACTCCACTCCTGTCTGGAAGTGCAGCTGATGCTCCCATATGGGATTTAGCTGCTGGCAGAGAAACTCTCTGATTTGCTACAGAAATCTCCACTCTCCTCCCTCAGCCACTCTAGTGTACTGTGAGGAGAGCTACTCATCTAGGGAGACCTAATGGAGTGTATCTGCCTCTTACACCTTTATAACCTTCCTAATTCCCTCACTGAAAAGCTCATGTCTAGCATATTCCTCTGAGAGGTTTTTGGTCTGAGGAACTACTTGGGCTTACAGAAGGTCCACTTCTGACTCCCCACTGCTCCAGCAGAATCTGGCCCGGTGCTATATGGAGCTTGCCACTGGATTTGGTACATTGGAATCCAACAGAATATTGGTTGAGAACTGTGGATATACCCTGGTGTCTTGAACACAGAATAATTTACCTGCACATGCTGTGGGGCATTTGTGTGCATGTGTGGGCTCACAAGAACTTTTCTATTTTCTTATATATACAATAAACCTGCAAGTACTCCAGAAACCAAGCAACGTAATCTAAAATATCATCTAGGCTTTTTTCCTTCTCTCCAGCCTGCTACAGGCAATTTCCTCTTCCTACTGCTCATGCCAAGATCACCTGGGTTCAGCTCAGCTCTTTGAGCTAGACCAGGAGCATGATTTGCTGTGCCCACTGGATGGTCCAGTGATCACTAGGCAATGGAAGTAATGCAATACTTGAATAATTTCATGTCAGACACAGAGGACAACACAAGCAATTGCTTTACAGTGGCCTATAAAGGTACACAAACAAATGTAGATGCCTAATGTTTTTGCTACTGAAACCACATATTAAAGTAATACACAAATATGGGCCTTTGGCATATTGACACTTCAAGCTAATGAACCAGGACAAAGCTTTTGTTGGAGGTGTTTGTTAAGACAGGAGAAGAAAAAAATGCATATATAAATATGTGTATATATATGTAATCTAAAACTACACATGATGCAGCTAGATTCACAAGAAAATGAATAGTAGAGCAAGCACTATAATTAGTTTTGAAATTAATTTCAATATAGAATGACAATAATGCTAAACCAGCTCCTTAACCTCTGCTCCAAACAATGTGGCCATTGTCTTCTGGTAATCCCATGGCTCAGGTCAAGAAGCACTGGGCTTTGTCAGTCAGCACTTATGTATGAACTCACATGGAGTTTTGTATTTTTATGCTTTGCATCTACGTACACACAAAGAAAATAATAGAATTTGTTTACTAAATACTTTGTACTGAGGGGGAGATTGGTAATAGAGAGGGAGATACAGAGGCAGAGGGAGGGGACAGGCAGGAGGGCAGGCAGGCAGGCAGGAAGGAAGGAAGGAAGGAAGGAAGGAAGGATGGGAAAACCCCCAAAATCTCAGGTTTGAATGAGATATGTGTGCATATCTTTTCTCCTACCAACTGAAATGGCGACAGAAATCCAACCAAAGCTGCAAATATTCAATCCTAAGTATTATTGTTGTTTCCCATTGTGTCTGTGTCTATTCCAATATGAAACAGCTCAGAAATTAAAAACAGGAACAATAGGGATGTAAAAAAAATTAAATCCTCACTCACAATGCGCACAAACACACGAAGCTATTTATTTGTATGATATGTGTCAGCTCTGCATTGAGATAATTTCACAAATAACTGCTGTGCCCCATGCTCTATTTCATGCGTGGGGTATTCAGAAGAACAAGAGTTTACTAACCAGACACCATTATAACCCTAAGAAATTATAGCGGGGGGGGTTTTTTCTGCAATCGTTTAACATGACTTTAATTATATATGAAGTAAAATTTGAAAAATTAGCTTTATAAAAAGCTGCCATTTACTTCAGTAAGTGTTTAGCTCTTTTCCTCAGAAAATGAATCACATCCATCCAAATTTCAGACTCACAACAAGCTGTTCAAGAATACAACATAACCTATTCTGAAAGCATCTTCTCATTGCTGAAGACAAGGGTTTAGAAAGGGGACAGGAAAAGTAAGCAAGCAGTCTTACTCAGCCTGCTATCTAAAGGATCATCCCCAAATCCTTCTACTTGGTGTTTGTGTGCCACAAGCCTTATACTGAGCAGGCATTTTATAGACTACTACAACATACTGAAGAATGTTGCATGCAGTATGGCTGAAAGCAAAGTAGAAGAGCTAATAATTCTGCTCTTATAACACCAGCATAAAATGTACCCCTGCAAAGGGAAAGATTAGCATTAATTGCCTGTTGTCAAATTCATCATTTCCCACAATTTATTAGAAGTTTTGTGCATTGCAGCACCACCAGAACAAGTTTGTGAGTACTGCAATACACCAATCTTTATTCTCCCTTTGGCAAATTAATGCAGATATTTTGCCTTATGATAATTCCTAATTAATAAGAGGTTTAGGAAAAAGTCCCACTCATTTGGAACTCCAGTGCTACTCTCATTCATTTGAAATTCAACTCTTAAGTTAAAAAAAAAAATGCAGCTCTCTTTACCACATCCCAGTTATTGCAAGAATACTTAATATTAGTAAATTGGTCCCTTTGGGAATCTAAATGTAGGCACATATAATAATACAAGTTGAAAACCATAATTCTATCATAATCACTTCTCATTCTGCGTTGTTGGTTTTAGGTTTGGGGGGAGGTTATTTTGGAGGGGAGGAGTTGTTAATTCAAAAAGGAGACTTCTGCACTGAGGATGTACAGTAAGATTTGCCTATTTACATAAACAGTTTAAGTTTGAAGTGCGAGCTCATTCATGCACAAATAACCCTTTCACATATGAAATTCTTGCATGTAAAGCTAGAGAGTTAAAAAAACGTCTGCACTACAGATTCAATTCAGGTAGTCTGTACAATTTTCTGCATAAAAGACCTGTAGGTCAGCCTGAAAACCGCTTGTGAATGATTTAAAATACAGGAAAAATAATACGAGCCTGTAGATCAAAGCCCGGGGCTATATTTTCAAAAGGTGTTTAGTGTAGGTGACTCATGTGCACGGTATGTTCTTACATCTTCCAGGGTTTTGAACAGTGGCAAAAACAGGCAATTTTAACTCATTCTGAGTCTGCAACTTTAATAAGTGAAAAGAATGGTGAGGTGGACTCCACAGTCAGCTAAAGCTTGCCACGTAGTGCACTCCAGCGAGCAGGAGAGAAGGGTATGCGCAGGGGAACGACAACCGTGAAGAGGCTTAACCTGATTTCCTAGTTTGTATCTGAGCCCTGCTGACGCACGCCCGAGAAGGCTGCTGGCATGAGATCTGCCGAGACGTCGCTGCAGGGATCTCGTCCCCGGCCACCCGCGCCCTGCGCGGCACAGGGAGCACCTCCAGCCCTTGGCCATCAGCGGGGGCTGCAAGCCACCACTGAAGCAAGAGTGCAGGGGCAGCATCCGGCCTGATGCACTCCTTGGAGGCACTCGGTGCTCACATTTTAAAATAGGCAGGTTTTCCACAAGAGAAAAGGAGGGGAGGAGAGAGTATTGTCTTTCTTTAAAAGGGTAGTACATTAGTGACGATGTTTTTTTGTTAGATCCTGGTTTGTCTAGTTGGGGAATTTATGGACTTTTAAAAATAGATTTTGCCAAACAATTGTGTGGGCAACTGCTGACTTGCAGTCTGCAAGATATCTTTCCGTCAGCCTCAGGAAGATTAAAGCAGGTTCTATTTTCATCACAAGGGAGCTAAGGATGTAGGCACAAAGGAGAAATTCACTTTTTGTCCACATCAAGCTGAGCCTCTTGCCAGACGATGCAGCATTCACTGCAACAATTGCCAACATAATGTGTTGCCTTCTATAGCTCCTTCAGGTTGAAGAATAGCCTTGTACTGCTACATGTAGAGAGAAGGAGAATTTCCCAGTCCCTGGGTCTGTAGTTTAACACCAGGACAATTTCTTTCCTAATTCTGCATGCCAAAAAGCTGACAGAAAAGTAACGTTGGCATACAAAGGAGTAACATCTCCCTGCATCACATGTGTGTGAGAAAGGAAATAGAGATGAAAATAAAACATCCTCAGATCCACAGTGTAACGTATTCTTGTATCTTCATTTAAGTCCTGATTCTAATCTCAGCAGTATGATGCTCAGAGAGAAAGGCAAGTCATAGCCTGGTATCTACCCTCTTAGATGGAAGAGGGGGAAAGAGCCCTGCCAGCATATCCGTACAAGACAAACCTTGCACTAAATAGGGCAACAGGGATTCAGGAATGAAAATTATCTTCTCAGTCATCATATCCAGGCCCCTGGTGTCAGAGGCTACAATGTGATGCATTCCCTCTTGGAAAGCAATCACCAGCTTCCATAAGAAAAATCCCCTGCTACCATCAGCAGCAGGCTCTTCCAGAATGTCACTGTTCATGGTCTGAACAACCTGCCTTCACTTGTGGCTAGTTTATACCCTTTTATTCTTGTGGCAACATTGTTTTGTAGCTTGAGCAGTCCTTTCCCTCCTTGGTGTTTATCCTTCTGAAGTATTTATGGTAAGCAATCAGATCCTCACTCTGCCTTTGTTTTGCTAGGCTATCCGAGCCAAGCTCTTTAAGTCTCCTCTCACAAGAGAGGCTCTCCATTCCTCTGATCTTCTTGGTACCCATTCTAAACTGAATTTATCATTTGTGCACACAAACAGCCTGAATTGTACATAGGATTTTTGATGGGGTCACATCACTAAAAAAGCTGTGGAAATAGCATAAGCAGAAGAGATATGGGACCAGATCTCTGGGATGTTCCTATTATTCTCGAATACATAGACTTACAAATTTATTTGGCATTTACTGTCTCAAAATAAAGACATAAATATATTAAAATGCAAGTATTTAGACAAAGACAGGAAGCTTTTCCTTTGCTTAGCAAGGAAAAAAACCGTCATGTTACCCTGAACCTAAATGAAATTTTGGAGAAAAAAGTTTACTGTGCAATCTACTAAACTTAAACCACAGCTGTGCTCCCATGAAATACCATCCCCCTGTTCATAACAAAGTAAGGGCTCTGTGCCACAGTTCCTATTTCAAGCCCTGATATATTTTGCATGAAGTGCAAAATGTAAAAGCAAACTTGGGGAGAAGACCAGCATCTCTGTGTTAGCAGCTGTATGTTTTTCAGTTTGATCTGACCTGTTCTGCTGCTGCAAGAGAAGCAAACACAGAGACTAAAAAGCAGAGCAGTTCACCAACTGCCTGATGAGGCAACTGAACCTCCCTCACTTGCAAGCACCTGAGAGACGAGTAAATTTAAGAGCCTATTACTGAGGGCCCCAAGCACAAAACCAAAGTAAACCAAACCAGACACTACCATACAGGTAGGAATTGTATCAAGGTATGCCAAAAGTCAGCAGGATTTCAGCAACATTCCACATACGACTGCAAACACTCGTGCCAGTTAATTAGCAGTGGCATTAAACGAGAAAACAGACACTGAGCAGGACAGTGGGGTTAACCTTACCCTATGTGATCTGTGCCATATGATCTTTTATTCCATCTGTTATCAACATACTTCAAGAGATTAATCCAATACTCATAATTTTGAATAAGCAGATACCATTTTGTTACTCTGTATCATACTACACAAGTCTCAAATATTCAGTGTCTGATTGACAGCTTGAAGAGGTGCCACAAGGTTAAATGACAGCCTATCAATTTTTCAAGGGCAAGAAACCCTTTATAAGACATTCAGAGGTTTTTCCTTGTAGCATTTTTCCGTTGTTTGCCTAACCTAAACCTAAAGCATACACCAGAGTTTAAGGACACGCTGCTGTAACAGAAACCATCAGTCAACAACGAAAAAAACATTTCAGAAAGATGTACCATATGCCCATCCTGAAAACACACATCAATTATGGTAGACATACAAGATCTCATCAGCTCTGTTTCTATGGCAGAGCCACTGCTGTTAGTTACACCATGCCCAGTGTTGGCACCCACTCCTGACCTCAAGCACAGCCCTCCTAGCAGTTCCAGCGGGAACTTCTGTGGGTACCACTCACCACAAAGGCACCTTGCTGCTCTAACCCCGATGAAAAGCTTTACACCACACTAAGGACAGCACAAGAAAACTGTGAGCTTTATCAGCCACAACAGTGCAAGGGGAAGATGAAGCTATGACAACCCCTGTGCTCGAGGAGCTGCTCTACTGGACTGTGAGTGAGGGGATCCAGACGCAAACACACAGCCAGGCACAAGCAGTGCTGCTTTTCTTTACAGGAGGAGACAAGTCATTTCCTGGCAAATGTGCAAGTGCCTTGGAAAGTATCAGCAGGAACATATGAACATTGCTTGGTAGCTGGCAATGCCTGTGAGCGTGGGACCCCCGCTGGATGGGAAGCTGGATGGTGCCCTTTGTCCACCCAAGTGAGAGTCACTTCTGGCATGCATGCTGGGCACTGCTTCCTGCCTCATCCTGCCTGGCACCCAGACCATATAGGACAGGAGCCGGACAAACAACGGCAGCAGCTTTTTATCAGCCGCTGGAAACAGGGCCAGTTAGTATCAGCAAGTCATTAATCTGGTGTTATGTTGTAGGTCAAAATGTCCTTCTGTTTAGACCTTATTGTTGAAATCTTCTGCTTCTTCAGCATCATGATTTAGTGTTTGGAGAGACGTAACTTCATGTCACTGTCACTTTTGCTGCATGTGTTCTGCTCTTTGCCTCTGAGACATCTTGACACATTGATATACAAACCAGAGATGCAAAGATGGTTGTAAATACTGCACTAGGATCCATTCCTAAAAAGTTGAAGAGAATCTAACACAACTAATTGCACACATACAAGGAAGAGATTGATGTGAGAAATTCATAAAGAAAAAATATTGCATTAATAAATTAAGAGCTGCAACCTGTCTAAAGTTCAGCTGTATCGACTGCTAGAACATCTGAATGATTGCTATAATTACTGTAGATACCAGTGCCACTTTGCAATATGGCCTCTTGTGTGTGCATTGTCTTTCCCATCTCTGCAGCAGCATTACAGCCTCAAATGCAACTGTTGCTGAATTTAAGCCGGAGTGCCTGGAAGGCAAGTGCCGTATTTTATACCGCTATGCTTCTGGTGCTTAATTGGGTCCTAAACTAAATATGCTGAATATATACTTAATTAAATGTACTAAAGAAATATTCTAGGTGCATTTAGAAAAGATTTGTTTGGTCAACTAAGATGTTCTGCAACTGTAATTGCATTATTGTTATTGGCATTTCTAAATCACTCTCTGCATTTCCTTTGGAATAAATGTCTTAGTAGCTCAACAGTATAATGTATTGCTATGCTACAAAACTGGAAGAACACATTATATATTCATGTACACTTGGCTTTAACCACTTACAGTATAACAATGAAGTAAGGATTATTATGCAGTAAGTTTGCTGAACCATCATCCTTTTAAACCATAAATATACTTGGCTTATACCACAACATCCACCCAGTAGGAAATTGGGTAAACAGAACTCACTTATATTTGAAATTGAATGGACAGTTAAAACTGAATTAACTGGGCAAATAATAGCATTTTAAAAATATAAAGTATAGTTCACAAACTATGGTATAAAGCAGCCTATTTCTCTTGCAGTTCAGGCAAGAGAGAATTAGTATCATGCATGTTTCTGACAACTATACATTGATTCAAAACAAGGTTTTGATAGTGGTCTTAAATAGCTAAAATTATAAAAAGATATAAAGTCCCTTTATATTAAATTTTCTGAAACATCATCAACACTGTAGCAGAGCAAGGGAAGTCCAAATCCATTTTATCAGCTTCTAAATGTAACGTATGTTATCTCTGTGATAATATCTTCTGTCAAACCGTATCCAGGATGTCTGCTTTCTTAAAAAACACAATCAAAAATGAAACCAAGGAACACAAGACATTAAATTAGAAAAGGGATGGCCTTTAGAACAAACTGACTATACTGAATGTGGAAAAAAAAAAAAAAAAAAGGGCATGTCTAAATTTGGCACTCTAGCAAAATTTGTAATGTACAGGGATTTTTCACTGTTTCTGTGTATTGCAGTTTTGGTAATAGGCAAATCCCAGGCATATGCTTGCATAACACAAAACATATTTCGTTTTAGCATTAATAATTTGTTTAATCACTTTTTTCTCACTTGTGTAATATTTGAAATTTTCCCTTACATCATTCACATTTTATACTTTTTAATCTCTTTAGAACCTTCTCTTCAGTATTTTGGGTTATTTCACATGGCATGAAATACTAATAGCTACAATATAAATTAGCTGACAGGATTCAAGATTCAGAAGGCATGGGAAGCAATCCTACTGGATGCATAGGATCTCTTGACAACAGATCTGATTTTGTATGGTGTCTGAGGGAGGGGGACAGGCCATGCCCCAGCCTAGCAAAGCTTTTTAGCACACACTTAACTTTGAGCATACGATTACTTTAAATTATTTCAATAGGATTATTCACATACTTAAATTAAATGCTCTTGTTGATTTCAGACCTCATGCATGGCACACAGTTTGCCTCTGCAGGGGTTCTCAAAATGCAGAGGGTAGGTGGGAAAGGAGGATGAGGCGCCTGTAGTTACTTTCAGGACCTCATAGAGCACCCAGGTGAGACAAGGCAAAGACGTCTTTTAACATCCCTTAGAAGCTGCAGCTGTTTTCCATTGCCGTGATGGGTTCCTCCAGGGTGTTTTTTTTAAAGCCTATTAAAAATGTATTCATAGAAAGTCATCCTTTTGTAGAAGTAGAGTTATTGATCAGAAATCTCTCTTTTCAACTCACATTTTATCCAGACAAAACCCATTCTTCTTATGAAGCTACTCACTTCATTGTTTGGTACTGAATGCTTTTCAATAATTTTGGGATGGGGAGGTAGTACTTTGCCAAGAAAAGACAAAGAAAAAAATCCATCTGCTGTTAAGAGGAAACCCTTGCCTGTGTTCTGATTTTCAGGACTTAGAAGTATTAAAAAACAAAACTTTTTTTTTCTTTTGTTTAAGACAGAATAGCAACTCTATACTATTTCATGGTCAGCTTTTGATTCCTGATTGTCCACAGCAGCTCTGTTACGAACTGGCACGGACCTTGGCAGACCAAAGGGTGGATGGAGCTGGGAAAGGAAGCTGCCCTTTAAATAGACAGCACAACTGCACATAGGTTGTTTGAGGATTTACGTGGAAACCCCTGTAATTATATTAATGGGAATTTAAGGTGTAAAGATATACCAGCAATCCAAAAGGGGCGGGGGGGGTGGTGGGAAGAGGGTGGAATCTTTGGTATTTCTTCAGCATCAGGATCAACACAGAACAACAGCATATACAAAAAGCCCTTTCATCTTAATACAATTAATTTCTCCCAATAAGAACTGCCATGTTGAAGATGGTTCTAAAAACAAAGACATGTAGCCATTGCTGCTCCGGTTTAAAATCAGGCCTTATTTGTCTGTGTCAACATTTTAAAATGGAGACTATGAAGGCATTTGTTAATTTTGTACTACTGAAGATCCTAGAAACCTGCAAGGACCCATAAGCTCCCTCAGTCTTTACAGAATGTGCCAAAGATCGTGCTGTATTCCCAACACTGAGACAGAAGCATAGAGTTTTGCTGTGGTCTTGGTACTTTCACTGTGTGTCACTGTGCATCAGCATTAGCTGAAGAACCGAGAGCAAGGCTAACGGCAGAGAGAAAAGTAGAATCAGGGATTTTCTTTCTGAAACATCACATCTCTTTTCCATATATTAGGAAAAGGTTATGCTCCTTTTGCTCATAATTATAAAACAAGAATGTTAATACTACAAAGGTTCAGCATAAATCAATTTCAAACTGCTAAATTTATTAGGCAGTGCTTGTAATGAATTATATGAAATGGGTAGCAAATCCCAGGCTAGGATTTTTTGCTGATAGTTTCTAATTGTACCAAAAATACTAGATAACATTTATGTTTCTGTTAAGAACTGCTAATTTTTTTGCACCTTACAACCCTTGGAAATACATGTCCTTATCTGCAGTGAATACTAAACAAAACTGATTTATACAACTAAAATTGTGTTTAAAATGAATAAAAATTACTTATGATGGCATAAAAATCTCAAACTAAATTATATTTAGAATTTTTAAATGTGCAAGGGAGCTATTTTAAAGGCTATCCAAGATTAATAGTTGTTACTACTTCTGTTCTTGTAATTATTGTTATTATTAGTACTAGTAGTATCATCATAATGATCTACAAAAAAGAGCTAAAAACAAAGAACCCCCAAAACAACCAGAAGTCCTTGAAGTTGCCTTGTCTAGGGGAGGGGAAAGCGGGGGGGGGGGAAGGGGAGGGAGAAAATTTTTGTCTGATGTAATGTTTTACTGCAATACTTTCATAATTATGTGGATATTTTAAAAATATATTTTAAAAGATAGAGGACATTCCTGTTAAAATGCAAATGTCTAGGTATTTTTACTTTGATGCACAAGAGTTGCGCAGAAATCTCAGGAGCTCTAATGAGAAGATACCTAACCAGTTTGTTGCAGAGATGTGTCCAAACCCCAAAACTGCTGTAGTTCGTGTCTCAATACAGGCAGTTATCTGTTGGGCAGACTGACAGGAAGAAAATATGCAATATGAAGAAGTCTTCCTTCTCTCTCTGATCAGAAAAGAGGTAAATAAGTGGCATCATGGTGATTGAAGGGGAGGTATCACACACCATGTGCTCACACAGAATGAACTCTGCGGAGAGTGAGAAGCTTCTCTTTTTGACAATGAACTAGGCAGGCAAGTGAGGGGACACCTGGTCATTTAAAATGCAGCAGGACTGGAATGTCAGGCCCATTCGCCAAATTGCTGCAGTTTGGAGCCAGAAGAAGTAAAATGTGTTTCCCTTATGCATTTCAGCTGTTGAGCTGTATCAGAAGGCACTCTGGGCTGGAATGTGAAAACAAAGCATTGCACTGGAATGTTTTCCCACAGTTCCTACCAGTTTTCACACTGTAAAAACCCATCTGACAAATACTGCCATTAGTGCATTACCTTCAAATGAGGACTAATAAAGTCCTGTCCCAGCTTGATATAAAACAACACATACTTTTTTAGTAATTGCAAAAAGCACAGTGTTAATTCCAGCAATTGCATGGGCAGATGACAGACTTGTAGGTATGATAAGTACATCCAACCTGTAAAGCCCAGCATGTACTGGTAAGGAAGAAAAGCTTGCAGTTTGTCTGTCCCAACTCACATCAGCAGTATACATCACCCATACAACTCACATCCTGCCTTTTCTTTTCAGCAATTCTTTCAACGCCTCTGAAAGCTGATTATACGAACAGTGCCTGACAGAGACCAACAGCAGCTCACACAACCTCCTCATAACTCCTTATCCTCCCAGTCAGAACCACAGCAGTTTGGTGCCTTTAGCATCTTCCACCCAATGGCTGCTCCCATCTCCTGCAGCACCTCTCACCTGGCTCTTTGGCATCATCCTGTGTACTCTTGGTGCCTCACTCAACCTACACTTCATATGGCTCTGCCACTTCTCACCAACAGCTGGTCTCAGGATCAGAAAGCCCCAGTTAAGTCTCTTTCCATACACAGACACTGCTCACACGCTTTTTGTAGAGAAAACCTCTTCACTGTTCAGCTGCATGTTCCACAAGCGAATATCCCAATGCAATGGCATTCATCAGAGGGAGTTACGGGAAACATTTACACTAATTATGCTTCTGTCTAAATTAGTTACTAGTCTTAGATTATAGTTCAACTACCAGAAGGATTTCTAAAACAATAGATTTTTTTGCTACTTAGTGGTTTTTATCAGACAGATAATGGGAGACAAGAAATAAATAAACTCAGGGAGGTACAATTACATCATCTTATTCTTTCAGCATGATAAAGAAAATGGTATTCACTTCCCTCCCTAGAGTGCTATGAGGCTTATTCCATTAAGGTTTGTCAAGTGCTTGGTTGGAAGGCCTTGTAACTGCATGGTGTTATTAGTAAATATTAAATAGAAAACCAGATTCCAATTATCAGGATAAACAGGCTAAGTTCTGCTTGGCTAAATGCACTTGGGAGAGGAACCCAAGAGGAACCCATCGGATCAAACTCCTCTTAGCCTCCAAAGGATCAGGTTTGCTCAGGTGCAAACCCACCAGAACTAAAATTCATCATCCCTATCCCTTTCCCAACCCAGAATAAAAATTCTACACCTACACTTTAGGGTGTTTTATGCATAGTAGACTGATGTAATTTATTTTTTAGGCATCCCCACACCTGTTTATCCCCTGTACAGCTGGGACTGAAAGACAGCAACAGGTAAAGCACACACATCTATGCTCCTTCCCGTAGTGAGGATCTCTGCCCCTCTGAGTACAAGGTTCACAGTCTCATCTGTCACTGGGCTTGTGACTACCTTGCCCGTTACATCCCAGCAGCAGAAGGAAATTCCTGTTTCGTGGTCTTTTTACCTTTTGCCACAATGGAGAGAGAAAAAGTATCACCCTGTAAACATTTCACCACAGATAAAAGAGACATATAAAGCATTTGTGATACACTGCACTAATGAAGCATAATTGGAGATAAAACTGCCCTTCATATCATGTGTGGGTAAAGGTCTAAAATATTTTTTGCATGATCACTCATGATTAAAACTAATGTCATCTGGTAGCTTTGACAGATTTTATTTTTTTTACCTTTGCTGCCAAGTCAAGCCTGTGCTGGGCACAACCATCAGGGGCTTTACATCTTCCTGAGCATGCTATGCAGTCTGATGGCATCTCTTGCATTAAAGGCAAAATCTGACAGGGATTCAAAGGAGACACAATTGCTGCAGTAAAGAAGCTTCTTTCACATCAGGGGTAAAAGTGTGGATGGATAAGGTTCTGGAAAATAACAGTTCTGGTAGGTAGAATAGGAATCCTAGTAAAGGTAAACAAACAGGGTCATCCAGTTTGTGGGGAGCAATAATTTTGCCATCTTTAAGTAACCCTTAAAGCAAGCCAGGCAACCTGTGCCTATAGAACTTTTCCCAAAGACTGTGCACAATGCAGAGCCCCCAGACTGCAGGTGAGGTGTATTAGCTAATTCCTAGCCATGTGTTTTGCTTGAAAGGAAAACTGCCTTCACTGTGCTCAGCATTCACAACTTGATCACTGCGAAGATAGTAAGTTTTTTTTTTTCCTACCAGGAGTAAGATTGGAGATGTTTTGAAAATATAAATTTTGGATTACAGTGGCCTCTCCCTAGTGGGGACTACTTACTGAAAAGCAACATTTGCAAGACTGATGGTTTGGGCTTTCATACAAAAATCCTCTATTAGAAACTGGATTTGAAACACCAGCAGAACAACAAACATTAAGCACAAACATCAAGCTATGGAAGAACAAACATTAAGCACAAACATTAAGCTATGATTTGCAATCTTTTTACCTCTCTTCTCCAAAATCCATAACAACAGGCTGAATTCAAACAAGCAAGCAAGCAAGCAAACAAACAAACAACATTCTGTGAAGATGTATCATTAGACTTCATCAATAATCTGCACTGAGTGATTCACAGAATAGAAGACTTTCAGCCACCCTCCTTCTCAGCTGAGGTGAAGGGAGACTGGGAAGCCTGCTTCAGGCACACCCTGGTAGCCAAGCTGCATGGAAAGCTTGGTTTTAGGAGAGAAATTGCCATGGATGCTCATTTATTATATCCTCTATTCATATAGTAGCTATAGATTCACTACAGCCCTTGCAAGCAAGCCCTTGTTCTCCAGCTACAACGTGGTTAGGCACGAGCTGAGGCATCCTGAAATGGTGGCACCATCTCCCCCTTTTCAGAAACCACCTTCCAACAGTAAGCAGCCTGAATCGGGAGTATGGACTGAATTGGAACCATGCAATTTTTAATGCGTCTACTTATTGAATTTTTAATCTGCAGATTATTGACTGTATGGACTGTAATGGCTTTGAACAACAGGGTGAGTGTGTATGCCAGACATTTCAAGTAATTCTATGTGAAAAGAGATGGCAAATTGCTGGAGCCTTTAATTACACAATTATTTAATAGTATTAAGGGCGGGCCTGAAAAAACAGAATACTCTCCCCCTGAACATTTATCTACATCTCAATAAAATGAAATGCGATTTGTGTGAGGGGAAGGGAGCAGTGGCTCTGAATATATATACTGGTGTGCAACATCTCTGAATGGGTTGGTATGAAAAGATGGACCATAAAGAAGTGATGGTTTCAGTCCATGGGATTTTAACACTTTTGCTTCTGTCATCCTATAAACCCTCAACATCAAGAAGCCATTAAATGAAAAGTGATTATTTTCCCGACCTTTTTCCATAATATGAAGACCATAAAAAGAATTATGCTGTCACTGATCCCCACATCTGTCTGCATATTGCATGCTTTATAGATATAGGGTCTGCTGCCACCACAGAAATGGGGACTCCAGGTTTTTTTGGGCAGGCTCTTAACAGCACATTCAGCACACAGATCAATTCTCAGCGAAGCAGCAGCAGCCATGGGCTGGCCTCTTCACCACAGCCAACCCCTGTCATGCCAAGCACTCCTTCCCTCCTTGGCAGCACAGTACTGCTCTTCTTTCCTTTCCTCATGATTTTATTTGGAAACAAAAAGAAACAACATCCTGTCATCGAACATCAGTAAGGCATAATCATTACAGCTATGTTTTACCTACCACACTGAATGTTATTACTACGTGAGGATCACAAATATCAAGCCTCCAGGAATGTCACATGAGAATGCCATAAGTAAGCCTACGTCTAAAATAAACACTCAGAAAAACCCTTCTCAAAATCACTCTGTCTACACATGCATCTTACTACTAAGGGCTGTTCTTTACAAGATTAGAAAAATAACTTGCGGAAGAAGAAGTCTGTGCAGAGCTAATATTTTACCATGACTTCTCTGTGACTGGTGCTGTTGGAAGAAGCCCGAACACCGGTAGGCTACAGCTCAGCTGAAACACACTGCAGCTGCTCAGGACGTGCTGCCGTCAGAAACAGGTCTGAGGCCTGGCTCTTCCCTCCTTCATGCCACTGACTACAAGCCTGACTCGTATTTCTGCTGCCCTTTGCCAACAGCCACATCTCAGGCAGGGAGCTCAAAGCTCCGTGATAAAAAGCACCTTTGCTAAAATTTAAATAAACTGTGCCCAGCAAATGAATTTAAAATGAGTGGGTGTCAGTGGCTGCTTTAGATAGATACATTTTTACTCACTGCTGACCAGCTCATGCATTTAGGTCTAGCAATGTTGAAAGAAGACAGGAATATATACCTCACTGGAAACGGAAATGGCACGCAGCAGGACAGGCCTTGTCAGTGCTGGGATAAGCCAGGGAAGGGAATTTTACAAATTCCCTTCAATGTCAGGTCCTTAACTTTGCAGTGTCAGTTCTGTATGCTGAAGTTTTGTTTCATGCCCTATATATATATTCCCCTTTCATAGAGAGAAGGCTGGTGACTGTGCTTACTATTCTTGGAGTGCTGTCGTGAATGGGTGGAATACTAAGAGAAAACCACATCTGAAACTGTACACTCACAATGTCTTATCAGTATTGGACATACATAATTTTTTTCTTGCAAAGTTTTTGCTATGAAATTGGTTGTCACACAAATTCATGTGCTTCTCCTTGCTGCTTTTTTTTTTAAACCCACTACATTACTATATTTTTGATGTCCATTTTAATGTTCCTTACAGATAAAGCCAACCGTCTATACTAAAATTTCATGCACCCTTTTCTTTGGTTGAACAGAACTGCATCCTCACTACACAGTAGTATATCACATACATTTCAATAACTGGGTACACTCCACACAGTTGAAAATATCCACCTATAAGCATACAATATTTCTAACGTAATTGAATGTAAATGCAACCTTCCCCAACACACCTTCTCTAGGCGAAAGGAAATGTGAGCTCCTTTGATGTAAAGCACCACTGTTTAATTTTCTACCATGAGAAGTAAGGATGGTTTAGTTGAATAACTGAAACACTGGCCCTGGTCTACCCTTGGAAAACTGAAATCTAAGACTGAAAGGAGTTTCTCTCAGTAAAGTTTTGATAAATTGTAATTTATTGAAATAATAATACCAGCATTTATCTATTTGATACAGAGACTTCATGGAATGGTTTACCAGAACAGAATGTAGGAAGTTTGAAGTTTTCATGGAGAAACACAATGGAAGCTAGCACTGATGGTCCACCAACCATACTGTTCTTTTAGTGAACGCCATTGTTGAGCTGAAAATCGCTACAGATTTTCAACCCACTATAAATGAGACAATGGCAGCGTTAGTTTGCAGTTTTGTTTGAAAACATGAACTATTATTGATTACATGTGGAAATGCTGAACAATGAACCAATAACTTTGACCGATAGCTTTTTAATCTCTTGAGTTGAGCAAGGTGCTCAACCGAGCATTTGCATGCTCTTTGCAAGGCTCATGTGGAAGCGACTGGCACGCAGTGCAAAGAGCTGCAGCACTCGGAGCCAGGACCTACGTAAGCAATGCAGAAGAAACCACCACAAATATCCTATTTAGTGTGCTGTGGGTCTGCAAATGAGGATTGTTTTGAGCACTGTGCATATTAAAGCTCTTTGTGGAGGCTGGCTGGGATCACACCAGTTTTGATAAAGCAGGGCTAAGAAAAGATGTACAGGCTTCAGTCACAGAGGAGCAAAACACAGATGCCTTCCAGAAAAAATTTAAGGTAAAGGACTTGGAGGAGAATTGACTACCACTAGGTCCCAGGACGACAGTGATGATGATGATGATGATAACAATGATGATATAACAACAGCATCACCACCCCCAAATTCTTCATTACAAAATAGATACTAAAGTAACCAAAGCCATCAAACATGAAAAGTTTGAAAAGTTGTTTTCCTTAAAAGTGATGAAGGGGAGAGCTGCTTCTGCATCAAGACAGTTATTCTGATTTCAGAAAATAGGTACATTGGACATAGCAGTCAGCAAAGCACCTGAGAGAAACAACGAGAAACCAAAGAATTAAGACAGCTAAAGCACAATGGAAAGACACAGTGCTCTATTAATAATACTCACCTTTAAAGAAGCATGATAGGAGCGTGGCATTTAATATCAGCGCTTATCACAAGCATCTCAAGAGATTTCAGCCTTTCTAATGTATGTCTTACAAAAGAAACACCACTAAAGAGTGCTGACTTCAATGTTTTCCTACTGCTAACAGCTGTCTTTCAGGCAAGATCCCATGAAGCTTTCCTCTTCCACATTTAACTGACTGTGGATTTCCACGTTTAATTGAATGGGATTCAATAGCAGGAGTAGAGAGAGTTCAAATTGTCCCTTTGGGGATTCACTCAGGAGAAATTACTCATTCATGCCATGACATTTTGAGGGAATATCATAATGTCGTTTTGGACACAATGTCATAACTTAGAAGAACAGAAGAATAAGATGGAAACATCAATTATGATAAAAGAAAGAGTCTAAAAATTCATGGTTTGCCCTGTGTCCCTCCTTTCCCAGGGAAGTCTCAGCCTGAAAACGGCTGCTGTGCATCTGAAGTCGCTACATGCATTTGCCACTGGGTCAGCACCATCACCCGTGACAGGGTCGCCTGCAGGCTGTATCCTGCTGACTCCTGTTCACTTCAGCCACTCCAAAATCCTGCATGGCAGGACAGCAGTGCTATGGAGACCAGTAGAGTAGGAGATTGGTATTAGCCAGGTCTTTCCCTTTCCCATAGCACAACATTGTAAAACAGAACTGATGTGGACATGGCGGGTAGAGGGGTATGATGGTAGCACAGGGTGTGACTAGAATGCAAAACCTTTCTATTCACAGATACACATGATGTACACATGTGTACATAAATATGTTTGTGTATACATATATATACAACCCCCCATATACAGGGTCCAGACAGTTATTTTTCTGATTTTACATCATGTGCTGATACTGAATTTCATTAGCAATACCACTCTCCAGTATAACATTGAGTCCTAAAACCACGAAAAATAAATGTGAAAAATAAGGCAGACACAGAACTGTCATGGAAAGGCTTGGAGTTTGAGGCCTTTAACACAGGGATACAACATCTCAGAGACAACCCACCAAGGCCCATATGTCCTTTGTGAGGACAAAGGCTCAAAACCCCTTGCAGAAATACTCCTTGCATAGCTGATAAGCTGGGAGGTAAAAAGGTGGAGGAATGTCCTAGCAGGTTATGTATGGCTTGATGAGAAAGTTGACTCAACACTAGCCTGCATGTAAAAGACTGTATCATAATCCTCTCTCTATCTCTGTCTCTTTCTCTGTGTCTTCAACCTGCTGACTTGATGAAATATAATGTAAATAAGAATCAATTGTTTTCATCATGATTAAATATGTTGAAATGAATCCATCTGGTTATGTGTTAATCAAACTTCAAGGAACAAGAGTTTAAGTTTGCAAAAATTGAAAGCAGTGCTACCACTTCCATTCATTTAGTAGTAGGCCTTTTAGATTACAGTCCATTTATTATCAACATGTTTTTTGCACAGAAGGTTACAGCGGTTTATTAATCCATCAATGGGCTCCCTAAAACTATGATCAATGATGCTGTATGAAATGCCATTCTTTATACACTTTAGGAGGTTTGGCAATTAGCACTTCAAACCATTATGACTGTATTGAAGGTTTAAAAAATATTTGTACAGAAAAAAACCCAGAATCATATCCCTAAAGAATTCTGCTGAATTAGAACAAAACATTGTAAATCTTACCACCTGACAACACTACTTTTACAAAATTATTCAAAAAATGCATGTTGTTTGCAAAAGTTATTTTAAAAAGCGTTAGAGTTTGAATTTGATTAATGAGAATGCATCTAGACCAGCTACATACTGCTGTGGTTTTGTGGAGTCATGTTTCAGACATACCTGAAAGCAGGGAAGCACTGCTATTTTCCAAAGCATCTTTTTAAAAGAAAACAATGTGACAGGACTGCTTGCTCAGTACAGAGTGGCTATGAACTGGGAGAGGCTATGAAACACATTATAGTTCACTATTTTTGGATGAAGAGAGGCTCTTCAATTATAGAAGTGTAAACGGGTGAAGATTGAATCACGGCGATGAAAGTCCCATAAATACACGGCTCATCACTCACTGCACACCGTGTGCAGATACAGCAGCAAGCAACACCTTGCAACAAGGTGAGAGAGAGTTAATGTTATCCACCCTCCTGCACAGTACTCACGTTACATTCAAAGGACAGCACACTCCTCTGAACCTTGTTTTAAAAATACCACTTACTGTAGCACCGTGCCAAATATTTTGGTTGATATTTAAATAATTCATGAACACTAATCTCTTTTTTTTAATAGAAGAATAAAACCATCATATTCAGAAGCTGACCTTTTTACTCTGCTATATAAACCCATTAACAATACAGAAAAACATATCCCCAGCATAAAAAGCTTTGAAATATCAATTTAAAGACTACTTTCTGCTATATCCTTTATTGTAAATGCTACCAAGAAAAAAGCAGAAACCAAAAATCAATTTTTAATATATTTCTTCCTACCACAGGGCATCGGAAACATTAATGGTTTCTATATCTACATGGCTACTCTTACAAGCTCTGCTCTTCCCACATTCGCCTTTAAAACATGATTAATGTATGTTTGCATATATATTTGAAGTAATTCTGGCTGTAAATTAATTAACAACAACACAGTATAAACAAATTTCCCATTGTTTGATTACCCCAAATAACAGTTTGATAGTTATATAGCTGCTGCAAATTAGGCAAGAGAAAATGTTGCATATTTTTGATTAGCTAACTGGATTGCAAACAAACTGGGAATCCAGGCAGGAACCAGACTTTTGAAGTTAAGTTTTGAAGCCATTGTTGTTCTGCAGAACTCAAGTACCTCTAGTACTACTTTTTGGGCAAGTTTTCTGCCTTTTAACTTCCAATGGTGAAGGAACAACTCATTAAGTTGTAGAAGCTCCACTGAAAATAGGCATCACAATAAAATTATCAAGCAGTAGCTAAACTGAAGGGGGTGCGTATGCATGACGGTTATGAACAGCCTTGTGCAATCTGAGTGTAGAAAAACTCCTTTTCTTTTTCTTTTTTCTGGCGCTTCTGAAAAGTCACCCCTTTCCATCATAAACCCATACACACAGACACTTCTGCATAATTTTTAGGTTGCATATTTTAATCAAATTTCATCCCTTTGTTCCCAGTTACTGTAGTTTCCAGGCTTTCTTCACCATTATTGCTGAACCCACTCCATCATGTTTTTGGAGATGAGGGTGGAAATTTTCTCTGTAATCAACAAAGAGAAGTAGATCCCTTTGAAAGAACAGAGCAAGATCTGGATTAGGAATCTAATTAATTAGGGATTAGGAACCTAAATTACATGGACTTCTCTTCTGTTCATAATGCATGTATTTACTTCAGGAGGACTAGTTCACTATGTGCTTAAATCATGAGGGCGAGATATAATCTAGATATTTTCCCTAGGCTCACATTGCCTCCTCTGTCACAGGTTTCCTGAGACATTTCTCTTTCTCTCCTTCCAGATCAGCACTGTGGTATATGGCATGTTATTAAAATAACACCACATACGAATCCGTAGTATCAGCCTCAGCCTAGAGGTAGCACACTGGACTGAAAAGCAGAAAAGAAAACTAGAGCACATTGAGAGGCTGTGAAACCATTGCAGAAAATCATGAACCTACGTTTGCTTGGGCTTTGGGTTTTTCTTTTACCTACTTTTAAATAGCATCCACCTTTTCAGGTTGTCCCACACTCAGAAGTCTTGGTCAATCTACTGGCTGGCCTGTGTGAAAGACTAACCCTGGTATTATTGGGAAAATCTATGTGAAAATATCAGTATTTCATAAATATACCGCAGTATTGTTACAGCAATGCTGCAATATTACAAAAGCATTAGAAAAAAATTCCCCTGTTGCCTGTAAATGCATAATTTAAAATCCACAATGCAAAAGCCTCTTCTCCAATCAACTAGAACAGACTTGGCTCCACAAATGCAAACTGGATAACTATTACTCTTAACATATTAAAAAAAAAAAAAAAATCAATGACATAACTGATTTTTAATATCATATGAAAATCATCAAAGCATGTCATCATTTTAAAGTGATCTTTTAGGTGTTATACAGCAGAAACCTATATGGCCATGAAAAGTGGGATTTTTTTCCTTTTTAGAGAAGGAAGAGAGTAATCCCAGGGATTTACAACTAATTGTATCATTTCAACACTGAATAATTGGAGTAAGTAAAAGTCTATTTGAACTATCTCACATTTGTCAGGCCAGTGCTGTCAGCTGCAAACTCCACTCACAGGGTATCACAGTTGCTTTCTAAATACTGCTGCATACTGCAAATACCATCGGAACACCTTGGTGCATCACGCTTAGTTAAGAACAGACTTGTCCCCAGTTTTAGTGATAATCAAAATGCAGATTTTATTTTTGCCATGATTCCTGTCAAGCTCCAAGCATGGGAATATACCTCTGGGAAATCCTATTGAGCCCCTGTAACAGAGACCTATCTCTGGCACTAAGGAGGGAGCAAAGTGTTCCTAAAACAATGTGGAAAATGTGAATTCTCTCAAGAGAAAAAAGATCTAATTCACTTTTTCATGTTAATCGTTGCTACCTATTGATGTCCTAAACCTGCTGCTGAATATTAGGGAATTCAGAGTAAAAAGCCATAAGGTAAAGCTTTTACCAGCATGTATCTGAGCATTAATTGAAATGCCTTAAGGCAGAGAAAAACTGCTTCTGAAACATTTACATGAGATGAATAGAGCTTGGATAAGGGGGAAAAAGGGGGTATTCACAATAGTTTTTCCTTATAGCTATCCCCATCAGTTAGTCTTCAAGTACGATGACTTCTTTTTACTTAAATTCTCAGAAATAAAGCCCTTTGTAAAGAACCACAAGATCTGAGAAAATATGACTGGATAAAATACCCCAAAACTATTTTTAACAAAATAGTGCTTTATAGGATTGGTCTTTTTAATGGCAGGTTTAAAAGGCAGTGGTTTGGGTTTTTTTCTATTGGAGACTCTCACAGAGTGTTTGTCAAGGAGCCTTTGGGGATACGTAATTTAAGTACATCATCCTCTGTGTACAGTACACAACACCAAACACAAAATTATGACTGAATCTTAATCCTCCTTCCACTCTATCTTCTGAATAATAACCTGGGCTATTACAGAAAACCATTTTTTACTGCAAATGAGGTCACATGCCAGGATAACTTCCCCTCACTCCATTTTGTCTGCAGTCCTGGTGAGCCACATCAAGTCCCAGGTAACATGGGAACAGCATGGGAATCCTTCCCCCAGGTCCCTGCAAGACGCCTTGCTGCTCAGCAGGGAAGGATGATGAGGGACTGGTTGGAAAGCACCAACCTCCACCCCATCAAAGCAGTCTTTGGGGAGGAAATTCTAATTCCAGAGGAAATTCTAATTTTGTTTTTTTCAGAAGTGATGTGTCACTCACTGAAGTGTACTAACTGCTATCTGCTGGCCCCTGATAACAGGCAGGTTTTGGGACAGTTAAGCTTTGGGCAGGCTAGCATAGGTTGGTCTCATCCACATGCTTTTTAAGTCTGCTTTTCTAGCTACTCCCTGTCACACACTAGCATGTGCCATGTATACCCACATGTCCATGGCACAGCCGATGGGAATGACACTACCTGGGTAAGATTTGATGTGACTGGAAGCTGCAAGGCCAAAACTGATAAAACTTCTTGGGGACAAACTTCTGATTGCACTTAGTGCATGGAGATTTTCCATAGGTCCTGGCACCAGGATCCCAGCAGGGTCCTCCGCCCCCTGGGGAAACAAGGCTCTGAAGTTGTAATCTAACTTAAAAGCTCCCAGCAGGGAACTCATTCCCCTCCCAACCAACTCATTGTCACACAAGTTTGGGATCTGACTCCCAAGATAGAGTGGCCAATTTCTCCTCTGAATTTGTTGGGATCATCTTTTAACCCTGGCACCGCAGCCTGCCTTTTCCTCCTCGACTAAGGAGCTATTCACTATTGAAGGTATTGTCCTCAGGTAATACCTTGTAGACCATCATCACATCATCTCACATCCTCCTCTTGGACAAAGTAAGTAGATTGAGCTTCTTAAGTCTGTAATTGTAGGACCTATTTTCCAGAGATTGAGTGAATTTGCTACCGACCTTAACGCTGTCAGGATTTACTCTCAGAGCCTCAGCTGGGGTAAATTCTGAGCTCAGAGGTCAGAAGAAAATGTAGCTAAACCATTGCTGAGATTTTCTGATTCCAAATATCTCCTGCAAATCTCTCACTGTACACTTACTATTTTGCAATCTGCTTTAATTAAGGCTTAGCAATCAGAAGGAAAAAATCTTTGAAGTTTAACAATTCAATAGTGTGTGAAAATGTTAAATGCTAAGCCCTTTTGTATAAGCCCTATTCTGCTCATTAACAAATTTTCAATATATGAAACAGTTTGTTCAAAGCAGATAAAGAAAAAAAAAAAAAAAGACTGGTGTGGATATTACCTTGTGGCTAGCACACTTCTTAAATTCAGTTTTAAATTCAGTTATTTACCAAATGTTATGCTGGTGACAGTGGAGTGCTTGGCAAAAGCTGGACAGTAAATCATATAAAATTATACTCCCATGCAACCTTAAATTTTGCATTTTAATTGTCTTTAAACAGATTCTGCCAGTGTAATAGCCTAAAATATGAAACATAGTTCTAGACAACAGTAAAACAAACAGAGATCAGAAAAGAGCAAAAGAAGAATGGTTGGATTTGTTTCCTCCCAGTGTAGTGCCTTTTATACCTCTGAAATAGTGAGTGGGCAAAGAGGAGCCTCCCTGTACCTCCAGCTGGACTGGTCCCTAAATACAACTCCTGTCTGGAGTGGCTCCTGGCAGGGAAGGATATGCAGGAGTCTATATATAATGGATATCTTCATGGCTGAAGAACTCAAAGCAAAGTCTTACAGACATGTGACAACTCAAACCAAAGATCTTAATATCTGAGAAGCCTGGGGCTGCTTTATTTCCCCAAGAGTTGGGCAGAGAGCTATACAGAGTATACCTAAAGCATATGGAAGGAAGTAAAATGCACTAACTGGATTGCATTTATAATTGGATGTAACTTTTTTTTCATGTTTTGGTCTGGTTTTGTGGGTAAGAAAGTACTTGCACAATCCTGCCTGGGTCCTCATGAAACATACGCTACCCAGTCTAGTTTTCTAGAGCACCTGAGTACTCTCACAACCAACTGAACTCGATACATAGGAAGGAAAAAGTGGTCAGAAACTTCAATACAAATGCTATGTTTTGTATCCTGACTGCTGAGAGACTGGTGTTTGGTTTCATTGTTCATCAAGTTTGTATTGATAACTACTTAAGCTATACTAATGACTCCCACATATGATTTTCCTAACAATCTACAACAAGGCATGAAATCTACTATTTATGGTAGGACCTATTTGTGGTAGGACCCACCCATGAAATCAGGCAACTTTGTCCAGAATTTTTTAAGTAATACTATCATAAACATTATGGTAAAGTATGCAATAAAAATGCAATTGTACCATAATATCCACAGAGTATGTATTAATGCAACCATTAAACAGAATAGCACTGCCACAACATTAATACATTTTAGATTATAGTAGCAGAATTAATACACATTAGGTTACAACATTTTCCTACAGTAATTACAGGAATACTACATTATCCATAAAAAACTGCCATCTGCCTTCGAGAACCCAATTTATCTACCCTTTCAGAGAAGCAGGAGCATAGCTGGCCTCTCTGGAGAGGGCTCCAGCTGAGGAGCAGCAATAGGCATTTCAAGAAGAGCCAGAGGTTTACAAGCCAGTGTTTTGGTGATACTCTTTGGAGCAGTGTAGTAGCACTGACATGGTACTCTTGGGAAATGGCTCTTTGGGAAATGTTTGCTGCTGAAGCAGTCTCTCCTGGGAGCTGTGGATGCCTGGCACTTCTGTATTCTCTAACTTCTGTTCTCAGCCAAAAAAAATCTGATGAAAATGCTGGAGGACAGGACAGGAGGAGTTTTGCTTTGTGATGGTGAGAGGCAAAGGCGTTTGCAGATTAATTTACCTGATTAATGTTGATCCTGATCAATGAAGATGATGAAAGGCCATAAACTCCTCCTGAGGAGGTTCAGGGCTTTTCAGCTTACAGAAAAAGCATAAATATTCATTTCCCTAATAATATAAACTGAAAATCTTCATTTGACCAGTTTTAAGGGCTGTCCTAAATCCTGGCCAGAAGCAATCCTCATTCCCTTAGAATTTCAGTTCTCAGGACAAATGAAATGACAGCCTGATGGGTCTGATGGGTCAACCCTTTTGGGACTGAACTGAGCATCTCCTGCCGCCAAATGGAGGGTCTTTGTTTCTCATTGCATGAAATGGAGAACTCAATCCCACAGAGAGTATGTTCACAATGGAATAGGCCTGCCAATGAAATGGATTTCTGATTACACCAACTGGAAAAGTAAAAACCATTTTTCACAAAACTACAGGAAAAATACTCTTTTCAATACAAAATATTTTCTACTGTGTGCAGAACAATGAAGAGGCACTGGGTTGAGCCACATGAAAATTCCAGGAGGGTAAGAAACATGTTACATGACCTGGAGAGCCAGGTTCTCCATTCCAGAATCAAAAATTCCCATGTTTGACTCCAGTTATTTTTATGTCCCTCATCTGTAAGACATCCAAATCAGTAGCTCAGGACTTTCTAGTGCCTGAAAAATCTTGCATGATATTAAAATGCTAGACATGTGCAAATACCATTAATTACTAACTGAAGTAATTTTTCTTCTGAGTCTCTCAGAAAAACTTTCTACTTCCATTTTCTAGATGAGTACTTCTTAAATGGGCACTGCATTTCCAGAGCAGAAACGTGATGGGGCTGGGTCAGCTCAGGCATGGGCTGGGCTGTGAGAAAGTTTTATAACAGAGGACAAAGCTTTGCTACATCCGTGATTTACCCCTTGCACTCAAATGTCCTTCTCCACTTCCAAAAGGAATCTGAAACACATCTCCTTCCCTCCTCCTCTGAAGAGGCAAGTGACAGAAGCAGCTGAGTTGAGGACAGTGATGAGCATGATATGGAGTCAGTTTGCCCTTTCCTTCTCTTCTCAGTGCTCCCTGCTAACTCCTATGGAGTGTTCACTGTATCCCAGCCACATCCAAAGGATGCTTCTTGGCAGGGAAACTACTGTGAGAAAGGGCAAGCAGGTGAACGTGAGGAAATGACTGAGTTAGGAATGAAGCTGCAAAGGCAACTAAGGCCCTCTGGACTCAGGTGGCATCTCTCCACTCCATCCCTGCTCCATATCCGAATGTAAAACTGGTTCTCAAAGGAGAGAGGCAGAGACAGACAGTATTGCAAAAAAGAGAAAGACAGTCAAGTAAAGCAACTCTGAACAATATCTGCTCCAAGAGAATTTTACCCCTATAACTATCACTGGCAAGCCTCTAAAGCATAAAAAAGTCCCAGGATGCAAATTGTGTCCTTCACACCCAGGAACAATTCCCTCCCTGGCTGTTACTCAGTTGATAACAACACATCCTGATATGCAAGGAGAGTTGATGTCCTGAAATAAACTGTGTGCCTGAACTAGAGTAGCTCCCTACCATGGTATGAGAACACTCAGGAAGACTCAGGACACTAAAAACTGTACAGGATGCTGAGCTGCTCCAGGCAGCCAATGGGGAAATCCCACATCCCTCGTGCTGCAGAGCACTGCAAGGATGCCCTTGTGGAGTGCTCCTGTTCTATCCAAGTTTATGCTCGCCCTTGGGAGATGAGGTGAAGCACACACCCATACCTAGCTCAGGTAGCCCCAACTCACCCATTATTCTCCCCACTGCTTGAAAGTGTTTATCTGAATCACAGAACCACAGAATATTCTGAGTTGGAAGGGACCTCTAAGATCATCGAAGTCCAACTCCTGGCCCTGCACAGGACAGCCTCAAAGATCACGCCATGTGCCTGAGAGAGTTGTGCAAACACTTCTTGAACTCTCTCAGGCTCGGTGACCACTTCCCTGGGGAGACTGTTCCAGTGCCCCACTACTGTTTTTCTAATATGTAATTGAAACCTCCCCAGAACAGCTTTATGTCATTACCTTGGATCCTGGCACTGGCCACAAGAGAGAAGAGATCAGTGTCTTCCTCTCCCCCTCATAAGAAAGTTGTAACTGCAGTGAGGTCTCCCTTCAATCTCCTCTTCCCCAGGCTGAGCAAGGCAAGTGACCTCAGCCATTCCTCATACTACTTGACCTCAAGGCCCTTTATCATCGTCGCCCTCCTTTGGACACTCTCCAATAGCTCCTTATATTTCTTACATTGCAGTGCCCAAAACTGCCCCCAGCACTTGAGGTGAGGCTGCCCCAGCTCAGAGCAGAGCAGGGCAATCCCCTCCCTTGCCTGGCTGGTGATGCTGTGCCTGATGCACCTCAGGACACGCTTGGCTCTCCTGGCTGCCAAGGCACTGCTGACTCATATTCAACTTTCTGTTGACCAGGACCCTCACATCCCTTCCTGCTGCACTGCGTTCCAGCACTTCATTCCCTAGTCTGTACACACACCCAGGGTAACCCCATCCCAGGCACAGAATCCAGCACTTTCACCTGGTGAACTGCATGTGGTTGGTGGGCTCAGCCCTCTGATTTGTCCAGGTCTCTCTGCAGGGCCTCCCTGCCTTTAAGGGAGTCAACAGCTCCTCCCAGCTTTGCATCATCTGCAAACTTGTTTAGTATCCCTCCCAGTCTTGCATCCAAGTCATTAATGAAGATGTTAAAGAGCACAAGGCTGATTATGGAGCCCTGTGGAACCCCACTAGTGACAAGTCACCACGCTGATGTCACACTGTAACTGTGACTCTGATGTCACTGCAACTCTTTGTGCCTGACCTGTGAGCCACCTGCTCACCCATCACACCACGATGTGTTTATCCAGCTGTGTTGGACATTTTGTCCAGAGGAATCCTGTGAGAGACAGTATCAAAAGCTGCATTGAAATCCAAAAATATTACATCAACTGGCTTCCCTTGATCAGATAGGTGGGTTACCTTGTCATAAAAGGAAATCAGATTTGACAGATTTCAAGATGGGAAGCTTTCAGGTGACCTACAGCCAGTCACATCCACAACACACAAAGACCCCACTTCACTGGCTCCTTCTGGGGAGAGAAAAAATTAGAGGAGAAAGAAGGTGGGCCCCTTTAACAGACAGATATAATTAACCATTCCAACTATTTATCAAGGTTTCTCAGGCATTTCCAACCATGGTAATTTTAAATCAAGGTTGGATGCTTTATTTCTGAAATAAATGCTCTTGTTCAAACAAGAATTATTTCAGGGAAGTTTGATAGTATATGTTGTAAGACGAGGTCAGACTAGATTATCACAGTATTCCCTTCTGGCATTATAATCTATGAATCTATAAAAGAGAAAGGATTTAATTGATGAAGTTTAGCCCCATTAGCCCCTCATTACCGGATGACATTCTCATCATTACTCTCTGACTCCAAATGACTATAGATCCAAATTCAACCTTTTCTCTCCCATTTTATATACATTTTATATCTATGATATACACACATGGTTTCAAGGGATTATAAAATCCACCCTTTACCCATCCCCTGCATTAAGTACATGGAAAACATTACAGATTTCAGAATTATCCTATTGGCAGGGCTCTGACACTTTTCTTTTTCCTCAAAAGGAAGCATTTTTTTCAGTAGATTTCCAAAACAAAGGAAAGGAAAATTGATTCAGAAATTGCTGTAATCTAGGGGTTTGCAGTAAATCAGGTGCAAATGCCATGCCCAGGTAGATTATATAAGTTACTCTTTTTTTGGCTCAGTGATAACCTTAAATAGACACCCTCATCTGGATATGGAGATGATCATAACACTGCTACCACGGAATAATGACTTACAAGTCATTGTTGAAGCCTAGTTTACATTGTTTACATTTCATTGTTGAAGTCTGGTTTGGGATATCATCTAAATTCTCATCAGCAATTTTCTTACATCCATTTTTAATCCTCTCTCCCCCTCCAAGTTTGCAAAAGAAACCAGGAATAATGGGAAGTCTTTAGACAGTCCATTAATTTTATACTGACTCTTATCAAGTAATTCCAATTAATTTCTCTGGCATTTACTTCACTTTTTAACTACTCCTTTCCAAATTCCATCCTCAGATAAGAAACAGTACTTAAGAAACTGGACTGTAGCGGAGGTGATATTTCATCTAGCATCATTACAGGCAACAAAAGAAAACAATCTGTTGAGTTCACTTCTGTTTGGATTGGCCTGCTGCTGAAAAACTAATGTAATTTAAGGATATCTGAGACATGGAGTATTATAGATAAAGAAAATGCAGATGAAATATTGAGTTGACAGAAGTCAATTGCAATGCTGTTAATTTTATTTCATTCCAAGCATAGTCTTTACCCCATCCCTTCTCTTTATTTCATAGTGCTATTTTAACTTTTAGTAAATAAGAACTATTAAGAGCAAATGTGCAATATATATTTTTAAATGTTAAAACAAAGGTTTATGGAGACAATTCCTTCAGGTACCAATAGAACTGTCTTCAACCTTTGGAAACAGGCTGTACCTTCTTGATGCTCAACAGCAGTCAGCACTGGCTGCCTCATGCCCTTGGCTGCCTGGGGGTTAATAAGGCAACAGGCAGCTCTACAACAAGATACATTCACCAAATGGAGGGCACACAGCCAAAGCCTTGTCTTTATTTTTCTCTTTTCCAAATTAGAAGTGTTTTTTCTCTCTTTCTCGAATGAGCAACTGAAGAATGAATCTGTGCCCCATTTTCAACAGTTTGCTTCTCAGAAGAACAAAGTAAAGAAAGATATTTATAGCTCAAATCTAAAGTAAACCATACCTGAGAAGCCGGATTAGACAAAAAGTCCTTTTTTATCTGAGGTTTTTGCTACAGATTAGGGAGGATTAAGAAAGCATGCTGCTCTCACTGTCGTGTGAATGACTGCAGCAAAGTGGAAGTTTTAGCAGGCTCCCATTAACACGAAAGGCCAGCAATGCTTAATGGTAGGCACAAAAGAAGGTTTTCTATCAGTCTGTGTCACTTCCCAAGAGCTGACAACAGAGAGAGTTCAAAACAAGTAGTTTGGGTTAATAGTGTACTTGCATGTAAATACATAAAAGCTTCAGTGCTGTAAAGCTAATTTAAAAAAGGACACTTCTCTTTATAGTTCCCGTGAGTATAATAGAAGCTATGATATTCCTTCTACCATAATGTACGTTTCATTAAAGAGCTGGAGCTATAATTGTCTACATCAGTACGTGGCGGCAGACTGGATAAATTGTCCACATAAATTGCTTAATACAACTCTGATCTCTGTTCCAGAGCACTGGTGGCTCCTACAACTGCATCAGTGAGTCCTACCTGAGGTTATGCCTCCACCTGCAGCTCCACAAGGCCTCAGGTGGACTGAGAACAATCCCTAACCCCCAAAACCACCTGGTGCTGAACTCCACAAACAACACCACATTAAACATTTAAGCTCATTCCCTGTGTTCCACAATGGACACAACTACATGCCAGTAATAGTGCAGATTTATGTGACAACTATGTATATGAAGTGATATGCAGGCTATAACCATTCTTAATAAATCAATAAAGTCAACTGAAAAATTAAACTGAGCATGTGTGGAACATCTGACAGCAAATATATTTCTGTCTCTTAAGAGCTGTCATTTCCATTGCAATTTACTGCCTAACCTGCAAGAGGGTTAAATCAGAAAAGTGAACAAAGCAAGAGAAGAGGTCTCAGAAAGGAAGTACCATCATTGAATTGCAATTTACCAGTAAATCAGGATGGGAGGAGGGAATTTTTGTCCTAATAGGGCTGTTACTTTTTTTAAGGGCAGTTTTGTCTTTAACTTGAAGTTAACATTCATTAATGGCAATTTTAGGACTGTACTAAAATATAAAACATACTACAATTGTAGGAATGTAATTTCATTGGTTTAAGTTTTCTGTGCACTATTCCTCATAATATATGAATCAACTTAGTGGATAGGATACAAAGAATCTCCTTTTTAAGCAAAAGAGAAAAGAGGGAAATCTTAGAGACAATGTGTAGACTCAGCACTCTCACAACTGAGTTTTTTTGTCTTAACCAAAGACAAAAATTGACATTCTACAGCACATCTTTGCATGAAAGATCTATGTTTGTCCATTTATCATCCTGAAGCAAAACAGAGAATAGAATCATTTAGAATGTAAAGTCTCTCAAATGCTACATAAATGTAGCAATGAAAGGTGAGCACTCATACACAGTACATACATAAACATATTTATAAGAATGCTACCTCAGATAAACACCTCTAGTGAACATGTGAAAGTTTACTGTTGTTAGTTCACAGTGTTTCAGGCCAGAGAGCAGTAACAAAGTAGGCAGCATATGTACCACATTTATATGCACCAGGATATTAAATGCTGCTTCGGGAGCACCTTTACAAGCCTCCATATTCTCTGCCCTCTTTTGTGGAAGTTATTGCTGCATTAGATGTTGTTGAACATATTTGATATGAAAGCATTGTCTGTTTGCTACCAGTATCTAACGAGTATCTCCCCTAGAGTTGCCAGCAAGGTGCTGATTAATTAACTGAAGTAGTGAAGCTGAATCGTACAACAGCTGTTTAGAGAATTGTCATTACCTCAGTCTCTTCCCCCATCTATTAATTCCCTTGTAGTGTTACTACAAAATTGTAAATTTGGGAAACTTTCTGTTGCTCCTACCTTCACTTGTCCACGCTCCATACCAAAGGGAGAGGCAGCTGGTCAAGGCTTATTTATAAAAAGAGAAGGGAAGCAAAAAAATAGGGGAAAATAAGAAGATAAACTTCCTGTAAGTCACAGCTCTGCTGTCACTTGTCAATAGCGGCTGACAATAGATGGTCCTCCAGGCAGAATGTCAAAACAGGAATCACATATATCCTCTGCTGATTGAGAAGTTCAGCAATCTGACAGCCCTTCCCTGGGACTGCTGCATGTCCCAGGGAGGTGGCTCAGCTCTACAGGCCAGCAGTGGCTCAGATAAGGGTGGCTAAGTAGCCACAGCCCACTCCCATGGCGTAACAGCACTTGGCAGAGGATCCCAACCTGCGGACCTCAGCTGGCCCGCCAAATAAAGATGATTATTCAGGGGAGTATAATCAGTATTAAGTGGCAGACGGAGGGGTGGGGGAAAGTGTTGATAGGACACACATTTCTCATTGAAACACACAGGATTTCTGCACTTGGAACATCTGCAGATTCCAAAGAAGAAGGTGCGATGACCATTTTTTTCATTGTAACCTGAGAGAAATTAATGCAAGGCAAGGCTTGGCACACTCTCCTTGGGCTGATCACCTGAGTAAGCTCGGCTTATTCCACTTGACATGCTCTGCTGTGACACGCTAGAGATCGAAACATTAACACCAGCTGCATCTCTAACTGCTACTCTCTGCAATTTAATTTAATATTATGCTTCTTTACATAGGCCTCGCTTTATTATGCTTGAGAATTATGAAGACTAGAAATTACACATGTGATTAAACACCATCTAATCACTCCGTGTACTAAATAAGCCAAACTGCATTGGAAAATAGATCAGGTACAATTTTGGTGTGAAACAAATGAATGCAGGAATGTACTGCATTGATATAGATGGAGCATCTGCCTCGTGATAAAATTAAGTCTTGTGACAGAAATAAATCACTGTAGGGGAGAATGCAAACCATTATCCAATAGGATTTTCTCTTTTCTTCTTATGTGACGGGAGTTATTGGATTCCCTGATGTTAGACAGCCAAGTGCATCCATGATATGATGATAAATCACGAAGGCTACACAATTTGAAATTTAACAGCTACTTATTTTTGAGATGTTAAGATAAAGGGAAAAAATACTTTGATTTCTGCAAGTAACTATTAAATTGGGAATCTCCTTTTCTGATAATCTGATACTCTGTTACTCTGTCATATCATCAAACAATGCCAGCAACCAGCAGTGGGTAGAATAGATTTTAGACTGAGATGAATACAGGAACCACTTATCTTTCTTTTTTTCTTTTCCAATATTCACAGTTTTATCTAAAGAACACCATTTAAAGGTTACTGTTGACATAAGAATGTACTGTTCTTACTACATTTTCATTTTTGCATGAATATGTACTTAAATGGAGGGGGGAAAAAGGGTTTTGTTGCTACTTTCCACATTTGAATGAAAAAATCCATACACTATGTTAAAAATACAGAATAAATAATGGAACTTCAGCATGTATAGTGGTTGATAAATGTGATTCACAAAACATACCTTCATGTTTTAATAGCTTTCCATTGTTAGAAGCATGCTATTAATTAGTGGAAAAATGGATTCATCTATCCAGGGTGTACTTGTATTTCTTGCCTTTAACCCTTTTTTCACTGTCATGACTTTTTGGCTATTACCTCAAAACATTTAGCAAGTGCTGGAAGGGATGTGACTGTGGGAAAATGACTACGAGGGATTTCTGTAGGTGCATTCTTAAGCAAACCTGTGAGAAATGCCACTTAAAACAAGAATCACAATTAGATAAACTATGAGTTTATGATTACAATGCAAAAGAACAGATGAAGGTAAGGAGTATCAGTATAGCACTGTTAAGCGAAGTGTCAATTTGGTGGCCTTTGGTGGAAATACAGCAATAACCTAAACCAAATGGTCTTGCAGGTAGGCAGTGATGTCACCCTTCAGGCACAGTGTCTGAGCATGGCTGTCACTGGGAAGGCACTTTCTCCAAGCAGCCTCTCTGCAGCCTGACCTGAGACAAGCTGGGAGGGAGGGTGGAGGGGAGAAAGCACTGAATGTTGATCACTTGTAATTATGGTAATCTCCATCAGGAGCTTTAACTGCTCTAAACTGTGGCTGTCTTCAGACAGACCTAGCTCCATGAGACAGCCCTTACCATGAAAGGCCTTACAGAAATGCACACTGCTCTGGCTGGGTACCAGCTGTAAGGAGCCTGTGGCGCACAGACGCGGGTGCTTCACACCGGGGAAGGAGCTGCCCTAACTCTACTACGAGCTGACAGCAGCAATACCATTGGCAGACCCCTTCCTGCACAACACAGAGCAAGCTTAAAATCACAGGCTAGCCAAGGGCGTTTCCTCACAGACGAAGCAAGGAAAAACCAAGATGTTTTTAATTACCTGTCCCACACTGTTTGAGAAGCACCGTGCTGCACAGGTGACAGCTACTTATTATTTGACATCCTTTGGCAGACAAGGACATGATAACTGGCACTTGCTGATGTACCTCTGGACAGGGAAGGCATCAGAGCAGAGAGTTAAGCATTCCCATAACATTCTATGTTAAGAAATCCCAATACACACTGATTTCTGCAAGAGACATGAAGGAGGAAGGCAGAAGATAAAGCAAGCACACCAGCCATTCAAGGCTTAGTCTGGGCAGGAGAAGTTTGCATCCAGGAAGAAAGTTTTTCCCAAATTTCCAGCACACAAGTAAATTCACACTAAGGTAGTGAGCCCACTGACTGTAACATAGCCCTGCATCCAGCCTGACAGGAAACAAATCTCTCTTGGTCAACAACCCCATACAGCATGTGCTTCCAGATATACGGTGTAGGCAAAAGCAGGTTGTTTAGATCAAGTACCATAGCTAAAAGCCATGATTATTGTTTGGAAGAAAAAGTGGACTTTCTCTAGTCATGTCTGCAACCTTCTCTTTTACCTCTTTAGCAGACAAGTTTGACAGATATGTTCAGAAAGAGCGAGTTTTAAGTGACTAGACTGCATTAGATTATCCTATTTGTATCACTATAGGTGTAAACCTTCCAATAACTTCATAAACTAACTTATTTTTAACCCTGAAATAGTGGCCTACCCTTAAAGGACAAGTCTCTTAGAGTTGCAACACCAAAGCCATCAAGAGTTTTAGACCTGACAAAGCAAGAGCAATGCCTGATGTAAGTATAATTACCTGTCTAAAGCACACACAACTCCCAAAAACATTGTTTGTGTTGTTGTAACACAAATGTTGAAATCAAGTGCTCAAAAAGGCAGGGAACACAGAGCTTGAATAGATTCTTCAATCTTATTTTTGTCTGTGCTTATGCCTTTCAATAATTTTTATTTCTTTAATTAAACTAATAAACACCATTAAGAAGTCTCAACAGGAAATACCATAGGTTGACACAAGAACATTATTATCATGCAGTGCTATGCATAGAAAGAAACCATAACAGTACCAGAAAACACTGAGATTTTTAACTCATGCTTGCTGAAAATTATTCCATCTCATGGGGTTTTTTGTGCATTTTGATTGTGGTTCTTCAGTTCTGTGCAATGACTACCCCTTGCAATCACCTCCCGTGGCTGCACCAACCTGAGCCCCGGTGAGAGCCCCAAACCAGCCAGCTGCAGGGAGATGGAATCATGCTGCTGTGGAGCCATGGGGGGAGCCATGGGGGGAGCCATGCTGCCATGGAGCCATGGGGGGAGCCATGGGTGGAGCCATGCTGCCATGGGGCCATGGGGGAGCCATGCTGCCATGGGGCCATGGGTGGAGCCATGCTGCCATGGCATTCCGTCCCTGGGGTCCTCTCCCACTCTGCCTCCCATTACCACGGTCAAATTCCCATGAAAGCAAAGCCAGCTAACTTAAGAGTCACCTCAAAGCTTAGTCCCACCTCAGAATGGGGAAAGTAGTGTCAACCACTCTAGTGTTTGGACTTTCAACATCACTCTGAAACCTGGGATAGCAGGATACTGTATTTGCAGGCAGCCTACAAGCCCTACGCCACCAAAGTAACTCAGTTCCAACACCACTCTTACATCTACTAAATTTAGCCTGCCAGCTCAGGAGCAGAGATGTGTTTTCTTGCAGATCCTTCATTTAGATATCTTAGAGTAAGCTTAGCTGGAAGACTGGATGGTGAGATGGGCCATGGTGGAAATTGGTGTGAGATAACCTTTTTAATCTACTATAATCAATATATCAATGGAAAAATCTGAAGAGCAAGAGGAGAGAAGATGAATACATGCATAGCAAATTGCATTTCAAATTATTTCCACAGAAAGTTTAGGACTAAATTTGTTTTAACACCCATCTATAAAATCAGGGCATAAAGCAACCAGTATTTTATCACCAAGAGCATTCAAGTTTGGTTGCCCTTCAGAAATGAGGAAGATCAGACTATAATAGCTTTATATGTGAAAACAGTCTTTGATTGACAGAATCTAATCATTTGAAGGGCAGCAAACCCACATTAGGAAAGCAGAATTCTCTGTTCAAGTTCTGGCTTGCAACATCTATTAGCATCTTAACATATGTCTGTATGAGTTTTTGCTAACTGAACACATTATTATTCTGTTACTGTGGTAGAAAAATAGCAACCTTTCTTTTCTGTGATAAAAAATATGGGGGTACTTTTCCTGTAGTTTATATATCTTACACTATAGGTCATTTTTAAAGGGTTTTCTTTTTTAGGTCCACCATTTATCTTTTTACTCTGAGAAAAAGCTAGTTTGTTTAGCACAACAAGACCTTCACATAACTTTCCGGTATCAATTATTACTGCAACGCAGCAACTCCCGTGTGAAAGGTTTCCTGTAATGTGTCTTGTGCAGACAAACACAGGGGAAAAAAAAAAAAAAAAGACAAAGTACACATAACCGTCTTGCTGTCTATCTTACAAAAATACCTACAAGCAAAGAGAATTAATAGGAAGTTTGATCGTGGAAACAAGGCTTTGTACTGGCAGCCCAGCATTAACACTATAAAACTGCAAACCAAAAAAAACCTGAAACAAAAACCATGATGAGGCATGTTTTTCAAAAAAAGGATTTTTTTTGGTAGGACTTCGTGTGGAGGTTTTCTGTTAAATATGTATAAGAATAATAAGCATTGAAGGAGCCTATACAGAATCTTGTGTACATGAAGAGGTGTTGAGACTGGGAAGAGGCTGTTTCTTGTGGTGTGTGTTTCTATTGTTGGCTTTGTGCTGGTGTCCCCTAGAAAGCAAAACCAAGCACAAGTGTCTCATTCTGGGAGAACGAAGTATTTAGGTTGATTGCATGGGAATAAGACTCTGTTTTAAATCCAGCAATCACCCCACGATATGAGCCCCTCCAGGCTGATACATCAGGACTCATCAAGAAGAAACTAAAGAAAGGTGAGGGCATCTGCCACAGCCCAAAGTTGGAAGAAGCACAGAGACTTCTATGACAGGAAAATAAAAGAAGAAAATACATACTGGTTTTGTGAAATAGTACTGGGACACAGGTTTGGGGCAACAACTTGAAATTCCAGTATTGCTGAGCACACAGGTTAACCAGGAACTTGGAGCCTGGGCAACTGGGCTGGCGTTGTGGCGTACATTTCATGTGAAACATGCTGCAAACTCTACCTTTTAGAACAATTATTGCCTTTTTAAGGACAATTATGTATTATGTACGATGTATAATTTATTCTGGAGGTTACTGGTTTATAAAAGAGTCGTGGGCAAACTGCCAAGTTATCATCTGAACTGTAGTTATGAGTAATAACAAGGGTTATAATTTACATTCATACACTCTGTTTTAAGTTAATGAGCTATCCAGTATGAAACCCAGCACTTGCCTTTTTGTTTCTGTGCTTTCTTATATTCATGAATACAGCTTGGTTTTATAATTTGCCTCTTAAATTTGTGGCACCCTAAATACTTTAGACTAAACTGTCAGGGGAGTGACCATTTCCCTGAACAGAGACACCACAGTGTGCTGACCCACAGCTCTTACACAAAGACCTCAACATTTGTACTTGCTCTGGTCAAAAACAAAATACTACCAGGACAATAGGAATGTACCTTTGTCTTTAGAATAAAAAAGTAAAAATCTTTCTCTGGGGTATTTCCATTTCCAATTGGTCACCAGCCACCAGGACAAGGTGCTTCAATGCAGCATTTCATCCACAGTGCTGTTCCTCAAGTAGCCTGGCACTCAGCTGCAGCACTGGGGACGAGCCATGTCCTGGTACAGGACTAATGGAAGTTCAGCCTTCTGGCCTAGGGGAAAGGATGCCAGTGACAGAGCCACACTGTCACTGCACTGAATTTTCCCAGCTGACCGGATAGCTCTTTTATATTAAAAACCTGGAATACAGGTTTTCAACCTGCAGTGAGAGACTGCAATAACACACCTGGTAAACCACCTTTTTCTTTCTGGCAATGCAGCAATAAAATAGAGTTGAACACCTAAGACGAGATTGAAATCAAGGAGGTAACAAACTCATTGAGCTCAACTGAGAAAAAGCTTCCAAGATGTCCTGGCAAAATATTAAGAGACAAAATTAATATGAAGGACAGGAACAGAAGGGCAGAAGATACATAAAGGCTTGTTGTTAACAAGGCCGCTTACGTCTGTCACCAGACAATAATATCTATAAATCCTGAGCCAGACTTTGAATGTAAGCCTGGCAGGATCACCAAGCCTAACTTGCTCTTCATACCCATGGTACTGCTAATGGTAGCCCAGTGGTACCTGCACTTCCCATAAGAAACTCATAATCACTTCCTCTTCCCTTAGAAGAAGTAACAAATTATTAAGTCCTTGGCACATACAAAAGAAGCAGTAATTATTAGATGATGCCAGGCTAGACTTTTCATCAGTGATCTTCCAGTCATGGTTCTAAAGTGCTACTGCAGAGCCAAGTATTCATTAACTGAAAATTAGTGCTTGGTGATGGACCAAGTCTTTTCTCATCCTAACTCAGTAACACCAGTGTATGAAAGAGATGAGATCAAACACTAGTCAAGAAAAGGAGGGCGGATGTAAGCATGGCAGAAATTTCAAGACAAGTTGGTTTACTTGATTTTTGCTTATTCCTCTATCTGAGGTTTTATTTTATCCTCTCAACCTGAGGACTCGGCTGACCTACCTGAGGTGCGGGCAGCTGGAGGATCCCCCTAAGTTAAGGAGAGCCAACTGCAGAGTGTAATTCTTTCCAACTGAAGACCTAAAGACAGCTCTGCAGGTACCACATTCTGTCCACTGACTACTTAGGGACTCAAAGACTGTTCCATGGTGGAATGGACCCAGGTTTGACACCTTCCCGTTCAAAACTGTTGAAGCCATTGTCTCCAAGTAGAGGTAAAAGCTGTGTCTCAGCCATTGCTCACACTAAAGCAAGAAAATAACTGTTTCAGTAACAGCCTCAGGGGAAGAGACAGATGAATGCACAGAAGTGGAATTCACCTCTATACAAAAATAGGCTTTCTTCTCCAGCTTTCCCAGTGCTGTGGCAGCCCTGTGGACCCATGGCAAGCCTGAGAGTAATGCTTAGGCAGCAAGAATGCACACTCTGGACTCAATCCTCCTGTTGTTTTACATTTTCATAACACAAGGTGAATGAAGGAAGCTGGATGCTTTCTTCTGTAATGTCCGTGTTCCAGATTAAATCTCTTTCACACAGTTACTGGATTACCCACTGTCCTTTTTGTCCTTTTGCTTTAAAAGATTTGCTAGTTACTATTGCTGTATTTCCACAGGACAAAACCTTCTCTTTCTATGCAGCCTTCTACAAGCAAAGCAGTTATTTTAGAGCCCTACAACCCAGGCATGAGAAAATGGGAAAAAAGGATTTTCATGAAGAAATGAAGGATCACAAGCCTTCCAGAAGACAAGGTCAAGGGCTTTACGTTTAAAGAACTCACTAAAAAAGTGCCTAATCCAGAATATTTTTCTCTGCTTGCTAGCTTTTGAATAGAGACTTTAGGGCTTTGGAGGTTTCTCAAGACTTACTACTACTCCTGTTCCACACACAGTCAAACATCATGAAATACTCACTAGAAACGTGGAAAACACTTCTTACTGGAACCCAGACACACTATGCTTGAAAAACAATGCAGTGATGAGAAAGATCTACCACAGAGCTGCCACATCCTCTGGCTTCATCACCACCAGGGGAGATGTAGGAGCTGGTCAGTTGATGCTCCCTGAGGCTTTCAGCCTCCCAGCCCAGTCCCATTTGTCAGGACTCCGTGCTGCTCACTGTCAGTGCTGCTGTGGGAGTCCTCCAGAGAGTCATTTACAAGAGGAGACACTACACCTGACAATAAGCCTATGAAAGGCATAGTGGACACAGTCAGTATTAGGCTAACAGCTCTAATGAACCCCAGCTGCTTCAAAGCAAAGAAGTAAATTTTGACATGATGGAAGGATGAATGAAATCTGGGAGCAGCAAGAGCAGAAAAGCATAGGAATGAGGGAGGAGAAGGGCACCCCTGAATTTTGCAAATTGGTCATGTCCACTAGGAGTGCAGCTGGCTGCTCCTTAATCAGAGAAACCCTGAACCTACTATCATTTATTTGGTTTCCTGAGCAGTAATTGCTTGAGAAGCATGTTGTCATAAATAGCTCCTTGATGGTCGTCCCACTCAGAGCTGGCTACTGCTGGAGCAGCAGAGAATCCTGCCCTGTACTTCTGATGTTTACTTTTAAAATGTAAGAGCAACAGAAACACCCAAACCACCCGTGTTGGCAAAAAAGGCTTACTAAATTGTTAACAGGCACTTTCTAAATATAAACATAGAAATATTTATAGGTTAGAAAGATATAAATACAATTTATATTAAACTGAACCGCTTAGCTTTTGTTTCTCAGCACACAAGATGCCTGTATTCATACACGTGGCAATATGTGATAAAAAAATACAATTTTTTAAATGAAAATTAAATAAAAATGTAAACTTAATTCCTCCCATGATAATTGCATAGTGGGGATGTATTAGGACCCATCTTATCCCCAGTCTGCTTAGCTATAAAAACACAGGTCATCAGTCACTCTTCTCTGTTACTCAAATTACAATATGGCAATTTTTATGTCACTTGTATTACTCCACTTTAGATAGGTTTAGTAGGAGCCCACCTAAATATTAATGTCCTCCACTGATGCTCTTTATTACCCTAAACCAGCTTCAGTGCCTGACTGCAACACCTAGCTGTCATCATTCCCAAAAGCAGGACCAGCTGCAGAGTGATGCCACTTTCTCAGAAACTCATTTCAAACTTCCACCAAACATTTTGCCACTTTTCAGCCTAGGCAACTACTTGGGATTCTGCCTTTCATTACCCAGGATGTCTAGATCAAGCCCTTTGTTAAGAGCTCACATGACTAATTTAAGCTGGCTTGAGGGTCAAAGAAAGAAGATATTTAGAGAACAGTTGTAAAACCAAACAAGGAAGCAGATGGAGTTTCTGTAACTACAATTACCCTGATACTGTAGGGTCAGACTTTGCTGGAATAAAGACACACAGCTGAGGGGTAAATGCACACTTTACATCCAGTCTCATGGAACACCAGTGAATGTGGTAGCTTTGGTAGCTTTATCAGTCACACCATGGTACTGCCACTGCAGGGGAAGTGTCATGAGCCTCTTAGAGCAGAGAAAGACATTAGTAAAGAAAAACACAGGTAGGTGAATGCTTTCTAAGTGATGGTACTGGCACAGTGTCTCAGTGGTGCTCACTGAATGCCCTTTGCTGGTGCTGGTATTGCCCACCCATGCAGCTGTTCCTGAACCCTGGCATGAGCCTGGCTGCCTGCTTGCATCTGGGACAAAGATAAAACATGCTGCCCTGGTCTTACAGAGTAGCAGCTGGTTCAGCAGTACTGGTAGACTACCCCAAATTTCCCTGATTTCGATAATTCTGTGCAATTGTGTTTGAACTGCTGGGAAAAATACCTGAAATGAAACCATTTTCAAGTTCTCTCCCTCCCCACAGCAGTGCAGCTCCGTATCCATGCCTCTATAAAGGTAGAACAAAACAAGATTCAGCAAAGTGTTTAAAATGTCACAGGTTACTTTTTTCATATTTCTACACAGATGTGAATTCTTTGCAAGATGTAACCAGGCTTCTCCTTCACCCCAATTTATGAAAACTTCCATTTAAAAAGAGGGGAAGGAAATCATGCCTTACGCTGCCCCTAAATGTCAGTCAACCTTAAGACTAGGGAACCGGTCTCTGCTTTTCAAATGTCAGTAAGACTTCTCATAAAAAAAACATGGTTGAGATGTCTGTATAGTTCACATGCTGTATGATCTCATTTTCAAATATTTCTGATCTTTCCTTTCTTTCACGGTTTGGCTGTCAGAGTAAACCAATTCACAGTTCCCTCCCATCTGCAGCTCCACCATAAAAACAGTCATATGCTCCCTGATATCTCCATCTTTTAACACTGGCTTTTTTAGCTTTTTTCCCTCTTCCCTTCCCCCCCCCTCCCCCCCCATTTTAAACAATACCCTAAAGTTAGACCTTACACCTCAAAAAGAATGCTATAAAAATAAACAAAAGACCCAGGACAAAAACTGAACATGAAAGTTGTTGAAGATACTGTTTCTTGACAAATAGCCTCTCCAAACATAAATTTTCCAAAACATCTTAAACCTTTTCTCTACATCATCCACATAGGACTGTAAACGGAATACAGCCAAGGAACTGCAGGCTAATTGAAAAATCATTCACTTGAGATACGTTAGGTATCACACTCCAGTTCTATGAATGTATACAGAAACTTGACACAAGTGACATCCTCCATGAACTAAGCAATTGACTAATCAGCAAACTCAAAAGGAAAATAATCTTTTTTTTCCTCCTTTGCATTGTTGAAATTTGCATTTAATAATTCAAATAAGATTAAAAACTACAACAAGAACAACAACAAAAAACCAACAAAATAAAACAAAAAGGTCACGATACAGTGTGACACTGATTTGTTCTCTGCCTCCAAGACTGTTGCCTCTCAAAAAGAAAACTACAGTATTGACTGGTAAAGCTGGTGTAAGGACCCAGGAGCTGCTATTTCTAAACCCCTATTATTCAAAGATCGTTATCACAGTTTTCCATTAGCAGAAGTAAGTAAAAGCTTTGCTGTGTAACTGACAAAGTTATTTTGGGGGAAGGGGAAAGAAAGTTCAATATTGTACTGCAAGAGGTATCATATAGATCCTGACTTTTTATAAGATTTTTGTGTCTTTTTTCTTAAGGCCATTTAGCATCGACTTCACCTATTATTAATTTTACAGTTAGTAGGAGCTTCTGGATTTTAAAGGTTCAGTACAAATAGAAACACCTGTAGAAGCTGTTATTTACATGATATTTTTAATATTATGCACTCTGTCCCCCTAGAACCCATTTAGTAGATTTAGTATATCCTTCTATACTTCAAAAACATCAGAGACATTTCAAGCTCTGTCCTTCCACTGGGTTCATGATGCAGTGAAAACAAGCCACTATGCTGGGATTCCCAGAAGTCTGTTCTGTGCTCCAACAGCATTTACTTTCAGACTGTCCTTTTATGCCTCAGTAACTGAATTTTTCCCTGTCACTAGCTGCCTCATCCTTCTACTCCCTTTGAAGCAGTAGGTGAGTATACATATGCTTGGGCATGTATTTCTCTGCCTCGTATTGAGATAGTATAAATGCACTCATACAGAGAAATACTGTATGTATCACACTGTCCATTTTGAAATCCCTAAGAAAATAACATCAGGGATACTGACATCATCTTCAGAAGATCCCTCCATTAGCTCTCTTCGATGAACACAGCGTGGGTGATCCTCTCAAGCACAGCTCACAACAGCTGCTAACAGGACAAGACAAAATATCCCATTTTTGAAGGTTTAGAATCAACTATTGATGAGGCAATTCCAGTTAAAGCTCAGTATATATTGTGTCCTACACTTTAAATACATATAACATCAAAACTCTATTAAATAGCCAGTAAAAAATCTACTTGGACAACCTCCCGAAAAAGAATACTCAATACAGACATAGCTCAAGCAAACAAAAAAAAAGAAGCCTCAACAGAAAAAAAATCTATTAAAAGTACCAATTTACATCAGGGAACACGATACCACTTTTTAGGTATAGAGTGAGTCAGGAAAGGAGAGAGACAAAAAAGGAAGCAGAGGGAAGAACTGGATGAGGCATACGTAACACATGGTCTGGGAAGGGAGATGCCAGATGATGGCCACAAACAGACTGCAGGAACCTGGGAAGAGGACTGACTCCAGCTTGAAATCAACTCTTTCCAGGTACATGAAAAAAAGCCCCTGAACTTTCCATAGTATAAAGCAAAAAGGATAGTCCCGCAGCTCCTGTAAGAAAACCCTTATGCAGCTCAGATGTATTTATTGTTTACTTAGGCAATCCAAAGTTTCCTCCTTAGAAATCCAGAGATTTAGCAGTTGCCAACTCTGTGATCAGACAAGGCCCTTGAAACAGTGCTTTCCAAGCTGTGGTCCATCTCTATTTCTAAGGACTTTAGGAATGATTATTACCAAAGCTGAGACTACTAGTTGTGGTCTTCATGTTTCTATGCAGAGGTTAGTATGTCCAATAGAAGTATTTCAGAGGTATTCATATCAAGGATGACAAGAGACTATCAAGGTCTAGAATTCTAGTAAATTTTTTTACTCGTTCATTTTGACTCTGTCCAAATGCAGCACCTGAAATTATATTCTCAGTTCACTGGAATATCAGTTGCTCAGTAATTTCTTGCTTTTCTTTCTTCATGAGGTATATTTCCTCCCCTTTTCCAAGTCATGACCCTTCAACTATGCTTGTGAATTTGGTGCTCTTGGACTCCAAAGAATTTCCCATATATCACAAAGGTTTCACAGCACTGGCTCTGACATCCTGGGATTCATTTGCTGTGTCAGACACCAGATCAAGTGATGGGTTAATAAAATAGTTATTTATTATTTTAAGTGTTCAACATTGAAACAATAGAAGCTGGGGTACATTGGGCTTCTGAAAAAGCTTCAACAGATGTCTAAAACCGCACCTCCAAAATTCCAGGCCATTTTTAAAATAATGAAGTCTAGCTTTCTGTGCACTGCTTTGCATAAGCTAGTCATACATTAACTTCTGTAACCCATTTTGAACTTTATGGATGGAAAAAGCGACATAGTCCAAATTCTCATGATGAGAAATCATCATCATCTTACACAGGAGAAACCTTGAGAAACAAAAGAAAAGGAAAAGACACTCTGACCTCTGAGCCCTGTTCTAGCTTACCCATGTCTCACTGCACGAACACCCCCAGGATGCACCTTCCCAGCAAGAGACACCCAGCTCCCTGGGAGCAACAGAAGAATCCATCCCTGCTGTCTCCAGGCTGACCAGTTCTCATACTCAGCCACTGAGACAGACTGTATTTGTCCTCTTTTTTTTTTTTTTTTCTTCTGATGTCATTGAAATGCAGAAAAATCAATACAATTAAATACAAAAATACAGAGAAGGAAATTACAAAATACAATACTAAATATTTAAATAGACAGAGTTGACCACTAAGATCTTACTATTAAGGTTTTATTACTCCCAGCTGAGAGCGTAAATGGATTAGTTACTTGCACATGACAAGCAACAAAATTGTCTTAACTTGGCAATGCAAACTGGTAACTACAAATAAAACAACAACAATAACTGAATTGTATCCTAATTCATCCTGATGCTTCCTTCTGATTCATACCTTTTAAGCTGCAGCAGTTTCCAACCTGAATATTCAAACGGAAATAATACACCAAAAATTGTGGTTTATTAAGAAAGCATTTTGCTTTGGCAGTCTCTTACCCCAGGTGACCTAAAGGAGTTAAACCTGTGTGTCCCCAGCCTTCCCAGGCATGTGCTGTAATGGGCTACATGGAGCATAACACAAGGACAGAGAAACTCTGCCAAATATTTGTTATGCCTAATATTTATGTACATTTATCTAATCTCCTATATAATACAGGCTGACAGTATAAACAGGCCAGCTGAAGCTAATCTGTGCATGTTCTTAGTGTATGTAAATAGTCTTTTTCTCAGTTTGTTTCCTTAAAGTATGAAGCCTGCAATTATCTCGCACAGCGATGTCACTTAGTACTTTTCATAATGATAAATTCAGTCCTGGTGACAAGGGAGTTTAAACTTGCCAGGTTATAAACTTCACCATAAGATTTTCCAACAGACCCCAAAAGGAATCTTTTGTCCTACAGGCTCACTCATTTTTAACCTCTCTACTTGTTCTGTCCTGGTCCCCCTCAGAAACAGAATTCCTTCTGCAGTCATTCATTAAATCACTTTCTGAAGACTCTTCTTCAGGTACTAAATCAGATGAATTAATTCCACTGTTAAAAACACTAAATGTGAAAACTGGGACTTGAGAGAAAAAACCAAACCAAAATAAAAACCCAAAAACGAAACCAAGAACCTACATGGCACATCTCTGCATTTCATTAACATTAAACTTCAAATAAACATCTGTGAAACTGTTGATACAGTCGATTGCACATCATGATCTTCATGTCATGGTTAAATCATTGTATTTTGAGACTACAACAGCTATCTAACTAGAATGGGAGATTCTGAGATTAAACAGCCTTTTTCTTCCACTCCTCCTCTTACAATTTTTCATGTTTTGACAAGAATAAAATGTCACCCAGATTTTCCTGGGACTTTTTTTGTCTAATCTTCTCTGTTTAACTTAATTTGACATGCCTGTAATACCTATTTAAAACTGTCTCTCCCTCTGTCTAATACCTCAGCCTTTAACAGATGGATATTTTCTCCTGCACATAGTTACAGGCAGAGCATCTAAGAAAAACACAGTGCATATGGTACAGGGTGAAGTAGTTGCTGAAGCAGTGGTTCAGCAAAATCAGAGAGCAAAACTAACTAGTCACAAAAATGCTTTAAAAATATAAAAGGAAAAGGCAAGGAAAACCTGGGATTAGGATGCTTCAGATGGCATAGAGAGCTTATTGGATTTATTAGCTATTTGGGCTATGTCTGTATGCTGAAGGTCAACCTGGGTTGTTGACAATCACATCTGAGCTCCATAGCACAGCTCTAGCATGACCTCTCCAGCTGCAAGCTATTTTGATGTACCTTCTGCTCGTGGCTATATGGAAACACACCTCCTTGTTTTTTGTGCCAAGACACAGCAAGACTCTTTCCCCAGATGACTGTGTCCACCATGAAACAACTTGCATGTCCCCCAGGAAAATGGTGGCAGTAGATCTGGGGGTTTGTCAGTCCTCAAGGGATATGGCTGTGCCCTGCACGGCAAAGCAGGGAACTTCTGCTCAGAACCCAACCCTCAGCTGGACATTTATCCCATGTTAGCACCTGGGAAGACCTTCTCCTGTGAGGGTGGAAAGACAGTATGTTTAAAAGTGGAATAGGAGTGAGGATTAAGAAAGCAGGCTATTAATAAACCAGAGTGAAGAACCAAAGGCGGTGTAATATTTGCATATTACTAACCTAGCACAACTAATTTGGCTTACAATGGCTTACAAGCCATTACTGGTTCAGTTGCACTGCTGTGGAAATGCTGTGGTATGAGCAATACCTGTTAGAGTGTCAGCCTCCGAAGGTTTCTCATCCGTGGTCTGTCCTTTTAAATATTCATGGCTTGCTTGCTCCGAACACACATGCTAGTCCAAATAAAATTCATGTGATTGATGTAATCTCCAAAATTAAAAGGCATCCATTCACCATGGCATGTGCTACATCTAACTTTTACCCAGGATGTGACTATTTGCTCTCACACGCATTTCAGCAGGAGATAAAACTGAAAGCAATAAATAGCTAGAGATGGAGCCCTGAAGAGCCCAGGATTGGCAATGCAATGTCCTGCCAGGATATTGACCTTTTATTTTTTCTAATGAAAATACAATAAAATGGCACTAAAAAAATGTGAAACCGTCATTTTAAAAGCATTTAATATCTCCAATCTCAATCCCTAGCTGTACCACCCAGTGTTTTGAAAATTCTTTGGCAATCATCCCCAGTGCCATTTCAACCCTTCCCATGTGGTCTCACAGCTTTCTGGCTTCCAGTGGGAATGGCAATCCTAGGTCTCACAACTGAATATACCCAGGAAACCTACACAGAACTAATGAGACGTCTCCCTCTGTGCCTGTGAACAGTGTCCCTGATGCAAGGGGAGAAATTCAGTCACGTCCCTGTTTCATGCTAAACACCCCTTCAGAGGCTTCTGCTGAAGGCTGTTTTATTGTGCTATGGGTACAGGAGGAAATGGACTTAAGACCAGGCTTCAGTTTATCCAAACTGCCACAAAGCCAGCAGATCATGGTAACTGATTCAGCTTAAATTCAGTCCAGGAACCTCAGGCTGAAATTTTGTGCAGCCCGTTGCTGCTCCCCGTACCAACCCCAGCATTAGCTTTCGAGACCCGTATTTCTTGCACAGTGTTATTTGAATTTATTTCTTTGTAAATCATCTGCTTTATGCTTACATAATCACAATAGCAGCACTATCATTATCAAGCTGAATTTCATGTGGTACGCAGGGAACTTTATGGCTGTTTTAATAAACATTATGCTGGTTGGAAATTCTATAAAGTAAACCATATTTCAAGTTAAATACAGCTTTCTTAAGTGCCAGGCTGCTAAGAGGGGCAAGCACACAGAAGCCTCACTACAGATCTGATTGCCACGAAGGGTCTCTCACCACCCACTGGAAAGGTGAGAATTAATTCAAGCTGCAGAGGAAACATGAACATCCAGAGCTGTGCTACAGAGGAGTTCTGGGTCACTCTTTGTCCCTCCCAGGACCAGTACCTTTCCATGCAGCATCCTTCTCTACCTCTGTCCCTGGCCAGTTTCCAGCATGGAGCAAGTGGTTCATCACCTCACTAACAGCAACAAAGCCAGCTGTAAAGGGTCAATCCTGAGGGAAATGCTGAAGAAATGCTGAAGCCATGCTGCCTCCACATCGCACCAGTTTAGTTTGAATATTTGTTCTAATACAAAATGAAGCAGCAAAGAATGTGATACCTTTCTGTTGTGAAGCTTTCCAGACATCCTTCATCATTAATTTCTGACAGCATTTAAATGTCCTTTCTTCTCCTGCTAAGTAATATTATATATAAAGCTCATTTGATACTTAGAGATTTATAGGTTCATGCATGATGACATTTTTTCTGAAGTTTTACAAAGCCCTTAATTCTCTCTAGTCTTAACCAGGCCCTTCCCAATACAGCAAATTCAACCTGACTGCCTAACCTGTTCTTCATGTTCTAGTCCAAAACTGACAAGACAAATGGAAAACAGAAGAAAGGACAGTGAAAAAGAGCCTTCTGGATATCACTGGGAGCACTCCCTCCTGTAGTAAAGGAGTAAGACAAGGCAAGCAGCTTTTATTCACTCTTGCAGAAAACCCTCACCCACAAGCAGACTGCAATTCAGCACTGGAAACGTTGTCTTCTGTGAACAATTATTGGAGACAGAGTTGCCACATATGATTTCCAAAAAGGCATATTAACCTGCAAAACACAACTGGAGCCAAAACCCCCCAGTCATCTAGATTCCATTTCTCCTCCTGAGATGCTAATAGTTCATATTTACTTTAATGGAAAGTGAGATAAAAAATCAAAAGAGAGGTATTTACATCAAGCAGGAAGTGAATCAGACCCTCAGATTATCCTATTAAACACAAAAACCTGGGAAAATGCTGTAAGAAAACAGTGTAATAGAGTAGATAAATATAGTATGTTGGGCTTGCATTGAAAGGGAGGCTTGTAAAGTAAAACCAGCATTGCACAAAGATCTGATTAGCTCCTCAGCTTCTATTCTTAGACAATCAAGGCACAGATATGACCAAGGCGATGTGTTTCATACAGTCTGAAAGCACTGTCTTTCAAATATTGAACTTTACTGCCATCATTCACTAAGGTGACTTTTTATGAATGACTAAAAAAGCGGGTCATACACAAGTGGATAATTTGCATATGCTAATGTACTGAATTTAGAGATACTGCAGGAAATTTCAAAGGGTCTATGCACTGGCCAGAGTAAACACCAGAGCTACAGCTGCAGATTTGGCATCATTATTAAGAGTCACAATGTTTCTCCTTGTTGGGGAGTTAATAGTTGACCTGCACTAAGTGCTGGATGCTGGATGATGCCTCAGCCCACCAGGAGAGCTGACACCAGGGGCTCACCACGGCACAGCAGTGCAAGCACCAGGCCTCCTGCTATCAACAGAGGGAGGGGGATACAGCCCCCACAGGCTCCCTGCTAAGTCCCTCCTTTAGCCTTTCAGTGTATGGCACACAAAGAGCAGAATTTTGTTGTTTGTTGTTGTTGTTAAATTAGGGGGTTTAAACTAGGTCAAGCTGGTTCCTGTAAGTTCTGGCATGTGGCACTCCAGGCTGCAAAGCCTTAACCATCAAGACTCACCAGCACCCACACCTGAGACTGCCCACCTCTGCTGTCCGCCCTGGGGTCACCCTCCTCCTTTGCAGCCAAGGGAAAAACTGAGTTTAATGGAGATTTACCTTCCCACTCCTGCCAGTGAGGAGTTTGCCCACCTCTTACACACATCAAGTCAAACAGGTGACCCTGATCACTTTTTGTTAACTCCCCCAGTACTCTATCTCCTTCCCAAACAGCTGGTGCAGGATACAGGGTCACATCTGAATAAACTGACCAGACATTTTGCTGCTGTTGCATGTGAGCAAAAAACACAGCCTTTCTCTCATATAAAATCCCAGTATTACTGATGGAAAGTTTCCTGTGAATATTGCTAAAAGTAGGGTCTTTAACAGAGCAAGTAATTCCCAGACATGTAGAATTATTCTGTATTTTCAAAAAAAAAAAAAAAAAAAAAAAAAAGAGCAATTATCTGCCCATTTTCCTGCCTTGTTTCTTACTTTACAATTTTCTTTACTATCTTTTTGTTTTGTTATGAGAGGGGAAGGGAAAGCAAATCCCAAAGAACACAAGCTGAAATACTTTATTTAGGGTTGCCAATTCAAGGGACTTAATCCTTTAATATTTTCATGAAGTAGAATTTTTTTTTATGAGGCATTAAAAATGTATTTATCAGAACTATCAATTTTCAGACTCAAAAGCTGACGTGTGGTTTTCAAGCTACATAGTCATGACTCAGGGATTATCAATGGAAGAGAGGTTGTTAAACCATTGAGTCTTACATACAATTAACAACATATGACCAAAATCTAATTGAAAAAAACCCTCTATATTCTCTTTGTAGAAGTATTACAACTTCAGATCAGCATAGACAAGGTTTCTGGTGGGTTCTTTTATTCCATGGTCCCTCAGTAAAATTCAATCCTCACTTTACTGCATACCAGGCAAAATCTGTTTGCTGATCTTCAGGGTATTATGCAAAGCATTTGGAGAGAATGACAGGAGAGAGAGGCTGAATTTTGAGGCATTTGTTTGATCTATTGCTTTGATGATTTAGGCTGATTTGTATGATGGGTTTGGGTTGTGTGCTACGGTTTGCATTTTACGCAGTATTTTTTTACGGCTGGATTCTCAGTGATGTTCAGTGTCCTGCATCTCTTGGTATGACACACAGATTTCAAATGAATGAAAAATTCCAACATTTAGCACCTGCTCTCTGGCAATTCATACCAGAATTTAAATAAGAACAGCACTGGCTGCATTTGAGGGCACTGACCACTTCAAAATCTGGTCTTAAGCTTGGGTTTATGCGAATTTAAGCATCAAACCAACATTCTGAATCCCATCTGGGGAATCCAAAAGAAGACAGAGTAGTTTTCCATATGTGCCTGCTATGTGGTCTCAGGAATCGCTTTTCCATGAATAGAGAACGAAAAGTCTTGGCCTATCTATTTTAAACAGCTGATAAATAAAGAAGGGGCATAAAAAAATAGAAATGCTTTCAAGATTGATTCTCTGACTCTTGAAAAGAACTCTCGCTTCTTATTTTTCACATTTATTTTTACAGCTTTTTCTTCTTTGCCTTCTGTTTCTTAATATTAAGTCGGACGCAAAATGTTCTTTTGGTCAAAAGCTATTGTTGGCATGAATTTTACAAATCTAAACAGATGGGATGGAGGAGTCTCCTTTTTGGAGAACTGATTTAGTCCTGGATCACTGAGAAGGAGCATCTCTATTCAAAGAGTTGCACTTCTAAGTCAATGCCAGGCTTCATTACTAAATTCCAAGTTTAGCTTAAGAGGTTTGCACACAATCGCATCCCAGCGGAAGCATATCTCTCATGCTGCTAAAAGCAGCAAAATAAGAGAAAAATCTGCTAATCACCTGAAAATGAGAGGCATCAATCTATGCAACTTAGTTTACAAGGCTTTTGCAAAAGAAAGCAGTCACCAGAGTAAACATCTGTGATCAAACACTAATTTAGCACCAACAGAAAATTGACTTCAAATCATCTCTTTGTCACTGTAATTGATTAAAAGTCAAATGAAAATTGATAACATGATTTTCTATTTGTGAATGTGTATGTGGCACAAACTCTCAAGAGCTCTATTGGCTTCATATATTGACTTTTTTCCAAATAAAGCCTCTTAAGAGTACATTAGTCAGGCCACTACTAAACTTAAAATGCAGACTAATTACAACAACACAAGGTATTAAAACGCTCTTGAGACTGTTGAACTTTGCTGCAATAACTAAATTCTGAAGAGAACTTTGAACTTAAGTAAAGCAACCAAAATGCATGAACTATTCCATTACTACTGAGGGTTTTGATGATGAAGGAAGCTGAGTGCTTCTCTCTTATTTTATTTTTCATGTAAAACCTACTCAGCATTTTATTAATTCTTCTCCAGTCTGAGTGCCACATACGACTTTCTCTCCTAGTCTAAAGGCACCTTTTTTTTTTTTTTTTCAGGTTACAGATGTATGTATCTTTTTTCTTTAACAGATTATTTTCTGCATCAGAGAGCAAAAGCCACTTTGTATCGATCCTTGAAGAGAATGTAGCCAACAGAGAACTAAAATGTTATTTCTACTACTACTCTGTTTCTACTCTATGGACAGTGATTTTTTTTTAATATCACATGTAAATCCAACCACCAAAAAAAATGTTCTGCCGCAGAAATGTGTTTGCTTTATTATTGCATATTCCAAACTGGACTGAAACTGGGAGCAGAAATGTCTTGCAAAGAACATCAATTACACTAATTAAAATTTTCAACTTTTTCTCTATTGATGGGAATATGAATAGGTATAAGAAGTGGAGACAAAAGCATATCAGATGTTGCATTTATGAAGAAAGCAAATTTCATCCCTAATTAAACCATAATGCAAGAAAAACAAAAACAAATTAGTAAATAGGCTCTTTAAAAGAAACATATTCAAGGCTTCCCAAATGCTTTCATTTTACAGTCAAGCACATGACCAGTCATGCCACTGGCCAAGGATCTACATGTAGGTGAAACAGAAACCTGTGGCAGATAGGTCTTCTGCCCTTGCCTCACAAGAGGAGGGAGGACAACAGGAGGACTGAAATCTCCAACCGCAGATTTGAATTTTGGCTGCTAGCACTGATCAGAAGAGAAATGGGGAATCCACAGATGAAAGGGATCCCGTACCAGATGGCAGCAGTAAAGCAGTAAATAGCTCAGAAAGAGCTGAAACAGGAGCAGGAGGCTTTCACAGCTTTTGAGGTAGACTGGCCAAACTTAGAAGAAACTGAGGTTTGAAGAGAGAGCTAATGTGGTGCTGCTGAGTGAAATGGTCAGCAAGACCTATTTTAACTTTAATCCTAAAAAGATGGAGAGAAATACAATCATTTGATATCAGAAAGGAAAAAATCCCAGAAACACCCCAAAAAACAAAACAAAACAAAATCCCACAAACAACCCATACCAAAAACAAATAAACAAAAAAAAATCCACCACAAAACCATAGCTCATCACTAATGTTGTGGGGTTTTGCAGTTAAGGTTCTAACAAAAGCAACAAGGGAGATTCAGTCAGAGATGAGTTCAAGCACAACAGTATCACTTAAAACTCTCCTTGGCTATGACGACTACAAAAAACTGGCAAGAGTTAAACTGCTGGTGAACTGGCACCCACTACACTTCTCAACATGCTTATTGCTTCCCCATGTTTACAGCTTCCTCATACTTCCACCCTAACCTCCTCTCCGCTTGTTTCCTCTGGCTACTGAAGCAAAGGCTGCCCTCAGAGGCTATGGGCATGCAGAAAGGACTACAGAGGCATTCAGTCCCTGGGGTGCCGTGGCAGCCCAATTCTCCAACATGAACTCAAAGAGAATCTCAAAGTGACTGAACAAGTGAGCAGATCTCCCCCAGTCCCTCTGTCCAGCACTGAACCCCATAAAAATCCTGGCTGCTGCAGTGAGGCCCCTTGATCACTACACCACAGCACTTGCTAAACTTGCTGATTTACACATTTCAGGAGTGGCTCTATGAGAAATCAGATGCAGGTTTTGTCCAAAGTATCAACATATATTTAAAAAGCACAAGCCGGGCGATGGACAGCTGAATTCAACACTGATTTGGGCTGCATGGTTATTTTCACCAAAAACATGTTGTCCCTAAACTGCAACGTGCCACCAGAACCTATAGAAGATTTTGAAGGCTGAACAAACTGTTTTGAGTAGGACGGAGGTTTTGTATTCCATACAGGCAGGGCTTAAGGCAACCAAAATGCAATTAAGTGTCTTAAAGGTTGGAACTTCCATGGCTACAAGGCATATTCCATTACTCCCAAGCAGGGCCACCAGGAATTTGAGTTTATAGTATGTCCTGGACCCTTCATTCCTAACCTCTGCAACCAGCTGCCCTACTCTCTCTGCTCCCAGTACCTGCACAGGCAAGTAAGCACATTAGCTGATCATTTCAGGGGTAAAATGGAGTTTGCATATGCAAATGTTATCACCTGTCTATTCAAGTAGTGCAACTCACACAGACTTTAATGCCTGTGTCCGCTTTCACATTTGCACCAACGTTTACCTTGGCTCCCAACAATCACTATTCAGCATTTCAAGCACCATCTGTACTGCTGGATAAGTAAATGCCTTCAAGTATATTGAAAAAAGAGATGTTCTGAAGTTTTACCTTGTACTGGGCACAGTCATAACCAGAAAGGTGTTCTCTACAGATGCTGACATATATTTCGCTGTTTTTCCACAGGGATTGGTGTATTTAAATTTGAAATATGTATATCCAAGTTACCAAACAGAAAACAGGCACAGATAATGAAGGAAAATCACTGTATCAGAAAAAGAACTTGCTCTCTGTGGATCAAATTCAAATCCACACACAAGGGAAACATTCACTTGCTCAAGGAGTAATTTAGTCTTATAATAGTTAACTGTGTCTTGAGACAAAACCCTATTAAATAAGAGAAAATATCTGTAAGTTTAATGTGCAAATGCCTCAACACTTCTTGACATCTACATCAGTCGTCATTAAAATGAAAATGTGAACTATAATGACTGATATCCGCAAGACACGTGAAGATGACTATTCTAAGATGCTTGGTGACAGTTTAAACTAGTCAAAGTGACACATGGGAACAGATCCAGACTAACAATCTCTGCCCAATGTCTTAGTGTAAATGTCAGCAAGGAAGTAGAGTCTGTGAAAAAATATTTTAAAAAGACTTTTTCCCCCTTTAAAAATCAAACATTGACCACTGTTTGCTAATAAGTCATGTTTTCTTCTCAACTAAAATCATAGCTGGACATAGTCAACTATTCACTCGTTCTTAGAGGGATAAAGCCATACAAGCACATGAAAAACTCCCAAACCTAAGTTGCAAACATAGGTAAATACTATACAGCGAGTTTTCTAAACCAAAAAAATAAAACTGTAGGGAAACCACAGCCACATGGACAGCTCTGAAATATTTCAAGTCACTGAACAGATAGACCACACTAAAACAACAGTGGAAATCTCCTTCAGTTTCTTCTCCTGATGCTGAAGAGCATTCCTGACTGCAGTGACATTATTTCTATGACAGTCAGGCCTGACAATGCAAGGCACTGCCAAAGTCACTTGGACAAACTCAGCAATCCATGGACTGGGCACCTGAAAGATTTAGTGAATGAGAGAAGTGGGTTCATATAGCCCCAGCACCAAAGCCAACAACATCCAATCTAGGACCTGGGCAGACCTGGTACTGTCTGGAGCCTGTAAAAGACTTGAAATAAGAAGTGATGTGAAAGACAAACATCCCAACCCACCCCACATGCCAGAATGCCTTTCCCAGTGGAGACCCACCACCTCCAGCAGGTCCCAGCAGCCACCTCTTTCCCAGGATGGAGGAGAGCTGAGAGACTGCAGGGAAGGCCCTAGCATGTCCTCCATTGTCCTTCTTCTCCCCACTCACCTCGAGTCAGAGCTCTGCACAGTTTAATTACAAACCACACACATGTGCAATTCTATTAGCCAGCCTAAAGCACTGGCATTAGATAAGCTTGTGCTCTGAATCCAGTTACTAATCCAGACACTGCCAACAAGCTCAGAGATTCGGAGCCTCTTTTCTATGCAGGTCCGTTTGGCCTGGAAATAGCTTACATATACACTGACTTGAGCTTAACAAAGAATGTTAATTTGGGTCAGTGAACTACCACTAATTGAATTCTAATAGATGTCACCATAACTCAAGTGCTCCAGCTCTCTCAAGCAAAATGGCAGAAGACTGAAGCAGGCACTTCTACAGCACCAGGGGAGAGAAAGTCTGTCCTTCAGCTGCTTGGTTTCTTCTCTTTCCAGTTTTAACTACTGCTCAGATGTAATAAAAAGCAAATGAGATGCTGGTTTGACAGCTCCCTCAAAAGATCTTCAAGAGCACATTTTAGATTTTAAAGGTGATGCTTGCTCTTTCCAAAACTGAACAAACCTTGAGCTACTCCATACAAAGACATAGCTGCAAGGATTTTGAATACAGAACTAACACACTTTAAAAGCATAACACACTAGTTCCCAGACCCTCTTTCCCAAGATCAGTTATTTGAAACCCACTGCTTTGAATTCTTTTTGCTTAAAGCCAGCATTCCTGCAGTGGATAGAGTAGTAACCCCAAAGCACAATTTTCCTAAGACTTGTGGATCCTGGCACATGGAGATGCTACTGGCCAAGCTGCACACAGACAAACACCTCACCAATAGGAGGGCTGTATTGAGAAGTAAAAAGGGAGTTTATTTTAGCTGAGGTAAGCTTAGTGTGATTCACACTAGCTTAGCCATGGCAATGCTCCTTCTTACAAGGCTTATCTAAAAGTAAGAGATTTACAGTCAACAGACCATGAGGGTGCTGGTTCGTGCCTTGGTTAAGATGGAGCAGAGAACACAAGGTGAATTTTCCACCAGCTTGCATCCTCTATAGTCAGTCAGCCTTGCGCAAAATGGATGTGAAACTGCTGCAGAAGGACAATGGTGGCAGTTTGCACAGCTACGAGTAGTGGCACAAGGGGCAGGCTGGTGGAAAATCAGACCCTGTGAATTCTATCCTCTAGGCAGGTCTGTGGTAGCAGCTGGCCACACTAGTGATGCTCACCAAAAATATTATGTAACTGCTGGACTCAAAATGTAAAAAATTCCAAAACTGAAATGTCAGATTCACTTTGCACGGTCATACAGGACAGGGAGTTATACACCCAAGCACCTAGCTGCACCTCAAGAGTGTAGGAGTCGAATGAGTACAGAAAGTATTTGAGTGGATAGGAGGGGAAAAAGAGAACTTCTATTTTATTTGCTGAGCAGAGGAGAAAAAAATCAAAACTAGCAGATTAAAGATACACATCTTCAAACAGGCACTGCAGAATCTTGTCAGAAAATTGTCCTTTCTCATTCCTCTGCCCTTTAGCCACATGTTACCACGTGGCATTAGAGAGGGAAACAAAGCAGAGAGGCAAATCTGACAAATTAATTCTCAATTTGGACCAGTAGGTAAAGGCACTAAACCTGTATTCAGTGGGACATACACATGCACACAGCACTCTTATTAAAAAGGCCTTCCTGGAAGGATGAAGCTGTATGGGTGTTGCATGACAAAGTTTTTGTAGCAAGAGGGGCTACAGGGATGCCTGTTCTGAAAGGCAGCCAGGAATGCCACCAACCTACTATGCTGCTCAGCACTCCTTGTAAACTCTGTCCTTGCTAAAACAGGGTTGGCAGAAACATACACCATTCAACCCTAGACACTACAGACACCAAGTGACAGCAGATGAACGCTTGCACTTTCTGAAGCTTCCCCCACATCCAACAGAGACAGTTCCAGCTGGCTCAGGAGAGACCCACTGCTGACCAAAGCTAAGCCCACCCACGACAGCTGCAGCATCTTTGAGATAACATAGTTAAGAAGGGGGTAAAAACTGCTGTGCAACACCAATGGGAACTGAAGTGAGAATGCATGTGAGAAAGAGTTCTGCAGACACCCAGGTCAGTGAAGGAGTAGGAGGAGGAGCTCCAGGCACCAGAGAAGATTCCCCTGCAGCCTGTGGTGCAGCCCATGGTGAAGCAGCTGTGCCCCAGCAGCCCGTGGAGATCCCCAAGGGTGCAGACCAACCTGCAGTCCCTGGAGAAGCCCGCAATGGAGCAGGTAGATGCCTAAAGGAGGCTGTGACCCCGTGGAAAGCCCACCCTGGAGCAGGTTCTGGTAGGACCTGTGGAACAGTGGACAGAGCATCTCATGCTGGAGGACTTGGGGGATTCCTTGGGAGATCCATGCTGGAGCAGCCTGTTCCTGAAGGACTGTACACCATTGAAGGGACCCAACTTGAAACAACTAGTGAAGAACTGCAGCCCGGAATTTGGAGAAGTTCATGGAGGACTGTTTCCCATAGGAGGGACCTCACATTGGAGTAGGCTGGAGTGTGAGGAGCCTTCCCCTGAAGAGGAAGGAGCACCAGAGAAATATGTCTGATGAACTCACCACAACCCCTGTTCCCTGCTTCTGGGGATGAGGTGGAGAATCTGGGACTGAATTCAACCCCAGGAGGAAGGAAGGGGTTGGGAGAAGTTGGTTTTAAGATTTGTTTTTACTTCACATTATCCTACTCTGACTGATTTGGTAATAAATTAAGCTAACTTCCCCACTTTGAGTCTGTTTTGCCCTTGACAGTAATTGGTGATTTCCACCTGTTCTTATCTTGATCTGGGAGTCTTTTTTTATATTTCTCTTCCTTGTCCAGCTGACGAGGAAAGTGATACCTGGCCTCCAGCCACAGTCAACAACAAATGCAATCCCTGAAATGGCTCTGAAACATTCCCAATTCGAGAGCCATCCCTTGGTAAGACGTATGGAACTGGTTGTCACCTGGGGAATGACCTGATTTTGCAGTTTGCATCAGTGGTATCAGACATGGATCCTGCAAAGACTTCTGGTTCCCCAGAGAGCAGGATGAGCACGCTGCACACACCAGGCCCCTCTAGGTCACACCTCCTTGGCATCTGTCCCTCTGGAGATCACCTTAGCATATGTGTGTTAGAGCTGGCAAGCACTGAGAGCGCAGATCCCCCCATCCCACTGGGAACTCTGTGCCACCAGCCACTCTGTGATGACATGGGACTGTCAGAAAATAACATAGCATCGGCTTCTGAGGAGCCACCCCACACACAGTGTGTCTCCACTGTAAGATACAAACATATCAAAGGCAAGTAAATTCAAAACCTGTGTCCACCTTTGTAATACTGCCTAGAGTTAGCAGGACAGAGACACCAAATAAGACAGTATTCTTCCAAATTCTGCTGTGCCTTTCTGATATGCCACAATTTAAAGTATATTCACTGGAAAACATGGACATGGTGAGCAATACCAGAGCCATTACAGAAACTAACCCTGGCCTCTCCCACACTGTTACCTTTCTTGTGTTATTAGACCCATACCATTCTGTTCTTCTACTCTGTTATCACTTAGGTTTTCCATCATCTTTCTGACTCCCTTTTGGCCAGATCCCACAACCATCAGTTCAAGTGTCTTCCCTTTTCATCACCCATTTCATACACCCTCCAGTTAAGCTTCCCTCTCCATGTGAAAATGAATATCCCTCAACTAACTACAGATAGTGTTCTTTAACAAACAGGTCATATGTATTTGCTTATTCCAGTAAAAAAACTCATGCCTCTTCCCAATTGTCTCACACAACGAGCTCTTCTGCAGCCGGTGTCCACCAGTAGTCAGTGGGTTCATTTCTGCATTACTGCAGTAAAGACAGATGTAAAACTGAGATCTTGATCATCTGCAGCTTAAAAAAAAAAAAAAAAAAAAAAAAAAAAAGCTCTGGCAGTTTTCATCAGAGGAACAGTTTTAAGCAGCCCTGCTGCACAAATGCTGGCTTCCGTTAACTTTTACTGCCATTTCAAGGGGACCTGTAATATTTTGTCCTGAACTGTTACACATCACTGCAGAGTTCAGCTGAATAGCTGTCATATTCTGCACCAACACAGGAGGTGTCTCCGTGGAGAATAAGATAATCCTTATGTGTAGTTTCAATATTAATTTATATAATTTGTAATGCTCTTTGGGACTGTAAGATGAAAGAAGCTACATAAATGTAAAATATATCACCATTATTGCTGTTTTCCAACCAGCATCTTCCATTATGTAGTTGGTATTTTTCTCCCATAGTGTATGACCTTGTATTTTATCTAAATTAAATCTCATCTTGTTAATTTTTGCACAGTTCTTTAAACTCTCAATATCCTTTTGTTATCTCTCTCTCTCTCTGCCTTCCACTGTGTTTATGATCCCTCTTAATTTGGCATCATCTGCAAATTGTATTGCTCTATATATTGTTTAGGAAAGTATTAAACAATTTTGTGATCAGCACTGACCCTTGTGAAACCTCCCCTGATATTTTTCCTAAATTGACGTTTTAACATTTATAATTAGGTACAAGAGGACACAAGAAGAAGTAACAGGCAGCAATTAAGGACAGGAAAATACAAGCTGTCACTAAAAACTCTGACAGTGAAATCTATCAGAATGTACAACATCTTCCTAAAGGAAGTGTTGAAAATCCCAATACTTACTAAAAAATACATTAATAGTAAATAAAACACTAAATAATAAAAACACTTAGCACATAGTAAATACTGCTTGACATGTTCAAGTCTATTCACCAAAAATAGCTAGTTTGGGGAAATGGTGAAAATTCTAGAAGACAAAGCACCTAAGTATATCTTTTTTTCCTTTTTGCATATGTAACAGCCTCTCCCCAACCAGCGTGACTCAGGGACAAAGCATTCCTGCAAATAAACCTGCGCTACCAAGGGGATACGTGTATGCCTGAGAAGAGGACAGGATGACCTAGCACTTTTCATTTTCTCTGCTGCTGTACCCCACACATTCCACTATACACACTCTATGGGATAAGCTCTCAGTCACCAAAACCTACCTTTACAAATCCCTGTTCTCTTGAATGTGTTTTTATTTTTTTTTTTATTATTTTTTTAATACAATAAATATAGAGGGTAATTTCAACCTGCTGGCAAAAGATAGGACTAAATCCCTTGTGAAGTCAGCCTTGAGAATCGACATTTTGAGACTCAACAACTGCCAGGAAGACTCCTCTCAAAAGTGTTAGTTAATCCATTTATTCTCTCCAGCCAGTGAGGAAAGAATGAAGGCAGGGCAAGTCTCAAACCTGTGCCTCTATTCAGGAGAGATCTTGGGACCAAATCCATTGGGATGAGGGGAACTCTGAGCCTGCTAATGGATATACTACACCAACATCTGGCCCCTCCTATCCTTTGACTGATGCAATTAAGGGATATCTTGGACAAAAGAACTGGGCACTGTGAAGCACAAAGATTTCTGCTACAGCATCTTCCAGAGGTGGGTAAGTACTCTTCCATTTCAGCCCTTACATCTCAGCCCTTTCACCTGAGATGACTATCTTGTTCTAGAGCAACAGTAATCCTAGCAAGCACAGCCATCATCCACATGATCCACCAGCCAGTCTGCATATACACTCAAGGAGAGACAAACAGGCCTTCCAATTAAATCTCACTCCCATATTCTGGAAACAGCTGGAAACAGAAGTACTCCACCACAACAGAAGTTGTTCATTTAGTTAGACAATATTTCAGTTACCTCACTTCCTATTCCATTACAGCTTTTGACCTGGGAGTGCAAGTAAGTCAGAAGCTCCACCAACCCATTGGCAGTTTGGAATATGATCAAGATGTATTACTTGTCTAACCCATCTCCACTCAACTGCTGGCATACTGAAAATTAAGCATATGGCCCAGTGTTTGCCACTGCTCTCATAGGCCTGAGAACTCATAGCCTGAGCACTTACTCTCTCCAGAAGTTATGGCAGCCATTTGGTGGCTTGATACCTACATTGCACCATGTGGTATCAATGGAGTTTATTTATGGCTCTTACTAGAAAAATCTGTTCCACAAATAAGTAAAACTGCAGCAAAAAAGTGTTATGTATTTCCAGTAATTTCAAAGATGTAGTAATAAGCATCTGCAAAGCAGGATTTATGCTCTAGGTGTGCTTACTCAGATAGAGAAAAATAAACAGGATACAGGTGGGAGCAGAGAGACCCAGAACCACAGCATATGAGGAGCAAGGGGGAGAAAGAAAGAAGAGCCTAGCATGGGGCACAGCTCATACCAGTATGGTTTGGATGATTAAAGAACAGAAAGGACACTGAATACTCCAGGACCTACCAATCTCACACGAAGGAAAAAAAAAAGTAAGGAGTAAAGTCATGTTCCTGCTCCTATAGCCAGGGAGAATTTGCATGAAGCTCTCCAAAAATGGGCAAAAGAGGGATGGCTGGTCCAGGCATTCTGATGGAAGAATAAATCTAGAAAATGGTGGAACTAGAAGGTAGGGACAATAAGCTGAAAAGCTGAACAGCTCAAAAAGGTAAGTATTTTGAGGAATGCCACAAACCTACTATGTTGTTTGGCACTCCTTGTAAACCCTGTCTTTGCTAAAACAGGGTTGGCAGAAACATACACCATTCAACCCTAGACACTACAGACACCCAAGTGACAGCTGATGAAGCCATGTTATATTTTGATTTCCACAGAACGAGCTGAGAGATAGAAGATTTCAGTGCTCTGGAAGACTGATCTGAACGGCCACAGCCATGCAACCTCACTGACCTCTCCTGCTGGAGTTCATGTGGGGTGAGAAAAAGGTCCTGGTCATTGAAGAAAGAGGACAGTCATCACAGCTTTTTGAAATCTTGCTGTCCTTGCAAGGCTATAAGCCTGGGCTAGGTATAACGAATGGGTGCAATGCCTTTTCTACTGCAAGAATCAAGCCAGCAAATTCCAAGTGGTGATTACACTTCCAGATCTTTTGCAATCCTTACAGTGCTGCCATCTTGTGTTTCCACCTGTGCCTCCCCACCTAAACCCCTGCTTCATTTAGTTCTGAATAGCTTTTCTACCCAGTCATGTAACAGGCACTGCTAATGTTTCTGAAGCCACTTACTCTGCAAGTCTTTTAAAGAAGAAGGTATTTTTTCACTTCCACGTATTACCTCAGGTTCCGTAGAAGTGTATGTGATAAATGTGCTGAATTTAAGAACTAATGCCACATTAGAAGGCATTGATTTTCTTTACAGTAAGATGAGCGTCTTTGGGAGCTGGATGGAGGTAGCGAACTGAGCAGACACAGCATGATTCTGGCGAGGCGGAGCATTTGGGGAATTGCTCCCACAATAGGAAAAATTTGTTTTAATTAGGTTGGTTGGTGGTTCCCAAAGCAACGTGCTGTGAGTGGGAAGGAGAAATGAGGATGGGACTGTAAACAGCTTGTTGTGCTCTCAGCATCTGAGTCACAGCACAGAGAGAGAACTTGTGCTCCTGGCTTGGCTGCCAGAAGAGTCTTAGGAGTGTGAAGAAAGGCAAGGGAGGTGATGCGTAGAAGTCCATTCCCTTTTACTTTACTTCTCAATTGCTTATAAAAAGCAGATGAGGTTTTTCTTTCCTGGACAAGGGAAAAGATTTGAGGAAAAAGATAATAACAAGCAATTAGGGCAGCAAAAATATCCAGGAATAAAACTGACCAAAAATAATAAAACTAAAAAGTGAGCAAGAGAGTTTTTGTCATTCTGTCTTAAATTATGTTGAGGAGGCTGAACTCAATTTTATTGAGAAATCAATTCTAATTTGGCACTCCACATGCTATCTGGCAGAGGACGCAGGTAACATTCTCCATTGAAATCTGCCAGCTAATTTACTTCTGCTGACTTTACACTAGCAAACAGAAGCAGGAAAAAATCGTGTTGTAGGGATGACATTTCCCACTAAATATCTCATACTAATATGCATTCTGAGTCCTCCCGCGCTTGCTTTAGAAACCCATCACCTTGCAAAGGGAGACAACAAGTACTAAAAACCTCCCCTGGAGCAAATGGTCAGAGCACTTGGCTAAAGGTCCTGCATGTATCCTGCCGACTGGGCTTGCATGTCATAGGTTTAGCTGGAAGGAAGGGCTTAGGGACATATCAGCTGCTGTAGGAGTTCAGCCTCATCTGTCCTCCAATTAAACTGACCGTGGAAGTCCAGTACCAGCAACTTTTATAGATACTATGTCCTGCTATTGATTGTCAAAAGGCAAAAAAAGCTTTTAAAGGACTGTGAATTATTGACGAAAATGTGTCCATAGATATTTCAGAAATGTACTGCATAAAATTTATCATGGGTTACGTGTCTGGGAGCACAAAATGTGCTGTTTAATGCTATGCTTTACTGACCTTTAAGCAGTGGCAGCTATCCTAACTGTATTCACAGCTTCTGTGTATTCACTCAGCATTTATATAAAATATCGTTTATTTTTACGAGGTTTGTGCCACTGAAAATTTTACTTGCACTCAGAAAACTATTGCCGAGTGGATTGTTCATAGCATTGTTTCCAAACATCAATATAAGCAAGAGGTGTGATGTTCTCAACCTGCATGCTTAGTAGCACCTCCTTAGTTTATTTTCTGAAGTAATTCTTACTTGCAGACAGAATTAAAAGGAAGGGGTAAAGAAGGAAAAAGAAAACATTTTTATTCTTGTGTTTGCTTATTGCCTTTACCTTCACTTCTAATGAAACCTGAGCATTCCTACCTGCCTGGCAAATTTTCATTTTCTTTTTCAGGAAAGGTTTCTGTCTTCAGTTAAGTAATATCCATACAAAAGTCCCAAATTTAGAATTGCACAATGACTTACATTTCCTCACTCCATTTATAAACCAGGTTCAGTGTTCCATAAGGACCTGATTTCATCCCCTCCCTCTCAGTAACATTCTTTAAGTCTTTACAAAGATCCATTTTCCCTTTCTTATTCCCAGAAGCCTGCTAAAACTAGGGCAAGATGGCCTAAAATTACTATTTTCCTCAAAGTCCCAGAAAACCTAAGGCCACTGGCACCTCTCCTGTCCAGCAAAGCTATAGCTGGATGAGATGCACAAGAGTAATGCTGGGAGCACTCAGGCACCCCCTCATCTCCACCTCTGGAGAACTTCTGCCTCATCCATTCAAGGACACATGCCCACTTAAGTCTCACAACCCGGTTCATCAGAAAGCCATGGGCTTTTGACCCAAGCAGGCATTTCATGCCTCCAGAAACCTGATGCTGTAAAGACTGAACTTTGCCTCTGAGAAAAGAAATAGGGTAAAAAAAATGAATATAATGACATTGTTCTAAATAATTGATGTTGCAATCTCATGCTATTTCCTTTCCTATCACTGCAATCTTCTTAAAAAGATATTCTCAAGCTGTTTATTATAGCAATAACTATAATTTTTCCTTCTCTTTTAGCAAGTGCTTTACCCATAATGTCGCCTACCGATAATGTATTAAAGATATAAATAAAATAACGCAGTATAGGTGGTACAGCAACATACAGGTCGTTAACCAGCCAAACAAAATGTGGTTTAGAGTTGGATTAGCTAGAGCTAAATATTTGAGTGCCTGTTGTCTTTTGATTTATCCACTGTCAGCTTTCTATCTCTATCTGTATTTGCTTTGAAATTACGACAATGCCGTGAATAAAACCTAAACGCAATCACACTTTTCTTTCATTCACCTCACCAGAAGGAAGAAAGGAGGTGCAGCAAACAGCTTTCAATGACCAGAATATAGAAATTCAGTCTCCAAATTTAAACACCCTCTTGTCTCCCTGTTTTTGTCATAGCTCGGAAGTTTTTCCAGAAAGCTGTAATTTCCTTAAATATAAAAATCCATTTCAAAAAATCCTTAGTCTCTTCTAGGATGGGCTAAAAATAACCCTGAGTACAACTATTACCCTCTAACCTCTAGCTTTGCTTCAACCACATATGCCACCTCAGGAAAATGGCCAGCAGCAATCAGCACCATTATTTGTATTACAGCAGCATCTCTAAACCCTTGCCAAGAGTAAGTCCCAGTGAGGTAATTTCTTAGATGATTTTCATGTAACTGATAGGCCCCATCCCAAAGATTCTAAATGGAAAAGAGATTTTCACATGTTTATGCCTACATTTCCACCTAAGCAGGGAAGGATTAGCTGATTGGGATGAGACCATTCACAAGCCCCCCACTCAGCCTACATGACCAGTGTGTATCAGCTCCCCGAAATGCTGCAAACGGCACCTCCTTCACGTGGCAGTGGAACAGGCTGCCTGGCAAGGGTCCCTACCCGGAGACACTATCCCCATTAAATTTCTGATTTTGCAATTCTGAAGCGTATTTTAAGACAAATGCTGTCCTAATTTGCTGTAGGCACTGAAGACCAACATGCATTTCAGAGGTAAAAGTTATATGTTTTAATTGCTTTATGAAGACAAAGCATATGCCATGACACAGTTAAATGATTAACAGATTCCTACGAATGCCTTTGGCACAGAATATCTATACATTCATTAGCTAGAACAATTCATCTTCTTGATAAAACTAAAATTAGTTATACAGCAGGTTTACTTTTTATGATTAATAAATGATAAAAATCTAAATTATCCATCTGAAATGACTGTTTTCTTAGCTATTATTCTCACATTTATCAGCTCCTATAATTCATGTTATTAGTTGAAAAATCTATTTCCAAAATATTTTTAGTTTCCTACAAGAAACCAAAATGTGGAATTAAAATTATGTTATTTCGAAATTAGTTACTCAGGTATTAAAAGAGGTACTATTTGATGACTTTATGATAAAAACCAAATAGAGAAAATACACAACTGCACCTCTACTGTCAACATAAAAAAAAAAAAAAAGAAAAAAGAAAAAAGAAAAAGAAATTGCTCTGTAATAAAGTAGCTCTAACAAAAGATGTATCAGCTCATTTGGATTTTCCAGCTCTATATAGTTATTTTTGCCAAGAAGCAAAATCCATCTCATTTTCCAGAAAACCAGCTTAGGGCAAAGCAGAGCGGATAATATGGTAAAAGTTCAAAAGTACAGCACCGTCTGTGTCCTGGAGACAGATTTGACACATCACAGGTTTAGCTAGAGGGAAGGGGTTGAGAACAGATACTTCTGTCAGCTATTTAAAATGTTGAAGACCTCCTGTCCTCCAATTAAAGTGATCAAGGAAGTCTGCAACAGCTTGTGTAGAATGACTGTGCCGCATTCCTATTGAAGAACAAGTTTAGTCATGTAATTTGTGGTGTCAAACAATGAGTGTTCCTAAATCCAGTAATAGTAGAAGAAAGGATTCTTCTCAGAATCAGAAAAGCTAGGATTACCATTTTCTACTATCTGGCAATAAATGGGTGGGGAGAAAGAGGAATGAAATAGAGGCATCTGGAGGAGTGCCCAGATTGGGTGGTGGCTGAGTCCTGCCAGGGGCACTGCCCTCCCAGAGCCCCAGCCTGGGGTAGGTGAGATCTGGGAGTCAGCTGAGAGCAGTGTGCCAGGATCTGCTGGAAGGAGAAGCAGATGCCAATGGTAGCTTGCTGACCAACTGCCCTCCTTCCCAGCTCAGAGTGAGATTCAGGGCTTGTGAAAATCCCCCAGCAAAACAAAAATGATGAGCCAACAGCCACAGCAAGATGAGAGCTGAATTCTGTGCCACAATGTTGTGGGAGATAGGATTGAGAGAGATGTGTAATTCATCAGTCAGAAGTATTTAGAGGGAAAAAAACCCAACAGTAATTTTTGTAAGAACATGCATGAATTCCAGAAGTTTCATGAACTCTGAACTGCACGTTGGCCACACATCCCCATCTGAAATACACTGGAACATATTTTAAAGACCAGTCACACAACCAAAAATGTTTTATTTCCCTTTGAAGATAATTTGTTCACCTCTTTCAGGCATGCCTGGCAGTAATTTTCTATGCAAGTAGAAGACTAAATTAGCAAAGAAATGTAAACAGGTTAAACTCTGCCTAGGATAACCTGGGAAGAGGGAGGTGAAAGTTTCTTCTAAGGCGCCAACTATCTGCCTCCAGAATTGGCATATAATTGCCCCGAGTCTGACACAAAGCAGACCAGCCACAGTGCAAAGCCTTCAGGGAACATTTAAACTGTGATAACACCAGAGAAGTGAGTACATGATGGCAACAAGTGCTTTCATATGAATTAAAATATAATTCATAGAAATTAAATATGATTTATATGTAAAACATTTATGTCTGAGAAATACTTCTTTAATACAGATGTTTCCTTACAGATTTTGAGAGAATAATAAACAGAGAAGTTAATCATACAGCACAGTCAAAAATGTTATTTGATTGGTTTTGTCAGTTGTCAAATAAGCTCCTTTCCAGGAATAAAAAATTTTAGAAGATCTGAGTAGGTACAGAACCAAACCTCCAGCATAGCATGAGTCAGAAAGCCCCCAGGTTTCTATCAGCAAACCAGTAGCTCATTGCTCTCTACAGCTTCCTGAAGAGGGGAGATGAAGAGAGCAGTGCTGATCTCTTCTCCCTGAGATCCAGTCCAGAACCTAAGTGATTGGTTCAAATCTGTGCCAGGGGACATTTTGACTGTAAATTAAGATGCATTTCTTTACCAAGAGGGTGGTCAAACACTGGAATAGTTCTCCTAGAGAGGTGGTTAATGCCCCAGGCCCATCAGTGTTTGGGAGGCACTTGGACAATGCCCTCAGTAACACACTTTGACTTTTGGTCAGCCCTGAACTGGTCACGCAACTGGACTAGATGGACATCGTTGGCCCACTCCAACTGTGAGTTCAGTTCTGTTCTGTTCTGTTCTATTCCATCCCATCCCATCCCATCCCATCCCATCCCATCCCATTCCACTCCATTGCACCCTGTATTTCTATCAAGCCAGAAAGTTAATATAGACTTTTCTTAGGCACATGTTTAGGGATGGATTTAATCCTGCCTCCCAAGGCTTTGCAGGAACAGAGCCGCCCATCTACAGATTTTTCTGAAACAACATTAGGATTAGAAGATGAAAGTATAAAAGGTGGCTCTGGATGCTCATCCTAGTAGTGTAGGGAGCAAACACAAAGCCTGAATGATTCTGAGACCAAACTCAGAGAAAAAAGGTGGAAGTTTAATTAATGTTATTCTCAGACCCAGATGTCTGCCCATCAGCACACATCACATCCATACCTCAGGATAGCACAGCCTTCTATTAGCACATTTAAAGGAAGTGAAGTGGTGTCCTGGCAAAACTAAAAGATGGAGTTTGTATCATTTACAGGAATGCACGCATACATATTTTTAATATAAATATGTCACAGAACAAGTAATCTTCAAATGAAATGTTCTTTTTTACTATCAAATGTCTTTAATGTTAGAAAAACATAAACTCATAAATAAAACTGCATAAACACTTTGGTACCAGCAATAAATCGAGAATAATTGACCTTGTCCTATCAAAGGATGAGTGTATCTTTAGATCTTAAGTGGTTATAAACAGGCTTAAAGTACTGAGCAGTGGCAAGCTAAGCACAGCATGCACAGTGCATTTCACAGGGTATTAAATAGCCGAGGTTGGTAGAACCTCTCCCCTGGTTTAGTCTTATGGCGTTTGATTTCTAAAACTACAGTCCATACAATATCACACGTCAGTCCTATCTCTCTTTACACTAATTAGGTATTTTATTATCAAAAAGACACCTCGTACTATCCTGGTGCATCTGTGTCTCTTTTCTCATGGCTACGAGCCTGATCCCAGCTTTTAGAAGGACTGACACTGTCTTGCCTTACGAGGAAATATTCCCCTTCTGCTCCACTTGATGAGGAGCATCAAGGAGAGAGCACTTCCTCTGGTGTAATGAAAACAAGGCAAATCATTTTGTCCTCATGGTATAGGGCCCGAGAACGGACAAATCACTGCCAGCAGCCTGGAGTGGAATCAGCGTGCCCACGCCTGCCAAAGGCCAGTGCCTTGTGGGACACTAACATGGCCTGTGGAAGGTCAGAGGTTGCCCATATAACACCACAGTCAGTAAAATACCAGCACTCCAAGACTCCAATAACTGCACTGCCATTCGTTAACAGCCTCTACCTTACATGTAAGACGCAATTCCTCACAAATACTCCTAGGTAACTGTTCCCTATGTCAGTATCACCCTTGGAAACATGATGTATATATATTACACATGTGAAACCAAATAAAGCAACAGCCAAAACAGCAACTGTAGGCAGAATGGATAAAGAATTTCCAGTTTATATACTTCTGGTCAATTACCAATTATGTTGTGAAGCCTCCACAGTATCCTTTGTCATGGTAAGTAACCCATGTGGACGGAGGGGTTGGAAGTCCATCCAGCCCACCCACCCCTGGGCCATGGAACCTGCAGCCATGGACTTTAAATATCAAAATGGGCAATAAAATACACATATTTAATCCAGCAGTAGATCTTTTTACGATGATTGTCTTGAAAACTCAATATTCAGTAGAACAATAAAAAACTAGGTTTCGGAAGCTATTGGTCTAAGATAACTGAATTGTGTACATTCCTCACTTGTGCAAACCCAGAAGAACCCAAACCAACCAAAAGTAAACCCGAACAAAACAACAAAAAACCCCAAACACACAAACATTTAATCTACTTCACTATTTGAAGGCATTTAGTGTTCACAGCAAACACAGTACAATGGTGCTATTGGACATAGTACACCTGAATCTTGCCTTCTTGGAGCAACGAAGAAAAGATCTTCCAGTACTTTCACATCCAGTATCATAGAGGAACACAGGGAAGACTTGTGAAATAATACAAGACGTAGCAGATTATATTCCATACTAGAATCACCTGGTGTTTAATAGTGCTGCTTTGGTTACCACCAACACAGAACAACAGTGCCACCAGCACTACTGGGATCAGTAAAAATAAAAATTTAAAAAGAAAAAAGAACCGGCAATTTCTTCTGCTTGTGTTTCTATCACCACAGACTGGCCTTTATGTCCTCGTGAAACAAGGAACAAAACCCAAAATTTTTGACGCTTAACATTTTGAATTATTTTAGTAGATCTGAGAGAGCAAATACTTATGAAACTATTGAATTAGGAACTGGAAATCTTACAAGGTTTAAGAAAGGCTACTCTAGACAGAACAGGAAGTAACACAAAAATTTTACGTATTACTTCAGAGAAGGATTTCTAAATCTCCCTTTTCAAAACATCCAAAACATCTTCAGCACTGCCTTGAAGATGTGAACACACTACACACGCCCATGCAGATGGATAGATGCACACTTGCACATATAACGCACATACATATAATATATAGTTATTACCCAGTGTTCTTTTCCAATTAATATTAACTTTATGGACCATACTGGAAATGGGCAGAAAGGTTATTGTGTCTCTTGCACTTTATACCTTGTGTTGCTTTGTTCCCAGCCTTCTGAAAGCCTGATAAGCTCTCATTTCAGACAAATTACTCCTGCTCTCCACAAATATTTATGAGAACCAAAAATTAAATGAAAATGGCAAGAGATGTCTGCTTTTATTATTGCATAGGAAACGATCATCAGACTGCTGAAGGCTCTGAAAAAAAGCCTGTTTTCCATCAACTGCATGCCTATCTTGATGAAAGATCCCCAATTATTCTGGAATGACTTAAATCTTTCTTGCTCTGTACCCCTACCTCTGCAATATAGACAGTATATTTTAGGCTATACAGTAACTCAGCACATCAAGGACAAAGCTTAATGTAAGCTTGAGACAGAGGCCATACTCTGATTGAGTCATCAATTAGGAAGAAAATTGTGGCTTTCAAGATCTCAGTGTGTCAGCAGAGGGATTCGTGGCTCTGACAAGTTGCTGGGATCAGTGCACTGTTCCTTTCTCAGGACATTTGGATTACTGTTTGCTCTCAGCTGCAGAAGAAAAATTCGCTTTTAAACCAACTGGAGTTACTCTGTCATTTCAGAGACACAACTTCCCCTGGATGGGTAAATGTGAAGGGAAATCCATTTGTTTCTATAAATATGCAGGACTTTTTTCTTTAAATATTGACATCTAGACCCTTATAGATTTCTTAACCTTTAGTCTATCAGCATGGCTGCAGTCACCCAAATATGTGCCTGGTCTGTGGTAAAACTGTGCTAGCTTTGTGACAGCTATAGATCTGTCAGATGTCAGAAGCCGTTCCCAAGGAAACATCAGGAAAAGGAGTTATAGGAGGTTTTGAAAACCTGTTCTGAAGGTCTGCTAAGAGGAGCAAGGAGGCCCTCCTTTATCCATGAAAAAATCAAAGGTAGATATAGACCACTACAGCAAAGTCTGAGGTGATGAGAAAAACAAGACAAAAATTTGAAATTCAGTGATAAAAACAGAATTATCATTTTAGCACCTCTTCCACTTTTTTTTTTTTTTTTAACTTAACTCACTCCTTTCAGACAGAGAATGTGATCTACTTCCAAACTGTATATCCCCTTGAAAGAAAAACTGTAAGCTTCTTCCTTCTTTTACTAGTAAGCTGATGTTTATTCATGTGCATGGAGCTACCGCACAGACCTCTCACAGCATGACGAGTGTGCTGGCTGAAAGGTATGATAGATGACGACTATCACCAGAATTTTTAAAGCAGGATGCTCAAGCTTGGCTGCTTAACCTATATTTAGCCTGCTAAATAAGCGGCCTGATTTTTCAAAGTGCAAAGTGAGAATTGCCATGTCTCTCACTTCAAGAGGGAGACTGGCACACTGGCCACTCCACGGCACTTGCCATGTGACACCACAGCCTGCCTCTGAGCCCCGGACCATGCCACAGAGACCCACCACCACACACCCTGAAGCACAGGTCTCACATGTTGAAGCCCAAGAAAACGGAAATGTCTGTTGGCTTCCCAGGATACTCAGCACTTCAGAAAACCAGGACACTTATTTAGGAGACTAAATATGGATATAAGACCCTAGTGCTAAAAAAAAATTGGCCCATTTAAGAAGAAAGTATGTACGCCATCACCTTGGAGCTCCCCAGCAGACAGGACTGAAGAGAAGCTCTAGCTCTGCAGCGCTCACTCTAAAATCAGCTTCTTTCAAGACTGATGCTCTGCCCTACCCTGGGACTTCTGAAGACCTTACAGCGTGAAGAAACAGGGGATGAGTTAAAATCAGAGTGAGAATTGGATAACCCTTTCCCAGGGGCCTCTCTGAACATCTCACTCAGATGTAACAGAGTTGCAGTCCCTAAGCAAAATATCTACTACAACTGCCATCCCCTGTGCTCCTGCTGAAGGGAAGTTGATCAAATCAGCATTCCTGCCTGGAAAGGAGAGGGATATATGAGCACCCATCCAGGGGTAGCAGGGTACATTGTCTTTTAAGAGATAAGGTTCCACTGCTGTCCATCTCAGAGCTGTAGGTATGGCACCTACTGCACACGTGACTCCTCTCGCTGTGCTGCCACCACTACTGTGTAGTGGTGCAACACTCCCTGACCCAAAAAGGAGGCAGAACCACCTGACTGGAAATTAATTCTTGCCATGGCATGCTTGGTTTGCAGCCAGGTACTAGAGGACAATTGCTTCCACGCTTTCCCAACCCATTCTTCACTCATCTGACCCAGCAGAAACAGCACAAACCAGGGAAGCAGGACGGATTTCCAGACCATTTAGAAGTGTACATAAGCTAGCTGCAGGTACCTCCAACATACCAGAGATCTTCCTGCTACACCCTCATCGCCTCCAGGTCTTCCACTCCCTCACCCACTTGTGGAGCCCAATCCTTTGGGGCAGCGGCAGTCACCCATGCCATGCCTGCACTGTGACCATCTCCTCCCCTTCACCTCCACAGACCTGCTTTCACAGTTTTATAGAGAAAAGGGATCATTTGGCTTTGATATTCACAATATCCTGATTTTATACTTCATTTTGCCAGTGATGCAGAGAGATAATCAGAAAGGCACCATGACACAAGCCACAAGCAGTACTGAACCTCTTCTGAAAAGACATTTGTATTTCCTTCTCTAGAACAAAGTAATAGGAAGGGGACCAAATGAAACCAGCTCTTCTTCTGGGGTAAGGGAGCACACTTTGTAGCATTTAGACTGCTGCAGTAACTCTTACCAAGCTGAGACACTTGCACCGCTTCACCTGATAAGAAAACCTCAAATCATCACTTTTTCTGAAATTGGTATGAGGGCATAACCAAAATATAGTAATAAGTAAAACAACAACAACAAAAAAATCTTTTTAAACTCCTTGTAAGAAGCAGAAAGGGGAAAAAAAAGAAATCATTTAGTTACACAACTCTTGAATATTGTTGACTGACTAATTAAAATGCAATAGAGCAGAAAAAAGTGCACAGACGATGCTTAAGATGTAATGTAAAGAGCAATCACAACCACTCAGTGGGGCTTAGCAGGTCTGAAACAGTATCTAATTCTGCAAACTCCAGAAAGGTACTGCATAATGTAAACCCTATTGCTCTGCACACTTTAATGAAAAATGTCTGCTTTTGGATTGAATTGCATACACATCTATTGTGAGTCCAGCATGATAAAGAAAACAAGCATTGTGCATTTAAATATGTTGCCTCATTAAAGAAGCTTAAAGAAATCCATTGTTACAGTTTGTACGACAGAATTAAGTAACACAGTGACAGGTGGTCTATTATTATTTTTAAATGGACTAAACTTGCATATGTACAGATACAAGGCACATATTTCCTTTGATATTACACTAGGCACCTGCAACTTGTTATTGCAAGGCTCTTTATTAAGCAAGTGTGCATTCAGTAACGTCTGCAGATTTATAAAACTATTTACTTGCCCTACAATTTGGAATACAGAGCTTTGGAATCTTACAACTATTCTTTCTAAGAAAATAAGAAGATAATGATAACTGCTCTCCTAGGAATATGCTTTCAGGCATTGTTACAAATAAACATACACGTTTCACCTATGCTTGGGTAAAAAAGTTCAGAGATTTTTAGTGCTGAGATTTAATCCGCTTGCAAGCATACATCTTTGTATCACTAACCTGCCAGCTAGCTTCCCGTCGCAGCCCTTTTATCCAGTTTTCTTCTAAGTCCTTATTCTCTCTTGTGGATGTTTCATCCATAGCTGATGGAGCTCGCACAAACTCGATTGGCCACTGGCTGTTACACTCTCTTTGTAAGCTTTTACCGAGGCAGCAGTAAGTGCAGTTCAGTGACAGACTGTCATAAAGAAAATGTCACATCACGGGTGGGGGGGAGACAAGGGGGGAGAGGGAATGGGAGGGGAGTGAAAGGGTCGACACGAAAGATCCACACGTGAAAAGATCTGGGGGAGTGTGACCGCGGTGTGACACGTTCCTGCTGGTCCAGCAAATGCATCGCTGCAGCCAGGGAGTTCGCAGGCTAATGACAGAGGGTTGGTGACATTGTGGAACAGCTCTAATTAGATGTAAAGTATAGCAGAACTGCTAATACTATCCAAAGCCTTTCCCAAAAGTGTCTTTTTCACATTTTGCAATAATTGTCTCATTTGGTGTCACTATAATTAAGACTGCATTGGGGGTGTGGATTCAAGAGAAGGAAATACAAATAGCTGCTGGGTCTGTTTAAAAGAAAATATTTCAGTGTATCTGTTTGAAAAGTGCTTCCTGAACTGCTCTGCAGCCAATAAACATGAATAATAATACAGGCCATTTTGATAGAAATGGGCTCATTACCATACTGGCTGCTGAGCTCTTTCAGAGCGCAGGTTCAGCAATGCAGAAACGGGTTCAGCAGGACACAAGTATTTCAACCTCAAACCAGAAAAAATTAGTCCCAATGTAAGCTATTTTAAAAAAACTGCTTGCACTTGCTCTCTGTGCATCACACCGAGAGATGCCTGCCACATACCCTGAATGTGGCCAGGATCTCCTTATGATATTCTTTATAACTCCTTCACCAAGCACCACCATCTTTCATCAAGAGACAGCTTAGCCTCCCCTCATCAACTCCTTAAGGTTAAGAATAACCCTCTAGGTTATTCTACCAAACTAAAAAAAAAAAACAAAAAACCACCACACCAAAAAACACAACAACAAAAAACCCACAACCAAACAAACAAAAACAAAACCAAAAAACAAAAACAAACAAACCAACCCCCAAAAAAACCAAACAAAAACCCAAAAACACAACAAATCCTAGAGTTTTTCCTGCTACTTCATTATAGCATTTATCTCAGATTAGCTGAAAATATTGAGCTTGTTGCACGTGGAAATCAAGGTTTCAGTCAGTTACAAGGAACAAACTCTTGTATGGAAGTACTGCTTCAGTACAAAATCAAATATTAATTTTTAATTATGCTTTTAGCTGAAATAACTCTTTCCTGTAGAAAAAAAATATACAGTGATAACTTTAAAATTCATAGGGTTTATGACTATTAGGATGAGATTTTCTTTTTAAAGCATTGACTATCTGTCATTCACATTGTTTATTTACTAAGCAGACAAAAAGAAATGGATTAATTTTTAGGCTCATATTTTCTCCTGGGGATTTTCATTTGCAGATCCCAGCCATCCTCCCTGAGCTGAGCCAGACCTTTGCACAGGGCTGCTGAAATACAAAGAAAAGCCCCTCCCTTTACACATTTCCTCCAGGCTGCTAAAAAATATTTCCTTTTTTCTCAGGCTTCACATACACCAATTGTTAAAAATTTGGGGTCCTCCAGAGCGTGACAATGTGTTTGCCGTAATACGAGAGTGCCAAGCAGTACTTAGCGCATGTTGCTCCACACTGTGGCAATGTCGTGAGCCTTCTTCCTGCACCTCCAAATTCCTCCTCTGTTGTTTTCTTTTTCCCCTCCTTTCTCCTGTTAGTTAAAGAACTGGAGAAGCTTGGGCAGTGTGGGTTTCTGCTGCATTCAGTGTGACTTCTGGAATTGTGTTATGCACCCGAAGAGTGTGTGGACACAGCTCCTCTTACACGTATGGATATTTTATTTTTAGACCCAGCAACACAAGGTAAAGCAGTACAAACACCAGAAGGAGCCAGATGCTTGCACAGACACAGAGGGAGCATCAGGTTGGCAACAAAAGAGATGCAAAGGGACTTTTAGTTCATAAATTATTAGAAATCTGCTGTCTGGGTGAAAAAACATTAATTTCACCTAATAAAACAGAGACACCAGGCAAAGACAACCCAAAGCCACTGACCTGCCCCTGGTGGAACCCTGTGCCTAACTTCACCCACAACTATTCAGCAGCAAAAGAGTGCTTGATCCACATTAGCAGGGTGACAAAGAGCCCGCAGTACCGCCAATGCCAAAACCTTCCCCCCAGATGATAACAAAATATAATGACACCGACAACAAATCCTTGAGATTTTTAGGAGTGCTGGCATTTGCAAAAGGCAGCATCTAGGCAACAGCTGGTCTGATTTTGGAGGGGTACAATAAAAAAATTAAAAACAAAGCAGGAGGAATTCTTGTCTTACTCTGCATATGGCACAGACAGATGCAAATCAACATACCGACATACTCATACTGGGCCAGAAGCATAATTCTAAATCTAAGATGGATAGCACACAGAAAGGGCTTGGTGATAATTGTAAATATTAGCAACATTCCTAATCTAAGTTCCTTTGGATTGCAATGAATTATTTCGTGATTTTCCCTTGTCTTTTTTACCACCATGTAATAACCAAAATTGCGCATAAGCTGCAAGAATATGCAGACGTTTATTGATGGAAATCAAACTATCTTTTTCACCCACAGTGTCTTTGATATGTTAGAGCCTGAAGCAAAGAAAACATAATAAAAACAATATATAGATGAGAACTTCAATTTTCCCCTACATATGAATCTGTCACTTATTTGCTAGGAATCAAATCTAACTCCACACAGTTAAAGAAGCTCCATACATCATTCTCCATAATCCAGTACTCAGCTCAAAGGTACCTTGCTTGAAGTATATTACATACTTGATTTTACACTAAACAAAACAACTCTGGATATTACAGCTTTGAGTCTAAGAGGCTTTTACTGCAATTCTATCTCCAATAGTAAGAAACACTGTGAGAACGGATTTATCAGAACAAGGTAACAGGCATGCTTCAGAAATCCATCCTGAAGATTGGGTTTGACTCTTAACAACAGGCTAATTTTTTTTTCAGATATCCCTAGTTTATCACTGTGATACCACTATATAGCTGGCAGCAGCATGAAGAAACAAAAGTGAGAAAAACATGAAGGTGTTTTTGAATACTGAACGGCTACCCATGCATACATATCCTGTTTTTTCAAAGCACTTGAACTGTGAAATGGGTGCTGCTTCTGGGCAAGGACTGGCTTCTCACACTTACACAGCCCTTCCCTGCCTAGCCAGCTGAGCGCAGTAGCGTGACCTAGGTTGGACAGCCAGGAGGACACATCTCCACCACACTGGATATAGTCAGGAGGATACATCTCCACCACTTCAAGGTTGCCTGGAGACCTCCAATGGCATAATCAGGAATGACAATGAAGCAGGAAAGGATTTGGGTACCTCCTGGTGACACCAGTCTACAAAGGGTCTTTAGTGGAGAACTGAACTCCACTCTTAAGAGATGTAGCACCATGCTGGATACCAGTTATTGGAGGGATGCAAGGGCAAACATTTCCTGCCATCCGTACCCATTGCAGCCTCACACTAACCCTCATTTCTGAGTTTTCTCACCAGAGGATGATGGAGTGAACTGGTGAACTGACTAAGGGATCCCTGGGATCCCTCAGTGCAGAACATCTCTATGCATTTCTGCCTCTTGGATCACAAGTTTTCAGCACAGAGCATGTTGTCAGTGCCAAACTCATGGCACGCACCTTAACTCACGGAGGCATGAGATTAAACTAAAGAGACCCCTCTAGCACTTTCTAGGAAACTTAAGAGGATGACTTGATAAATGTCTTCAAGTAAACCTCAGATCAAGGAGCACTGTATGGTAATATATGAAAAAGAAAAATCCTGAAGTACATCTTCACTTTTAACTATTATACAGTGGGTTTTGAGGGTAAAATATAAGTTTTCCCTAAACTAAATCCAAGCCATAGCTACACAATTTCCTACACAGCCTATATTAAAGCTCCTCACAAAGTGTTCTTACTCAACAGCAAGGCTACCTTTACGGTGTCTGCATAACACAGTAAAGAGCATTCCACAGGGAACTGTTGTCAAACTTGCAGTACTCAGGTTATGTCCCAAACACAGCAAGGACAGTTTCTGATGATGATATTAATCTCAACCGCATTGTGGAATGTAAATGTCACCTGTCCATATCTGATTAAGATCCCTTTACTAAAGGTGAGAGAATAAAGGCACCCATGGAGAGCAGGTCACCCAACTTCAGCTCAGGCTGACACACTCCACCCCCTGCACAGACATGCCTTTGCCAACAGTGGGAGGAACTGAGGGGGACTCCCAGACCTGCACACCTAATGCCCAAGTGGCCCAGCTGGTGCAGCAGGATCTCCCACTCTTGGCTCCATGCAGTCGGTATCTCTCTGGATGAAGTTTACAGTCACCTTGTCTCTCTAAATACCCTGCCCACATACCGTGCAGTGCATATGGCCAAGACTGAGCCATGCACACTGCAAAAGTGTGTAACACCTCTCTGGCTACCGATGCAAAGCACAGCATTGGGTGAGGGTTGCTATGGGAAAACAAACTCCATCTCAGCCAGACCCAATACAGAACCTCATAAGTACTCAGAGCTCCACAGACCCCACTTTCCTCCCCGCCCCTGCTACAAAAGACTCCTGCATCTTTTCCCATATTTTTGAGATCACACAAAACTCATGTCTCATTACCAAATTTAAAACTTAGCTTAGAAAGTACCAGTGAAAAACGAAACCTGATTCATTCCCCTTCAGTGAAACTTGGGCTCATGAAATCAATCCCCTGATCACTTCCAGAAGTACAGATTAGATTATTACCCCCCGTAGAGGTTTCAGGTGCCAGTTGCTGAAGGCAACTCCCTCCTGATGGAGCCCCTGCACACGGCTGCAGCTCAGAACTACGCACCTGACCTGCTGATGGTGCAGCAGATCAGCACAGCTTAGATGTACCTGTTCTCATATGTATTGTGCAAGTGCCGCCTAAATTGATTACCTGTTGACAAGCTAAAAATAAAGTTGCCATTAGAGCACCACACTGTGTGACTTTCCACAGGCTGAAGCAGAGCTGTATTTTCCCCACCTTAACCTAAGTGTCCTCCGAGTAGAGGAGCTTGCTTTGTCTGCTAACCACTCAAGGAGGAGCTTGTTTCTCTGTCTTGCCTATCTTGCAACTTTTAAACTCCTGCCTGAAAGAATTACTCATTTGTTAGTGCCAGCCTGTCATCTCTTTGAAAGCAGAGCCACGAGATCTTAACAGACTGGATGTACATGGCTGTTAAATTTATTAGTTAAGAAAAACAGCAAATGACAAGTGAATAAAGCACTCCCTGGGACATTCGGACTACGGATTTTGTATAAATCAATAGCAAGTGCTATAAAATGTCAGAAAATACCAAATGAGGAGAAAGGAATCAATAGATACCTTCTGGATTAAATGAGTGATGAATATTCTTTACCAACAAAAATAAATTAAACTACAAAACCCCCTATGCTAAAGCGTTATCCAGGCTCTTATTTGAAACCCCAAAGGAAGGTAATTCAGGGTTAAGGCTGGAAACTGTCCTTAAACAGCATCACTGAGGAAGAGGGGGACAGAAAGAGAGAGCAGGAAGAGAACAACTAAATTGCTTTGACACAAGTTGAAAATTAAATATTAACTCAAACATGTTACTCTTCATCCTAAATTCCCTTCATTTTACTTGGCTTGAGTCACAAAGACAATGGCCATCTGATTGCAATGCATCTGCACTATGCTCTGACTCCATTTTCAATACCTGATTTCTGATATCAATACAATATTATAGTCCTTAACAGTTTAATGAGTTTACAGATATTTTGTCCTTGTGGTTCTTCTGTAGCAGGCTGCTGTAGCATCCTAGACCAGGTACACAATGAAAACACTGCTGTACTGTCAGGATAGTAAAAGAGAAAACAGAAGACTTCGGTTCATATTCAAAGTTTTTTAACAGCTGTTCTGCTCTCAAGCAGGGTATCACCTCATCAAGGTACATATTTCTGCTTTTAACAGACCCCTGTTTACAAAACCCCTCATGTCACACACAAATCGTGACCTACCATAAATGAATGCATTAACTTTTTCTTTCAATAGTGGAAGTAGAATGCATGCAGAAAAACTCTGGTATTACATAAATGGAAATACACTTCTATATGTCTTCCAGACTCCTGCTGAAGACTGTATATTACTACATACTCCTCACTCCACTTTGCAGAAGTAGGTCAAAGAAGGTCAACGAAAATAGAACATGGAAAAATCCCTCCTATGAAAATTGACAGAAAAGGTTGGGGTTTTTTTTCCTTTTTAGTTTCAGGAAGAAAAATGATTAGCACTGGACATGATACAATTTTCTAGAGAAGGGAATGGTAAAAAGGAACGGGCCCATTCTTTCTGATTCTCAAAAGAAGGCAAGGACATAAGCCAAGGTGGCAGATTCAAATAAACAAAATCATTTTTTTTTCAGAAATATGTAATTAGAGAGTGGAACTCAATGCTGAAAGAAGTGCCTGAGGGTAAGAATGTATCAACTTTCTATAAGTGTTAGTGCAACTGTAATAGTAAGCAATTCAAACTTGACACAGACACCACTTAGAAAGTGGTTCTTTGTTAGAAGAAGATATGTTCTTCACAGTGTACGCCAGCCTGGAAAGCTGGAGGTTCCCATCAGGAGCAAAGCAGGATGGCATGTCTGATCACCCCGATGATCACCCAACACTCCTCCATCCTTGGCTGAAAAGAGCTTGTGTTGGCCACTTTGGCAGCCCAAGCTCCATCTACTCTAGGTGCACTAGGGGCTGAAGAGGTGTTGCAATTCCCATCGCCTTACAGATCAACACTGGATCCTGCTGCTTTACCTGGGCAGGCAGGTACTGTTCTTGATGTAGACTATACTGGAGATGTGTGGTCAGGGTGTTCTCAGGGTTGACAACAGTTACAGCTTTATTGCATTTATCATCCCCAGTGCAAAGAGACCGAAAGGTAAACATCAGAAATCAATCTTATTTCTCTGTATCCTTCTCACCTAAACACCTATTCATTATCTGCCACTTAAATCTTTCCAACCTGCAAGCAAGACAGGTCCCAGAATCTCAAATATGGCCAAAAGAAGCTGAGCAAGCCCACGCAATTGCCTTCAAGCTCACGATCTTGCTCTGGCAAGACTTGAAGGACTCTGGGACAGCAGAGCTAATGTGATCAACTCTCCCACTCCAGGGAGCAGAAGAAGGCAATTTTTTCAGTTCACAGAGAGGAACCCTTTGTCATCTGAGGGGAGCACGAACATGGGCCATCTATAACGCTGCAGTAGGCTTTGGGAGATCTGCCTTCCTTTGCCTGGGCAGATGGATCAAGCCAAAGATGCTGCCTCATTTCTTAGTAAACCAGAACCAGTAGAGAGAATACAAAAGAGGATGCTGGCACATATTGCTGCATTGAAACGCTTATCAGCATTTCTCACAGACCTCTAGCAAAGCAGATTTGTCATCAAGATTTAGGAGAGGCTGACCAAATGCAGGAGCACTCCACTCCCCATTCCTGCCATCCTAGCACAGCCACAGATTCCAGCTAATGCAGCAAAATGGCCTTAATTTCACTCTGCCCTTTTCTGACCTTTCTAAGGAGATCACTTCTGCCACTGAAAGAATTTCTGGACAATGCTAATGCTTTCCACTGCGTGGGGATTGCGTGGCAAGGTTTTGGTAGTGGAGGGGCAACAGGTGTGGCTGCTGTGAAAAGCAGCCAGAAGCTTCCCCCATGTCTGACACAGCTAACACCAGCTGGCTCCAGGACGGACCTGCCGCTGGCCAAAGCCAAGCCCATCAGTAATGGTGGTACCACCTTTGGGATAACGTGGTTAAGAAGGGAGCAAAAACTGCTGTGTAACTGATGCCTAAGTTTTTTATCTATTTTTCATATATTTGTAGCTTTGTAAATTTCTAATACTTGGCTGTAAATCCCAGTACTTTTCCTATCCCTTTTTCCCTATGTTTCAGAACAATAAGCTAACCTTCTAACACATATTATGCTACATACCTGAAATATTATTTAGTCTTTCCTCTTTAGCCAAGGACATCTTCTTTTCTTTTACTGTGTATCCTAGGCATAATAAACATGGGGCAAGAAACTCAGGGGGAGGGCCTCCAAATGGGGCTGAACAAAAAGGGGAGATTGCTTAACTAATTGCTCTTCTAATTGGACACTATTGTCAAATACGCTAATTTGTTAAACTTATAAAATTGTAGAAGTCTTGTATCATGTGTGCATTTTGTCATATCTGCACCTGGAGGCCCCTAGTTAAAGACCTGTTTTTACATTACTTCCTATATTAATGTTGTGTTGAAAGTATCTTATTCTATTTCTAGATTTTGAAAAGCATCACAACAACAACAAGAACCTATGGGAGGAACAGATGCCCTGCAGACATCCAGGTGAGTAAAGATGGAGGGCAGGGAGGCACCAGAGAGCACTGGAGCAGAGACTCCCCTGCAGCCCATGGTCCAGACCATGGTGAGGCAGGATGTGCACCTGCAGCCCATGGGGTTCCACAGTGGGGCAGAGATCCACCTGCAGCCTGTGGAGGACCCCATGCCAGAGAAGATGGATGCACTGCAAAGAGTCTGTGATCCTGTGAAAAGCCCACAATGAAGCAGGCCCCTGGCAGGACCTGTGAACAGAGGGGTTCACACTGGAGCAAGTTTGCTGGTAGGACTTCTTACCCCTTGGAAATCCATGCAGGAGCAGCCTGCTCCTGAAGGACTGCACCTTGTGAAATGAACTCACACTGGAGCAGTTAGTGTGAACTTGAAGAAGTTCATGGAGGACTGTTTCCCATGGCAGGGATCCCATGCAGGAGCAGGGGAAGAGCAAGAAAAGGAGGAAGGAGCAGAGAGGAAGTGTGATAACTGACCACAACCCCCCGCATACCCCATCTCCCTGTGAATCTGAGAGGAGGAGTGTTTATTTCCTCCTCACAGTCCGGCTGAGGAGGGGGGTGATGGAGGAGCTTGGTAGGCACCTGGCATCCAGTCAACCCCCCAAGATTACAGCTGACTTCACACACTCGCTCCATTAATCCCTTGTGACACTACTCCAGTGCTGGCCATATAGTAGCCCAAATCCTTTGCTGAAGCCTCCGTATTCCTCCTACAGCACTTACAGGGAGACTTTTGCAGATGATTCCTGAGCAGCTCGAATAAGAGACCTATTTTGTTCAAGCCCTACCTGTTGTTTGTTATTGTAATAAGCCTTCTCAGTGGAAGCCGAACTGAAAGCACGCCAGCTCACTGGTGCTGCTTGCTATTTCAGGCGGTGTCATGAGCCATACAGTCTGCTGGTATTTGTGCTTCAGTTTCACTGCATGACTCCAGCCACTCAGGATCTTTATGAAAGTAATACATTCCAACCTAATCTACAACTAAATTAATGTCAGAAGTAAGACAGTGTCCAAGTGATCAATAAGTGGATTTTTCCCTATAGAAATATTAGAAGCAACTCACATCAATAAGCCTCAAATTTATGGGGCAATTCAGCTCTTCCATTTACAGCTTGAATAACTGGCCTTTGTATAAGATATTACATTACTAAATAAAGTGTGCTAAAAGGAGCTTCTCTGGTGCAGTCCCTGCCCTGCAGCAGCCACAGATTTCAGGGGCCATCAGCAGATGTAGTGAGGGACCCAAGATGTCCACCTCAACCACACGCCTTTCAAAACCAGCACAAAATCATTTCTAAATGCATTATACTCAGACCGACCCACTTCTGGATTTAAACACAGAGTGTTGATACTGGGACCTTTCAAAGACAAATGAATGACACTAACTTTGATCTTACAACCATCTATATAGTCATCTTTAAAATGATGTATCAGAGAAAATATCATCTTGAATATTCTTGTTCTAATCAAGAGAGTCATATAAAACTAATCTACAAGAAGAATGGTGTCTGTGAGAAAAGAACAATCCTTCCATTGAAGGACTAACAGGACTCTATCATTTCTAATTTTTCTGATTGTTTTTGTACAAATTAGAAGACGTGATAGAAGACCTGACTGCAAGGACCTGCTTGGCTAAAAGTAAGAAAGTACAGAAAAACTCTTCTGGGTTTTTTTTTCCCCCATAATATAATTTTAGGTCATACAGCTACTGAAAAGAAAGAAAATAAGCTGAAAATTCTACGGCCAGCCACTAATTACAAACCCCCATCCCCTCACTCAAAGAAACAACCCCCCCTCTAGCCCCCCTGCCACCCCCTTCTTAAGAAGTCCCAGTTCCTCTTGCAAACCTAACAAGCATGCTGCTCAGATTTAACAAGTAAGTAATTATTGACTGTGGTGAAGAGCAGCATAGGTTGGTGTGCTTGGTGCTCAGTGGAAGCCCACTAGGCTGACACTCCAAGGTCAACAAGCAAACTCAACCCTTCCAAAGGAGGACAATCCCTCCTTAACCACCCTGAAACTGCCGTGGGATCCATGCGGAAAATGGTCAGGAGTTTTCAAAAGAATGGTCCATACTTTTTTTCAAAAAAATGGAGTTTTATTTTCCTAGGGGCAAATACCAATTCAGCATCACTAGCCAAGTATTCCAGCATTATTTTTATCAGATCCACCTATTCTGCTTCATTCTCTGGGGTAGGTTCACCATTTTCTGCTACATCTCTCTGGAGATCATAAAGCTTCACGGGAATCACAGTACATCTATTTTTTCTTCCTCTTTTCCCCAAATTGTTGGCTGAGCTTGAGACTCCTCTTAAATGCTCTGAAAATTATTCTTCAAAATAAAAGTTAATATTAACTAAAGAAGGTGTTTGACTCCAACACAACTGCTTTCTGCTTAGGAAACCTGAGGAGCTCAGTAAGGTCACCAGCGGCTGTTTTACATTTCCCATTTATAAAAGGGCAACAACTGCTGTGCCGTGTTCAAGGCAGAGCCTTGTCTTTCACACGTTCTATTCTACTCTCTCATTTAATATGCTGCTTTTATTTAGGCATTCTAATAAAAAGCAGGCAGTCCTGCAAAGTAATAATCTTCAGTTTCTCCACCTGATCAATGCCGATGTGGTGGGGAACTTCCAGGTGTCCTTAGATTAATTTCTCACACATCATCACAGACACCTGAGCAACAAATAGCCTGCTCTATTCTTGATAACAGAAGATTAGTAACACTAACAACATACAAAACAGACAAAGGGGAAATGGTAGGAAACTTTCAAGTTGTAGATTGCGTCAAATCTTGAGGCAGGTTTCCTAGTGACAGGTGCAAGTTCCTGCAGCCTTTGTGTATGGCTGTAAGAGACACCCTCACTTTATGAAAAGGAAAGAGAACAAAAACCAAATTCATTGTCATTTTCCTCTCATGTCCTCTTTAGAGAGGAACTGGAATGAAATTTGCCTACTTTTCTTTCCAAAGTAGGCCTCTGTACAAGAACTGCCAGTACATCTCCATGTGACACCAGCCCTCAATGTGATGACTATTGTGGAAGTGTCATGGCCTGTCAGGAATTTGGCCACAAATGAAAATTACTCCTTTTTTACTTATTTGATGATGCAAATGCTTCAAAAAACAAATGAAAAAGGAATCCTGACTTGTCCCTTTTACTTCTAAAGAGATATTGAGAAATCCAGCTAACAGTGCAAGAACTCTGACTGGCCTCTGTGGTTACTCTGCCTCCCCTTTCACAGTAAGACATGTAAAAACAAGTGGTCATAACAGTAGTATTCATCTTAATCACATAAAGCTTTCCTGGGCTCAAAATAAATGTGTCTGGAGCCTTCTAACTTTACCATGCCCTTATCTTAAATTGTAGTGCTATTAAGAACTATTATAAAGGACAAGTTTGAAAATGACAATTTAAATGATAGATAATGACACATGGATTTGAGTGAGATTGCTTTGATTTCCTCATTTGCCTAAATTGGATGTGCTGCCTACTTACAGCTAGAGGTAGCCCCTAAGGTGCCTGCCACCCTGTCTTCCTTCATAGCCATCAGGTCTCCTCTTTCACCTTGCAAGTAGATGTCACCAGAACAAAACTGTCTTCTACTTTAGGCATCAAGAGTGACTCAGATCTTCTGCCTCACACACAGTATTGTTCTATAAAGGTTCTTACAGACAGGAACCCCTTATGCTGAAACCTTTTTCAGGACTGTGCCTGGATTTGTTATAAAGCAATATTGCTTATATATATGCTTATATATATAAGCTCTTTCTAACATGCTTGTGCATCTTCTGGAGATGCTTATCACCCTGTGTGGCTTCAGGAGTGCTGGGAATCCATCAGAACAAGGGTGTGAAGGTAGCACATCTCAAATATGGGGTAGCAGTGTCTTTAGCAAAGCTTCTTCATTTTTTTTTGTTACAGAAGAGGCAGCACTGCTCAATCCAGATGGTAAGCCAGGTAAGCAGGCTGGCAAAGGTGAAAAGATGAAGTATTTTTCATCACCAGTGCAACACGGAAAATACGTGCAGAGTGTGGAGGGAGAAGGGGGGATGAAACCTTGTCATAGCTCCCTCTTCACACAGCACAAGGCAGCTGCATTTCAGATGGAAGAAAGAAGACTCAGATTGTTTATTCCACATGTTCCAGCAACCCTCAAACCATTGACTTTAATCTCCTTAACGCATCAGTACAACATCACCTGCCTTGTTCTCCTTCATCCACATGAATCTGAGCACATAGACACTTCTGAAAAAAGCCAGGGGATACTCATAAATTCCTCACTTTTATCTACTCCTCTCATTTCTTTCTTTATTTGAAATACTCTCTTTTGTTTTGTCTGAGTGAAGTCAACTTGTCCTTACCTTCTAGGCCTGTTCCTTTTGTCCTCTTTTTTTGGTGCCTTTTCCTGCAAAGGCAGCAGACTTACAGCTGAGAGCACACACACATGTGCATACTGACAGCAAAGTGGCCTCATTCAGTTGGGCAGCACTTTGTGACGCTGCTCCAGGAAAAGCACGTCAGCTGTACCTGGGCTTTTGGCACAATGACAGTATCAGACATAACCAGCCAGTATGGCCTTACTGCAAACATTCTTTACTACTGACCACTAACCTGCTGAACCACTCCCTGAAGTTCATTTTCTTTACGCTTTCTTTTACTTACGTGTCCCTTTCAGCCTCCTCATGTCTCTTTATACTCATAGCCAGATACCCTCCCTCCCCCATCTTCTCCCCAAAACTTCTTAAAAGAAGAAAACTAACACAAAATGAAGGTAAATTTGATCTACTTTCTAAAAATCATCAATTTATTTGTTTTGCCTGCATGCTTTCCTGGCACACCCTCCCAATCTGCCCTGTTTATATAGAACACTTTTTGGCAGAAATTACTTATGAATTCCTATCACTGCAGAGAATAATTCAGTAGGATTATCATTTCAGACATAGTAAGTGGTTGCTGCAGTTAGATGATACTGTCCACTGCAACTATAAGGAAAAGATAAAAAGGCACAACTGCAGTGACTGGGTGGAGAAAGGATGAGAAGAAGGGATAGGTAGCATCTAGTTCAACTTTTTATAAATCCTTTGAAAGTAAATATTTGGCCCACAGAAAATCCCTGGAATTATTCATTCATCACCTGGTAAATAACTAGGATTATAATAATTATGTGACTCATAAAGTTATCCCTTGGCATCTAAGGGACTCTAAAGAACCCTCCGGTGGCATACTGGGGATGAAAAACCTACAAAGGGAGCAGGTGTGTTGTTTTTGGGATTCACTGAACTGATCCAGCCTTGGTGGTAAACTGCTGTCCATTCCCAGCTTCTATCATAAACCACATAAAGCACATTCATAAACGCTAAGGTGACAACAGAGACACCGCACAAGTGGAAAGGCTGTACAAAGAACTACGAGCAGCAGAATAGATGTTTTACTGTGGAAAAGCGCTGCAGGTACTCCCATTTCAGCGCCGTGCCGGGGCGCCGCAGGCCGCAGCGCAGCCGCGCGCAGGGAGCGGCTCTGGCGTCAGGGGGCACGGCGGGGCCCGGCCGCGGGCAGGGCACCTCACAGCGCCGGCCTGAGGAGCCGTGCCAGCTCTGCAGCAGCGCTGACAGGCACCAGCAGCAGGAGGGAGCAGATGAGGAGGGGAACTAAGTGCTGGCATCTGGTTTGTGCCAGCAGCAGGGGACGGGCTGGGCAGCAGGAGCAGAGGGATTTTATTCTGGGCCTGCTCGAGTGCCTGGGACAGAAGGGCAGCAGCGGCAGCCCGGGGAAGGATACTGCCCACACAGAATGCCTTTCTACCGAGATTGACAATGCAGGGACTCTCCTTTTGTTCTCATCTACTTGCAAGAAATGGCCTTATTGTACGCCTACCAAACAATATTTACGCAGGACTGGATATATAGCTCTCATTAGAGCAAATGCTACTACCTAAATAGGGCTACTTGTGACTCTGCACCTCGAGTTTCACTCATCCCTGGTTTGAAGTGCACTAAAAGCACATTATTACTGCTTAAGATGCAAACTACTATGCTGAAAAATATCACTTTTTACCTTCAGTGAAGGAAGTTAAAAATTAATGGTTAGTTGAAACTAAGGTGAACAGTAAACAGAAACTCCTTGTGACCATGTGCAAGTTATTCCCAATCTATAATGAGGTTATACTTACTACTTAGATTAATTACTCTTTTTCTTCTATCTTAATTTAGTTTATGCTGTAGGAAGCCAACATGTCCACTAACCACTCTGTATGTGATAAAGAAACACAATAAAAGCAATTTCTCTCCTAACCCTCCCAAAAAAACCATTCTCAGTAATGCTTTTTTGAATCCAGCCTACCTTCTCCTAATGAGGTTTCAGTATGCCATAAATAACACTAATGAGACTCTGTCTTGCCCATGTAATATATTTCCTTAATATAGCCTTAGATTTTCTTATGTTGCATGGAAAACTAACAGTCATGGAAAGAAATGTCCTCAAACAGCACATTAAAACCAAAGGTACAATTAAATATAAATTAATTCAGTGATTTAATTGCACTATTGTCATTTTTAAAAATTCAGAAGAAAAATAATGGTTCAATTTTTTCTATTGGTAAATAATAAAAGTGCTGAGGGAATTGGATAATATTTAAATAAACATTATAGTGACTATACATGATACAAAGATACCTTTTATTGCCAGGTAGATTCTGTGCTAATGAAGATAGAGTTCAAAGCATTTACCTTTGCAAGCTGAGGGACCAGTCTTGCAAGTGTTATGCAAGCAGTCCCAGGTATGCAACGTAAGATTTGACTCCGGTATTTTAGAGAGCTCATAGTCTAAGTGCCTATTTCCAGCCTCAAAATACAGATGCTTTAAATATCATCTGCAAAATTCAGCCCGCTAAGCAGAGGTTTACATTGAAACAATCTCTTAGGTTGACAAACAGTATGTATTTATGCCATCTGCAGCTCCCATCACTCTACAAGCAGACCAACATTGTCTGGGTTGATTTTTTCTCCTCTAAAAATAATAGCTCATGGGTTTTTGCCCCTAAAAAAAGACAAAATGCATTACTGAAGAAAAATTGGATTTTTATTTGGGGCAGTATAAATTTGAAGCCAATTCTGTTTTCAAATATAAACACATCTGTCACCTGTTTTCCCTCAGAAAGCAATACAAGACTTGTGCAAAATTTCAGTGGGAAAGAACTGGCACACCAGTTATAGACCAGGCATCTGAACAAATGATTAAACCAGGATGGAACTATATGGCTAAAAATTAGCAATAAAATTACTTACATACTTCAGGAAGGGAAAGAGATTCATGCAAGCATGAGCCTATTCATCTTGTTTTACTAGTGTATAAGGCTTTAGAACAACTCTTTCATGAAGGAATACCTAAAAGAGATGTGAACAAGTAGCAAAAGGCATGAAAATCAAAGATTTATCAAGAGAAGACTAACCTAACTAATAGCTTCCTTTGGTGTAAATAATTTTCAAAAGAGCAAAATGACCTTATATCTCTGGACTCCAGCAAAGTGATTTTTATGTATATGGGAAACCCTTAGTTAAAACAGAGAAGATAAATTTAAAACAGTAACTGTACGGGAAACAAGAAGCAAAAGAGAAGGGCAAGAAGACACCTACATGGCTCGGGTAAGACCTTCTCAGGAAGCCCAAGCACAGCTTCAACTGCTGGATCCTGAGAGGGATACTGGGTGCAAAAAAAGGATTTTTAAGAGAATGCTATTATGCAGAAAATAAATGTTTTCTCAAAGTAAGGAAATTCTCCTAGACTGAGACACACTTAATATGTGCTGATTCTTCTTTTTATACGCGAGAGAGTTTTTCCACTTTTTCTTAGCTAGATCTGTTGATTGAACAAAAGAATATTAATCCTCCACACAGATGTTGCCTCGTATTTTCGGCTTTTCCCAGTTTACTGGAAGTTAAACAGCAAAAACCCAACTGTTTATGGCACACCTATGTGGTCTATTTTGATGGGTATACATAAAAGACACCCGCAAGGTCTTGCCTCTGAATGTCTCCTGAAAATTCACAAAGTTTTATGAAATCACAACAAAATGTTGGGACTTCAAGCCCTGAAAGCTTCATGTTTCTTTCTAAACTTCTCTAGTTCCTGAGCTCACGTGACACAGTTTTGAACCAAGAGCCTTGCCAGGTGTTTTTCCCATCTGTTTTTTTCTGAAGAAGGAAAACCACTCCTGACAAACCAGATCCTCAGGAATGCTTGCTCAAAATCACATTTTATTCCTAACAAGAGTCAGACTATAAGAAAAATCCCACAAAACTGCAAAACGTGAGTCAAAATAGAGCCATGTTTTTCTCAGAAGAACTTTTTTTCCCCCTTTAAAATATTAGACCTTCAGCAGACAAAGCTATAAAACTCATATTAACTGCATTTTTTCAAGACTCCACAGCCTCGTGCAGGTGGTTGCTTCCAGCTAAGAAAGGGGGATTTCATGACCATAAAGTCATAGTAAAATGCTGGATTTACCACGTAAGACCAAATTGCAATTCATGAAATCAAGTATGAGAGAGAAGCCAACAGTAAGGGCAGCTAAGAGAAATTACAAAGGGAACAAGGCTGATCAATATTAGGATTTTGATTCTAGCTCTAGACAGATAGAGAGATCATTCCCCCATGTCCCTTTCTGGCAGGCAATATTAGCAGAAGTGATGTCAAATATTGTCATTTCATAACCAGACAATTGGCATTACTACCTCATTCTCAAAGTATTATCTTGGAGAGGCATGCCTGGACATACATTGGGCCACAAATCTGACAGGACTTTTCTGAACTGAGAGATGCATCTGCACTTTGTCAAACTATTTTGACTCGCTTCCAGTTGGAATCAGACTCAGGATAATGATCCTTGTATTTCATCTGGGTTATTTATGATGCACCTCTTTTTATTTCCCCCCACAAAATATTGTCTCTGAGTTATTTTTTATTTTTGCATCACTGCTGTCTTTCGAAGAGCGACTTCTGAAAAATGATTAATGAGCATTACTACTCACTTTGCTGGAACTGGGTTGCTATAGTTTAGCTACAGCCAGACTCAGGGCACCCCAATAACACCAGCAACCTGGAAGAAATTAGCCTCCACATGGATTTAACATGATGTTGATGGCAGAAACCAGACAGTTTGACATTCCTGTTAAAAAGAAATCTTCTCTTCTGCAAGGACTACACTGGTATAAAATGCCCATAAGGGACCCTCTTAACCTGGGGCTCTACACAGCAGAGAATCTTGTACCAATATGCAAGGTCCAGAGAGAAAGGCGCACCAAAGATCACAGAAATCCAGAATAAGTGCTGTGTTTCATTGGGTTGATGATTACAATAGTCAAAGCGCTCAGAAGTTAAAGGTCCTCTTCACACTTTCAAGACTACATAGTTTTTCAACTGTGCTCACATCTCTGCCTTGGTAAGTTCAAACCAAGCCAGCTCCAAACCATGCTGCTCCTGCAGTCTGTGCTGAAGACCCAACAGCAGACCAATCCTCACAACCAGTTCCCAACATCCAGAGCACCTCGGGATTTCGACCCTGTCTAGGACATGCCTTTCTGCTAAACCTGCACCTCCCAGGTCAAGTGCCTTGGACATTAACCCTTATGTAAAAAGTGGCAAAAATCTTTCCCAGTTCAGAGGCTGATACTGCTTCAGCAACCACTGACAAATAAAAGGCAGGGCAATAATAGAACTCTGCCCCCATAAACATACAGTTTCACATGACCGATTAAATGGAAGTCCTGCCAATAGAGTATGTTTTTATTCAGTGCTGTTTGCTAACATGCCAGGAATGCTGGCTCCTAATACAGAAAATAGCCACTTGATGTACAAAAATCCAAGATAAATGAGAAAATCATCTTTATCCTGCTCTTCGTAGAAGGTATCTCTTGAGTAGCAGCAGCGATGGCCTATCAGAAGTGAAACCTTCTACAGTCAGTGTGTGTCTTTGTTGGGCACTCATTTATGAAGAATTTAATTGCATGCTGCTTTAACTTAAATAGATGCATACAATACATATTTAAATTTAAATGTCATAAAATCTTTTAGGCTGGTTTTAGTTTAATAACAGGACTATTCGATAATAGAGTATTATTACTTCCTCTTCGTCAGTAAAGATTATGGTAAATTTATTTCTGCAGCAGTATTTGTGGGCATGCCCATTTTTGACTGTCAAATATTCCTTTTCCTGAAAGAAAAAAAAATCTGTTACAAAATGTTTTCAGAACCTGAGAAGTTCAGCACACCCCTTAGCTCATCATTGTAGTATCTCCAACACAAAAAGACATTATCTATGACACTGAACTTAATGCATAGACAAATGTGGTAACATACTAACTTTCTTGCCAGACGCTGGGTAAATTTCAGTGAGTCCTGTGGATTCACTGAAAACAGAACAGACAGTGCTGCACTTCCAGAATTTTAACAACAGGTTTATTCTTCTGCTTTTGCACTCGACCGTCTGTTATTTCAGACAAACATGAGGACCTAGAATTACTTACACCCCTAAAACAAAATGCTTTAGGAAGCTGAAGAAGAAACAACCATATTGAGAAGATAAATAACCATATTGAGAGAAGTAAGTGCAGAGAAGAGCAGCTCCAGAGTGCAGAACTGAGCTTTGGTTTGCTCACCAGTCACCACAGAATCCAAACACCATCTGAGAGAAGGAAACCCTTTGAATCCATGTAAACTTAAGGGAAGCTTGTGAGAATGTTCTTGTGCTATTGCTTACATTACTTTGCTTCCATTTTTCTTCAAAATATCACAAATAAAGTCTTTTTCAAGGTACTGAGTAATCCAAGGCAACAACAGAAATCCTGACAAAGATATGGAGGTAAAAAGGGACAAAGGCATTTTAGAATTTTGCAGGAAAGTTTAGAAAAGTCCTAGCATCAAATTTTACATTCTTTTTTTTTTTTTTTTTTCACTTATACAATTTCTTCCTTTATACCAACAGTTCCAGATAAGGCATTATACAGTGAAGACACCAATACAGTCTTCAGTGTTTCATCAGATCTCTCACAACATTACGATTTTTGAGAAGATGAAAAATTTACAGTGTCCATCTCTCATTTAAGCAGTTTCATATAAGCATAATATATACATAATCCACCAAATCGACGGCAGGATTTTTAAGATCCTGGTTTTGAGCAATATCTGGTATTCACATCTTTAAGAAAATTTAAATCATTGCATCTCTAGTATTTCTGCTAGGTGTGCTTGTGACACATTGCAAACATGCCCTTATCTGAATGTGAAATGCCTGTTATCCTGTAGACAACATGTATTTTATCATGTTGGATCAAAGCCTGCTCTGTGAAGTAGAACCCCCATTTTGTAGGAGCACATTTCTGCTTCCTACAGATAAGAAGAGAGAAATCACGAATTATGTTTTTTCCTGTCCTCTGGCAAGTAGCTCCATTGCCTCTTAATGGTTCTCCACACAGAAACCAACAGGCAGGACTAATGCTTGGGATTTTCATTACCAAAGGCAAAAGAAGATGGAAAATTTGTAGAAGAGAATCAGGTTGTGGGGAAAAGAAAGACTTATAACCAGAGGCCATTTACCTTCCAAAGGAGAGAAAAGAAATGTCACGGATCCAAGGCAAGAGCTCATTACTTTCTAGGATCCCGTACCACTTGTATGTGTTGGGTAAGAAATTACTGGGCCTTTTTTAATTTTCATTTTGCTCATGTTGTCCTTGAAGGAGACCATTGTTCTGCAGCTGAAACAGGCAGAGTTTGGGAGATGGGATGCTGGGCACCCAGACTAAAAGGGCTCTTTTGCTTAGAAAGGGCACCTTAGTCTAGTATACACCCAAGAGACCTTCTGCAGGACAAAATGACAGAACAATGTGCTGGGAATGCCAAATTTACTAAAACTTTCTTCCTGAAATTACTTTATTATATTAAATTCTTTATGTTCCCACCCTGAAAGTAAGAAATCAATCCTCTGGTTTTACTGAATCATTAAATTTTCCTTTGTCCTTGATGATACCAAAATTCTTTAGTCCTTCGGGACAATAGTTGTTAGTTATCCTAAAAGGGAAGAACTTCCAGATCTCAAAATAGTCATCTGTTTAGTGCCAGTCAATCAACTTATATCCACAGGGCTCTACAACTAACATTTTACAAATTCTAGTTATTAGTACACTGCATTTAGCTTCAGTGTACTTAGAAATAATTAATCTTTTCAACAGCACTTTGATTTAAGCATGTTGTATTATTCACCCTATTTTGCAGGCTGGAAATGAAAATGCTATAGTCTCCAAGGATGCCATGGGCATAGCTGGGAATGAAGCTTGAGTAGCTACTCCTCACCCACCCACCATCTCACTTTTAAAAAACAGAGAAACCTGACTGCCCACTCTCTTGAATCTTAAGTTTTGCACCCATCCTGCAAGCAACCATACATTATGCAAAGCAGACAAGAACTCAGCTCCGGACTTTTAATTTTCCTCCATCTAGGGACCAGTCCTGCTTTTCTGCAATCTCAATGCAAATCAGAAGTGTATCCATTGGAGTCATTAGCATTGCATCAGTCAAATCACCGCCAGCAATATCAAAACTGCAATGTTTTATTTTAATAATGAGGAAACACAAGCATTTTAGAATAGGCTATCATATGCGAACAATCAGAGGAAGACTTTCAAGGATTTTTAGTGGAGAAATGGGATCATCACTTATCAGTGCTAGAGTCAGCCTTTTTCTTCAAAAAAAATAAAAAAAATCTAAGGGTCCAGAAATATAATCAATTCAAATTAGTATTGATTTCTAAATAACGTGGAATTAAGTTAAGACATTTACAAACTGTAAATCACTGTTATTTAGTAAGAATCAGCAACAAATGTTACATAGCAATAGACAGAACCACTGATAGATTGGAGAGAGGAAATGTGCTTCTATAAAGTTGGCTATGGCACTGACATTGTAACCAAGTTCATGTCTTACATTTGAAGTAAAAGGATAGGAGAAGAAAGTGAGGTCTAAGCCAAAACCAAGTGCTTCTCATAGTCTTCTCTAAGCAAGATTAGAACTACATCAAAAGCCAAACAGAAAATCCAGACAAACTCCCAAGAGGTCAGGCAAAGTACTGTGGATTTCTTTCAGCTTAATTGAGACCAGAATTTTGCATCATGCCTGTGATGTACTCATACAGGAGTCTCCAGGGAGATGCAGGGAGTACTATCCAATCAGGAAATGGTGGTATAGAGGTGTGAATTGGTGACCTCTATAAGGCTACACAGCTTGACTGTTACTAAGCCAAAAGTAGAACACAAATCACTGAGACTTTTATTTTCAAGACAATGATGTCTCACGTATTCAGAGCTGACCTCTTATCATGACTAAATCTAGAGGATTACAATTATTTTCATTTGACACTTTTTTATGTGTCTCTGTGATATCTGCTTTCCAAAGCTGATTTCGCTTCCTTTTAGAAATTTATGTTGAGAAGCTCCTGTGAAATCCTGCGGTTACAAAGCTTTATCCAAATACTGGGGGTGAGTTAAGGATCCTCTTGGAACCATCCAAATAGCACATAAAATCCAAGCCACTTCCAAAGTGTCTGCTTTCGTAGACAAGGAATATGGAAATCAGCCTTTTGGTTGAAATATACAACCAAGAATCATGAAACAGAGGCTTTGAGTGTGTTATCAGCAGTTTGACAATACAGTGCTAGGTGCTATACTTTCCACAGAAAAAATACTCAGTATATCTATGGGAAACTCATCCAAGGCAAGCTTTACAGGAGAAGCTGAAGAATGTGCCTCCAGTTTCCAAAACAGATGCAATTTTCAGAATTTTTCTGTTTATCTTTGGACTAAAATGTGCAGAAAAGCACTTGCAATCACCTTCATGACTCCTTCTTCTGCCCTGGTTTTCCTATCCCTGAACAAAAGCAGAAGACCGCTATATGGCTGTCAAACTATTTCATTAACTCCTGCCTAAAACAGACCTTGGATTTCAGATGCTGGAGAAATACACAGAACCTTCATAAAGCAAGGCGTAAGTGAAGAAACAGAGCTGCTTATGCATTCATTTCACTCCTTGAAAACTACTGTTAAGGGACAACAGTCATGTCAAACACATATCAAGAGCTGTTATGAAACATCGGGAGGCAAAACTCAGCACTCACAGTGGGGATTTACGTATGTCCCAAATTCCGGCTCAGTGACAGAATCTGCAATCCCAAACTGAGTCGCAGATTCTTCCCACTTCGTAAACTCCTGTGGTACATATGCATACAAACGTGTGCCTGCATATGAATTACGTATACAGTCCTGTGCGCAGTTTATGTAAGTAAAAAGCGAGCTGAGAGCAATTTGCAGGGGGCAAACCGCCCTTCCCCTGCTGCCTCTTACAGAGATTCTCACAGAGCAAGTAAGCACTAGGGAAACTAGTGCAAAATACATTCTGCCTCTGAGCATTTGGCTACTCTCATCTCTTTCTGGAATTAGAGTTATGACCATCTCAAATATCCAGATGAGAGGCCACGGAAAATGTTTTAAAGAAACACAGAGTTATCACTACTTACACATTCCAGACTTCTGTTCAGCTGCAAATACATTAATGCAAGCAAGAAAAGAAGAGTGTGATGTGGGAAAGGAGGCTGTCTACAATTTATCACTGCTGTGCAGACATGCCCTGAGAAGAGAGCTGTGCTGAAAACCCAAATATAGGAACATCTATATTAGCAGCAGTTATTTCTGATTTGGTCTGAGGGACTTTCCAAACTCAAGGGGCTCACAATGAAGGACTGGCCAGCCATGAAGAGCCTGCAGTAAAGCTGAAAGGACATGTAAATTGCTCTGATATCCCAACAGACTTCTGCTGTTTCAGGGATGCTATTCTAATCCCAAGAAGCAAAGAGGCCCATTTTCTGCTTTGCTCACTAAGGCAGCAGGTTCCTATTTGGGCTTTATCAGGGGATTTTTATCTGACAAATTACAGCTGATAATTCAATTTGATGCAATTTCCTAAAAATGCTGAGTCTGAACTGGATCTGATTCTCAGCTGGGAAAAGTCACTGCTTCTGTGTAAGATCCAAGCATGAAATGGGTTAAAATTAATAAAAAATAAGAGTATATTCCGTATTTTATTAGGGCATTAATAAAGAAAGGCATACAAAAATTATAGTTTTCTAAAAGGTCAAAAGACAGCTCTCTGCTTCTTAGAACATATTTTGCACAATATCGAAAAATGATGAATAACTTGGGGAAATAACTCAACCGAATCTTCTTCGATGCCTAAAAAGACTGCCTTTGAGCTTTTTTGGAATTAATCATTTAACAGCAAAAAATGAAAAAGCCTGTCAATACTTTGTGAACCAGCTACATGAGCAAAAGCTGTCGAAACTGGCCCTCTGAAATTGCTCCCACTACTAAGTATTTCACAATTCTCCTTCAAGGTTTTCTTGTGTACATGTAATTCAAAGCAGTTTTTCTAAAATCAGGTTCTGCCTTGCAATACTCTACTTTTAAGTTTTTACTCTTAAGTATCTGTATTGTATTACACATATATAAAATTGTGGAGTTTCTCAGACTTTCCTTTGTCTTTTCCTTTATGTTCAACTTTGGTCTCTCATCTCTGCCTTACAGGACTTTTCTCCAGCTCTAAAACCAACATATTTTCCCCCATCTAGTCTCAGAATCATTTTCCAGCCAGAGAGTGTCTCTTCCCAACAGATCACAGGAGCAACTCCAGCCTAGTGCTCCAAGGGCCAACGTTCAGCCTTAGAAGTGGAAAGAAGAAAGACATACACTTACCACAAGTGAAAAAAAAAATCCAAAAGCAAGCTCTAATCTCACTATCTCCAGTTGTTCCCAGTCTGTGATTTAATTTACTGCTGGGTTAGCAGGGTGTTCCACAATGCCTCTCATAATTACTTTCTCGAGGCTCTAATTCAACTGCAATTACCCACTGCGGAAGTTAACAGAATTGGATCACAGCTCTGCTAAGATCCAGCTAAACCACCTGAGCGAGCAGCTGGCCAGCCCCCAGAGCTTATTCCCTCACTAAGGTGAATCCAGACCTTACTGATCCATGTGGGGAGATGATCTCCTAAGGGACTCTTCCGCCTACGCCTCCAAATCCAAAGAATCATTTTTGCAAGGAAGAAAATACTTATGTATAGTTTTTAACGTGGACTAAAGAGTTACACTAACAAAGCAATCCGGCAGAGCTTCCTTTCACACCCACAGCTGACCAGCTGGGTTCATGGCTCACAGCTGGCCAAATGATCTAGATAATTAAAGAAGAAAAAAACCTCTCTTTGTTGTTCAGGGATTTCAAGTCTGTTTCATCAAGAACATTATGTCCTTGATCTATCTCTGCTCTTTTTTGACTTTTTTTTTTAACTGCCAGATTTAAAGGCCAGTATGACTCTGAGAAAACTGCCTATCAGCCATCACGGGCCATACCTACATAAAAGAAATGTCAGGACAGGAGGCTCTCTAACAAATGCTCAGTAGAGTTCCCTTTACTCACAAAAGGCCATATACTTATAGGGCAAACGTTTATGGGCAGCTCCAAAATGCCCACTATGGGACAGGGGGGTAGCAAAGCAGCAAGTGCACTCTGCATTCAAATAGCCCATTGCTCTGCCCTGCTCCCCCTGCTTAACCTTAAGCATATGGATCATTGTGTCCACACTACACCCTCTAATGTCCTTTCTGCACCACATGTAGGGGTCTGGCCATGCAGTCAGACCCATCACAGTCTCCACGGATCCTACGGAATTCAGCAGCGTCAACACCAGCCTCTGCTGAAGCAGCTACTTGTCGGGGAAGGACTGAAAAAGGCAATGGTACGGATTAATTTATCTCTGCAATCTGCTTTGACTGTCACTTTGCTTAATACCCGGCACCCCACACAACTTTCAGCGCAGGCCTAGGCTTATTGCATTTCAGGAGGACACAAGCTTATGGCACAAAAATGTATTTACTTGATGATCTAGCAAAACCCTCTTCACACATTTTGACTGCAGAAGCAATGTCCAAAAATGTACGCTCTGCTGGCAAACAAGAAGAAACATGCGCACGTTAAAAAGATTTCAATTATACAGCAATTGCAGGAGGAGGGGAAGAAGAAACTGACTTAAGAATTTCAGTGTGAAAAAATGGCTTGTAGCAGGATGACTTTGCCAGGACAACATACCATGTAGCATATCTCCATAGTTAAGTGTTGCAGAATTGTCAAGTAATACAGCGCTGCTAACAACGCTGTCATACAGATGCTGTTTAGTCAGCAACTGCACCTCTATGACACTCCACACTTGGTGAATGCTTAGGTTCCCAAATGAAATGTGATACCTTGCTAATGCAAAAGACAGTCTAAACCACATTACCCCCCACGCGCACCCTACTGACCTTAAATTCGGTGCCTTTCATGATTAACCTTCTTGCAATTGCAAGATTTACCCTAATCCCACTTAGCTATTTTCAAAGTGTACAAACTCTCTATGTCGGCACTGTTACTGCAGCTGACTGCACAATTTCTTCCAGTTTTCAGAAGGCAAACAATACAGTTTCAGATACACTTGGCTTCTATCTCCACCACTTGACCTCCCCAATTTAGAGCACAAGCCCCCAGCGTGGCAGTGGTGGTGTCTTTGTTGAGCTGTTGCTCTGTGATAGCTAATACATGCATACATTACTGCTGACATTTAAAAACATTCCTAACAGTTTGTGCAAGTACATGGTAAACAGATGCTATGGGACTTTTTACCCATTATCAGTCATCTCTGAAGACTGCAGTAAAGTGACAGGTTGTTTGAGACTCTTCGGTCTAACAGTGAGAGATTTATTTTTAATAGAATATTGATATTATGGCACAAAATGCCATTTGGTGTTTACTTTTTTTTTTCCTCCTAGAGCTGCAGTTTATGGGTTTTTTAAGCTTTTGCAAGCCTCTGTTATATCTGCTACTCTATTTTTTATGAAAAAAAGTTAGAGACTTTTATGAACTCTCTGATTAAAGTACCTCCATCTGAATGTAGATTAAAAGTTCCAACACCTGAGAGCATTAAAACCAATGAATATTTATATAGAAAAACAGCAGATGAATGCACTTTAAATCTTCAATGCAAGTCTAGTCATGGGGTTTATCTTATTTTAGGGCTTACTTTTTATTAAAATGAACTCTTGCATATTTACACTACAGAAATAAATTTTATTTGCAAGCACAATACAGTAAGAACCTTACAAATTGATGGCCTTGGTGAAAAGTAAATGTACTCCTCAAACTAATTTATTTCTTTATCAAGTATACATTTAAGAGGATTTTCATTGTATGCTGCTAACACAGTTTGGTGCAGAGTAGGTGTGTTCATTGGAGCTGGTTCTGATTTCACACTCGTGTAAGTCAAGCAGTCTCCATGGAGCTACATTAACCACATCAATGTAAGACAGTGCTCTTTTGGCAAGGACCATTGCATATTGTTATCCTTGGACTTCTATATTTGTGTTAAACCACATGCACTTGGTTTTTGCTGCAATTACAACCAAGTCACGCTGCACCTTGAAGTTGCCATCTTTCCTGACCGAAGACAACCAAAGTGAGCAGGAACCAGTCACCAAACCAATTTTTCCCAGAAATGGTATGGGACTGCAAGGTGAGCCTAAACCCTACAACCTTCTTGAGCACTGACTCCAAACCTGCCTCACTCAGCACGTGTAGTAAAAGTCAACATCATCATTGACCCAAGTCCCATGGCACCGTCTACAGAAAGGGTGAAGCAGGGCAAATGAAGGTGAACAGAGGCCTCTGTTCTGCACAGAAAGGAACCTCCTAGGCTCTCTGCATCCTTCTAGTGGCAAAAATCCCACTTGCTTCCTCAAAGACTTGTTCTTCATTTGAACAGGAAGAAAATACATGGTTTCAGGGTGCTGCAGCACAACTGAAAATGAAAACTTGATGCAGCCCAAGTACCTTTTAGCAAAACCCTTTTCTCTTTAGATTGTGTGCTTTGTAAGAAGATTTGTTGCACAGTCTCCAAGCCTATGCTGTTCTATTTTGGTTTTAAATGCAACCTTAGAAATAAATGTTTACAAATCAGCTCATTGTGTCTTTGTTTTGAAGCTTAAAGCTTCACTTTGATTGCTGCCTTTTTGACATTTTGCATAGGAAATATGTTTGCATGTTCACAGCACTATTGAGACAGCAATTAGATCACCATATTCCAGCTGTTACAAGGTTTTGTAATGCATTTTCCAATAAACATTTTGAAGAAAACAGAACTATTTTAATATGTCAAGCAGATATGTTGAGATTTTTTTGTTTAGCTTTCTTCTGTCTTATGTTTTCCTGCGTGTTACCATACTTCTTTACATTCTTCTATTTCACTTCCTTTAATTCACCCAAATAAAAAGGATCAGGTTTTCAAAAATAGTACATGGTTGGAGGAGTTCTGATTTTGGGGACCTGGGAAGCTGAGCCAAGACAGAAAATCGACCTTTTTGTCTTATGCTACTAAGCACTACAACTGGGACAGCTTTTAAAACACTTGCTATTATTTCTCTGATCTTCTTTTAAGCAGGAACATTTTTACCATTTCCAAGAACTGTCCACTTACCCAGTTTCCTTCTGTCCTTCCTCAATAATTTTTTTCGTTTCAAAGAAGAAAAAATACACTTTTCTTCCCCTGCCTGTTAAAATGAAATGTCCAACTCCCTTGACACTGAAATGATTTCCAGCTGTGCAAGAGAACATGTGCATTACACACCAAGGCAAACAGCATCCAGGCACAAGAGGCAAAGGCAATGGGACCTGAGCCTTGGTGGCCAAATAGATCAGACAGAGCCTTGGTTGTGAAAACCTTGGTCACCTTTTCTAACTCAGTTCACGCCAGTCAATAACCAAACTCATTATGTACACCAGGCAGCAGCAGTTGCCTTGTTGAACGACAAACAAGATCTGCAACCTCTTGATTTATGCTTAGGATCAGATAACAATTAAGGAATTCTTTTCTTCTTCCTCTTACCTGGTGTTTAATACTTCCTGGTATAGATGATTAAATCCAAGAAATCCTCCTTTTATTTTTTTCTGATTCCTGACCTCATGTGTCATTATTTTTTGTCTTCTCATTTTCTTACACAGGAACTGCAATGAAAATTTTCATACTTGGTGCTTCATGCAATAAAAAGAAAGTCTTGTTTGTTCTGTCTAAATTTAGTCAACTAATTGCAACTGAGATGGCTGATTTATCTTCTGTGGTTTTTGATTGATCACTTTGAATTTGGTATATTCTGAGGAGGTTGATACATTGATTAAATTTTTTGGGTGTTGTATATGATTTTCAGGGTGTAACTGTATGCCTTTTCCTGATGGTAAAAATTCTGGTAAGTACTGAGAGAAGAAAAGAAGTTTGCCAAAAGAGTGCACAGCTATGGTGGGAAACAATCAATCCTCCTCAATCAATTCCAGTATTTTGGAGCTAGTTGTCAACTATTTTTTTATGGCAGTTGTTACAAATGTAATAGTAGTAGTAGGACAGTGAAGACTTGCAAACCTCTTGGGAGGTTTCCTGTTACCTCCAGATGCTTGCTTGCCCAGATACTCACAGTGATTCCATCATACAAGAGGCTGGTACATACAACCCAAAGAAGAGCAAAGCCTAGGTGTGCACAGGCCAGAGTTTATGCCTGCCCATAGGATTCGGGGGGATTGCTATTGCTCCATCCAATTCAAAGTCTCTCAATTAGAAGTGCAAACATATGAGAGCTGCAGCAGAAGAGTTTATTTTAAATTTCCCCTCTCATCTTTGAAGAAAATGAGTCATTATAAATTCTGCAGCTGCCTGTCTATCACTGGTGGGACAGCACTAAGTTGAGGCCATTTCAATCTCCCTTGGGTTTCAAAATAATTATGCATGATTTTGTCACATCAAGATGAGTTTATTTGCAATTCCCAGGTGTCATGCATGTCCAACACAACCTTGCAGAGCACTCCAGTGCTGATAACCTAAAAATACTCCTTGTAAAAAGGGTTTGTTCTTCATGTATTTCACCCAGTTTGAAACTAGTACCTTAGTTGCCAGTTAAACAAAAGTATTGATTTTAAAATTGCGCTTTTAACCTACAAGGTACTACATAGCCTCTGATCAGTGTCTCTTAACTTTATGTTCTTGGATGTACACTTGAATTTGCTGAGGGAAATCCATCACTTGCCTTAATTTTCATTGGCAAGTAGTAGGAAGTAACAGCTTTTCCTCAGGAATTCTATCCTGGAAATGCAACAGGTAACAGTAAAAAAAGTTATAGCAGGCTAACAGTGCATGTTTTACAGTAGATTACAAGGTTCTTTTTATTGTTCTTACTGTCTAATGAATTCTGTGACAACTTCTACATTCCAATATTGTTTTATTATCAATTAGTTATGTAAAATACTCAAAGACACACAGACCAAATGACAATATAACCTAGCAAATGCATAGTAGTGAGGAGACTTTAACTCTTGCATCCTAATTATCTGTCCAATGAAAGAAATCAAAATGGTTTCTGCAGCATTGTTTTTTCAATGGCCTGATCATCAGAGTAAAGTGGTAAAAAGTCTGGAAGGAGAAAAACAAATCTGGAAGGTAACCCATACATCATTTTAACCTCATACACAAAAGAGTAGCTGTTAAATTATTTAGGCTATCTTCTGGTCTAAAGGATTACTCTAGATCTACTGAGACAACTCTTGTGTCATCTCAACAACAGTCCCTGAATGCTGGAAGCAGAACACAGCGTTCTCTTGGTTAAAAAGGGATGGGAAGCCTGAACTTGCTTATGAAATCCAGACAAAGAGGATCCATATAATATAATCAGTTCAATTCCTTCTCTTCCCATCTCTTGCACCTGTACATACTCTTGCAATTTTACTTTTCTGAGCCTTAATATTTAATTAAAAAGAATGGGGGGCAGACATCTATCAGGAAGATATCTGTAGAGAAGCTTAACAATCCCAGAAAAGGACCTTAAATTCTAAGAGAAATTATCAGGACCAGGCTCTAGCAAAAAGCTGCATCATTAGCCAGGACAGTTTATATAAACTGGATGATCAATAATATATTTAACCCTTTTTTAGCCCTTTTACTTTCTGAATCTATTGAGAATGAAAACACGCCCCATGGGATTCACACATCTCCAGTCACTGATGTACTGGTTGTTGGAACAACTGTGACAGGGAAGCATCACCTGGTGACAAACACATTCATCTGGAAAGAAAGCAAGTTGCTGCTTAGAGCAAGACTTCTGGTTTTTCTTTGGATGTGCCATTACAGGAACTAGAAAATGCTGAGCCAGGAAAATGTGAAACAGTTCAAGAGAGAAAAGATATTAGAGGACCAAAGGAATTTGACAGAAAATGCGTCCCTTGTTACTGTGTGTTAATACATTAACATTACACCAGCAGGGCAGCCTCTAAAAGGTTAACTATTTCCATTCAAAATATTTAAGATTAATACAAGTCTTGTGTAGAGGGATAAGTTGCATAATGCTATTCATTATATATGATATTCATTATATATGAACCTCCAAGGAAAGAACTGACTATTAAAAAGGTACGAGCAATGAGCAGATGGACCAATAGATGTGAAACTAAGTTAGTTACAAGCAAATACAAAACTGAAGTATGTGAACATTTCCGAAGCCTTCAAACAGAGGAGGTGAATCACACAGACCTTACAGCTGTCATAACAAATTAGTCTGTCCCAAAATTGAGGAAATCATTTGATAGTCAATTACCTGATATAATTAAACAGGGATAAGTTAAGTCACCTACGGGAACAAAACAAAAGCCATTTCTAATATTCTTGACACTCTTCTCTTACTGAGATCTCCTCTCCACATCAAGTTCAAGCAATTCATCTAAACTTCAGAAGCTGTGCAGTTTTGACCCTGCCTGCATGTTGATGTCCTGATTGCTGATACATCTTCCTGCTGCCTTGGCTAGCCCATGTTCTCTATCAATGTCCCTTCATGTCTCTCCTTCTTCCCCTCCTTCAGGAGCAGCACACTGTCCCCTCTTTTGTGCCACACTCCTCCTCAAAGTCATTCAACAAAACACAGTAGGAAGCTTTTTCATAACGCACCAGAATAAGACAAAAATCCAGAAAAAAAAAAATACTGAACCACCAAATCTTTGTCTAATCAACTAACACCTTGTAAAGATACAGGACAACCTCCTGCTGTGGGGTATCAAGCTCAGCACCTGCCAGGACTAGGTCCTTTAACTGAAACTTGTCGTGTGCTCAGGGATAGGGAAAGGAAGTTTTTGAGCTCTGAGGGGCTTAGAAATCCGTATGTCTCATTATTAATCTCTCAGTACACTACCTTTTAAACAACAAAAAAGCAAATGCTCCAGCAGGATCTGAGACACTCCAAAGAAGAAATGAATGGTTTAATTTTGTACTTTCCATTGTACAAAACGAAAATTTGCAATAGAATGCTGTTACAAGAAAGCATTTGTTAATAATGCTTCTTACTCACTTGTTTAGAGAAAAAACTGGCTGTTATTAGAAGAGTGTCAGAGACATGTGGAACTGCAGTCATATGAATGCAGAGGCTGGAACCTGGCATTAATTTCAGTTTGCTGGTTTACTGCATCTTGTACGTATCTACAAGAGAGCTGTATTTTTGCACTCACTATTAGAAAACCTATTACAGAAAAGTCATTTAGGATGAACACCCCGCACTCGTAGCCATAGGTGTCTTCTTCAGCTAAATTAAAAACCATAGTCTTTTCAGGTCATAAAAATCATCAAAATTTTAGTTACAAATTACACCATAGTAACTGTCAGCATCTTTTCCACAGATTTAGCATTGTTTGAAGACAAACTGGAACAGATCGGTGCAATACTTAATTGAGCTCTCAACAGCATCATTGATAAAAGAGTATTAGTTGTCTTCAGCAAAGACTTTATTGATAGCTACTACGATGCCATACAGCAATGCTTCTAAACAGAGTGGATCAAATTTTCTCTGGTGCCCTAAGGCCTTTTCTATTGCTCTTGTGGCATAAAGAGTCTTAAAGACAGCAGACCTCAACCTCAGGGATATTTCCTGTGTAACAAGATTTCTCAGGTAATAAATAACTGCAACTACCTCTGTTCCTCAGCATATTAAATACATGAAGTAAGAGTGATGCTCTATTCTGTGTCTCTCCTGCCAGCTCCTAAGGTAAGGGTTCAAACAAAATTCAGATAGTCTGAAGATCTCAGCCTCTGGCCAAGCAGAGAAACTACCCCAATCAAAAGAAAATCAGAAACAACATAGATAGGGGCATATTTGTTGCTACTTCTTTTTGCATACAAAGGGATGGACAAACCAAGTACTGAGGCTGCAGTCACACCCTAAAGTTCTGCTCTGTCAAAACTCTGTTTTCTGGACAGATTAGATTGCCAGATACTACTTTGATCCTAAGTCATCTTGAACACTGTAGGGCCATCAAGAACTGTTCAAGCTCCCAACAGAGGATGAAAATTACCCCAGTGATGTTACTGCTCTCAACAGAACAAGGGCAAAACAGGATGATGATGACCTCCTTTTTTTTTCCCCATAAGATCTGGTATTTTGATTTTTGTAGAAAGTATATTAAAGCCATGCAATAGATGTATAAGATATTTAGGTATTCAATAGAAATATACCTGCATCTGAATCTATTCTTGCATTTTTTACAGAAAATCTGATGGTACAATACTGGTATTCCATGTAACTCACTGATTCCCAGCAGAATGAATGAGTATCTTTCAAGAAAGCCCTTGGAAATGTTGATGACTAGCGACTATTGGTACAAACCAGTTTTACACATCATAGAAAATCAGTTACTCATAGAAACCATGACAGATACAGAATATTCTTACTATAGATGGGAAAAACATTGTGCGCTATGATCCGTAAATCGATAAATATCCAACAAATCAGCAACACAAACAAGATGAGGGAACTTTATTTCATCTTCAATCAGGGAGTAAGATATATATACACTGGGTGAGATAGCAGTGAAATAGCTACCGTGCTAATTTTCCACTCATCTAGTAATACAGATCCTTTACATTTCAATACATTTTTTTTCTCTCCTTTGTGATCATATTTGTATCTGCAGAGCTTTCAAGCCAGGACACCAGCTGTGAAATATGTTAATCTGGTGCTGGTTTTGTTTTTTAATAAAACAGAGAAATAACAATATAATGCTTTAAAGATCAATATGCTCTTTTACATTTAAAGTACCTTAAGGAAATATTTTAAAACCAAAATAACAGCAAAAATGGTCTGGATTCAGGTGATTGAAAGCAAATGCAGAGGTGTACAGATAGAAAGCAAATGCAAAGGTATGTGTAGGCTAAAGAAGCCTACACATACATACAGCCCTCTACTACAAAAAGGACATGGATAGGGTTTTATGCAGTAGGGATTAAGGCAACACTTCTGCAAGTATTGGGATTTTTTTTTCAAATCCACAATTTAACCTTCATCTAAGAGCTGTCACATGTCCCAGCTTCCCCAGGCATGACCTCTTTTTCCATCTGAAAGTTTATTTCCAAGTGACGAAAGAATTTGGCCAGATGCCTTGGACATACAAATCTCTACAGCCCCAGAAGCCGATGTCAGAAGTCCCAAGCAAATGGTTTCAGAGCATGTGCAGGCCACCTGTATAGGTCCCCGTGCCCATTACTCTATCCAAGAAATGATACACACAAGTAGGGTAAACCTTGCTCACTTACTCCATAGGAAAAAATACACAATAGCAAAACCTATTTTAGCTGGACCCACAGCAGCAAAATTCAAGACTTTTGTTGTGTGCTATCCACATAAAAATGCAAATTTGAGGGGAAGAGACAGAAATGCATGTGTAATTTGCAGATCAGAAGGGGCAGTATAGGAATCTTTAGCAGACAGATACAGGACATCATTTATAGCCCTCCCCTATGACAGCAAAGAGCACTGCTTTGCTCTAAATGAGGATCTCTGGTATCTTCTGCTCCAATGCTTCTATCACCCTTCTAGAGTGTGCAGTGCACACATCTAGAGAATTAGAAACCCTCCTGCCCAGCCAGCAAACATCTTCCAGCACTGGGATGGCTACGGATCAGCTATTCCAGTGGCAGAAACAACGACTGCATTTTTATCTTTAGTACTTATTTTTAAATTACATTATTATCTTGTCTAGACATTATTACATTATTATCTGTGCCTTTGCCAAGACAGGTTGGACCAGAAGATCTTTGAGTGCCCTTTCAACATGGTGTTCTACAGGCTGTAATTCTGTAATCTGTACAGCATCCTAAAAGTAGTGAAAAATCTCAAACTCTTTACAATTTGGAGCAATGTAAAATGATTGACATGCTTATCAAAACAACCAGCTCAAAATTTTACATTTGTTTTCTAGTTGCTCAAGTATTTCTACAGACACTACTTAGGTATTAGCATGTATTTTGAGAAAGTCATTTTCCCACGTATACTAGCTTGCATGCATTACAGTTTGTACTTTTCTTTAAAAAGAAATGGGAGACCACTGAGATATTATTGTATTCCACATTTACCCAGTTACCCTTTTTTAACCAGATACATTTGTCATTCTGTTGGAAAAATAAGTGTTTGATACTTATCATATGCTCACAGACTTCAGCCATGGTTACTGTTTAAAACGCAGGGTAGCTGAAGAGCCCTTTTATTATTTATGTTTGCTGTGTCTCCACTCATACTCTACTTCTTGCTAAGGGAGTAAGACCAGTGGCCATAAGGGCCAAACTCCTAGACTGATAAACACAGTATTTTCCAAACCTCTTGCGTAGCTGACTACTGGGCTTGCCTGTGTAACCACAGTGGCTGTGAACTCTTCATTTGTGAGCTGCTGAGAAAGAGGAAATTCCTGCTGCGACACCCACAGCACATCTCCCTCTGACATTCTGGCTCCATGCATGGATGGGACCTACCCAGATGATAGTAGTGGTACCTGTTCATGTGGAAAGAGCCTGACACTGGTGCAACAGCCTGCAAGGAGCATTGCTTCACCTGACACAGCAAACAAGCAGCCTGTGCAGGCATGGTGGTGGCTGCCTACAGCCATGCTGAAACAGATCTTGATACCCTCCCTCTGAATGAGTCATGCAGTGGGCTGGGGGATGAGCATGGGGCTACTTGTGAGATAAGGCATGTTGCAGTGGGAGGTTCTGATTTGGTCTATTCTTCAGTGTTTTACAGAACAACAGACAAACAGAAAAGATAGTTTATCTGTCTCTGTATTCGATGCACTGGACTTCTGTTTCTGTATTTGATGCAGCTGACTAAGTTCTTGGTTGTAAGTTTACATCAGAGGAAAGCAAACTGCCAGAAGGCTATGTAGAAAGACTTAAAAATATTAGGCATCTCACAAAATAGGTCTATTTCAGGAGAAAGATATATCCATCATGTGTCTGCATGTGGTGCTCAACACGAGAGCCTAGATTGCAAGGCTCAACCAGAGCTGCCTGGTCCGTGACAGCCCTCCTCAACTCTTCCAGTCTGATTCAAAAAGATCAGAATGAAAGTCCAGAGTGACACACATCATCTAAAATTTCTTCAATATTTTTTAGATAAAAAGAGGAACGCTGGGGGGATCTAGATCTTCTGCCTTTAGCTAGGTGTAGCATGGGCTGGCAGCTGTAAGCAGAAGATGAATACTTTCTTTTGGGTGGTTGCCCAGCTGCAAACACTCACTGGCAGAGGTGAAAGGCCCCTGACTCACGTATCCAGTTCTTCAAAATACCCATTTGTCAAAAAGTGGCATAATAATTACCATGCTCCTTGTTCAAGGCAAACACTGTATTCCTTGTCTTCCAAAGTCCCTTCCAGTCCCCACTTTCGGAGTGTCTTCCAGTGATTAAGTTGGAAAGTAGGGAAAGCACTCATGGTGCTACCAAACTTTCATTTGCTGCAGATAGAGCAAAAAGTCGATAAAACTTCCCTGATGAAACGTGACCCAATAGAATCTACCCTCCCCTCTGCCTTCACCTCCAGACCACTCCAGCCATCCTAAACACACAGTTCCTCTTCCTATTTCAGAGCAGGCAGCACATCTGCCCCCATCCAGCTTCCTCTGCACTCTGCACTCTGCACTCTGCACCTCTTCCTCCCAGCAAGGGCAGCCCAGCCAACATATATGTGCTGCTTCCTGCCAGAAGAAAAGGAGGTATTCCTCAGAAGTCCCTTGTGGCAATCACCAGCATGTGCCACGTGCACTGGGGAGCTGGGTTATCTCCCCCTCTTACGTGGCTCTACCTGGAGCACACCACAACTTCTTTATGCTTGGCAAGAAAATATCACTACTCTTTGTGACTCCCTACAGCTCTTCATGCCAGTGAGAGCCTTATCTCTCCTTGCTCTGTTTTACTGCCTATGGGCCTGCCATCTTCTTCTGTGGCTAACTCCATCAAGCTGCCTGCAAGGAAGGATCCCAAAAACACTGCTTACCTTAACCTGCAAGCTCCTAAATGAACAACTTTCGCAGGGGGCACTGCTCATGACCAGAACCAGCTCTATTGTGGCTGGCCGTTAATCGGCTCAGGAGAAAGGACTCGTGAAAAACAGTATCCATCACTCCTGAAAACTGCCTGGCACAGTGTGATAAGTTCAACTGCAGACCACATGCATTTTCTGGCTTTGAACAAATAGCACAAGTCAATTCTCTGTAAATTCAAAATGCATATTAGAACAAGGAAACATATTTTAAGTGGGTTTCACATCCTTCCTCTCTTTTTCACCCTAACTGCTGGAGATTAAGCCAGCCACTTCACTATTTCATTCTTTTGCCACATAACGAGACATGAAGAGAGTTCATTGCCTTTTGTCACCCCCGAATCACCTGGATGAGACACAAGGAAACAACCTGTGCCTGAACTGGGATTTTGACGGGTAAGGGATGGCAGCAGGGGGAGGGCATATTGGGAAACAGCTTTTTAATTATGCTTCCTGAAAAATGCTGCTGTAGAGGAAATGACTGACGAAGAAAGCAAGACAGTCGGAAAGCAGCCACCATACTGCAACCCACTGGGGGAGTTGAAGAAATAAGTGGCATTTTTGTACTCTGAGTGGCCTAAACAAATAAATTAGAGTCTTGATAACCTTTTATTTCAGAGCTGTGCCATTTGTCCTACTCCAGTTGGATTGTGTCATTCCCAGGATAAATCCTCAATTGCAAGGGCTTTAAAATTGAGCTATAAAAATTTCCTCTGGGCAGAAATCTGGCAAAACATAGCACAATGGAAAAAAGAAGCAAAGGGAATCAGTCTAAAAATAGAAGTGAGTAAAAGAACTTGGGAACCTTTAAGTGGACAACAATTTGTCAAACTTTTCTCCCTTGCACTCTTGTAAGCAAAAGAGAGGATGGGGGCCACATTGGAGAGACATGACAGCTTGCCTGCAGTTCCTGAGAGAAGCACCTTCACTGCCAAGGTTTGGGAAAACAGGACAATGGCCAAAATGTCACTGTGAGTGAAGGGGGTCTCAAATTGGGAAGGATGAGGCAGGCTGCTCAGTCCATTGGATAGATAATTACTACCTTTGGATAGGTGATTACCCTAGCCAAAAGCCACCTCAGAAGCTGAGTCATCCTCCCAAACTTAAACTCAGCCTGTCTAAATCTCACCTACATTCCTACTCCTGTTGTTTCCTACTTGCTACCTCCACATTTAAACCTTGCTGTGGTTTTCTCTATCCCTGCTGAGATGCCTTCAGAGACACCCTGCTTGGAAGCACTAGGCATGAGGCTGACTCTGTGCTTTATTACCTCATAAAAGCTTAGTTTCTCTCCATAGCTTAGTTTTTATGTGCAAATTAAAATAACTTTTGTTTAAGTTTGCTGCTACCAGAACAACACAGACATGGCTGGGAGAGCAGATTCACAACTAGTGGGAAGTTAGTCCACTGAGCGTTCACCCCAAGGCAGCACCCAGAGCAATGCTTAAATTATCTGTATTTACAAGAATAAGAAATAATGCCTCAAATATACCCAGAATAGGTGGCAGCGCTGAAGAAGGATGGAAATTACAGTGGAAAGTGAAAACAAAAGAAAAGCCAATCCTGTACAAGCCTGTTCCTTCTGCAAAGTTGGGCAGACTGTCCTTGAAATGGAAGGGCTGCTTGGAAAACGCAACACAGCCCCAGAGCATCTCATACACCACAGTGCCACACAGCCATGAAGGGGCTGAAGGTGACACTGTCAAGCCTTGCTGATATCCATCCTATTTTTAAAACTGCCAACAGAGCTCAAGTTGGCTTACGACCTCCAGTCCCTCCCATGCTCCCGAGGAACCATGCACACAGAAGGGAGAAACACACTGGCAGCAGCTCTGCCTGTATGACAAGGCAGCAAGGCACAGGCCAGCTGCAGTGCTGTGTCCATCCCAATGCGTTGTCAGTGTTAGGCTCTGACTAATTTTCACAACTGCTTCTTAGTCTACCCACAACCTGATGGTAATGAAGTTTCTGGGCAACAAGAAGAGCTGCAGTAGCAGGAGCTTGCTTGACCATGCTTGACCACCTCTGAGCAGCTTGTTTAGGGGTATTACATGAAAAAAATAAGGAGCTGAGCTACAGTCAGTGTTTAAAAATAAACAAATTGCCAATGTCAAAGCCCCTGTAATACTGCAAGCCCAAAGTGATGATTTTTATAAAGGGGAAAAACAACATTCAGATTTAAAACACGTTTTAGTTCTAATAACTTAAGGTGTCATTATTAGCATATTCAAAGAATATGAAACAAACAAACATATTTTCTTATCTTCGAAGCATTTCTCTAATAATATAATGTTTCATACACGTGAGGAATAACGCATTTAGGTGTTGCCCGCCAGAGTTAATGACATCAGGCACTGATGAAACGTCTCAGCATGCCCCAAAGTTAGGCAAAATAAAGAACTACTGATTTGAATTGCATCCAACTCTGCAACTCTCTATCTTCAGGGCAATCCAAGAGTAGATTTTCTTGAATGTTTTTCATTAAATGCCATCGTGCCATACTAGATAAGAGATTCTATTTGGACTAGCAGCTACTTCCAATTTTCGCCCCAAAATAAAAGAGGGTTTATCAATTCCAATCAGTTTTATCCAGAATTAGTTGTCAAGTTTCAATAGCTGGCATGCATCTGAAAACATAAATTCAGCACCAGTGTCAAATGACTAATACAACCTTATAGAAGAGGCCTGAATGTATAGTCCTGCTGGGATTGACCAACTGCATTTAAAATATCAGCACTTTTATGTTATAATAGCTCCTATTAACAACAGTTGGCTGACATTAGATATATTCAAGCTAAGCATCAATTAAAAATTTGCTTATCTGTTTGAAAGTGGGTATGGGTTCTCACATGGTCAGAAAGTAATACAAACAAAATAATTGCTGTGGTGTCCTGGGACTGCATCACTTTGACTAACAGACACTGCTGTTTTTCTGCTTTCTTTAAGACAAACTCTTACATATATATGTGTGTCCCTGTCATGCTATGCTGCATTTCTTAACCATCATCTTTCATTTTTAAAATAGCATCATTTAGAGGCCCTACAGAAAGCCAGGGGCAGAGGGCATTACACAAACAAAATGTACTGAAATGATTGTCCCATATAGCTCACAGTGCAAACAGATATGAAAGGTAGCCTGCAATCACCGTCTTTATGGGAAACTGAGGCAGCACTACATTCAGGGTATTGCCCAAGGTCACAAAACCAGCCACTCATCTCTCCTGAACCCAGGACCATACAGCTATACTAGCAGTAAATGCTCATATCCAAGAGAACTCATTAGGGACTCATAAACGAGCTCAAATAAGTGCCAACCAGTTTAAATGTTAAATAGGTCATCGCTAACTCTGATCAAAATGCTTTATTCTTCATTGTATCTGAGAGTGATCTAAATTAGAAATACAGACATATTCCTGGGAGCAAGAACACATGGTTCCCAACCCAGCTGCTCTAATCACTGCCCATCTTTACACCCTGCTGGATGTCTGCCCAGCTTTGGCAAAGTTTTGGGCAGCACTTCGGCTTAGGAAGTGAGAAACGTGTGGGAGATACCCTGCTCCCTGCCCACATGCCTCTCAAAGCCAACCTTCAGCCCACTGCAGTCACACTCCTGAGGACGGGCATGCTGGTGGAAAACCACACAAGAAAAAAGACAATCCAAACCCTCAAACATCTCCATGGTCTGATCTTCCAATCAGTCAGATACACTGGAGAAGTGGAGATGGGTTTTTTTCAGCTGTCCTCTAAAGTTCAAAAAAGCCAGCCCCAGCTAATTTGTCCAAGGATATTGAAGAGGTTTCGAGGAGAGTGCAAAGAGCTCTCTCAAGTGGATCAAGACACTTCCCTGCAAATATTCAGTAAATAGTCTGTATAATTATTAAGTAAATAGTCTGGAATGCAAAGTTAAGGAAAGAATTATTCTTCTCTTATATTGGTTCCCACTGTCAAGACATCAGCCTTCTACAGGCAATATCAAGGAAGTCCATATGCCTGAGAGACATCTCTAGGTTCAAATGTAGGGTCTTAGGGTTGGCCACACTGCACTCTTAACCATCGTCAACACCACTGTAGTCAAGAAAGCTAACAGTAACAAGGACCTGACACCCCCATCACTTTACCAGTGGTCTCTGGCAATTCTTCAGGACAGTCAATGTAGAACAAAATACTCTCTGTGTCAGCCGGGAGAGGTGTCCAAAAATAGTAGTCAACCACTAGCCTCAGTTGCAGCATTGTCTGTGTGAGGAGTTTAGTTTCTGGTTGTCTGGTCAAATCTCCCATTGTTCACTTCATTGTACACATTTCTCATTCATTAATGTAACAACAACATACTCACAGTAATAGGATCTTGCCACTAGAAGATGATTTCTTGCTTTCAAAAATATCTCAGTTTCACCTTCACGTTGTTTTTATAATACAATAGGAGATCTTCATCCTGTCAAGTTTTATTTTCATCCTACTGACATTATTTCTTAATTAAAAGAAAAGATAAGTAGATGGATTCAACCAGGTGCTATGACTGATATGAAGCACAGTTCTTCAGAAAAATAAAAATAATCACATCAGAGACAAAGGGAGTGTGCCTGGCAGTCATTTCATATAGCCAGCCATAAGCAGTGGTAGGTGGCCTTAACTGGCTCTTCTGGTTGTTTGTTTGCAGTTTTGCAATGTCTTCCAGCTGTCTTTTCATTTTCTTTATTGTTGTATTTATTTTTTAATGATTCTTCGCTGAGGAGTTTCAGCAAAGAGAACAGAGAACCAACAGCAGCAAAGCATCATTTCCCTCCTCCCCACGCATGGGGCAAGTGAGGATTTTGCATTTCATACATCATTTACAACTTGTGGATGTGAGGCTGCCACCAAGCCCACTGTGGCTCAGACAGCATTCCAGCACTCCAAAAACCTCAGTTGGCAGCCAGAATTTTACTGGAAAACGCTGTGGGGAGAACTACGTTATAAAGAACTACTGCTTTTGTAGAGTTTCAGTCACTGCAGAAATAAAACATTTAAGTTTGTATCAAGATCCTCTTTCATAACCAATCAGTGTATGCCAAAATGCCCTATGTATTAACAGAGATGTAAACTGCATAATGCTTTGCTATCCCAGAAATAATTTGAACTGTACCTCTTCCCCCTGGAGACCAATATAAGCACTGAAAAGCACAGTATCATCTCAAGACAACTGAAGAAGTATTAGAAACATGCTGCTTAGTTGGAGAGACAGAGCCCAGCAACAAAGCCAACCAAAGAATAAACTACAAAAGTGAAAAAGTTCTACATTTAGAGAGTTTACTCTAAAGGAGAGACATTAATGAGCAGCTGAAGACTACAAACAGTATGGGGGTAAAATTAACAGGATTTTTTAATTGACTAAAAGAAAGAGCTTCTCTGGTTTCTGGGAGCCGGAGTTTGGGGCATAGCCTCCTGGGTGCTCACAACAGTAGGCAGCAGAACAGTCAACTGAAACTCTCATTGTGTTGGCATCACCAGAAAACCATATCAAAGGTGCACTCCTTTGGAAGAATAAAGGAAGAATAAAACATGTCAAATAAGATAGTTTAGGGGAAAAAATCTACTCAAGGACAAGAAGGTAAGGGGAGAAAAAAACCTGTTCAGGAAACCACAAGCTCCTGTTCATGGAGCTGGTGATTATTTTGCTTTAATTCAGGCCACAGAAATGTTTGATCCTCTATATAAACGTAAAGCCTTGAAACTATCTGTCCTGCAAGGCAAATCTACTAAATAATGCAGAGTTCCCAATGGAAAAGAAACCTCCTTCCATCTACAGAGGGATTTTTAAAGGGCCACATCAGAGATCTGAGCTTTTAATTGTATCTTGCATTTAAATTTAACAATAGACCTATTGTTTTCTTTCAACAAATTAAGAAAAAAGGCACAATGATTTAACAGCATTCAAAGTACAGGCAGGGTAACAAGGAAGACAAAATTAGAGGCAAAAGCACTGTCAAATTGCACATCCTTAACTCTTCTTACCATGCAGGCAGGATCTCACCCTTAGATGCTGGGTCACTGATGGTCTTAGAAAGAGCAAGACAGCTTAGGTTTATATCTGAAAATGGAGCAGATTGGTGACTATGCAGGAAGCCCAAGCATGTTAAACACACTTGTTTCAGTACAGCACAAAAGACACAACTCGTCCTGTTTCTTGGGCATAGCTGGAAACAAGGGACATCTTCCTTCAGTGACACCATTACTCAGTATGGAGAGCAAGGACAGGTTGGATGCTAACTGGCATTTCTGGGATGCAGGCAGACACCCATGGGGCACCCCTGAGCAGAGAGGCAGGAAGCAGTGCTGCCCCACTGTCACCCCTCTGCACCCTTGGACAATCAAAGCAAGCAGGCTGACCCCCCGAGCCTGCCCTGCCTGTTAGGGACCCCTAGAGCATGCACCAGAAAGGGTGGGATTTGTGGAAGCCTGGTGGTGCCCATCACTGCTGTAAGTCACACTCTGTGTCCTCCCAGCTGATGCACAAGCAACCCCAGTAACTGGTAGCAGCACAGACTTCTCCAGGCCCAACAATTCACCACTCTGTCTCCTCTAACATCTGCTTGTGGAAAGGAGAAAGGGAAGAAGCAGGATAGAATTATTTTTTCTTTCTGCTTTTTCCTTCTATGATATGAATAGCAAGGCCATGGTTTGCAAAATTGTATGTTATTTTCTCTTGCAGTTAACCTATATACCAGTAAGCATGGGAAATCCATTATGAGAATTAAGGAGTTGAAAGAAATAAAATAAGAAATTTAAAAACAATGTTGAAATATGTTTCCCCACACAGAGTTTGTGTTAGTATCTAATAAAATTTAATATATACTTAAATTTAAGCACAGAAGACTTTGCAGGATGAAAGGAACATACCATTCAAATAATTCATTTCATCTGATACTCATAGCTCTTTGATTAACATCACTTCAACTGGAAGAAAAAAAAAAATCTCATTTTCCTTTTTTCTTCTTCTCTCTTTTTATAGTATTTTGCACTTCCTTTTCATGCAACAAAGTCAGCTAGCATTTTATTTACAATCAGATCCACGTCCATGTTCAAAATCCTTTCTGTCTGAAACTGTGCGTCTTTTAAGAATATAGGAGAAGCAGGGAGGAGGGACAGCTCTGTTGATGCTTCTGACAAACATCCATAAAAGCACGTATTTGGCAGTCAGAAAAAGCTGTGGGGAAATCTGTGCTGGGACGTGAGGAGCAAAAGGGGACACAAAGGCCTTGGGGGCACTGCTGGGCCGGGGAAGATGAAACGGACAGAGCTGGTGCCTGGTACACACTGATGATGGGAGGACCTCTGACAGCTGTTGCTGGGGAACCCCACAAGCTGGGGCCATATTTTCTGTAGGGCTGTACAGAGAGTCACTGTCCTGGTGCTTGACTGATTTTATATGGGAGCTCAACAATTAATTTTAAGAAACAAAATTAAGCAAGAAGATAATTTGTCAAGGTTTTGGTTTGCTAGGTGCAGCACAGGCACTGGACACAACAGGCTTTCCAATATTGGTCCTTTCATATGATTTTCCTCAGGCTGATATTGCTGGACTCAGGCTCCTCATCTGAGCCAGGCCAGCTCAGTCTTTCCCTTCCCAGAAGGTTTGGGAAGAGCTGTGTCCCCAGCCTCTGTCCAGAGAGGAAGGTGTCCGTCGCTCTGGCCACTCAACCGGGCAGATACATCAGACACAGCATTGGGGTGGCTGCCAGGATTCCAGCAAGTACCTCAGGACTGTGAGTTACATCAGGATGGTTTTGACTCCCAAGATCCAGAGGACCTAAGAGGTGACTCAGTGCCACCTTCCTCTCCAAACCATGTACAGACATAGAGGACAGAAGGAATATTTTTAACGAGCCAGTAATAAACTGGTCACAATCAAAAAGCAGCTCTGTGTATATATATATATATACATATATACATACATACATCTATCTGCAGAGGAACCCTTAATAAGATCAATACTCTTATTGAACATATTTACCTCAGAATGTGCTTAGCCTTTCCAACAAAATGATTCATATAAAACACATTGAGTTAAACTGTGCACTCAATACACTATTTTGAATATTCAGCACCCCTTCAGACATCCTTCCCATACCTGAAACATCAGGCTACAGCATATTTCTTCATTTTCACATCTGAGTCACCAAATGAGAATCACTTCCTGTATGAGGAGATGTACATTTAAGTTTTGTCACCCTCCAGCTTACAGAAAATGGCTCTGTAATGTAGTTGGCACAAGGCAATCTGTCACAAAATTCTCATGATATTTCCTTGCTCCTTTCTATCTGCAGAAGTGATGAAATGCAAACTAAGCTTTTTCTGGTAAATCTTATCCTTCCTAGGAGTAGAACTCATTTTCATTGGTTCTTCTTAGATTTGACTTAGGAAAATATCTGGGGTGTTTGTTTATATAATCTTGCTCTTGTCAGGTGAGGCCAGCCTGCCTGTGATGCCAGAGCTCTCATGTGTCTGCCAGTCTCACTTCTCTTTCACAGACACTTCATCCCATTGGAATCAATAGGTAAGGATCAATAAAATGCAAATGTTGCACTTTATCCTGGCTGCTCCAAGGCTGCCTTCCTTCAGCCCTGGAAATGCTGTGGCTCTCCCTTCAGCCTACATAAAGCAGTGTGAGGGAAGAGGAAAGAATGGTCCCAGGTAGCCAATGGGCAAGAAAAGCACCAAGGCTTGCTCAGCTCCCAGCCAGCATCAATGGGCACCTGGGTATCTTTCTTTTGCTGGTACTCTACTGCTTCAGGAACCAGCTGTGCACTGCAGTAGCCTCCCAGGGAGTGGCTTTGCCAAACATCAGTAAGAGCAAGGCCATTGGTGTACTTTTAGAAAATCAAAACCTGGGAACTGCTTCCCTAAGCTCAGCAGACTTCAACCATTGCCCAGGCCAGACGGTTTAAACCAGTCATTGTTTCACCACTGCCACGAGGGCAACAGCTGTACTCATCCATCACCACATCCTTAACCCCAGCTCCCTCCTCAGTGTCTTTTTGACAGACTGCTATCTCTGACAGCTTCACCTTCTGCAATTTTCAGACCCCACAAATCACTACTGGCAAAACAGGAGCTCAGTAAAACAACAAAGTACAATTCTCTCTCTAAACTGGCCACCAACTGCACAGACACCTAAATAAGCCAGTCTTTCAGCCTAGGATTTTCAGAGAAATCATCACCCACAAATCATGCAGGGCATGATGGACTGTGGCAGGGGGCTGTGGCAAGGCTGTGGGCAGCATTTCTTGTCATGAGGCAGATTGATTTGAATACTCACCCTTATTATTCCAGTACTTTTTTACTGTTAACTTATCCTGGTTTATTTCAAACAATAATATAATTTGTATGGACAAGCTGCATTTTACTTCACTGAGAAGTTAAGGTCTCCAGAGAGTCACACTAAAATCATACTGATATTGTCAGCAATGTAATTGCCACATGGTCTCCACAGACTTCTATTGAAATTGCTTTCCTCTCCTAATCTCAAGCAGTAGGAACAACATCCCAACAGAGACTCCAAAGACTTGCAATGGAGTCATGTTCCATCATAAATGGTCTCATAATGATCCTCTTTAGACATCCTTCGAAACTGCCAAGAGATTGGTGCTTGCACAGTATTTATTTTCCACGATGTTCTGTAAAGGACATTAATGTTCTCTCCCTTGAATCCTGGAACTCACGTCCTATTAAAAAACTTTATGAGCAGTAACTACTGCTTCACTGCAGTCCCCCACAGAGCCTTCAGTATATATATTATTATTTCACAAACTGCACTACTGAGTTGCAACTGAATTAGGAAACATACCCTTTACCCAACAGACCGGAGTAGATCCCAAGGACTTGTTTTGCTCTGTGAGGCAATGACAAGAGGAGGGGAGAAGGAAAATATATTCTTTCACCCAGAAAACAGACTGTCTCCTTGGGAGACACGTTGGCCCATGCACGACAGCCCTAACAACAAGGTTAGCAGCACACTCAAGGATAAAAGTTGCTGGATTTGTACAATGGAGGCCGCAAATGTTATTTTCCCCCTTGTTTCCCTTGGTTATATAACACAGACAGCATGCCAAATTCACCTGAAGCAATGTCATGCTAAGAAAGGGGATTTAAACCCCCCCGGGTGTAAGAGGAGGCTTAAACTGCACGATGAAAGACAGATCCTAAATCTGGTCCACCTCTATCTTTGACACCTCTTCAACTCAGAGGATAAGTAATCAAAGTTTCTGAGCTTCTAGACAAAGTTCTTTCTCAACAGGAAAGCTGAACATATGCTCAGGTTGCAGCACACAGCAAATTCTGCAATTAGTTTTTGAAGTTCATCTCAACAGCTTTGGAGTGCAAGTATCAGCAAGGTTTTCAATACTCTACTGGGGCATTTCATATTTTAGAGAAAGGGACACACAGAATCATTAGGTTGTCATAGAATCCTAAGTTGGAGAAGACCTTTAAGATCAACAGGTTCAACCATTAACCCAGCACTGCCAAGCCTACCACTAAATCATCTCCTTAAATGCTACATCTATACATCTTTTAAATTACCTCCAGGGATGGTGACTCAACCGTTTCCCTGGACAGCCTGTTCCAATGCTTGACAACCCTTTCATGGAACGTTTTTTTCCTAATATTCAATCCAAACCTCTCCTGGCACAACTTGAGGCTATTTCTCTCATCCTATCACTTGTTACCTGACAATAAGGTGAGAGTCACCCTCACCTCACTACAACCTCCTTAGTTCATGGAGAAAGAAGGACCAGAGATGAGCAGAGGCTTAAGGGACAGAACACTCAGATTCCTTTCTTGTCTCTGCTTGCTCTAGGATTCATGTGGTGCTAGTACTTGATGGTTTTCAGAAAGCCATCTCAGGTGCCTCTGACTCCCCTTTTACAAAAGGATTCAAGGATAACCACGTGCCACATGTCACACAGGAGATGAAGCTTTAACAACATAAAGTAAACTAATAACACAGAACAGATTATTCTACCTTCTGGGATATCAAACTACTCCTATGTAGCAGAAAATGGAAGAAAAATCTTTTAGTCAGTTTATACTTACCCCAGCTATTCTACTCCAGCAGTCATGTGCTGGAAATCTCATATAAATGTCATCTCTAGCCTTTGGCTGCATTTGCCATGATATTAGATGGTACAGAGGCATTTCATACTGAAAAAAATATTTTTTCTGAGTTAAAAACAAAGGCTGATCAGCTCCTTGTAAAAAAAAAACAAAAAAACAACAAAACAAAACAAAAAAACCCCACATTATAAAAGTCTATTGCATCCATGTCACAGACATGAGATACCCTCTGAGTCAACGGAGACTAGCAAGGACAGGATTATTTCTTCTGCTTGGTATGTAGTATAAGAAACTTATTAATATATAGCTGCATGTAAATGTAAGATATAATTACTACTAATAACAATTATTCGAGCTCTAGGGAGAAATGGATCAATGGTCTTTCCCTGGTCTTGTCAGCACCTGATCTTTACCATGAAAACTTATGAGCCAATCTACATTGTGAATTAACTGAGTCACAGCTTATATTCACTAGAGAAAGAGCCCTGATCTGCTGCCATTTCACAGTGCAGATCTTAAAATCAGCAAGCATTTTAGTTTTATGGCTGAGTAAGATCTACTGCTCAGAACTATATGCTTGTATAATACTGAATATTGTAAACTATACTCTGGCTTATGCTGGTCCATTGTAGGGTAAAAAAAATAGTGGCTACATCTAAAATTTAACAGTCTTAAGGCTTTGGTACAAGCCATTTTGAAGTATTAGATTATTTTTATGTCACAAAATAGTTCATTGTTTTATTTTTCATTCCTAGTCAAAATTGCATCTTTTCTAGCTGTTAATGAACCCTGCCTAAAGTAGACATTTACATTCAGCCTATTTACCTGATGCATAATGCTTTATGAAAAAATCACCTCTAAATGATACAGCTAGAATTTTATTACAGGCTTTTGATGCAAATAATAAAATCTTTCTACAGCTAATGAACTGCCCAACAAAGCAAGTTTGTTAGTTAGTAAAAATAAATGCTTTTAAAAACAATCAAGATATTAGAAAAATATGGGTTTCAATAAAGACTTGTTTGTACATTTTATCTTAAGTGACATTTATTACTTTCAGATTTTCTCCAATTCTAATAGCATGGAAATAAGCAGCAGGAATACTGATTTTCAGGATAACTAATTTATATTAAAAAACAGTCAGAGGGCTCAAACAAAGGTCTTCCCACGTTAAGGGTTTCCACCAGTCATTCATATTTGTAAATATAGCACAGTTTCTTCTCCTATAATCTCCTGCACTCACTTGAGAAACTCTCCTGGTTTTTCCATTTCCTACTCTGCTAACAAGGATCACCCAAGGTGGTGTGCTCACATGCACATGTGCATGTCTATCTATGTATGATACACAACATTAAGCCTTTGGGGGTCATGGCCTCTCTGCAAGTACTTTAAGAGAGGTATGCTTATAGACCAATTAATAATAACATGAAGAACATGATGATTTAACTTTCATTCTAATTATCTGTAGAAATAATAGTTTTCAATGTTTCTAGACGGAACAGACCACAAAATTATGCTATGCAATTTCTGTTAGCTCACAGACCATCACATTTCACACAGATTCTCTACATTCAACTCAAAATTTCAGGTAAATTACACCAGTTCAGCTCTCAGATGACCAGAGTTAAACATTAGATAAACAGAAGCTGAAGCTCAGTCAAACACCAAAGACCTTGAAATAGGAGGACATCAGGTTTGGAACCTCGCAGAAGAAAAAGAACTCAAGAAAGGTGACCACACACTCACATCTGTCCAATCTTACTCCAGACTTCCCTTGATGGACACGAGGTTGTGTCCATGTCAGTCAAACACAATGAGGCTCAGGATTGAGCATTGCTATATACACCCTGTTTCAGAGCCCCACCTGCAAGTGTGGAATACATCAGGCTTTAGAGATTAACAGTTACTAAACATTAACATCCAATTAATTGTGTGAGGGAGAAAAAAAAAGTCCAGTTTCTTGCAGGCTGGAGTCCTGACGCACAAGACTTTATTATAACCACTTTCCTGAGGTGGGACTTCAAGGGTGATGGATGTGCTGAAAGCAGTGAAGGTGACCCAGTTCTGCCCACAACAGAAAAGAAAGAGTTAGAAGTGCTCTGAGCACAGAGCTTAAGGAAAACACATTCACACCTCACCATGGCTCCAAAGGACCATAGGTACTCTACTACAGCAGAAAATAACTTCTTCCAAAAGGACATTCCAACTTCATCTCAGAAAGCACAAGCAATGGAAAGCCCTGCACCTCACAGAGAACTGCCTTCATCCCTCACAATACATGTGTATTATTCAAGGCTGGATTAGTCAAATTTCAGCCCCTGGATTTCTTTGTGTTTTTGCAGGCAGACCAAAAAGTTGCTTCCCCTGATTTCCAGCTAGCATTACTTTCCAGTGCATGCTTCCCCATTCTTTTTCCAGCTATATGCAAGCTACTCCTTATCCTTACTTGGAGATCAATTATATGCACACACCTCGAAGTTATACACAGCTCACCCTGAAGAGACCAGGAGCTTTGCAGTCAAGGACTGCAAGTTCAGATGTGACTTAGATGAGACTTAAGGTGATTTGCAGGTCAAAATCCAAAGGACAACTACTATCCTGCTTCTGAAGGGCCAGGATTTATCCAGGCTGGTAGTTTCAATAGAAAATTCTCAAGAGCGGGTATTTCAACCAGTGTCTTGGCAAATTTTCAGCTCAGGTAATTATGTTCTGCCCTCTTAAAATTCCTTTGAAGTTTCACTTGGTGAAGTTAAACCTCCATGTCCTTTCCTGGACCTGCAAAATATGAAACTATGAGGGCCTATCCCAGAAACAACAGCACCTCAGGGATGGGCAATTCTGAAGCACTCGGATATCAGAGGGAGGAAATGTTAGCTTGAAGACAGAGGAAACTACAGTGATGCACTTAAAAAGGAAACTGCAATAAGCTTAACCAGAGATTTGTGAATATTACAACAAAATATAGACATGCAAAATCTAAGTTCTTTCCCTGGAAAGACATGGGTTAGCAGTTTTCCCTTCCTATTAACAAAGCAGAAGTCTACAGGTTGTATTTGCACAGTAACCTTCAGAACTCCTCACAAAGAGCAGGAGATTAGCACCACTCACACATGCACTGCTCAGCTGTAAGATGGCAGCACCTTATGTACTCGTCTACAAAATTACAGCGCTCTGAATGTACACAATTGATGCCTAAGTGCAGTTCTTTTTCAAGGGCAGTAAAACCTGAGAGTTGCACGATGAGCAGAATGAGAGATGCAACAATGTAAAAGCATCCAAAGGCTCTGCACTGCTTTTTCAGAATTTTTGTGTACAGTATAAATTTATTGATGCTTACCGCTGTTTTGAACTGATGAAACATTTCTTTAAGAGTTGTATATTTTCATTTTAAATATCTTTTCTCAGAGTAGTTAAAAGTATTCTGTAAGAAAATATGCTCTTCATTGCAAAATCAATCACCTTATTTAATGCAATCATCAAGGAATGTCTCAATTATTGCTAATAACACAGATTATATTGTAACATTCATAAATGCTACACTTTTTGCTGGACTACCACTAAAAAGTTCAAGCAGAAAATGAGACAATTTTAAAAAATGGGGTATACTTTTATTTTATTCCTGGCGTTAAATTTGACTTTAACAAAAGAAAGAAGGCACTTAAACTACCCTGTGTTCAGACCATCCTGAAACCACATCTGCAGAGAAAACTGTTCTTGCAGCACAGCAAAATCTCCTGAACACTTCTGGTGATTTTTTCATGTACATCAGTTGTCACAGCCTCAGTTTGGCATCAAAGACTAGTGACAAGTATGTCCTAAAGACACCCCTCTCCCCTTCCCCAGTGACACAGTGTCTAAACAGTTAGCTTATCATAAACAGCTGTCTCATAGATGGTTAAAGGCATGTGAAGTTAATGCTATCCTAAAAACTAATCTCTCTTCCCATGCTATGATTCAGAAATAATAAACATTTTTTACTATTTAATGTTTATTACCTAGGGAAGCCCACCATAGTTTGTTTAAATTTAAAAAACCAAGCCAACACACAAACCACATAATTTGCAAATAAAGACTCCCTCAATTTCAACAACTTTGGTCTGCACAGTTCCCTAAGGGTGTTTTTTTCCTGAAGCAGTAAAATGTGCCCTTACGCCAGTAAATGGTTCACTGCTTATCTGGGGAGAGATTTCAGGGTGGTTTGGGGCTGCAGCAAAATCAGATCCAAATGAAATGCTAACTTGGGCAGAACCCCCATAATGCACTTCTGAGCTGCATCATCTGCAGCTGATGGAGTGTTCTGGGCTGAGATGAGAGTAGGAACCCCAAATTCAGAGGGAGAGACAGGAATCATTTTTGGCATTCTATCCCTCTCCTCACCCTTTCTACTGGGAAGAAAAAAAAAAAAAAGAAAAAAGCAAGTTGATATGAGAGTGAATTCTACTTTTGTAGCCAGGATTCAGAATTCATATTCGTCTCTGGAGCTTGATTCAAGAGGAAGTATCTTGAAGCAAGAAGCCTCCAGTGTACAAGTGTTTTAAAAGATGTGCTCAGTAGTTTTGTATATGTATTTTTTACTGCTGCCTTAAAAGAAACTCCTGCCAAGAGAGTACACTTTTTAAGAAAATGCTGTAGCTTCCCTTAGTAACTCTCACTCCAGTGATGTCTTCTTCTCACACCCAATCTCATCCTCCCAAAACACCAAAAAAGAGCACACAGGACATACAGTCCTTAAGTAACAAAGATCATAAGCAAATCACAGTGTAAGGGCCAGGAAGAAAAGCAAGTCACCTGAGGGAGTGCCACGTGTGCAGGAATGCACCACGTCTATGATATGAATTTGCAAACCCTGCTCCTTGCTGCACCTCCAGGCACTGTCTGAAGACACAGCACGCAAGCCTTGCTCTCAGGAGATGATCAAGAGAAAGGGTCAGCAGCACTTCTGAGTCGCACCTGTGGCCTGACCCATTACAGCCCAATGCTTCCCACATCTCCATGGCTGTTCACTTTGCCTGCCATTAACACAGCCCCTCTTAGCTGGGGCAAGGGGCAGGATCCTGTTCCCTCTAGCCTGCAGTAAGGGCCCCACTCCCCCTTATCACTGTGTAAAGAATGGTCAGTAATAATAAATCTTCCCCCAGAATTGAGGCTGCCATTATCAATGAGCCATACCTCTAATCAGATCCTCAAAAAAATAAACTTACAATCTGTTCAGTTCTTTTTACATGACTGAGCCATCTTCCTGGTTATCAAAAAAAGATTAAAAGCATTCGGTTCTGCAGGGGTATGCACCAGGAGAAATAAATATGTTGCCACTAGAGAAACTCTGACCCTTTTGGAATACTGGAGCACTATTAGGCTCATTGCTAGCATCCATAATAAATACAGTGCTCTTGAATGTAAAAGGCCCATTTAAAATATTCCTAGACACAGTGACCATTTAACAAGTTTATAGTGAATAGCGTAAAAGAAAACAGAACAATTTGGTTTTCAAACACCCAGCACTGATACTATTGACATTTAGCTCCCCCCCAGCCTTAACCTTATCTTCTTTGTCCTTGTCTCTCCCATTATTCTTCCTTTCTTTGTTTACTTGATCTTACTTTTCTCATCCTGTCATTTACACAGTAACATTATTTTAACGAGTACATTTGAACAGGAACTATACCAATTACTAAATCATCCATTTTTGCTTAGCCTTTATAAAGAAAGGGAGAAGGAAAGTAAAAAGATTAAACTGAATGCAATAGTTTCGAGTTCCTTGCAAAGTGCCACTGCATCTCAAGTTAAGCCTGCTCTGCAGTGAATGTATAAAATATATTCAGTGCTGTATAAGTAATGACATATCAATTAACTGTGTCACAAGGTCTAAAAATATGCAAATTACTGTACTTCAATTAGAAAAATCTACATCCTTGGAGAATATTGTAAATCAGGAAATTTGGGAGACATTAAGAGTAATCAGTGAAGGAAAGCATGCACTTTCCCCCGTATCCTATTTTTATACATACATAATGAAATAATTATAGCTACACTGTATTTATGCCTCTGCAAAAATATTAAAATCTTAAGATCTTTACAATGATAAATTTAATCCACATTGCGTTTGCAGACAACATTAATTATATGAAAAAGAAATCTATTATCATTCAATATAACTAAGTTGAAACTAATTTGGACATGTAAATTAGACATACAACTTTTCCATAGTAGCAGTATATTAGAAAACAGACTTTTAAGAGTGATAGATTAATCGAAGCAGTCACATGTATGAAAAAGGCAAGTATGCTTTATTTGATTCTATGACAAAAAATATATTTTGAGAAAAAAGCATATATACTCATTTTCAGAAAGAAAGTTTTTATGTTTTAACTGCAGCTCTTCAATGATTATTTTTCTGTTAGGAATGCTACATCATACCCAAAGCCTATCAGTCCAGGGTGTGCACCTGCAAATGTGTATGGCAGTGTCAGTTTTCAAAGAATGGGTCATCCACCACTGTAGCAGCTGTGGTGATATCTTTTGTTCGAAATTCAATTTGCATCTGTTTCAGAGATGCCATAAGAATGCATATAAGGAGCAAGCACATGACTTGGATTTGCAGTGGCTCTATTTCCCACAAACCACTGTAGCCTTCAAAGTACTGTACAGACCAGCAGGAGACAACACTCAGGACTGCTCCAGCAGAGAAGGAAAGGGCTGTCCTTGCCTACATGTTGGAGAGCCTGTTGAGAAGGATGTTTATTCTCTCTTGTTCACCACGGAGTTCCTCCATCTCCTGAAAGTGCTGACGGTGACCACCACGTGATGAGGACCCTCTGAGGCATTCTTTTGGGACAATGCTGAAGTCCACCATGCCTGAGTCACCTCCCAGTGAAGCTCCCATGGCTTGTTCCCTAGATGCCAAGCGTTAGGAGAGCAGGGTGGGAGTTCACCGGCGATGGCTGGGACCCGTGGCAGGTGTAGCTACCCAAGCACATGGGTTCCTCTGCAGACACGATCATACAGGGAACAGGCACACAAAGGCAGCCAAATTCATGCATGTGTCAATTGCAAAAGATGAAGCAGTCCAAGATTCCAACATTCCAAGTGTGGGGTTTTGAATACCACAATTATGGTCTTGCATTTATCTGAGAAATAGGGGCACCCAGTGGCCAGTGCAATCAGAGATAAAGAGGCAAGATCAGGAAAGACCCATGAACAGAACTGGGTCCTCTAACAACCTCTGACTTGGGAGCTGAGGCCACCAAACCCTGACAAAAGGTGCTCAGAGTACTGTAGTTTGTAAATATCAGGGAACTACAGAGATCCAGAAGGCTCAAGCCTATATGGGTTTATTCCTGGGGTTCTCCACAAGTCACTCAGGACTCAGTTCTGCTTTTAATGAAGATGACATATTTTCTTATTGACTTTGAGAAAAACAGGGACAAGGCCCTTCAAGAAACCCATCTTAAACAGCTGCCACTGACCTGTGCACACCACCACTATTAAAATAGTATCACACACATCTGTCTCTCATCAAAATCAGAGCTATAAATGGATTTTAAAAATGTATATAGGCCAGTTTTACTTAAGCAAAGGAGATTTCTGATAAACATGCAAATAGGAATTTAAACAGCAATTTAAAGACCACGAATTCAATTCTCATTACTTATGCAAACTATCATGGTCTTGTCATGCTTTATTTCTCTGCCTTATCATTTTATCCATGGTATTTCCCCTCTGTTGCTGTATTTTCTTTTTTTCCTGTCATCTACATTTTCTGGATGCATTTTTAATGTCCTCACCTCCATATTTTAACCTTTCAGGTAATATAGGATTTACAGCAGCAGACAGGGTACAGGCATTCATATGTAAGGAAAGGCACCTCCTGTAATTCCTGATACATAATTGCAGGAAACAGAAAACTTAATGATATTATCGGACAAGTAGTTTATCATTTGAACCTAAGGGCATTTATAGGCTGCAAGCAGAAAACAGATAAGACAGATTTACAATTGCATTTCTACATCTTAAAACTTTAAAAAACTCTAAGTAGTTATTTATAGGGAATAGCTGTATCTCCTTTAAAAAAATACTTTATTTGGTTCAATCTGTGTTAAATTTATTTGCCGTATTTCTGTCTGTCATTATAGCTGAGGAAAATACCAGAATATCCATCCTCCCTGAACTGTAGGACAGCTATCAGATAAGGATCAGAACAAATTCTAAAAAAAAAACCCTCACGAGTTATGATTAACTCTATGTAAAAAGAGGACAGGCAAGGGGAAAAAAATACAAGGAAGAGAAAACCATAATCGCCAACTCCCATTCCTATGGGAAGGGAAGGGGAGGAAAAAAACCAAAGAAAAAAAAAAAAAGCAGAACGAACAAGAGACAGAAGTATATGCTGTAAATATAGCATACATTTTATTACCGCCTTTGTGCTGCTACACCCCAAGACCTTGCGATTTAGTTGCCTCTTATTTGCCTTTAAACATTAGCAAAAGAGATCTACCATTTTTGAAAGGTAATTATACTGTAATGCAGATGGCAGTAAAACAATTACACAAGATAAGCCCTTGCAACGATCTTTACAAAGCAAACCAAAAGTAGTACTGAATCATAAAAGACCCAACGTGGAGAAGGCTGCATTGCAGCACTACCACTCTGCTACGAGCTCCCCTGCAAAAGTGGCAGTGCAATATTGCAAACAGCAGAAGAAGCAGACACAGTGAAGGTTAAGCACTTCGTAAGTTTAAAGGATTCTTAATCCCAGACTAATCCTTTACAGTCTCTATTTGGTGTAGATCCTAAAATACTCCAAGTGCTACAGAAACGCTTGTTTGGGTGGTTTTTTTTTTTCCTCCAGTACAGAGTTTAACTTTTACACCCTCCTGCTATCTACAAGCTCTGTTGGCACACTGTCTTTTTAACAGGATTTTTCCTGCCTTCTGAAAGTTGTTGAGACACAGTGAATGCAACTGCTGAAGAATCATTAATTACTATTAATAGATGTCTCTGGAGATGAAATGAACTATAACAAGTAGTTTGTTTGACTGTCACATCAATGCACCTAGTATTTTTATGACTTGTTAGTGACTCAGTGGAGATTTCAGATGGCAAAAGATGCTTTATGAACCCATGCTGATTGAGATTGCCTACCCGTTCCAAACAGATCCTTCTTCTTTTAAACTTTGACCAGCTACTCAACAGATCAGGGCACTCTCCAGTGATACATCACAGATAGGAGCTAGCATCAGACATGCACAGAAGAGAGGACACAGAAGAGATAGGAGCTGATCTTTGCTATTTTCCAGTGCATAAAATAACAGCCTATCATCTACCTTTTACAGGTCATTTTTATCAAGTTGCAGGCCAAAATGAAATTTGACCTCCATTTTCCAGCTAACCCAGAGATGATAAATTTAATGCAGACAGTGTAAATGAATGGGTCTCTACTAGGGAAAAGTTGAATTGGTGAGAATTATTAGTGGTGAAGTTTTTGCCCCTGTACTTTTCATTTCATTTTTCTCTTACAGTTTTTGTCATCCTTTTCCTGTACTTTTCTTACTTTTTCACCACGGTCTGACCCCTTTTCCACCAGGAAGGATAACATTTACTGCAGCCATGCTCTGGTCACTGCAAGCATTCTTCTTCTTCTAGATAATTAAGAGTGCAGGGCAGCAGGGGGCCAAATCTGCAACCTCACCCAAAGGAGACAAAGGGACTACTTGTATGTTTCAAGAGAGGCTAAGCCAGGCTAAAGTCAGCAGATACTTATGTAGAGAGCTTTATAGCACCACACTTGTATTATTTCTGGTTTTCTTGAGGAAAAACAAATGTGCACAAAGTCATGCCCACTGAGGACAGTTTCCTAAACCCACGTGTATCTTTAGTCACACACAGCATCAGGGCTTGGGCTATAACCTCTTCAGAGCAATCTACTTTCCATTACACAAAGGTCCCTGGCCAGAAGTGTTGGCTACAACCATGGCTGGGAAAAAACAAAACTTCATCAGTTTGTAACAGATTGTTTTAAACCCTGACTTGCCTTCCAACAAACAAAGGCTGTTCCACTTTGCCAGCTGAGCGTGAGTCTTTAGGCTGACAGTCCTCTCCCATTAATTGCTTTGATGAAGGAAAGAAATGAAGACTAATGGTGGACCTGGCGGACCCATCCACGTGGCTGCAGTTTCTATGCAGTCAGCTGTCCTAGAAAATCTTATGATTATCTTGGATACCTCTCTCCATGCTATTTGAAAATAGTGACTTACTGCCAATGTAAATCTGATATTCCCTTGCTTAAGAAAACATGGTTTTATTATTAAAGCAAGATGCCTCACTGGAGAAAATTTAGCACCACAGGGAACAGCAATGGACATATTTCATTATTATTATTGTATACAGGGTGCACTGGTTGTAAGAGGAACATCTGTGCTCCTAATTTTATTATAACTTCCAGTATTTATGATAGCCAGTGAGGCAAGCAGCACACACCATGTGTGCATCTAAAAGATAGGGACAAGAATGGATACATGACAAACTCCCGAAACTCTGCACAGCTCCACCTTTTTCTCTGTGACAGACAAGGAGTCACTACACATAATGGGGCCATAAAAACCTAATGGAAACCACAGCTGAATTCACTGGGCCAAAGACCTTGCATTTCCAATGGTCTCCCCCTCTGGAATTCACCCTCAGTGAGGAGAAGAGATTGAGCACAAATACTAAAACTATCAAGACTGCAATTCAAAGCTGGCAGTGGATCTTCTACATCACTAAGTGCTGAACAGTAGAATGGCCCCAGGAGTGTAATCCTGAATTAAACTACACAAATTCAAGTACCCATAAGCAAAAGATGTATAACTGAAGCAGAGGGAATTAGGACTAGTTCCTTCTCTTGAAGGGACCAGATGCTTTACAGGCATATTGTAGTACCTCTCTACCACAGTGACAGATGCCTTTGTGATTCCTGTAACTGGTGGCAATGACAGTGATAAAGGTATGCTACTTTTATCCCACTGGACTGAAAAACATTGTCTTTGAATCTCAAAGTCTGGAAAAAGGGGAGAAAGTTGGATATCAGTTCTGCGACAAGCAAACATATAAAGTAAAACGCCATGGAAAAAGAACAACATTAAAAAAAATCCTGCCCCACTACTGCAAAAAAATGAGGAGATATTGTGAGATGGAGGGAAAAAAGTCCTGTAAATACAGTTTTAACAAGTCCTTGAGGTTGGCCTGTTCCTCCATGTCTTGTCCCAGCAATGTAACATACAGGTTGTTTGCATACCCACTGATCTGAAGCAATTCCTCACTTCTCACATCCCAAAGGAGACAAGGCAAGTCAGAAAAGTTTACATTTTAAACAGCAGTTGGAAAATTCTCCCCGCAAGTACACACTCCATTTATCTGCCACTGAATCCCACAGCCTGGGTGCTTACCAGGCACATTGCTAGCTCCCTAATACTCATCCAGAGGATGTCCAGGAGCTGGGATGGATAGAGAGAAGAAGAATGGCTGGCCAGGCTCCTGTACAAATCCTTGCAGTATCTCCTTTAGCTACTGTCAGAGGCAGTCTGTTGTGCTAGGCAGCCCACATATCTGACCTGTAGAGCATTTCTCTTGCTCTTATGTAGTACACCAACCTCCCCAGGGAAATTCCCACTGGGTCTTCTAACACAAACACTACACTCACAGGAATATCTTGCAGTCACATATTCAAGCTTGCAACCTGATTTTCAAAGTGTAATTGTTTGCCTGAGAGCTCCTATATTGCAATTATTCAGATAAAACAGCAGCCAAAGAGAAAGTAGAGCCATATTAGAATATAACATTAACTGAGGAAGTGCACCTAGGTAAAGGCATCAGGACTGCTGAAAAGAGGGAGGAGGGCACCCAGGCAAGGACCAAGGCCAAGCCCCTGTCAGCTGCTGCACTGACACCTCTGTGGTGAGGTCCATGGGGTTACCCCCACTGCAGTAAGAGGGAGACTCTGAGAGTAACTGCTTGTTCCTTTGGAAATAAAAAGGGAAAGAACACTGTACACTGGAAAAGAAAAACGGGAAAATCAAGAAATTAAGAGGCAATGTATATGGAAGGAGTTTGTAATAAAGTTGGGTGGCTCAAATTGTGCTCTGACTGTACCTTTGCTACCAGTGACGGTCCCACAGTGCTGAGGATGAAGTGGGAACAAGGCCACCCCCAAGCAGGTGGGGTCTCTGCGAGGTGAATGATCCCTGATCAGCAGGGCTGTGCAGGTAAGGGCAGCAGCACAGAGCACTCGTGCTGCCAGAGCTCTGCTGCTGCTGCTGCTGCTGCCGCTCCTTCTGCAGGGACACGCAGGCACTGCTGTAATAAGCTATCTTGTCAAAAAGCACTGTTTTGCCAGGACAAGCTATTTCCAGCAGTCCACCCAGGACTGCTTTACTGTTGCAGTGTGTGGGTATAGCTGTATCAGCAGCCTGCTCTTAATGGAGACAGAGCTTCAAGGCTGCTTTCCACACGGAAAAGGGCAGAACGCAGGGCAGACGTCTTGCCACTTCACCCCCTCCTAATCCCAGACCCTGTAAAGCAAAGGAACCAGTTTCCCAGTCATTTTCTGATGTTTCTGGCAGAAACAGGTCATACTAGGCATATGGCTGTACAGACATATGGATCAGGATTTCAGGCGTTCTCTGACACAGAAAGAGAGAGCAGAAAGTGTCAGCACAACATTTAATACATCCGTGGAACTGCATGGTGCAGGACATCACTCAGGAAAAAAAATAGTAAGATGGAAAGCTGATGTCTTTCAATACAGATTGATTTGAGGAGGATCACAGAGGGCACATCAAAACTGCAGAGTTGTTTCACAGCTGCAAAGATAAAGACTGGAGAATAACAAAGCTGCTGGCCTTCACCATTGCTGGTTAAAATCCACCATTGCAGAGAAGGCAAGTGACTGTTCCTCTGTTTCCATTTGTGTATTTAAATTTTTTTAAAAAATGCATTCTAGATATGTGTTACACTACAAGCTTTACTAAGAGCAATTCCATAGATCTAAAAAGCTGCATTGAACACGGTGGACATACGTACAGTATGTCCAACACCTTTTCTCAAGCAGACTTGCCCAGTCATCTGCCTAATACAGCCCTGCAATCCAACTGCAACAAACAATATGAAGATAAAATTAGCCAAGATCTCTGTATTGTATGATCCATCAGAAGTCTTCTATCATCACAGAACAGCTGGAACAATTTGAGTCTAAGAGCTTCAGCAACAGCCTACAGCCTTGCTTATATCAGGATTTTCCAATGCAGACTAGATCAAAACCTTCTGATCTGGGCATTTTAAAAATATTTCTGAACAGAGAAGTTGCAAACATAGTTTCCTGCACCCATTAAGAGAAGGAAATAAATACATTATTCCATGTTCTTTACCTTCTATGGTCTTTATGGAGAAATTTCCTCAACAAGTTCAGACACATCTACAAAAGAAGTATTTTGAGATAGAAACTGAAAGAAAAGCAGGTTAACACCTCCCTTTGAATTTTTACAGATCATGCAGATGCTAATACCCACTTATTCCAGTTCCAAGCATTTCTAGTATTAAAAAAATACCTTTTTTTTTCACCTGCCAGTATTTTGCAGGTAAGAAGGGGCATCGGCTGAACCTCTGCAAAACACTGCCCAAGAGGCACTGAGCAGACTGAGCTGTGCTTTTTCAAGCTCAGATTGGCATTGCCCCAGAGCAGCTGTGGTACAGGGGCTTCTGCTGGCCTCCCAGACAGTCCCCACAGATATTTGCTGTCCAGAACTAGTACGTGTTAAAAAATACTCGTCAGGTCAGGCAAAATCCCCAGGAAATTTTGAGGTTGGCTCCTAAAAGGGCAATTAGACAACTTTGTAAGTGTAGAATCAAGTAAGATCAAGACTTGGAGAGAAACAGCAGGAAACAAGTGACTGATCCTGCTGGGGGCTAAAGTGCCCTCTAAACTTAACAACTTCCAAAGGATTGGCACGTTGCAAGAAGGGTATCACTTCACAAGATCACCCTCCCCAGCAGGATTTGTGGGTGCTACTATTCTTGGCACTCTCATGGCTTCATGTATAATTTTGTTTAAGTACATTAACCTTGTTGTGGCTGAATTCACCCTCTATGCTTTTCCCTCCCTCTCCCTCAAAGAGCCTTCTGATCTTTGGAAAAGTCAATATGGGTTGTAAGATATCTCATTATCACTGGATGAAAAATGGAGGGCATGATTCTGCCATCCCTCCTCCTTCAAGCATCCCCAGTTCTTTCAGCTGTGTTAGTAAATGCTACTGGCCAAGAATAAAATGTTACAAGGTAGGACCTTTAGCAGAGGGGAAAAAAGGATATTAAATGTCAGTGCTAGAAACTTCCCCCATCTTAAAGAAGCGAGGAATATTTAAAAATGGAATTGTGCATTGAGTACACAATTCTTAAAAATATCTAGAAGTCACATTCCCATTAAAATACTGCAACACACACAGAGAGACAAAAAAATTGCTCTCTGTTAGAAAGAATGCTCTTCAGGCAATAAAATCAAGGCTCCAACATTAAGCAATGAAAGAATTATGGTTGCTGATGCAAACTTAATTTGGTATCCTTTGCGTATACATTATCATACACTCTAATTTTGTTAACATTTTTTTAAGTGCACTTCTCCTTCACAGCACAGGATGGATGGTGTTGAATTAATAAAGCAAGTATTCAATATTTTGTCTTATCATTGTTCAGGGTATGGCCTTATGGCTTGTTTCCTGCTAACTATTCAAATAGTGCTCTGAAGACAAAATTATTAATTTCCTTATGGGCTTTTCTATAGCACTCATCACTAAAATAACTGAGGGTTTCACAGCCACTTCACTAATCTTCACCAAATCCCTGAGAGTTGAGGGAAGTATTATTCTGTTTTATACACTGGGAGCTTAGGCGCAGATAAATTAAAAGCAGACATACCCACTAATTTAGGAAAGTCTGCCTTAAGATGTCCAGGCCATGATTTTGCAGAATCTTTAACTTTATGCAATGCTTTGTATCTTCAAAGTGTGAGTCTCACTGTTTTCAGTCACAGCTATGCTCTTCTGCAAAACAGGCCTTAGGGCTGAGGTTGGGCTTCCAGAAAAATGTGAAACATGCAATTAGTGATTGTCTTAAAAAGTCCGATTTAAGGGGCTTAGCATGTCTGAGAAAGCTGTGACAGAAGGAGAGACAGAACCCAGTTCCAACAGAACCCAGCTCCAGAAGCCCAGTAGCTAAACAGTAGGCTAACCAGCTCCCTACTACCACTGCCATTCACCACCAACCTCCTGTACCTATTTCAAGGGACAATAGTCCTGTTCACAGCAACCCTGGCTTGCCCACCTACTTTTATCTGCCCTGCACAATTAATGACTCAAACCGTGGGGAAACAATGTGCCATTATGGGCACAAGACTATTACAGTGTGTAAGGGGATGATGAGTATGGCATTAATAACTTCGATTGCCATATTTCTTAATAATTCTAAGGCTTATTGTTTTATTGCAGATTGTAGAGGCATTTTTCTTTATTTGTCCCTCAACAAGCAGAAACAGCGGAACTGTAGCATCACGTGGCTACCCTCCCACTTACTCAATTTGGGTTTTAAGTGTTAAGTTTTATCACTTAGATTTGTGCAGCTTCTGGAGTAACTGACAGCAATAATATATTATCCTCACTGATGTGGACAAACACTTGAAAATGGATGACAAATACTCTTACAAGGAGAATTTAGAGGTATTTGGGAACAGCAAAAGACAGATGAGTATGACCTTCCCAGTTTCCATTCCTTACGATTCTCAAAGGGATCCCAGTCCCCTTGCTAGGACTAACTACTCTCTTTGTCCTCGCTTTCCAACTCATAATCTTTTCACATCCAGGTAACTGTCCCTTTCCCTCTTACTCATCCTTTTTACCTCACCAGACCCTGTTATGTCCTCCCAAGCCACTGTCTCTCCTCTCTCTCTTTTAACACTTATCCCAGTCACAGAATGTCCCTGTTCCAGCCTCTCACACATTCCTCTCCCATGCTTTTTAACACATTAACAGAACCTCCTTCCTCACATCAGGCCCTAGTCCAAGTGATCTCTTTACCTTCTCGAGTTTCCTTTTCCAGCCAATTCCAGTCCTGCACAATCCTTCTAGAGAAAATGCAGTTCACCATTTCACCACACAGCCCCACTGGACTATCAATTTGAGTTTCAGGTGTAACATTTTTTTTAGATACAGGATTTCCCATTCTTGCCCAACACCCCCAGCTATTAGTCTCACTCCTCCAGTTGTTTTTTAGGCTCGTCATCAAGTCAGTCCCAGCACCCTCCGCCAACTCCATATTACATTTCTCTCTTTTTCTTCCAGCCCCATTCTGCCCAATTCCCTGGCCAGTTATCCTACCTTCCCATTTATTCTTCCACCCATTTACTGAGGTCTAGCTTTTCCCTCTTTTGCACTTTCAGTTTTATTTTCTGCATTACCTCACATAACCAACTTGTCTTTTTTCAGCTTTGGAACCGGGGGGCCAGCCAGGATTGGTGCAGCCCTAACTGGTAAAGTCCACCTGAGACCCACTTGTCCTCCACCAGTTCCACATTCACAACACTCCATGAAGACACAATGGCTTTTGCCAAGCCCAAGCACAGCCACAGAGATTCTACTGTAGTATAAAGAAAACCCTAACAGAATCTTCAAAGGATGCATTCCAGTCTTTTCCTCCTTCTGGATTCAAAAACTGATTAAAAATGGACTTGATTTCATGAGCACTAAAGGAATATCCTTGATAAAGGAAACTACCTCCCTGTCTGTTATCAAACCACTGCTCTGAAGCACAAGCTGTTTGTAAAGTCCAAGGTGTTTCTTAAGAAGAGTAGAATAGCATGGTTTTCAGCACTTCAGAAAGTTGTTCACGTTACACAGTATTTGCAAGGAAATTTTGCCAGAAAGTGTTTTGGTAAAATGGTTGAAGTTTTAAGCAGTGGAAAAAGGGATCGTTTAGGACATACTACACAGCCTTAAAAACCACCTGTCCTGTCACGCTCCTGCCCTCCTTAGAATAAATCCAATAACTTTTCATTTCAACCAAGAGAAGCAAAGCCGGGAAAGAAGCCAGAGAGATACTTTGAGGCAAATAGGGTCAGGAGACCTTATTGGACAAAATCCTCTTTCTTCCATTTTCCTGAAGATGACCTGAAAGTCATCAATGCTAATTCTGCTCATTCTACCTACAGATGCAAGATGAAAGGCTTCAGCATTTGTTGTTTTGACTAAAGCAATTAACTAATATTCAGGATTCGGCTGCAGCTTCCATTCAAAAATACATTGCTTAGGGAATTGTGTTTGGCTTGAAGGCAATTCTGTTTCATCAAGGGTACTGTACAAGACACTCCTTAGTAACAACAAACAAGAATTAAACGTTTTCCTACTTCTGTAGCCCAGCACCTTCCTTTGGGCCTTCGATCATGTTAACAAGTGTTTTGTTTCTGTGGGCTGGAGTTTTTTAAAGCTTTCCATCATAATTACATTCTAAATGCTACTCCTGTTGCCCTGCCTTGTCACTACTGCCTTGTTATGCCTCAGCTGCTTTTGCTCATGTCAGCCCATGCACTTGTGGACACACACACAGTCCACTTCTGCCATACCAGACCAGCAAAACAACACAGAGCCAATTTCATTTCCACTTGGCTACAAACACAATATATATTTTAAGGAGGTTCTGACTCAGACTATGATAAAAACCTTCTGAAAACTTTCTTTTCCTTGGTTGAAAAAGGGGTCACCACATCCACCAGCTCCTTCCCTCCAGGTTTTATCACAAGCCTGGCATAAAATAACACCAGACTGTTTAGCCATACCGAACACAGGTAATTCCAAAAGGGCAGCAGGCAATGTGACTTACCCAAAACGGCCCCCAAGTTTCTCATCTGATCCTCTACCCCAAAGATGCCCACGTTGTACATGCAGACATTTATATCACAGATATGCTGCCAAGTGCTTCTTTTAGACACAGTAACATCAAAGACAAGCACTCAGAGAGAAAAAAAAATCTGTTTAGTAACTATTTCCAGTGTTTTTAAAGTCTTAAAAAAAAAAAAAAGAAGAAGAAAAGCTTTCAGTTCTATTTACACATGTAAATGACAAATATGTTTAATAAAGAAATAAGGCCATGCTCTGAACAGACTCCCAGCCATTTGGCTGCAGTGATCTGTCTTTGGGTGCCAGCAGCACTCTGCCAGCCTCGGGCAGGAACCTCAACTTTGCTGCAACCTTCATCCTGGTGTGAGCTGCTGTGTGGCTTGCGTGACTCCAGCCTGCTTAAAACCAGAGCTCCCAAGGATCAGAGGTGCAGGAGAAACCGCCGTGACGCCGTGGCCTTTTCCCTGATCGCCAGAAGCACAACAAGGGGCACATTTTGCCAGGCTGTGGTATGAAGCTGGGAGGTTAACAAGAGAAGCAGGGGAGAAGGAGAGTGCAGGCACAGGTGGGTGTGTGGATGGAGCTGTTTCTTCAGAGCTTCCTTAACACCTCAGAGCGAATTTTCATTTGAACAATTTAATAAATTAGAAATATGCCTTCCTTCAGAGTTAGTCTATGCGTCAGAGTATCGAGTAGCAGGGTGGTGAAAACACTGACATACAGCCTAGAAACTTCCTTTTAGTGGGTTTGATACCAAGAAAATACACAATACAGACCTGCAGAGCTATGTGACTGAACATAAAAAGGAGCAGCTCACTGAGCACTGTAGCTATCTAGAAAACACACATAAAAATTCAGAAAAGAACCGAATGAGAAGCAATAGCACAATTTACTTACAATCTGGAATATCAGCAGGATTTTAGTTTGTTGTTTGTGGGTTGCTGGGGTATATGGTACATTACAGTAGAGCATCAGCACTAATTCTACATGGCAGCTCCTCAGAATACCATCTGCTTCCCCGGTAACTGTTAATATAGTTGTAATTATCTACTTCTAAGCACTTTATTGGGAATATCATTTGCAAATTAATCAACTACAGACCGGTAAAACAAATGACATGCTTGTCTGAAAACAACAGCATTATTTCAAATTATTTTCCTGAGGGTTGGGAAATACCAGCCATAGCCAAAGCTGAAAACAGGACAAGGAAAGGCCTATGCTCAGCTTAAAAACACTCATTCTAGCTACATTCACCAAGGATTTGTGGGTATATGAACAGATGACTGGTTGTCAGGAGCACCTCATTTTTGAGTCTCTTTCTCACTGCTCCATACAATCCAAGTTCTTCCAAGACTTTGCTTTCTCTGCCTTGGCATCTTTCCTTGATTCAGGCTACTCCAGCCTTTTTGCCCTTGATCTCTCCCCTTCTAGCACTTTTGCACAGCTCATACATCTTACTGCTGGCTTCTATATCATTGCTTGCTTTCTTCAGCAAGGAATTTTTAGCTCTGAGTACCCCGTCATCCTAAGATAATGTCCAGTTGCAGATCTGTGATACAAAGGCAGCTTGGGATTTGTTCCTCCAAACCCCAGTTACATGCTGACCATGTTGCAAAACCGAAGGCTGCCAAATGCCAGTAAATACCAGGCTGAGCTTCATCTTCCCATAGAATGAAATAACCTTAATTATTTGAAAGATGTTTGTATGAGGAATTATGAGAACCACACAAAAGCACTGTCCCCACTGAAGTTTCCAATAAGCTATTAGGAAAATGAATTTAGAGGAGCACAATAAGCAACCATGCTGCTATCAGTTTACTCATGCAGATACCATAAATAGCCTTTTCATGATAATGCTGTTGAGCGAGAGATTTTTAAAATCACTTAACTTGTAATTCTTGAAATATTAGAAGCCTTGCAAAGTTAATGCAATATTCTAGCTCAATGAACGAGCAACACACAAGGCATGTTTTTTGTGGCATCTGTTTGCAGTGTCCTTTGTTTGACAGTAGGTCTAAGCGAAGCACCATCAAATGGCAGACAGTGGGGTAAGCTGATCAATAATTGTGGAGTGCCATTTCTACATTCATGGTTGAAAGCTCACAAATAAAAGCAAACAGGTTATGTGCTCTGTGATAGAAGTGTCCTCAGATCACTGTATTCCAGCACCTCAGCACTTTTCTTATGCTTTTCCCATCAGTGCCTCTATCATCTATTAACGCAACGATCAAGGTTAAAAGCAAAAAGAAAGTACATTGTTTGGGGAGAAAAATTAAATTAATTTCTTCGGAGTGGTAACTTCTGTGTATTACTTCAGTATGCGTAGAATCAGCTCCCCAAGCAAAAATCCTGTTTTTTGACTTTAGAAATATGGATCTATTTTATGTTTCTTCAGCTGTACACTGTTCAAGGACCCAAATGTAACTTTATTAAATAACAGTTCAAAGTAATAAGAGTTTATGTTCTTTAAAAAATTGAAGTCCTTGAACAGAAACCCACTCAAGAATTGAAGCGGCAGACAAACAACTCCGCTGGTAAACCTCTGCAACTAAAAGGGTTTCTCTTCCTTCTCATCACTGTTCAAGTGAGCAAGAGAGTTGTCACCAATCATCAAGGCTGAACAGCTACTACTAACTGCTACTTTTGTGCATGATGAACCTTTTCTTAAGGGTTACAGATACTTGACTCCAACAGTAGGCATTTCATAGAACTGTAATAAAATGGTCTTATACCTGTGGCAGTCCATTCATAATGAACTGGAACTTTGTGTATGATTCATCACCTCTGCTTTTACTATTTCATTTAACTTCATAAAATAGTCTGGAAAATTAGTGTGAAATTCCATCCAAACCTTTCAAATTTTTACATTGTTTTACAGACATATAAAATATATCCATTTGATTTTATTCATAGAAAGCTACGTTCTTTAATAGTATGATAAACACCTTGAGAACATCTAATTTTTTTTTTAACAAATCATGTGACCTCTCTTGTCAGGTTTCTCCGAACGTCAGCTAAAGCAAAATTTTTGCCAGATCCATAAATAAATGGCTCAAAAGTTACCATCTGCAAAGAGCATACAAGAAAGATCTTTTTTCTTTAGCAAAAATGGGCATTTAGAGTATGTGTTCATTTGAGTATACAAAATTTGACATTTTGGGGGGAACTCACGGGCACTCTATAGAATAAAACAGAAAAAAGTTAGAGCTTTGTTGTTTTCAAGGGCCCATGTCAGTAGACATCAGTTAATATCTGGCCCATGAACTGTTTTTCACATATTGCTGAGACTGAAGCTCTAGGTTTTGAGCACAGACTGCTGGAGAATAACATTTGTAAGTTAAAGACCTCCGTGCAGAAATCTAAATCACATCTTATGTCCCACTTACATATGAAATGTTCAGCTTACTACATGTGAATTAGCAACCTCTGTGGTATCTGTATTTCTTGCACTAAATATGTCTTCCCAACTACTGCGCATCACAACCTTCTTTTCTTTCATTCTAAATGAACTTATTATATCCTCACTTCTTATATCCTCACTTATTATATCCTCACTTATCCTTTATTTAGTGCTGTGCTGAGGCATTAAACAGCATTACATGCCAGCAAGCAATTCTTGACCTTCTTTCTCTTACCCAAAGTAGCACAACGGTTAGGAAAACACCTCCCTAGGGAGTCAAAATTTCATACAAACTTAGCAATTCTTTTTCTGATGTATTTATTCATAGGAAACAGGTCATTTAATAATCTAAATGTGGTTCTCAAGCAACCCAACTTTGAAAATTCTAATTAAAATTTTCAACATAAATGGGCAATGGAAAGAAAGGGTGTCCCCATTTTCTTGTTATTTCCAAAGCATCAATAAAAAATAAACAAGCAGAAGAAATTGGAAGAAATGTGAGAACACTGGAGGATCCGACACCAGCACAGCAGAACAATTCAGAGCTAAGATAAATGCTCTAACCTTAATGCACCTTCACGGTGCCTAGTCATCTGCAGAGATCTTTGAACAATGAGTGCGTCTGCATAACAAGGGAACAGAAATACCTTGAGTGGATGTAATAAGACAAATTAAAGTTGCAAGAGCTTGGGCTCAGAGTGCTCGGGGTTTTGTCCGCTGAACATTTATCTTTAAGCTCCCTTTCCAGGGTTAATCTTGCAGGGGAGTGTAATGGTGTGCTGTGGGAACACCCTGGGGCAGAGCCCACAGAAGGAGCTGAGAGGACAGCAGGGCAGCTTGCCCGCTCTGCCTTGGCCGATCCCGCCCGTGCCCATTTCCGGACCTTTCGCTTGCGAGAAGCACCGCTGTGAGCTGGGATTTGCCACACTGAGCTCACAGGAGCTCGCTGACAGAAAGAGGCACATCGTTTCCAAGCTTAACTTGAATCAGTTCTGAAAAATCCTCCTACTAGTTTTCTCGAATATTTCTTTGCTAGTAGCAGGGCTCTTCTGCTGCATAGGACATTTCTTCTGGTTTCTTGAGCTTCTGCTCACTTTATAGCAATCCCTTGAAGGCTCCCTGAGGTTGCTCTTTGTGAAACAAGACATATTCTGAGTGGGCACAGACATCTTTGCTAGCTTTCACACTGCATCTTACTCATTTCCTTGCTCCACTGTGGTTTTAACCTTCTTTCAGATTAAGTGCAATTTACATCTCTTTAACTAGACATATTGGTGTTATTACCATTGCAATCCTATTGATTGCAATGCTGCACTTAGCACCACTGTTCCAATTTTATCATCCTTAGTCATTCTTGCATGACTGTGTATTTATGTACGAGTTCTATTATTTAAATTAGCATATAACATTAGAAAGGAAGCATGACAGAATTAAAACAAACTGAAAAGCACCAAAGAATGATACCAACAAGCTGAAAATAATGCCCTCTTTCTCCTGGATATATCAGCACTCAGTTATTTGGATTTGTCTTTCAGGAAATGGTGTTATTGGCTACTTTAAGACATTACAGCCATAAAACAATGTAATCAACCTTGAAAACAGAGAAGTGGTTATTTTTAAGTTTCATGTTCTGCTCTACAGTACAATACAAAAAGGCAAAGAAAACATTCTGAGTAGATGTATCTATAAAGTACTACAAAGACTTGTGACAGACAGCCAGTGTTTACCAGTGAGGGTAAAACAAACACTGCTAAAAACAAAACAAAACAAAACAAAAAATAGTTGTTTCTGCCATTAACTTAAGAAATCATGAACTTACAGTCTGGAAAAATAGTCTAGAACTTCCATGGACTCTGCAAAAATAGCAGGAAGGTGTCACAACATCAGTCAGACTGCATCACCCCATTAGGTATGCCATGTACAACACAGGGGAGCAAAGACAGTCCTTACTCTGAGCCAGAGGCCAGAGGTTTCATCCAATACTCAAAGTGCAACAATACAAATCTTTCTAAATTTGTGTCGTGCCAGCTAAGCCTGTTCCCACCTTTGTCTCAACTCTTTCCTTCTACACCATTCTCATTCCTCTTTTTACAAAAAAATTCCAAAACTATGTCACAAAACACTGACTGAACCTTTCCAGGATCCCTGGTTCTGACATGGTTTTAATTGCCCTGCAAAGCTAAAGAAAAAGCTTATGACAGTCCTAAATGCTCACGGGTTTATTGACCCGTTTGAATTACAGTACCTGTGTTCCTCACAGAATTCTCTCAGTAGAGCTCATGATGAACCAAGCAGAGACTACTCCTATTCCTGTAACCTAGTACACTCATAATTCCTTGACTCTCTTGAAAATACATACCCAGCTCTCCCCTGAGGCCCACAGTGACTTACCTTAAAACAGTGCCGGTCATTCAAAGAAGAAGCAAAAATACTTTGCCTTTTGGAAAACCCCCTTTTTTTTCATCACATGGTCACTGAATATTTGATAACCCAAACAAGAACACGCAGATGTAGCACACAAAAATTCAGTAACTGCTGTAATCAATAAGCAGGTCATTCAGCAAATCCACTCTCACTAATTAAGAGAAGGAGATGTTATTTTTTAAAACAGATGCAAAATGACAGTCACATGTCCTTACTTCCTGTTGACATCTTGATCCAAGCTGCTTAAAAATAGTATGTCTCATCGCTTTTAAACAAACAAAAACCCCACTTATGATCAGTAGGTGGTCTGACAGCATTTTAATTTTAATGAAAAATGTGCTTTCACAGCCAACAAGGCCAACCAAAGTCAGTCCATGAGTGGTCTCAAGACTGGCTTTTGCTTTAAAGCCCTGCCATTCATTTCAATGTGGACAGTTACAAAGCTTATGCACATTATTGCTTAATGCTCACAGTGGGGCTTGGGCCTAAAAAATTCTTGGGCTTTCCATTTACAGCCAGAAGGTAGACAACATAATACAGCCTTTTTAAGCTGTAATAGCGGGTTTTGTAAGCCACCAAGATTTGCAAACTGTAAGGAGAAACTGAGATGTCCGGAAGGTTAATTATCAGCTGCCTGTGTACTTAAAAGTTGTTACCCTTTAAGACCTGATAGTTAACATTTAAACCACTACAGAAAGGAATAATGAATATATGTATAACTACAGAAGTACAGGAGATCAGACTCTCCTCCTCATGCTATCACTCTACTCATTTTCTCTTTCCCAAAGCACATGTTTTTCACAGAACCATAAAGAACTACTATTCAAAGCATCTTCACCAAGCTACAATGGAAAGTCTAAGCAACCATCCAGTGACTTACTCAGCCTCTCCTAGCATCTACAGCATCCTTGCACTGCTCATCCCCCGAATGGGGGCTAGCAGTGGCTTGGACATTTGGCAGCAAGCTCATCCAGATGGGACACACAGCCCTGGAGAGGCAGTTCAGATCTGCCTCTTGGCATGAAGACTTACGAGATGCCTGTGCCCATGCACGTCCCGTCAACTCTGCCCAAGCTTGCCAGGACCATGAGTAGGACTGTGGGGAGCAAAGTGGGACAGCTGCAACAAGTGGAAAAGACAATACAACACCATATTCCACCACTGTCAGCTTTGGAGAGAAAGCCTTGTTCTGACAAAGAGACAAAATGTCCTGAGAGGAAACATGTTTCAGCCCCCTCTTATATCTGTAAACTTATCCTTTCAATTTCCTCCAGGCAAAACAAAACAAAGCAAAGTAACTCATACCTCCCCAAAAAAGAAAGGGTGTCATAATCCCATTTTTTAGCTTGCCCTTTTTTTTTTCTTTTTTTTTTAATCCAACAGCACAGCAGGGAAAGCCTTTCAAAATGGAGGAGACACACTCAGGAGATGAATTCAAACAGACCTAACCTAGATGCTCATGACAGACCAAAAATCTGGCCTGACATAGAAATGATGTAGGTTCAGCATTTAATAGTTTGGTAAATCAGAAAGACATGAAAGAGCTGATCCATATAATCCAATGAATGTCAGGATCAGGATTTAAAATTCAGTCCAGCATATACCTAAAAGACAGAGTAATGACAGAAGCAGCAGAGGAGTATGTTCTCCACAAAACTAGTACAGGTTAACACCTTAGCTGTGCAATTATCCTCTAAGCTATTCATACCCTGAGAGATTCATCAAAAATAAGAGAGAACTACAGAGTGTGGTCACTAGTTTATGACATAAGCAGGACAAGAATCTGCAGGTACAGTGCAGGACAAGCTGTCCTGTCCAGGTCTCATCTTGATTTTAAAAAGACATTCATGTCTGCACAAGAGACAGCAAGGTTAGTTAATAAAAATATATCTCATCATACAGCAGGTTAAAATGACTGATGTATGACAAAACAGATTTGATAAACTGAGTCAGTAATCTTCACAAAGTTAATTTGGCATTCGTAACAACTCAGAATTTATATTTGCACTACCTGATGGAGAGCAGTTCGTATTATTATTATTAACAAAATACCAACAACTGATTCAGCCTCCAAGTCAATTCTATTTACAGTTTGTCATTCCATTACAGCAAAGCAGCACTGGCAGAGACACAAGAAAAAGACTTCATCTTCATAAAGATCATTTTTTACATACAAGCACAGACAAGCAAACACAAACACATTTTTTTAATAAAGGAAGGGAGTACTACAAATTAAAGAGAGATTGGACAGCTAAAATGGAGAATTACATAATTTTACACTAATTCAAACTGGACATCAAAGCGGGCACTGTAGAAGTACGGTCTAGACATTGAAGAAAATGCCATCACATCCTCATCCAACACAACAGACAGTCCCCATGAGGTTGTTTTCTGGGATATCTGCAGACATCTAACAGCAGAGTAAGAGGTAAAGTATTTTCCTATAAAGGTAAGACTGGATTTTCTATCCACAACCTTTTAACATGTTAATAAGACAGCAGGTATTAAAGTAGGAGAAAATGCGCAATGGGATCCAATTCCATAACCTTTCACTTGTTAGTCATATTGCATGCCATCCAGAATCTTCCCAGAGGAAGGTTAACATTCCTAGAGTCCAATTAGTTAAGGAAATATGCTTAAGTTGTGTGTTGCCACTGAAACACAGCTACTTTCATTGCACAGACAGTAGCTAGGAAGGGTAGCACTTTTATGCCATATGCATAGCATATGCATCTGTTAAGATTCCATGAAGCACTTGGGTTTGTCTTCCCTTTTAAAAGAATCAGAAACCAAAATCCACTAATAAGAGTAAAATTTAAAATTTGATATTAATCTTATTCACAACTGTAACTTGGAGGCTCTAACAACTCTTCTTCAGCAGGGAATCGATTCAGGATTTACGCAACCGATGGTTTTGGCAAACCCTCACAGAGTACAGTGTACTGAAGGTACTCTTCACAGACTATCAGGAGATCATGATGCCCTTGGGACTCTCTCTAATTAACAATAAACTGCTTTTACAATTGAAAATGCACCCTCAAAGCCTGGTGACACTATGGATACGTCAATTCCTGATCCACATGCTTCATTGTATGCAATGTCTTTGGAAATCAAGGGCAACAACACCCTAGAAAATATTTTTCAACATTTGGACTGTTGCCACCAAATCAATAATGGTGGAACAAAATGAATTACAAGATTCCACAGCTTCAATCACAGAAGAAGTAGAGAGTAAGCCAAAAAGAGAAACCACAACTTCCACTGAGAGACTAGTTGGACAGAATTGTATGTAGACTTGGATCTAATTAAATGAGACTAAGGACAAAAGGGAGGCAAAATCATTTGATAGCCTGCATGGAATTGGTCAACACAAAAGAGTACTCAGCTCCTGAAATATTTAAGTAATTTCTCTTGATCGAGCCAGAGGATTTACACAACCTCCATCCTGAAGGACAGACAATGAATGACACAAGGAGAGGAGAATGCTTAACTCTCAAGATTATTACAATTTTCTTGAAAAGCTTTTCCAGAGAACTCACATTTTCAACATTTCAGGAACACATGTTCAAAATTATTTAGGGAAGATTCAAATTGGAGAAGGCTGTGAAATATGTATATGAAACACAGCAGTTTTCTCCAAAAAGAAATGATGTGCATTGCTTTGATATGTCTGCACTAAACATTTCTGCCTTGTCAAGCCTCAGCTTCGTCAGCAGCCAGCTTCTCTTACTTGCTCTCCACTAGCTTCCCCCTTCAGCAACAACAAGCACTGAATAAGCAAGAATACCACATCGGACAGCAGCATGTTTGGCTCAGGTCAGAAGGGAGGAGGGCACACGCTGCAGATCCTGTGGGGAGCAAGAAACTTGTACAGATCACAGTGATGTCTAGCAGAGATCTAGACGGCTTCCTCTGTTCACTGATCTTAAGAAAGATCAATCCAGCAAAATGGACTTACAAAATGGCTGGGTTTGTTCTCCAAGTATCTTAAACCCATCCCAGAACTACATATTCTGACTTAAATTCTAGAGGCAGCTTTAACATCAGCTATGGCTTTAAAATACTGCATTTTTCTAGTGCTCTCTAAAACTTTTTAAGTGGTGGTGTTGAGGATAGCATGTTCATTTTACCATTGATGCTGCTACTGTACCCAAACCTATGTCTGGAATCAGGAAGTCCAGCATCACTGCTGACCTGACCCTTGTGGGAATGATGACTCGTGCTTACACCTGTATGACTACTGGGTACACTAGAGAACATTACATTAAACTTTCATTGCTGGTGCTTAGGTCAAAGAAACCACAGCAAGCTACAATAGAATCTGCTGCTTTTTCATACATGCACAGGGAGCCAGGCAAGCTCATTACCACTTAAAAAGATACTCAAAATACATGTAAGTGATACTGAGCCATTTGAAACACACTACCAACAACAACAGACAGGGACAGACATTTTAACTTTGCATTACTGAATCATGATTTCCAAACATCATTTGCCATCTTTTGCTTCCACCTTTTCCTTACAAAAAGAATACACTGTCCAAATAAGGTTGATAGCTTTAAAATTAAAAGTAACAAGCAAAATAGTCCCTAGTAGACTAAACTAAATACATGACTCTCCAAATATCCTTTACTCTTTCCAGCTGCATTCATTAAAGGATACAGCTAGCTCTAATACAGGAAATTATAGACCTACTGTAAGAAATGTATGTCAGGTGCCAAATGCATTTAAATTCTATCTTTTTCCAATTTATGAAGCTCACTGTAGCATTGTATTGTTGCATTATTAGATTTATGCATTTAGCAAGCAAGCATATTATAAGAGTGGTTGTAAGTAATTACTCTTTTCTAACAGCAGGAAACACAGTATTGTCCATGCTATGTCATTTTTATGAGAAAAATAGTCTGTTTTTTAAAAGAGACTTCAATGCTTATAAAAACATCCAAATATCTCATTTATTAATAAAACATAGTCCTAACTTGTGGGAAGAGCAAGGCAGACAGACACTGAAGGTAAGTGACATAGCTCATTCATTACAGCATATTGATTATCAGATGTCATCCAGAAAAGCTTATTTATGTACTGACATCACATTCATTTGGGGATTATGTCTTGTAGGACACATTTTTTAATGAGATTTTGAAAACTAGGAAATTCAAAGATAATTTCTTATTCTCTGTAACTTTTTGGTTTGTCCTCTTGAAATGGTCAGCACATGTATGGTATGTTCTGTCAGGAAATTATGGTGATGGAACATTTGATTAGTCTAATTGCTTAATAGTTGCACCAGTACGCTAAACTTTCCATGTCTTGCAGAGAAGTTCTTGCAGGAGTCTTGCAGAGAACGTTCTCAACCCCAAAAAGACATCTACCAAATGCTCCTTGTTAGAAGCGTCTCTCTGCACTGGCAATGCTGGCACTCACTGTACAGAGCTCTGAACTTACAGGTGGCTCTAGTCTTTCTTCAGACAGTTTCATACAGATCAGCAAGAGCTTTGCATATGAGAGATGTCTGGGACACAGCCTTACATGCACTATACAAACCTAAGTACCTAATCCATCTGCTTCTCACATTCATAACTCTCTGCAAACACTTTAAAGATGGTACCATCAATCTACAATGTTCTTTTACTCACTGTACCAACAAAGCTAAATAAACTCTATGAGTTACCTGTATCTGGCATGGTATAGCTAGATCCCAAGGAAATTTTTTTATAAATTTTCTAGTTTAAATACAAAGTTTAAACCTAGTTATTAATACAATGGCACTTGTCATATTTGAAACACAGGAAGGGACTTCCTTCAATTACACAGACAAAATAATGTCTGGGTCTATTTAAACACTCAAACCCTTGCTCACAGTTCTCATGCAAGAACTTCACTGGACATAAGCAGGTTATGTAAGCATGTCAGGACTGAGTGTACCCAGGCTTGCCTCCACATTACGCTTTATCAGCTCCGCAACAGCAGCATAACACAAAATGGTGCAGAACTGCAGCCACGTGGCACTTACCTCTCAGTGCTACAAATCCTGAACTCTACAGAAACTCTGCTGTGATTTCTATCAGCTGATCACTGAATGCAATGCACAGTTCCTAAAATCTGTAAAGTCTACTGTGGTCTGCTGGAAGTTACAACCAACATATGGTATGATTATTAGTGTTTTACACAGAAAAATTCCTCAGGAGACAATGGAGTAAATGTTTCTTTTTTCATTTAATTATCTGATCCTCAACTGATTCACTCTCCTGCCATCAGTGAAGAGCAGCATGAAAATAACACACCCCAGAAATAACCCCATTGGCAAGGCTAAAGAGCAGCAAAAAGAAGATAAAAAGTTGTGTGTTATGACACTGCTTTTACAGATGCTCCTGAAATGCTACTGCTAAATACCTGGGCAGTTTATAAATAAACCCTTCCAAAAGCCTGTTTTACACAATCACAAAATAAATTAAACTAACCAAAATTCATGCTGCTAATTAAAATAGTCCCTGTAGGAGGGCAAAGTAGCTACAAGGCTGAGGTAAACATGATGCTTTTTTATTGAACAGCAGCTGATTAATTTTATATCCTATTTACATATATTTGCTAGAGTCATCAAAACCTGGTAAAACCCACAATTTTGTATTCATCTGAAAAGACTCCGAACAGACACTACTTCATCTTTTAGGAGACCAGCAAGCTCTCCTGCTTTTATAGAAAGCCAGTAGCAGTACACTTCCATTCTAAAAAATAAAAAAAATCTGCCAGCATAGGAAACTAGAAGTAAGACATATGCAGTCATTTATGTATCTGAACCAGAACACTTTATGCCAGTCATAAAATCAGAATTATAAGAGTTATGAGACACCTAGAAGGGCCTATAAAGGGTTAAATGGACATTATATTACATGGTCTCCTAACAGAGAAGTGGTGTTCATGAGAGAAATAAACTGAGCACTTACCATGGTGCCAGGAGCAAGTCACTTAAAAGTCACTTTTATTCAGAAATGATCATTTAAATTTTAATAGATGATACAGTTTCATTTTAACCAGCTGTTTGAGATAAATTTTTCTCCTGACAACACAATTTAGAAAAAAACTCAATACTTAACATCCGAGTCACCTAAAAAGTCCATCTAAATACACCTCATGACAATTGACAACCTTGTCATGGTTGGTTACACAACTTGTATCACAGCCTTATGAGTTTATGGAAGCCCATGAACTGATTGAGCTTACCTGGCCTAAAAAATGAGCTACAGATACAGAGAGCTCTCTTTCTGGTGCCTTTATAACAAGAATCAAAGTGAAAAATTAAAATCTGGACTGTGCAGACCTCCCCACCTTGCATTGGCAGTCAGCACGCAAGGCACTAGTGCATTTCAAGGTCTTGCAAGTACAAGGTCTCATTAGATACAACATCTTTAATAACATAGCAGCGAGCCACTCTCAAGATTGTCTTTTACCCTATATTCCAAATAGTAATTGAGAGTAGTCACAATGCCCTTGTTTCCTCTTGGGTGAGCAAAATGAATTGGACCCAGGGAAGATATCTCCAGTGTACACCCCGACCACAATTTTTTTTTACTGATGCTTTTTTACTGTAACCCATGGCGCAGCTTTTCCACAATAACTTAATTATTTCATTTCCCTTTCTACTCTGGACACAAGTATTTATCAGACTGATGTCTGGCAGGGAGGTTGCAGTCTGCTCACTGGTCCTTATTTTTTTAAAGAGATGAATGAAGTGCACCAACACTTGGGAGCAGTGGTGGCTGCCTAGTAAACCAGAAAACAACTGTGCAGGAGAACCTCCCATTACCTTTTCATGCCTGCAGTGTGCTGCAAGGACTTCACCCTTCTTCCTTCCTTTTGCTCACTTACTGGCTTATTTGCAGAAGTCAGTGGTTTCCTCTCCCTCCTTCTGGGCTGCCCCTTCTCTTGGCTGTCAGGGAACCTGAGGATGCAACTGGCACAATTTTATGGACAGTTAGCTGCCGGAGTGATTACCCCAGGCTCTGGTACACTGCCTGTCATGGGCAGTTTCAGTATCCAATATTTTCCTTGAGAGGCTCTAGGACAACGATGAATTGATTCTGGTGAGCTCATGTGGTATGTTTATGTTATGGATGAAGGCAGCTGGCCAACAGTAGTCCTTCCTGGCACTACCATCACAGACCTACATGCAAATTTTCCTCCAAACCTAACTCCCGTGTGCCCACACACTTCAAGGAGAGCAAGAACCAAACCTTCAATGAAGAGATGACAATGCCAGAAACCTGTAGCATTTTATCAACACAGATTGTGCCCTTATTATTCACTGAATTCCTTTAACAAGCAGAAATTCCTGTGGAGGTGAAATGACTCCCTGACAAGAGGTCTGACAATGGATCTTGTGCACTGAAACCCAGCACCAGGAACACTGACTGCTCCAGAACGCTGAGCCAGCCCTCTCCACATCTCCAACTTCCCACAGTCAGGCCCAGACTGCACCTCACTTCCTGATACTCAGTTACATCCTGTCAGTTCTGGAATGAGGCCAAGATTCTCCTAAAGAATAAAGAGCAACTGAAAGTTAGAAATAGAAAATTGAGGAAGTTCAGCAGCAGGATCACATTAGGTGTTAAGCAGTCCCCAAGCCAGCACAAGAGGCTGCTTCTAGTCAGCCTCCCATGGCCAGCTCACTCAGGTAAAGGTTTACTCCACTCAGGAGCAGGTAGTGAATGCACACCCAGGTGATCAAATGATGTTCCCCTCTGTGCTGAAATGGTGGTGCAATCCTCATGGACAAGGAAGGGGCTCTCTTACTTCAGGGCAGGTCACGTAAAAAGGACTTGCATAATGTGAACAGACTCTTGTGTTGCATGACATGGAGTCTACTAATATCAGGACCTTTTGGAATGTGACATTTCTCTGCAGTACACTGAGTCCATATCCTCCCAATGCCACATGATGCAGCATCCTTTAACTCCTTTAAACATCCTTTACATCTCCATGGTTCAGCTGCCAGAGTGGAAACATGGAGTAGAGCTGGATTTTAAATCATGTGAAGGCGGTCCTTATGTAAAATTTTCCGTGCATCTTCAGAAACTGTTTTACACCCAGGTTTTAACTGTGACTGTCCATCCCAGTGGTGTGATCAGCACTGGCCACAGCGCAGCACAGTGAGACAAGAGTGCACTGCTGCCCACACCACTTGTGCAGCTTGTGCAGGGCAGCCATGAGGCACCTGGAGAAACCTGTACAGCCAACTTCAGGGCATCAAAAGGTACTTGACCAAACACAGGGAGAAGAGTCCTAGGGACAATGCTTCTCAACTTCTACAACTACAGCAGGTACTGCCTGGCCAGCAGGCCACAGGTGGTCAGCAGTTCTCCACAAGGATACTCCAGGCACACAGCCAGGTAGAAGGCTGGGTCTCAGTTCTGCATGCTGTAAACCAGCCAAAAGAACCTCCCTCAAATCAAAACACACAGTTACAGCAAATCTGAAAGGGACAGAAGCATTAGCTCCCACCAGTGTGACCACAGATTTTGCCTAGGAAAGTGTAATTCAAGTCTTGTTTGTCTTCTCTCAGTAAAAATCCCTCGAAAATCTTGTGGCCAGAAGGTATGTGGTGAAGGTATGCTGAGTTACAGACAAGCTTTTGGACAAGACAGAGCACAGGTGGAAGGCATGCATTGTCTGTTCAGTTTCGGACTGCACTGCACTCGCTGCAGACCATTTTAAGGAGGTGTCACTTTACTAGAAATCTATGGGATGGTGATTGCCCCAATTAATCTTCCTGACTCTAGCATAGATTAACTTTTAAGATCAGTTCTCAATATAGGCAATTACAGTTCACCAATTAGGCAGTAACACACAACAGTGCATTTCTGAGCAGTTAGAGCACAGACCAGCACTACAAAGTGCAGTCCTTCAGAACAGCCCAATTGGAACTGAACTATGAGCACAATTATCTTTGGCTTGATACTTATTACAGCTCCTATTAAACAGAGTTTTTAAATACAAATAAAGAAGTCAACTATACCTGTACATTGTTCAGACTTCGTGACTCATTCAGAGAAAAAGCCATCATAGCCTTATCCATAACTGCAATATTGCAAAGATTAAAAATCAGCATTACAGAACCAGCATTTTGCCTGAAAAAAGAATATGACAAGAAGCATATTTTTGGTAGACATAAGAACTACAAGAAGAAGCATATTATTGGTAGACATATCCTATCACTGACAGCCAGAAGGAAAGCTCAAATAAATTTTGTGAATCCACTTCATAAAGACATCAAAAATGCCCAGCTCATGTTCCCATACATGAAATACATTTAACTTTACCTCTGCAGACTATCACAGGTGTACATCTAAGCCCTGGTGCAAAATTTGCTTCCCAAAATACATCCCAGTAGTGACCACTGGGATTTAAGTGATCTTTGAGGACTTCACAGCACAGGATAATAGCTACATTTTCACTCTTCAGGGATGACAGGAGGCAATCAGATGATCTCTTACTCCACATCCCCACCAAACCATAGCAGCAGGACACAGACAAGCCACCACACATTTTCTAATCCCTCCTATGGCTTGCCATTTCTGACACTGGACTTGGGCAGCAACAGCTCAAAAACATATTAGGGGGATCTCCCTAGTAAGAGATGGGGGGGAAAAAGGAAAATATACAGAGATGCAAATTGCATTGCCTTTACTTTTCTGTCCTTTTTTTTTCTTCAGCTGGTGCAGGAGTCTGCATAAACAGGAGCCAGTATACCATGGTGCTCAGCAGCCTGATTATCATTACAAAACCTTCTCTCCTCTTTAGCACTGCATCCTCATATTAAAAATAATGTTCCTATGCTTAGACTTCTTATTTTTAGTGTACTAGAAACACATAATCTGTGAGCTGTATGTATATTCAATAGCACTGTCAAATAAATTATTGTGGCATGTGCACTTTCCCCTCCTTTTCTGATTTATAATGGATTTTAGCATTGTTAAAACTGCAGTTAGTCTGTCTATAGTCTCATAATTCTTCTCTCAGTCAAATGAAACTACAGTCTTGCAATTTTTAAACCAAATTACTACTAAAATGTGTAGAAATGCGAATTTTAATAAGACTTCTATGTTACAAGCATTTTAGCTCAGAAATATTTGGAGTCAGTCTCTGAATGGGATTAGCTTCTGCATATTTTCTTCTAATTTTACATATAAATGAAATACAGGATCCCTCATCATAATTAAATTTGAACTATTCAAGATGACTGTGAAAGTGCTCTACATGCACATCTACACAGATTACTTAAAAGTCAGTAGATTCTGTAGCCCACAAACAGAAGATGCCAACCTCAAAGTCTACAGTTCTTCAAACCCTGACTTTCAGAAAAGCTAAAATACAAGCAGGGCAACTTCTGGGCTAGGGAGAAACTCCAAACACAAACGTTTGCTTGAAGGCTTGGGATTGTGCACATTGCATGTCAGCAGGTAAACTAACAACAGTATGCTGTGCTTTGATAGATTTTCAGATCATTAAATTAATGATGATGATCTGACTGATTAGGATAAGCAAGACTTGGGATTTTTCCTGCATCACTAAGGTGAGTAATAGATTGAGTGGAACAAATGGATTGAAAGACAAATTGAGAGCAAAATCAGAAACAACATTACTTGTCACCAATGCCATTACTTGTCACCAATCTGCCCTGCAGACAACCAAAACAGCTCTTTATCTCAACACAGCACTTCGTGTTTGCCTTTATGTTCATATGGTTTAACACAAAAAGACACAGATTTTCATCATGACAGTACATACCTGATTACTTGGACACTCTATTACAGCTAAGATGGCTTCATTTTATTCCTCCTAAATCTAATTCTTAGTCTTTCTCTTTCTCACTTCACAAAACTACCCCAAACAACCTAAAAGCCAGATAATCCTTTCTGTCCTCATACATATAAACTTCAAAAATGCTTCACAGATTCAGGTTCTAGAAGCTTCAAGGGCTTCACCTTCAGGATTATTTTTTATGATAACATTGCTCAACTCTGGATCCAGCTGTTTTTCTACTGTATCTGTTTGCAGGTAACAAACCATTCTTGTATAATGCAGAATTTCACACAAATTACTGTCCAAATGGAAATATGGCCATATAACTAGGATTATTGCTGCTGTCTCACATAGATAGTACTCACCTGAACAGAGACTGTTGTATCTAAGTGTCTGTCTCTGTAGTTGTAATTATTCAAATTTCTGCTGCCATCAGCAATGGGAAATCAGGTTCTAAGAAAATTGCCACCCCCTGAAAGTTACCCATTAGCTTGAATTTCAGCTCCTAGCAAGTTCTGGGCTTAGCAGAAGACAGATGGCATCAATCCAAATAAAGAGCAGTGGGAGAAAGAAGCTTTGTTTTAGCCAAGCAAAACATGGTTTTAAGACACATCCTTGTCCAAAATGTGCATCTTAGGCAACCTCCTACAAAGCTTCCACTCTCTGCAGCAAACCATTTTCACCCAGATTGGGAAGTGCCCCTGTAGGAGAATCCTGCCTACTATGTGATAAGTTTCCATCTAATAATAGTTACAGTGCCAAACTGTGAGCTTCAACCACAGCAACTCCTGTATTGTGACAAGGAAATAAAGTTCCCTATTATGGAAATCCTATATTGTATTTAATTATGTAATTATATTTTATTGTATTAGTGAGTGGTTGGGCACAATAGCAACTGCTGGGATTTCTGCAAATTAGGAGCACAGAATTCATTCTTTTCAACTGCTGATTATTTTTTATGATTCTATGAGGTTTTTTCCCTAAGCTATGGAAATGATTCTATTTTTGGCTTATTTCTCTTAAACACTCTCCAGCAACAGTGATCTCCACTCTTGACATCAAAATTCACAGGTACACAAAGAATTTCATCTTAGCAGAGTCACAGGCCCAATTAAACCCTGGCATATACTCTAATAATTTATGCAAATGCAGGGTGGTGATGTTTACATCTAAGTTCAAACTGAACCCCATCAAATTATCACACCTAAGGTTTTGTTTCATTTTTTGCACCAAGTCAAGAGTCCATTGCACTGCAGAGTGCTTGAATTCAGTGCCTAAACTCAGAAGAAGGTATACAATTTCTAAGCATCAAACACAAACTCCTACTCAACAAAATGGTATTACATCTTCATGCCCTAATGACTAGCAAGTGGCATATTGCCACCATCCTCCCTTTTAGCTTGGGACAGGCTTTTCCTCATAGTCCCCGACTTGAGCTCACAGCTAGCAATTAGATGGAAAAGGAATGCAGGCAGAGATGAGCAGTATCTCCTCGTTACCCTATCTGCTGCTTTCTCCTCTGGCCAGCACTACCATGACAGAAATGGGAAATTCATTTGAGCCAGGAACATATTAGTGGCAGGACGCATGGAAAGACAGAGATGTTAGGGCTGCTTGAATCCAGGAAGGAAAATGGGGACTAGATCTGTGATGCACAACCTACAGTAAATATACGCAGCCCCACTTTATTCCACTTACAGAAAAACTTCCTCTGACATCAGGGACACACACATGCTTCAGGGCTACAGGATAGCTACAGAAATATAATAAATATGAACACATTTATATACATCCAAAACAAAATACTGATTTGGTGCAACAAACAGCAAATAATCTTTTACTCAATTTCTTTTTCCATGCCATAGCATACAGTCTGTTATCATGAACTCTAAAAACAAAAAATGAAATTCATAATTGTTCACAAGATATAACATGTAGAGTCCTTCCTTTTCCTGAAATTCTTCATGAATGTGAATAGAAGTAGAGGCATACAGTGAAATAGGGCTTCATAGGAAAAGTTTATCTTCAGAATGAGAGATACTGAGCAGCTAGAGAAGATCGCGACCAACATCTTCAGCATGGAAATGAATGGGATGCTTTTAATGCTCAGAAGCTCTGAAATCCTGGCTGCTAGTTATGTGCTTCAGTGTGGCTACACCAGCTTACTTCAGTCACCCACCATATTTACCTTAGAGACCTTCCAATTACACTATGTTTGCCCCTGGCCTCATTTGCTACATGTATTTTTTAGTACTGCTGGTGGAAACACTGGTAAGATTCAAATGCTCTGTAATAATAAACACTACTTGCTTGTCAAGTTAATTTCCACAAAAAGTATAATACTGTTAGTTATCCTGCTTATCTCTCTCACCTCGTGTGTTCTGGAGTGAGCCTCACAATGACATTCTTGACTTCTGTTCACCTTTTGACCATTTACACTGCTTAAAAAACTCATGTTAATCTGCACACACCCTGCCTATCAGGTGGATATGCTTTCATTATAACAGCCATACAATCACTTAAAATCACAACAATAGCAACTTCACTTTGCCTACCCTAAATACAAATTTCATGTAGCCATAACACGTTCAGATAGCATTTGACTTCAGCCTAGCATTCAGCAAGCAATTTACCTGCTGACTTTTTTGTTAAGTAATCTAGCAGTGGGTGCCACGAGTTGCTTTTCTTTTATCTACATGACATGATGGCATAGACAGAAATTACTGGATTAGGAAATATTTCATTCCTGAAATTAAGTCAGAGGATCAGTATCTAAAATAAATCATTACAGATCTCTGCTAGGAGATTAAATATTATCAACCAAGTGAAAACCATTGATATAAAATATGCAATTATTTTGCAGTATGTGATTACAGCATATTCTTCAACATCACTTATTTCCACTCTGTAAGTGCTCCCAACATTTTTGCAAACTAAAAACTAGCAGAAGAGGTACCTAAACTAGAAAATATGATACAAGAAGCAAACTCACAGTGGGATTGCACTGGGGATTTTCCATCTAGAGGTTTCTGGTGTTGAAAACAGGGAGCATGCAAGGATCTTAGTAAAAATTCTATGATTAAAAGAAACAGGAAAAAAAGGAGAAGTAATGAAGATCTCAGTTCTCCTTCAAAACAAAGCAGATAAGCAGTTTCTCTATTTAAAAAAAAATTTCAAAATTAATACACATTACCAGGAGGGGGAAAAAATACTAAACGACATGTGAGAAGGCTTGTTATGACCCTGTTTTGACATCATAATGTCAATTAAATAGTCCCAATGACTCTAAAAAGCATCTTAAAATGTAATAAGGGGCATTTTTTAATGTCAAGGAGATGAGAATCCTGACGGGAACGACATGGAGCCTGACTGCCTCTTAAGGTACACTGGCTGTGAACAGGCACTACTGATATCATTGCAATCTTCAAAGTTGGAATGGCTTACTCTGTTATGTAATTAATAACATGACAGACATGCAAAGAAAGATGTAAGATCAGCAGGTTTTATCTCATGTCTCAGGCACTTCATTTATACCTCTGAACAGATTTATTATTTACTTGCCTGTTAATAAAACCAGCAGCTCTACCAGTCAGTACTTTTTTTCCCTAAGCTTTTGAACTCCACTGAGATTTGGAGGCAATTAACATTCACCAGTAACAGAGCAATCAACACAGGGATATCTAATGGGACTGGACAGAATCCAAAACCAGGTATTAGGATAATAGTGAGTCACTGACATAAGGTTATGATGTTAATTTTGGAGGGGAGAGCACCAGTGAGTTTTCAATAGCAGTGTCTGTGATTGCTGTCACATTAACGTAACATTCTTTTCTATATGGCTGTCGTCTGAATCTGAAACGTGTTTAAAACTGAAAGCAGCTGACAACACCGAGAATTAACTCTCTATTGCCTATTGTGAAAAAGCTTGCTCAACTAAATTACTTACACAATGGTTTCCAGACACTTTTCTTCAATAAGCAAATAAAAACAATAATTTTAAAAATGCCAAGAACTACCAGGGGCTATGCATGGTTCATTTATGACTGGTACCTTCTGAGAGAGATCTCGTTAATCCAAGCATCTTTTTCTTAAAAAGCCAGGGGTGTTCCTGGAAGCAGCATTGATTCAAGGTACGGCTGCTACCTCATCAGCTCTCCAACTAAGCAGGTTTAAGATGGAGGTTGGATCCCATAAAAGGCTTAGGTACCTACAACTAGGCTTTGCAAGGTATACATTTCTAGAAAGCTGGTCCCAAAAGGGAACCTGAAATACAGGGGTAGACACATTTACCCCAAGGGCATACAGGAGCCAACCTCAAAAGAGCACTGGAGTGTGAGTAAACTCAGAAGACTCCTATCAAGCATTTGGCCATGTAATCAAAGAGGAAAGCTTACTGCTGAGTATACTCAAAGCCTCATCCCCTTCCAAAAATTCCCTGAAACAAGGCACCAGGTGGCTCCATCCTCAACCCAGAACCTTCTCCTGAGCATAGGCACCTACTCCGGTCCTCTGAATGCAACAGCAGCTCCACCCAGACTATCTAGCAGAGGAGATGTCAGTAGCTGTGTGATGCCATACACAGTAATGGCAACAAAAAGATGCGACACCTGGATCCAAATCTTTTCCCAGACTGAGAGCCCAGATTCAAGCACATGTCTGCTATGACAGCATCACTGCCAGCAGGCCACAGGTGACACTGCTCATGGATGAGTACTTTCCTTTGGCAGATATGTTGCTGGGGAGCTAGGCACCCAGGATTTGCAATGTCAGGAACCACAACATAAAGGACAATCTAATTTTGTGGCACCATGATTCGAGTAAGGGGCATTTCAGATGGGTACTGTTAGGACCAAGTGGTCTTGAAAAGGAGCGAGTGCAAACCTACATGTCCAGATTCATTTTCACTGCAGATATTTCGCAGAAGTTAAAGGACAAAACCAAGAGGCCAAACCCAGAAGTATTAAACAGAATTGTTATTTTTCACAGATTATCAGATCTGAGAAAAAGGCACTGTGCAAATGTAGCCTCTTCTACAAACATATGGCATTTGCTATCAGCACCATATGTAGCTTCTGTACTTAGCGAAAGAGCATCCATTCTCGTAACATCTATGCTGTATTTATTAAGTTATGCTTTGCCTTCCATAAACATCCACTGTTTTTTCAACGTTATGTTCTCCATACAAACGCCACTGGAATTTGCCAAGTAAAATCTAATAAAAGAATGGAAAGGAACTCAGTGTTTGGCTTACAGGGTTCATTTCACTTCATCCTCCATCCAAATGTGGATATTGGGGTGGGACAAATCAGACATTTCACTCAGCCAGCAAAACCAAGAGCAGCATATATAAACTAACTAAACTGACAAAAATATTTAGCTTCTCACCATGAAAGGCTGGCACAATAGCATATAAAACATATGGGTTACACAGCTTTACTCTCCTAGTCTGAAGAATCATTTAAAAATTAAAGACATCTACATGGCATTAGACACACTTCCAGTTGAAGCTGTCCAAATTTTTTCAAAGGCTGAATGTGCAGCCACTTCACTGAAGGACCAGACTTCTAATGCTGAATGATAATGGGAATTAAGACAACTCCTGGTTTTAGGAGTTGTGCTTCTATGGTGGCCTAAGCTCCACCGAAGACAACAGCCACATGACTTTCCTGCCTGTTTGAGCCTTGTAGAGATTTCATTCTCGTTTCTAGAATGGGTGAATGCTACTGCTTCTTCTCCAGCCCAGCCACCCCAGCTGGACAAGAGGTAAGGCTTTTGTTCTTGCTGAAACCCAAGAAATTGCCACTGAGAAAGGTTCTTTATGTGGAGCCATTTGCTCTTAATACCCAACATTAAAGGCAAGTTTTAGAGATTTCCTGAGTCTCACAGCAACCCCCAGCTTCTTTCTTAGGAAACTGGGGGTAGCTTGATGTAAAAGCACCAGAGTAATTTAGGCACACAAAGCTGAAATTGTGTTGGGGACTCCTACATACTTGAGGACACCCTTCAGGTCCCACAGGATCCTGTATCCCACAGGTCACATCTCTTACGACAATTTTCACCACCTCGTCCATATCTTATGTTCTTTCCTAAATGTATCCTTTCTTGATTGAGACTTGAGCAAGAGAAATTGCTCAGATTCCCATTCATTATTTGCTGTTAATTCCTATCTCTTTACTGACCTGCATATAATCCAAAACTGGGGGTTAGCAATTCATGCTTCTGTGTTCCTCCCTTCTCCCAAAGGGCATTTCTATACTTGGAATTGTTTCTGAATACCTCTGTCTGCAGCCTCTCTTATGCACAAAACAGAGCATTTAAACATAAATTATTCAAGAAGTGTCCAGAAAATACTGACTATTGTCAGCCTTGGTGAAAAAAGTAATTTTAAATATACTCTGTCTTAATATCCCCTCCACTGACATCTGCTGCTGGTCTGAGACATGGTACTAGGTTTCAGAGACCTTTGATTTGCAGTATTGGCCATTATGTGCTTACATTAATTTCAACCACCAACTTACCCAATAATGTGTTTTGAGCAGGGGCTCAGGCTGCTTCCATGACTCTGGAGGGGAGAATATACAATTTTTATTTTCCTCACATAGTAAAAGGTAAAATAACTACTCACTACCTATTTCTCTACTGCAACAGTTAAATATTTTTCTACAACAGCCACAGGACTAGAAGATTAAAGAGCTAAGTGCAGTCATCCGATTCTTCAGCATGGTCCTGCCACACGTCTCAATCACTGGCTTCCCCCAAAGCCACAGTGGTAGAGATTAAAGTGCTTCTGGTCCATGGTAATCCAATCAGAGTTAGAAGGCCTTTAATCTCTGCCATTCTGTAGACAAACATTTTGGCAAAATGCCTTCCTTACAGTATTCTGAATTCCACCTGGGTTGCACTCTCGCTTTGACAGGGATTGGGCTCTGTAGGATTATCACCCCTACCCAGAAGGGCAACAATTCCTGCCTTTTCCCTTGGATTGAAAAAGAAGACACCCAGCTGCATATCCTCCTACATGGACAATAAACAGTTCCCAAGTTGTATACTAGGAAGCAATGAAAATTCTCTGGACAAAGGAAGATTGAGAGAATGCACTTTCTAATATAAACTGGGGCCAAACAGGGTTTTATTGTTCACAGTCCCAAACGATTCAGTGCTTAGGTCAATTGTCCCCTCCTGATACAAGGAAGGAAACCACTATAACACAGCTGTGTTGAGTGAGCCCATTTTTTAAAAATGAGGTGACAACTGATTGAAATTCTGGAGCAAAACCAAGTCTCTCCAGACCAAGGAATTTGCATTATGCCCACAGGCTAGCACAAGACTGTTCAAATTCTGCTCTGTCATATAGATAGGATATGGCATGATCTTCCTTGAAATGTTAGATTTATGTACATCTGTTTGTGTCAACCACATTACTTAGAAGCAGTAGAGGAAATCTTAGCCAGAAAGGCTGACACAGTCATACTAAAGTAAAAGCCTGTTTAAAAATAAAAAAGGTATTTTTTCACTGGGATGGGGTTCTGCCGTATTGACTGTTTCACACCTTTCTTTTTGGTTGGTTTTCTTTTTTGGTGGAAATCCCTGATGAGATAAAGGATTTTCACTACAACTTTAATACTCACATATTATCACTACCTTCACATATCACTCCCTTGGACTTATGCCTGTTCAGTGAGTAGGAAGGGATCATCATGCCTGCTTCTCACTACAGAAAGAGAGGCACAGAATTAGCCTGTCATTTTCATTAAAGAGCACGGGGGGAAATCTGGGGAGGGAATCGGTAGGGGGCAAGAAAAAAATGCAAAAAAAGAGCAAAAGAGAGATGAAGCAATATTATTCTAAAGTCAATGTATAAATCTTTAGCTGTACAACTCCCACTTGCATTAAAGGGATTTGCAGAGCTAAAACCTCATGCATCAAGTTGACAATACAGCCATAAAGATGTGAAATCTGAAGGGGGGTTTTGTTATGGTTCAGGATTTATTAAATTTGTTTATTTGGAAAATAGGTTTTTAAATTTTTACAACAAAAAGTGAAAGATGATAGTGAAAAAAGTGAAAGATGAAAGACACAACAAGATGATTCCATTAAGCCCACACAGTTGGAACTTGAACACCTAAAAGGATTTTTTCCATCTGGCAACTAAGTATGTGTCCCACCTGCTCTCTAACAATGAGCTATTTGTAGCATTTGGGCTAAATCTATAGGGTTAATCAAGGGTTAAAATGCCTTCATCATCCCCAGCCAACCCCTTCACAAAGAACCTTGATTGAAGGGAGCCTGAGAGAAATAATCTAGGATGCCTTTGCCTTTTCCACCAACACTTTCCAGTGAGGGTGCAACAGCTGGAAACTTCCCATGCAGTCAACAGTCTTTACACAACTGTGCATCCTCCTCACACCAACTGTCTAAATTTGAGAAGGTACATTTATATCCCCCAAGCTCAGTCCCGGTGGCAGGCAGGGCCCACAAAGACAGGAAGACAATGCTGTTGTGCCTATGGGCAAGTGGAGCTATAGCTGGGCTACAGAAACCTGAACTAAGATGCTCAGTGTGGCTCCAGAAGAGTGTGACAGCTGGGAAGCTTGTTCCCACTTTCCATCTGGCTGACAGTTGGTTCCCTGAACCTTATGTCAAACTGCTGGCTACTGGCAGAGTGACACCGTGGCAGCAGTAATTACTGAGTAAGACTGAGGAGAACTGGGTGTCATGTTCAACTGCAGCACTGCTGCTTCACAAGGTGCAGAAGAACACACTGTGCATGGGAACATGGGCATGGGTGCCTTTTTTTCTCTGCAGAAGGGGAAGAGGATAACTAGCTCAACACATTGACTGGGAGCACTGCTACACCACAGGGTTAATATTAGCAACAGGTTGCAAGAGAAGAACAAAACTGAGCCTTTTTACTCTCTGAGAAAGTGGGGCCAGCTGAAAGTTTCTAGAAAGATTTTAAAACTGTGGCAGGTTATAATCATTTTCTGCTTTTGAGTCACTAAGTTTTGTTAAGTACCAAAAAGGCAGAAATATTGGTCAGCATTACGGTGGTAAGATCTTGTTAATGACCCACATACCATTTGCACTCTTCTCAACAGCTGTCTGCTTCTTGATTATCACTGCCATTAACCATCCCAAGAAGTGCATCAATGAACACATTTTTCCAATATGATTCAAATGACAGGCAGTATTTTCCTCACATCTAAGATCAGCAGATTTAAAAGTGAACGGGCCATGTCTCAATCCCACTGAAACTGATGGGGTTATACCAGTTTTGAACAAAGGAGTATCTTGCCTTAAGCACCTAGACTACAGTGCAAGCCTGTTTCCAAAGCATATAAGTCCTCCTGTACAATTACTCTGTTGTCATCCAATGTCCTGATACAAATCTTTCACTATATGGCATAAAAAGCCACCAATCATTGAATCAATATTGCTTGCCAAACTTGCAGCAATAATTTGCTCTAATCAATAATTTTCATGTAACATTAACTGGCACTCGCTTTGCTACTTTTATCTCCACAACTTACATTATGCAATTTGGCCTATCAATTTACTTTAAAAAAAAGATAACATTTACTATCATGATGAAGAGCTTATTGACAATGAGGATTTTTTACCCAAGTCAATAAAATACAGATTACTGTTTAAAAATTAAAAGTTCAAAGGAATCGCTTAGGAAGCCAAAACTGTAATAGAAACTTATCAAAGCTAAATGAGCAATAAATAAGACAGTATGAAAACTGTCAGAGCAACTTAGCATCCCCATTCTATTTGTGCTTCATTTTATTAGCTAATCAAAGTGTCATATTATTTCTACTGGCATCTATTTACTGCCATGTAATTTTGATAAGGGCACCATCTGTATTTATAAAAGCATTATCTTAATAGCTGTCTAGCAATCTACAAACATAGGTGATATTTAACTTTTCTAAGGGGATCAATTTTAAACCAGGCAAAAGGACTGATATAAGTCAATACGCTCTGCTAACACATCAAGGGTCCTATCTGGATCTCCTGCTGCCACGTGCCTTTATAGCAGCCTTACACTTACACCACAGAGGTGAATTTGTTTGACACACTGTGCACTCTTCTTTGCTTTATTAAGATGTACAGCCATGAATTTTGTTTAGCAGGGCTTAGAGCTGCCCAGGTTTTAAATCCCTGGCAAAAAAAGGAATTGTCACAGAGAACTATTTTGCCAGAAAGAAAGTTTGTTTAAGTGATAGTGCTAATTTAAATTCTCTGTGAATAAGGGGTTTCCCCCCTGTTTAAGGATTCCATGGATAACTTAGGGCTAGAATTTTTTATCTCTTAATATGTTTATTTGTTCCCACCTTTTGCATTGCACTGGGCCTATCAGTGGAGTGAGGGCCTCCCAAATGCACCCCAGGTCAAGTCTCTCCCATCCCAGAAGTAGCACAACCCCTCAGAGATGCCTACCTTCTCCTGGCTCCCAACTCTCACTCACACTTTTCAGCAGCCCAGCTCCACAAAGGAAGAAGTTAAGTAACTTGCAATTAGACCCTGCACCTGGGTTCATTCCCAAGGACAGGAGATACCGCTCTGATTCCAGATGAGGACCCAAACTCCAACTTCTAGTCAAACTTTTACACAACAGTACTAATATAGTTTTAAAGATGCAATGCATAGTACTATGTGCTTTGGGTGGTTTCAGAGGAATGTAAGAGTCATGTTAAGGATTGCTGTACACAGCTTGGGTACCCTCTTCACCCTGACTCTTTCTGCCATTACACAACTCCCTGGCAGCTCAGCTCTGCACTGCAATGGGTGATGCCAGCTGCAAGCCCATGGCTCCTTTGGCATCCTTCTGCTAAAGCACTGCCAGCCTTACAGCTGTAAACACTCTCTGAACAGCTCTTTAAAAAGAATTCGAGCTATGGGCAGCAGAAGAACTTAAACATCTCATTTTTAAGCAGTCACTAAAGAAGGGACTTTCTGAAATGCTAAAGCAGAACAAGGCACCTAAACTCTGAAACCTCACACAAGAGTCTGGATTTGGCTCATTAGTTCCAGCTCTAACCTACTGGTCAATGGGACGGTGAAATAGGAATTTCTACAGGATTAAATCCTGTGGGATCTCAAACACATTGTCTAAAAGCGTGATTAGGGGGAAAAGAGGAGGAAAATGCAGCCCATGCCCTACATGACAAGTACATGTCAAATATTCTTAGACTGATTTTAGTACATTCATTTCTAATACTTCAGTGTTATCTGCCATCTCCTATTTGACATAATAACTATACATAACTGAATAACTATAAAATTGCTGCCTTATATTGCAAATTAGCAATTATAGTAGTAAACATTAACAACATGCCATATATAAAATAGTGATTTGTATATTGAAATGAATTAGAAATAATTGCAACATGTGATAATTAAAATTATGCAAACATTAGCAATCTAATTGTTAGGTTGATTTTTTTTTCATTTAGATTCTCCTTTTAGAGGTTGGTATCATTATCCAAATTTTTTTTCATGTGTAACTCAAAGGCTTTTTTAAAAACCAAGGGGGAATGAAGAAATGAAACATGTCCTGATTGAGCCCAAATGGGATTTGAGGTAATATTCATGCATATGGCTATCAATGCAGGGCTATGAAAAGAAAACCTTCAAAAATATCTTCCCAAAGAGGAATTCTTTTCTTGTCCAATCTGCAGAATGTGTCATAAACCTTACAGCTCAGAAACTTGTAACCAGAATCAGTCATCGCCAACTAACAGCAACAGCATCGTCAGAGACATCTTCTTGCCACCCTGACTTCTTAGGACTTTTGTGGAGAAAATTACTTAAAAGCAGCTGTGGAATATCCACCTCAAGCTGCAGCTGGCTTCTTGTGGATCTGTCTCATCCTCTTCCTGTAGGAAGTGCTACAGGTAGGCGCTGATGCGTATCTGCCTCAGACCCTCTCTTTACTACAGTGGTTCTGTACCTCTTTTTCTCCTGTTCCATGGTATATGTGTCCCTTGCTAAGGAAAGACCTCTTTCTCTCTGTAAATCATCACAACACTTACAAATACAGGGTTAACTTCAGAGACAGGGCTTTGAAAACTCTTACCTTAGATTTCAGTTTAGGAGTATGTTTGGCAAAATAGTAGTAACTGCAAACTGGAAAAGAACATAGAGAAGTAGGGCCAAAGTTAAATTAATACCTAGCACAACCCTCAAATGATAATGGTAATGTCCAGTACTGATAGGTACTGAAGATCTGCAATATCTATAACCCACTCTGGGAGATTTAAGGACTGTTTACATTCAAGCTCTGTCAGAAGAAAAATAGGAGAACCTTCTGTCCTGGCAAAAATTTCCAGCTATTTTCAACTCCTTCCTTCATATTTTTGTATCCTATATCTTTGTCCCCTTTTCCTCTAGTGCTCATCTTTCTCCTAGCTTCATCTTTGTAATGCTGTAGAAGCCCTAATGGAGAGGAGGGGTTTGAGACATGAAAGTTGCTGTAGTGTGCAGGCAAGGAACAAATTAGGTTGCTGAAATAATAACTCTACCTTTATCTGCTGAAGAACATCTTCAATATTAGTGTAAGACTGGAGAACTAATCAGAAAACAGTCCAGATGTATTATCAGCAACCGAGCAGTGAGAGGAGACAGCCCCTTTATGAAATTGTTTTCTTTGATAAAGGGAGTTTCTTAGTGGTGTAAATCTAACTCACATGAGTGATCATATAGCCACAGGTACAACGTTCATTATTAACTAAGTAAAGAGTATGTACCAAATCAATTAAAAACAATCTTTAAAAGAAGGTACATAATTTAATTGTACCCAGGTACAGCTCTACTCTAATTTATCTTCTGGTCACTTGCAAGGGATTTTACTTAGATGTTTAATCTAACATTCATTGCAAAGGGTAATTCTCATGAAATTGCTGTGGCATCTCCTGTATCACTTAATGCAAATGCTTCAGTGCCTCGGCAATGGAGAGGAGCTTTTTCAATAAAGACACACATCACAGTGCAGTATGAAGGGCTCTCTTTGTTCAAGTTGTTTTAAAAGCAACGGAATGTTTCACAGTAACGAGACATTCAGACTCTAACACCAGCTACATTTAGATGACAAATCACATTCCAAATTGCAGATGTACATCACATGTCCATCAGGCAGTAAGGAGTATGGGCTCCAGACATGTTTTGCATACAAAAGCACGCCCAGACTCTCATGAACTTGCACAGAAACACTAGACACTACCAACTGATGTGCAGCATTAAAATATGCTTCTGACATTAAAAAATCACACAAACAAAAAAAGCAAAACAACAAGAAAACAAACCCAAAACACTTATTTGTGGCTCCTGAATCCAGATTTAAGACACTTAAATAAGCAGCTCAGTCACTAAGGGTCATGTAGTTTCAGCATCCATTAACCACACTGTTTGTTTATATGTATAGAGTGAATTTCAGCAGGTATCAAAGCAAAGACAGACCACATGTACCATATGCAAGCATAGCTTTTTCCTGTCTTTGAAATCATGGTGCATGGTGGTCAGCCAATGGGATGGGAATTGCCTCCTGGGGAAGGAAGATTGACCCCAGAAGGGAAGATGAGAGCTGCAGGAAAAGGCCTTCACAGACTGAGATACCTGTAGGAGCCAACAACAAGATATCCACATTTCTGGGCAGTGGGCAGATGAAATGTGAAGGACTTGTATAGTAAAATGTCAAGCCTGAGCACGCTCCCATTTCTTCTTCAAAAATCCTTAAGGCCTTTCAAATCAGAATTACTTCCAATTTAGACTGGTTTGTTGTTTGCAGCACCACAAAGCCAGTTTGGGAATGCAGTGAGCTGGGGCTGATAGCTGCCGAGGCTATGGGACATACACACACAGCTACAGTTGGGGCCAAAAGACATGCAGCTCCATGACCAAGTCCTCTTCCTGGGGAAGACCACAATATTTTGCAGGGAACAAAGATCTGGCCATTATAATCTGCTATTCAAACATATGTAGGAAAGAGGTTTTCTGAATACCATCCCACTTGACATGGACTTGTTTTTGGGCAGTTTAGCAGGGGTTGGGAGGAGGAAAAAGAGAAGAGAGAATCGGCACAAACACAGCCTTCAGCCCTGAGTACTGATTTGCCATCAGCATACTACCAAAACCCTGATGAAACAGCACTTCAGTGACAAGCAGCAGAGGAGGTTTCAAGGCAATCTTGCTGATACCTGCACATACATTTTCTCCATCTGCCAATTTTCTCAGGAGAAGGAGATAGTCTGTTCCCCTACTCCAGTACTCCTCATTATTAAAAGCAAACAGGTTGGGTTTTGTTTGGTTTGATTTTAATTGAGACCCCTACCAATAATGCTGTCCATCATCTCAGAAAATGGTTCAGGAGGACATCTACTTCCTTTCACAGTTATTTTTCACCTTTACTCTTTCGCTGAATGTATAAAACATCACAGTGGGTACAGATTCCCGTATTTAAAGAATACCAATGTAAGCAGCTATAAATCTTTTTACTTAGAATCTCTCCCTTCAGGTTACCATTACAATCCATCTGCCTAATAAATGTATTTATAAATGTGTATGTTTTCACACCTCTCTCGCCAGTATGGTGTCACTGTGCTTGCTAATCATAATACAATTATTCAAGACCAGCAAGGTAAGTCTGTGCTTTCTTCCTTGATACAGAGAACTGTTAGCCAGCATGGGGCTTTTTATCTAAAAATGCTCTCAAATTTTTTCATTCTCCTGACATAAGTGAAATGGTTATGTTACAGGCTTAAAACACGTTACTCTGTTTGTAAAAAATAAACCCCATACACAAACTCAAAATATAAATATTGCCTGACTAGGGAAAAGACATTTATGGTCATGTTTGCATAGTCCAAACACCAACTCATCAGTAATTTGAAATCATTACCAACCTTTAGTTTGCACAATGGAGTAAGTAAAAACGTTAATTTAAATATCTTTCCACACAGAAAAACTCTACTGACATCAGCATATTACCAAAACCAATTTTCTTACATCAACTCACATCTTCCCCTAATTCTGTAGCATAGCTCTTGGGAGTTGCTACAAGGTCTGTGTAAACTGAAAATCTAAATAACATTATGATGGCTGTTACAGAACTAATTTATAATCTAATACCCTAGCTGAATTTAATATCCTACTTATTTATTCAAGCAAAATATCTGGAAAAGATATGTCACATCATAATGCAGTTTTTATGAAAATGGAAAAAATAAAGAGGAACTTTAAGTACGCATAATAACAATCAGTAGGGACAGGTACAAGCAAGAACTGTTGCCTGCCCATCACATGAACAAAAGCTGCAGTGCCTTAGTAATTGGACTGTTTGTTTCAGAATTCAATTATTATCAAATCTAGTATTTTACATTAGATGTGCAAGCTGAAAATGCTTCTTGTATTAATGCTATTAGTTCCACAGTACAGCAGCATGTAACTGGTGGACAAACTGCTGCCTCTTCATCAGCCACCTTTAACAGCTCCTTTTTTTTTAACTGTATTGAAGAATTGAGCTTTATAGCAGTATTTCTGAACATGCCATTTTATTATAAACACAGTCATACATGCATCTTAACTTTCAACTTAATGAAAATAGATTGCGTCAATGAATATAAAATTTACCTCTTAATTTGCCTTTTCTAAGACCTTCCAAGTGAACACCTCTCTCAAATATAGTTTTGTAAAAATATTTAGGAACACAGCAGGAGAGAAAACAAATAGGCTAAACTCATTCACAAAACATTTTGCTGTTGAAGTGTCATTGCTGGATAAGCCCTGTTAGCTATTCTGGCAGAAAGAGCAGTTTACAAAAAACTTAATAGACCTGAATAGCATATTTATATGGCAGAGCTGAATGCCCAGAAAAAGGACAGCATCCATTCTTAGTCAACTTACTACCCACTGTGCAGTCCTGCATAAATCACATTACAGCAAATGCAAACCTTGTTGTTTAACTTGAGCTGTGCTGCAATTCAGGCTTTCAGTCTCCAACTCGCATTTAGCAGGCCAGAGACAGTCACTGACCATCATGCTCTGGTGATTGCCAGGGGCATCAGTAGCACACACCACAAGAACAAATAAATATATATGTAGAAGAAACTATATATATGTTGATTTAACCATCTTGAGTACTTAAATTCCTTCATTTAGATGCACAATTCATTCTAGGTGAAAAGTTGTACTGAGGCTACTATGGAAATGTCATTACTTTATTCACACAATTTGTTTCTGTGTGCTTAGGTACACCCAGTCACAGAGTAGGTGAAATTCACCTATTTGGAAATCCAGGACACAAAGACAGAAACTCTGCTACCCTTGATGGTGCCACTGTGTTGGAGGGCACAGGATATGCCTGGTTGAGTTTAACTATGACACTTCTCTTGCAATAGTATCTACTCAGTAAAAACTCTCAAAAAAAGAGGAAAGGCTGCTATCCAAGACAAGTCACAGAGTGACAATTAGGTAATTCCTCTTCCCTTTTCTCCAAAAGCCAGCAGTTCCTTATCAGAAACACACACTCCATAGAACTTCTGATTAGAGATCCTACATCCTACTCCTATGAATTTGTTCCTAAGGTTTCTCTTAAAAACTAGCTCATCATTATCTTCCTTCAGGAGGTCAGAGGTTTGTCAAGTACTTGCCCTCCTATGATGTTTCCTCACATCCTCCACCAGTCCCTAAAGGCCACTGGATTGGCAGGTCTGTGCTGCTGCCTCCTTGAAAGCCACACAGTAGCCAGCTCCAATGGCAGTAGGAGCTCCCCTCTGCTGCTCCTGTGCTCACATACTCTGCAGCAGATTTTGTTTTACCTAAGAAAAGAAACAGGAGGCCAAAAGAGCGTGGTCTCCAGGATCACAGCAATGTACGCATGGGCAAGGGTGCAAAGAAGTGCATCAGCCACCAGCACTGCTCTTCTCTAATTCATTACCCCAGAGTACTGTTCCCTGGGAGGAGTTGGACTCTGACAGCCCCATCCTCTTCCTACATCTTCTGTACTGCTTCAGAGACAGCAAGGCAAGAAAGGTAAGTTTGTCTAAATACAGCCAGGAAAGTGGCAGAGCACTGACAAGGACATGCTTTGCACTCCCATCTCTCAGTGAGGTGAGGTTGCAGCAGGAGCTCTAAGTGGACTACCCATGAATTTTTCTAGATATCTCTAGAAAAAATATCTAGATATTTTATGTGCTTTACTTAGTTTAAAAAGATCTATCTGCGGGGGGAAAAAACCCTGTAGTATGAGATTTACTTCCCTTACACTTATTAAAAATAAACATTACGCAGGGACTCCTTTTGAGTCCAATTAGCCGTAACACACTTGATCCATCAGCTTTATAAAAACAATGCTCAGGTTATTAAGTTACTTGACATCCTAGAGAATGCCAAACACATCTGGGAATATGGGGGCAAAAGTGGAGGGTGGAGAGAGCCTTTTTATGTTCGTGTTTCTTTACCATATTTCTGTTCTTTGCATTTCTGAAGTCTACCAAGGCAGAAGCAGTCCCCAGAACACAATAAATAATTATACGGGGAATCCACATAAGCTGTCTTTAGACAACTTTAAATTCTTTTTTTCACCAGGGGTACAGCACAGGAGGGACTCATAAAATGGAAGATCCTCAGTTCTTGGTCCTCCAGTCAAGCAATAAACTTCCCCCGGCCATGCACAGCATGAAGGCTCCTCTTCTTTCTTTCACCAAAAGGCTAAAAACCTGTCTGCATTTTTCTTCACTGATCCTTTAGTAGGGGAAATTATTTTGGACAGCAGCACGGCCAGCTGCTCTTAATTATAAATCAGGTCTCCAGCATACGTGCACAGTACATGGGGCCACTCTGACAGGGAGATAAAGGTGTGCAGGCGAGCCAGCCCTCCCAGGAGCAAACACTGGCCTAGAGCTGAAGGGGTGTGGCTCTGAACCCACAAAGCCAGCCCTCAATGAGTTCAGATCCTGCACCTCCATCAACCCTTCCCATAGGAAATGCTCCCATATTTATTGCTGCTGGAGGAGAGCAGGGCTCAAAACCTTCACTGCCTTACCATTTCCTTGACAAATTTTTCTCATTTGATTTTAAGACATTCATTAACAGTCAGATTTATGGCGGGGGGGGGGCGTTCTTTTAAGTAAAAACAAACAGGCAAATATGGCCCAAGGACTAAATGCATCCCATGAAGTTCTACACTACAGCCTGAGACCACTCTCTCCTATTCTCTCTCAACTCTTTCAAATATTTAAGGATTGCAGAAAGGCAGAACCTCAGGAGAACATCTTGCCCAACATACCTATCACAGCATTATTTCAGTGGAGAAATATCTGGTAATAACAGAGTCCAGGTTTTTCATCAATGGGTGCCTCAAGCACTAATACTCATGGTTCAGACTCCAATCAATCAGACTGATTTACACTAACTGGTGCTGAGGGCCAAGGAACTCCCACTGAAGGGAACGGATTGCATCAAAATCCTACCACATATTTAGATGTCCAGATCTGGACTTAGAAAAGAATTTAGTCAATGAGTTTGAGTTCACAGCTTAAATCACGTACTTCTGTTTTACTGGCTTTATAAATGTTTTCACTCCTTTTTCTTTTCTTTTCCCCAAAGGCTGGTAAGTTTAAATGAGGAAGATTTTGATGCTGTCCACTGTACTCCGGTACACTTGTGTCCAAGTTCCAAATATTAGCAGGTACGCTTGTTATCCTTTTCATATCTTGGGGGGTTTTTTCATCCTTTAGCCTTAGAAGCAGACATGAATGAAAACTTGAGTCATGCTCCTTTTTGTTAGCAAAATGGCACCACACAATCCCTACAGTCAAAAAAGAAGCATCCATTTAGTTAGGGAACAAAATAAAGGAGACTGCAGCAAAGAAAAGAGTGTAAGAGAGCAGAGGAAAGAGCCAAAGGAAAAGGGCATTGAAAAACAGCATGGAGAAGGGATGCAATATTCTTAATTTGTAATAAGCATTCACAGTTAAATGGCAAGCAGAAAGCACTGGCTACTGCAGCTGAGGTTGTAGCTTGGTAAGCAGTGTGTTCACTCCATATGTTCAGCAAGCACCAACCTAAGCCATCTGCTTCTTGTGTCTGTGGTAAAGGGAGCCAAAACATACCTGATTTCTCACACCTGCTCCAAATGGAAAACACCTACAAAGAAAATAAAGCACTCTTCCTTGGTGGACACAAACCTCTGGAGAACGTGTGTCTGTGCTTATGTCTTTGGGGGGGGAGAAGAGTTTATCCCCCTGCGTTGCATAACGTGCCAGAAAAATGAATGACATCTTCTAATAACTACAGGGCAGATTTTTCAAGTCAGGCATGTGCAATTGGGCTAGCCTAACTTAGGCATGCAAATAGCAGATGTGCACGCACAGATATCTGACCTGCACACACACACACACACCCACACACAGATAATTCGTATTTCACAGCTCTGACAGTACTGGGGCACGGGTTTATCTTCAAAAGTTGACTCTCACTTGTGGAATTTTGCATCCTGATAGCAAAGAAAATATGTTCATTTCTGTTATTCAGCTATTACTCAGGTATTCAGATGGAATTCAAAGCAGTCTCCTGGAGCAATAATGACCCAATGTTTCAAAAAAAGTAGGAGCAATGTATGGTAAGGAAAAGATTTAAATCAATCTCTGCTCACTATATTAGCAGCACTGCTGTTTATGTAATGGTGTACCTAAAAACAGGCTCAAGAATTATTTTTAGTATTTGAGAATACGTTCACAATAGAGGGAGACTTAAGTGGTACATTGAGTGTTTTATGAACATGCAGTGACAAGTAAGATTACTGCACATGGGCAAATATGAAAAGTGAAATGAAAGAGCCAGGAAATAACAGAACTGAGAAGCACAGTTGTGCAAGGGGTAGATGGATCTTACATCTTTTGTCCTGTGATGGTTTGGCTGCTATTGGCTGATCTCACCAGAAACTGAAAAGCAAATAATGAAAAAAAATGAAAGTATCCTCAAAGCTGCTGAGAAAGGAGTAACAGATTCAGGCTCTGACCTGACAAAGTCATGGAGCCAACGTCCTTTTGAAAATCCTAATATAGAAATCTAAAGATGTGACCTGATTTCAAAAAGTACTGAGCACTCAGAAGATTCCATTGACTTCAATATAAGTAACTGAAAGTGCATAGCATATCCTTTCAATTGCTAGTAATTCCACAAAGCATGTTTGTCACCTACAAGATCAATAAGATGGGTAGGTGCTAAATATCTCACAAGATCAAGCTTATTTGGCTAGGAAATAAACCAATCACTACATGATATTCCCGTTGTTTTTCAAATGTAGGTTCAAAACAAAACCAAAATCATGAGTTCTGCTCAATGAATGGTACTGACTTGTGAAGCTTTAACAACACTTAATATATGAGTAATCAATACAGTTACACACATTAAATGCATCTCTTAAACTCTTCACGGTGAATTTAATTCATGCACTTTTATTGTTTGAACATTTTTCAAGATTCTGCTTCATTAATACTGTAGGCTGTTCTGAATGTCAACACTGCACACCTCAGGTCAAGAGTTTTGGAACAGATAAACGAATGAGCAAATCCAATTTGATTTTTAAAAAGAAATTATTTTTTCCCTAAAGGAGAACAAATGTGGGCTCCTCTCAGAATGACAAAAATTTTCTATATGGATCCAAGTCCACTTTTACTCTTTTGGAATCTGTGTATTTATACCATTTAAAACAAACATGCTGGTATATTCACATTAACCAATGGTTATTGTTCTCAAGGAGAAGAAATCCATTGTCAAAGCACTAACAATATATTGTTATACCAAAGTGCAAGTCAGCTTTGAATGCTTAAATGGCCTGATACCATCTGACCACTATGGAATCAGCCTTTTGTATTAAGCTGACACCAGAGTGTTACTGAACTGTCCTGTTCTATAAAACTTTTTTCATTTCATACCTCTGATTTGCAACAGATAAGACTCCTGCTTCTGTCTTAACTCAGCCTTCTCGTGTTGGGCTTCAATTAAAATTTTATAATAAACATACCACTTATTTTAAATGCCACAAATACTTCATAAAAAAAACAGCATTATAATCTGGAACACTGTTCTTCATATTATGCATTTAACAGTGCAATACTGTACATTGCTACAGGTACAGAAACATACACATACTAGAGTAAGTCAAAATTGAAAGGTAATCCTGAAAGTTGTTCTGTGCAATCAAACCTCAATATATCTCAGCTTATTTTTTTTCCTCATATGGGTTCTGAAAGCAGAATATGTTTCTGGGTTTGACTTTATTTTTTCACTGGGGGGGGAAGAAAGAGCAAGCAGTAACTTCTGCTTTAAAAACACCACTCTTTACCTATGCCTTAACAAACTGTACAATTAGGAAGATCAGAAGAGATAGGTTTACAACAGAAGCTCCTGAAAATTAGAGATTTTACATGAGCCAGTGATCCTTCTTTTGTTACCAGACCAATTAGATCAGTTTCCTGTAAGCTATTCTTACTGGCTACGCACCTGTGGAACTACCTGAAGAGTGCATAAGTAACCAAAAATAGGACCAAAGAGCATAGGCAGCATCTGACCACCCCACTGGTGCCTGACCTCCACTGCAGGGCTGCCTTTTGGATCCCTATACCTTAAAGAAAGACGAGGAACGCAGCAAGGGATGAAATGAGAGAGTCAATGGAAACCAATGGTCAGGTGCTTCCTATAGAGAACCAAAGCAGACTGGGAGCAGAGACATTACACTGCTGATAGAAATGTAGTTCAGCTGCCTGTCAAAAGGCTTTTTTTTCCTCTGCCTGTCTCCCTAGATAAAAAGAGCAGTTATCGCATCACAAGTAACACTCTGCTACCGCAGTTCATCTTAAGATGCAAGGGCCACATCCCATTCATCAGCACACAGAAGCCAGAGAAAACAAACAGGTGACTCTGAAGCTCCTAAATACTCACCCTCACCAGACTAATTTCTAATAGTCATACAAATTCAATTTTACTCAGTGAGAAAATACTACAGGGCTGCTACAGGTTATTTTACAACCACCTGGTAGCAACGTGACTGAGTGTCCATTCTGCATTAATCTCAAGCAACCACAGCTAGAATTGTTCCTTCAGCCAGGAATATTGGATAGGTGATACTTGCACCTGTGACACATAGATGTAAAGGCAGATGTACAGCTTCCTGGTGGCCATTGCCACTCATCCTGCATTACCAGGCTTCACTCCAGCCACAACAACCAATATGGTCACTTTAAGATTACTGGCCACTCAACTAGTTTCAAAAGAACAATTCAGTTCTAATAACCTCTTATTTATTCTTTCAAATGGGATTTTTTATCCATTTTAATGCCTCTTCCTTATTTTTTGTCAGCTCCTAGATCCCTTTATAGACAAGTTAACCTTAAGGTAATTCTTATTGGAAAGAGCATTTACCATTCCTTTGCCATCTGTTCTAATCTACCAACACATAGGATATATATTATTCAATGCTGTTATTTGCTGGCACAATAATCTCCATAATTTGTAGGAATTTGAGAGACATTCACTCTGGAGACTGAATATTTAAGCATTTCTTAATATCAAGTCTTGAGGTACAGACACAACTACTGAATGCCAGTACAAAGCTTTTTTTTTTTTTTCATTCAAACAAATGCACCTTTCTGTCAAATTTCACCATTAATAATATTTAGGAATAATTTCCATATTTTCAGAGAAACTTACCTAATTAAGATAAGATAGTTCTGTTTGCCAGCATCAAACTGTGACACGGGTATTTATTTGAGAGCTGCCTCATGTATGCTAATGAATGAAATCCCTTTCACCATTTTGTTTTGCTGTTAGATATTTTCAAACAACAGATGCATTTGTAGTCAAATACTTATCCTCAGCTCTTTGATACAAGCTACCCCTCACATAAAGGTTGGCAAACTGACATATCTCCTGCAAATTTAAGATTCTGCTGTCACTTGCAGAAAAGCGACTGAAAATTATTCCTTTTACACACTTTTCAAAGCAGCTGAATGACATGCAGTGTACTCTCTCCTGCTGTATGGAATCACAGAATTATGAGCATTGCAATTAGCCAGAAACAGATATTCATTCTCATATTCCGTTATTCCGTAAGCAGAATAGCGTCTCCCAAACTTTCATTAGCATTATCAGCTGCACATGATGATACACTGTCAAAGTTTAAATCACATTATTCTAGTATGCTTTTTCTTTTTCCCAGTATTCTTTCCTGGTTTGTATTCCTGTACTGGAAAACAAGAGTATTAAATCATATAGTAAAAAAAGCTATCAGAAATGTTTTGCCATTTCCAGGGTTTCAGGCAGCAGTGGTCTCAAACAAAAATAAATGTCTTCAACCAAATCTTCGCTTTCCCAACTGAAAGCAAAGTGATTGCTGGCAATACTTACAGCTTTTGTCCTACCAAGACATGTCACTGCAACTATAGGTGAGGTTTGGCAAACAGTATCACACACCCTTATAATGACAAGTTTTACATGCCTACACTAACTTCCCTGTACTTTAATTATCAGAGTCCCCTTCTGGCATCACAACACATGCTGGCATGTAATTTAAAAATAAATACATCGTCTTTTAAAAGTAAGTATTATTAGACTCAGACACTGCCCCTGCTCTACCAAATTCTGTGCTGAGCCAATAAACTCCCTATTGTGCCTTGTATAGTTTTAAGCTTACAGAAAGTAAACTCTTAAACACAGAACCTAAAATACATATCAATCCTAGACGCAGATTTTAGCAGTTTAAAGCTCTAACAGAAACATCCTCCAAATTATTTGGAATTTCAGTAGAAAATTAAGGACATTTTAGCATTTATATATTTGATATAGGAATTGGTAAATAAAGTATTTCAAAAGCACTGTGGACATGTAAATAGGGCTGTTGGGATTGAATACATATGATTTGGTTTTCAAACCATCAGAAAGTTCACTAAAAGAAAAGACACGGAAAAAAGTTTGAAAGCAGCAGCTTAGAATTCTATGCTTACCCCTTATTCCATTTTTACCCCTAACACTTCCCCAAATTTAATTCCATTTCTCCAAATAAATTCTCTAGTTTTCAAAACTGTCTAGCTGGAGTACTCACAGTGATGTTCTCAACAGGCTTTTCGTTTGTTTGTGGTTTGTGTTGTGGGTTTTTTTGAAGTGTCTTCCATTCCTCTTTCCTCATTTCTGCTCTGAAACTCTTGCTGATCTGGATCCAACACTTGTGGAGCATTGGTTTTGCTTTCCAGTCTGAGCAAGTTAAGTGAAGTCTCCCTCTAGAAACCTCTTTGTAGCTCAGCACAGCACATCAAAACTGGAGCTGGAATCCACCACTACTTTTATGCTGCTGAGCTTATAATAAAAATTTCAGAGAACAAAAGTAATGCATGTAGAAACTTTAGGCCCTGTCAGAAGATGGCTTACTACCTTGTTCTGAAGCAAAACTGCACAGAGAAAACTGCACAACTCACTGAAACCTCTGCAATAAAATGCATTTATATGTTCAAGCACTTAATACTAACAACGTGTGTAGTAAACCCTTCCACAAATTTTCCTTAATTTCATGCACATCCCAATGTACCTTACAAATGGAAGGGCAGTGGTTTTAATAGGCAAGAACTCAGCCAGGAATCCCTATCACCAATTTTTTCCAGTGTGTAAGCTAAGGCACTTCTAGGAAAACATAAAAGCACAATTTTGGATGACTACATGTTTATATAGAAACCACAATTCAACTCCCCTGCAATGAGCAGAGACGTCTTGAACTAGAGTAGGTTGTTCAGAGCCCCATCCAACCTGACCTGGAATATTTCCAGACTTGGGATAATCCCCCTCAGCAAACTGTTCCAAGTGTTTTGCCACCCTCATTGTAAAATATACCTTCCTTACATTTAATCTACCCTCTTTTAATCTAAAATCATTACCTCCTGCCCTTTTGCAGGGAAGATGAGGGAAGCTGGGAGGACAGCAGCCTCCTCTGTGGTAGACAGGAATAAAAGAGGAAGGACAGAGCAAATCCATTCAGCCTCTGAGTTTATTCCTCTCTGCTTCAGTTTCAGTTTACCCTATGTGATTTGTGAGATGGGTCAGGAGGGAGAAATAACATAAGGAAACAGACAAACAAGAGGACCACAAGAACTGAGCCTCCCCCCAGCCAAACTGGGATATATCCCTGCTCTGGGGGCTTGGCATTATCTCATCTGCAGCCCAGTTCATCTGACTCCTAGCAACACCATCACTGACAGCTCTTTATGGTAAAGAGGATGAAAGTGAAAGGAATGGATATTTTAACTGGTGGGCCCCATTTGCCTCTGCATCAGGAGTACTTGTCTAAAGTGCAGCAAATTCCACGTAGAAGGAAGAATACACACAAGCCACACCAACTGCATAGTCAAAAGGAGTCCTTCTACCTCTGATTTTGCAGCCTACTCACAAGACTAAGCACAAAAATCCTGCTAAGGAACATCCTGTGGATTTGCACAATCTCTAGGGACAGCATATCCACAGACCAATGAGCAGGTTAAGTTCGTCCATATGTAAGTTTTTTTTCCCCACTATGGTGGAAAATAGATATATTTTCTATATAGAAATATTATAGAAATATGTATTTTCTATATAGTATCCACACTATAGATACCAGTCTCAATTTAATATGTAAACCAGATATCATTTGAAACTTCATTAGTGTCATTCAACCCATGCCACTGATAGAGCCACTTTCACCATGATTACTCCCCTGAAAACCCAGCACACAACAGAACACCCAGCAGGAACACCCAGCCAGGAATGTGTGCAACAAAAGGAGCTCTGCACTCTCTGGGAAGATCTTGAGCCCAACAGGTTTCCAGTGCCATCCATCCTACTGCAAGAACTCCTCAAAGATGTCTGTGTACACCATGTACCCTTCTCTCCAGCTAAGCAGCAATTATAACAGTCAAGGAAATTAAGGGCTTTGCCTTCATTGCTTGAGGTGCAAAATACACACAGTATATGTGCTAACTCCACCTATTTTATATATATTAAATTTTACTTGAAATGGATACATCTCAGAATAAAACCATACCAGCAGTGAGCACATGGATTCAGGAACAGGCTTCTGTTTCTGATGTCCTGCACAAGACATTGCCCTTTAAAACAGCAATAATTACACGTTTTCTCTCCTTGACAACTGCAATATAAAAAAGAAAACTATTAACACACTGACAAGTCAAATTGTACAGTGATGAATAAATATCTAGATAAATATGTTGATTCCAGTAGGATGCTTCCCTCCTCTCACCACTCTGAGATGATGAAGAAAAAAGGTAAGTAAGGAATCTCCCCAGGCTCTTCTTGTACCATACTTCCTATGGCTTCTACCATTAATCTCTGCTCAAAACTAAGTGCTTCCAGCTTTTTCTTTCTCTCTCTTGGAATTTTTTTCCACAGATCTAGTTACCTCTAAGACATATTTTCATTTCTGCCACACAGCTATTTTGAAGCACACATTTACACCTAAAACTTCTGGTTTACACAATTATCAACAGAGACAGCACAGTTCCTGCAGTAATATACCAATTAAATATAAACAACAGACAAAACAACATTTGTACACCCTCTATTTCCTTCTCACATATGGTATCACTGTGTATTTCACACACAAAATTTTCCACATAAAGCCTACTTTCCACAAAAAGCCTGCTTTCCACATAAAGCCTACTCACCCTTCCAGAAAAAGATTGCTTATTTCACAAAATGCTCTCTAAATTACTTCATGTTTCAGCTATTAACAAAATCAGCAGAAATGCTCTTCCAGACTGAATGATCAGAATATAGCATGTAGTAGAGGTCAATAAAAAGTCAGCACACAGTTACAATTTAGGGTTAAAAAAGAACAAATATGGAAAAACCTTACTGCCATGGACGGCTGGGTACCTGCGGATCTGGAAGAAAGTGACAGTCCTCTAAAACCTTCAAGTTTAAAAATTCCATCTTGCATCTATTTTAATGCTTTCCATACAAAACAGTACTGAACATTAGGCTTTTGTGTCTGTTAAAAAGCTCTCACCCATATGGCAGCCACACTATATCACTGAAAATATATGGGCTCATGAGTTAATTATCAACTCTACTTGATAACTAATGATATACCAGACTCCCTGATTTATGCATGCATGCACACATCTATATACACACATACCTATGTGTACCCCTGTATGCATACATGTATTGTTGCAGATGTAAAGAAATATGCATGGAAATACCCACTGAAATCTCCACTCTAGGTCTCATTAAAATGTCTTGAAATATTTAGCCATTACAGGCTCAGATATCTATCACTTCAAACTGCATATTTACACATTAAATAGTACAATTACAAATGGTTTATTAAATAATTGTTCATCAGTAAATCTTTAACCAGGAGACTTCTGAAATTATAACTATTTTAAGCCAACCAACGGACAAGGATGAAATCTGTGGTTTATGAGTACTGCAGAGCAGCTCAAGGCTGCTCTGAAAATATGACACATTTCATGCTTCTTACTGAAATACTTTTTGTTCATATTCAATGCAGCAAGTCCAATGCTCAGATTAATTTGGTTTTTGTCAATTTAGGCTATCTTATGCACTGTTGTTATTTATGATTTCATCTATTTATTGAATAAATAAACTCAAGTTCTGCGAAGCTCATATCAGAAATCACTGAGGTTTTAATGAAGCACACTTTGAAAATATATACTCTTTTGTCTGAAACAAAATTTAAAAGCCTAAAGGCAGGAGCTATAGAACATACTGCTTCTCTATTTTCAGGAACTATTTCTGGATTTTCAAAAATCCGTATCCATTTTCTGTGGTTTTCATGCACACAGTCGCTTAAAATAATCCAAATGAAACAATCCTTCTTGATAACACGTTACTGGTACACAGAAGCTTTACTCAGTTTCCATTTTAGAAACCACAGTACCACGTTTATATTTTCTCTTCCTGAATCAACTTAAGACTCAAGACTCATAAAAACCTGACTTCTTAATTTATTCTTTAGCTCAAAGAAAAAAAGCTGGTGGTAAAATAATTAATAGTTGTTATATCTGATCCACTATAAAAAGCTTGAATTCATGAGCACATTAGATTTGAACATACCAAAAATATTATCTGAATCATACCTCTTCCCAAATGCTGTAATAGGACAGTGCACAACTGTTTTAAAACTTACAAGTTTAAAATAGTGTACCAAAACTGGCAGTAGAAGCTCCAATGTGAGTGGCCCATCTGGAAAGCAGGTTGGGTGAACAGAGGCTGTGCTGTGACAGCCACCTTCTCTTGAAGAAGCACCACCTTGTACCATCTGAGATCAAACACTTCATTTTGGCTGTTCTTCTGTATTTACAAGAAAACGAGCTCCTCCACATTTATCCTGCTATAGAACTCACCTTAGATTTCTTCATAAATGCAGTAATAACAACTGTGCAAGTTACAAGGCAAGTAAATGGTGACCAAGCCTTGACAGGAAAGGTTTCATCATGACAAAGGAAAGACAACTGCCTCTCCAAAAAATGTTTCTCCTTCAGTGCAACCAGATTTAGAAGAACCAGTAGGAATGGGAAGACATTGGCTTCAAAGGGAAATAACTTCCTTTGTGTGAAGAAGCTGCCTAATCACTTAGGGTTTATTTAGAACTCTAAATAAAAAGCAGCATGGAAATTGCAGCATAAGGCATATAATAATACAAGAACCAAGTTGTTACCTATTACTTTTAACATTAATTATGAAGCAATGGCTTTCACGGTATTGTTAAGGCTGGAAAAGACCATGAGGAAAGGTTAAGGTTGGAAAATATTATTGAGCCAGGTAGCCCAGCACCACTGTGTTCACCCCTATACAATATCCCCAAGTGCCACATATCCACATACCTTTAGAACACTTCCAGAAACAGTGAATCCATCACTTCCCTGGACATCCTGTTCCAATGCCTGACCACCCTTTCAGTGAAGAGATTTTTTCTAATATCCAATCTTGGCCCCCTCCGGTGCAACTTCAGGGGTTTTCTTCTTCTCCTAATTCTTGTTATCTGGGAGAAAAGACTGACCATCTCCTCACTACCATCTCGTTTCAGGTCATCAGAGAGAGCAATAAGGTCCCTCCTGAACCTCCTTTTCTCCAGGCTCAACAATGCCAGCTGCTCCTTGTAGGACTTGCACTCCAGGCCTTTCGCCAGCTTTGTTGCCTTCCTCTGGAGTCACTCAATGTCTTTCTTGCTGTGAGGGGCCCAGAACTGAACAGGATTTGAGGTATGGTCTCACCAGTGCTGAGTACACAGGGACGGTCACCAGACAAAACAAGAATTGTTTTAAGAACAAACTTGAATGAACTCGCCCCCACTCTCTGGGCCCAGCCATCCAGCCAGGTTTTTTTTTTTTACCAGCAAATAGTGCACCCATCTAAGCCATAAGCAGCTAATTTCCCCAGGAGAATGCAGTGGAAAATTAGGTTAAGGCTTTACTGAAGTCCAGCCTAGACAACATCCACAGCCTTTCCCTTACCCATTAAGTGGGTCACCCTGTAACAGAGGGAGACCAGCTTGGTCAAGCAGAACTTGTCTTTCATGAACTCATGCTGGCCAGGCCTGATCCTGGGGCTGTCCTCCAGGTGTTGAGTGACAGTACTTACCATACAAAGTGAGCAAGATACATATCATGAAAATAAATTGCAAAAAAACCCCATATGAAGAATGTAGCTGTAATGTTATGGCTAGGAACAGCGTTCTGGTTGAAAGGTAAAAAAGTTATTTTGAGGTGGGCAAGAAAAGGGAGGCATAGCTCATAGAAATCAGCTGCTGCAGAATGTCTAAATGGAGGAATTATCAATCCAGATCATGATGTGGCAGTTTCTAATGAGAAAGGCAGGATGCAAAAATAACATCTCAGTACAACTATTAAGCTGGAATAGATGCTGTTTACTGTATTAATGTTGCCTTTACGGGTGTAAAAAAAACAAAACCAGAATTGTAATAGGCCATCGTGCTCCCATCTTTTCAATTACAGGGATAGAACAATCTCAGATTCCAAAGCTAACTACAAATCAAAATTGTGTTACGCTATCTACTGAGACACAAATGGAAAATAAATACTGTTAACTGTCACTTTCCATTAGGTAACAGAAATTCAATTACATTTCAAACAAGCCTCCATGTCAACAGAATAAATCTGTTTCATAAATGAGCAGGTAACCATTTTTTATTCTAACTTCCCAAAGGGAAAAGATCAATTTTAATCACAATTGTTCATTTTTTCCCATATTAATGTTTTGAAGCAAACTACATCATCTGACTTAATAAATACCACTGTATAGCACTAAGGTTTAGAAAAAAGGAGCGAGAAACAGTGTTATGAAGAACTATTAAATTCATCTGCTGAGACATTGTGCTGTTTTGGCAGTGAAGACTCATGCTGCACAACTGACTACCAGCTTTCCTAGCCTTCTGATTGCATCAGAAGTTCAGAAACCCAAGTAAGCATCACTAACTGCTTCAACAAGCAAGAGTTTGTAATCATGTACCAGCCACCATAAAAAGCAAGGCGCTTTATCAGGGTGATTACACTTCAAGAAATTGAGGCAAGTAGTAAAGAAGCTCTTTGGAAAGAAAGGGCCCCATTCTCCTCTCAGATATGAACAAAAATATATCTTGGTGGGATGAATTTCTTCAGAAATACAGGCCTTTTGTGGATTCAAGAGTACCTTCTCATCTGAGACACCACCAGGGTGGGGACAGGAAAATGAAGAAATCTGAAACTGGCACCTATATTTAAAATTCCTTTGTAAATCCTTACACTAGATCTTGGAAATATCCCATTTTACTTGCATGAGAGCCCTAGCTTGTCAGAAGCCTGCCCTGAAGCACAGCAGGAGGCAGATTCGTCATCGACATCTTGAGCACCAGACCTCCCCTCTTTTCTAAACACAAGAGGCTAAAAAAACTGGCTTGATATAAAGAGCAAGATCACTATGACTTCAAATTCACATCTTGTCCTCCTCATCTAGACAGGAAGAATGAAGCCTTCATTGCTTGATGTGGGAAAATACTGGCCCTGCACTCCCCCTTTGATTGGGAAGGGAAGCCAGAACTGCAATTCAAATGTGTTTGGCAGCCATGGGTGCCCACAAACAGTATCAGTTTCAACAGAGACAATGAACATCCTCAGCTACAGACTGCCAACTGGCTAAGTGTCACATTAGGTTAAAGAGAGAACAAAAATACTCTCAATGCCATAAACTTATTTCTTTCTATGAAAACCCATAGTGGAGCTCATAGAAGTCACAAAATATATGTTTCTTGTAACACAGTGGAACTAGTTCAGGAAGTAAGATTTAGCCATTAAGCAGCAGTGGTCAAAATGTAATTAACTTGGATCCCTCTCAGAGTCATCACATCAACAGACAGTGCATTAAATTTGAAGTATGAGAGAGGCTTTTTTTCCTAAATGAGAAAATTAGGTAAAGCCTAAAGCGGAGAGTTAGGAAACTAAAATCCATAGAAATCTACTAAAAGGTATCCTACCAGAGTCACAGGACATTTTTATATATTATATGCATTTTTGAATATATATTTATACATATATATGTATATATATATATATTTATATATAAAGTAAAAAGTCAAGAACAAAATAGTATGGCTAAATAATAAAGCACTGAAATATAACCAAACCAAACCACAACAACAACAAACCACCAAAAACAAACAAAGAAAAAACCCACTAATGTCATTAATGAGAAGAAAAGCAATAGACAAACCCAAACATCATCATATTGAGTATAAAAACAGATTACAAGGGTGAACAGAGTCCCCAAAACAGACAATTACATCATATAAGTAAGGTTCTGGAAGTACAGCTTCCAGCAGTACTGCTGTTCCTTTTAAGCCATGTGGGTATCAACAGCTGGGTTAAACAAAGCAATGGGCCAGGAAGCTAAATTTTTTCTTGGAATCACTATCCAGCACAATTAATAATACCTGGAATGGACAACTGTCCATCACATTGCTGTTGTCAGAGACAGGATAATTAAAGAGGATGGAATTTGACAAATTCTACTGTCTACTCCATTCAGGACCAAGAGCCTTCCTCAGTTTCAAACCTGTTTGCAAATTTGACCTCACTTTATAGCCCATCTGTCATCATATGACTCTTACAGCAGAAAGAGAGACAGCATTTGAAGGTCAAGCAGAAGAAAGAGATCCTATTTTGAATGTTCCAATATCATGTGCTCCACAGACTGCATGAAGTTTGGATTAACATTTTTATCATTCCTAAGAATTTAAGAGCCTGGTTCAGAACCAGGCTGAGCTCTCACCTGTTTTCAACTGTGTCCTCAGTGTCCAATCTCTGAAGAAGCCAGAAATGGGCATGAATATATGATGCCACCTCCATTTGAAGTCCTTGCCTTACCTTGGCTATTTCTAGTTGATGAGATAGTCTGTTCTTGATGCTGTTTGCCTATTTCGTTACTCTCAACAGATCTCTCTTCCTATTACTTCCTCCATATAACCCTGAACCATCATAAATCTTTTTTTTCCTAAATGAGTACCCAAGAACTCATCAGATTTTCACAATACATGTTCCCTAAACAGTATCTTAAACTTAGCAGTTTCCAACCCCATAGGTGTGCTGTGAAACACTGCACGAGTTCTGAAAGAAGCAAGGATCAAGTGAGTAGAGCTAGCACAGGTGCATTGTTGTATCTCCAGCCTCGAGGATAAAGTTGCGCTCAATCCACGTTATCAGAGGTACACAATTTTTACTCTTTAACCAGAAAGAGTATTGGTCATTATCTACAATAGAAGTCATGAGTCACAAAACATACAGTGTAACAGAATTCCTTATGCCACCAGGAATGGTCTGAGAATCCATCCATAACAGTCTGAGTGAAGAAAAGACTGAGCAAAGGAAAATTAAACAGACCCTCTAGAAGCTTCTTCGTATTAATTCACTTGGAAAACTTGGACATGCAGTCTTGAAAGTCAACTATTCTGGAGGGGTGAGGAAGGTCTCCAAAGGAATTTGGTCACCAAAAATTATGTTCTGGTCTCAAAGGCAACTTACTTCGTTGAGGATACCCTGGAGACCAGCCCAGGTAGCTACTATGCGTCTTTAAGAGTATTCTGTGTGACCCAGTCATTTACAGGTGCATTCCTGCCACACTCTGAAAGACTAACTAAATGACTGGCAATAGGAACAAGGTGGAAAAAATAACCAGTGCATGAAGAAAGCATGTCCAAATGATCAATACTATGAAAGGCACAGTTATTCATATTTACTAATAACTGAAAGCTGACATGCTATAGGTAATAAGAATGTGAAATCTGCTGACTACAGAGGACTATTTAGGGTAGTCAAGACTACAAAGGATTGTGAGGAACTCCAGAAGGACCTTTAAAAAACTAGGTAATTGGACAACCTGACAGCAGATGAAATTCACAGTGAAAAAAGTGCAGAGTAGGGTACACTAGAAGGAACAAATTTAAAGCCACTTGTACATACTGATGGGTTCTGAATTAGTTATAACCTCTCAGGAAAAAAGATGCAAGATTCATCACAGGCACTTCAATGAAGACATTTGCTCAATACACATGAGGGGTCAGAAAAAGTGAACAGGATGCCATGATGTATTGAGAAGGGAATACAGAATATGAAAAATATTAATATACTGCCATTTATATTGCCATCACTGCAAATTAATGACATATACTCCCCTTGAATACATTACCTCTATCAAGAAGGACATTAAAAAATAGTCCAAAGGACATCAAGGATAAACACCCTCCTGTATCACAGGAAAAGAGGGTTTTTAAAACAGCTGGAAAAGAAAGTTTCCTTGCAGGACGATTATTCCACTGTCATTCATGTCAGCCTGGATCCTCTGAATAAGTGCAGAATACCTAACAACAGAAACAAGATACCAGGCCAGGAAGACCTTGACCTTTTTCACAGAACAGTGCCCATGCTTTTAATTAGAATCTTTAAAAATAGCTACCTGTTTTTCAGAGAAAACAGTAACAGAGGCAGGTGACTTAGTGACCATGCACACAAGTAAGGCTGAGGTACTCCACACCTTCTTTGATCCAGTCTTCACCAAAAAGGTGCTCCAGGCCTCAGCACTGAGAGGCAGAGTTGGAGAAGGGGAAGTGCAGCAGTGGAAGAGGACTGACTCAGGTATCTCAGGAAAACTGAGCCCACAGGCATCCATGGGACCTGGCAGGCTGCATCCAAGGGTGCTCACTTGCAAGGGGCCTTTGAAAGGAGAAGGACAGGCCCCCAAGAACTGGCAGAAGGCAAATCTTGTACCTGTCTTCAGACAGAAGTAGGAACCTCCTGAAATTCAACAAGAACAAAGCCCTCCCCTGCATTTGGGAAGGAATACACATTACAGGCTGGGCTTCACTGGGAAGCAGGCCAGTGGAAAGTCTTGGTGTGTATGGAGCTGAACATGAGCCAGCAGGGTGCACTGGCAGCAAAGGCCAGAGGTTTCCTCGGCTGTGCGAGCAGGACTACAGCCAGCACAGAGAAGGGAAGATTGCCCTGCACAGTACTCATCAAACCACATCCAGATTATCACAAACCCCACCCACAAATACAAGAAACACATCCATGAACCAAGGCAAATTTCAGCAGAGGGTTTCAAGACTGGTTGGGGTCTGGAGCACCACACCTGTGGGGAGAAGCTGAAGGAACAAGGCATGTTTTGCCTGGGAAGATGGCTTTGAGGGCACCTACCAACAGTCCCCTAGCACCTGTGAGGAAGGTCACTGAAGAGATGAAGCTGAGGTCTTTACAGCAGAGCATGACAGCACAGACAACAATGGGCCTAAGGTAAAATAAGAGAGGTTCAGACAGGATACAGAGTAAAACCTTTCCCTGTAAGGACAGTCCACCATTAGAATGAGCTGGTCTTAAAGGTTGTTTCATTTGTTCAGAGACTTTGAAGTTTCAACTGGGTCAGCACCTGAGCAACCTGGTCTAACCTGGCCACACTGTGTGAGGTTGGACAAGATATCTACTGAAGACTCTTTCAGACCAATTTATCCTATGATGCCCTAAGTATCACCACCTCTGGAGGTGTTCAGAAAGCAGGTAGGTGTGGCATTTGGGGACTTGATTTAGTGGTGAAAATGGCAGTACTGGGTTAATGGTGGACTCAATGATCTCAGAAGTCTTTTCCAAACTTAAGTATTTAAGGATTCTAAGTCATTCTTTTTTCTGTCATAATTACAACATGGTGAAGGAGCTCATTTATAGTAAGTATCCAAATACCGGGAAAGCCAAGGAAATTACATTTCTACATGGCACCAAAACCTTATGAATTTCAAACTACAGCAGCAAGCACATCTCTGGACAGGGTATTTTTCCTCAAGTTTCCATCTGTTCTCTTCCGTCTACTTCAGTTTTATATGGCCCCCATTAACCACAACATCTCAACATCATCTTTTTTCACTGCATTTCAGAACCATGATTATCTTTACAATGACGAAATTAGTAAATTCACTTCCATGTGTGATTGCTTGCTTTTCCTCCCAGTTCTTGCCATGGATCATTAAGTTTTCCATTGTCAAAAGCTTGTACCTTGTATATGTTCACAACAAAGGCTTGTTCATAAATTGGAAATTTTGATATATAGTCAAATAACACTCTAAATAACAAGACAGAGAGTAGAAAAATCATGGAATCCAGAAAACTCAAAATTTCATTCACACATTTTCCTTATTTTATTTTACTCTGATGCACTACTTTGTATTAGTGATAGCTTAAAGATGAAATGTCATCTTTAATTTTTGATTTCCTTAGCATTTTAATGGTCTTCAGGTTTCATCATACACATCATGACATTGAAAAAGAATGGTTTCTTAACACATTCTCTTTTTTAAAAAAATCTAGTATTACTAGAAATAAAATACTGTTTTTACAGAGTACCTCAGCAGGAAACATTTTACCCCTATTTTACCATCGTTCTTATAATTTATCTACATTCAAAATTCTGAACTTCCCACCGATATCAAACACAATCAAAATCTATGATACAGTATAAAAATGTGGATTTGCTTTGACTTGCAGTAGTGACTCAGCAACAATGAAGCTGTGCAAGTGTTGTTTCCTTGAAACCAACACTCTATTGGCACAAAACTGGCTTTGTTCACCCACTTTCTTCTCTGCCTTTCCTCCCCTGTCAGATCAATTTTTAAATGAATGAAAACATTTGCCTTACACACTTATGCATAACCAGTTTGAGATGGGGTCCCAAACCCCCTTAGGCACAAGCCTTATTTTCAAAAGTATTCAGAACTTTTCCAGTTTTATTCTTGAACATTTCTGTTGCCTATCCTTGACTCAGGAGTACTTGAGGATCTGCTTGAATACAAGGGATGTCCTGCACAACCTGTCCTGTCTCCACCTCCATTTCTGTTGCACTGCTTCCTAAGAAAATGTCCTCCGTTTTTAAAGGCTGAAATAATTACTTACCCCCTTCTCTTTTTTATTAATTTTGTTCATTTTCTTCTCTACATTTCATTGATCACTTTCTTCAATTTGATTTTTTTTATTTACAATTCTCATTTTAAATAGTTTTCCAAAATCTCTTTCCTAAAAACATAGGCAATAAGTAATGTAATCAACAGTGACACACAAAGAAATATCACTCTTTTTCTGGAATTAATGTGCCAGGTATCCTGGCAGGTAAAATTCCACTACACTGCAGTTAGCTTACTAAACAAAGGTTTTCTCAACTGGAATGAGATCTAAAAACTTTATATTTGCTTTCAGGGTTGGTTTTTTTTAGAAAGAAATCAGATATTGAAAAATATTGCAAGGGCCAGAGAGTTCACTCTGCACATCAATCTATTTTGGGAACCAAAATCTGAACAGCAATTACGTAAAATTTCTAAATGTAAGGGGACATGTTGGTGGAAGGGACATTTTCAGCTGACAGTCAATAAAATGATAGCACTACTGACAATACAAGAGCAAGAAAGACCAAAAGCAGTGAAAGCAGTGCAAAGATGGGAACCAATGTAATCAAACACTCAAAGACTTTGAGGAGCAAGACTTGTGAATCTGACAGCATTCAAAATCACTTGAACTTTACTTGATTTCTCAATCTGCTGCTCCTTTTGAATCTGTTCCCCAATACACATCACCACTCTGCAGTGATGGGCACAGAGATTCCTCAAGGATTTGACTGTTCTGGTATGTATAACCCCAGGCTAATTTGCTATATGGGTGACACTATTCTTTTCCCAATGGAAATCTGGAGCTAATTTAAAACAAGGAATAATTTATTTTAAGATTACTGAACCCATAGAATACAAAACCTGAAGTTCTTAACAATCCTAGTACTCACTAAGTGCTGCTGAATAAATCAATTAAATGCACAAGCACACAAATATGCTAGATATACACATACATACACCTTTATGCATACTGATTGTGAGAATGACACACCAAAACTTGATTTGAAATGATTAAATCTAGAGTTCATGAAAGATCAAATTCAGATCTGTTTATATCTTTATTCAAGAATAGATAGTTTCCACAAAATTTTAAGTATGACAAATTTAAGCAACAGAGGTAGGCAAATCACAGATTTTCATTAACAAAATTCATTGGTTAAAAAATGTATCTTCTTCGGCCGTAAATTTTTCTTACGTCAAATATGAAATGTTATTTGAGAAATTCTGAGAATGTAAAAGTCAAAAAATAACCTTCAAGCCTGAGGATGATACAGTCTGTTTGGCCTCAAATACTATACTTCTATTTTAAGCAATTTTCAAAAAGCCTGTAAGTGATCAAAACCAAGAAAACACTCCAGCACCCAAAAAAATTTAGATACTTTATTTTGAAATCTTCTACGCTAAACATGTCCCTAATTCTTCTGGAACTCTAGATGGATAATAAAACCCCAGTGTATGGCTTAGCCTTTCTGTGTCACCTAGTCAACCTCTTGATTAGAAGAAAAGTTGTATCAAAAAAATGTCACCAAGGATTAATCAACAATCTAGTGAGATTTATTCATAAAAGATACTGACCTTTCTCCAATTACAGCTGACTAAAACAGAAATTCAAACCACAAACCACAATTACCTCTGTCCATTTGGCTTAGTTAAGATTTTTTGTTTCAACACAAAAACTAGAGAACACAGAGCTGATAATAGCATTTACAGGGGGGGTTTCTACTGCTGAGTTGTTAATGCTTGCTTAGATTTGTACAGTTCTCTATCTTCAGACCTGGACTCATTTAGCTCTACATACTCAAGCAGACAGAGTAAAAGAATATGATCCATTTAAGCACCCACACACTGCATTTGGTCAGGTCCTGCAACTAGAACACATAGGAATGGTTTTGCATAGTACTAATGCCACAAAAGTAATATATTTTCCTCCAGTTAAAGTGGGGAAAAATTAATTTAAAAACACTTCAAGATACTGAAACCTGGTTGATATCATAGTTATAACAAGTAGACCTGAAATAGTCAAATCTCCTACCTTAAGGAAACTGCTGATTAATTTGGACAGATGATCACTCACCTTTTCCAAGTGATTTTTGCCATATTCATCAGTTACTTTTCTTTATGACACCTTAAAGATAAATATTCTGTGCATTTCTATCAACTACTATGATTCTGGAAGTTTTACTCTTTTTGATACATTAATTGGCTATCATGAAAAATGGAGCAGAAAATATTATTCATAGAAGTGTTACTCTGCTGTGCATTGCAACTTCAAAGCACTTCACAGGCTTTCCTTACCCTCCACAGCATTCCTGTCAAGCAGATAAATACTGGTTGCCCCATTCTCAGGCAGAAGAGGAGGAACAAAAGAAATAAAGACCTGAACTGCCAAAGGGTTTCATTAAATGAGCTGTTGCAGTGACCAGTTAACATAGTACCTTCCAGACAGAGGTTTTAGACAGCTACACAAATCCATCTAGCATTTTTTCAACATCTAAGGTTGTCTCTGAAGGTTAGCAAAACATTATTGGCGTCTTGGTTTAGGTCAGCTAACAGAGTACAACAATATTAAAACTTTAAGGCCATCTCATCCCTAATCCTGAGTAGTGGTCATTATATCATTTGTTCTGTAGAGCAAAAGAGACAAATGACCTCAGACATTCTAGTTAATTATTTCTGCACAAGGAGTCGTATCATGATTGGAAATTATGCAGAACAGATTAAATGGACCACATTTTATTATGGAAGAAAATTACAAGCAAGGTTTCCAAAACATGGTTATCTAAAAATATCTTCCAATTCCTTACTGAGACACTGGATTTACCAAACTGCCAGGTATGCAGAGGTTTTCCAAACTAAACACCAAATAAGAAATTCTGAACTTCTGTCTGAATTTAGAAAGAAGAAATCCAGTCTCTTCTGTGAAAAGCTACCCTAAGTAATGCTGGTGAGGAAAGAAAAATTGGGCAATGAAAGCAAAAGATCTTGAAAAATAAGCATTGACGTGAACAATTAATCTGCCTTAAAAAACTTGACTGTAAAGACATTGCTTATATAATTTGGGATGTTGAAAAACATGAATTTTTGTTGGGCCATGTGCTGTACAACATCGTTTAATTTCTTCTGTCACAAAGACTATCATTTACTTGAATTACAGTTGATGGCAGAAGATGCCAGTTCCCATTAACTACACAAAGAATCCAGCAGCAGATATTACTTGATGCTCATGTATTTCTGTAGGAAAGCTCTTAGCCACCTGGTGCTGGGAGTCAGAATTTGTCAACTGAAGGTGTTCATGCAAAAATGTATTAGTGACTAATCACCTGAGACCAGCTAGGGTTAATTTAGCAGAACAGCTTCTAATCTCCACTTCTTTCTTCTCTCAGTGGTAAATGGACCAGTAGAGACAGCAGAGTAAAAACATGCTCCTGCTTCCTGAAAAAAAAATCCTTTTTTACTATGTCCATCTATCACAGCCTTTTACCTTCCAAGACCATTATGAAGGCCACATCATTCAAGGAACCATCCTTTGAATGTAAGACAGCATTTCAGCCAAATGCAGCAAATTTTGGAGAGGCAAACAGTCAAGTAGGGGAATGGGAGATTTAGTGAGGAGGTAAAGCACAAGGGTGAGAATCCACAGAACAGCAGTCATGTTTTAATAGCCATTATGTGGTAACAGGCCTGTTGTAAGAGTGGCTTGCAGGATGAGCAAAGAGCAAGGCAGGAGCAGATAAGAAAAAATGGCTTGATGGGGAAAATAAATGCCACTGAGTAGCACTCAAAGAAATTGATCTTTACAGGCAATGTCTGGATCATTGTACCATCATGTTCTGAGCTGCAACTTAGCTCCTCCTGGAAGAGCAGATGAGCTGCTTCTGAGAAGCAGCAAGGAAAAAAAATCTATAGAATGGGCAAGAAAAGGGGGGCAAATTCTAGGACAAAAAATGAGGAGTTAACTTTCGCCCCACAAAGACTAATGGAGATAAATACTACTGATTTAAAAGGTATAAGACACAGGCTAGATGGAAGAATCCCATAGGAATATCCATTGCATCTTTGTTAGTGCTGATCATAAGCACTTGGGGACATGGCTTAGCAGGGAACATGGAAATGCTAAATTAATGGTTGGACTCGATGATCTTAGAGGTCTTTCCCAACCTTAATGACTCTGTGATTCCAAGTCCTGAGCCGGAAGCTGAAGAAGAGAATGGCAATAGCCTGTGAACCTCTAAAAGAGATTTGCCTTAAACACTGGGGGGAAACTGTTCCAGATACAAGGTTTTTAAACCCACACAAATTACAGAATAATCCAGAGAAATCTCCCTGTTCTTCAAGGGCTATAGGTAGCTTTCCCATCTTGAATCCAGTGTCATGAGTTGCGATTCTTTGCTTTCTGATGATTGGTTTTGAGAGCAGAGATAGAATACAAACCTATGTATTCTGAGATATGTTTAGGAAAAGGAAAGAAACTACCTCAATCTGGGACAGCCGTTTATGTGAAGAGAAAAATATGGTTGTAGCCACAAGGGTTCTGGTGCCATTAGAAGAACATCACCAACTAACTTGTAACAGTAGTCCCCTTGGGCATCTCATTGGATTGTGTTTTTAATAGATTTTGCTACCCAATCGTTTCAAAAATGCAAATCCGTATTAATGAATAGTCTTCTTAATGCTTTGTCCATCCAGTCACTGAAAAACAAAGCACATTACTAAAATGAACCACACAAGTAAAAATGAAAAGAGACAGTAGAGTCAAAGCTGGGCTAAGTTCTCTACTTGGCAGAAATTCATCTTGCTTACCAATTCTTTTATTTATACTTAAAGCAGCTTCCTTATTACACCTTTTCTAAGCATGGCTGTAGCTCAGCCATCCAAGAATTACCTGGCCTTTTAAAAATCACTTCTTTTCATCAGTTGGCCTGTTTTTGTTGTTGCCATTTTAAAAAATTCCCTAATGATGTAGAAGAAATGCTCTTAATCGGAAGAATCCTTTTTAAGGGATAAACTAATTGAAAGGAGAAGAGAAGGAGAGGCAACAAAATCACTTCTGTTTGTATTCTAAATGTGAAATACAGTGTCTAATATGCTTTCCACTAATTACAGTTTCTAATATCATACAGACATAACAGACATGTCTTCTTCATGAATCCACCAACAAAACTTTCTGCACCACCACCTTCCTAAGCAACAATGCAAAAACATGTTTCTTCCTACGGGACAGACATTTTATTGCAAGAAGAGTAACCTCTGAAAAGCTGCCATTTGTATTCCATTAAAATGGGAAGAGAAGCAATAGTACTTGAACTGTACATGTCCCACAGCAGTAACCACAGGGACAGGGAGATTCATTCTTTTGGAAAAACAAGAGGTCCAATTGCTCTGTTAAGAGTTTTTTTTAACAAAGCAGCTGGGGATTTTAGCCAAACAGCCCTGAATCTAAATCCAAAGTTCTGACTATACACCCCAATATAGTCTGACTTAATACCACAGAAATGGAGATATCAAATGCAATTTGTGCAGAGCATTGTTACAAGGCAGATGTAACATTTACACCCCACTGCAACCTCCAGTGTAGTAAAGCAATGTAGACCCAATGCTATGAACAGTAAATAATCACTGTAATGCATGGCTCCAGTGTTATGTGCTGATACTTCTTCACTTTTGGCACCTGCTTTGGTTCTTAAAAATCCCCTTAGAGTATCACTGCCTTTTCTGACCTTGTCCATCTCTTCCAAGGACACTGATGCTGCTGTGCCCAACTTGACTCCTGAAGCTGCACCAAGACAGAAGTGGAAGTAGTTGTAATGGGACACAGGAAAAGGTGCTAGGATTCCCCTTGGAAGGGAGAGTGGCAGCTGCCTATCTCCATTGAAATCACTGAGGATATGACTGAGCACTTTCAAAATGTCCTGTTCCTTCTCTTCTGTCAAGGATAAGTAGAACAAAAGGCATTTAATACAATGAAGTTACATTACCTACTATTCCCACCCTGCATATGGCCTTGCACTACTTCTCAAATCAATATACTACTATTACTACTCATACGTTGTGCAAGCACGATACTTGGCTTAGTAACAGTATGAAACCCCCAAAAAGTATTTTTTTCTTCACTATCACATGAAGTGCAGCAGAGGCAGTATTCAGGTGATACATAGGCTCTGTTCAGGCTTTCTGAAAAAGAGGCATTTCCTCCATAGAAGACATATTTCCTTTAGGAAAATATTAGGGGAAATGTTCTAGTTTCTAAAATTAATTCTGTAGTAAGAGTGAGAAGACAAGAAAGAAGTTTTACATTTCATTTACAAGTCCATCTACAAGTCTCCACCTCAGAATGAGTTCAGGTTCCTCAATTCCACTGCACAGTCACAGCCCAAATCCTGTGCTCCCTTCCTTGGGAGACTGCTTCTGGAAGTTTGCTAGAGATAGCCTTAATACAGCACCATACCTTTCTGGTGATAACTACTTGCATCTGACATTCACAGTGAAGAAGAACGATCTAGTTTACTGATGTTTTTCTAGCATATGTTTCCTCTATTTTTCTCAAAGACATGAAATCATGTGATATAACTGCCAGGCTAGGAAGATGCAACACAATTTTACTTTCTTAATTTTGTATTTACATGGCAGATCAATTCTGAATCACTTACATTGTCTACTGGAAGTGTAAACACAGCTTAGGGCTAACAAGACAGCGTGAGTCAAGATTATTGTCCCAAAGCAGACAGCCCAGTGCCAATCTAAGGACCAAATCTGCATGTTTGACACCTGCATGTGCAAGACACAGGACCATCCATCATCCAAAAGCATACATGTAATTTTTGACATGACTGGAGCTAGCACCATGACAAGAAAAAGCTGGTCCCAGAGTTCCCCAAAGAAATGCCACAGATGCTGACTGCAAAGGTGTCTAATTGACAGATACTGTGGAGAAGTAGAGACAATTGGTGCTGCGTGACAAAATCAAGGAATTGTCTTTACAATTCCTTGCCTCAGCTCTGAGCTAAAAAGGACGAGCACATTCTGTCTTGGTTCTCTTCTAACAAGCTTGACAATTAGTGTCCATTAGGATGCATATAATGGCATGTTTTTAGACTGATATCAAACCGACTATATTCCTGTTACTTACAGGACACTTCAAAATACCACAACTCTTTCATCTATTTGAAAACAAATGAAAGAACTATGGTGTTTATCATAGAAGTGCAGTATCTAACCTTTCAATCTAGAAGTTTTTCCCATGAAATTAATGGGCAAAGGAATAGGTTTAGAGCAAAATTTCCATTATTCATCCTGCATGCTGTTCACAGTAACACCATAGGCAGGTTTAAGCAGCACTGACATATGCATTCTTACACCCATTTACCCTAGCCTCTCCTCCCATATATAATTCTTTCACCTCAGTTTAAGCAAGATGAACATGGATCATACTGGCACCAGATCCATGCCTTGCTTTCCAAAGATACTACAAGATATGCAAAAATCAGCCAAGCCAGTCCATTTGGGTATATAAACCTGTAACATAAACCCAAGCACTCAAGAGTTCCACTCCCTAAAGGTTAGTTTAATCATAAGCCTAAGCAGTTTTCTGAATTGAGGCCTATGCTATTTCTTAAAAATCTGAAACATCCTAGGATCCTAAAACAAATGAGTATCTTTCACTTCAGTTGATTTCATGCTGCTAAAAATTACCTTCAACCACCAATGAACTAATGCATTAGGATGTGTGCTGCCATACCAAGAAAAATGCACCACCATTTCCTTTTTAATGGCATATCAAATATTTTGCTTTGTGTAGACATCAAGATTTACAAGGGGCTTTTTTTTAGTTACATTAATAGTAACAGTGCTAAAATTTCAAGAACTAAGTAGCATTATATTTAATTATCCTTCTATAATTACACTGTTTAAATACAGCGTAAGGTACCATAAAGATAGATAAAACATTATGGCTAAAAAACTTCTCAAAAATGACCATAAAATTATTATTAAGCCTGAGGTGAGAAAATTAATATCACAAGTATGATTTTATAGGGTTTTTTTATATCACTTCCCCTTCTTAGAGTATCTCATCTGCAGTGGCAGCAGAATTTCCTCCCAGCAGTAATGGAAATGAGAACTAACAATAAAAAATGTTGCAACTTGAAAGGGAGGTCAGTTTAGACCTCCATACCAAGGGAGAGTATTTGTGCACTAGATGCTTCAGGCAGATGCCAAAAAAACCACATTAAAACATCTCTGAGCTCCACGCACGCTGGCTTACACTTGGGTAATATTTGTTTTCCTCATTTTCTTTTCCTTTCTCGTCTTTTACAAACACTCTGTATGTGCAACAATCAGCACATTCCAACAGTCACATCTATTTTCTGAGTGATGATTAAAAAGAGAGATCCAAGTTTTTTTATACTGGATGACCAATATTATTATACGGTTTAAAGAATCCCGAGAAAAATTCAGACAAAGAACTATATTAAGGCAAAGCACTGATACTGGAAATCTGCAATGATTTCAAAAACAGGAAAGATTGGATTATAAGGTTTGGATTGAGCACAAGAAAAATAAACCAGATTTTTCTGACCTATGTGTGAGATAAATCATTTCAAGTAATAATTTTCCTGATTCTTTGAATTATATGTTTAATTAATTTTATTACACATAATTACCAAAATGTATCATAATTATCTGACACATTTCAAGAAATATGGTCTCATTTTACTTAATTATATGATTAATTAACTATGGTAAGTAATTGCTAAACTTCAACAAAATTACATTTCTCCTTTTCTTTCAAAATTCAAAAATCATCCACAAGTGCTCTTGCCTGTGACTGCCTCCCACAAACAGCTTCGTGGTCATCAAACATAAATTTGTTCTGCAGGAATGAAGTGCACAACCTCCTACTTCTATGCTCTTTTACTGCTCTTATATTCTTTGACTCCTCTCAGTTCTTAAAAATAGCTACAAATGTTTTTCCCATAAGGGTTGGCTTTGATACAGACACGACTGGTTGTCTTAAGAACCATCACACTCCCTGGAAAGTCTGTTATTACATTTCCCAGCCCACTGCCTTGGTTCTGATGCCTGTAGTGCATCGAGAACATGCCCCTGAAGAAACAGGAGTGGTGCAGCCCTTGACCTGGATCTCGGGTGAAAAGCAGGAGCAGCCATAGTGTATCACTCTCCCATGCATGTGGGTTGGCAGAAAGCAGCCATATGAGGCCACAGAGCAGGAATGAATTGAAGACAACCTGCAATCTCTCAGATTTGTCCTAGGGGCCAAACCAGTCACCAGATGCGTCACAAAACTGGCACATCAACATCTTTGCTGTGCATCACCACTCCTGTGGCTGCCATTCATTATATCAGCCAGGGTGCAACATTTAGGACATGCACATGAAGAGAGCTCAGAATTGCATGACGGAGAAAATGTATTAATATTATTAATCTAAAATGAAAATCCAGATGAAAAAGGATTTTTTCATTTTTTATTTTCATTTTTCAACATCATATTACTGGATCATGGGCCCTGGTAGATGCAAATATACATTTGGGGAGTTGTACATACCAACCAAAGCTAGCCAGTCAAGAATAACACAGAAGGAATTTCTTGTAATTCAGAAGCTAGCTAACAATATTCCAAGGATGGGTAATTTGTAACACTAAAAAGAGCCTTAACTTGTGATATTTTAATACAAATTGATTGCCTGTATTTCTGATGTGTTAGAATAATTATTTTACAAAATCATTTCATCTCAACTGAAAATGCGTTAACACATCCAGACCTCAATCAACAAAATGTATTCCTGCATTTTGATGAAAGTGGCAAGTCAGTTATTAAACAAAGCTTTCCTGTTTTTTACTAGTTTTATGCCACTATTTAATACCTGGCACACAATCTCTGGATTTGAGTTGCATGCTAGACTAGTGCTGCCAACAATCGAAGCAAAGACTGTCTAATGCAGCAGGATCTTATTATAAGTTAGTCCCAAATGACACCAAAAAAAAAAAATCAATCTTTTTTATTTTAATCCCCATTTTCCCCTAAATAACAAACTCTGATTCTTTTACAAACTGATGAGGTGCCTATTCTGCAGGCCACACGCTGTAGGCTGTCTGGTGAGCAAAATAAGGAAATGTCCATGAGAAGCCGAAGTGCCTGACTGGCTGTGAAGCAAAACAGAAACTAAAGGCTGTCCACATCAGTGCCTTGCCAGGTCAGTCACACAGACTGCTCTGTGTTTAATGTCCCCATGTGCAAAACTGCCTCTCAGCATTTTACTTGCATATCCAACACAATTGTTTTATGCCTTCTTAGAAGTAAGGATACATTTCCCAATTTCCTTGATGGATGATTTCTAATAAGGTTCTTAACAAAACCTACAGAAAAAAAAATACTTGATGATAAACCATAAATTATGGAAGCCAGTATAATTGTCAACCTTGTACATGGCTAAATAGCAAAAAACTGGAAAACAATCAACTTCACCACAGATCAAGTACAGAAATAGTGAGGGATTGTTTACATAGCATGTATGTCAGAGTTCTTACTTATCCTCAAACCAGATCAGCCTCTGGCATCCACACACACCCCTCATCTCCCATACCTAGAACTCCCTACTCTCATGATCAGGTATCAGGGAATGTTTTTCGTACTCCTCCTCCTTCAGAAGTATCAAATTCAGCAAAGCCATCACACGCAGCCCTTTGGAGATGGCTTCATACTGCAAAAGTCATCCCTTCTTCCAAAATTCAGAGATTGCAGAAGCGATTTAGAACTACGTCTGCCTTGCCAAATGTCTGCCGTGGATCTTGAACAGCTCAAAAGCTTTTGGGAAGGTGGAATGATTAACAGTTAACACCTTGGCCATTTTAGTATAATTGTCTCTCAAATGCAGAATTCTTTCTCACTGCAGCACATCTGAATTAGCAGTAAACATCAGAAACCTCTCCTTACAACTCAGCTAATTCTGCCTGTAAAGTGAAAAGCAAACTTGTTATCAGGAGCCTTTTCTTGTTTGTAATAATTGGAAGTCTAATGGCTGTACTGCTCTTTGACAATGTGGGAGATCTTAGGCACATGTGGTGATACTAAAGGGTATCTGCCCAGGAGAAAGGGGGATCCAATAATGGAGAAGGGGAAGGCTGCATTCATCTATACATTAGGATCTCAATTCAATCATGTATTCTCCAAACAGTTATACTGTTTCTAAATCAAATTTACAAGGCTGGACTACTGAGTCTGCAGCCAAGTTTATCATAGCACTGCTCCTATTTTAACGCTTATTCTTTTCTTAATAAGTAAATGATACTGCTGGATTTATTTCTGTTCTGTTTGGGAATTGTCATTTTTGGTCTTTTGTCTCAGTATCCGACACATGTTCTGTCAGGCAGCATTTTCTGATAAACATATTGTAAAATATTACACTTTTGAAAATATGCATACAAGCATAACAGGGAGTAATGAAGGCATGATTATACTCAAGTTCCCATCAATATTCACGCACAGTATCATGATTCTTCAGGAGAACAAGAGGTAGGAACACATCCACCAATTTATCTTGTAGCTGAAGTTCCCACACCATCTTATCCCAAAAGGGGAAGGGCCTCTCCTGGATTCTTGGGCTTATTTTCCTGAGAGCCATTGCCAACAAAGATAACAGATGCTGGTAGACTGACCCCCTGCCACAGGCACCCACCCAGCTAAGGAAGAACACTTGGACAGGCAGCTCAGAGAACGTGCCCCATCCCTACCAATCAACCCCATCCAGCACACCTGGCATGCCAATGTGAGGGAAAGGCACTTGCCTTTAGTAGCAACTTGCCTTCTTTCAGTTTGGGTCACTCACCAGATTTCTGCGTGTCTGGTAGCTTCAGAAATCCTTGACAAAAGGCTACTGTCCCTGTATAGAACCCTGCATCACAACAGATCAGTTCTTTCTCAGGACAGCTAATCAGCCTGACCATTTTCTCAAAGCCCAGCACATCAGCCTGCACAAGCATCTGCCTATCAGACACAACAGGACAACTGCTAAAGGATGTATCTCACAATTGCATCAGGCTTGTCAACACTTGGAAGGCCCACCGAAATCTCACCTTGGAATAACCATTTGCAGCTGGGGCAGACAAAATGTGAAAAATATCTGCCATGCAATAAGGTTTCAGCCTCTCCATTCTGGTTCTAGGTCTCCTTAAGATCTAAAAGTTATTACCTCATTGACAGTAGCAAACCAAGCTCAAATCAAGATTTCTCTCCCAACTTAAGGGACTTTCCGCGCCTCCACTCTTGCCTTCTCCCATCCTCTAAAACCAGAGAATTTTTCACATTTTTATGTTCACTAAGGCAAGGGTTTGTGCCTAAATTTCTTATAGAGGGTCCTTGATTTCAGCATTTTTTATTTTTTAGTGGAGGTTGTTGGTTTGGGGGTTGTAGTTTTTGGTTCATTTTTTGGAATCCTTTCTTCAACTGCTGCGTAACTTCAGGGCATCTAATTCTCTTTCCTAAAATAATCACTTGACATGAATATTTCAAAACATATTGAGATAAATGTATGTTTCATTACAGTTAAATCACAATGGAACTTCTATAGAAGTATTTCTGACACAAAATGAACCTTTGTGATTAATGTTAACAAGATATTTCATATAATAATAAGGTGCCGTAATGGTCTCAATGTTATTTTAAAGTGTTACTAAAACCATCAATTGCTCTAAAAACACAGTGAGGTCTTGCAGCAGAATTTAGATTTAAACACACACTTTTTATAACACTTAACATATTGCACTATATGAATCACAGTAAATAAGCCCAATGGGAATGTTTACTGAGACACAAAGAAAGAAGATCTGCATAAGGAACTAGTTTATCATAAACAATACAAATATTTACTCTATTATTTAATGTGTGCCCAGCATGCCTATGCTTAATGCAGCATTAGCTGACATCAGGCATATGCCATATGCACAAATAATTAATTCAAATTATGTTTTCTTCCAGTGTGTTGTCTCAGAAACGAGCTGAATTAATGCAAAGATATATTCAACAGCAAATACTGAGATGATCTCTCTGTGTAACAATGCAGCCATGTCTGTCTTCATGGCACAGAGTTTTTAATACTTCACTCTCATTGTTATTCCAAGCCAAGGCTGATGGTATGTGAAATACTCCTGAAGTGTTCCTCATATAATCACTGGGATGACTAACACAGTGATTTAGAAAAAAATTACTTGGGTAAACATTTTTTTTATAAGATGCATCTTCACAGGACAAAGTCTTCAGAACACATCCACCTTCTTTAAACAAATAAAAACCCCTCAAGAATAAACATGCAGTAGATTGCCTACAGCAGTTTTCCACAGTGCAAGGACAGATCAACTGTCCATATACACTCAGGTGGTGTCTAACAGAGAGACTAGCAGGTTATTTCTAACACAGACAACATAACTTGTGAAGGCATTCCTGAAAGGGATCACATGGAACCTTTCTGCCATCAATTACTGCATTGCAATATCCTGTTCTCATCTTCAGATGCAATTTGCCTATGAAAAATTACACTTAGGCCCAAAGTGCTACATGAAAGAACTTATAAGCACTTAACTAGTCTTGAAAGGTATGTTTCTACATCATTCCTGTAAATTTTTATTCACATCTCTTCTCTGAGAGCAGCATGTTTCCCCTGTGCTTTTGTGTGTGGTGCTAGTGCCAGCCTTCCACACCTACTAGCTCTCCTTTTCTCATCAGCTTTTCGGCTGATCAAGGAAAAGAACTGACTGCTGAAAAAGGAATTTCTCAATCCCAAAATTAGCTTGGAGAAATGCCACATACAGCTGTTGGAAAACAGCTTGGCTGTATCACATTGGCAATCCAAGTAATGCTGCAATTCAGTCCATTCAGAAAGATCCAAGGAAAGGAAACAGTGAGATAAGGTAAAGAGACAGCCTTGTTAAGCATTTGCAACGTCCCTAATGGAATGGACCCCATCTGATGTTTTGTGTGTCCCCTCAAATTAGGTTACTAATCATACTTCCTGAAGTTCAGTCCTGCTCATCTTGAAGCTGTTCACATTTCCCACACAAATGGAATCCCCAGTTCAGGCTACATTATTCATTAATTTAAATACACAAATTTATAACAACACATTAGTGACTCAAACAACTTTTCAGTTTCATGCAGAAACTGGGGAGAAGTTCACTCGGGCTCTGTCACATATCTGGATCTGATTTGGGACGTGAAAGACCTAGAGACAGAATCTTACAGACAGGCACTGTTTAGGTATCTTGGGACCTTTTCTCTCGACTCCTGTGAGGTGCCCAGAAGTGTTTGTAGGTGCCTTACAAACTTGGCCTTTAGTATTTGTCTGTTTCCAGAGACGTGCTGGGCTTCTTGGCAAAAACTCACAGCTCATCACTTTAGTGGGGCTCCCTGTGGCTGCCCAGGAACAGCCTGAACAAAGGAGGCCAGGATTAGCAACACACCTTTGGCTACAAGAAGAGAACCGACTGATGGCAGGGCGGGCGCTGACTGGATGGCGCAGGAAAGACCACATTATACTCTTATTTTGGCATTACAATATGACATACAAAGGAAAAAATCAAGAGTTGGTTGCATATGATTCAGCCAGACAAGACCTGAAGCAGGCACTATTAATGGCATTACGAGGTCTACAAACATCTGAGTAGCGTAAATAGCAATATTTGAAACAGTGATCATGCCCGAAATTAAACAGATACAGAAACAAAAAGTAGAAATCACTTTCTTTATATTGAAAACTGCTTTGTATTTTAACCTCCTAATCACAGCATGAAAAACTAAACAAAAGGAAATCTTGCATTTTATGACACTGCATGTTAAGCAATCAACACAGTACCATGCTTAAATGAAAACTCTATTAGAAACAAACACAGCAGCGCACCAAGACCTACAACACTCTTTTCTGCACACAGCTCTAAAAAATAAATATTAACATAAAAATTTGACGGTGTACCTAGTTCCCAGTTTTACCATGCTTAGCCCCAAGGAGACACACTTATCCATTTATTGTTTGAAAAAGCTGCCAAGACTAATACAGAAAATTTATTTTAGACTCAGCTTTATTTTACTCTCAATATAGTAAAGTAAAAACGACCTTTCACATGAAACCAAAGACACTGGAAGTACTTTCAAATACACTTGAGCTCTTGGAGCTACGAGCTGTTTCTTGGTTTTCTTTATTAGTTTATGTTTTGAAACATTATAAAGTATGTTTTACTGATCAAACATGGAATACAAGATAAGAATCCACAAGCAGAAGAACCACTTTCACAAAGGCCATCAGAGCATGAAACTGATTTTGACAGGTCAGACATGATCTATCCAGCTCCTTGATTACAGCAGGACAAGGACTGGGTTTAAGACCTATAGATACAACTCGGTTTCCAAGGCAAGCCTTTCTCAAAAACAGTACATGCTTAAAGTGACCAGAAGGTAGTTGTATCTGGTTACATATGTAGGTAGTTCTAACATGAAGCAAAATATTCTATTGCTTTACTGAAATATAGGAACTTTATGGTATGAAAACCAAGAATAGCAATTTTCTTTCACACATGATCAAGCAAAAAGAAAAAAATGAATGTGACAGCTTTCCTTATCCAGAGTAAAAGGGGTTATCATAGAATACAGCAAAAAAAAGTCATGCTGGAACAATGAAAAATACCGTGATAGTGTCCTTTTAAAGTCATAACTTATTATGGAAAATCAGCATTCACAAGCATAAATTTGTTTCTGTATAATTCACTGCCCAGAGACATTTGATTCCTTCCTAAAAAAACTGTATTTAAGGGGAAAGTCATAAACAAACAAAAACGGTAATGACTGAGTAATTCATGGCTTGGTGCTCTATTAGCAATTAATAAATTCACCTAGCAATATCCAGAACCTAGTCACCTGCCACTTTTTATTTCATTCATTTTATTTTCTGTACCTTGCATATATTCTGGAGCAATCATACACAGTGCTTTTACCTTGCTTGCAGAACACTAGGAATTCCTCATTGCGTTTCAGCATTTCAGGCATCATCTTTACTGCATCATTACATGCACACAAAATAAATAGATCTGTAATGTAGTGGAGAGTGTAGTACTTAACAAAGGCCCCTCAACTGTTTCACAAATAGCTATCAAGTTTCTGATGTTCAGTGTGTTCATTTATATTTCATTATCTAGGATGGGATATGATTTGCTTGGAAGTATTTTGGCCTCAAAAAGCTCCAAAAATAAGTTCATCAAACCCAAAGGGGAGCTTTTGAATCATATTCATAGCAAGGAGATACACAATAAATGGATCCAAACAACTTCTCTCTCTTTTGCCACTTAATGAGTAACCCACTAAGTCAGTAAGAGCCCTGATGGAAGGCAAAAATATTCCAAAATAAAGAGATTCTTGAAGAGATCACTTCATCATTTGAACCCTTCCTCCCCCTCACAGCAAGTCAAACACCCAAGTGATCGAAACCGAAAGCCAGAGAAGAGGAAAGGCAGTTTCTTGCAACAGGCAGGTACCAAGTCACTTAGAGCTTTGCAAATTGCAGAAAACACACAATACTCCATCACTTCCTGCATTACACATTTCATACATGAATTTAACAATAAAATATAATCAGTCTTCAGCAATCAAGGCATTGATCTAATAAGAACCATGCATCAGCAGCAGTGTCAGCCATCGTGTCATAATGGCCTTCCTTCCTTACTTCCCCAGAGGTTCTAAGGGAGAATGAAGATACTTCAGCCAGTTTATATTTCTTACCATTTGAGAAAAAGAAACAAGATTTTGTTCCTATTCAATTTCTGTGCTTGCCCCTGTGAGAGAAGAAGCGACAGTTCTGGATCCAAAGATGGGATGATCCCTATTCCCCCTCAACTTTCTATGCAGTCTGTGCTAACACATCTGATACTGCCTTTTCTATGTAAGTCTTAATATTGACAGATATCATAGTGGTACACAGAACTCTAATAGCAAGTATATAGGCTCTGGAACAGCAAAAGCTCAATATTCAAGAAAAAAAAAATCAAATAAAACCAATTCTGGCATCTGGCTGTGCCCTGGTATCCACTGGAATGCCCGAAGAGAAGGAGCTCTCACTCAATTCCCCTTTTATGCATGAATGTCACTTCAACAAAAACAGTTTTCTATGCTCTCAAGTACAGAATCCCCCACTTGGGTGTTGCAATTTGCCTGTTTTAGGGCATTTATGCAACAGTATTGACAGCAGCACAATTTCCAAACAGTCTAGGGGGCAATTTTCAGAGGGTCAGAGATGGTGTCTGGTTGCAGTACAGTTTCACTCAGAAGGTGAAAGTCTGCCTTGTGGCACAGTGCTGTAACTCACAAAGAGAAGTAATTCCAGTCATTAACTGACTTGCACACAGGTGGCAGATTTCAGTTTAACATCAATGCCCTTCCTGTAACAACCTATCAGCTTCCTCCAGTGCAAGTCTCCTGGAGTGGCATCATTCAACTGTGTTGCTGTGAGATGCAGTGGGAAGCCAAGAGCCCCTTCGTATTTCAGGTGGTTATCCCAATTCACGTGTTAGCATTTCTTGAGAAATCCACAAGCTTCAACACTGTGATGAAGCTTCCTTGAAAAAGAGATCAATAATTTACTATACTGCAAAATTTAATTCAATTCCAGTTGATAACAAGAAGATACAAGAGGATAATATCTGATTTTGTCTGCCACAATTTCTGGGTTTTTTTAATTTAAATATTCCTACTGATGCTACCTCATTTTGCTTTTTCTCTGGCCTTTGCAGCATGATTTCTGGCAGTATCTCTCAAGACAGACACATACACCTGACAGTTTTAATAGGGCAACTGAAAGAAAGTTTCACCTTTCTTACAAACTTACAAATCTCTTTTCCTGCTTTCTTTCTTTCTTTTCTTTCTTTTCTTTCTTTCTTTCTCTTCATCAATGGAAACACAGGAAGTGAAGTTTTATGCCAATATTTTTATGCACGTTGTTTTCCAAAAGGTTACCTTAAACATTATGAGAGACTGCTTTAATAAGCAGTATTATCTCAAGTATTTCTCCGTTATTTTGCCTGGTAACACAAAAAAGGGGGAAGTAATTTTAATCAAAGTGAAACAAGTCTCAATCTGGAAACTGCAAAAACGTGTCTTTTTCAGTGTCTTCAGCTAACTTAAACTCAATTTGGCAGACAATGAAATTGTGGGTGTTACAATACCTAACTGGCAATGGTATCAATGGATACGATAATGGTACAAAACTGAATTACAACTTTCAGCCTTGTACTTTTGAATTCCAACATACTGCAATTGAAGGAGCATCAATGGAAGGTTAACAGCAGTTCATCGGTAACCTCAGGAAACTCAAGGCAAATTCAGAAGCTGGGGGGTTGTTTATTGGTTTAGTTTTTTACACTTCTTTCTTCTTTTCACGTCAGACTCAACATTTAGTCTTTCAGTGTTAAAATGTTCGTTCTTACTGGTTTGGTTTCTGCTGAGAAAATTAGTTTATTACCAGTCCTTCACAATAAATTTTCATGATAACTCCTCTGCAGGAAGAGGGTAACTTTTAATGTCAATGTGAATATGATTCTGTATATCTGTAGCACTGAATTTATAGCACACATGTGGAAAATCTTGTAAACTGCCCTTCTCTTGATAGGCTGTGCAGTAAACTGTACAGTATTTTAATTAATTTCTTAATTACAAACCTAAAGTGTGGTAGTTGAAATCTCACATGCATGCACAGCCAAGATTGTTGCTTTAGCCTGACTAACACAAGGCAGATCAAGTTAGAAATGCTCAAAATAGGGAGAACCAGCTGGAAAGATAGTTACTGGCTCTTGCCTGCTTTTACTCACTTCCTGTTTTATTCCTTCTCTGATAATTACCAGATTACTTTTCCCAAGCCTTATGTTATAACCTTCTAAAAATCTCAGAAGCCTGAAATACCACAACAGAGGAATTAGTACCAAACCAGAGACATTCAGTTGACTGAGTTACTTAGCAGTTGTATTTCATGATAAACACATAATGGTGTGTGTATTTAGCATCACTGACTGATCCAGGTACCTGCTGTCACAGACGCATGTGAAGCAGGACATCCAGGTGCCGTGAGCAGTGAGTCATGCAAAAATTTCCATTTCTGGAATGTGGCTACAGAGCAAATACAATTTTTTCTCCAATTTTACTCATTCGAGTATGAGTTCCTATTGCTGATCTTTACTCTTGTAAGGTTGAACACTATGGACTTATCAACCCAAATCATCTTACAGTGACAAGACTGAATGGCACAGAAAACCAGCCTGTCACTTCAGGCAAAGTTTCTATCTCATGTTATTTTCAACAGTGGCCAGATGTGTAGGCCCTTTGGAAGAAAATATGGTCTTTCCTCCTTTCCTCTGTGAGCTTTTAACAACTGCAGATAAAATGTTTCCTGAGCCTAATGAAGTGGCTTTAATTATGAAATCCCAGTGGAACTCCTAAGTTCCCATCCAATTTTCTCCTGAAAGATAAGGTAGAAAGTAAGATTTGGAAGATGTTCTTCCAAAATACTTAGGGTTCTTCCCTTACCTCTCATGTGCCTAACAGCTTGGACCTAGGCAAATCTCAACCAAAGTAGGCTGGACAAGAGGAGTTCTTATGCCTGAGAGAAGAGCATTCACGTGAGTAACTACAGCAACAGTGGCTCCAAGTGCTGCATTTGCACATTCCCCAGGTACCCACACGGAGATTAGCTAAGCATGGCACCAGCATGGAGCTAAAGTCCTGTGCCCTCTGCAGCAAACAGAACTGATGAAGCCTGAAGAGCACAGACTCTCTCAAACACTGTTACAAAAATAGATTTTAATATATAGCAATTAGACATGCCAACCACGTTAATACTGAGGGCTACAGGAACAGGTGCCAGCTGCAGAGACACTCCAGCTACTGCTTTCAAGACTGCAGAGGTAGGACTATGTAGGCAGCAGCACTGACCTGCCCCTGACTGCACTGTTTGTGCCCTGCCAGCCCCTGCATGGTGCTGCCCACCATCCTCGCTGCCAGTCTTCAGCTGCTTTACATTTCCCAGCCACATCTGAAACATGCACCAAGCAAGACCTGCTACCTACGCTCTGAAAGGATCTGTGACTAGCTTAATACTTCATTTTCAGATGGCTAAAATTAGGCAAGAGTCTGCCATTCCCTTCTACTTCTTTAAATCTACTCTCATGCAAAATATGCCTGCTGTAACAGCTTGCAACCAAAGCAGAAGTAGAAGGCACCAAGATTTTGCAGAGAGGAGTTCTGTATGAGCTAAGGAAGAATCAGACTCCTGTACAGCAGAGAGATGACACCAGGGAGGAGACTGTTCCACCACAGAGCCATGCAGCCACTCCGGGGCTTGGCCTCGACCTGCAGCAGCAGCAGCAGCAGCAGCAGTAGCAGCAGCAGCAGCACATGGTGGGGATGCCAGGTACCCAACACAGCACAGCCACACCTACTGTGCTGCATTCAGAGAATTTGGAATCCTCCCTTCTTACAGCACGAGCATCCTGTGCAACTCTGTGAACAGGTTACTGCCCACAGCACGCAGAGTTTTGCTGGTTTTTCTTTGAAGTATCCTTACTAGCCAGAGTGTCCCTCAAACTCCAATGCTGCTTTGCATTCGATGCTGAGTGCAGCACTGCTGGTTGATACTATAGTAGTATATGCCAGACGTGTTGGGTTTTTAAAAAAAAATGTTTAAAAAGCAGTAATAATCGTGCTGTCTCCTGAGAATACATTTATTTCTGCAGTATAAAATAAAATTAAAATCTTCAATCTCAAAAACTATTAAAAGGTTGTATTTAAAATGCATGAAGCATTAAAAAGACATCAAAATTAAAATAATCTCATAAATCTCTTCATTTAAAAGACTTATTAGAATACAGATAGAGGCAGAAAACAGCTGCCCTGCAGACTAAAGCAGTAAATTATGACTATTTTAACTTTTTTTTCATTTTCATCATTGAAATTTTCCTCACAGAATTACTGCAGTAGTATAAAAAGACCAACTGCCCCTACATTTAACATGTGAATAGTAATTTATTTTTCAGTGGACTTCACAACAGATAAGCTGTATATTCTTTCAAATGTCAGCAGACTATGGGATCGTTTCCAGACAAAGGAGGTGGGGAATGTTTTCAGAAATCACTATTGCATGCAAAACTATAGAATTAATCAGCAATTCATTCTCTTTGACACAACAGCAGCAGGAAACTGCAGCAATTGTGATCCAGCACTCCAAACCCCTCCCGCCCTCTCTTGGCTATTAATTTTTAACAGAATTCCAAAGTTGGGTATATTTAAGTATTAGCAGGTGGATTTGTGAATTTGTGAATTGCATGTTCCAGCTCCAGGAAGTTTGCTTGTTTAGGGACTTAATCATCATGTTAAAAATCTCCATTTAGTCAAGAATTAGGCTTCTCTTAAAAGCAAAGAGCCTTCTTCTCATTGGGCAATACTGAGACTGGTACAAGAAGATTCAAGGGCAATGGGGGAAGACACGTGAGACAAGAATATCAATCAGTAATATTCAACTTTTTAAAACTGACAGACAAATTAAATTTTTCAGCAAGTGCCCTCATTCCTCGGACCATCATTTGTCAGTCTTGATGATACCAGAGCATTCCTTGGAGTACAATTAAACATTAATACTGATTGCTCCTCAAAGTAGCTCAATCCAGGGAGAAGGCAAAGAAAAAAAACCCAAGGGAAGGAGAGTTCACAGCATTTATCCTCCATCTTATCAGTTTTCCAGTGGTATGATCTTGGAACATCCAGGCTGTTGATATCCAAGCAGATTACAGAAGGAAATGCTAAGGATGCAGAAAACTAGGGAAATGAACAACAACAATAAAGCAAGGGGGAACAGAGGGAAAGAAGTGAAATCAAGAGGATAAAGAGTGCTCCCACATAGCAATTTGCTGGTTTTGCTTCACTGCAAATTATATCATATGATATTATAAACCACTTTTCCTGACAGCAGTGTGCATTACTGTGCACTGTAACTTCCTTCCTGCTTACAAGAGATAAGATTAGTAAATGTTTGCTTTATTAACAACAAGTTGAAATGCTATTAAACCAACTTAATTGATGGTACAGCTACACAGAGTCTGCTTCTTGTTTATATTTTTCAAAACTTACACCTGCAACAGAAGTTGACTTCTCTCCAAAAAAAAAAAAAAAAACCATACCCCATCCGCTGTTCTATTTTCTTCCAACACCAGCACCTGTTTGGATTGTTTAAAGATCCTTAGCTGTAACACCAACAAGGATAACAGAAGTGCTGAAGGATAAAAACTCCATGTGTTTTATTTACCTTTCTTATTGCTAGACTACTATTATGTTTGGTCAGTGAGTTTCATGTTTTGGGCTTCAAATAAAGCAAGTAGTCAACCAGAAGGCACAGTTTAAACCCAGTGGATTACTGCATCATCAATAAAAAAACACTTCTGCCCTTCTTTTACTTTAGCCTAAGGTTAGCTTCCTCATGAGTGGCTCTGGATGCTTCTGTAACCTTCCCCTCAAAATGCTTATGCAGAAGAACATTGTGTGTTGTACAGCTGCTTCAGGAAACTGCTGATAATGCCAAGCTTAAATGTACATCACTAAGAACACACCAACTCTACTGCAAATCCAGAGAAGAACAACTCTCTATGGGGAACAGAAAAACCCTTAATTTAACTGCCAACATAAACTGTAAAAGATGATGGTGCTGCTCATCTGACAGGGTTCTTGTTCCACTTTGTTGGTTCTCTCATCCTACGGCTGAACCAAACTAATCATTGTTATTTACAGCAAATAACACACAATTTAAAAGTTAATCTATTTTTTTAAAAAGCTGCAAAGCAAGTCAACTATACAAATCTCTAAGTGTAATTCCCACTTAATATAAATATACCAGATAAATTACAAGCCAGATCTTATTTAGTTAGTAATACCTTGACAAGCAACATTATTAAACCTTTTATTTATTATGTCTTCAATTGATCAGTCTCTTACCTGATTGTTATAAGAACATAATGATCGGTACACAGTTGTCAAGACTGTCATGTACAGAAGATAGTAAAAGCCCAAAAGAAATTCAGCCTTTTCTTAATAAAATCCATCAAAACCTGTTTTTTATTTACAGACAATGCTCATATGCAAGCCAACAGGGTCTGAAAAAAACAGTCAGTAATTATGCTTCCTTACAGCATTTTTTCTTTTACCAACTTTGACATAATAAATTTTGATGTCTGCTGGAATCTTATCAAAATTACAGTTGTATGACTGTAGGCTTTATTATGTTAGTCCACATGATGGGAGGGGGGGGAGCTGACTGGTTCACAAGAAATTTATTTTGATTACATGACATTATTTTACATTTCAATCACATGGTGACCTGCCTGGTGTAGTGTCAGAGTGAAAGATGAGTTTGTAGTCAGGGCTTCAAATGTTACAAGAAAAAAATAATCATAGCAGTATTTCTTATGACTTATGAGATGAAGCAGTAGGAATCACTTGATGTAGCAAATTGTAAGTTTGAAGGATTTACACAGCTAGATCCTCTGTAAACTCAGGGTAGCCTCATTCACATCAACAAAAAATACTGCCCAAGAATCTGACGCTCCATCATCTCATACACTACCAAGGTTCTGCAGAAACTAAACTTCAGTGTTAGCAAAATGCCTCCATCCTTCTTTATTATGAAGGAGAAAGCCAGAACTGAATACCGATGCCCAGTCCTTAGCATACACTAAAAATGAAATACACTTTCCTTGTGGGCCTGTGAAATCACATTTTCATCCACTTGTATACTCAGCTCCAGTGAATGGGAAACCCATTAGAGCTGGAAATGATCACGGTGGTGAGGACTCAGCCAGAGAATTCCTTGGCATAAGGAATTACTTTTTAAACTAAAATCTGAAGTGCAACTGTACTATATAGTACTCTATGTATACACACACAAAAAAAATTCTCTCTCTATACACACACACACTCACACACTTTATTATAAAGATCCAGTGAAGTGCAGTCTGTAAGACTGAAGGATGGCAGTCCCCATTGTCAGGCTTCTGCTGCAGGAAAGCAGAAGCTGTCTGTAAGAGGGAACACGAAGGTATTTGCTAACATTGCACATCCTTTTTGTAAGGCATAACTGTGCAAACAGTTTAAGGTCTGCACACTGTTAAACCCTTATCCCTGAAGATGCTGTGAGAATTCCAATTAATTTTAGACTTCATTTAGCAACTTGAATACATTAGGAAAGCAATCATCACAACATCCTGCAGAGTGCTTCACACAGCTCTGTATCATAAAAAGTGAAGGCTCACCCTTAGATACAAGGTGCAAGCAATACTCACGGTAAACCAATCTCTAGCTGTGAATTAGCAGGGTCTGGAGGCACACACCTAGATTTGAAGGTTTCACTCAGACTCCTGGGAGAAAATCAGAGAAGTGGGATAGAACAGATCTGTGGTCCCAGTCCAGGCCCCACACTGGCTTCCACTGACTGATTCTTGTGACAGAGGGTCATTAAGGCTGCTCAGATCAGCAAGTACAGCCACTGTGGTCTCTGCAAGCCACCTGCGACCAGCCTTTCACACAGAGTCAACAGAACAGGTCATTCTGAAGGAAGGACCATGTATCAGCTGTGATCTCCAGGAATCTGCAGTGGTATGTATTTTCTAGCATATTCTTCTTCTCAATGTGGTTCTCTGCATTGCTTGAAACTCCAGCATACACAATCAGCATTTTGCCTGACATACCACAGCCACATACCCAGCCAGGCAGTTGTGAGCATGATTTTTTTACCTCCACTTTTCCATCTAACAGGACCTTATACTGCCTGTTGGCTTGACTTTTCCAGTTTGTTGGGGTTTTTTTATTATTTTTAGAAAGAATTATACTAGGAAAAACACAGTGGAGGGCCAGTCTGGGAAGACAGGAAGATCCCAGATGGTGTTAGTTGTCATAGATTGACTACATGCCATGACAACTCACAGCAGCTGAGCTGAGGGCCTGCTCCACTCCATTTCATCAAATTGAATATTATGTTACATTTTAATGCATATTTACTAGGTTCACATTTGTCCCCCAGCTTCAACAGTGAAGCTTTGATTTAGCTTAATGCATCTGTGAGACTGGAATTCCTGGTTATCCAAACTTGCAATTGTCTTCTGGTTTAGGACACTCCCATGAGACCCTCAGATAACCATGTTTCCCCTGTATAACACAGCAGTCTTATAACCACATTATAATGCAGTTTTGTCTCACCTATAAAGGTCAGGGCCATAACACAATTTAGCAGTGAGGGTAAAATATGATTTACTTCCATCCACAGGCAAGACCAAATCATGTTATAACACTGAGGGTAGGGGAAAAACTATCAGGTTACAGCACAATCCTCCAAAGTCATTTTGCCTGTTACAACCATAAACTCTGCGTTAGCACCTGATAGCAGAGGGAGCACTGTACTTAAGCAGGCTATCTCAGTTCCTGGGAAAAATATAACTCTGCATGCTGTTAAGGGAATCCATAATTTTGACTGCTGATAATGCAGAGTGGCCAAGATCTCCACAAGCCCCATCTACTGAAATCAATGAAGCCAGAAGAGGCATCAAGGTCATCAATTAATTGTTTGCGTGTAATATTTCCTGATCTCATAACTAGCAACATAAATATTCATTTCACTCCTGGGCCCCTCCAACCAAACCCACTGAGACCTCCTACAGAGCATGTGCTAGAAGACTACAGTGGACCTTCCTGGAGCATTCAGCTCTTCATCTTCTTTTAACTGTAGGAGGTCCCACTGGGACAGACCAGCTTAAGCTCCAGATGCCTACAGGCCACCTTAGGATCAGACTCAGCAATGCAACAAAACACAGAAATCAATTACCATGCAGCCTCTCAGCTTTGTCATACCAAGAAATTCACCGTTGTGGTGGGGGGTCTAACTGCCTACTCACACCTACCACTCCTCTTTAAAGAGTTTTCAAAGTAATAAATCAGCAAGTTCTGAATCTGAAACTAGACTAATCCACTGAATGGTCTTCTTTCACCAGGTATGAGCCACCATTTTGCTTTCATGGTCACTGTGTCAGACCCCATTCTTGCTGCTTAGCCTGCTTTTTTTAGCTCTGAAGTCAATCTGGGACCTCAGCTCAGTTGCCTATGCAAAGGCATCTATCTGAGAGCATCTCCACAAACCTTAATCCAACATGCTGTATTCGGGATGCCTGCACCCTTCTAGGCCAGCAAGCAGAGGCTTTACCCATCTCAGTTCAGGCAACTGAATGATGCCTTGATGATTTCTTCAAATATCTAGCTTGTACAGCACAGTTTTAGAATTCTAGTCATTCTAGAGAACTTAACAGAGGAGACACATGACATTAATACTTTTAAGTGATAGTCAATTGACTTGGAAACAAGACTGAAGCAAAGACAAATTAAGCAGAATTTCCAATCTAGATTTCAAAACTGGATGAAACTTTAATTCTCTGCCCTAAGATCTCACTACAGTATTTCCCTGTACCTTTAAAAGAACAGCTTATACACAGATTCTAAGATACCCAATATTACACTTAGCTATGTTTAAGTATATGTATTAAAAATATCAGCCAAAAATCCAGCAAACTTGCTCTTGAACCTCAAAAATCTGTTTGAATGAGTGCTGAGGAACACAACATTGTAGGGAATGAACCACACTCAGTTCAGGAGACTGGTCTCAGTTTGTAACCATAGGCAAGTTGATTAACTAATCTGTGCCTCAGTTTCCTCATCAGTAAATCACAGCACCCACTCAAATTTGCACAGCTCTCTAAACACTGGCTGGCTACATTACACTTTCATTACACTTTCAAACCACAAGGACCCACCCTACAAGACTTGCCAAGGTCACAGGGATCGTGTAATTAGGTACATGTGTATGGGCCACTTGGGCTCCTTCAAGGTGTGCAAAAACTGCTCTTCATTTTCAGTTTTCTGTTTTAGAATCTTGCTTGTTCCCCTACAATACTTATTTGTAGCTGCTTAGTATTCATTCTAAAATACACAAACAACAGAGTCAGAAAGATCTTAACAAAATTTACTTAAGATGTAATTCTAACAAAGTTCTTCTTACATGCAAAGAAGTAACTGGCAGTGAATGTTTGGCAACTTTGACATGAAAGAAAGGGGAGAGATAAAATGCTTTTATGCAAATTTGATTTCCCTATAATAATCTAGAGCTATTCTGCTAGAAGGAATTATCTCCGCAGGCTGGCAGCTGCAGTAGGCAGTGAATTAAAAATGGCTCTGTATATGGGAAAATCTGTTCTATAATCAGTGCTATTCTTAGAGAGGACATCAATCTCAGCAGCTCCCACGATGCTCTCTCCGTGTGAATGACATACCACTATGATGTAGAAACTCCCATTACATCACCAGCATTGATTTCCTGAGCCCAAAGAATGTGCCACTAACATGAAGGGAAATTTTTCAGGAGTGACTGTATGATTTTTTATTTTCCATTTAAAAATCTGCAGCAGTAAGTGACCTTATAAAAAAAAAATCAACAATCATTCATGCAACTGGACTTAACCTGCACATTCTGACTGCAAGGCTCCAGTTTCTGCTTGATGTCCTTATACCATAAGCTCCGTTACCAAGTCACAAAACATCAAGATGGCAGATGCTGCATGAGTTTTCTTTGAACATCAGAAAGACACATGCCAGAGGAACCTATTTTACAAAGTAAGCACCTGCTGCAATTCTACACATAAAATGCCACTGATGATGCAGCTATGTGACCACCAAACAAAACCACAACATGCATCTATGCCTTGCAGATCATATTTCAGCCTTAACTTGTGTGCTGGGTGTAGGATCCAGTCTCATTGTCAAATCAAAGGAAGTTATACTGTAAATAAATAAAAACTTCTATGCACAAAACAATGATTCCCAGCTATATCTGACTCTAGTGTTTCTTCAGTGATCTTTGTCCTCATGCTTCACATGTACAGTAATCCTTCTTCTGCTATGTCACAGGCACTGTAAACCATCTCAGTTTGAGTGATGCATTTGAAAATTAAGCAACCTAGGGGGGCTCACTGTTTTTAAAAACCATTTTATGTATTATTTTAAAATAACTTTAGGTAACCTGACATGAATGCTAAGCCACTGGATCTATTAATTCAAGATTTACTCTCCTGTGTTACAGTTTTCCCTGACAAACTGACTTGCAGAAATGTACAAACTGCACTGAAAAAAGCTAAACACAAAATATATTGAAAAAATGCCAAATAACCTCTCAAATTCACAGGACTTCCTCAGATATTCACATCTTTAGCACTTTCATGAGGCATATAAGTTCCCAAAACAGAAAGTGCTTTTTCTTCAAGAGATGAAACTTCCTCAAAGATTGAAGTGAGATAGTATACCTTAACCAGAGAAATGGAATTTGATATTGCTAATTAGCACTAGAAGTCTTTAATAACCATGCCCCTCCTTTTCTTACATCATCAAACTGTGTTTGCATCACCTAAACACATCACTCTTCTGCTGAATTAATATCCTGAGAGTTATGCCATTGCTTTCTTCTGGGGGTTTGTCATTATGACAGCCTGGGCTCTCTGCCAATACAGGCACATGTCCCTCCACCCCTTAACTCTCAGATGCCACAAAGAGGCAGGCTTTCCTCTTCTGTAGGGATAATACTGAACACACTGCACTTCCCTGGGAACTCCACGCCTGACAACTCTGTGGGGTTAATCTAAAAAACAGCTGCATCCATTTTGTTCATTTCTCTCTGTAGATAAACTGCAAATTGCATTTGAAAATAAAATAAGTTATTTCTAACCTTTCAGCTGGCAGCTTTGGTAAAAAAGGACATAATTTATGACACTGATGATGTGTGGCTGCGTTCCAGAGACTGTAAACCAGTTCCCAGCCTGCTTTAATGCTAATTTAACAATCAAAGAGTTTCACTATTTAAATAAATGTTAAATAAAATGCAAGTTTTTGAGTGAAGTTGGTCCCTGGATTGGTATCTCAAACTCGGTTCCTAGCCACTCTAGCAACATCTAAGTAGCAGCAGCATTTTATTCCCTCTTTACTCTATACTCCTCTTTTCTTCTGACCTGGAGGTCCCTGAATGGGGAAAAACCCTCTCTGCAAGAGAGGAAGTCCCATGTGTCAGATCTAAAGTCAGGTCAGTCAGGAAAGTGGAAACAGGACATGCTCATGTGGAAGAAGTGAGAGATTCCAAACCCAGAATTTGCTGATTCCAAAGGATCCACAGCAGGCTGGAGAAATCCAGATATTCCTTTTATACTTTTTCGAAGTCCAGCCCCAAATGAAAAGCTTTTACAGGATCCATGCTCCTTTAACTACCCTACCCTGATTTACACTATTTAAAATATCTGCAACAAAGCTTGTCTACCTACAAACAGAATAGAAAATTTTAACACCTCTGATCTACTAACCTGAAGTCTGCTCTTCACCAGGCTTGGAAGTTGAGGCCCAAAACTGAGGTCCAAGGACACAAAACTCATTGTTTGCTTACAGTATTGTCCCAAACCTACAGTTGCTATGGAGGGTTCAGACAGGGAATCAGGTCATTAAACTGTAACATCTTGCAAAAGGATAGAGGTGATGGATGCCCTTTCCAGATAAAGCATGACTGTGCAGTTTATCTGTAGCTTCCAAGTTACAGGACTGTGACTCTGGTACAGGGCTCTGTGCTGCTCCAAGCACTGAGCAACCAACACCCCTGGCTAGGAAGGGGTGGAAAGGAAGTAAGGCTGGGCAAGACCAGTGAGGCCAGTTTTGATGTTTCTGATGATAGGCATCTTATGGATCCTGATCAGCCATGTGAAGATTTTAGCAGTGCAGCTCCCAGAATGGGCATCCCCCTATCGCCCAGGACAGCAGCTGGTTATACCAAATTGACATGGGTGGCCACACTACAATCACCTCTGAGTTTAAACTACATCCACACAATGTAAGTTGTTTCTTTGTACATCCTCTGAAAGGCAGCCTAACCAATTTCCAGCTTCTGTCATTGCAGCATTTCATTTTCATGTTGAATTCTTTCTTCCTCTAACAGGATCTTAGCCCCATGCAGGACAGGCCAACCCAACCTGCAGTGGGCCAAAATTCACTGGTGATGGATAGTGTCTATAAAATTCGTAACTTAGTAAGACCTTAGATACTACAGTTTAATTAAGAGAGGATGTGTCATCCTGATTTAAGTGGATACAACATAATACTTTTATTTCCAAATATGTCTAAGGGAAATACAGCTGCACTTCTAGTTTGCACTGGGATCTGGTAGCAGTCCATTAGCTGTCAAATGGAGACTGGCTGAGCTGCTTGTCCTGCACTTTTATTTAACTAACTTTTGTCACCTGCACCCTTACTGCCTGAAGATGCACCTCTACACATAAATAGCATGATTACCACATTCTTGTGACTATCCAGTCCTGTGATGTTAATATGCTTTTTGCTTCTCACCTCTGAAAAGCTTACCTAGCCAAGAGAATTCTATTTGTTGTACCTTTTAGGTCATCACCAGAACTGATTTCTAAATCAAATCAGTCACCTCTATGCAAGACCAAAATGGATTGAATGGATCTGTTTGCTCAACCATCTTACTAACTGGGACAAAATATTAAAAAGAAAAAGCCCAAGGTTCATTTGCTAAATTCAAAAATAAAAAATATTCTTGTAACTGAAGTAGCTATTCTACACTGTTCATTGAGACAATAAATAAGAAACACAGCTCTATTTATAGAGCATTACTTTTCTGAAGACAAATAACACAAGCATAATTGAAATTTAAGCCACATTAGATTTTCAGTCTTTTCCATTCTGTGAGGATACTGCCTGAGATTTTCTACTCAGAAGCACAGGAAAAGTAGAGAGGTCACATACCAGCACACCACCTAAGATTATCTGGAGGTGAAGTCATGGTTCCAATACAAATCCTTAGGTCTCGCATAAGAGACAGTCCACAAAAATTGACCTAGTAACTCCTGCACAAAGCCTGTACCTCCTAAGCTACTTGCAGGGTATCTTTCAGAAAATATTCTACCTTCATTTAAAGATGTCTGCTGGCACAAGAGTTGCTTCATGATCAAGTAATTAGTTTGATGATAAACTGAAATGTAAAAATATGGCACAAGTAGTTGCAGTTTTCTAACTTCAGCTACTGGATGTTAAGAGCTACATATTTATTTAAAGAATGAAAAATTTCCTGGTCAAAAAACTCTCCTTCTGGAAGGAAGGGCAGACCTGAAGAAAGCACCTTCTAAGAGGCATTGAGCGACATCGGCACTAACAGTGTTTTGTAGGTTACTGAAGCTCTTCTTGAACTTTTAATTTAATATATGCAGCACAAATGTCCAACTTCTGTACTTACTTTTGTCACTGGTACTTCTCAAATAAATTCTAGTCTAAACACAGGCATAAAGCATATTTCAAGTGTTGTCCCTGTGTTTTCCCCTTCACTGCTCACCTTCGGCAGTAGAGAGAGCAAGCTTCAGTGAGTGAAGAGAGAAACCACATCATGCCCTACCTAACCAACCAATGAAGTTCTACTAAAGTTCTCATCCAGTTCTTCTAGGGAGTGGCTACAAATAAAGGCATCCCTTTGCTGATAAGTAATATGGAGATGAACAACCTGCTTCCTCTCCTGTGTGTTAAGGCTTCAGTAGTTCAAAAGTTGGCTCACACCAATCCAGCTAAAAAAGGCTTGATGGTGCCTCCCTCTCAACTCTATACTCAATGATTAAATGACATGAGAAAATGCTTTGTAATCCAGCTGCTGTTTGTCTCAAAGTTCATGACTGTATGATCTGAAGTGGCACTATGCAAACCCAATTTACAAGCCTACAGCCACCTTACACTCACAGCCCAAAAAATGCACAGGCGGCTGTTTCACCGTGGAGGAACAGTGACATCTAGTGCCCAGTGCCTCGGCGGGCTCTGCTCGCCAGCTGCCTGGGGGACACGGCACATCTGGCACATCTGGCCACCAAGTGCCTCTCCTCCAGCACATCACCACTGCTCCACGGAACTTCTCCCCGTGACATCCTGCGTGCCTTAACATCCAGGGTGAAAGACAAAGGAAGGAGACATTATCTAGAGGCAAGGATCTGCAGGAATCAGGAGCAGCAAAGGAGAAGCAGCCTGACAGAAAAACAGGTCTTGGAACTCAGCAATTTACAGACCCCCATCTTTCAACAGTGTAGTGATATCTGGATAAAATATCTTTTAAAAGGTTACAAAGGAACCTTGGTATTTTATATTTGTATGAAGTGCTCAATCTATATTTCATGTTGGAAAAGTCACCAATTTTTGTGACTGAATTACACCCTTGGACTTTATGGAAGACTGCGTATTGCACCACTGTATGCTCAGCTCTCCAAAATTACAGGCTGACAATAATTTGCTGAAAACCAGAAATCCTTTACATTAAAATAGAGCTTTTCAATAAAATAATGTTGAACCTTTGAATAGGATCTGTATCATAGTTAATTATGCTATATTAAAAAAAAAGGTTAAGATACAATATGCAGTCTTTTTAATTAAAGTTTAAACATACATTAACATTTCTAGATGAAAACTTGCTGTTCTGTGAACGGTTTTAAATTCTGCTTTGGTTTTTTTTTTTCCAGAGCACTGAAGCTATCATATAACTGAAAAAAAGGACTAACAATGTCAGATTCTTTGGTAATTAATTTTGTGTCCTACTGCAGACATACGAAATTCTATCAGCATTATCTTGACAGGCATGTCAACTCTTCTGAAAAATTCCTATCCATTATTTTATAGGCTTTATTATAATTTTGCATTTTTATTAGATATGCAATCTGTACAATACAAGTTGTACTTTATGAAATTAAACATATTATAAAGTTAGTTATTAGTGCCAGGAAATAACAACAGCATTGCCAGTATAAAAGGAGCATAAACTGTAAGATAATTGGGTCAGATTTTGCACAGTATCTTTATTGCATCAGATCTACAACACTCTATTGCACAATTGTTACCTTCTTTGCAGCTTTGCAATTCATATTGTGTGAATTACAAGTGTCTGAGAGGTATCATAACTTCCATAATATTGCCAAAAAAAAAAAAAATACTGGAAACCACAAGGAGCAAGAAAAATAAAAGAATGAAAACCTCTTATCATTTGTAAATTATTAAGTAGGCATTCCTGCTATCCTAATACATGGTACTACGTATTACAGCAATCTAATCAAAATTGGTCAGGACTGAAAATATATCTTTAGCTTGATCATTACAGTAAGGAAAAAATGTAACTCCTGAAAACCCTGATGTGTTGCTATATATTGCATTTTCTTCCCTTAAAAATGAACAGTCTTTCCCTCTTTTTTTCTCACTAGTAACAGTACAAGCATCTTTTCTTTGTTCTCTACATCAATAAAGATACTAACAATTAGCAGAGAAGAGAAAGGGAGTAAAATCTTACAACTGCCAAATTAAAAGCCTATAGATGCACCAACTTGCTGAAACTGTGTCCGAATTTATCACAAAGGGAAACACTCTTTCTCTTACTAACCACATATGGGAGAAAACAGCATTTGACAAGGGATCTGAATGACAAGCTGATTTCTATTCTCAGGTACAACAGTGTGAATGGGGAAAAAAAATCCAGCCAAATACCTTTGAATGCTTCTCCTAGCATGATCTCCATGGTGCTTTCCCCATGCAACAACAAAGCAACTTAGCACATGCTTTAACTTTACAGGTTCCATGTATTAGATGATTTCATTAGAGCCACCCCATTTTTAAATCTGTTCTGAATGGCCTTACCAGAGGATGCCAGGATCATGACCAAGGAGAAGAAATAACACAAGGAGTATCTGGATGTCTATTGGATTCTTAAGTGGTACAAAAGCTATTTCTGTCCAAGCAAATTAAAAGGAAGCAGGGGTTGTATGTGACAAAACTGATGCTAGAAAAACAGATGGTTTGCACTGCCAGCAGGCAAAGACTACTTCACCCACTGAAGCTACTCTCAAGACAGAAAAGTACATCTGAAAATAAAAATCAAGACATAGTGTCAGTTTTAGCAACCAACCGCATCTCAGTATGTCACAAGCACAAGGGAGATTTGCCATAAAAACATAATTTGAGTATCATCTCTCATCATTCAATACAATTTTTCAACTCTTTCAAAATTGCATTGAAAAATCTATATAATGTGTGCTTAGATTAATGAACTGTTTGAATCTGGATCAATACACACTCAAAGATTTGAACTGTTGACACCTGCTGAATACAGCTGTAAGAATGCTTCATTCAGCTTATAGCCAATCAGTACTTTGTAACTACAGGGGTTCCACTTAATAAACAAGCAATCTAATATATGACCTCTGTAGATTAATTTCCTGAGAGCAAGTAAATAATCTGGATTCAAAATTTCCATGATTATACACATAATTACAGTATCACTTACCAATTAACACATTGATTTAAACCTTCTTGGGATTATGTGCTTAAGTATAAAATAGGTGATTCAACTATCACTCAAATACTAAGCATCTCTTTAAGATGGCAAAGTCGTGAGCCACAGAACACTATGCATCTAATTTCTCTTGTGGAAAAAAATGTATTATGGTAATAGAGATTATGAGATATATCATAATTATGTATACTATGGCTAGCTGGGGCTATTATGCAATAGCTGGACCATATCAATAAACAACATGAAACTGCTCTTCTTTTGTAGAAGGAGCTAAGCTTTTTATACTACGTAGTTCATCTAAGTCTCCCACTGTTCTTTACTTAATAATAAAGCTGAGTATGTGTTTGGACTTTGTTTTTTTTTAATTTCTGTGTACACACACAGAGCAACCTTGCCGTTAGTTACCAGTTGTCTAATAGATATATAAACAGAGATCCATCTATGATGGCTTATTGCCACACTTTTAACGAGGACAATAATTAATGCAGATTTAGATTATATAGTAGCTCTTGACAAAATCACCTGTTTTAAACATTAATATAGCTTTCTATACAGCAGCACTGCAGTACAAGAAGACAAATGAAAATCACTACACAACTCTTGCAGATCTTATTAAGTTAAAATATTAATTCGGGGGACAAATGAAAGCAAGGGTGAGTCTCAAAGAAACTATGCTTCTAAGGTATATTTCCTGTCCTATTTTGTTTTTAATATTAAGATCTTTTATCCACTGTTCAGTTGAGTATCTACCATTCACATGTATACCTTGAGGGGAAAAAGAATTCACATCTGGAAGCAAATCATTATGTTCTTCCTTATCTCTTTCTTGTGAGTAATCCTTTCACACAGGAAATCAGAATATATAATAAACAGGCACATTTCAACACATGGTATTGCTTCCAGTTTCAAAACTGTACTACAGAGATAAGTAACTTCCAGAAACAAATTTTGAAAATCTGGTAAAATTAAATGTACAATACTTAAGGAAAAAGAGTAATAGAAATACAAAAATTCAATAGCAGATTTTAAATGTTTTATTTTTAGATAGATATTTTGATACTATGCGTATTTCATATCATAGCAGCATGAAATGGTTTGGGTTGAGAGGGACCTTATAGATCATCTAGTTCTAACCCCCTGCCATAGGCAGGGACACCATCCACTACACCAGGTTGCTCAAAGCCCCATCCAACCTGGCCTTGAATACTGCTAAGGAATGGTGTATCAACAGCTCCCCTGGGCAACTTGTTCCTGTGCCTCACCACCCTCACAGTAAAGAATTTCTTTCTAAAATCCATTCCAAACCTATTCCCTTTATGTTCAAAGCCATCACCCCTTGTCCTATCACTACATGCCCTTGTAAGAAGTCCTTGGGCAGGTTCCTCATAGCACCTCTCTAAGTACCAGGAGGCTGCTATAAGGTGTCCTCAGAATATCTCATCTCCAAGCTGAACAACCCCAATTACATGATATGACTATCACTGATAATCACAAATACCTGATTGTTTAAAAAAAAAAAAAAAGGCAGCAGAAGATCAGCTTAACTATCTCAAGTTATTTCTAGAAAGTGCATCAGTAGTAAAAGTTGTAGCATAATGCAGAATTTCCTATTATACTTGAACTTTTTTGCAATACCCACATAAATAATGTACTAGGTATACATGCATTCTCCTATCACACACATATATACAACAAAGCCATAAAACGAGTCTCTGTCTCAACCACCGTAATTCAGTTTGAAGGGACTTGGGGTGTTGTCAGCAGCTATTCAGTAAAAAGAGAAACCAAAACCTGTAAAGAAACAATTTATAATAGCAGTAACATATCGTTTTCTCAGGCATTAACTATCAGATAATGACCACTAGTGACTTTAAACTATATATTATAGCTTAGGTGTGGTACGATGCTCACAGCAGTTTCATAGCTAGAGAGTAAGTAACGCAATCTTGCCATAAACACTCACACTGTTACAAAGCTAGTTTGCACGCATGGATTTCTTCCTCTCCAACGTTATCCCACTAGGCAGCTTTATAATGATCCAAAAAACACATGCCTTGACTAATAGTGCTACACTGGAAGAGAAAACACCAAGTCCAGTATGCTGAATCAATTTTTAGACAACACGTTGCAGGGATGTTGGAATGCTCACCTCCCGTATCGCCTCATGAGAGACAATAGCTCTTCTGCTGTACACACTCTGTAATGCATTTCACTGCACACCACTCTGGAAATTCCTCACTACTGCTTCCCCCAACTTATTGCTATCTATAACTGCACCACTCAGAAAAAGCAGTTTATCTCAGTAAGAATCCAATCCACTTCTAGTAAAAACTGTGAGATGCTGAGTCTTTCCACTGACTGTGAAGGTTAATAGATCAACACTGAAGTGCCTGGAAAGGCCCTAATTGGATGAACTCTGACCATGAATGAACCTCCTGGCTGCTATCACAGGAGCCAAAAGGCATTAAAGAAACAAAAAAAAAAAGAAGAAAAAAATTACATTAATTTGGACACTGGCCTGAAATACAAGGGATTCAGACTGAATTTCTAGTCTACCAGCCTTAGTTTTTATGTCTGCAACAATGTGCCACCCTCTGCAGAGACAATCAGGCTAATTCTGAACTGTAAAGTCCTATATATCCTTCTGGAGCAATCAGTACATTGACATAATTAAACTGCCTCCACAAGTGAGCACCAGCTCAGACGTGTCAGCCAGCACTTCACTGTGCCGTGCAGACATACCCAGCTCAGGACATTAATCTATTTTGTCCACACCAGTAAACCAGACACATCATGAGTACATATGCAATGGCATTTGGCTACCATGGCTACCATGATTTTAAAATACTTATGTAAGCTCAGTGGCACAAAATTTGAGTTAAGGCAAGGTAAATGCAAATTCCTGGAAAAACAAATTGTTCAGAGTGCAGAATCACAGAACTTGTAAGCACATGGTGGACTTAAACAGCAAACCCCAATTTTGACAACTTAAAAGGTTTTTTTTGTGCCTGCAATTGCCTGAATTTCCTCTCATTTTCAGCTGCATTCTCTAAACGGAGGAAAAGAACAACTACCAGTCATTTATCCTCTCCATTTACAAGATGTGGTTGCACAATTTCAGATTTCGTTTCTACTGGCTCAGCAGTATGGCTTCATAAATGGCCCCATAAGGTTGTCTGCTCTATGAGTATTTTAATAGAGTGCTCCTGGAATGCTCTGAGTCTTAATCACAAACAACTTGACAAATAATGGGCCACACTGTCAAAACAACTCATCTCCCATTTGGGTACATATGTGGGAATAAAAGTAGCTGCTGGATGCTAAACACTTTTGCAAATCCAGCCATTTAATTTAGGTACCCAAATGGGAGCCGAGCTCTTTAAAATCTGGCCAAATATATTCTTGAAAGGAAGAAATGCAGTGAAGCTGTGTAAAGTTCATCCTTTCTTCCAGAAGAAAAGGTCTGGCTTCTTCATGCCTATGAATTTATGAGGAAAAACCCTTTCTCACCATCTGTGATTACAGGTCATGAACATTTCCAAGCTCACGTTGATATTCCTAACTACCTCTTTAAAGGAATTACAGAATTACCTATTTAAACATAATCAAAGAGAATGGCACAGAGTCTACAAAGTACATGTACAAATATACAATCCATTTGCACTAAAACTTCTCTGAATGTTTCTCTCACCTGTTTGGGGGGTATTTTACATCCCACAAGCCTTCCACAAAACACAGCAATGATTAAAACATTTTTTTTACACCAATTATCACAAACTAGTTCACAGTGGTGAGCACGATAACATAAACAGGGAAGGAAACAAGGAAGTTCAGAACAGTGAAAAGCAGAATGGTTCAGTGGTGAAATATGCAAGCAAATCAGTCACTGTTCCAGCTGCTGGACCATACAGCCTATTCCTCTGGAAGTGCAGCGATTAAAAAGGCTTTTGAATGCTAACAAACAGAACTCAGTGTGGATTTTTCCAAAATTTCTGTATACATAAACCCTACTTTTCTGTTGCAGCTTCCCTTTGATGTAAAGCATCATTCGTTCATACAACTCACATAAACGTTACCATTTTGTTCTCGCACTGTTATGGGAAATCATAGGGTCTCTTCTTGTTCTGTATTATTCCCATGAGTTTAGTCTCTAAGGAACAATCAATTTCCCTTTTAATTTTTTGAAATAAGATTCCAAGTTTCAGGATGTCCTGATATGATTTGGCATCTGATCTCTATAAACAGGAAGCAATTTCACCTGCCAGGATGATATTCCTCTTCAGGAGTTGAGCAAGCCAGTGGGATGCTTCACACGCAGCCAGAGTAAGAGACAATTATCAAAAAGATGTGTTGATAAAATAAGGTAAAGCTGAAAAGAATAACTATTCCAGTAGCAAAGCACATTCCCATGCTTAAAATGGAGCAAACGGACATCATCTTCCCTAAAAAATCTGTATTAATCCTTTTTGTATACTGGAAGATGTTCACTCCCACAGCCTTCTTACCAATTATATTAAATTCTCTTATTAAACAAACTACAGTTACTACCTACATTTGAGCACATGGCTGACTCCTCAGATGACCCAATTTCTATTGCTGATATTCAAGAAGCTGCTAATTCTTTTTGTCTGGCAAAACCCCAGTTCCCAAATAGCTTACTACTGATTTTTGTAACACTACTATTGACAAAATGATACAGAAGCAAGTCAGCTTGCACAATGACTTCCCAGCCCACCTAGTTAGCCACCTATCCTCCAGCACAGACAATGCATAGCATGGACAGTCACATGCAAATACCTGGGAACACCAGAAATGCTGAGTACATTTCCTCCACTCCTCAACAAATGTTACAGCAGCCTTATGGCATTGCTAATGATTCCAGGTACAGAAAAACTTTAAAAGGCTTCATATATATATATATATATATATATATGAATGAAAAATAAATTAGATTCTATATATATGAATGAGAAATAAATTAAATTTTATATATATGTATGAAAAATAATAAAAAGTTTAATTTAAGGAGAAAGCTCACCTGAACCTCAGTCTCTTGAAATGGGTTTGCTTTTTGTTTTGTATTAGAAGCTTGGCAATAACCTCAATATTAGGCATCTCCCAGTAAGGAGACAGGATTTAATTGCTGTTCTGTTACCATGGAACGTATTTTCATAGGACCGTTCTTCAGTGCACAGTAATTTCTCACCAAAAAATCATCCTGCAAGCCAGTCATTGCTACTAGTATCCATTGTTCCACCCACAGGGGACAGACAGTTCCAAAGGACTATCAAAGGTCCCTGACCTCCAGGTCAGTAGTTCAACAGGGCTAGGCAGCAAAACATCATCTTTAAGTATATCTAATCTATCTTTCAGTCCTGGCTTTTTTTTTTCTGTAAAATGTCATTAGCATTTGGGAGAGAATGGAGGGAGATACTTCCTGTCTTTTGAAACAGAAAACCTACAGATTGAACTAATCAGTTCCCCCAGAATAACTTAAAACAACAATGGTAGTGCTTCTCCAACAGGTGCTGAATGGCCACAGACTTTCTGAGCAATGAACTGCAGTTCTTGCAGTGGGAATTATAGGAGGAAAAAAAAATCTATAGAGAGGATGACATACCATCATCTCCTGCTGTAGATTAAGATAGGTCTATGCTTCTTCTGGCCCCTAGTATAGAGCATTTTTGGCAATGCAGTCTTTTGGCCAAAATTCTATCAGATGCATGGAAGCTATGGAAGTGTAAATTAATGTAACCACTGCTTTTGCCAGGAGGCTGAACAACTAGAAAATGGCTTTATGCTGAAATTCTGGACTTGGCATTCAAATAAAGTGTGCATTAGAAGCATGTTTTCCACTAAATCACAAACCAAAACACTTTAAAATAAGCATCTCAAATTAACTGAGAGTCCCTACTGTCAACTCAGTCAATGTCCCAATATTCAGTGTTTCTTAAAGCTACAGCTTTGTGACAAAAAAGTACAAAATTCAGTCTAACAACCAGTTTTTCATTAGCCATGGTTTTTAATTCCAATTGAATCTGCAGTTTTTGAATGCCCCTTACTCCCAACAATCTGATGACCTCTCTTTTTGCAGCACAACCAAGACAGGTTTTGTAGAAGGAAATGTGCTTCTCATACACTAGAGATCTCTGAAGAAATCACTGTGCATTCTGGCACAAGAGATCACTGTGAAAAAGTTTTCTTGAATTGCAGGAAATTCCCTCATTGATGCTGCTCTGGGTGAAGACTGGAAGTGACTTGAGTGGTAGAGGAGGTGGGCAGAAAGAAGGTAAAAGAAAAGGGAGAGGAGAGTATTCAGTGCAGTCCTGCAGGGATCTATTCCAGACCCACAGCTGTTGCTGTCTGACATACTACCAAATCATCCACAAAAAGCATGAAATGAACCTTATTTTGAATCCAAACCACCAAGGTTTGTAGATGTCACCAATTTATTCAAGAAATTGAAAGACAAAAACTATTTGACAAGAGTTACCAATGACTAACAATACCACAACCAAGTGACAAATGAAATCTATTCTTAATAACTGCTTAAAACAATCCTCCATGACTTACATGTGGATGGGATCTGAAATACCTGACATGCCACATGACAAATTCTGGGGTTATAGTAGAAGCCTTATGAAATCTAAGTTTGGTGCTCAGGGACAGTCAAACATGCAAATGAAATTTAGCAAATTTTAGGACAGGAAAGAAAAAAGATTATGCCACAACCTAAATGAGAAGTTCATCTCAGTACCTTGAACACTGTGCACAGGTATTGCTGGCTTTTCTCAGAAAAGACAACAGAACCAAAAAACAAGGAAGGATGACCAGCTTGATGAAAAGCATAGAACAGCTGCAGTGTGAAGAACTACTAAAAAGAGAAGGTATCTTAAGCATGGAAAGAATTAACTGAACATTTATGAAAAATGCCATTCATGTCTACAAATTCATACGGGAAAGAAAGAAAGAAATAAAGAATGATTTTTCAGCATTTCCTTCAAAAGAAACAGAGGTCATCAAATTAAATTAGGAAGTGAAAGGCTCATGAATGAAGTGGTTTTTTTTCCTACAAAATCTAGCCAAGTTGTGTCATCAATAGCCAGAGGATAAGGTTTATGCCAAAAATGTTCGTAAGTTAAAAGTTCAATTAAACCAATACATGGAAGGTGGGGGGAAAAAAAATAAAATCATAAAAAAAAGGCATGCAGAAGCATTCAAATTTAAAACCTACAGCTAAGGAAACCCCAGACAACTGGAAATCAGAATATAAAGATGAAATACCAAAATGAGTTTTCTGGTTCTTACTCCCCTTTCACCACTTACCTTTGCTACTGGTGATCAGCTGAAAAAAGATACTGGGTACAAAAAGCTCCAGCCAAAGCCCTAATGTGTTCCCCACGTCCCTTACTGAACAGAGATGTTTTACAAGAATGTATGGTCTCTTCCAAATTCCCACAATTTGGCCAGCACTCCATCCTTCATGTCAATACCATACCTGTTCTAGTTACTTCACCCTCTGATCAACATCATAGCTAAGTTCCTCTGAACAGCAAGAGCTGCTGAAAGACAAAGTTGAGAAGAGACATGAGTAATTTTATGCTTTCTTTACTGGCAGTACTACATCAACATAAAATAGCTGCTTCTCCTTCCTCTTCCCACTCTGCATCCTTTTGCTATGAAAACACTGCAAATAAGGTTAAATTACTCTTTTACAGCAACAGTACATTTGCAGAAGTTAGGATATGACATGACAAAAATTAAGTCATTGTCAGATTTGGTGCAGGTGTTGTTTTTCTTTAGATTACATACAGTATTGCAGCTTTTTCCCTCAAAAACCTTATGGAAAGATTTTGAATAGACATCACGGGTTGCAAAAGCAGAACAAGCCTCTCATAAATTTCTACTACCCAGGCACTATAATAAGAGCTTTTTTTGCCATCTACCTCATTTCTTTGCCAATGGAATGCAGAATCATCATTAGTCTTTCCAGCATGCAGCCAATTAAGTTCCAGTGAATTGTCTCTTCCAGTTTCAGGTGTGTGCAGATAAGCTGTTTTCCCCTGCAGCTCTCCTAAGGGGCATACTTACCTTTTACTGAACAACTACAATCGGTGCAGATTTTAAGAACTTCTGCCAGAAGATGCACAATTATTAGTGCCACTTTAAAAAATGCTATTTAATCACCAGATATCAGGGCAGTGCAGAATGTGGTGCATAGGAATTAGCTATTCAAAGACATGGTCTTACACTAACATACCCTGATGTAGGTTGACTTTGTAATTTTCCTTGAATATGAACTCAGCATCCAAAGGTGCTTTATATCACTCTAAGTCTAGATATTACGGTGGCATATAAGACATTTCAGAAGCTTTTTGTGACTCACAAGACTTGAAAGAATATTCTCAAAGCACCTCACTAGACATGGAAGGATATTCTTAGAGCACCTGTTGACAGAAGAAACGTCACACTGATCACAGGAAGTGGAAGGGATAATAAGTACAGACTGGTAAATAAGATTACAAGGTATTTACACAAGGCTGTATAGACCTCTATTCTGACTCAACATAACTACTTGTCTGTTAGGCCTTTGAGACCAGGCACTTCAAAACTCAACACTCTTCCTTCTGTGACCTGGAAGTTGAGAGTACATCATATTCCACCTGGCTCTGTACTGTCAGTGCACCTTCATCTTGCCTCCTTCAGCATCCTGTATGTGTAGCACACAGGGAGCACAATAAGAAAAGCATATATTTCCCAATATCATATAGTTTCAGTGACAGTGAGCTTCTCCTAGTATGTCAGACTGGGGTTAAAGTTTTTAAACCATAAGAAGTGATTTAGGAATCTAAAAAGAGCCTTTCCAGTAGTGACTTAGATTCCCAGAAGCTTAATCCTCATGAGAAATAAGATGACAGAAGGGTCCCAAAACTCCTAGTCATTTTTGAGAATATGGCCATTTCTCCAGATACAAGCTTCTCTCTTCACTTTATTAATGTATTTTTCATCTGTTTGTTCTCCTACCTCTCCTGTCTTCTTTTCTAACCAACCTAATTATCTCTTTTCTTCATCCTTTTAAGAGAGATGCGTCTCTTTACAGATTTACCCTTTCCTCTATAACACCTGGAAGCCTGTGTATACATAAAAAGGAAAATATGGTACTTTGGATTCAAAGGCTTCTTTTTTTCACTGCAGTAATGCTCTAGAAGCCATTGTTACGTTGGCTCCAGAGAAGTGAGGGATAAAGATTCATACAGTGGTAACTGACAGTCCCAGCTCATGAGCTGCACGCTTTCTTAATCTCAGTGCACTGAGGACATGGGAGACATGCTCCCTCTGCCTGACAGCCCTGTGCCACACATGGGATCCATCTCACAGACGGAATGCCAGCTGGAATGCTACAGTTATCTTTCCCCTTTACCTGCAGGAGGACAGAGCACATTTAAGTTACTGTGAAGAACTCTGAGGCTGCAAAGGAATGCACTGGTCCAGCAGTATGGTATGCTGGACTGCACCCCACTTGCTTTAGATCTCCACAGAGATCCCAGGCTGGCTCCAGTTCCACACTATTTCAAGAACTGCCACACTTTGCTCTCACTACACTTCAAATTTAAAGGGCAGCAGAACACTATAAAGTGCAAGGCTATTATCCCTGGGTCGTTGGAAAGCCCACCAATCTCCAAACAATCATGGGCTCAGGTAATAGAGAGGCCCATTTCTGCAGGCTATTAAAGAATGAAGGAGGGGTCTCCTGAGCCAGCACACAACTCATGGCCAGTTGGCGAGCTCTCCTACTCACTGACAGATTCCTTCCCTGAGGCCAGCTGGCTCAGAAGGAGGCAACAACAGTGATGCTCTAGGGCTTCAACATGGACAATCATGTAAGAGTGAGATGGAAAAGACCTAGTAGGTCACCAAGTTTCTTTATCTGCCAATGCACAGAAAGATTTATGTGCTAAGAGCATAACCAGTGCACCACCACTTGAAGACTTCTATTTTCATGTCAAGCCTTTGTGATCAGTTCCTGCACTTGGATAACCATGGCATCTGCGTTACACTGATTCAGATCACCAAGGTCAGATGCATCAGAATATGGAAATAATACCTCCAACAGCAATTAGGCATTGCCAATATATCTTTCTTAGTTCAGGAAGAACTTACTCTACAAAGCAGAAGATCTGTAAGAAACTTAAGTGGACTGATCTTTTTTCTATAAAACTATGTAATCAAAAGAGAACACACTCAGAACCTGTAGGTTAGTATACTGCTGCCATCACAACAAAGACTTGATGTTTATGTCCATATAGTGTTACTGCCAAGCACCTGTTTGCCCAGGTTACAAAGACCTCTATCTATGCTTTTTGTCTCTAATACCCAAGAAAATGTTGGAACTGTTTTTACTGAAATAATGTTTGTTCCTCCTTCAAAGAGACATAGGGTTCAGCCTTTCCTGGCCTAACTTGCTAGCTGCTGTTCTGCTGGTTCAGTCACCTCTTGCATCAAGTAACACTGCTCATAACACTAACTAGGTGCCTCAGTTATACATATACTGAGGTAATTCTTCTGCCAGTATACTGTCCTTTGGCATGCAAAGTGGCAACTGATTTTAGGACTAGGATGTATGTTAGAAAGCTTGGTGCTGCTCCTGTATGATGCAGGCAATGCCTGCAATGGGATATTGGTTACTGACAAGACAAAAATTCTGATCCCTCAAAAATGTCCAACTTCTGCACTCCTCAGCCCAAGAGGCCAAGCTATTCTTCCTCTTTCATGTGTGCTTTATCACCTGTTGTTCTACTGAAAGTGGCTGCCCTACTGTTCCTCGGAACTGCCCATTGACACAGGTGTGATACTGCCATAACAGGCATTCCTCTGAACTTGCATCTCTGTACTAAAAGAACAGCTGCTTCTCACAAGTCCACTGTACATGAGAGAAAAAAAAAAAAGTCAGATTCACAAAACTAGTGTGCATTAAAAGTAACTCCATGATTTCTGCAAAAGCATCAAAAGGACAACAGGAACAATGGTAGTGTCAGATGACACAATAAGCAAAAGCAAAAATGTCTAACATCCATCAAACATCGCCTGCTGCTCAAAGGAGAAACATCAGCTGGCTACAGAGAAGCATTACAAACCAACTGGATTATATATAACATAAGCAAGTTTGCAATTCTGCCCTGTCCTACCTCCAGATTCTGTCGTTTTCAGCAGAACGACTGACACATCTGCAATCAGATGCAAAGGTAACACCAGGAATTGTTAAGAATTCTTAGGTGTAGATTCTTTGAAGGAGCACAAGGTGTTCCTTGCAAACTACTGCATTTAACAACACAGCAAGAGAGATGTACACAGAACTGAGCTCTGGCAGTGTGCCTCCACCTTCAGGAACACTACCCACACCTGCCTTCAGCTCCTCCTGCAAAAGACACAGCAGCTATGGAGCTAATGGATTTGTAAAACAAGGAAAAATTATAAAGACTCCCTACCCATGCTACATTCCGTTCTACTGTTCATTGCATTCAGATCACAGGGAGGCTATAAAACAAGTCCTTGTCATTCTACTGTGACCTGTGCCCTTCCTGCCACTGGTATTTGTTCATTAGGTTCATAGGGAAAACATGCTATCTGCACATGAAGCTCTCCCTTTTGAAAAGTAAAAGGATATGAAAAGACATGATAAACAGTATCCCTTCAGCAGTAAATACCAGTGGGGAGAACAGAGCTAAACAGTAGCAATACCCCTTCTAAAATTAAAGGCCTGACCTTAAAAAATAAAGTTTGTTTGTATGCTTTTTTTTTTTTTAAGTGGTTTACCACTCACTTACAAAAAAAATTACAAGGACCCTTTCATGGAGCCACTGATCTTATAAACAAATAAACAATACATCATCATTCCTCAGAATGAAATTGAAAAACCTTTCACACATAATTTCTTCACTATCAAGAGCTATCAGGTCTCTTCTAAGTTCAATACAGCCTGAGACAAACCTTAAGTTCTTAATGCTATACAGTGGAATCACTACACACATATAGATCTATATACATGTAAAATTAAACCTTGCTGTACATCTCTGTCAGGGCACTGCCTTTCAGCCTTTACAATCTTCTACTCACCTGTTTTCCAGCAGTTCCTGAACACTGCAGACTGGGTTCTCCTACATCACCAAAATCATAAAGAAAGAGTGGTTCTCACCAAAACTTCTTACTTCTAAACCCCTGATTAGTGTACATGACAAAAAAAAATAAATTAAAAGCTGCACTTTGTAGAAGCTATTGTGCCTTCATCTACAGAAACAAGCTGTGCTCAAAAACTGCTTAGCTTACAGTATTTCCAAACCACCCACAAGCTCCATGGAATTTGATACAGCAGATATGCATAATACTTGCTGCACTTGAGACTACTATAGGAGATATGCCTGCTGAATCAGCCTTCAAAAACCAGACTAATCATAAGCCGTGGATAGCACGAAACTGTTCTCATGAGGGCACAACAAATTAAGTGTGCACAAGAAAGTCTGCTTCACTAACGGATCCAAGGTGTGAGGCTTTGCAAACTCACCAGAAGATGATCACCCGAAGTGGAAGGACTTCGGGTAGGCAGGGAAGGCAAATCAACTGACAGCAGAACAATCTTCTCAGCTGGGCAAGGCGCAGGGAGCAGCTGCTCCATCAACCACCCCACTGAACTCATTTCCCAGCAGTGGTTAGAGAAGCAGTTCTGTGAGTCAGAATTTTATAGGCATCAGCAGCAGAAGAAATCTGGCTGTTCCTCTTTCAACAGCAAAACATGCAGAAGGAAAATGGTACACATCTACATTATGGAAACCAAGACTTTGAAGACCTGGATACCCCAAATATCCCTTTCGGCAACTTACAACAAACTACTTCACCTGTCCCTATGCAAGGGACAATTCCCAAATTACTTGGTATGTGGGAAATGCTACCAAGTCAGAAAACCAGACTGTGGTCATTAACAGAGACCTTAATGTAGCTTCAGAGAGTATTTCTGCCAACACTACTAGCATGGAGTCAAGAGTGACAACATCAGCTCTTACCTCTAAAATGCCCATTATAATGTGTCTGAAGGCAAACATGTTAACAGCAGTGCCCAGTTCAGCTACTCACTGTGATGAAACCATTTGCTGTGACCAGTAAAGGCATATTTTATGTCACCTTCACTCATCTAGAAGTAATGTATTTTAACAAGTGCATTATAATTCAACCTGAGGGTCAGTCGTCACCCTATGGACACATTTCTTTCTTCTGAGGCTACTAAGGGAGCCCGAACAACTGTGTATAGACCCCTGGTTAATATTGCCAAAGATGAATTCCACCTCAGGTATGTACACTTAAAGAAAAGCTCTCCAACACCACAACTTTCTGCCTCGCAGGATATGTTTTACATGCACAGCCAAACCAAATATAACACTTCCATAATGTTTTAGAGAAAACTGGGACAACTGCATGTGTGCTTACTGATGTGACATCAGGCTATAACAAAATAAGTAAAGGGTTCTATTCAGTTGGTCCCAATGGAAATTAACATTCAGTACTTAATATAAGACACAGGCATCTTCTGATACAGACCCCATGAAGACCCTTAGTGTATTCTCTCCTCTGTGAGGCTTCTCCCACTGCTCCCCAGAATGCTGATGTCCATTCCCACTGACTGGGAATGCACCAGCACGCTGCTCCAGTCAGGATGGCAGGCTAAGGCCTCACTTCACACATCACATGCATACACCTCCATAAGGAGTTCATTCCCCTCTGCCAGGCTTCTGCTGGAGACCTAGAACATTCTATTACTTTGCTGAGAAGGAACACAAAATCAGAGCACATTTTTTTTCATTTGTAAATTGATTTCATTCTAACTGATTTAACAGCATATTCCACCACATTACTATTGGCAGTAACCATATAAGCTTTGTGGACATCATGCAGAACCCAGATACAACTGTCACAGGTCCTGTGTAAGGAACAGTACACAGGTGCACTGCTCCAGGCACAGATTTGTTAGGTTCTTCCTTTCTCCAGGCAAAAGAAACACCCACTGATATGAGCACCAACACTAAACAACCTTCCTTTATGCTGTCAGATGCCGGAGCTGGCGAGTCCATTTTCCTAGGTACCCATACTTGCTTGAGATGGCAGCCTGCAGAGTGGCTACTCTCCATCCTGCTCCTCCATCCTGTCACACACACAGCCCAAGGAATCTTTATATGCCTTCCTTCTCTGCTTGCAGAAAGCAAGTTACAAGACTACTTTCATTTTTTGTCTCTTTACAGACACACCAAATAGATGGCTTCCCATCATGGCCCTGCATGTTTATTCTAGTAAATTATTCAACTTATTCTGTGTGGAGCAAATTAATTTCTACAGCAATTCAGCTGCTACTCCATCTACAGCATATATACTTGCTGAAACAGATTAATTCTGCCACGCAACATCATCTTTCGTTTTCTTCAGCATCTGCACAGACCTTTTATTCAGATAAAACTATTCTTCTCCCCTTGACCCCCCTCATTCCCTGCCACAACTGATGTTTCTTGGACATAATATAGTGCTTTTTCTTGGGAGAAAAAAATATTTTCAAAAAGTTGATAAACTCTGTGAATCTAAAAACCATTTTACATTTTCCAAATCCTCTCCACTTGATTTGCTCATACCTAATTTTCACAGATATTAATTATTTAACTCCCAAACACATGGGTTGCAATCTATCAAATCCTAGAAAAAACAAAGGGATTTGAATGGAACTATTCTAAAAGCAGGAAATGAAAAATGAGGTCCAATCTGCAATGCTCTGTCACTGTCATTTAGCCACATGGGATCTACTTATTTGTACGTGGAACCAACTGCTCAGCTGCTTGCACTGACCTCCTGAGTTGTAAACAAAGTTACCCAAATGTCACCAGATTATCTGCTGTCAAGCACACAATATTTTCATACTTTTCTAGTATGAGAATATCTCAAAATTAACTTGGTTCTTTGTGTAACACTACGTTGTCAGATTCATAATGCAGAGAGTTTATCTGCTATAAACATGAACATAGTTGAGATTTTTTTTACCTGATCAGGGAGGAAAAGGCAAAAAGAATATACATGCCAATTGGATTATTTGTCTACTATCAGACTATCAGACTGGGATTGCAGTTTATTTGTTTACAAAAGTCTGAAATGGAATCAAATACATTCACTGTTTTACCTTGTCACTTGTTTGTATAAAAAACTTTTGGAGAAGTCTGAATGGTTTTAGGTTTTGCATATAGTTTATGATCCAATGTGACCTTCTCCTGCCTGATTTGAGACTGCTTTCTCAGGAGCCAGACAGCATTTCTTCAGTACACAACTGTTGATATATATAAGATACATTCTGTAAAGTCAGACACATTGTCTTAGAACAACACAGAAGTTCAAGTTGCAAAGGAATACACTACACTACATGGTGTTTGTGAAATGCTCTGATTCATTGCTCTAAAGTATGCAAAATGATTATTATTTTTTAATTTAAACTTATTAAATTTATTTTATTATTATTACAAGCAAATTATTATTAGCCACTTTAATACTTTTCTGAGACTACAGAGACCTGTTATTTCAGCTGTTGTCCTACGACATCTCTCCAACTTTGCTTGCCTTACTGAGGCATTTATTATATTGACACAAGTCTTAGTCATACCATTGGTACAAGTAGCTGCTGACTTAGTCTCGGGGCTCTGTCAAAGCTCTTTCTAAAAGAAGCTTGAGCAGCTCTGACACATTCCCCAAGCAACTCCACTTCCACCACAGAGAAAACAACTGCTATAAGCAGCACCAGGTCCTCAGGAACACAGGCCTCTGCCCTGTCTTCACAGCAGGACCAATTCAGTAGAGAGATTAGAAATGACTGCTTCAGTGTTGCCTCGCACCTCCCTACCTGCCTGCACTCACCCATCATATCTTCTAGGATATTTGCAGGCTGAGTTCTATCAGGCAGGTACTATCTCATTTGGCATTTGTGCATGTCCCATTTTTAGAGGGTGCCCACATATGCCTGGACCTGCTACTTAAGAAAACAACGCTACTAAGCAGAGCTGTGTTCATCCATGAAGGAGAGGACATTTTCTGCATTCTCCTACTTGAGAGGTGACATCACTCCTACTTATCCTTTATCTGTCAACAGCTCAAATACTTTGTCTGTGTCCTTTCTGCTCCTTTTTATGCCCTTCTACATACCATCTTAGTGCCTAACAGGAAACAGTCCAATACTCTCCTAATTTGGTCTAGGTTACATATCTGAACATGTTTGAAATGCAACAATTCAGGAATTGTGTAAGATATATGTCAGTATTTTCCAAACAACAACATAATTCACTGGTTTCCATATTTTTATTACATTTCTCTCCACAGGGACAGCAGAACTCTCTCTCCCAGTGGGAAAATCACTCTTGCTGTTGGACACCAGCAGCAGTTCTGGCATCTAACACTAACAGCATTATCAATTTATGACTTCAGGAACACTACCAGAATCTAGTAGTAGTGTCTCTAATATTACAGATTGCCCATTTGTCCATTTTTTCCACATGGCCCTTCACATCTATTTTTACATCCTTATTAGTGTTTCATGAGAGCACTTACATTCTCTCACATAACACAGCTTTCTAAAGGCTCTAACCAGCTACAATTCCCACAGTAAACAAGCTGAAACCAACAAAGAACTCCTGTTGTCTGCTCTTCTCCCACCACCCCCATGAAGATACGTGGTCACCTCTCCTCTGAATGAGGGTTCTCAGCTGAGCAACCCACGCTCTCCAGCTCCACAGCTCTGCCACGTACCACACACAGCGTGCACCTACCAGTCACTGCAGGGTCCTCGGGGCAGCCACTCTTCCTGCCTGAGCTGTGACACAACAAGGGAGGGTAAAAAAAAGAGGAACATTATGGAGGATATAAAAAAATAAAAAGCCTTCAGATCCCAGAACAGCCATGTCAGCAACCGCACAAGCGAGAAACTCCTGTCTGCTTCGTAAGACAAGAGATGGAGCACGGTGATGAAGACAGCACACTCTGCTCCAGCCTCAGTGACCTGTAGTCATGGCTGCTGGCATTCCCTCACAGCAACACTTCAGCAATTGAATATCCAGGTGTAGGATGAAGATAAGAAAGCTGGAAGCACCCCCCTTTCAGGTGAGAGGTCTTAAAGCACCCTTTAAAAACAGTGACAGCCAGGCAAAAAAAAAGCATTTGCTATTTGACCACATCTTGTAACACAGTTTGGTTGCAATCTTGAGCACCCTTACAGCATTTCTCTCTTGTGTCCTTACACAAGAAGACACAACCACCAGGATCAGCCAGGTAACTTCCAGTCTCAATAGATATTCCAACCATAGGGACAGACTTTGATACAGAGTCTGAAAACATTAAAAAAAATTGCAGCATTTCATTGAAATAGCTCCACAGACACCGACAAGTGAAGGAAGTCTAATTCTCATACAGACAGAGGGGTAGGTCCTCAGTGGAAGTCAGCCAACTACACCTACATCAGCTGTACCCTGGCCTCATCACCAGGTTTTAAATTCATTACAACTATTTAATAGTTCTGGTAGCTTAAACCAAACTGTTTTACTTTTTAACTCTCTAAAAATTGTGACTTTTAGTTTAAAATCTGTTACTGAATAAGAAACATTGTAACTATTCCTAATTTTACTCAAAATATTTAAAATCACTGCCATCCTTAATCATATTTAGTACAGTAAAAGGGAAAAAATATAAAACCAGTTACTCAGAAAAAGAAGTATATATATTCTGTAGACTGCTCAACAGATTTAATTCAGGTGTGTTTTATGACTGCTTTTACTTCAAGATTTGTGTATATATATGGAAATTACTGATGAAAGAATTGCATTTATGTTGCACTGAAGTGAAAGTCATGCTGTGATAAAAATGTGTTTCTTTATACATCAGAGAACTAGAATAATAGGCTATTATATGGGCAATATTTGATTTATGATTTAAATTACATTTATGATTTTCTTATTTTTTAATTTATTTGTTTGGCGTTTTTTAACTTGAGTCCTTGACTTAAAAGAGATTATATTAATAAGTACAATGCCTAGAAAACAAGGGTCTAGATCTCACTAATTTGCTTTAAAGACATCAAATTCCCTGAGCAAAGTGATCATGCTAAGTGTGTTTTAAGTAATTTTGGTTTAATTTCTAATTTCTACAGGTAAATGGCACCAACCTTTAGACACTTTAAAGAAGTTAGTTTAGACAATACCTGAGAGCTTCTCAACACTCCTAATGTTTCATATTTCTAATATTTTTTCCATACAAAGCATATGAAATTAAATATTCTCAACAACTTTAAACAAATAGCTACAACACAATATGTTGACTTCCTGTGGCTGAAGTCAACAGAGAAAACTTTGCCTCTCTGGAGACATGTAGCTCTGGTTTTGCCAACAAAATTTCTTGTGCCACCTTTTCTATGTGTCATCCTAAATTTCCTCCTTAAGTATTCCAAAAGGGAAGAGATAATGAGAGGAGGAAAGATAAAAGACAGGAGGAAATGTAATCCTGCAAACCTGAAGGATCCTTTCAGTTTTCAAAAGGGTTATTAATGCCCTGGAATTAGCTCAGTTGGTAAGAGCATCAGGCTAATAATGCCAAGGTCACAGGTTTGATCCCTGTGTGGGCCATTCTCTGAAGAGCTGGACTTTGATGATCTTTGTGGGTTCTTTCCAACTCAGAATGTTCCATGTTTCTGTAATATAGTGCTCTTCAAGTTCCCAATCAGAACTGTCCCACTTCCATATGTGCAGCAAATCTGCTGACAGAGACACATGTCTGCTTTTTAAATAATGAAAATGTCTTCAACATGTTCCTGTCACTGGAAATCACTTCTTGCATGAGCCATTGTCAAAATCTACCCACATGTAGACTGGATGTAGTAAGGGGGGGGGACGGGGTGGGGGAAGACTATAAAAGCACTCATTAACCTAGAAAGAATAAATGGAAATATTTTAAGTCTTTCAAACTGAAACACTTTTACTTCTGTTAATACAACGTGTTCACTCAACAAACAAGACAGAACACTGAAAAAATATGGAACAGAACACTGAAAAAATATGGAAGCGTGAGATTTTTGGAATTAAAAATGAATTTTAACGTTAGCATCAGAAGCAAACCCTCATGTGCCAGATTAAACCAGAAAATACTGCATATATCCACAATATTCAATATATATTAATGGGGTCTGCCCCAAAAAAATCAGTGTAGAATTACAAAAATGTGTATGGAAAAAATGTGTATGTTTCCATACACAAAAATGTGTATGGAAAAAAATTCTATACACAAGAATGTGTATAGAATTACAAAAATGTGTATGAAGGCACAAATATTTAAGCTGAAGCTGAAAACATCAGCATCCCATACTAACGATATAATAAACCAACAGAGAAGGTAGACAGAGCAAGGCTAAATTATGAAGGTGCAAATATGCATTTGCAAGCCATAGTTTGACAATGAGTGGGAAAAGGACCAGGTTTTGTCTTTGTCCAACTACAAAAGGGGAGGGTTCCCCAGTTGTAAGGTGTATTTTGCAACACATCAGGTAGGTTTGTGCAGAGGAAAACAAGCAATCTTGGGAAGAAAATATGACAGAACCAAAGCAAGTTAATTATTTGCCAAGGGCAGAGAATACATCAACTTCTATGATTTACTAAGTCTCATTATGTTAGAGCCTGCCTTGATCCAGAAGCCAACAAATTATGTGACTTGTCTTTTCTTATTTCAATTTCTAACATTCCCGATCACATAGAAAATTGAAAAAGCAAACCCAGCAGTTCAAAATCCCGAAAACAGTATTAAAAAGTCCTCAAAAATCATTAGAGACATCATGATTTTAAACAAGCTGATTTTAGACTGCTGATTTATTAAAAGCCAACCATGGTTTTATCTGCTTTCTGAATGAATCATGACTATTTATGAAGACACTGAAAGCTGTTCTGAGCAACAGGAAAAAGAGCCAACACTGAGGCAGACACAAAAGACCCAACCACCAATGAATCATTTGAAGGTATCCCCAATGCACATAATTATCATACCCATTAAGCAACATTCACTGCAATTAAGTATTGTTTGGCTTAAATCAGTTACCTGGAATGTCTTCTGATCAGGCCTGTTCCAATTAAGTGGCACTTACTTATTACCCTAATCATGCAGTATCAGTTCAAAGCAGCATAGTACAGCTTCACCTTGAAAGCAATCAGCCTAACATTTGGCAACCAAAAGCAAGAGCCCTTGAGTTTCCAAATGACAGAAAACTTACATAAAAGTATAAAGCATCATTACATTGTCTTCTCTCATCTGCTTTTATTCCTAGAATTCTCCTCACATAATTCTTAAAGCTGCTACCAGTTGAAGAAGACCTGTTTAAAAACAAAAGAGAGATTAAACACATACTAAATGCCAAATATTATGCTATTCCTGAAAAGAAAGTTGCTGGGGAGAACTTACAGAAATACAGAAACAGCAGGACAATGCTTGAAACTTTCATAGAGTCATAAAATCATTTAGGCTGGGAAAGACCATTAAGATCATCAAGTCTAACTACTAACCAGCACTGCCAAGTCTAACAATAAATCATATCCCTAAGCACCTCATCTACAGATCTTTTAAATATTTCTAGGCATAGTGACTCAAGCACCTCCCCTGGAAGCCTGCTCCAATGGTTAATAACCTTACCATCTGAGTTTAAGTTATAAAAATGGAAATTTCTGCACTCTCCCCTACCAGGAGGACACTATGCATGACTTTTAAACTACTCTTTAAGTTAACTCTGAGTTAGTTACTTTTATGATGTATATCTCTTCTTTTTCAGAAAATTATGTATTTTTTGCTCCTTTGAAACCTGTGTGCTTCACAATACAAAAGTAGTCATCTCTCTTGCATTAAGAACTTCATTAAGGCACAAATATAAAGTTATTGTAGAAAATGTTGTAGATGGAATTTTTAATGCTTCCCAGTAGAGTGTTTAGGGTTACTACATAGATAAATACATATAAATTAACATAAATTATGCATTTCAATGTATACATTTATTTTGGCTTTAAGCTAGATTAACAATTAAAAAAAATTTTTTTTTGCAAATCCTAGACCTGTCAACAACCCTATTCTCTTCAGGCAACGTTAGTCCATGAGCCAGCAGCGCCCTTGTTGCCAGGAGGGCCAATGGGATCCTGGGGTGCATTGGGAAGAGTGTGACCAGCAGTCTGAGGGAGGTGATCCTGCCCCTCTACCTGGCTCAGCTGAGGCCACATCTGGAGTGTTGTCCCCAGTCCTGGGCTTCTCCATACAAGAAAGACAAGGAGCTACTGGAGAAGGTCCAGTGGAGGCCACAAAGATGATGAGGGGTCTGGACAGTGCCTTTTCTGCCTTTTCAGCTCTGCAGGAGCTGGGCCTGCTTTGTCTGCAGAAGAGAAGACTGAGAGGGGATCTCATCAATACATACAAGTATCTCCAAGGTGGGTGCCAAGAGTATGGTGCCAGACTCTTTTCCATGGTTCCCAGCAGCAGGACAAGGAACAATGGCCATAAACTGAAACACAAGGTCCACCTCAAGATGAGGAAGAACATTACACTGAGGGTGGCAGAGCACTGGAAAAGGCTGCCCAGAGAAGTCACAGAGTTGCCCTCTCTGGAGACATTCAAAACCCACTTGGATGAGTTCCTGTGTCACCTGTTCTAGGTGACCCTGCCTTGGCAGGGGATTGGACTGGATGATCTCCAGAGGTCCATTCCAACCCTAATGATGCTGTGATCCTGTGACCTGGACAGCAGACAGGATGAAGGTACACTGACACACTTGCCACCCTGTAGTAACTAATCCACTAGAAGACTGAAGTGTGACCTACCTCTGTTGCCTTTGTTATTTGAGCTAGTTAATTTTAAACTATCTCAAATATTCCTACAGAGCACTACATATTTTAGGAGAACTTTAGTAAAGTCTGAAAGGCACCTTACTTCTCACATCCATGCACCTTCAGAAAACAAGCCTCTGACAAATGTTATCCTAAGTCCTCTGGGCCCAGCTCTAAATACAGTTGTCACTGCCAAATCAAAACTCTTTGTGGTCACTGACAGTTTACAGGGAATTATTTCAGGCTGTTTTATCTCATATAAGTTTAACACAGATATCAGGACAGACCTGTTCCAGTTTCAGCTTACAAAAATCTGCAAGCAAAATATATGTCATCAAATCAGATTGGGAAACAGAGCCCTGCACTGTAGAACTACATGAGAAACTGACCATGCTGGGTTTGTTTCCAAAACTTACACAACAGGTCTTCCAAGTCCTGCCTGATTACAAACATCATAAGCATACACTATTTAAAAGAGACATCAGTTACAGTAATCAATTTCTGTGACTACTGGCAATTCTCTGCATAATCCAGCCTAGCAAGGTTTCCATACAGCTTTCCCTGAAATGTGGTTACAAGCTGTCTTCACACATTAAATATCAGAGACATGGATGTCAAGAGACATAGATTCTTGTTGTTTAAGATTTGGTTGCTCAAAAAGCTCAAAAATTCAGTAAATACTTATTAGCTGCTGAAAGTCAGCCCTATTTATGACGTCTGAAACTGAACTTCAAAAACCTGATCACTCAAAATCATAACTTCCTTGCAAATGGGCAGGGGAAAAAATAAAAATCACAACCTCAACACACACCTACAGAAAACTGATTCACTATCTATAGCTCTTCGGTGAGGAAAAATCCACAGCTACTGAAAAAGAGAAGTTCCAAATGCTCTCATCTCAAATCTTTCCCAGAAAAAGTTCTTCATTCTTATTTACTTAGTGCCTCTCCCAATTTAGTGCTTTTACAGCAAACAGGCTGAATACAGTGTCTCTGGAGGCTGCACATGACCCAGGCTACCACCCCTATGGACCTCTAGCTGCTCATCATCACTTCCTGATGATCACCCAGCACGACAGCACATCCCACTACTGTACTCTACTCAAGCTCTTTCAAAATAAAGGCCAGCTGGTTTGCTCTTGTGAAGATTGATAAGAGCAGAATTTTTTCAATGTTATATTAGTTTAGGCCATTTTGAAAGAACCAGGTTAGGGAGCAAATGAGTGAGCAGTTAAGCTTGACAATTTGGATTGAGAGCCTTCTGTCCCAAAGTCACACTAACACAATGGGGCAGCAAAGGTGAACAACTTATGTTCATGGCATGGTAACTTCCTTAGCACTTCTGACTGCAGATTACACCACTCTGAAACCACTACAGACAATCACTGATGTTAAAATACATGGATTTGACTCTTCCTTGCTTGCTTGCTCTTGAGACTTTTTGGATAAAATAAAGTACTAAGGTGCAGCTCAATGAACAGAAAATGTAACATATGTACAGGGTGGTAGACTATATCCTGGACAGTCATGACTCAGTTAACTCAGAAAGTATTGAAGTACACAATGTGAACTCTCATTGTGATACTGTAGCAAAAAATAAATTTGAACCTTGAACATAATGAAGAGAAGCAGGTAAATGAATTCTTCTCTGTAGTACTGACAGCACTGTAGAGACCAATACTGAAATACCATCTTGTGTTTCTGGCATCTGATTTTCCTGAAGAAAAATCAAAAAATTGGAAGGAAAACAGAGAAGTTATGCAAATGTACTTGAAGTCTGCAAAAAATGTCCTCTGTTAAGAGTCTTAAAGAGGTCACTTTTATTAGCTTAAAAAAAAAGACACACTGGTATCTTGAGTAAAAGTACTTTTTGTAGGTAGAAACAAAAACATATTGAAGGGTTTCCCAACCTACCAGGTCAAGTCATAAAGAGAACTTTTGCCTAGGAAATTAATTCTGAACAACTCTAATGAAAACCAGGGTTTTCTAAAAACAGCAAACAAGGAGAATGATTAACCAATACAGTAAGTAGCAAAAGCTTTACTGAATGCTTGATGTCTTCCTTCAGATAAATACTTATATTTTGTAAAATATTTTGGTGAAATCAGATTCAAACACTAAGCACAGTTTTCAACTCAACAGAGAGATAACTGAATAGTAAGTTGTGGCTGAATCGCCTGGTCAAACTGGCTAAATCTGTGGCTTTATAAAATCGTATTATTCTCAAAGCCAAATCTCCTCTACACATGCAAATGTGAAACATGCAAATTACAAATATGATCAGTTCTTAAAACAATTCTTAAAAAGACATGGTTAATTTGCTGTATATTTTACTGCTGAGGACAAGACAGCTAAAGAATTTATCACCTTAGCTACCCTGGTTATATCATTTCACTCAGACAGTGTTATCTCCTTGTCTCCCACACAAGAGTCATGCTGTTATCAAAGTCTTTCTCACTAAACAATTATTTCCTTTTATGATTTCTTCTGGCTGGTCAAAGATAAGGGCTTACAGTGAGGTTGATTAGTGTTGCAAACAAATAGGAGTAATACTAGAGCAGATATAACTAAGCTGAAGTAATCAGCACTATTAATAACCTTTTGATTTCTAATCAAATACAGCTCTGACTTTTGCTGCCACTTTGCTTTACATCTTCTAAACTACAAAAGAATTAATATTTTATAAAATATTCTCAATATGCAAGTCCTTTTATTCTCTTGTTTGCTTTTTGTCTTATACTTAATAATCTTCACTAGGAAAAAATAAAAACAACAAATCTATTTAAAAAATAGTTCTATAGTTTATACTGCCTTTCCTGGTAACAAGATTTAATTATATGTTACAGTATGAAATTCTGTACTTTTTTAATCTAGTAACATTTCTGAAGACAGTAAAATCACATTTATTGATATCTGCATTAAAAAAGAACCCAACACAAAGACACAAAACCAACCAAACAACAATCCTTGCTTAGACATACAACTGTGGCAAAACCCAGTTCATACAGTTAACATATGGCAAAATTATATTAAAAACTAGGAACCTAACATGTTAGGCCCTAGAAACCTGCACTGCAGGTAGCACTGCCACATCCTTTCATGATCCAGGGCAACTACTAATCCAACACATGCTCATTCTGCTCAAGTAAGGGGCAATATCCCTTACAGTAAACACCTAAAACCACTAGAAATACATCATCTCCTCATCCTCTGCAAATCCTAGATAGGCAACATACTCTTCCAAACATGCAAAGCCTTTCACTGAGACTCTCTAAGAGGGATTATATCCAAAGCACCAAATAAATCCTATAGTTCAATCTACTCATGGAAGAAGCTCAGTCATTTCACGGGCACATATGTTTGTGATCTCCACAAGTATAACTATTTTATAATGGTCTCTCCATGATCTTTCCAAATACTCTTTTTTCCCATGTGGAAAAAAAAAAAAAAAAAAAAAAAAAAAAAGAAAATATATGCATAAGAAGCTTTTTCTTCCTGCTTGCATTGCTATTTTACAGTTGCAATAGCCTTAGAAAAGTTGAATGCTGCTCAGTGAGTTTATAGTTCATTCAGACATGAAGGTTCAGTGGTAATTCCAGAGACACTTCTGTACACTTGGGCTGTCACTGCTCCACACATCGTGCAGCCCCAGCATGTGCACAGGGACAACACCTCGCTTCAGGATGCTCTAAAGAACAGATTTCCATTTCATTTGACACTTATTTGCAACAAGAGCTACATAAATTAAACAAGCTTTCTTGTTCAATTTTTGACAGCAATTTTTGTAGTTTATCAAAATAATTTTTAATTGATTTTAACAGCAATTGCTGGCCTTTGGTGTTTTCCATCTTTGCCATTTATTTTATGTAACAATCAAGAACAAGAATAAGAAAGGAATCACAAAACTAAAACTTTCACATGCAAAGCTCTCTTTTCCACCAAACTGGGTTGTCTATCAACAGACTTAAAAACAGACAGACATCAATGTCAAAGGTACAAATAACTACACTAAACACAAAAGGGAAAATAGTATCTGAAATGTGGAAAATATTTTCCAGTTTTCACCTAAAAATTCCCTTCAGAGATGAAAGTCAAATATGAAGAAAACAAAATATTTAATGAGATGTGTCTTAAATGTTGGCCCATACAGATTTGAAAAGACTGTAAGCTGCCTTACAAAATGGCAAGACAGCAATATTAATACACACTATGTACCAAGATAAACCAGTCATTTTTATTTTCCATTTTTGTTTCAGCTTTGTTAGTTATCATTGCAGAGAGGAAGTATTTCCTCCTTCCATTTCTAACATTGTTTTTAAAGCTAATGTGTAATTGAAAGGTTCTTTTTGTCATGGATATGCCCAAAATTTTCTTTATAATGCTGTTTCATGTTCATAAAAAACCCAATTTATTTTCTAAAGGTATCCTCTAACCTCACAGTAAATAAATTTTAAAAATTAAGTATTAATTAAAAAAAAAAAAATAACCAAGTTATAAACCCTCCCTAATTAACTTCCCAAAAAAGCCACACATCTGTTTTCACAGCTGGACATGATTCAACCACTGGTAACCAGAAAAATAGCCCCAGTGTGTTAAAATATTCTAGCCAAAAACTGACACTCCAGCAAAGATGGCTACTATGGCAGCACAATCTGAGCAGCTGTTAGGACAACCTTTATTGATACTGAAAGGGCATGAGACATCCTGATGCTATTACTATTAAACCAACAAATCTCATTGGAAAGACACCACTGGCTGAAAATGGACAACGCAGAAGCACAACATGCATTTTACCAATCAAGAAGATTATAATTATGTGAGAACAGTGATGTATAATAATCCACTCTCTACCCACTTTTCTACAACAGATTCTGCAGGGCTCAGCTTCTGGAAAAAAATTCTTTGTAAATTATTTTTAATACAGCTGTTATTAGGAGCGTCAGAAAAATCAATTAACAATGCTGCCCCAACTCTTTAGGAAAAAAAAGGACTTAGATAAATAGAAAAAGATTATGCTATTTCTTTTACAGCATTATTCTTATTCTGTAAGTGACATCAAAGAGCCACAACCCCCTCCTTTCCCCCCCACCCTCTTTTGGCTTTGACATCACACAGAGAGAAAAGTATTCCTTTCACTGTCTCTTGTATAGCTCAAGCATCCAAGCTCTGCATATTGTTATCACTTTCTATCCTTGAATATAATTATTTTAATCCTCCAGCAATTAACAGTCTTTTGGATGAAAATAAAAAACAGGCTGGAAGTGCAACCTTACTTTTGTTTTGCCAATTTATTTGGTCAGTAGTTCATTTTCTCATTGTTTCATAGGGCTTAAATATTTAAGTGTGTGTATGTCCTACTTACAATCTTCTTTTTTTAACCATTACATGTTTACAGCCATCTTTATTTTTTCCTTTTTCTTTAACCTGGTGCTTCCCACTCACAAGTATATCCATGTCATAATGTGCTTTCTGCCATAATTTTGCATTTTAGAGCACCACTATTCATTTAATCACACAGCTTTTTGGTTGGGAGAAGAGTAATCATCTTTTATTTTTAAAAGCATTTTAAAAACAAAGAGAGTGAACTGCCAGGGAAGTACTGGCAGATTTCCTTTACCATAACCAGGTCTCCTGGATCTCCTCACTGCTTTCTCGCTCCCACCACCATAATTACCATCAGTACTTGTATCCAAAGCATGGCAAGTTCTTGACAAACAAGGTGTAAGTAAGGTTCTCTGCCCTCAAGATACAGCTGTTTAAGGCCCCAATCTGATATACCACACATTCATTTTAAACCTGTAAGCAGTTCCCTTGACTTCCAAGTGTTTACTGTTGAGCAATTGAGTGGTCTGCTGGATCAAGTCCTAAGCAAGCTATGAGACAGAGAGGAAGCAGGCAGATAAAATAAGAAGCATCATGAATGACAAGTCAAAGTTTAGTAGATATATCAATTCACAATGTCCTGTTTGACTCAAAAAATATAATTAAAAAAAAAGAAACAGAAAAAGAAAAGGAATCGTTGAAGGAAATTATCTTGTTGGAGAGCGTTTGTGAGTTTTACAACCCAAATAAACCTCTGACATTGTGAACTGCTCAGTCCAGGGAACCTGTGACAACTGTGGATATGTTTTATGAAGCCATGCACACATTCCTAAAATAGAGTTCCATCAGCCCTTCAGGAATCATTACACCAGACACATCCTAAGCTTCAAAAAAGTTCACTGCAAACATGCAGTATCATAACATTGACCTGCTCTAGCCCAAGTCAGTTTGCTCTGAAAGACAAAAAAAGGGCCAAACAAAGAAACAGACTTATAAGCAAAATGAGAAGGCAAGTGAATTTTTACAACCAACAGCTGCCTCAAAAATAAAATTAGGAAAAAGCTCCATCTTAAACAATCAGTTCCATGGTCTCAAAAGAAGGCTAAAAGGCTGAATATAGGACCCTGAATTGCAAGCTATACTATTCCCATTCTGTCCTTTTTTCCCCCCTTAATTACTTCAATGTTTGGTAGAGTGAAGCAAATGAAAAAATACATCATTAGTCTTTTTTTAATCATTAGAAGAATAAAAAGCTATTGTTCATCCGATCTACAGACTGATGCAAGCATGGCAGCAGACACCAACCTAAAGAAACAAGAAAGAGATTAATAGAGTGAAATGCAGCAGAGTGATGAATGAGGTTTTGGTCAGTTTGTTCCACAGTTTTCCAAGTGCAAAATAAGGTCATCCATTTTGAACAATTAGACAACAATGGCTTTCAAGACACCAGGTAGATGAAAGCCTACATGATCTTCCTCAATGGGCTCATGACTTCAATGATCAAAGGGAAAGCCTGAGATAGCAAAAACTGCTTGTTCAGGGAACCAACCCAGCAAGCATCAAAACCAGCATCAATAATAAACAGAAAGGTGGTACTAATGGTAAACAGGGAAAAACTAAATTATGCAAAGGCTTTAAAAGGACAAGAGGTGTGAAGTCTGAAGTACAAAATGAGACGAAGTATGGACTTCAATTTGTATTTTTAAGTCGGAGTAAGAGAGTATGTAGGGGCAATCAAGACCTTATGTACAATCATAGGGCTTACACTGTATACAGAATGGATGGATGCATTGGGGTTGCTGGGGATGACTGTGAGAAAAAGGCTGATTAATTCACAGTGACAGGAAATTATGTAGGTGGTGACTTTAAGGTCAGAGCTTTAGGGGATCAGAAAGAAACAGCTATGCAAGCCAGTATGTAGAAAATCATCAGAATTTAGGAACAGCCTCTTTGAAAGGAAGAAGTTGAAAATGACGCTTGGATTACGTCCTTTAGTGATATGAAGAAAGTCTCTGCAATGGGAAGAGATTGAGTGTGATTCTGAACTATTTCTCACACTGATTTTGTCTGTGGATTGGTATTTTTCCAAGCATGAATAACTCTGTATAATACAGAAACAGATCAAGGCAACTGACAGTGGAAAACTTTCTTTGTGAAATTCAAACTAGGAAACTCATTAAAGTACAAGATATCACCTCCCCCTACAGTAGAGACTGACAGCATTCACTCATTCTTGCAACTGTAATAATGTCTCTTCTCTTCTTTATCCTTCTAATAAGCAGAACATAGATCATGGGGTCAAAAGTGGCAGAAAAATTTACATCACTGTCAGAAGGCTTTGCATACAGCCTACAACACTTTTAATTCTTCCCTCCTCCACAACTTCAATCTTAATCTACTAATTCCAGAGTAGCTCTGTGTGAAGCTCTCTAACCAGCAGCAGCATGATCTGTGGTTCAGTGCTACCCTTCTGGAACATTTGTACAGGTGAATGTACCTATAAAAGTAGGAGAAAAGCTTCACACAAGGATGACAAGAAGGAATCTACAGTTTAAAAAATCCATATATTTTCTGGCATGTATTTTGTGAGGGGTATGATTAAATATTCTATAAGCAATTAGTAAATTGTCAATAGAATTCAATAAATGTTGTTTAAAAAAAACTAATTATTTGTTACAATAACCACCAACTATTGCCATTTTGTTTGTGAAGGTTTGTAAACTACTTCCATTTGAGAAGTAATTGATTCCATTTTTATCATTTGCTCAAGTTTATGTGGTTGTTCACATCCAAAGAGATGATAACATCTATTTGCAGCAAATTATACATTAAATTCCTCATTCAAAAGCTGTAATGGAAAACAAAATGCTAATTTGTGCTGTAAACGGAAGTACAGATTCATAATCACTCATTGTTAACATTAGGAACTAAATTGCTCTTGCAAATAATAAAACGGGTTAAAAATGTGGAGAGCTTTTGCAAGCCAAAGTACCAGTGCCTCTTACTTGCTCGTGTGTTATATTACAAGTGATGAAACGAACCTTTCCTCTTCACGCCAGCACAAACCACCCCTTTCTGAGGCAAAGAATAATGGCCTTATGATTGCAGCATAAGGGTGCATGTCAGGTGACCTGTTCCATCCACAAGGCTCCAACCAGCTTCCCAAATAGAGGCTTCCATGCACTCTCTGCTAGACAAACTCGACTGGATGCAGGGCTGTCTACACAAGCAAGTACTGTAGGACAGAAAAACTTGAAGAGTCAGACAGCTGGTGCCTAGGATCTGAGATCTACACTACATGCTCTGCACCATGCACTTCAGGGTGTGGTTTGATTATTTAACTTCACCCTAGACCTGATCTCCTCTTATTAGCTAAGTATGAATTTGTAGGTCAAATGCACTAGGGGTACTCCTGGAATACATCTCACAGTCCGGCTTTATCCAAAAAGAATTCTGATCAATTGCAATGAGATCAGCCTACAACACTGACCAAAGAACAGCAGTGTTGGGATGAACACAGCACACTCCTGCCTTCAAGAAAAGTGCTAGCGTAGACACACCTCTCATCATTTTGGGTCACAGTGAGTTCACGTGGAACCGCAAATACCCAATTTCTCCTTCCAAAATTAGCACCAGTGTCACAAGTGCTATAACCAGAGCAAGGGTTGCTCTGCTATTAATCTCTCTTCACCTTAATTTTACCTTTAGAGAGGAGACAGTAACACACAGCTATGTAGCAGAAGGAGAATCTTAACTGTCACTTGTAGAGAACACAGAGCCTGAGACAAAAAATACTGTAGAATTATTTGGCTTCTGCTCTTCTCCGCAGTTTTACAGTCCTGTAAGTTTTAAACGTACAAGGAGTTTTGCTCACACAGCAAACAGACACATCATAGGAAATTAAAAAACCACTGACACATTAGGACTGTGCACCTGCTCTTCCACATTTCATTAAGCCTCTACACCTAAATGTACGTCAGGTTCTCTCCTATGTGCATCCGTTGTGCTGGTATCCCTCAGTGATACCTTCTGGTCATGGCGAGACAAACTGGATCACAAGCATCCACACCGCCTCAGGGAAAAAAAACATTAAAAAACCTATTAACTTTTGGTAAGTCAGATCAGATCATTATAATCTAAACTATAAGGGCCAGATAATATGTTTTAAAATATATATATATATTTGTGAATAAGCTGCCATTTGTTATCAAGCCTTTCCTGGCTTACATTGTATCCATGTAAAATAGCTGGCTTGCTAGCCTTTTTCAGTATTAAAATACTTTCATTAGTATTAAAAAAATGTAATTATGTTATCAAAAAATGAAAATTGCCTTTTAGGTGACCAAAAGAAAGTTCCACTTCTTCATGTAGTAAATCATTTTACTGCTGCCCTTTTATATTTAATACCCTTCTGCAGTACACATTTATCTCTACACTAGCAAAGTGTACTCATTGATTTCCTATGGTCTCTCTGGAAGAAGGTTCTGCTTCCCTGATGATGAGTACAAAGGGTGGATGACCCCATTCTCATTCCAATGCAAACCCTGCACTTTTACATTTCTGCTTAGACCACATGAACATTTGACCAGCTAAGAACTCCCTGCCCTCTTCCTTCAGAACACATTGCTAGAACTACTGACATTCTCTCCTGAACAAAACTGTATTTTTGAAAATCCCATCTTATATATAAAGCACTGAACTGCATTAGTTCATCACAGCCATAACTGTAACTCATGATCTGCACGAGTTTTTCCTTTAAAATAAGATACAACAATATCTTGCCCATTTTCTACATGTGCTTTAACTTGTGTTACTGTGCTCTACTGTGTAACTATGTAGTTGCTCTTCTCTGGGGCATGAGAAAATGGTTCATTCCCAATTTAAACAGTGGTTTTTTTGTTAGATGAACCTGCCATCAGGGCACACTTTTCAAAGCTACTGTGTTGGATAAGCAATTCAGGCATTAATCTCTGAAAGAAAGAGAATCATGTTTAACAACATTTTAATAAAGTCCATTACCTGTTTTTAATAAACTACATCTTTCTCATTATCCTATCATTTATCTTTTGCTGGGATGTCAAGAAAATAGGTGTCTTCAGTTTCACTTTCATTTTCACTGCTGTTTTTTCAGCTTTGTGCACCAAAACCCCTTGGACACAGGAAAACTACAAATCCAGGATTTGTTCTTTTTTAAAATTACGTAGTATTTTCTGTTAATATTGCATTTTTCTTAATTAATTTAGTTTTGACAGCCTTCTTTTAATTTGCACAGATGTTAAAGGCTCTGCTAAAATGTAACTGCAGTTGAATGATGGTATTATTCCATTGGTTTTCACCATCAAATAATGTACAACTATTGACTGAGTCTTTTTCCATTTAAGAGAAACATCTTCAAAAACCATAAAGTGCACTGTTCTATCTTGTACAGATTGGTATCTCTCATTCAACACTCTCATACAAGGCATACTCTGTTTATCTTACACACGTGCAGGGCATTAACACAAATTAACCTAGCATGTTTCCAAACCAGCATAGATTTTGTGTTCTACTACTCAAGTAACATTAAAGAAAAAAGAAAATCCAGAAAATCTTAAAACAAAAGTAAGTCCAAAAGTCTGTTTTGGTCCATTGCCCCTGAGAAGTGGCCACTGGTCGTATCCTAGATAAAAGAATAAAAATGCATAAAGCAATATACTACACTCAGTTCAGCTTCCCAAAAATACTGGCAGAAAGCTACACTAGGGCACTGCTGTCCTTGCCCATGTAAAGACAAAGAGGCAACCCACAAGGTTGGCTCTTAGCTTGGTCTTTCACTGACTTACCCATAGAACACATTCTGTCCAAGCATGTTGTATAATGTACTGCTATGTTTGAAAACACAGGACAAAGAAAATAGTGCCAGTTACTATGTCCACAGCTGAGAGTTGCAGGGAAAAATCTCGGAAATAATGGCATCAATCAGGCAGCATACTCTTCATTTTACTTCTATACTGCAAGGATTTTGAGGTCAAATTTAAATAAGTATCCAGATTTATGTGTTAGTCACAGGATTTCATTCACGAACTACGTTTCAAATTATTTTCAAGCACTTCCTAACCACATAGATTAGTAACACAACAACATATCCAAATCTGAACTGGAGAATGAAAAATAATTAGTACTAATTATGCTGCCAGTTCAGCATAGAAAGGTTATGCCGAAAAGTATTACTGCTCTTGCAAGGCTGAACACCCCATTGCAGTACTGAGATTTAGCTGTTCTTTACTCATGACTACTAATTATGAAACAGATGTAAAGAGAATTTCCAGAAGATACATTCAGGAAGGTTCCGGCAAAAATAAAGAACCAGGAGTAGAGTGACAGTTTAAAAATGAAGAATACAGAATAAATCAACCGGAAAACCGATGGATATTGCTTCACCTCAGTTTTATACACACTGGCAAGGCAACACAGGTAAGTTTATGCAACCACAGTTCAAAGTTTTCAGTATTTAAGTCTGTCAGTTTGACTAAGCTGGAATTCAGCGCAATAGTTAAGTCCCTGTATCACAATAACTATAAAAAAAAAACCACGGCCAGCTTCAAGAGAACACTCAATCTTTTTGAAGTTATCCTTAGTAATGTGAAGTCTTATTTGTAACTAATATGGAGCCTTATATTCTGGATGAGTATCTAAGAAATTGATTCAAAACAGACTTTCATAAAGTTTCTAGACATCATTTCTCCAATACAAGCTTTTTTGTGATGCACTTTGAAATTGAATATGCAATGGAAAAAGCTCCTTCCAAGAATATTACCAACAAATCTCACATATAAGCTTGTGCTTAAAAACGAACTGCAATAATGCACCAAAAATATAAAGGTTGAAACACATCTCTCAAACTCCCTGAATTATAAAGCAAACATCATATCTCTCCTTTCACAGCTGCCAGACAGTATATTATGCTTCTAGAAGTCACTGTTCTCTTTAACCTGACTTGTTCCATTGAGTCGTATTTTGATTACTTGTACTCTCATTAAAGCCTCGAGATGCCAGGAAAAGATTCTTTTAGTAAGCTAGGGCTGAGCCGCTATTGATATTATACAAGGGATCCTTTTACCTCACGTAAGACGTTGAGAGTGCATCATATTGATTTGGAATAAAAAAAACTGTTTTTCCAGTAGTCAACCCACCTTCTCATCTCAGCACTTTTTTAAAAAGTTTTTCTGTTTGCTGTTTTGTTTTAAACAAAACAAATTCTATTTCAGATATGTTGCTAAATTTAGCAAGAAGAAATGGTTTGCAAGCTTTTTTTTTTTTTTTTTTTACACAATTCAGGTAAAAACAAACAAACACGAATATGGCTGACAGTCAAGTCTGAGCCAAATCTGCCTTTTTAAGTGCTAAAATTTGTAAGAAAAATCTATTTGCAGCAAAATCCCATATTCATTTTGATTTCATATTCAGACTAACATCTACCGCTAATCCTCAGCTGATGAATTTGACTGATATAAATGGTAACGTAATACGCAAAAGATGAAAATAGAAAGGAGCCTTGAGCACCAGAAAGAATATGTGTCTTAAAAATTCTTCTCATCTTCACCCTGGAAGCTCTTGCAAGCTCATCTGTTCGTCCGTTGTAATGCTATGTAATGATTACACCTTCTCCTTCGGAACACCTTTCCTAATCATGCATATTTAATTCAACTTTGTGTATATATCCTACAGTTTATATAGTCCTGCTATAAATAGACCTTCTGCATTCTGAATTATCTCCCGCGTTTTCCCTCAGATACAGTTCAACACTGGTATTTAGAACAGATCAACTCTGGATTTGCCAGCAATTCTTCCTGCTTCCATTGTGATACGGCTTGCTCTCCTGAAAGGGGATGTAAGGGAACCTATCATTTCACAATGACATTCTTTCACCGAACTGTTTCGCTACAGAATGAAACTAACTTTAGATAAAGGAGCTGGTTTAAACCTGATTTTATTGTCTGCGTTCCTAAGCATTTTCCCCCTCTGATGGTTTCAAAGGAGTCTTCCCTGTGACTGCCTGCCTTTTATACCAGGCACGAGCCCTTCTTAAATCCCAGTGACTTGCATGGGCTCGCATTTAGCAGGACGAGAATGCACGTTCTGTGCTCGTATAAGCACACTGGCAGCGGTGTGTGCCCCCGGTACGTGCAGAGGAACACACACCCGAGCGGGCTCGGGAGCACCGGCCACCACGAGCCACTGCGAGCGGCGAGCTCGGCACCAACTCCCGCCGAGCCGAGCGCCGGGGCCCGGGGTCCGAGCGGCAGCTCCGGCCGCGCCCTCCCGGCCCCGGCACGGACGGGCCGAGCGCTGCTGTCCCCGCGGGGCTACCAGAGGAGCTCCGGATGGCTTCGCCGAGCCAGAGGGGCTCCGGCGCGCCCGGGAGACGGCGTTTCAGCGCTGGCTCTGATGCGTGTCTGGTGCCCATGCGAGCCCCCCTCTCGTCGGCGCACGCCAGCCTGACTTGTTCCCCGCCGGGAAGGCTCTCCCGGCCGGGGCGGCACACCCGGCAGGCAGCTGTGCCCTGTCGCGATGGGCCCGGCGGGAGTCCGCTCGCACCCGGGACACAGAGATTCGTATTTATTTATTTATTCGGCTGCCTCGGACGAGCAGGCTGTCAGGGCTCTGGAGCCCCACCGCGCCCGGGCTCGCCGGCCGGCCGCTGCCGAAGGGCGGCCCCGATCCTCGCCGCTCGGCGTTCGCAACTCCTGAAGCGGGGAAGTGCGCGCGGCTTCTCCCTGCCTCGCCGCGAGGTGTAACCTCAGGTGTCAACTGCTAGTTTGGGGGGGGTTCAGTCTCCTGGAAATTGGGGTCGTAGGACTGCACGTTCTCCCCTGAGCTCAGCGGGCTCTGTACCCCGCAGGGAGGCAGCGGGGAGGTGACCCCCCCGTCCCCCGGCGGGCACCACTGCCCGCACAGCCCGGGGCGCCTCTCGTCCGCTCTGCGGCCCGCTTCCATCCGCTGCCCAACTTTTCCTGTCACGCCAGCGCCAGAAAACCCCTTCCCCACGCACGCACGCACACACACCGGTGTAGTTTATAAATGACAGTTGCCTGTAGACTTTCACCAGACAAGCAGCGGGGGCAGCAGACTACAACAGTTATTTAATTAAAGGCGCTTCGGAGGCTCCCAGAATAGCTCTCTACCTCTGAGGCGCGATTTCTGGTTTCCCCCCGCTCTCCCCCACCGCCTCGCCAGCCGCTCCCCGCTGCACGAGCCCCGGCGCGGGCGGGAGGGACGGAGCCGGCCGGCGTTACCCGGCTGCGCGCTCCGCATTGCACAGTCATCAAAGTTAAGTGCGCGGAGGGGGGACCGGGGGTGAATCACTGGGAGAGATGGGGGAGCCGAACTATTTCCACCTAGGCATGATCCGAAATTACGGATCTGAATGCGTGTGCAGCCATTTCTGAGGGAGGAGGAAGCGGGTGCGGGGGGGTTCCCTCTCGCACGCAGCCTGTCATTCGTACCCTGCTCCCCCCGCCCCGCAAACTCGCCCGGATGCCTCAGCGCGGTCCCTCAGTGCAGCCGAGGGCAGGCTCGGGGCACTCCAATGGAGTTGCCCGGCGGAGCCCCGAGTTGCTCCCGGGCAACACACAGCCCTCCGAGGGCTACGGCTCTGGTTCCTTAGTGCTCCTCGCGCTCCTCTTCCTCACGGGAGGGGCGGGGGCGGATGGAAGGGGGCTGAAAGGCATACGGGAAGAAGCTCTTTTCTCTCATTTTTTTTCTTCGGTCGATTTAACCCCCCCACCCGCAACACACAAACGCGCTGAACAGAAACACTTCCAGACCCTTCCTGCACACACTGGCACCACCTTCGTTCTCCCCCGAGGAGCCGGGCGGGCGCAGCGGCGGCGAGCGCGCAGCACCGGCCCCCTCTTACCTGGTTGTAGGAGGTCTCCCAGGAGGAGGTGTAGTTGTAAAAGAAGGAGGAGAAGCAAGCGTCTTCCGACAGCCCGCAGCCAGCCATCCTCTGGGCGCAAAACCTCTTCGGGAAGGCAGGAGCAGCCCTCGCAAACTCTTGCCTCTTGCGCGGTCGCTGCCGCCGCCGGCGCTGCCCCCGCCGAGTGGTGCCGACGGCTTCGCGCTGGCGGCGGCCGGCGCGGTGCGTGCGGGTGAGCGGGGCTGGCTGGCTGGCTGGCTGGCTGGCTGGCTGGCTAGATGGATGGATGGATGGATGGATGGGCGGGTGGTGTAGGGATGGAGGCGCGGGTACCGCGTGTGTCTGAGTGTGAGCGCGGCCGTTCGCGGCGGCACCGAGGGGCCGGGGCCGGTCACGTGCGCGCGCTCACTCCGCCGCCGCCGCCGCCGGGGACGGGCCGCGCTACAGACCCCGGCACTGGATTACCAGCGCCGGGCGCCCTCGCCATGCCCGCCCGCCCGCCCGTCCCCGCTCGACAGCGCAGCCCCTGCGCACGGGAACGAGGAAGCGCCTGCGGAACCTGCGGCCGCACCGCGGCGGGGAAGGAGCGGGCAAGTGGCGACGCGCGTCCTCCCCCGCCGCGCCGGGGCAGCGCCGCCGCGGGCGGGCCCGCCCTCCCGGCCGCGGCCCGGCCTCCGCGCCCCGCCCCGCGCCCGGCCCCGCCGCGCCGCGCAGCCCCGCGCCGGGAAAGTTGTCGCTCGGTTGGCAGCACGGGCTCGACCCCGGCGCCGCAGCCCGGCCGCCGGCGCCCGAGAGGAAGGGGGCGAGAAAGCCGACGGGAAACTTCTCAAGAGCCGTCCTGACAGGTGCGATTTCCGCTGATTCCTCCTTTGTGGAGGGGAGTGTTTGCCTCAGCACCCGTTTGCAAGGAGAGGGAGAAAAGCGGATTTTTTCTTTTTTCTTTTTTTTTTAGCCTATCGCTGATGACAGGAGCAGCCCCGGGACTGCTCCCGCCGCGGCCCCGCACCGGCACCCCGGGGCGCAGGGGACCCTCCCGCCCTGAGGAAAGGTAACGCTGACGGCCAGAAAGCCGTCGCCAGATTGCTGATCGGACACGGCGAGGTCGTACAAAATCATGATCTTAAAGTATTTTCCGGGAAATTAGCGGAAATAGATCGGATTACATTGACTCCGCTCCTTGAGTATGCGTTATCCTGCTTGCAGACCCAGTACCTCGAGCACGGTCCTCTGACAAGGGGAACATTGTCCTCATCAGCTAACACTGATATCACGAAACTCAGCTAATTGTAAATGTCAAATGGGTTTTTTTAAAATGTAAACGTAAGTGGGTTTTTTTTTCCAGTATTTTGTTTCATATAAAAATACATGGTTTTAACTTTTAAAAATACTGTGTTTGCTTCCAAAGTTCAGCTGGGAGGGAGGGTAGTTTTTTGAGCACCAACCAGTAGTCATAACAATCCACAGCCACAATAGAAAAGACTAGACACAGTTTTGTGGCATAATTGATCAGAAGCCCAACCCTGCTGAAACTCCTCACTTCCCCTCACCTGACATTCCAAGGAAGAAAACACCATTTAGTAACACTCATGGAATCTTTTGGCCATTCCATTTGTTGAGAAAACAGCTAGGGCATGAGTATGGGAAGTATGGAATCCCGTGAAACACACGAGGTTTCTCTTTTGCTCCTCATCCCACCTCACTCAGCTTTTCTACGTGAGTTGACTTTGTCCAAAAGAAGGCTAGCCAAGAATTCATAACCCAGAGGCACATTTGTGCCAGGCAGCTCTGTCCCAAATGAGGTCAAAGAGCCTTTCATCTTGCCTTAAACCAGGTAAAAATACAGCATGAAGATTCCCAGTAATAAAATGTGGAAAGCACATCCAAAACAAGGTGTTTGCTATGTTCACAGTATCTTTCTCAGATTGCTCCAGTATTTGCTTTCATCCTGTTTAGGCTCCTCATCAGTCATCCACAAAGCTCACATCGCTTAAGAAGTTACTTCAGCTTTTCAGACAGCAACAATTAAGGCAAAAAATTCCTTGCCACTCACCATCATTCTTGAATTTCCCTTTGTCTGAGGGGTCAGTGTTCAAAGCATCTCACTTCTAAAATTTTAAGCAATTTCACATTCCATGTTTCATCTTCGTATTAAGTCTTAGTGCATTCTATTCTGACTCTGTACTCCAGCACAGCCTGACCTCTGAGCTATTTATTCTATTCAGGAAAATTTTGCACTTCTCCCCCAGTATCTGATGTATTTATACACTTCAGTAGGTAGCATTTTACCCTACTTCCCTCTCCTCTAGTGACAGATATTCTGCCTCTCCCATGCCATGTTCTTTCAAACTCTTAAAAACAGATTATGGGTTGTTAACTGTTTGGGATTTTTTTCTTATCTTTTTCCTTCAAACATTGTTCTTCACCTCGCTGTTAACCATTTGGTCCAGCTCAAAATCTCTTCATTTGAATTTCAGAGAGTTCCTCTGGGAGATCATTGCTGGTAGGAGGTTAAGCTTAATTGCACAGCGATCAGTTACCAGTGGAGATCTGGTTGTAGTCTTTGCTGGTGGCTGTGAACTACTCGGAACCTATTCAAGGCCTCAGAGTGCAGTTCTGCTGGCAGCAAAACAAGATCTGAAAACTTACAGCCTTATGTGTTGCTCCTCCAGACGATTTTGTAGTGTTTTCAGTCAACTAGCCATTACTGAAATGGCCAATAATCTCTTTGTTTATTGTCTGAGTTAGCTCACTAACATCATTGTCACCGTGATGGTGGTGGAGTAAAAAAACTGTATGCTACTGCTATTACACACTAGAAGTGTGTAAGCAAACATAATAAAATCCACAAATAGCTCTTGTCTAATATCCCATCCCAGTCCACTAACAGCTCCTAGAAACAGCTAACATAGAAAAGATGGTAAAAGTGTAGTCAGTTCTGTAGACAGGAAGAAGTGGAGATAAACTCTTGTAAAGAACTTGGAAAAGTGGATTGGTGAGGGATGGAGGAAACAGCAAAAAGCCATTAAATGTTTGAATAACAAAAATAATCTCAGGATAAACATTAATACTCCATCAGTGCTGAAAAAAAAAGGCCTAGTGCAGATGGAACAGAGAAAAATCACTCAAGTATCTTCAGAAATGCATAATACTGTGCAGTTACAATGTGCCAGGGTACTAAAGACTGTCAAAGCAGCTAGAAAAGCATCTTATTAAATACAATCTTTTGTACTTAATACAAATTTAATTTGCTCTTTGCTTCCGTGTTTTCACCTTAAAGATGTTCAAAGTCTAATAAGCTAGAAACTTTTCTTGGAGGAGTAGGAGAGGGGTGGAATTTATCCCCAAAGCAGACAAGTTTTGCAGGTAAAAAAGTGAGTCAGGATGGAACTTTTAAATTACACTGATGTTGCCTTCTCACAGACAGCAAGAGGCTGATGCACTGTGCTGGGTTTGGCTGGGATACAGTTATTTTTCTTTGCAGTAGCTGATGTGGGACTGTAGTTTGGATTTTTGCTGAAAACTGTTCATAACACAGGGATGTTTGTGTTACTGCTGAGCAGGGCTGATATGGCATCAAGGTTTCTCTTCTGCTCCTCATCCCACCCCACCAGTGAAGAGGCTGGGGGTGCACAGTGAGTTGGGAGGGGACACAGCCAGCACAGCTGGCCCCAACTGACCCAAGGGATATTCCATACCCTGTGGCATCGTGCTCAGCATATACAGCTGGGGGAGAAAAAAGGAGAGACATTTTGAGTGATGGTGTTTGTCCTCCCAAGTCACCCTTCTGTGTGATGGAGTCCTGCTCTCCTGGGGATGGCTGGACACCTGCCTGCCCATGGGAAGAGGTGAGTTAATTCCTTCTTTTGCTTTGGCTGTACACATGGCTTTTGCTCTGTCTGTTAAACTGTCTTGATCTCAGCACATGGGTTTTCTCACTTTCATGATTCTCTCCCCCATCCCACTGGAGGTGGGGAGGGAGCAAGTGGCTGTGTGGGCCTTTGTTGCTGGCTGGGGTTAGACCATGAAATGCACCAAGACACGACTGAGGCCATTTATTGAGACAGTAAATAGATCTGGTATCACCAAGTGCCAGGTTTTGTCAGAGACCTCCCAAAGAGGAAACTAGTATCTCGTTGTTACAGGCAAAAGCCAGAGCATCTTCCTTTTTTTTTTATGCAGAGTGATCTCTTTAGAAATTTAAGAGCAAGGAAGGCTTCTAGAGGTCTTTGGTTTGAGAAGCATATGGAGAATTTGAGATCGAAAAGCCATTCCTGTGCAACTTATACATTCCATGTAAGAAGACAGATTATCTGAACAATCCCAAGGAATCAGGGTTCAACTCAGCTGTAGCCACTCAATTAAGATTCTGTAACAGAAGGTTATGACTTCATGACTGTACACTTTGTTTAGGTAGCTTAGTGTCCCTCCAGTAGTCAGTGTAGCATCTAAACTGAGTGCTGTGTTCCCCACATTTTTAAAGCTTGTGATAAAAAAAAAAAAAAACCATTTTGAGGTATTTGAGAACTATTCTTTTATTCACTATTGTCACTTTTGTTAGCAGATGTGTAATTTTACCTGTAATTTTCCCCTTCTCAAAGGGGAAGTCTACAATATCAGATACTCTAAAATAAAGTTAGAAGCTGTCCATCTATCTTAGTTGCAGGTAAAAGAAAAAGGGAAAAAAGAAAAGACTTTCTTCTTAGCCTGTTCGTAAGTGCATAAAAAGTCAATTAAGACAGTCCATAAAAATTGAAGAGGAAAGGCTTTAGAAGTCCACTGATAGGTTTTCTATTAGGCTAATACCTTAAAGCTTCCTTTAGCACTTTCCAACAAATGATTTTATTTGGCTTTATGAACACCTCTGGAGCTAGGTATTACATCTTTTTATTATTTGAAGAGATCAAGAAGGAAGTACCAGACCCTTGGAAAAGTCAAGCAACATTGTTAGACAATGTTTATAAAAGCAATTAGCCCCAGAGGAGTAAAAGCCTACTTAAAGCAAAAATAAGTAGAGATTTCAGAGTGTTTAGGTGTCTATTTAACTTTAAATTAAGTCATGTCTTTAATACAAAAATGTAAGATAAAGCATAACTGAGAATCAAACTACAAGTGGATGAGTACACAGCAACCATGTCACCTCTAAAACATCTTTTCAGTATTCTTTTTTCCACTGGCTTCTCACAGCATTCTAGATAAAATCCAAATAGCTTTGTTCATGTTAACATGGCTACACAGCCCAGTTCCAAGCTACGTTAGAGACCTGGAGTTTAGAACAGCTTCTGCACATTGGATTCAGCAGCCTCAACCACAAAGCTGTAGGTGCAGATTTTCCAATATTAGGATAACAGCTCAAGATTATTCAAAATACAGCTTTTCTAAAGTATCCTAGGACACCACTCCCAAACTTCAGCTACATGATACCATTAAAAAATACTTGTGGTTACTGTGCAAACAGGTTATACCGTTGTTTCAGAAAGTTCAGTTACTCCAAAGAAGTAACTGGCACTGGCTTTGGTACTACTGGTCTCCAATCCTAGAGCTGAGTTCAGGCCATAACTTTTGAAGAAGAAAATCAAGGCCTGGAATGCAACTCATTTTTTAAGTTTGCTAGATACTGAAGATTGCATAAGCTGTTGTGCTTCGTCCAAAAGCTAAAAAAATAATTGAAGCTAGATTACTGGTAAGATAGGATAGCAGCTCCAAGGAAAAAGAAAGACATTAAAAAGTACTTGTTTTTTTTCAGTGCTGCTACATAAGACCCATCAGAAATGAGTAACAAGGTTCTCTAAAGCCATCTAAATGCAAAGATCAATCAAAAAAACACAACTGCCAAGAAAACAGTACATTTCTCAAAATGTTTTGATCTCACCATCACTATTTGCTTTGCCTGAGTTCAGATTCAGTTGCTTGTCTGTTCATCCATGAGCTAATTCCATCTAAGCATTGGGTCATCCTGATAATTGAAGTTACATGAAAAAGTCAACTGAATGAAGTAAAGCTGATTATTCAAAAAGGAAGGGGAAAAAACTGACAGGAGTTTTAAAGCTAGATTACATGAATTTTGCTCATCTCAAAAATGCAGGAAATTATTTTCCTAGAATTCTGCAAGATCAAGTGTGCCACTGATTAAAACTTTGTCTACTGAAGTGGAAGAGCAGAACACTGATGAGTTTGATTGTCCTGCAAGCAAGATATTTTCAATGAGACTGTTAACAAAATGAAGCCACTAAGATAATTTAATTCCTAGTTCAGGCCTTCCAGCAGCTTTTCAACATGAGTAATCTCCATCAGTTCAATACCCCCAAAATTATAAATAACTACCAGTGAATACATGCCATTCAAATGTCAGCAGGCATGAACTTATGAGGTAGTTGATAACTTTTATAGCCTCACCACCAATTAACAATGTAAATAAATTGCTACAGCCCTATCAGATTATAATTTCCCCAAAATAACATTCCTGTGATTATGTTTGCATGATTATAGTTATGAAGTAACTAATCAGAGCTGGGGGGAGAACCCCAGAATAACCCAAATGAGCAGGAATCAAGATGGTTGGCCCATCATGAGTCCCTGTCTCTAGTGTAAGTATCTTTACCTCCAAGAACCACCCCCAGCTATTCTGCCAGCTTCTGAGTACGCCTGGCTCATTAGCAAAGTACTGAGTATGAAAAAGGAGTGGACTCAGCATTATTTTATTGGTCACAGTGAAGATGTTGTCTAAGGATGAATGCACTGAAGGGTGTGAGATCTCCTCAACGCTCAGATAATGAAAAAGGCAGGAGGCTAACTTAATTCAGCACATTATTCAAAGCTCATTGATACAGCAGTGGCATCTTCCCATCATAAACTATATTACGAATTCAAACAATATTTAGCTCCTCCTTTGGCACTCTAAGTTGTATCACATGGGAAGGAACGTGGAGGAGGGAGGAAGACCGACTCCCAGCCACATGTGGTAGAACTTGGGGAAATTGCATAAAACTGTCTTTTGCACAATCCCAAGAAAAGCTTTGATCAATACAGAACTTTTACACAAGAAATACCACAAAGAGGCAGCAAAGCTTCAGAAATAATTGATAGATATTTCAAAGGGTTTTGACAGAACACTAAGTTTAGATTTCTTCAGTGACATCATATTCAAGCCAATTAAGAAAAACAAACCTTGTTAGGAGAAAACCTAGTCACACATTTGTACCAGAAATGTAAGCCTATGTCCTTTTCATTACATATTGGCCAAAGCTAAGGGAAAGTATAAACTATTTTTCTCAAAGCAGGTTTTTTAATGTTTACATTTTTTAGGTAGTAAGAACAGAGAATTGCTGTTGACTTTGTTCCTCATTTAGGAAGATCTATTCTGAGTCTACAAAACCCAGCAGTCATAGAGTTGTTTTTGTGACCAAATTAGTTTGCTAAAAATAAAAGCAAATTAATTTCTCAGACCTCACTGTACCTAATGAGAGATTTAAACATTAGTCTCATATCAAGCCATTAGACTACGAACATTTGGATCCTTAACTTTACTTGCAAAAATAATGTCCATTAGACACAATTACTTTGTGAAGAACAAATGTGATTATGAATGAGATCTCCAGGTGAGATTTTCCTATTCACTTTTCCTTCCATAATTCTCCTCCAGAAACAAGCAGGGTTTCTGTAGGCTGCAGAAGAGTCAGAACCACCATGCTACTCTTCAACCTTGTATTTGACAAGGCTTGAGAATGTAGAGAACAGACATTTGGACAGTGTTTGGATTTACATAGCAGCAAGTCCAGCAAGGAGCTTGAGAGCAAAAACACTTTAACACTGGTTTGCTTACAAGGAGGAACTGTTCATTGTCCATAAATTTACAGACTATTAAATGTCAGTTTTCAACAACCAGGGTACATATTGTGAACATCAAGACTGGAATTTTAAATTCTTGTCAATTCTTATATTTGATTTCTGCTCTTAATCAAATTATTTGTTTAAAGTATGTAGAAGTAGCAGTTATTTGAGTTTACTTCCATTATATTATATAACCAGTAACACAGTGGAACAAAGCTGTCAATACACTCTTGGACAGCTGCTTAAGAGAAACATGTTGTGGCTCATGCTGCTTCAAACCTGCTGCTGCACAAATTTTAAGCTTTTCTGTACAAATTTTAAGTCTTTCAGGAAGGGTTCAAAGGGCATTGATTTCTTTAAAAGAATGATACTATCCCTGTCACAGTAAAAGCTTATCAGTTGCTTGTTATTCAACATGCAAAATGAAACAACCTCAAAGATACCATTCTAAGGTTTGAAAGGTCAAATTAAATCTGTGAGTCTTTAAAGTAGTACACAAATTTTGATAGCAAACACTAGCATCTTTATAAAGCTGAAAAGGTTGATATTTTAGAGGTTAAAACTAATATAAGTAGAAGTGGTTTGACTGCACAGCTGAATATTTAAATAGACAAAGCATTCAGGAAATAAATACACCCACCAGCAGCCCTCCACTCAATGGAGCCCAGTAAGAGCTGATGCTCTAAGTGTTTATTGTTTATGCTGCTGGAAGCAATGAGGCTGGGAACATTAATGGAATAGGCTCACAAAATAAACACTGAATTCAAATGGAAGGCAAGAGGCCTACTTTAGCTAAAGGAATAAGACCAACCCAAAATAACATGTTTAAAGCCACAAGAAATATTTATTATCAGCATTAATTTGTGCTGGTTTATTTTTCTATACAACAAAACTACTGCATAGCTTTCACAGCTGGAAGAACCACTCAGAACTGAGATGTACACAAATGAAAATTATTTTATCATCTGTCCAACGTACATTCAGTGTTCCTGAGAAACCACTATATTCGAGTTGAAACTGCAAGATCAAACACCTACAATCAGCAGAACTAGTCTTGTTATCGCTTCTACAGGAATATTACTTCACTGTTGTTACCATATTTAGTTTAATCCCTTGATAGTGGAAGCTTGGATCTCCTTGATGCCAACCACTTATCTCAAACGCATCAGTGCCAATTAAGAAGCAGCCCAAGCTTGTAATTTGTGAAAGGAAAAGTGAAGAGAGGGGCAAATGCTCTCATAATGGTTTCATTCTGGTTTTAAAGCTGCCTGTTTTAAGCTTAAAAATATGAGATATTTGTATTACTGGGAACCAATGCCCAATTCCAGGAATAGTTCCAGGAAGCATACATACCCCAAAACAAAGCCACCAGTGTCAGAGGTACTAGTAGAAAAATGAACTAATCTGACCAAGTAGATCATTTTTCCCTCTGCTTCACATAAATCTAATGTCACATACATAGTCATGAAGTTAAATTTAGGTCAATAAACTACCAGAGTAAGTGAAATAATTTTGAAAGGTCAACAGACTACCAGAGTAAGATTATACTTCTAATAGTAAAATATGTTTATTATTAAAACCCTCAGCTGTTCTAAAACCAAGATAAATGTCTACTCTTCATGAACTACAGTTAATGAGTAAATTTGTGTACTTTAGAATATAACTCTGCTTTCTACTGTCATGGTGCACTATGGCTTTTTATTGCTATACATTATCAGAAATTAACTAGAGCAATCTGATTACAAATTAATAATGGTAGCTGGACTGGATAGAAAGAAAACTCTTTGCCTTTTGACTTCTGCTATGGTATCTTGTCAAATGAAACCACGACAATAGGGAAAGCCAATGTCAGCACGTTTTCTTTAAGCTGCATTTCTTATGGCAAATAATGAGCAGTTTCCAGTATGCACTGTGTAGCAATGCAGGCTGCAAGTTACACATCACAAACCAATACTGTGTTACAAGCCCTGATTCAAAAAGGGAGGTGGTGATCAGACAGAACTGACCAAAGTGACACAGAACACACCAACCCAGGCTGGCCCACGCCAGCTGCTCTCTACCTTCCATGAATGGGCACAGGTACAAAGAATGAAGACATTCCTCTGAACCCTAAAGGAATGTCAGCATCTGTCTTTAGCACCACAGTACAAAAAGATCTCCCAAAAGCAAGAACTCAGGGGCTTTTATGACATCAGAACATGGCAAAGCATGGAGTCACCATTTATTCTATTCCCTGACAAAAATTCTAAGTGCTAAACACAGTATTAACTGGTCACTTCTTTGTATCTCCATAATGAAGATACATACCACGTATACTTAGCCATTAGTAACTACTTCTGTGTCTAACAAACCTAAATACAGTTATTACCTCACACTGATACTAGCCCTTTACTGCTCTGAGGTATTACACAGCAGCACAATTAAGATGGAAGACTTCCTCTTTTCAAAAAATATACTCCTTTCACTTAAGTTTTCACTGTTTTCCTGTCATCTAATCCATATTCTGTATTTTTAAAAGTACCACACTATAAACAGTTTATTATATACAAACCAAGTATTTTCAAAAAACATCAGAATGTCTCTGATAAAAAGATCACTCTAAGTAAACAACACACCACTTTTCCTTTTAGATTGTTCCAAAGCAGATAACCAGTTAATCCTAAGGAGCAGCTCCTCTCTCTACCAGAACACAGGTACAGCCTTGGCTAGCAGTCTGAAGACAAGTGGCTTCAGTAAGGCAGGGAACACAGCAGAACAGAAAACGCTGCAGCTGCTGGGGGCAGCTCTGTACTTTATTTGGGAATGCTTGCTCCACAGACCAATAGAAAGAGCCCCAGTGTCTTGTAGTCTGTTGTGGCTTTTCACGGAACAAAACAGAAACTGAATTTCTATTTGACACCAGCAAACTCTTGAATTCCAATTCTTCCCTTTATTTACTGCATTCTGCATAAGTATATAAGCAGCCAGAGCTCTGAGTATTTTTAACCTGTTTTAAGAGGGAGGCAGTAATCTCCCTATGCCCATAGATAAAGCAGTATAATTCCTATGCCTCCTTTTGTTTCTCCTTTTTTTTTTCCAAAAAAGGTAATCTTTTTTGACATTTTTCCCACCAGAAAAAAGGGAACAAGGTTTTACACTGAACTTACAAAAACCCAGAGCTACTCTCAACCCCAAGTTCCTCTGCATGCATCCACTGTATCCCTGAGACAGCAGTAGCTAAGGAGGTGGCTCCTGATAGTTTCCCTGTAGGAGTCAGGAAACATCTTACTTCAAGAAGCCCTCCTGTCCCTGTCATTACTCCTTCAGAGTCAGATAGTGAATCCTTAGGCACCTGGCTCCCCTCCCATTGCTATTTGGCTCTAAAATGACATCAAAAGTGAGATTTGCAGTAACTCTAAGGTATCCACAGTGATTTAAGTACATCTGTGTTTCTGCCCTGAATCCTTGAATGGCCTCAGTTGAGATCAGTACTGGGCAGAGAACAGACTGCACAAAGCCATTCTGACCCCAGGACCATTCTCCACTACTCAGTTCTTAGCAAAGGAATAATTCCATACACAGCACACAGAGTCCCCTGTAAGAAAAGGCTTTAGTCCTAAACTCAAGTATTGCAAGTGCTTTGTCGGTTCTTCAATAAAGGGGGGAGGGTTTCAGGAATACATGAGTGTCATGCAAGTATCAAATGCAGTAGGTTGCCCAGGTGTCAAGGCTTCCACATCTTCCTAAAGCACTATCCCCCAAATTCTATCAGCATCCCAGCAGGAACGTTGTTTCCCAGTGCTCACAGGAGGGGTGGGGGCACCCGGCCTGCTTTGTCCCCAGTGACAGCAGGGACACCACCAGCCTCCAATTAAGCCCAGGTGTCACCAGCTTAATTGGAAGGTGGCAGGGCTGCACAGCTGTCAGAGGACATGAGTTTGACCAGTAGTATTTGCACTGCTTGGTAGCAAAGGCAGAGCAGAGTAAAAGAGCTGGTCAGCTGTCACAGCCCAAGCTGAGTTTGTGAGTATGACAATTCAAGGGAAAAGAAAATCACCAAAAACAAGCCAAAGTCTTTCCTGTGTCAAGTTCCACTCACAGCCATATAGCCATCTGCTCCCCCATCCCCAAGGACCCAAGCTACAACAGCTGATGCCAGCTGGTTCTGGGGTCCCTGAGGTGTTTCATGCGGAGAACTGCCTGTGGCCCTTGCCAGACCTAGGGGAAGTCATGCAGAAGGTGGGTCTACACTGTTCAGCTAAAGGGTGCACACAAATACTAGAACAATTCTTACCTGGGGAGCAGCCAGTTTTCAGCATTGCACAAAGCAGCCCCCTTCTGCTCACCACACAGAGGATAAGCAAATGATCAAGAAACCACATATATCCAGCCTGAGTCATCCTAGAGCAGCCATTTGCAAAACCAATATTTGCCTGTTCAGGAGTACCAGTTTGAAATCCAATACTAGTTGCTGAAGAAGTTCTGAATCCCTGTTTTATTTAAAACCTATTCTAACTGCAGTCAGAAAACACAATAGAGTTTGACATTTTATGCAGAGTGAAGCTCTTTCCTTTCTTCCTACTGAAAATGGTTTGGTAGGGTAGGAAAGTCCAGACTCATCTTATACCCCCCCCCTGACTTAGCAAACCCGAGACAGACTCCTAAGTGCCACTGCATATTATAAGTCCACTCAAATGTTAATCTTCTGACATTTTTATCTTCACTATTTCAGTTGCTAACAAAGTTCTCAAAACTTCCCTACTCCGCACCATATAAGCAGGAATTAAGGAAATTTGGAACTGGAAGAAAATCCTCAAATTATTCCAAGTAATATATAGCCCACTGCTATGATTCAAATAGGAAAGGATACCCCAAACATCAGTGCTTAAAATTAGTCTGAGGTTAATTACCAGCTCTGCAAATGTAACCTATTTTTGTTTCAGCATTACAGCACGACAGCAGCACAGCCCTCTTCCAAAGGGAACCAACAAGAGCTGATCCAGCTGCTCTTTGCCAGAAGGACCAAAGAAAGCTCAGTGTATTCCAGGGGGAGGGAAAAAACAGAAATCTGATTAAACCACTGAATGGACTGGGTTCAACCAGACCTTAAAGGTCATCTAGTTCCAACCCTCCTGCCATGGGCAAGGACAGCTTCCACTAGACCAGGCTACTCAAAGCCCCATCCCATTTGACCTGGAACTCTCTAGGGATTGGGCACCCATAACTTTCCTGGACAATCTGCTGCAGTGCTTCACCACCTTCACAGTGACAAATTTCTTCCTTCTGTCCAATCTCAATCCACCCTCTACCCTACCAGAGTAAAACCATTTCCCCTTGTCCTGTCACTGGTAAAAATCCTCACTCATTCTTCTAAAACTTCTGAAGGTATTTTAAGGCCACAATAAGGTCTCCTCTTGTTTTTTCCAGGCTGAACAATACCAACTTTCTCAGCCTGTCCTCCTAAGAGGGGTGCTCCAGGCCGGTGATCAAATTTTACTATAAATTCCTCATGGGATGATTACGCTGTCAAATCATATTTCACAAAAAATCACCACAAAATTATAATGGTGCAATGTGATGTGATCTACAGTGTCATTTATGCTATTGTTTGTGTTGATCCTAAACAGTACCTGATCATTGCCCAGCAGGGCAATTTCTACCTGGCCACACACACTTCACTTTATAGAACACGCTACTACAGTTCTGAGAAATATTTAGGGCTATGCTGGAAGAAAGCATTCTCCTAACACATCTGCATGCATTTTGAGTTTTCCTAAATAATTTTAACAAGTTTGCAAGGGATCAGCATTGTATGCATCATATTATATCATCATTGTGCTGCTTAAACATCTGTAACTTTTAATATTAAAATATTAAACTACTGCCATGTCAATCAAACAGCAGTTTAATTGGAGACTAAATGGGCTTCTCATATTTCAATCAAAACAATAGAAATACTGACATACTGTGGCACAAAATTAGTATAAATAGACTTTATTGAAGTCAGTACCCTTGTACTGAAGCCGAAGATTGTGTCTACAGAAGCACAAGTTGTAACATTTCACAACTTCTAAAAGGAATGTCAACAATTACAACGATCATGCATACCATGGTCGATAATCACATTTTTAGAAGCATTTTCAACCATTTCTAAAGAAATGCTTATAACATTGTTATATATAGAACTACTTTCAATAAACTGCAAAACATTGATTAGCTTTTCCAGTATGAGCTACAGTGTCAACACAAAAGGGAGGCATAAATGTTTAATTTATGAAATCAGAATGGAATATTTACTGTAAAGAAAAATTAAAAAGCTTTCAAATAAAGGCCATTATTGAACCAAAGTGAAGAGCACAACTTGAACTTTGAATCCTTTCATCTCTTAAAGCTGTCCTCTGAATAACTTCAGTTCAAAGCATAAATTCAGTACTGTGAGTATTCCTTGGACTGAAGTTTGGCAATGATGCGATCCAACTGTCTCTTTGCTTCGCACTGTGGAAAATTGCTCATGTCATAATATTGAGGGGCAATTTTCACCAGCCTGTCAAAAAAGGAAAAGCTGTTACTGATACTCAAACTTTAAGATGCATCTTACAGAAATTCTACAACTGAAGGAAACAAAAAAATATCCACTATTTTCAGCTCATTCTGCAATTCTAAGACTAACTGACATTTACACACATGCACACACACTTAAAATGGCAGCGCCATCTTGACCAAGTGGCCAAGTCCAAAGCAAAAACCACACACATGAACCTCACGAGATGCTCCTCCTGTCTGACCACGTGCTCCTTACGGACTCTTGCTGCTGTTCCAGTACTGCCAGTAACCCACACAGCCAGAGTCTCTGCTTAATTTCAGAGTCCATCAGCCACAGAAGTCTAGGCAAACATCCACTTGTGTCTGCGTACAGTTCAGTCATAGCTGTTTTAAACTTAAAGATACAACCACAGGCCACAGGATCCTGCTTTAGGTTAGACAGCATTTGTTGAAACAAGATTTCTAAGCAGGGATTCAAACCCATTTTCCATTAAGATACTACAGACAACATAAATATATATGCTGAGTTTTCCAGCTTATGAATCTTTAAACTCTTCCTGCGCAACAGTAAAATTACAGCAACAGAAGAGCTTCCTGCGTCTCCAAAGCTTACTACAACCTGATAGTTAAAGTACAACCTTAAAGACAGGCAAGATGCTTCACATCTCTGCTTGTCTGCAGAGATTCAGGCTTCAGACTTCCTTGATATACTTAGTTGATGAATAAATATCAAGACATGGCAAGTTGTACCTCTTTTATCACCTCTTTCGTTAGCATTTTAAGAAAGCATGAAATGCTGTTCAGAGCCCTCTGAAAAAATCAGAAGTCATCCAAGATCTTGAGAAGAGAAGCCCTGATACTGAGGTACTAGTATCTCTTAATGCAGGTAATCCAAGTGGGTGCTAGGACATACCCCAGACCTGGCAACTCCAAGCAGCTTCACGCTTACTCAAGTAACTGGTTCTAAGTCAAGCTGTGCACTGCACACAGAGTCCAGGCATCAGAGGTCTAAACACAAAACCCACCAAGAAAACCTTTAGTCATCTACAAGTTACCTCATGTCCACTGCGATTCCTCAAACCATTTTTGTAAAACTAGCTTCAGGAAAAGTGAAAAGAACCACCTCAACTTAAAAAAAGGGAAAAAAAACCCAAGAACTCTAGAGCAGATCGTGACTGTTGCAAGACTCTGGCTTACCATTCTGGCTTGATGTCTGTACATGTCCGGATGTAATTCTTCGTTGTAAGGACGAACTCATTATACAGCACCCATTCTGGTTTGTGATCAAGAACAGTGGAGGGATGCAACTGCACCACCTGGTTATCTTTCACTGTTAAGTAATGCCCTGTTCGCTCCAAATGTGCCACCTAAATAAAAATACATTTTTTTCATTAACCCAGGCAATTTGTAAATGAAGCAATTTCATGCTGATTGTTAAGTGTTCTATACAAAACATACTAACCCAACTTTCAAACCTCATCTAAATTTGGCACATTACTTGACCACTTCAAGTATTCATGGTTTTTTATAGACACAATCAAGATGCCAGATGTTTTTGCTAACTACCACGGTATGTGTATATTCTAATACACAATTCAAGCAACATACAAAAATAATTATCACCCAAAGAGAATAATCATTGTTAGAACAGCAGCACTGAAAACACGAAGTACTGGAAGGAAATATATACTGGACAGGTTTGCAACATCACACAAAGTCAACTGTGGTCTACTACAGACATCCGCTTCAAGCATTTAATTTGCGGTAGTCACTGTGGGACCAGTAAGCCACAATGTTATCCTTTTATGAGAGAGGTCTCACTACAGCATGAGTTTCAGAGCTGGAAAATGTAGGTTCAGCGACACACTTGTGCTGTGACCTTGGCGAAAATCAATTAACCTCCCTCTGACTAAGCCTCTTGCTCTATGAAAGGGAATACTGCCTGCCTTGCCAAGATGCTCTGATACCTAGCTCATTAAGATTTGGTAAAGCAGACAGTTATCCTTAGAATGATATCCTCTGTACGAACAGCTCATCTAACAGAACAAGTAACTAAAATTAACCCTTTCATACCAGTAATTGAAAATAACCTCATCTTATTTTATATATATACACACACGGAGTAAAAAGATTAAACAGGCTGGGCAATGGCTGAAAGACATCAAAAAGACATTTTTAATAAGACCATTAGCTGTTTTCCTTTAATACAGACTGTATACTTCCTTGTTTCCTTGAATTCCTAGGTATAGTTCATCCTTTTTTTGCCCTAGTCAAGAACAAATTCCGCCTATTAGATTAAAACCTCATGCCTTCTAAAGCAATAGCTACCTCAAGTTTTAAACCAGAGTATCTCTTCACTAAGAAATTACTTACTTGGAGTGTGCTTCTCTTTAAAACTATATGAAACTAATATCTAGAACATGTTTTATGAGTATTTCAATAGTTTGCAAATTTTGTCACACGAGATTTGAGACATAACACTTTAAGTATGGGAAACCAGAAGAGATTCCTTTAAATGGAGATCAACAGCACACTGTCTGCAATGATTTAGACCTAGTTTTATCCAGCTCAATACAACATCTGTAGTACTAAACAGCAGTATAGGTGCAGACTAGACTAGACACTCAACTGTCAAATGCCTAGCACAAACACAGCACACCTTGCTGTGGGATTACATTTATTTTCAACGGAAGTTTAGTTTAAAAATCAATTTCATTTTTCAGATCAAAAGTACACATGTATACAAAAGTATACCCCATCTGTTTTACCTCTTCTAGTTCTTCCTAGAAAAGGACAGAACAATGCATTATATTTAGGTTTCATTCTAGAAAAGTGTGCCGTTAAAGTTCAAGACAATTTACCTTTAACACCTCAGTCTCACTCATATGTATTAAAACAGTAAAGTCTTATACTCTACTTTCCCCAAATACAATTTCCTTTTGCATGTAATTTGTAATGGTAGAGTTATGTTTCTTATTGACTTTGTATAATTCTGAAGCATACGCAAAGAAGAATAAATGCTACAGAAACGTACAGTTAGGTCTTAATTTCCAGGGAAGGACAAGAATTGGAATAATCCCAATTACAAAGAAAATGTTTCCTTAGACCATACCATTTCCTTAGACCAGGGACAAGGTGGTTACATACTTTTGTGACTGGCTTCAATCCTGAAGTAACAGTGAGCTGCAGTATTTGTCCTCTTAGATGTTTCTACGGAGCGTGCTTGTTGGCACACACCTTGGTAAACAATTTCAGGGTAAGTAATGGCAACTCTATAGGGAAATACACAGTGAAGCTATGGCTTCAGAGCAAGCCACAGTGATCTGCCAGCTGCTGCATTTTCCTGCTCATTCCCGGTCTGCACTAGCACTATTCCAGCGCAGCTGACCTAGACCATTCTTGCTTCCATTCTGTAAGTGGCCTGCCAGGTCACTGAGCTGAAAGAATTTAGAGTGGGCTCAGGCGGGCACCAAGGTAGACATAAGGGAGCAAACAAGGACAAATGGGAGGCAGCTTATATCACTCCTCTGAAACCCTGGCTTGCAAGCAATACAAGTGCCTGAAAATACAGGGGTGGTTGGACCAGGTGTCCTCCAGAGGGCCCTTTCACCTCAACCATTCTGTGATGTTTTTCAGAGTACAGACAGCATGACCTTCTGCAAAAACCACAGGATTGTACAAAGTGGGGTCATTTTTTGAGGAGCAGTGGTAACAAGCAAGATACTACACAACATACCTGAACCATGGGATCACCAAAGAATTAGGCTGAACATGACTCCAGAAGAATAGGCAAGTGCCAAGCCAGCCCATGTATCTCTGCAACAGATTACTCTGCAGCCCCAGAGAGCCCACATGGCTGATGATTTAGAGACAATTATAATATTTTTATGAACATGACAAACCCAAATGGAAACAGTGGCACATACCACCAGAGGAAAATGTTTCACTTCAAGTTCTCATCACGATTTTATTAAGAATTACACACCCTCCTCTGTATGCTTGTACTTATTTATTAACTATCATGTCATTGAACCTAGAGGGCCAAGTCAAGGTCTTCAAACAAATACTAACACTAAACCCAAGTGCACTCGGTAAGGTCAAAAGCAGGAATAGTATCACAAGATCCAGCCCTGTCAGATTCAAGGCTATACTTTGTGGCATGCTAGTCTTGACTGACAGTTTAGAGAAATGACTGGTCCTTGTTCTTTCTGACAAAAGAAGGCTAGCATGCACCAAAGGAACCCTGGCAGTTGCCTGGATTTCCAAAATTTCTGCTTGCAACACATGCAAGAAGGTTTCTGAATCTATTAAAAAGTTTTACACCACTCTTCTGCATTTTTGAAGAGCAAAATGAATACTATTAAATGCACCAGTGACCACCTTTGTGCATTGGTTTATTTTATTACCATTCTATTATTGTAGGAGCTTCATTATGTAAAGACTTCAAAATATACATAATTCCATACAAGAAATAAGCACCGAAGACTGACTAGCATCAAGAATGAGATTTTAATTAGAAGGCAAATCATCTGACATCTTACTTCCTGTACAGCATTGCTCAATTAAGTTTGTCCTCTGTAGTGACCATGATACATATTTAGTCTGTGTTTTGACTAAGTCACATCTCTCAAGAAAGATTTCAAGCTTGATCTGTATACCTTCCTAGGCAAGGGGGCCAATGGTACCTGGGGTGCATTAGGAAGAGCACTGTCTGCAGGATGAGGGAGGTGATCCTGCTGCTCTACTCTGCCCTAGTGAGGTCCATGTGGAGTCTTCAGACCTGGGCTCCTCAGTACAAGGGAGACACTGAGCTCCTGGAGCAGGTCCACAGAAGGGCTATGAAGATGGTGAAGGGACTGGAGCATCTCTATTACAAGTAAATGCTGAGGGAGCTGGGAACCTCATCTGTGCCTGTAAGTATCTGCAGGGAGGGTGGCAGGAGGAAGGAGCCAGGCTCTTTGCTGTGGTGCCAAGAAATAGCAAAATGGTTTCAAAAAAAACCAGACAAAAATGGTTTCAAGTTCTATTTGAACATGAGGAAGAACTTTTCTGTGCAGTGACAGAGCACTGGAAGAGACTTCCCAGAGAGTCTGTGGTTTCCCTCACTGGAGATATTCCAGAACTGTCTGAACACAATCCTGTGCCATGTTCTCTAGGATTACTCTGTTTGAGCAGCAAGGTTGGACCAGATAATCCAACTATGGAACCTGCCAAACTGACCCATTCTTTGATTTGAAAACACAGAGGGCTTTGCTTCCACTTTTAAATTTTAATTTAAATTTTCAGTTTTTGTTCTATCTTCAATACTAGATCGAAAATACAATGATAAAAACCTAGATTGCTTTTGACAACTGATAAAAAACAAAATCACTAAGAGGAAGAAGACCCATCCTTGAGATACTCTGTCATCTGCTTGCCTTTTCCAATTCGTTTCCTTAGCTTACTTTCTGTAGTGCAATTATTTTTTGCTTAGTCTTCACCACAGTTACTTCAGCTAATACTTACACTTTAAAAGATTCTAAGCTTAGTGTTCAATGGATATCAGGGATAAGCCTCCATTAAGAGGTTACCTATTCTTGTGACTTTGATCTCCAGCTAAGCTACAGTATTTATCCTATTTAGATTTTTTTATGAAGTATTCTTAGTTACTTAACCGAAGTAGGAGAAATAATCTATATTTAGTTCTGGTACTTTACTATCAAATTGCAAATATATTATAGTTGTACAACATGCCAATTCCTCTCCCTTTCTAAGACAAGCTATGTTCGGAATAAAATAACTGAGAAATCAGTACTTCTCGTTTTGCAAAGATCACTCTTGCTGTATTTACATACCCTTTGCATATTCTGATGTGTGATGCAGAAAGTTACTTTTAAAAGTTTTGCATTATAAGAACTAGAAGAAATCTGAGACACAGCACAAAAATTTTAAAAGACATTTAACTTATCAATATCTATCTTTCCAGAAGTTCTACTACACACAGAACTGTTGACAGTTTTAAATTATTTTACTGTTCACTTTGCTTGTCTATGGCAGATTTACTGGAATTCAAATTTGCATCTAAATATGAAGGGTAAAGAGATGACTCATCACCAGCAGAAATTCCACATTTATCTGTCTCTGACATACAACTGAAGGCAGGTAAACACGGAGTACTTAGTACATGATTACATAACCAGGACTAGTACTATAGCCAGTACAAGCCTATACTGTCTGACCACAGGTCCTGATCAGTACAGAAAACTCTACAGTGAAATTTTATGACTGGTTTTAGGACAGTAGGCAATTACCGAAGTATAAACAATGCAGTAAATGAGAAGTATTTCAAGACAATGGCTGCTACTGCTTTTTCCACTTCACACTGCCTTTTGCAATTTAAAAAGTTTGAAGAATAAACTTCTGCCATGTGCAGAAGCTATCTACAGTAAATGCACACATTTCACAAGTGCCCACACTTGGAACTCCACACGTGTTCTGTACTAAGAGGACAAAGGATGACGCATGCATTTAATTACTAAGGTTTTCTGAACAAGAGCCCCCAAATGCTACAGCCTGAACAGTAGCTTGGAGAGGGTATAATGTGTACATAGACTAAAACTTTAAGTACTTCAGCTGCTGCTAAGTAACATTTGAGTATTTAAAATTTTTCTACTGAAGGTTTCTTAAAGAAATGTTGACTTCATCACAGAAGGTTCAGAGTCAAGATCAAATAGGTACCACACTATCATGGAGGTTTTAAAGGGTTGAAGAAACTCAAACTAAAACAGACAAACACTTTGAAGCAGAAGACTAATGGCTGAAATGGCTTCCACTCCAAGTAGTTTCAACAGGTCTGCTATAGCTATCTCTTGATACACCCCAAAAATTCAAATAAGCATTTTGGCTGAGAGAGGCAGTAAACAACCTACTGACTATGGAAGCCCAAGGAGACTTCCAGACAGGCTTTAATTTTCATCTGCATGAGCCTACACTACTCTATTCACAGCAAAAATACTAAGTCAGATCTTTAACTCCTAAGACACAGACCAAACACCTACTTGCACCAACACTGGTGCAGCTTCCCATGCATGGGAATAGGTGTTTTCTAATAGGAAAACACCAATTGGAGAGTTTCACTCTGAGTAACATAAAACAAATGAGTTGGTGAGAGCACACCAACTTCCAAGTACATGGCCTCCCCACAGGTCCAATTAAGTGAAAGAAGGCATGGGGTATAGTGCCAAACAAAAGTGCAGCTATGGCACTCAGACCTGCCTGGGGCGCAAAATGGAATGCTGGGCAGAACTGTTTTTGTCTTTCAAAACATTTACAGAATTAAAGGTGTAGGTGAGAATGTGTTCTGAAACATTTGCCAAGAAATATGCAGAAAACATGTCCGAAATTCAAGGACTGAACACAGTTACAGCCTACTTATCTGAAAGGTTACAGCAAGTAAGGCTTTAGAACCATTTAATTATTTAAAAGCAGCCAACAGCCTTAATCTCCCATTTGCATTACAGTGAAATGCAGTTGCTGACATTGATATTTCTGTATTCTGAAAACCCAGGAACATGCTTCTGCTGCAGACTGGCTGGCTGAGCCCTGGAGACAGCACTTGGCAGGGGCAGTTTAAGGACAGGGTGCCCAAGTCTGTGCCCCAGTTCAGGCACATAAGAGAGCAGTGCTTGTAAGACCCATGCCATCTTCACCTGCACAGCACTGACCAAGGGACAAGTGTTTGTGTTTAAACACCTCGAGAGTGCACCCCAACGGAAAAATTAGGAAATGCCATGGGCACTGGGTCAGCCTCTTGAAGATAACAAGATTGTGCTCTCCAGAAGCAGGGTATTAGGCTCTAGCAGAGATGTTGCACAGATGCGTCAAATGCTTTTTTGCTATGAAAAGCATTACCACAACAGTCCAGAGTCCATGAGGACGAAGACTCACAGTTTGTATCTGCAAGAGCCAGCAAAGAGACTCTAACAGTTACAAGGATGAATGTTGAAGAGAAAAAACATAGCAGGATGGGATTAAGGGGGGAAAAAAAAAACCACAAGAACAAACCAAAACCAAACAAAAAATAACAAACAAAAATCCAAGCAGCCTGCATTCTAGCTTGGGGCATGCTTAACCTGAAATGCAAAGCTGCTGAGGTGGCAGCACTGGAGACTGGCTTCCATAGCATCCTGGCCCAATGCATTTCAAACAGTATACATCTTGAGATTACAGAAGTGTTCCATTATCTGACTCATATAATTGAAAAGTGAAATATAAACATGGAAAAATATAAAAAACAAAATACTCTCTTCCTGTAAAGATCACATATTTTTTATATGTACATACCACTATACTTCCCCTTTTGGTATCAGATTACAAGTAACTAGTAGGATTGCCTACAACTTTTTTTTCCATTTGACTGAAGAATGTGCTACTTGAATCATCACCTAGCAACCTGACAAAGACTACATGGCAGTTAGCCACATGTAACTTAACTAACATTAACTAAGCTTTAATAAACACATACCTGCATGAAATACCCAGTAACTAATGCCTTCCTTATGTTGATGTAATAGTCTCGGCTGGTAAAATCTGTGCTTCTACGAGGCAAATTAAATCTATCCATGATTCGTGACAGCTGCTGGCGTACATTGTCTGCAGACATCAGGGACCTGTAGTTAATGAAGTTGTCATAACACCACTGAACCGACTCATGATCTGCAACATTAGAAAATATGAATCAAAATTAGAACAAGTAAATAAAATAGCAACTAACTGATTCATCAGTCAGATAAACCAGAAAAAAATATCCATGGACTTTTACATATGGTAACAGCTCTTGGTTTATTCTGCTGATTTCTTCTTGCACTAGGTAACTTCACAAAACTTTTCTATTCAGGAAGCACATGGTTAGGACAGAAGAAAAGCAGGGCTTTCTTCCCCCCCTCACAATACAACATAAAACACAATCACTGTTCTACTGTTTTACTGAAATACCACACCACTAAATTTTGGACACTTTAAAAATCCCATCCTGCAACTAGAAAAACCATCTTCCAAACCTGAAGTGTAAAAATGTAATGTGATGTCAGGAACACTGCACAGCCTTTAACTGCAGCATGCAATGAACATACAAGACAACTGCACATAATTACACTGTATTTGAGAAATGAATCCCTACTTAATTTAAGCACTCAAATAACAGCTAAGAGCTATACAGTCTGTTGTAACTGTGACACAATTGGCAGCAGTTTAAGTAAATGTAACTGGTAAAATACAGCCACTGTAACAGAACTCTGTACTCTGAATTGTTCCTACTGCTGCTAGCTCTGAGAAATCTGATGAAACAGCAAGCCTCAGCCATCCTGTCAGTATAAATACCTGCATGTTTCAGATCAAGAAACCCAGCTCTCCCTAGCAATTCTCTGACTTTTCAAGTAATGCTCTTCTAATCTTTGTCAGTTTAATAATCCAACAAAGCCAGCCTTAAAAATTAAAACTTAAGGTAACTCTCAAAAAGAAGAGACTCTTCTTAATTTTCACTGAAAAAAATGAAGGTTATGGAAGTTGAGGTAAGTCCAAGTTCTTTCTTGCGCTTTACCTTACAGAATATATTTTAAATGAACTATGAATAAAGCTGTTGTACAGTTATGATTCTCCTGCACAGTACCATACTACTTTCCAAGCCAACTGAACTAGGCATCATAGATAACCCACAGATGTTTTATATTGTTCTAGATACAAACAGTAGTAGCATTTTGTCTTCTGATCCCAGAAGCCAATTCACAATTTCACAAGATGATTCCTGAAATAATTCCATCCCTCAGAAACCTGAGTATTAAAGCAATGGTTTCCAGAAACATGCACAAATTGTCTGCCAGACATTATGGATCCTATTAACAAAAAAGCTAACAGGAAAAAAAAAAAAAAACCCAAGCAACATATGTCTTATTTACAAACGTTTAATAGAAGTTTCTCAGCTACTGTTTGTATTGTAAACTGAACGTATTTGTTTGTACGTTGGCACTTATTTTGGATTGTCACATGACAGCGTTAGAAGGTTTCAATACAAAATTTCTAAATCAAACCTCCTACAGGGGCATTAGGCTGCATTTCTTTTTATTCAGGGTAAAAAGACTGCTAGTTTTTTGTTTGCTAACAGGAAAGTTTCACTAGAGCACCTAAGTTTATATGGCTGGCAGGTTATAGCAATCTTTTTATTTGCCACCAATATAGGTCACTGTTTAAAAACGTGCCTCACTTTCTCGTTCTTCAAGAGAATTCCTAGCTTCACCTGTTCATTCTTCTTTAAGCTGCTAAAATATACTTCAGCTATGCTGAAGAGGATCATACATTTTCTCTAAATTCCATCCACAGAAATTATATAATTGAAACGTATGTATCACACAGTTCTATGTTACTTCCTGTTGATGCATTGTCCATCCCTTTGCCTCTCAATCTATTCAAGCCTTATTACAGAATTCCTAACCATATTAAGAAGTTAGGATTAAAAAGGTCTTTGCTCTAGGAACATACCCTTCTCCAAATTCACAGCTTTTTCTGCACTGCTCTCCCTGAAAAATCACTAAGCAATTATGCAGATTTTTTTACAATTAATTTTAGATAAACTACCAGTATTTCTTAATTACAGGAACACTTGCTTCCTTCTGTCCAAGGTTACTCAGCATTGATTTAAAACTCTGGCTTGTCTGCATACTCATCAGTTTATTACGAGATTGCTTGGGTAGTTTTTTGGTTTTGTTTGACCCCCAAAGGAAAGTAGCACTTAAATAGCAAAACCCAAGCCTTTCAAGTGTCCTTGAAACTCAGAAATGGAAGCTGGCACCACAAAGCATAACAAAAAAATTTTACTAGAACAGATACAGACTTACTTTGCTTGAAAGCATGGTAGACATTCAGCAACGTCAAATGATCTCCATCTATGTGGGCAAACCTCATCTTGGCTTCATCTGCTGCTTTCTTTGCTTCCGTGGGGCGAACAAAACACTGTGGGACTAAACAAGGTTGGTATGGGCCCAACACAAACGCCCATATCGATGAGTCACGCATTCACAGATAGAGGAACAAGGCCTAGCTAGGTCAGTTCACAGAGCATAGGGCAGGGCAGGATGGCCTCCAACTGCATCTTGGACTGTCTACTACCTTGATTTGGTACATCAACACCTAACCACATCTGTAAGACAAGAGGGTTTCAAAGCTACAGAGTACCTGATTATTTTAATAGAATTATATGTATGCATCAAAATCTCTAGTCTGAAGGCCATCAAGGTTACCTACACAGACTGGAAGGCTAAACAGATCTTAGTTCAAATCCAGTGCTGATAGCTCTACCAGGTGCTAGTACCCCATGGAATGAAACTTGAATTGCAAATTCGCTTCTTCAGAAAGCCCCTACAGACAAAGTAAATAGTTCTGAAACTGCAGTGTACTAGCACAGTCTAAACCAGCTTGAGGTTTGATTATTGCAAGTCTGTTACTAGACAGAACACACCAGTCAAGTCTCTTCCCATATGGTATTGCAATCAGCACTGGTACATAGAAACATGTGAATGAAGGTATTAATACAAGTCTAAAGGCTGTGATGGTAGCGGTAGTGGTGGAAGGTTAAACCGTCCTTTGGCACTACTTCAAATAAAAAATATATATCAAAAAATGCAACATGATGAGCTTTCCCTATCATCATATTCTCTTACATCCTTCTGATTCATCTCATTTCATCCAAAAATAATGTTTTACCTTTTTTTTTTCCCTACACAAACTAGAAAAGACCATAAATAGTATTGCAGCCAACTTAATTCATGGTCTGTCAACATTCTAGTATGTTGTACGATTGATATCAATCCACAAGATCCTGAAAGTATTTATAAGAGATCTGCTGAGCAGGGAGGTTGCACCAGGTCACCTACTGTGATTCCTTCCAACCTTACCCATTTTGAGATTTACTTTAGAGAGATCTACACCAGAAAATAAATCAGTTTGGTTTTAAGTAGGTGTAATTTTTAAGAGGTTACATTTCAACAAAATTAATCATTAAATAATAAAAATCTTTTTTTTTTTTCCAGCTGCTTGGGACTACATTAGTTTTCTCATTAACTGAAGCCCTGCAATCACATGAGAACACCTCTTTGCATATGACGTATCCGTATCAAATGAGGGCCTTTTTGTGCAGTGTTATGTAGTTTTTCTTTATTCTTAGATTTGCATAAAAGCCCTAAAGCACTAGATATTGTGAGCTGAATACCAGATGCAACTTAAGAAAAAATCACACTGTAACAGTAAATCATGGTAACAAATCAGCAAAGACCAATGCATTAAAGAAAATTGAAGTGCAAGTGTGAAATAAACACCCTGTATAATGGGTCCTGCATTTGAAAAAAAGAGATAATATCACATGTATTTTAATTTCTAACTCATATTAATAAAAGAAAAATTCAGATTATTTTATCACTGCCTTAACTCAGTGTTTTGAAAAGTAATAGTGCTTTCCATACCACAGCATGACACCATGGCTTTTATAAAATGCAGTATAATCATTTAATCTGCTCATTTATTTAATGGTATTTTTGCTCTTTTCTGTCACCTAGTTTCCCATTCAGTCCAAACTAAATACATGGATTTCTATCAACAACCTGCCAATCTGTATGTGCACTTAATGCACCAAAACATACTATTAGGCTGCTGGTTTAAAGTGCTTAACTTTGGGAAACAGCCCATACAAAGACCAGGACTAGTGGTTTTTTAAGAGTAGTGTTTTAGTTATGACCTACATATTGACCAGCTTCAATCTGTTTTTTGTTTTTCCCCCAAAACTTATTGATCATTACATAAATAGTGGTTTAAAACAAAGACGGTATCATGGCCTGGGAAAAGGTGAATTGACAAAGAAATATGGCAAATCAGTTGAAGGCCATGAACAAAAATACTAAACTGACTTGTTCTATAGTAGATACTGGGGGGAGAAGTGGGAAGAGGAGAGAAAGACAGGCACCAACCTACCACCACCTCCGCAATTAAGCCTACCATTTAATTAAAGAAAAATATTATGATTCTGCCCTGCCCATCTGCTCTGAGTCTGAACAATCATAACTCTGAAACAAACATTTTAACTTGTTCTTAAAAACTTTCATATAAATATACTGTAAGACTAAACTGAAGCAACAGATTTTACACTTAGAACTTTTTTTTTTTTCTCTATCCAACCAAGTTAAGCATGTCAGCAATACACCTGCACTGTGGAGAGCCTGGTAAATTACCACATCCCAAAGACAAGAAAGAGTACTTAGGAGTAAGAACACCCACATTTTTGTAACAGATTAAAACCTGCTGCTTGTCCTATGACCTCTAGTTATGAAACAAAGTCAGTTCTACACTGTGGGGAAATTAAAGACAAGGTTTGCTTGGGTAACATTTTCCTCTTATTAAGGTCTCTCAGCAAGCAGCTCTGCTCTGACACAGAGCTATTCATGTAACAGCAGCAGAGTACAACTGTACACCTCAGATAATTCTTATAAAAATACATCTTTCTTCCAAGCTTATTTTTCCCCTTTGAAAGTACTGACTGTTCTCCAGTTTTGCCATTTAATGACTGAAAAATGTATCATGTACAAGACTACAATTTAATATAAATTATACTCTAATCCCTTTGGGAAGACTGTGATTTAACGAAGTGCAGAAGAATGCACAATACAAAAGAATAAATTTTACTGCCTTAAAAATTAGTGGCCGAGATGACATTTCTGGGCCTGGCGATGAAACTAAATAGAAATTTCTGTTCCACTAGCCTGATTCCCCACCTCCAACAACTCAAATATATATACTTTTAACTGATGTTAAGAGCAAACTCTTGGATCATTTTATGCACTGGTTTTCAACATTACTACTCACTAGCTTCAAGGTCTCTACACAAATCGGTAATAACTGAACCCATATATGAAGTTTTAAAGAGCAATTCTAATTTTATTAAAAATAAACTTATGTTATTTTTCTGATGTGGGAAAATTAGATTTTCCCCAAACTGAAGATCTGCAATTTGTTTAGTTTCTCTTTTCCTGCTATTACCTGACAACATGGCAGTAATAGATAGGACCTCATTAGAACAGTTGTAGTCACAGCTTGCAATAACCATTTTAGCCAGCTGTGGATCCAATGGAAATTCAGCCATCATGGATCCCAACTCAGTCAAGTCTCCATCATCATTTAAAGCAGCCAGATAATTCAAAAGCTCTAAAGCTCTCATCAGAGTTTCAGGAGCTGAAAGAACAAAACACGTAAATTCACACATTAACCAAATGGCTCTGAATCAGCAAAAACCAAAGAAGCACAGACTTATTAGGTATCTTTTTCTTTTCCTTTTTTTGTTCTCCATTCACTAGCATTCAAATGCAGAACTGTTACCAAATCCAGCCACACACACCCAAGGCATGAATGAATGGGGGTAGCAGGAAGGGAACACTTATTTAGAAAACCTTTAACTTAATCACAAGCTTTGAATATTTGAAGATTACTGCTTTTCAAAATTCAGGCAGCAGTGGCATTGTCAAATATTCAGTACCAGTAATATCACTTCTCCCTTCAGACATTTCTTCCCTTGTTCCATACTAAATAGATCAACAGTCCTAAAATTTTAGCCATGTCAACTCCAAATACCTGCAGTCCTTCAGAAAGCCAGTAAGAATGTTCTGTTTATCCTGCATTTCTCACAGAGTCAGTATTAACCCACAAAGAAAAATAAAAGGAAATCTAAAATTCTTTCTACTCAGCTATCACACATTGCAGAGAACAAAGAATTTAACTGTTCTGTAGAAATATTTAAAAACTTAAATACTACATCAGATTTTTATTTCAGGGAAAAAAAAAACCTAACTCACCTATTTGTACACGTGAGTTACCTTTATTTTGACTGATTTACATTTTTGATTAGCAATATAACTCAGTTATTTCTGAAGCATATAAGAACATTTAACACTTAGAAGATGTATATAAAGTACAGTTTGAGCCAAACCATGCATTCAGCTTTAAAAATGCCAGCCCATTTTATTTACAAACAGTTGTTAACTGATTGCACAATCAGAATGTGTTATCAAGGTGGTAAGTAAAAACACCTCAAATAACAGACTTTCTAACGCCAAGAAGGGCTTTCAGGAGCTTCCTTGGTTCCACTAGGAGCTCTTACACAGAAAGAAAAAGCTTGCTTGGATATGACACAGAGCACTAAATTTCAGGATAAAAAAAAGACATTTCTTACAAATTACAATTAAAAAAAACATAGAAAAAACCAACGACAGAATTTATTCCATGTTGTCATTACATAAAGTAGTCACTAAAATAAAGACTGGAAAGATGGAAAGAGATACCTGGAGGATCCATAAAATCAAAGTGCACCAAATCATCTATACCAAGCTTCTTGAGCTGTAATACTACAGATCCTAAGTTAGACCTCAAAATTTCAGGGTATGTGTTGTCCTAGGGGGATGGGAGGGGAAAAAAAAAAAAAGAAGATTTGTAACACTTCTTCCAGACACTTTATACTACAGAAACATTCAAAATCTAATTTTGTTTAATAGCCCAGCGCTCAACAACCTGAATGAGATATTCTTATAAACACAAGGTAAATCCCACAATCTCACCTGCATTTCAGTTTTGTAGGCTTTCTCTGTATAAAGCCTGAAGCACTTGCCTGGTCGTGTACGACCAGCACGGCCAGCTCGCTGCTGGGCAGACGCTTTACTGATCGCAGTCACCAACAGAGACTCCACTCGGATACGAGGATTGTACACCTATTTCAAAGTGGAGGCAGAGCAGGACAGAAGGTAAAAGAAGAAACAATGTTCATAGATAGGACAACTATCCAAACTGCTTTAAACTTATTTTAAACACAGCTTCTGCACAAGTTGTATATATCTGGACAGAAAAAAAACTAGCTACAAAGGATGCTGAAGAACTTCAAATACAACTGCTTAGAGAATAGCATTTTTTTATTCATCTGTTAACAGCAACTCCTGCCAGGCTTCCTGTTCTTAAATGTATTTTTAGGTAAGATTTTCATGGCAAAAGGAATGTGTCCAATTTGTTCTACAGGGTGCTAAACACTCATGACACTCAAAAATCCCATAAAAATGTTGTCTTGATATAACTACGAGGTTGAATAATCATATTCTAGAGATCAGAAAAATCTAACATTAAGGTTTTATGCAACTGTAAAGATCAGGCTGATGATAAAAGAAAAGTGTATTTCAAGGGTACATGCAGACTATCACAATACAAAACATCTGCTGGTATTTACTGTAAAACTTCCGCTGCAGTCAAACCTATACAGCAGCCCTGCCAACTCAATAGGGCTCATGGAAAGGAATATACTGAACACAGAGGCAGTAGTCAAACAGTAGTTTCAGCTGAAGACATTCTTAGTCCATGTTTTAAGACCTTTCTGGTATGATTCAGTATAAAATATGTATAGAAACCTTAGTTCTTACACTGGAAGAATACCTTCTGTAAAAAGAACTATTTGTGAAGAAAAGTTCAGCCTTAACAGTGATTGAAATTTGTTCATAAAAGCACACTGGCTGTACTCACACTCTCCTGTGTGTCTGTCTCATTTCGCAAACGTTAAAAAGACTGACAATGTGTACCACCATTAAAGGAAAAGACTAAGAAACCAAGTTATAAAGAAAGCTACATTTAGTGAAAAAAAAAAAAACAAATGAAGATGATGAGATTCATATTTTATGTAGTTACTGGGTTGACTGTAGGAAAGCTACTTCAGTTCCCCTGAACACCTTATGATGTTCCAAGAACCACAATACGAGCTTGATTACAATCTTCAGGGCTGCAACAGTACATGGCATGAAACAGTAGGGATCATTTCTTCTCTTTTTAGTGCTGGAGTTTTCTACAGTGACTTAAAAGAAGACGAGGCTTCTAGAAGCCCTTTTATTCACTTCCATACAATTTGTTTTACTTGAGCACCCTCAAGCATAGAAACATACTACAAATCTACCCTTCCTATATTATCTAGAAAAACTATATTCCATGTCTAACAAAAAATCCTCACATTTCTTTCTTTTTTAAAATAAAATTATTCTGTCTAAAGTTCATGGACTAAGTGCAAACTGTAAAAATCGTAAGTTAAAAACAAAACAAATCCAAACCAACCAAGTTCAAGATTTCAACTGGAAAAAGACCTTTCAGTGTTTGGAAAGGGAAGAGCAGCCTGAGAAAACTAGATAGCATCAACTTTTCCTACTATAAAGAGAAAAAAATAGTACTTACCTTCTGTTTTGCAAAGCCAGGATCAATCACAAACACTACACCATCTATTGTCAATGATGTCTCAGCAATGTTAGTGGACACCACAACCTGTCAACAAAAAAAAAAAACAGAACAAAAACCCAAACAACTAAGTGAAACTACTTCATCCTGAAGATGAAGGGCTCCACTCTGCACAAGTAACGTTCAGTAACTTTCCATCACTTATCAATAACTACCGGAGTTAGTTACTTCTTACAGGATGATCTGAAATCAACCAGAAGAAATTCTAGTGAAAAAAATGCAGTTTTCATTCACTGTTTTGTGCTCCCCTATGGGTCTATTAGCAATATAACAAATGTTAGTTGAGGAAAAGACCAAAAATGTAACTTATGAAACCCCTGTTCAATTTTTTTCTGACATCACTGGTACAAAATGACAAATTATACTGGAACCCTTTAACATCATCTATTAATTCTAGCTTTTTACCTTCTGAAAGCCTGAACTTGGTAAACTGGTAAGATAATATTATATCAAAAGTTATATGCATTACCAGCACAGCATTTTCTTTTATTTGGTTTGAAACAAAGCTGTTACCAACACATCCAAACTAAAATCATGACCAATATGTACTTAACTTCTACTCTTTTTCTATCACCAGATACTCAAACATCTTCACATATCTTTAATGTTACATTCTCAGCCTTTCAGAAGGTTAAGTCACATGCAAAAATTAAAGCATAAGTCACTTATCACAGTTCCAAGGCTTGATTTGCCACCATTTCAGTTTTTATGTTCAGAGATGCAGTAACAGGCTCACTCTCACATCCCAACAATAATCACACTGAATCACGTGATTATCTCAGAAATAACCCAAAGACCTGCTCAGTAGTCAAAAGTGCTCAAAAGTGCTTACCCTTCACTTCCTTATTTCAGAGCATTCTGTCATCACTGCTTTCAGTTTATCAATTAAAACCAGAGAGACCTCTAATACTTAGTTCAGAATTACAATGAGGCCAGTGACTGATTTCCCCTCCTGCTGGCTGATCACTTTGCCAGTCAGCTACTTATCACACTCAGCTGGTCTCTTCTTCAGGTCTAAGCTTACCCAAATACTACAATATATTGAAAGCAATACTTAGGTAGAAAACACAGTGACAATTAATTTGGAATTACTGTGCTTCACCCTAAAATGACGTGCTACTTCTAATTCCTCAAACAGAAAATACCGTACACAGGTAACCCACACAAATTAGTCAAAAGATAACAGCTACAAATATCAGTGCAAAATCTCAATACATTTTCATTAAAAATCTGTAATGCATTAAATATACAAATTAAACTCACACTCTCATATTAAAAATCTAGTTAGTCCACATTTAGCTTTAGAGTATACCTCATTTAAGAAGTTTTGTATTTTTCTGTTTCAGCTAATGTACAGAACCATCCACACCCACATTCTTCAAATCCTAATTACAGAGCAGAGACAAAAGGTTTTTATCCTGCTTTTAATCACTGATTTCTATTAGGACCCTTCAATACCAGGAACTCAATACAGTCAGTAGGCTTACTCCACAGCGGTACAGCAATTTAATTTTTACCTGAATTCACTTAACCTATACAGAACTTTCCTAAAGTAGAAAGAAAAAAAGTTATTTACACAGTGGATTCCGTTGCACATATAGATATTATTTCTTAATGCCACATTGTTTGAAAAATGACAGTTTATGACTGTAAAAACAGAAGGCATTTTAAAAAAGGTTGAAAAAATTTTGTCTTTCAAGTCTAAATCAAAGTACAAAGTTATCAGAACATCAAACAATTGAAATTAGCACTAAACTATATAAAATAAATTATAATTAGCCTTAGCTGAAGTTTTGCAGTTTCTGAGATTAATTTAAAAGCTTTGTTTTGAATATTAAAATACACGTGGTATCGACATCTACAAATATATCTATATTGCACATATATATTAACTAGCAATACTTAAGACTGCTGAAACAGAAACTAGAACCCAGTTTGAAAAGAAGGGATAAGATGACAAGGAGCCTTTAACATAGGACAAAAGAAATGTTAAGTCATCACCACCTTCCTCAACTAAAAAAAACATTCTTACTAGTTCATCAGAGCATTTGTAATTGTAAGCCTTCTCACAATAACAGCTGCTTTCTTAGCTCAAAGTGAACAAACAAGTGCAAAGTTGCCAAGCTGCATCACTACTAGCTGTTACCATAACTACTACAGCAAAATGCCACACTACCTTCAGCTTTCCTCATTCCACAAAGTTAAAGCTCAGGAGATATTTATTCAGTTACTGAAAGCACTTCACTTACACTTGTATGATTATTAGAGCCTTTGAAAGGATTCAGATCACCTACTAGCTCCCTCCTCAGCAGTTCTAAAATCAAAGTTCAACTCCCACAAAGGACTGGATGAAAACAGATGTTTTCTTAAACAGACAGGCACAGCACCACATGGTTTTACTTTACATATCTTGATCACTAAGACTAACTGTAACTAAACCAACACTTAAAAAATTTAAAACACATACGCACTTTCACTCCTAGTTAGATTTCTTATGGAGATAAAACGTAAAACATGGGAGCCAGAACATTTCAGTCAAAGCAGGCAGAGAGGAGAAATAACTTCACAGATCTGTTACCCTACATGCTGTGCCTGCTTTTTCCTACAGCAGGCATCTTTTGGGCATAATTTTTCTTGTAGTAAAACAGCTGCTACACCAAGAGTGCCTTCCTCTCAGAGACTGGTACTGGCTCTGTCACTTCAACATAACAAAGACTACACTCTGCACTTGTTATCTTATGCAGAAAACCAAAGCCTGCCTATTTTGAAGGGCAGAGTTTTAAACATGAGTGAAAATTTAATTAAATACACAGCTATCACTTATTATATAAAAGCAATTTCATTCATTTAAGTCATTTGCAAATACAATTTTGTTGCAGCATTAGTTTCATGATTTCAGACTGAATACTTTCTGCAATCAACTTCTACAGAAAAAGGAAGATAATTTCACTAAATTTAATAAGTGATTTATTCTTCCAGAACACTAGAAAGTTGTCACTAGTATTCTACACGCATTGTACTGCACAAAAACAACAAATAATCAAGGAACAAACCCTCCCTAGAGCACATAGTATGATTCAGCTTTGACCTTCAAAATCTTAGCTTTGTGACTGCCAGTTTCTGTAGAGCAGGAGTTTAGTTTTAGGAAGCTTTAATATGACTCCTTTCTAATAAAACACATAGCTTCAACTATGGATTATTGTGAGCATTTACATATTAATTTTATGAAGAACATTCACTGTGCCATTTTAAGTTTTTCTGTCAATTCTGCCCAATGAAAGAACCGCAATTCCTCATTTATTACTACAACAATACAAATCTTCAACTTCAACATACTTGTTTAAACTTGCACCTTCTCATAAACAGATAAAACTTGCCTGACAATCTACCCCAAAGAGACAGCCCAAACTGTCAAAAAACAAAGCAAAAACAAACAACCACAAAAAAAAAAAAAAAAAAAAAAAAAAAAAAAAAAAAAAAAAAAAAAAAAAACCACCACAAACAAAACACAACCACCCCACATCTCAAAGGAATTACTTAGGGAAAAAATCCCATCTTCCACATAAATCATATTTCACATACGAAGCTAAAATGAATGCCATTTTCATTCAGTCAAATCAGACTGCTACCACAACATCCTGGCTGAGTAGTATAAAGGGATGACAGAACTGTGATTTGTACTGACAGACAAATTTCAAGTTAACTAAAAATTCTAATGTGATAAAATGCTGCATTTTAAGGCTGCATAAAAAAAGCTTTTGTATTGTTGCTTTCCAAATATATTTAAAGGAGCTGAAAGTCATATTTCCTGACCCATGCAACTGTGCATAGCTACTTACAAAGCAGAACACTCACAGAGCTTAGTATTTACCTTTCTTCCTATTGCTCCATTTTGTTTTTTTGGTGGGGGAGGTTCAAATATCCTTTGCTGTTGCTGTGGAGGAAGGGTAGAATACAATGGAATGATTTTTATGTCACCAACTTCAGGACCTAAGTCATCAATTTCACGTTTTATCCTCTTGCAGGCTTCATCAATCTCCTGCAAATCAAAAAAAAATTGGTTAGAAGAGAACTCCATGAAAAAGGAAGCATATTTAGAGTGCTTATGACAATTAGATTAAGTATACACCCTGAAGAACAATTACAATAACTTCTACTTTAAAAAATAATAAAAAAAAATCAATCAAGGTGCTTACTGAATCTGCAATCAAATTTCCACAATACTTAAAGATGTTTCAGCTTCCATACCCTAATGAACAGCCTAATTTGCATTCAACATCCTTTTTCTTTTAGTCATGTTTCCTAATTAAATCTCTACAAATTGTACTAAAATTGAAATCTCTCACCCTGGAATATTAAACTGCACTCATGACCTTTTCAATTTTCACAATCTGAAGGAAATTGATGTGCAAGATATTTAAAATAAGCCAATTAAGCTTTAATGTCACGTATCACTAATGCAATTATATGGAAGATTTGCTTCATTGTACCTAATGAGAACAAACACCTTTACAGTATAAACATGGATACTCAAAACCAAACCTCACAATCCCGTGTTTCAGATCTTACTTTAAAATTAACTGAAATTCCATTTAAGCTAAAGAAAAATCAGAGAAATACTCTGAAGAGGAAAGATGTTTTATGGCTTTTTTTTCACCATAGTATTTTCTAGCCTATTTTCTGCTTACCATACAAAACAGTTCACCACAGGCCAATTGTTTTAAATCCATTTTAAAACTACTACATTTAAGCCAGCTAGGTGACCAATAGTTATGACAAGATCTAAGAAAAATTAGAGCACACAAAAATTTAGGTTAATGAGTAACACCATTCATTATCTTGAACACAAAAGTCACAACAGAGCCTTCACTAGTGTAACTAAGAGACACACTCACCAACTATCTATCTTCCATCTGAACCACTGAAGGGAGAAAAAAAGTCACGACAAAAAGCAACAGTAGGCAAAAGCAAAAAAAATTACAACATACTCTGAGAAAAGAGGTGGAGACTCCCCATACCACATTCACTAGCCTGATGTTGAAGTGACACATAAGACCCCAAAGTAAACATACAGAACTGGTAATCTAAAGGCTCTGTAAAATGATTGCTTTAAACTGTGATTTGAAAGGCAAAAGCAGTCTCCTTTTAAGAAATCATAAATTTAGGTAGATCTGCACCAAATCTAGGTCTTTCACTTGTTTTTAAAGGGACATTTAAATTCTCAGCACAAATGCACTGAGTATGTTTTAAAGAAGCACAGACAATACTTGTTCTGCATTGATCAGTGTATACAATTACTGTAAGCGTGGCAGAAGGCAGGCTCTTTGGTGTCCAAGAGCCCTTTTAAGAGTAAGCCCAATGCTGTCGAGTAATGCACTGCCAGTTAACGAGAGCTGCAGATATTTACCAAAACCATGCACTTTGCCAACAAATCCAACACATCCTCATAAAATGTGAGGGGTATACAAGAAACTGAGCTGGAATGCCCACTACTTACTGGCTTACTGTAAGAGAATGAATTTTTTTTTTATGCAGGTGTAAGTACTGTTGTTCTCCTGCTAACCTCATTTCAAGTTCAGTAACAGCCTTCCAGTTTTAAGGCAGTGAAATATTTAATATAAACAAAAATACAGCCCAGACCTTAGTTCCTGGTCTGAAGGTCACTACACCATTCATGGAATTTATGCAGATTATACTGCGTAATTGGGGAAGCTGTGATGCTGGACAGGATACTTAGTCTTCAATAGTAATGACTAGAGGCTCCAGGACAGTTTTATACTTAAGAAAGGGTAAAATACAAGCAAACAAGGAAAAACAAAAGCACTACGATCTTCAGGACATGTGTACACAGCTACTGATCTACTTTCAGAAGAGATTAAAGTTTTCATTCTTCCTAGAGTTTACCATATAGTTTCAAAGTTTCTCTAATCAGGACTCATTAGAATACTTCAAAGTAGAAATGACATATTTACAGATTTGCAGAGGTAACTACGGACCTCTAATCACAAACTGCTTTAAGAAGAATGCAAAACACTAAAAGCCACTGTCACTCATCTGAAGAGAGTAAAAGTGAATTCTTTAATAGCAGTAGTTTTAATTTTAAAAAGGAAAGACTGGTTTCCTTTACTTACCACGCTAACTGAAAACAGTGTATCTATTTCAGTACATCTACTACTAGTGCATCTACTTCCCCACACAAGTCCACACAGTACCAATCCTGCCAGAGTCAAGAAAAATCTGGACAAAGCCCTGTGGCACAGGGTGTGACCCTTGGGACTATCCTGTACAGGGCCGGGAGTTGGATTTGGATGACCCTAGTGGGTCCCTTCCAATTCAGGATATTCTATAATTCTAACTGTATCCAGAACTGCACACAGATGATGACCAAAACTGGCATCCCCAAGTACACAAGATCACGTGCAGTAATAATAGCTTGAAAGTGTTAAGGATATCTTTGAGCGTTCAAGATTTGTTTGCATCACATGAAGATATTTAAATCCAGAAATATGAGCCATACACTTGAAGGCACCATCTTTAATCCTTTAAAGATTCAGCAAGGCTAATTCAATCATCACACTTTATTTAAGTATGAAAGGCTTTGCAAAAACAAACAAACCAACCAGACACCTTTAAATATTTGTACACCATGTACTCCAAACAAATTCATTATAAAACCCTTTCCTGGAAGAAAGATTATTTTATCAATCTGAACAGAAGAAGACACCCCAAAGACTCCTCAAAGCCCCGAACTACCACACTCACTACCTGAGATAGTGGATAATGGGGCACAGGAAGTAGGAACAGACACAGGATCAAAGTACCCACACTTAGACCCATGATGCCCAGTGCATTAGCACAAGGACCTGCTTCAGAATTAAACGAAGAAGAAAACAGGCCTAACATACAAAAAGCATGAGACTTTCTGCAGTGCTGATGTTACTGGATTGATACTAGTCCTTCACAAACAAGACCTAGGACTAATATTTGAGAAACAGTTCTCAGTAAGATCATAGTCAATGAACTTGTCCATTGGTGCACTCATTCTAAAAAAAAGCTGACTACCATAAGGTAAAAATCAAGCATCCCACAGAAAGAAGAAAAATTACACTAGCAATTGCTCCTTTTTCTCAAGCTGCAAACACACACACACAAACAACACATCTGTACCTCACAAAACCCAGTAATCAGACCCGTCCTAGACAGTCATCTCAAGTACTTTAAAGCTTCCAGAAACTTCCTCTTGATACCATCAAAATAAATTTACAGTACACAGGAAATAGCTACGGTTAAGCTGTAACAATATGGAAACAGAATCATGCAGCAGTTAAGAACCCCAGAATACTACACTCTGAACAATAACATGGAGTCCTCAACATTCTTCCACATCATCAGCACCTGAAGTGATTTTCCTTGGTAAAGCTTCCAAAACAGACCACAGTCAATAAAGAAAAATTCTTTCTTTTTATATGTACTAGTGATCAGTGAGGTAATGGGATGGTATTTCTCAACCCGGAAAAACAAAGTCACCTCAAGATCCAACTGACACTCAACAATTTTTATTTTGAACTTCGAACTAAGTAAAAGTAAGATTAAAAAAGAAAAAACAGCTGCAATCAGGAAAATAATTTCATTATTTAATCAAACTCAAGCTAATTGTAATGGTGTTCCTTCCAACATATCAGTGCAATTAAGAGTGATTCTAGACAAAAACCTGAGCAGGCTGCTTTGTTTTCAAGTAACTGGTGGACAACATTATTAGAGTATGTCAAATCAGGTGAATTTAATTCAGCAGTTTAAGTATCAGTAAGTAATTCTAAGACCCCAAAAAGCTTCAGGATTTTATCATCAACTTTCATTTGTGCAAGACCTAAATCTGTATGGGAATCAATGCTTAGCATTGTATTGTTTAGAGAACGCTTTCAGCAATACCAGGGTGCACAGTTTCCCTTCAGTTTATTAGTAACAGTAGTGCAGCCATCTGTATTTTTACAGAACAGTAAGTAGGTTACTTATGCCTCCTAAATCTCACAGGAATTTTATTCCATCTTAACTCACTTTTCCAAAGAAAAGGCTGGCTAATGGCTAGTGCCTAAAAAAACCCCAGAAACACCTGGATTCACTAACTTCTACTCCTCTCACTAAAGCTGTTTTTCTGTGCAGCTGGTCCACCAGCCCAGAAGCAAAGTTTTGCATTTGAAGCCTGTTAACAAAATGAATGAGTCTTGAACTCTCAGAATGCTGGGATTGAAACCAAGAGGACCCTAAGTTTTCCCGTGGCCTAACTTCCAGAGTACTGCTCACAGAACTAATGCTTAGATCTTTACCCCATCGCCATCTTTGATGTGTTCTAGTAAATACTAACCAGACTGAAAGCATGTCATGAACAAAGTACTACTAAGTAATATTTAGCAATACTCACTTTAAAAAAAAAAACAACAAAACACACAAACAAACAAAAAAACCCAAACAAACCCAAAACACACACACAAAAAAAACCCACCCAAAAAAAAAAAAACACCCACAAACTTACAAAAGCCTTGTAACTAAAAGTCTTCAAGGTATGACTTTTAAAGTCAGTGCCAGTTCCTGGTTCTTCAGGCTCTGTGTCAAAACACATATCAAAGAGAAACTTGGGAGTAAATGAACCACAAGCCAATACCTTATCAGCTGCCTCCAATAACACATTTGCACTGCTTTGTATCATCTCACTACTCTGATACCTAACATAACCTAGCTCTGCATCAAAAACTAAGGATTTGAATGTATTATTAGCAGTTCATCTAAAAGGAGCTGTATAAAATTAATCACACAAGAGACTGATTTCACCTATCATGCACTTGAAAATGAAGTCTTTAGTACATGTTCAAGTTGAATGCTCAGTAGAAATTCCCTTCCATTTCTTTTCCTGATGGCATTTTTGCAGTCAGAGGTAAGGTGCTCATACTGAAGACCATGAACAACAGAAAAATACTACAGGAACAGTTGCACATGTTACCGACTTAGTGCATCACGTCTTAAAGAAGCAAGTTTGTGCTGAAAAAAATACATGATTCTTACTAGTTCCATTACAAGTCCCATTCAATGGTAGGGAAAAAAAACAAAAATCAAACCCCACAAATATAAAATGAAATCCAGAATGACATGCAGCAATGCTGTTCACAGAATCACAGAAGAAGAAGTTGGGAGGAACCTAAAGGATTATCTAATCCAACCTTTCTTGTCAAAAACACAGTCTAGGCAAGATGGCTTGTGTTGGGTTATGGAACCAAAAATGTGTATTCTATTTCATCTGTTGAAACCAGTTGGGGAGATGTTTTTCTTTCTCTCTTGTAACTCTGGGGGGAGGGGGGCCTTCTGATAATGGGTCAGCTGTTAAAACCAGGTGGGGCAGTGTTTCTTATCTCTTTCACCACCTGTCCTCCCTCCAGGGGATATCTTCTGCTAATGGGCCATTAAGGCACACCAATGACATGGCACATTCCATCATCCCATTGTGAGATGTTCCACCCAATGAAGGGGAGCCAACCATTCCTACCTGGATAAAAACTGAGACACAGGAACACAAGGTATCTGGTTCCACTGGATTCCCAGAGGAAGACTGGACCCTTCTCACCATCACTGCACCCTTTTCTCTCAGGATCATCTCTGCTCCAACAGAACCACATCTGCCACTCCAGGAGGACTTACTGTGGACTGTTTCCAACATCCTGATCAACAGGGTGTCTGTCAGGTTCTATCTCTGACTCTGTCAGGGTTTCTAGGATTTTTGTTTGCTCGCTCGTTTTTTTGTACTGCTACATTTGGAGGTTTTTAATATTCCTAGTAAAGAACTGTTATTCATATTCTCAAATCTTTGCCTGAAAGCCCTTAATTGCAAAATTATAATAATTTGGAGGGGGTTAGAGGTTTACATTCTCCATTCCAAGGAAACTCCAGCTTTCCCTGGCAGATACCTGTCTTTCCAAACCAAGACATGGTGCAACACCCTGTCCAGCTGAACCCTACATATCCAGTGTTGTGGACTCCACCACTTCCCCTGGGAGTTTATTCCAAAGGTTGATTATTCTCATTGTGAAACATTTTCCTCTTGTGTCTAATCACAGTCTCATCAGGACTGACTTTTATCCATTACCCTCATCTTTTCATGTGGGTCTTTGTAAACAGGGAGTCTCCATGTATGTTGTAGCCACTATTTAAATACTGGCTCATGATGAGATCTACCCTGAGCCTTCTATTCTCAAGGCTGAACGAACCCAGTCCCCTCAGCATTTCCCACTCCTTTGAGTATTTGTGGCCTCAAGTTACTGAGTGACACTGCTCTTGTAAATATAGCAATCCTTGCCCTCTGTTTGTGTGCAAGACTCATCCCTTCTGCCATGGAGAAGGTACAGTGAAATTACACTGATACTAAACAGCAGTTACTAAATGATGGACCATGAGTTACCCTAAACCAAAGTAATTCCAGTGCCAGCATTCACTCTAACTCATGGGCCAGAGTGTTCTATGCAAACAGCCAGGGAACTTACTGGCCAGGCTCCACTCAATCGTAAGACCTAAGCTGCATCCCACCTTTACAAAAACACTTTCCACAAAAAGATGGTGACTAGTGATGTCATTTAGGCACATTCAATGGGACAATTTAAGCACTTGGCATGCAAAATAGAGTTCAGTGATTTTGTAAACATGGTCCTTGGGAATATTATTGCACAACTCCTTTCTTCAGCTGACCCTGTATTTGGTACACTTAAAGAATCTCATGAGAGGAGCAAAACTTCATGACTGCTCCAGTTAAAACATACTTTAAACTCTTTTAAACAGGACATGACAGACCTATCTGCAGAAGATCAGCTACTACACTACACAGTTAGATTTAGCTTCATCTTGGATACACGGGTCAAATCGACAATAGTCTTAAAACCCAAAGGAAACTAATGCCAAAAAACTGTAAGGCAATTTCACCTTGTGTAAAATGAATACAGGGCAAAGGAAACAAGGGAATAAGTAAGAAGTACTTTGCAAACTATAAATATTTGGCAGACACCTTAACCTGTCCCCTTCTGAGTTCCATCACAGGCAGGGCACAGCTAGTCCCACCTAGCTTTAATGACATAACCTTTCTAGAAATACAGTCTTTGTCCTCAAAGCCTGCATGGAACTTCCTTAATTCCTCTTTCTTCCTGTAGAAATGAAAGCAGACTGCTACAAACTAAAATGACAAAACAGCAGTAAAAAAGCTGGCACCAAGAGATGCAGCATTTCAGCCCTCTGAATACAGACTGAGCAAAACAGAACTTTACAAAACTATGTACACAGACAAAAAAAGTAATACATGGAAAAACTCAACACTTAACCATAACTAGAACTGCTCAGTCAAGTAAAAATTTAATTTGCCTTGGCGTAATTCCCATGTTCAGGATCTCTTTGACCCAATTTATTTGTAGTATTTAATACTGGCATCTTTTCAAATGAAGAGCAAAACACCTTCCTCCTTTTAGCATTTGAACAAAATCAGTATTACTACTCTTCTTTCAGTTCATGCTCCCCAAATACTTCCTATCTGAATCTAAGCAGGACAACTTGTGTTCACTTTAGCCCAGTACACAGACTTCCTTAACTTTATCCAACCACTACTACTGACACCAAAAGCTGTCAATTTTTACTTCGATTTCCACATAAGAAAGTCTCTTTTTTCTTTCCATTCCAGAGTTTAACCTGTCTCACTGTGATGAAAATATTATGCCTTTAAAATAAACCCTCATTTACCAAGCTTTCTATCAAAACATCAAAAACTTATTGTAACTCTTTTCTAAACAACCAGTTTTACCAATATCACTTTAAGCTTTTCTGAACTTCACAGCAACAGTTTTATGTATATTTATCTACAATCAATAACACGGCAATCTCCAGACACAGCTTGGATTCTTCCTCATGAACGTGTAATGATGCATTTAGCTTTATAAGAAAAGGGTGACAGAACACAATTGGCATTTGCAAATGCCCATGTTACCAGAACATATAAGACAGATCTATACAGTTTCTCTATCATCATTTCTGTCTTTCCCACCCCGCAAGTTTCATCTCTAAGCATGTTACACCTACTCTCAGATTACTGATCTTAATGGGTTGTAAAATCTAATATTGTTTTAGAAGAACCCCAGTAAAAAATAAACCAGCTACCTCTCACATCTGCAAGCTTAACAAATGTGTATCTACACAACTAGACTACCAACTTTGTAATCTTAAAGACTGAGAACAAGTTTGACAACACCTATTGTCTAAGAAAGACATGTTGACTGAAATGTAATTATGCTTTTCCCTCGCGAAACAAAATCCCTCTCAGTTTTCAGTTTTGCCTGTGACAAGCAACGTAGCTTAACAGCTATCCAGGTGTAGTGGGTTGATGCTGGCTGGATGCCAGACACCCAACCAATGCCTCTCTATCACTCCCCTGGAGCTGGACAGGGGAGAGAAAATATAAGGGATCATGAACTGAGATAAGGACAGAGAGGGATCACTTATCAAATACCACCATGAGAAGAACAGGCTCAGGTAAGAGATATTAATTGAATTTATTACTAACAAAATCAGAGCATGATAATGAGAAGTAAAAGAAAACCTTCAAAACACCCTCTCCCCACCCCTCCCTCTTTCCAAGCTCTACCTCCTACCCCAACAGCAGAGGGAGACCTGGAATTTGGGTTATGGCCAGTTCATCACAAGCTATTTCTCTTGCTTCTCAGGAAGAGGAGGCTCTCCTCCTGCTCCAGCATGAGATGCCCCACATGGTAGACAGCTCTCCATGAACTTTTCTGACCAGAGTCGATCTTGTGCGCAACAGATCTCTGCAAGCTGCTGCAGCATGGGTCACTCTTCCACAGGGTATAGTCCTTCAAAGACCGACTGCTCCAGCACAGGTATCCATGGGCTGCAGGGGCACAGCTGCTTCACCACCAGCTCCAGTGGAATCCCAGCTTTGGTGCCTAGAGCACCTCCTCCCCCCTCCTTCTGCACTGACCTTGGCGTCTGCATAGTTGTTCCTCTCTCATGTTCTCACCCTGTTCTTCTCTGGCTGCAATTACAACTGCTCAATAACTTGTCTTTTCTTAAATAAGTTATCATCACAGAGGTACTACCACCATTGGCTTGGCCTTGACCAGTGGCACATCCATCTTTGGAGCTGCCAGAGATTAACTCTGCTGGATATGGATGAAGCTTCTAGCAGCTCCTCAAAAAAGGCACCCTGCTACCAAAGCTTGGCCATGCAAACCCAATACACCAGGTTATACCTTTTTTCAACACTGGCATTAAATACAAACACTATTTCTATGTTCTGAAATTTTCTTGATATATGAGGGGGCTTGTTTGTTTTAAAAAGCAACAAATGACTTTTCCTTCTTCCAAAGCCTATAGGACAAGTCCTACTTCAAAATGTTCATTCCTAGTAAATTTTGCATTTAAACATCCTCTTTTGTTATTAACAGACTTAAAAGCAGTTCATACAATGCTATCATATACTTTTGCTCCTTTCAGGATTCAGGAAGGACATTTTTACTGAACACATATTTCCGTACCATTAACAACAATTTTATCATCATCCAGCAGTAGGCTAATACAAGATTCCTTTAGTTTCCAAACACATTTAAGATTCTTTTAATTTTGTGGCATGACAACAGAGAATCTTCCCTGCTATCTCCAAGTTTCATCATCATCTCTATGTCTTAACTAATCTGTACTAATTAACTGCTATCCATCTTAATTCCCATATGAAATTACTTCAAATTCATTAGGGTGAGAAGAGAGTAGCCAATAAGGAACCCCATTCTACCACAGACCGCTGCAATTACACCTCATTTTTAGCCTCTTAAACCCTTAACAAGTCATATTTGCAACATTTCAGCTAAAGCATATTCCCTTTCTATAATTTCACTTAGCTTTGTACATTCACCTTTCTGACAAAAAACCCCAAATAATCCTGCACCCTGCTCAGACTGTTTTTAAGAATCCAAAAGAACTACAAAGCACTTCTGCCTAGCATACATCAATTTTAGCCCAGCTACTAAACCTAATGAATCTGAAACACATGGTGGTAATGGTACCTAGAGCACACTTTCCTATCCTTGAGAGTACAGCAGGCCACACCTCTTTAGATTCAACCATGATACACACAGAGACTATTATGATGCTCAACAGAGGGCCCAAAATGTCATTAATCAAAAGGGTTAAAGTACTTCCAAGCTTCTCTACAGAAGCTAAACTAGATCTGAATTTCATACCATCAAAAATAAGACTAGCTCCAGGCAGTCAACTCCAGTGCCCCTGGGCAGTACTATCGACTGACATGTGGACTGGAGAACTCTAGACTCCAGAGCAGAGGATGCTGGCTTACCAAAGCATGTTTTGAAGTGATTCAGTAATACAGTGCTAGATGCTTTTATACTTAACTATATAAATACACTTACAAGCATGTACTGTGTGCAGAATTTTATTCAGAATTTGCTTATAATAATTTCCTCCAAATCAACCCAGGGAAAATCAAAGAACCTGTTCTTGCAAAAGGACAGAGTACAGCTTTAGCACTGGCACGTCTGAAGTCTAGAGCCATTTGCCAAAGGAAGACACTAATCCCATGCTCTGCAGTGAATGTTTTAACAGGTTATTTAGAGTAATACATAGCAGCTGATGTAGCAAGCACATAATTCATATATCATGTATTTCTGCTTCGTGAAAGGTTGAAGACCAGCCTGATTTAGCATCTTGCTAAGAAAATAAAATCTGCTGAAACAGCAGGACAGCAGTGCTCCTTTCTCTTGCCACCAATTTTCACCCTTCTGAAACAGCTGTTTCACTAATTCACACATTTAAGTACCCAAGTAGTCTGAACTACAACTTCAAACTAAAACCAAACAGATAGGTTTCAAAGCCACTATCACTGAAAGTATTTCTTCCTACCTGTACTCTAACCTACAGCAATACTCCAATCAAAGAAGGACAGATGTAAAAATCAGAGTATTTGCTTTTATAGTGACAGCCATTGCTTTTTAAGGGAGATGACCTGCCAGAAGACACTTTAATCAAATGTCTTAAAACTCATATAAGAGGCAACACATCTTTATGACTGGCAAGTCTACTCAAGTCTACTCAAGAAGTCAACATCACAAGTTACTTGTACCACTTTCCCTCCTTGGCAGAGTTAAGGTTGTATATGCTTAGGAGAAAGACACTGAATTGTTCCACATCCCTTAAAAGATAGATTTCTTCAAGAGTAGCAACTGCAAGAAGAATGAGTTGAAGAACATTTTTGTTAGCTGCACTTCTTCTCCTAATAAAACACATTTAGACTGACTGAGCCCAGCAAACATTCAAAATGTCTACAGGTTTTTAACATCTTCTCCATCGCAGTTTATCAAAAGACCCAGACACTCAAAAGAGCTTCAAAGAAAGATCAGGACTAAAAAAAATCTGTTTATTTCAAGTAAAGTATTTAAAATTTCTAGAATTTCCTCATTTCCTGATTTCGTTTAGCTTAAGTGCTTGTATACAATCCTCTTTTACAGGGCACAGAGTTTATTTCTGAGACCTAACTCCCTGAATTTATGGTACATAAAGTCCATAGCCTAATACTCAGTCATTAATAAAAAACCGAAACCTGAACATTCTTATTAAAACTACTACCGACAGCTAAGTAGCAGAAGCAAACGGTTATTCTTCAGTTAAGCTGTACAATACATATACAGACATGCACAGAACTATCTTCAATAAAAAAACAAGGACACTCTCAGGTACCCAGATCTTTGGAATTCCCATCAGTACAAACCTAGGGTTGATTCTCTCAGTTTCTGTTTTTGAAGTACTTAAGTTGATGAGAATTTTCATTTTAGAAAGGCCTTGCACAGCATTTACATTACAGATATGTACAATATTGAAGGACCTAAAGCATATGGCACGTAAACCTCAGGTCATCCAAACAAACTAGAAAAGGAAACTAATTGTTTTAGCCTACACAAGTCATTTACAGCCGTTTCTGTATGGAACGATGAATAGAAAACAGAAGAAAGTACCTCTTGTCCAGTAAGAAAGAGTAAGAGATCTCCTTCTTCTTCTTCACACATGTGAATTTGTATCACTGTTCGAATGGCAGCCTCAAGGTAGTCCCTTTCGGGTTCTGGAGTATAGAATATCTCCACAGGATGGGTGCGACCCGGGATAGTTAGAAGAGGACAGTTATCAAAATAGATCTGAAACTTGCCAGCATCTAAAGTAGCACTCATAACTATAACCTGTAGATTTGGAGGACAAAAAGTTACTCAATGTTTAGAAGAACTTGTGACCTTATGCATGCAATTAATTTCAAGAAAGTAAATTGCTGATTGTGACATAAGAAGGTTTTTATTACCCGAATACAGCACCCTTGTTACAAAGGTTCAAAAAAATTCCAAGTCCAATACATAAGGTTAAGATACAATTACGTTGTTTCTAGGAGCTTCCTCCATACCAAAAATGCTCAGAATTTCCTAGGGTTAGCCTCCCAATACACATTATTACAGATCAAAAAAACACATCATAAAAATCAGCTAATGGTAAGCACACAGATACTTTATCCAGTATGACTGCAACTAGAACAGAGATGCTGTTGGATTTCATCATTACTGACCTTCAAATCAGATCTTTGTCTTACAACTTCCTTCAAAACTCCCATCAAGATATCCGTAGCCAGTGTTCTCTCATGGGCCTCATCAAGAATTATAACACCATAGCGCTCCAGCAAAGGATCATTCATTGCTTCACGAAGTAACATACCATCAGTCATATACCTGAACAACCAGACACAATTGTAACACACATTCTGTTTATTAGGTCTGATGCAGAATCCTCTTCCACATTCACTAGGTTGCTTGAACTACGCTTTTAATCAACTTTTTGCAAGTAGCAACACCAGCAAACTACTTCCAACACTGTAACAAGCCCATTTTGAGTTTTCAAATAGAAAAAAAAATGGAATTGGGGATTATAGGGGGAAAGCTTTAAAAAAAAAAGGGGGGGGGGTGAGAGGAAGCAAGGTTTAGTAATATTTATAATAATTTGTAACTATTACTGGCAGACTTACACACCTAAACCTCAAGAGACAGGAAAATAAAGGAGAAAACACCCTCTAAAATCCAAGATACACTATTTCTACAACTGCTCTCCTTTTCTGTCTGCAGATATCTGTTCACTTCTTGCTTTTCTGCTACTGTTACATTTCTCTTTCCAAATTAACTTTATGCCCAGCCCTTCAACTACTTGTACAAACAACGAGAAGACTTCTTTTGATAAAAAAAACCTTATTCCTTGAACCACAGCATAGTGTTTTTAACTGAGCTTTTTGAATGCAATTTTCAAATGCTGTATTAAATGCACCTGGTTCCAGGCAGCAAGGAATCCATAGCAGCTGACAAGTAAAACACTCTTGACTATCTGTCCCAGAGCCAGTTCTGAATCTTTGGGAAGTTTTCTTTAGTGAAATAGTTACCAAACTTCACCAGAAGTACCCTGAGTAGAAGACACCACACATAAAACATCAGCTGAATGCACAACAAAGAAAAACTGCATGTTGAAGGGCTTTATTTTGAACAACACCTTAATAATAAAATATCTCTTCAGATCACCTTCCTCTTTATCGATCATTTAAAATTAACTTCTATAGGGTGCAGAGACTTCTTTAAGAGGAATGAATCATTTTCAACTCTATTCATGCCTCACATCTCAGGTTTCTCTCAGCTCATGCTACAGCTCTGGTGTCTCTTCCCCACTCAGACATAAAGCACCAAATCCACAGTGTCACTCCCTTATTAGTCCTTTCATAATTTGCTTACACCCTTCATTACCCCACCTCCAAGTATGCTGTTATACCTTTACCTGAGAACTGCCATACTTACTTCAAAATGGTTTTTGCACTACTGCAATCTTCAAACCGAATGGAGTAGCCAACCTCCTGGCCCAGCATGACATCCATCTCATCAGCAACACGCTGTGCCACGCTCATTGCAGCCACTCGCCGGGGCTGGGTACACGCCACTCCCCTCTTTGGGCCAGGCAATGAGCGCATGTAGTCAACACACCATTGAGGGATCTGTCAAGAGTAAAGTTTAGTGATAAAACAAACTTCAGGGGGTCATACAAAATTTGTAATCTTTGTATTGAACCCAAAGTTAGATAGGATTCCACAGAGATGTCAACTGCATACACAATAATATTCAAAACAGGAGAGAAGACAGTTTGATCCAATGCCACTGAATAAAGCACACTCTTGCTAAGCACACTATCTTTGAAGTTATGAAGGTTAACTCTGGTAGATCAGTATCTTTCACAGGTGCTTAGCAGCAGCACCAACATGCTCCAGAGCAACCAAAATTAAAGCTAACACACTCGAAATTTGAAATTAGTAGCACAGTTAAAGTTTTACAGTACGCACAACGTACTTTGTGTCTTGAAAAAGTAATGCTTATTAATATGTTTAAGCAAAAATAATTATTCTAATATATAGAATTGTCTTAGCCAAGAAGTGCAACAACTAAAATTAAGATAACTATATTCATTAAATTTATTATTGTTCTTCAGAAATTTCATCAACCAGATATAAAACCTACGTTTTCCTTCCTGTGTTGGCACTTGTTTTATTTGCCAGTCAATAGTTTTCTGCTCCTATTAGGAATCTGGAAACACTAAGAATCAGCCTAAATAAATTTTATTCAGAATTCCTAAGGTCATTACCAGTTTGATGGAGATGGATTATTCTCAACACATTCTCAGTATGACACTTTATGAGGAGACATCTCAAGCCTAACTAGTTCCAAGCCTACAGACAAAAAAACCTCACTCATTCTTAGTAATTACTTTCCAAGCATTCTTAAAAGCACAAAGAGGAAAAGAAACCATATCCTTTATACATTTTACCAATGAGGAATAAGAGAGAAAGCAGTATAATTTAAACTGGGAAAATGTCAGCTCTTCATTATTGTATTTTCACAGCAAAACGGACGTAAGTAAACAGTAAAACCTAATCAGAAGCAGATGAGTGTAGTCTAAAGCATTTTTTAATGAAGAATATACTTCCACTATAAGAACAATAAAGTGAACAGAATCAAAATATGACAGGAGACTACAAGACTGCTCTGACAACCTCAATTTCTGAAAATCCTGCTCAAAACTAGAACAGCAGTTCTTGAACACTAACAGCAGCAACATGAAACCCAATCCTGTAATATATACATGGTCCCTCTGCTTCCCAAGTCACTAGTAACAGCTCAACTAAGTATATATTAGTATATATATCAGGTGAAGCTTTTTGACTTTAAACAGAACAAGTCCTTAAATAAATTTTGAACCAGCAGGGTCTGTCGGGCCACTGCTGCATGAAAGAAAACCAATTTAAAAGTGAATTTCCAGTAAACAGCAAAACCTCCAGCACTGGTGTCAAAGGAAAGAAAAGACTTCCCTCTGTTAAATTGACATAGACGACCACCCAAAGGCTATTCCTGTCCAGCTCTCAAAGACATCCAAATACTGGGAAAAAGGACTGTGCCATACTGTATTTTTTACTCCAGTCATGTCTGGGAATATACTGAACACTTCTTATCATTTGGTTCTTACGAAACCTAGCCTAAAGTTAATTCCACTGACAGAAAAGAACCCTGGTACCATCATCAAAACCCTTGACCTTCCCTATAAAAAAGGTCATTTATCAATATCAAAAGCAGGAGGAACGGCTTTACTTAGCATCATTTAATCACAAGGACTTTCTGAATTAAGAGAGATTTTCAAATATAACTTCCATAAACAAGAGGAGGTAGTGACTCACATACAGTGGCCTCTAAGATCAAGGATAAATGGACTAAGGGTTGTTAAAGACTACTTCAAAGTCAGAAGAACTTCACCATTTTAAGGAATGCATAGCAAGAGACAGAAAAGCACTGCCCTTTCTGGCTTTTTTGAGCCTCTCCAACTTACGGAAAACTTCCTCAGCTAAAAGTTATATGGCAGAATTCTCTGAATTCTCATTACTTGAGAACCTGTATCAGTTCTCCTGCATACCGCAAAGGACAAGGATTAAGCTATATTCCCCATCACCTTGCATCTGGACTTTGCCAACAAGTCCTGCTAAAGAAGTGGAGTAACCTATGTTACAACAAAATGCAAGAGAGTGAGCGCTGCAATTACAGTAAGTAATTACCCTTCCTAAGAGAAATCTGGCACACTCATTCCACCACTAACCCTGTTTCCAGAGCATTTAGAAAAATCAGTTAATTTCTAAGGTTAAGTTTAAATTACAAATCAAGCCACTGAACTACTAAAGAACTGAAAATTAATGTATTGGCTTCCAGCATACTCCTTCAGTACTTTGGGGTTTAAGTCTATGTGAAACAAGTGAGAAAATTTCATCTTCTGTTTTTTCTATTGTCTGAGCCAAGCATTTCCAATCCTGGGTGCCCTACGAGATTAATGGGAAAATATGCACATAATCATAGAATCACAAAATGGTTTCAGGTGGAAGGGCTCTTAAAGATCATCTGCTTTCAGCCACCCTGCTAGGGATGCCACCCACCAGACTGCTACATGCCCCATCCAACCTGGCCTTGAACACTTGCAGGGATGAGGCACTCACAACTTCTCCAGGAACCTGTTCTAGCATTTTACCACTCACACCATGAAAAATTTTCTAACACCTAGTCTAAATCTCCCCTCTTTCACTTTTAAAGTAATTTCTCCTTGTCCTATCACTATTTGCCCATGTGAAAAGTCACTCTCCATGTTTTTAAAAGTCCTCTTTAGGTACTGAAATGCCACAATGAGGCCTCCCCAGAGCCTTCTCTTCAGTCTGAACAATCCCAACTCTCTCAACCTGTCCAAATAGGAGAGCTGCAGACAACAATCAGGGAAGGGACTTGAAAGGCAGCCGCTCATTATCAAAAATTATCTACTACTGTATAGCCTTCTACTATTACAATGAAAGAGAAGACATTAATTTTGGAAATAATGGTTTTCAAATGTTGCATGCTTTTATTTGTATAAAGTCAACATTAACAGCTTACGTACACCTGCAGTTTGAGCATTAAAGGATTTCTTAGCTGCAGAAAAGTATTTATCTTGCTCTGATCAATTAATTTAAGAAGAAAAACAATCATCCCCCAGCAAGTTTTAAGACAGCAACTGACGACAAAAACAACGTGACACTATCATATGCAAAACAAAGTTGTCATTAGGTGGCAAGCAGGACAATTTTTAGTGCTGTGCCCCTACAGAGACACTGTCAATTGTTTAAAAAGGTATCTGCAACTTCACAGAGCAAATTCAGAAGAAGCAGGGAACATCCTAAGACAGCTTATGAGCTTCTGGTAGCTTAAATCCAATTTTCAGGAAAGATGTGTAAAATTACTTAAATCTTTTCAGAAAGTAAGCGTTAAAGTAGTAAGGTAACTCAGGAAAAGCTTTATGCCTGAAGAATGACATTGACACAACCCTTAGATCTTCAAATTTTCAGATCACACAAGGACTTTTAAAGCCATCAGTCTACCAAAAACAAAAGTGATTTTTAACTGCAGCATTAAAAAGCTCTACAACCTCTGAGAAGTTTCAGCACCAAAGAAACTCAAGACTCTACCTCTCAAGTTTGACTATCACCAAAAGCTAATCAGATGTCAGAATCATATCTGACGTTTCAATTCCTTTTGTCTGTAGCAGTAAGTTTCATAAAACACAAACAAATTCATAATTTGTAGCTGCCATCTACACAGACAGCTAAATTATTTGGAACCACCACTTGTTTGCTGGTTAGTACGCTCCTTAAAGCTCTATCTTCCTCTACCAGAAACCTACCAATTATAAAGCCCAATGGAAGCAGGGGCCTGGAAAAAGTACTGGATTTCTGAAGTGGAAGATGCTGTAAGATTCTTCTCATCTTTTGCACTCATTAAACAAGTGTAACATCCATCAAATTAGTTTTGCTCAGTTTGTTATGTATTCTTACACAATTTCTTACACACACTTAGCAACAGCCACAACATTTAAAAACAAGCAGTATCGTACAGGTAAGAACTCACCTGTGTTGTTTTACCAGACCCAGTCTCTCCAACCAGCACAAATGACTGATGCCGAACCAAAATATCTGTAAATCTTTCTTTATATTCCCAGACAGGAAGTTGTAGCCTTTTTTTCAGGATATCATAATATCGTGGGGTGTGTGGTAGATTTGTGAAAGGGTTAATACTGTGTGGAATCATTGCTGGTTTTATAGCTGGTAACCCAGCACTCGCATAATATGTCGAGTTAGATGTAGGTCGCAGATCTTTCTCCTTGTCCCTTTCTCTGTCACGATCTCTATCTCTGTCACGATCCCTGTCACGATCTTTTGAACGATCATCTCGGTCCCTGTCCCGGTCTCGATCCTTCCTAAAATGAGTTAAGAGACACAGCAGAAAACAAGACAGTTGAATATTTAAATGCAGAGGAGGAGTTTAATGCAACGCAACCCCGAAAGGTGCCCCAAGTAAAGTGGATACAAACCGAACCTTTAAAGGCTTGCAGGCAGCTACCTGGAAGGATAAGCACCAAGGAGTAACAACAGTATCTCTGATGCACCTCATTAGATGTACAGAGCTACACTTATTGTACCTAAACCCTACAGCAGTTCCTCTCACTGCAGGCAAGACTGAATAAAGCTATCACACAGGGAGATGAACGTTTTAACTCTCTTCATCTAATGATTTTAAAGAATCAGCTGTGCAGTGTAGATGTCTCACAGCTCTCCCCATCCCCACTTGCTGCTGAAGATAAATAAGAGAACACTAAATAGTCTTTTTGCCTACCTACTAAAGGAATTATACTCATCCAAAAAAACTAACTCAAGATAATAAGCATACCATGGAAAGAGAGTTTGATTTTCTTATTTCACAATTACTATACAGCTTCTTTTTTGTTTTGTTTCAAGCCTTGCACACAATTCTGACTCCATCAATTTGGATATACAGGTTGTTGAATCTGAAACTTAAGACTTAAAACCAGTCACTACAGTTCACAGAATCAGAATAATTTAGGTTGGAAATGACCCTTAAGATCATGGAGTTCAACTGTTAACCCAACACTACCAAGCTGTACAGTATCTATCTCCTACCACACACTTAAACAGCATTAATGTATTTGCCTTTGTTCCAAACACTAAGTAGAAAAATTCACTGCACGTGCAAAAGAAAAACAGTATTCTTAAACTCTGACCTCAGCCTTTTTGAGAGTTTCTGATTCTGCAAGCCTATGTACTTGTTCTTGCACATAATCCCTCTCTTCCTACAAACACACTCACAAAAGAATCCTTAGTTTGACCCAAAAGCTACGCTTTTAATAAATATTCCCAACTCGGGACCTCGAAACAAGCCCTGCTTTACAAAAACAATCCATCTTATTTTAAACTAGATGAAGTTAAAAAGATTAGTGGCATCTTTGCCTGCAAAACTGAGGATATCCTCAGCTTTGTCTCTTTTTGTGCATTAACTGAAATCCCATCAAAAAGGCAAAACAACAAACTAAGTCAACACCAGCTTTATAGTAAGTGCACACATAAACATTTCTGGGAATATCAGGCAAAAAACAAAACCTCGCCGCCTCCTTCACTAACACTCAACACGTGTAGAGACCATGCCCACAGGTAACTCCTGCCAAGACTCCTCTCCACAGCTTCTTTTAAACGTGCATTTGGTATTCAAACGTAACTACTGAAATAATACCAAATTCTGATCTATAAAGAAGATGCAGTAACCAAGATTTAATTAGTACTATTAGTACTAGTAGATTCTATACATTTTAATTCAAAATGTGCTGTACTTTGGAAACAACCACTACTACTCCTCTTGTATAAAGGAACAGTAATGTATGCAGCCTTTTTTTCCCCCCCTCAGTACTTCAACATATCAGGACAACAGAGGTCATATTAAGATTTTTTTAACATGACTTCTTTTAACAGAGACTCATTAAAAATAAAGAAGGATTACAAAACATACTGTTTACTTCCACTTACTTAACTCAGTTGTATACAGATTTTCCTGAAGATTTGGACTCTGAGTAATTTAAAAATTAAGACCCTTTCTAGGGCATTTGTTTCAATCTGAGATACTCTAGTTTTAACACTACCTCTAACACAGTCAAATATTGTACAAGCTAGAAATCTCTTCCTACTGTAAAATGCCAGGCAGATATTGCAGAATCCAATGGTTTCATATTCCACACATTAAGTTACCCCTAGGAACTAGGCTCCATTATGCTACTCGGAATGGTGTAAGAGCCTAAGAGCATTTATCAGACAGCAACAAAGCTTTGCAGGTACCAGGACATACAAATACATGGTCAGACAGGAACATCACTGGCAGGAAAAAGCAATTCAAGAATGGTAAAGCCAGGGTAAAATGCAATAACAGACTTCACTATAAAGGTAAAGTAACACTACTAATGTTCAGGTTTGGTTTGGGTTTTTTGTGCATACTTTTGTGTGTGTTTCTGAAGGACTTGTATCCCTCACTGGTATCCAGTTAAAGCGTGAATAAACCTCACCAACAAAATCTGTTCTACAACCATTTACTTAAACTGTGTCGTATCAGCAGCCTCTGCATTACAGACCATCAAGTGCACCTTCCCATACACTTCAGCCCCCATGAAGCAGCCCTAATGCTAAAATGAATAGATCCCCACTGCTGCCTACTCTTCCCATGCATCAGTAAAGCATTTCACCAGCCTTGTGAAGAACCAACCTTCCCACCAGCATTAATTTTAACTTGGATCAGTATCTCTGGTCTAGCCTCCCAAACACTCCCTTGTAGCACTTATTTTCTGTGTTGGTAGCTACCTGTGTGAGCTTAAAACAAACAAAAATACAACTTCATGAACAAAAAGTGAATTAAATGAACTACAAATATAATCCATCATGGAAACTATCATTAACCCCCCATTTCTCAGTTTCTTCACTGAACTTTTACAGTTTTTTAACTGTACAAACAGAAAGGAAAGTAATCAAGCTCTATGTACATTTCAGAAGTAAAAAAATTATTTAATCTTAATAAAAGGAGTTTAATCTATTTCTTGCTTTCAAAAAGCAGAAGAGAAGCAGAGGCAACTAGATGCTACCACAGGCACAACACAACATGCCTTCAAAGTTACTCTCTAACACTTTTAACTATACAGCAGCACTTTCTTTCCCAGAAACTGTTTACCAGTCTCCCATTATTAATGAAGCTTAGCAGACACACACTCCCTTGGTCAAAAAGCAAAAAGAGGAATGACAGTTATGCTGCCATATTAAATTCCTTAACTTTTAAAAAACGCAGCTTGGCAGTTCTTCACTTACAAATTGTTAGAATTTAGTTGCTTTTTCATTATTGCACAGAGAAAACAGAACTCAAACACAAAAATTAACAGTAAAATAAGAATTTAATCACATTTGTCTCGTGCCTGAAACCCGTAACAGCCTCCATGATCAGACAGGGGTTGGGACTCTTTGCTTTTAAGTGAAAAAGTTTCATCTGCTATTTGCTTTCACTTCGTTCGCACACACATAACATACATAAACACAAAAGAATCACTATAGCAATGACTAAATAAAAGTGCTCTTCTTGGTAAAAAAATATGAAAAAAAAAGGAAACAAAGGACTCAAGGTTAGCCACTGATCATCACAGTGGAAGTCTGAGCCCACCTAACAGATCATTGCTATTTTTCCCCATTATTAAACACAGCAACAGTTGATGCAAAAAAGACAATGTAGCTAAAGGAAGTTCTGTTCTATACAGAAACCAACCAAGTACAATTAATCTGAATGATACAGCCCACTAGATCACTATCTCTGATGATACACAACACAAATATATCTGAAAAGAAATTAATATCTTTTAAAATACTCTGTATGTAATTAATAGAAACTCTGTAACCAAAAACCTTCCATACAATTTCTAGTTTTCCAAAATATTTTACTTTACAGACAATACTTCAAGTCTGGAAGAAAAGAGATGTCATACAGATGTTTAAGGTTACACCAACAATTACAAACCTGTTGACCAAGTAGAGCCCATGTAGCACTGCTGCCATGCAGAGCCACCCACACCAATACAGGCCTCCACTAAAGAGGAACTAAAAAATACAAATTCACTTGAAGGAACTTCTGTATTTTGCCAGGTAGCCCAGCTCGGATGCAAGACACACTCCCGTTCTGAATGTGAAATGGTAACCGTGCAAGGAGCTCATCCAGCTTAATCCAGCTCCAAAACCACCTTAACTGCAGAAATGCACTCTCAGCACAGAGGAAGACAGGTACACACACGCTTTTAACAAGACACCACTCTTCTTCCTCATGGCCTTGCATAAGCTGCAAAACCAAACTACTCTAAAATAAACCAACCATGTAACATTACCATGACTCGTGCTACATGAATTAAGACTTCAGGTCATCTAAGAAATAATCATATTCAGTAATTATGCTTATAGTGAGTTCTTCTCAGCCCTATGCCATTTAATGCTTTTACCAGCAGAGGAGGAGACAAAGAAGGGGCACAAGACATTGTGCATTGCTACAGCTTTTAGGTGCCATGAAGGTCAGTGTCTTCTAGCTTAACACTGGTGGGAACTCATTGCAGTACATACAAAATGGTAAAACTAGAGTTCAGAAAGACATTACATGATCAGCAAAAACAATGACAAAGCCACATCAAAACTATAAAACCTACCAACATACAAACAAGGAAATACTGTCCTGTGTTTATCTTCACAACCAGCTGTAACAGTCGTACCATGTTTAAATAACGCCCAGCTCTGACATAATCGCTTAATAATTTTACAAAAAACTCTACAGAAAAGCTGTGTATGTACAACTTTTATGTAGACTCAGATGAACTATTTCAATCTCTAGGAAATCCAACAAAAATGCATTAACTGAGACAAACAGCTCAATATACTTTTTAAAATGTGATTATGATGATCCTACAGATAGGAAAAAAAAGAGCTGAATAATAAACGTTTCTTTTATTTAGCTGAGAAACATGCATCAAACTCTAGGGGCTAAAAACTGAAGCTGTACAAGCTCACCTTAGAAAAAGGCTAGTTTTGCAAGGACTGTTTATCAGTGAATATTAACTGCTAGACTGGACTTAGAATTATTGTAACCTTTGAGAACAAATTGAAGGATTTTTCTTAGATTAAACAGTCCAAAACAATGCAGATGGACTTTAGTAACTGTTTAATTCACGGAAGCCTCCTGTGCTCCATAAAAAATGCCAGACTAGATAAACACTGCATTTCTTTGTACTCCGTGAGACTTCGGAAATGTACTTTAAAGAGCCGCTTGCCTTTCCTCTCTCTCCGGCCCAATTAGAAGGGAAAATATTATGTAAAGAAAGCTCTAATGCAACACTGAATTTAAGGACAGCACCAGTGCATTGTCTATGTTCCTGCAATCACATTAACCTCAACAAAAATATGCTGCAACATGTGCAGTACAGTCCTAAACGTCAGCCTTTGCAAAACTAAGAAAAAAATAAACGCTCCCTTCCCCCTACCTCAAAACCCACCCCATGGATTCTTACTTCAAGCCAAGCACACCACCAAGGGTGACTGGGTGAAAGACGTTAACAAAGGAACACCGCTCCCACCAGTGCAGGCACTAATAACACGGGCTGCACAAACCTCGTGCTCACCTCTAGGCCCACGTTTCCCAGACCTTTCAGGCCAGAGAATAAGTAAATAAATACAAAGGAAATGGGGAGAAGGAGTGGGAAGGGTGACTATAAATATTAAGGCGAAGAACTACAAACAAAGCGTGGCGCGGGGGCGCGGGCCCAGCAGCGCGCCACCCCCGCCACGGGCGCCCAGCCCAGCCCACTTGCCCAGGCGGCCGGGCCGGCGCCTTCCTCCCTTCCCCCTCCGGGCGCCGCCGCACGAGGCCCTCCCGCCCGCTCCCGCCGCCATCCGCCCCCTCGAGGGGCCCGCCCGCCGGGGCGGCCGATACCGAGCCAGGCCCAGCGCTCCGGGGAGCCGCGAGGCTTCGGGGCCTGCTCGGCCGATGCGGCGTCGCTGCAGCCTCTCCCTGCCTCGCACGGCGGCCGCACCGCACCCCGGGGAGCTCCAGCCCCGGAAGGGCGGCCGGAGCCGGCGATGGGGCGCGGATGGCGCGGGAGCCGCCGCGATACCCCCCACCCGCCCCGCCGCGGGCCGCGCCGCCCGCGCCACCCCTCACCCGTCGGTGGTGCGTTTCTTGCTGGAGCTGTAATCGTCGCCCAGATCGAGGCGGTGGCGCTTGGACATGGCGATGGCGATCGGTCTGGCTGTTTATCTGGCGGTCGGTCGGTCCGTCCGGGTGCGGCGGGCGGGCGCTCTGCGCTCCCTCCCCGAGCGGCGGCGCGGCGAGGCACGGCCGACAAAATGGCGGCCGGAAGGAAGCGCCGGGACCGCGCGAGTCGCTGGCGCGCGGGCCCGTTGGCCAAAGCCTCCCCCGGGCGCCCGCCCCGCGGCCCCGCCCCTCCGCGCGCTCCCGCGGCGCCGCGAGGGCACCGGGCTGGGGCCCTGCCCGAAAACCGCATCGGAGGAGCAGTGGGTTATAGGATCACCGAGGGTGGGAAAAACCCTTCAGACCATCCAGTGCAGCCGTCCACCCAGCACTACCACTGTAACCACTAAATCACATCGCCCAGCGCCAGATCCAAACACCTCTTGAACACCTCCGGGGATGGTGACTCCACCACCTCCCTGGGCAACTTATTCCGTGCCTGAGCACCCTAACACTGAGAGAGATTTTTCTAATATCTTATCTGAGTCTCCCTTGTCTCAGCTTGAGTCGATTTCCTCTGGCCGCTCGCTGCAGGCACGGCGGAAGAGACCAGATCCAACCTGGAGGCTACAACCCCCTCAGGGAGCTGTGGGGAGCCAGGAGGTTCCCCCCGAGCCTCCTCGGGCAGAACGGCCTCCCTGAGCCGTTCCTCATAAAACTTGTTTTCTAGACCTTTCACAAGCTTTCTGCCCTTCTCTGATCACACTCCAGCACCTCACACAGTACTTGAGGTGCAGCCTCACCATGCTTTCTCCCTGTCCCTCTTCACAGTCCTTCTGCTCGAGGTGACAACCTTTGCTCAGTTCCTTGAATGAGCACTCGCTCCTGCAACCTGGCTATTGCAACGAGGGCACAGTCACATAAACGGCTCAGCTAACGACCGTGAAAGTAGTCAGGGAACATCACCTAGCAGCAGTGACCTGCTCCACAAGTACAGCCAGCTCAGCAAGTGGGGCTTTGTCCACAGATTCACATTCCAAAGATTTGCTGGAGTTACTTTAATATAGCTATTAAAATATTTAACGTAGACAAATCCATAGGTTATTTTCTTTAATAGAAGAACATTTCTGTCCCTAGTTTTTGATAATATAACAGAATGGCACACACAGCTCTACTGGAGTTCTAGATGTTAGTGTAATAAAAATAAGAGTTTTCTGCTTAGACTTATCAACCAAAATAAATATTCCTGAAAACCAGAGTTTGAACTTTTCCTGCAAAGCTGGAAGTAATTTTTAAAGTTAACTACAAAAACCACTGGAATATCTATGTGGGCGGGAGGATAAGCACTACAGAGTAATTCTATCCCAAATATCAAGCTTACTTGTTATGCTGTGGTAGTCTACACGGAGCTGCATTGGCTGAATGCACCTAAGGGAAGACTTCCTGCGCATCTTTCCAAGTGAGTTTTAAATTATGTCTGTCTTTAAAAAAAAGCAAGTGTTTATTGAAATAATTTAGGAGGGAAAAAAACCAGTGGCTAGGTCTCCCTGGAAAGTGGGAAGAATGAGAAGAATACAAAAGCATTACATGCATTAGTTGGGATGAGAAGCTGGTGCTGGGAGGTTCTGAGAAGGCTGCAGGGGTGCAACAACGGGAGCATGGAGAACTCTGCAGCTCTGTCTCAGATCTTTCTTTCTCCTCCCTGTGCACACCAGCATAAATCTACTTACAGTCTTGCTCTAGATTACCTTATACCCAATATCAGGGAAGTTTCTGCTCTAGGAGGTAAGAAAAAAGCAGGTGTCTCAGCTGGTGTGAAATCTGAGGCTACAGCTCAGCAACAAATGCAGAAAAGAGAGGAAGAGGACTGTGTGCTAGTTGGGGTGAACAACTACTCATGTGCTCTGCCCCAGGCATATCCCACAAACCAGTTCACTCTGTTCGCAGTTGTTAATTTCACAAACTTTTGAACTCATCTTCCACCCAACTGTGCTTTGAGCTATCTGACTGCATAACTGATCTGGTCCCCCCCACCAAGGCTTTACAACTTAAGAACTTCCTCCTGAAAGCACACACATGCCTTATTTTGCTAATGCAAATAATCCTTTTAACTTCAAAGGGATTAACAAGGAAGGAGTAGCAAAACTAAGCATGTAGGTAAGTATTTGCAGGAACACAGCCTGCAAATAGAGAGATGAGACAAGAGAAAAAAAAAAAAGACTGGTAAGCACAAATGGACATAATGGCAAAATGATAAGCATTACGTTAAAAGCCTAAAGGTTGAAAGGAATATGTAAAACAGGGCACATTTAAGTATATTTTCTGCCTTTAAAAAGGCTTTGGTTTAAGAAGAGGTATTTATTCCTCCCCCCAAGTCCTTTTATATCCATGTATAAAAGTAAAAATCTTAGGTTACTGAAATAGGACACATATGTATGAACTTCCACTTGACTATCTAGGCTTCTACCCTCTATTTCTTACCCTAATTTTAAAATCACTGGTATCAAAATCCTCTTAGCCAACTTCCAGTGAATATTCCTTTACATTTGGCATGGCCATATTTATTATGATATTTGGGTTGAAAGGAGCATTAACAATTAAAACTGAAACAATGGCTTAGGGGAATAACATTATGTCTATTTTTTTCCTGATTGTGCATTACCTCCTCTCTTAAAGAATAAACATGGGTCTCAGACCAGCTGTAATTCAAAGATCCTGGAACCCACCCCTGGGTGGTGTGAGGTTTCTGACAGAGAAGTCTAGTGTCCCAGTGTCACAGTTTAGGTTATTATTGCCTGAGGCTATTTGCTTCCTCCTTTCTAGAGATTACCAAGTCTGTAAAACACATGAGATCTATCCAGTCTAGCTTCTTAGTCAAAAGTCACCTCTTCACTGGCTTAAGCTAAAACAGTGATACCGGGGTGAGGGATGGTGAGGTGATACCACAAACCTCTGTTGCAATGGAAGCCAAAATACTGGTCAGAGTGTTAGACAGTTAAGAAAGGTTAAATCTTCTAAAAGTTGTGTGTTAGAGCCCTAAAACCTATGCAGTATGTATTTCTTTTATGGCTGGCTGGCTTGCAGAAGACCCTAAGCTACAACCTATATATGCTCCCAATGCCATGGACACGCCTGTGTTGCCACTTCTTTTTAATATTTTCCTTTCTAAAAACAAGTGTAACTCCTATTTTTTATACATATACAAAATATCATATGAAAAATTTCCTGCAAATGAATTAAAATAATAAAATAAAATACTTATGATGATTATAATTGCAATCACTCTTTAAATTTTTTATGTATGTATATAAAAATGGGTAATACTCTTAGAAAATTATCCAGGAGTCTTAAATGCACATGCTTATCACAGACAAGCTCTCATTATATCCTTTCCAACCAAGCACATATGAATAAATGGATATTATCCTCATGTTCTGTCATATCATCAGGGAAAGAATCCTTGAGACAAGAACCCACAATCAGAGCATGTTTAAAAAGTCAGACTTCCACATCATTCAAATTAAAAATATGAAGATGAATACATGAACAGATCTCAATTTCTGCAGTGAAGAGAAGAGGCAGCTTCTCTGTAATTACAGAAGCTAAACTTTGCAACACTTCAAGTATATATAAATCAGGACTTTGAATTGCTCTGGGAAGTACGCTGTAGGAAGACAGCATGGCAACAGCACTATTGCCGTGACAGCAAACCTTATCAGCCATACAGATGCACATCTGAATTTTGTGAATGGTTAATAAATGTTATCCCATATAAAACAAACACTGTGGCTTAATCTGCAGGTCAGAAAGGCCTGACTAACTTCAATAAAGTTTCATAAAGAAGAAGAAAAAGAGAGAGAGGAAGAGAGAGAAGAGAATGATTACAGCTTTTGTATCTACTAGAACATTAACCAGAGTAAAAAAATCACTTTTTAAAACAAACCCTACTCTGTAGAAGGAAACATATTGTAGACAACCAGCTGCTGTTCTGAGCCCCTCAGTCACCTGCTAAGGCCTTATGATCACCTTTAATCCCCTCAGAGAAACCATGCAAGAGCAGGTATTCGTTATGTGCTTTGAATAGAAATCAAAGACATAGTGAAAAGCAAACCATCACCCCCAAGTAAATTAAATTATATGTCTAATTTACATGAGTCACACAGAATTCCGTCATTGTTCTTATAACTTCCAGGTCTTCATGGTTAAAGTGGCATTGTTTAATGCCTCCTGCATTGGGAAACATCTGAAACTAAAAGCTAATATATGTTGCATGTGAAGGCAGTTTATCTTTTATATTCCTTAAAATCAAACCGCTTTCTATGCCAAGTCTGAAATCTTGTGAGAAACTCCCTAAATATAAGGTGTTTTTAGGAAGTGGTAGCTATTTCACAAGGAACTTTTTAAAGCCAAAGAAGATCACAATTTCAAGCATGCTGTTTGATCTTGTGCTAGAATATTAAAAGAGCCAATGCAAGTTTTTTAATTAGCATTTCTTTTGCAAAGGTCTGATTCTTTCTTGAATTTTCTTTACAAATTTTTCACATCAGCAGAAGGAGAAATTTCTACATTAGTATTAATTTTTCATTCCTTTTGTGTTGAGTACAATGATCTCTTTCTTATTCACTATTGTATTAGTTCCTTACGACTATTTTTTAAAAAGTTCTGTCTTTAATACAGTCTGTAAAACATTCATATTCATGCCTAAGATTAGCCATGCTGGAACTACCAGTGTTACCTGTTCACTCTGAGTATGTGCTAAATTATTAGGAAATTTATATTCTTAGTTCCTGCTATCTATCTGGAGCATTCAATGTTTCAACAAGCTAAAATTACAAAAAAGCTAATGAGCAGTGAGACAGGTGATCTAATAACCTGTACCTCATGGGCTACTAACATCTAAAAAGGGTAAATTCTAATCCTTATTTTCAAAATTAGTTCCAGACTAAATTACAAAATAATAGCCATAGAAAATTAAGCACACTAAAACCCCATCATATCCTGGAACTGGCCTATAACAAACCCTAAACATTAATAGTCGTACCTTAATGCAGCTGGGTGAATTTTTTTAACAAATAGCCTTACTTATTCTTTCCCCATATGATGAGGTCTTTTTCTTCCAACTGTATTAAAAGTCCACTTGCAGAAAAATCCTCAGCAGCGGATGAAAACACTGAAAGCGCACTTAAACTTCTGCAGCTGTGTAACCTTCCTCTTTACAGCTTCATATCATAAACACCCAGCCCTGTAGGAGCAAGGTTATTTTATTAGTGTGCATGATTTTTCTACTGCCAGCTCCCATCTGGGAGTAACAACCTTAGTATCATCTGACAAACAGTGTACGTCTCCTAAAGAAGCTGAAAGAAGACACTGAGGTTTTGGGGGAAACATGGGGATTAATAAACTATCAGCCTGTGAATGTAACGATGTCCTCTCTAATGAGCAAAACTGTTCCCAAAGGTAAAGGAGAAGGTGCTGCTAGAGCTTCTCCGTGTAAACATGAAAGAAACAACACAATGCTCTGGTGAGTGATCTTTGTAGATAGAGCAACTTGGTCGCTCAGCTGCAAAAACAGAGAATGCTACATCTGCAGCATTTATTAAAACTGTAACAACCATAGCTCAGTTGAAACAAGAGTTGTCTTACGTGCCCTTAGGCTAATTTTTGTAATTAGAGTAGTGGTGACCTTGTCTTCTATATATTCTGCCTTTGCAAAGGTGAGCTATATGTATGGCCTCTTTCTTGTCCTGTAACTGGCCTGCCATAGGCACACAGAACAGCTGGTCTATAGATATGCAGGTTGGATTTATTATGTGAGTGCTGCTTCCTGCCCAGATCTGAAAAGCACCGGGAAAGAGGATGGTGGGGAACATGCTGTTGCCAAAGTCTTGCTCAGACTCTTTGGGCCTGGACTGCAAAGCAGATAATTTGTTCTGAAGGCTGCACCTTGCTTCCAGACTTCATTTTCTTGAGTCTCATCTTGTGAACATTTCCATATTGTAGGAGATTACTCCAGAAAAGAGAATGACTGGGACTCATCTGCGCTTCTTGGATGTTATTCAGACTACATGGCCAAATAAAGCATACTGACTCAAACCTGGTTTTGTGTTCTATGAATGTGTAATGCCTCTCTGTTGTGTGTAGTCTTGTATAACATCATGTATTTTCATGTACTATATGAATGTGAAATTCCACTATGATAGCAGCACTTTACTATTATCAATTACTATTTACTATTACTAATACTACTGTGATCAGAAGAGAGGTATCACAGGTAAGGAAGTGATTTCTTCTGCAACTTAAACATTTTCTTTAATGTACCTTTTGTCTATGCAACAGTACATGCAGTATCTAACACAGAGACCATTCTTACGTTGTATTTAACATGCCGCAAGTAGTTCCCTGAGTAAATAAGGCTTTTCAAGATTGTGCTGTAGCATGACCTAAGCAGTCCCTGACCTTCCTAATGCTCCTCTGCAGTGCCCTTTCCCTCACCATGGCATAGTTGTTTAGATACTCATGCAATGCATCAGGCTGTGAAACTGATATGGCTAAAAAACCAACCTAGCAACAACAACACAGTTTCTTCGCCTGTTTGGTTTCCCAACAAGGACAACAGATGGAGTAGCATGGGGGCACAGACAAGCAACTGGAGACAGGACACTGTCAACTGCCAGATTGTCTGAAAAAGTCCATGACATAGCAGTCTGACACTGCTCATGGTGAATAAAGTTCAGTACTTGAATATGTCTTTGGAGAATCAGGACCAAAGAATTGTATTTACAATTCGATTGTAAAAGCAATTTTAATATGCATTTTTACATGCCACATGACTGATCCTACATTAAAGTGACATCTTGTTTGATTTGGATACATTTCCATGAATCAGATTAGCTTCACTCATTCAGCATTTTTTTGCAGAAATATTCAGATATTTGACATTAGCTTAATTCTTCATAGATTCCAGTGGAAACTAATTAATAAATGGAAGCAAATTTATGCTGGAGAATCCTAGAGAATTTAATTTCCTTTAAAAGAAGGCAGTGCTGCTTGGCACCTTGTGTGAAAGAGTGATGGGATAAGGTCTGAATCTTCAGTACAAATATCCTCTGAAAAGCGTTCATATTCTGTGAGAAGCATGCAGTATCCTACAGGGAAGCATGTTGATCTGGGAACAGTAAAGTAGGAAAAAAACTTCAAATCCTTCAAGACACAGGTAAAACGTTGTGACCTTTTAGAGGATTTAAAACCAAATGAGACTATATATACTCATCTTTTTAACAGTGTATCTATTTGAACACTCAAAAAAACCACCTAAAATAAACAGAACAAGAACGAGACTGTCCACTGATAGATATTCATAAAGAAGAAAGCTCTAATATCCCTCCTACACATCTTTTAACTCAAAGTTCTCCCATTGGTGTAGTTTTTATAAGCTTTTTGATTTACTTTTGTCAAACAAACTGCACTAACAAAGACCTGATTTTTGCATTGATTTAAGGTAACCTTTCTAATCTGGACAGGAATGACTTAGGGAACACTTAGATAAATTGCTTTCTTGGAAGATTATGGGAGCAGGAAAGTATTAACAGTCCAGCAGAGGGACATTGCTACAAAGCTGATGGTAATAATGTCTTCTGATCCCCAGGATGGATTTAGGAGAGGTTTGCTGCTTTGAAGTTTATGATTACCACTGCACAGCAACCAGTATGGATTTTGCAGGTGGTCTGCTCTAGCTTTATTTGTAACCACAGAATTTACTGTCTCTATTGTGATTGATAGTAAATGTCACCCTGGTTTAATGCCATGGTGATTAATACTTTTGAATTAAAATGTTCTCAGTATCTAATACTAAGAAATAGCTAAAAGACATGTCCATAACCTGCTTTGTCATATCTTAAAAACAAATCACATTCCTGTGCTAATTCCACCATAGTTAAGACTGAGACTGGTGTCACTAGTTTCAAAAACTTCTGCTAACTTGATCAGAATTGTGCTATTTCATAGGGTCAGTATGCAAAATCCTAATTTATTTCAGCAGGAAGTTTTAGTTTGTCCTATGCACACTTGCATTCACAGAATCATCCAGTTCTGCTCTTGGCTATCATCTGGATGCTCCCTGGGAGAACACTACTTCTCTAGGTCTATCTCCAACATTATGTTCCCCCAGGGCACAGGAAAAAGAGCAGAGTGTAAAAAGATGAGCATGCCAAGAGAAAAAACAGTAGTGGCAAAGAGAGAGAAGAACATAAGAGTTGACAGGGACAAGAGATAGAGAAGCAGAAACAGGAGAAAGAAGAAGAAAAATCCAGCCTTCTGAACAAAGCCTTTTCTCAGACTTTCAAAAGGGATAAAGATTTAAAGTGAAGACAAAGAGTCAAAGGAAGTAAGACTGAAAGACAAACCACCTAAGGAAAAGGAAAGCTATTACCTTTTTTTGGTTTAAAGCCCCCCATCAAGCATTTAATGTTTAAGCTTGTGTGTCTTCATCAGCACACTGGTATGAAATTGCAAACCTCAGACCCATTTCTTTTCCACTGTTCCTCTGTTCTCCTAGTGTTCTAAAATACACATAGCTGCTGGCTCTGTCCTCAGCAGTCCTTTCTGCTGTGCCCATGCGCAGGCTCGCACAGGCTGTGTGGATACACCCACAAACCTACATTTAATTACAAGTAATTTGCAAGCTACCAACTCTAAATGACAAAGGAGGGAGGAGCAGAGTTAATATTTCATCGGAGGGAAAAGAGGAATGTAGAACAAATTTAGAAAGAAGGTTGCAGAAGAAACTTTGTTCAGGGAAAGAGCAAAGCAGCCATATGTTCTAGGTACAGTACCACAGATCTCCCAGGAGATGAGCCCAGATGCTATGTGGAATGCAACTCTGTCATTGAGGCAAGTGAGAATAAGAAAGAAGAAACAGGAAAAGAAAGATTCCTAGTCTTAAATGCCACTTAAATCTAATTACCGTAAACTGAGACAAGATCGGAGCCTTAACTTTGACCTTGCTGTTGTTCAGTGAATGCAGCTTTCTGAGTTTCATCAAATTTCTTTGGAGACACCTGTGATGCAGTAGATCCCAGTCTGCAGTAATGCTGGCCTTGGTGCTTCTTCCTTCCTGCCCATTTCTCAGTGTGGTTTGTTGCACTGAGCTGCTGCACTGTATTTTTTCATTTCTTCCATCAGCTTTCATCTCAATTCAAATGGATCTCCTGCTCTTGTCAGCAGCTCCATAAACCTGGTCTGTGCTGGAATATGAATTCATATTAATTATGAAGAGGATATAAGTAGGGGTTTCTTTATCATTTATTATGCTGGTTTTGTACCTTTGAGATTAATGCTCCCTCCCACCATGCATTCTGTATTTCTGGATCAGTCTTCAGTGAGAGAAATATGTTTAAAAAATTGCCACATAATTAAATTTAGGTCTTGCAACCAACATTACAAACTACCCTTTCCACAAAAAAAAAAAAAATTTACCCAAACCTTCAGCTCTTTCCCATCCCCATCAAAGAAGTTATTACGGAAAACGAAAAACAGATTTTATATTTGCTCAATATTTATTTGAAATATGCTCAACTGGTAGTCCTTAGCCTGCAAATTGACTTTGTTACCTTCTTTTCTTAGCTTGCAGAGGAACTGTGGACAATATAATATACTCATGCTACCAGATAAACTTCCTACAGGAATCATCTTCCTGAAAGTGTAAGCAGCCCCAGCACAGTCAAGAAGATTCTAAGACATTCTAAGATCTAAAGGTTTTTATGTTTCAAAGTCCTAATATAGGAAAACTACTGCAGGAACTCATTAGCTACCAGTATTGAATAGTACCAGTTTTCCTAAGCCAGCTGTGAAAATTGAAAAGTGTGTTTCATTCAGACACTGTCAGTGAGGTACGCTGGCCAGGATATAACTGCAGTCTGTGTCCAGCTTTGGAGGGGAAGTGGACAAACTGGAGAGGATCCATCTGAGGGTCACCAAGACAGTTGTGGCATCAAGGAATGAGGGAGGTGGGCTTGTTCACTCTGCCAAGGAAGACCTAAGCATTAATCTGTTAGCAGCCTACAACCCTTGAGGGGGAGTCACGAAGGTGATGAAGGAAAACTCTCCTCCATACTAACAGATGGTGCAACAAGGATCTCAGCTAGGGAGGTTTGGACTAGACTAGCAGGACACTACAGCACTGGAGCCAGTTCATACCATTAGGGAGACAGTGAAATCTCTATCCTTGAGGCTTTTCAAGACTTACACGGATAAAGCCACAGCTAACCTAATCTAGCACTGGCAAGAGTCCCAAGTCACACAGGAGGTTAGACCAGATGATCTCCAAAGGTCCCTTCTGACCAATATTTTTATGACTCTGTGAACTAAAAATAAAACAAAAAGTCAGGAGTGCTTCAAGATCAGTTCAGTCATGGCAAAGTAAATTAAGCAACATCATCGAATTATTGCTTGGCTGGTATCGCTGACATTTGTGGTGAAGTAACTATATTTGAATTGCATAATTCAGAATCTTCAGTGGCAGTTTCAGTAAGAGTTCTAGTAATGTAAAGTACATGGATTTTAAATCACATTACCCTTTCAACTCTAGAGATGTAAATTGCTGAGGAGTACTAGTGGATAACTTACATCAGAGATGTCCAAGCCAAGTTTCATTTATATAGGAACTACATTTTTAATCAGTTTTATCACGCCAGCACTGTTCCTTAAAGCTAAATTTATTTTTAAATAAATCACCAAGCAGATTGAAAATTTTATCTCTTTCTAAAAACAAGGCTTTCCAAAGAAATTCTCCATAAGTGAACAGAAAGGAAAAAGCAGACAAGGAAAAAAAAAAAAAAGAACACTGATTAATGAGATTTGTTTGTTGTGGGGTATGATCAAACAGGCCAGCACTACAGTCAGTGATAAAAGAAGGCAAAGTGCTGGGCAGACTGCTATAGTCATCTACTTAAAATTCACATGGTCTGAGTTCTAGAATAATTTGCTCCACACCATCTGGCAGACATAAGAACTATGAATATATAGTGGGGGGAGGGCGTGAGGAAATTTTCTGTGTTTCAGTAGCATGTAGAAATATGTATTGGGGTTTGGAACTTTTGATCAATACATTAAGTGCACAGGTAAGATGTAAACAATCCAACAAATACTAATTTTTAAAATACTTAGAAACAAACTTACTACACTAGTATAATCTCACTCTTTGTAGGTACAAAATATTTGGACTCAGAATGTAACACAAGCTATGAAATGCAATGAAGCAAGTCAGTACAAGTATTACTCAGTGGTCAGTATGAACTGTACATTGTCATCCATGCCCAAACCAGAGAGTATGACTGTTGTAGCTCTCAGCTAAATCTCTTAACTTCACTTATGAGCTCAGATTTAAAAAACTTCTACTTGCAACAGTGAAAACCTTCAGTGTGGGTCAAGGAGATACCAGAGAAGAAAATATTACTGGTAGATTCAAGCTGCTGTGGGATAGAGATATGTAGAATGAACATGCAGGAATGAAATATGAAAGCCACTTTTCCAAATATGTTTCTACACTGTCACTCCAGAGAGCATACTATTCTCATACATTTTACTTTCATACTTTGCTGTGCAGGCTTGGTAGTTTTTTCTAGTTTTGGATAAGGACCAAACTGCTTTCAGCCAAAGTGATGGCTGTTTGACAGAGGTATACAATTTATCCATCAGCTATTTTTTTTACACTGTAGAAGCAATGTTATTGCTATATTTTTAATTATAATGATTTTGTGACTGCATGCAAGTTTATTCCCATAGAATAGAAGGTCAGTTAGCAGAGTGAACAGTTCCCAAAGTTTGTCCTGTCCTTTAGTCACCAAGGAATTCTTAGAGAGCACAGAAGCTCATACTGCATATGGATATGTACCTGTTGTTCTCAAATTTGTGCTTAAAACCTGTAGCTAATAAGACAGAGGGGAGCAGCTGAGTAGCAGATTTCTCTAATGTGAAGTGTCTTTGATGGTGAGATCCTGACAGATGGGCTCAAGAGGATTTATTTGGGACAATTTTGGTTGTTCCTGGTCTGCCAACTTTTCCAGCCTGTCTAGGAGGCTGCTTATATCCCATGGGAACTCCCTGTATGCCTCTGCCACCCCTCTGCCCCAGGTGCACTGTAGCTGCTGCTTTGACTGTGGCACATCCCATCCTACTCTCTCTGCCCTTGCAGTGTAACTACAGCAGCATAAGGAGGGGGACAGTCTCAACTGACTAAAGCTAGGTATCCTGAACCCCTTACCAGACAGCTTTAAGAATTCCATCTTCCTTAAATACAAAAATTTGGACCAATAAAATGTATAAATTCTGTCATTATATCAATACAAGCTTATTGGCTGAGCCGTATGTGTGGGAGCTGATGCTGTCACATTACAAAAGGAAAGAGTTAACCCTTATAAACATCTCTGTCCCAAGGGTGCTACTCAGCTACACATCTTGGATGACCAGAGTGCTTCCGCTTCTCCAGGCTGCTGGAAGGGTATTTAATTACAGCAATACTGCTGTCCCAGTGCTATTACAGCATTGCAAGGCAGTCATAAAGGCTGAGAAAGCATTCTCCTTCCAAGCTTCTGATGTTAAGTGGCTTATAAAGTTTCCAAAACGTGACCTTTAGAGCTGAAATTTATTATGCTTGCATTACACCCAAGACAAATTTAATTAGGCAGTTTAGAAGAAAACCTGTTTACCAAATGTTAAGTCATCTACGTGATAGAGAAGTATTTTCTAGTTGCTAAAATAATTCTTCAAATGCAGGGGGAAATTGTACTTTTTATTTTTATTATTTTTCACTTTAAGCATGCCACATGCTGAAGAATAATCTCATTTCATGCAACCCTTTTTCAGATTTCCCTGTGTTGCTTGCAGTCAGTTTTCTCTCTCAGAACAGTCTGTGATGGTAATTTCCACGTGTTCGTCCTTACTGTCTCAAGTTAGTGTTTGCAACTTAGGCTTGCTAGAGCTATGACAACAGCAAGTGCTGGCCAAATAGCATTCTTACAGTGAATAGCATTCACTTCAGCTTAGAGTGTGCAAGAATGTCAATATCCTTGCAGGTCAGCCTGTTTGTTCTTCTTAGAAAGCTCACAGAAGTTTTTCCTGCAGAGAAAGATGACATATCAGTGCTTAGTAAACTCCTCTTTAAAAGCTAGATCAAGACAGTCATGCAGGAAACTAGTAATGCACATAACCATGCTTTGGCTATTATTACTGATCAAGTAAAATAAAGAGTTCATGGCCTTTTTGTAGCATATTACTGGCATGTGTCAATAGTGTACTGATACAGCTTTTAGCCAGTAGAAGCACTATTGCCTCCAAAGACAGCAAACGAGAAGGGAAAATGGGACTGGGAAGAAACTGATTCTGCAATGCCACAAGGTGTGGCTAGCTGGACACTTGGGGTGAAGGACTAAAAGGCAGATGGAGGACACGGAGCAGTAGCTCCTGATGGTTTGAACAGGATAGAGCTGTGCCCATGAGTCTAAACATCACCTCTGCTGATGGACCAAATGCCAAGAATGCCAAGGAAATTTATAGGAGTGAGGTGGCTGGTAACAGATGTCCTAGAGACAAAGAACCCTGAGGGTGATGCACTGTGGAGTCAAGATAAAACCTAGCCATCATTTACCATCTTTTTATCTGCAATTGTTATTAATAGTTTCTAGGCTGCTTTCATCAGTCTTACAAAACAAAAACCTAGGGCCTGAAAAGCCTATTATGGCAAGACTTATTTACTTCTAAAATGTTGTTCCTTATCACAGTACTGAGTGTCTGGGGACTGGTGTACAATCATTGCAGGAGAAACACTCTTCTGTGGGATCAGGTGCAGTAGCAGTTTCATTCAGTCTCTCTATGAAAGCAAGGGACCACTAGTGGATTGGCCAGCCAGATTACAAGACAATTGCCCAATGTCTGTACCTCATGGAAGAGGATGGAGCTTGGAAAAATGAAACAAGAGGGTAGGTGAAGATCAAAAAAAGGAGTAAAAAAGCTAAAAAAAGAAAAAAAAAAAAAAGGAAGAGTAAGGAAAGCATGATTAAGGATAAGGATGTTTCTATCAAGGAAAAAAAAAAGAGAATGGAGAAGGCTAAAAAGAATCAAAAAAATATTAAAGATAACCAAGTGGATCAGGGAAAGAAGATGTAGAACTTCAGGCTGCTGTGTTTTGTGTAGCTCTGTGTGTATGTTATGCAAATATACTGTTTTGCATATATAAGAATAATTACAGACATCAGTTTAAAAGTAAATTAGTATCAATTATAAGTACTAGCTAATAGCTCCTTTGAATTAAATCCTTCATTTATCTACAAGAAAAGTTTTCCACAGATACAACTATGTCTATCTTGCTCCTCCCCAGTCTAAAAAGGATCCTTAATTGTCTCCTGGGGACAACTGATTGGCCTCCAGGACTGATGAAATTTGCAGTCTTTTCGATGAGCTTGCAAATTATTCCATAGTATAACAATAGCATTATTTAGGGGCAGGAATATTTCAAGTAAGGGTTTCATGGATGAGTCTAATGGCTTGTGTAAACACAAGCATTACTCCAGGACAAAGTAAGGTACAAGCTTAAATAAGGAACATTCTTGTACAATGATTCCTAGTGTAAAGCAATTGTAGCTGAAGCAATTCCTTTTCCAACTCTTAAAGTGCTTCCAGCGTGTTTAGTGTAACAATACCTCTATTGGTCCCATCACACAGAAGCGCTTAGAGATTAATTTTTAATCATTGTTCAGTTGAGCTGGTCTTAGCTGGTGACCTTATAGGTGCAAAAATCCGTGTCCAAAATGTCACACCTGTCTCAGCATATGTCACCAGACCTGCCTGGCTGGAATTGCTTTCAAACATGCATAGTTAGTCCAGAGGTAAAGAGAGTAGGGAGAACCAGAAAACTGGGATAAATTGCAGGAGCAAATGTTATACAGTGGAGAAGGAGGTGCAAGCAGCAGCCCTCTGCAGTTTCTCTGCTGAAGGGTTATGTGTTTTTCAACTGAAAAAAAAATTAGAAAGTTGGTCTTGAAACTCATGTGTTCTGGATTCCAGATATTTAAATTAAAACAAAAAAAAGTGGGAAAAAACATAAGTTACTCACATGGTGATTGCTTCATACCCAGACTCTAATTACAGGTCGATTAAGGAAGCAAACAGTTCTGGTAACAGAACTTACTTGTGGTAAAGTACAACTGTCTTGACACCCCATTTTAAGATCTTGTACTGAAGACTGTTGCATGATTCACCCCCAAATTTATATTTCCTGGAAATTACTGGTGTTCCTGCAATTTTAGCACTACTGTTATGGATCTTCAGTCTTTGGTACTATCTATAACATACTTAACAAAGATTGAGTTATCTTTTATTTACATAATTTAACAACCAACATGCAGCAGGACTCAAGGTCTGTCTTTGGAGTACTTCTAGAAGGTATTTTTAAGGACCGATGGCATGTTCACCTATCCATGTAATACAGGCATATCAAGTATGGATGGCTCCAGTATTCACAGTTTATTGGTAAATTTGAAATGTTAAACAAGTATGTCATCCAATTTCTTTCCAAGAGCAGCCCCTCAAAATTAAATGCTTTGACTTTATTATTCACAATTTTACTATCTTTAGGTAGTTATAAGCTTAGAGCATTACTGGGACTTCTATTCCTATTATACTTCATAAAATTATCACTCACTGTAATGGATTTTTTCCTTGTCTCTTGCTTCTCTTGTTAATTTGTGTGCTTGTAACAGTCTATTTGTATCACCACTTTCTATTTGTTATGACTCCCAATGTAATTTATTATACATGCAACTAATACGTGTGATTTTTAATTGCTACATTTATTTTATCACTCAATCAGGATGTCTTTTAGCCAAATATTTTCTTTATTGTGAAAGTAATGCCTTTGGTTCTATCCTGAAATATACATCTACATTTAGAAGGCCAGCAGTAAGTTTTAAAGAAAACCTCATTTATGCAAACAAAAATATTACAAATATTTTATCCAAGACTAAATAGAAGAAAAATGTATTTTCCTGATTTGTACAATGTATCTACATCCTGTTGCATCAGAATGCTACATCTAAAATAAATTTATGGGTGAAAAATTAATTTATGGGTGAAAATATTTAATTGCATGCTAAATACAGTTTTTATTATTCTAAGTGTAAATTATGAAACTAAGTATTAAGAATCATTAGTGGCATGTGATAATTAAAGTCTATATGTAACTGAGGATTTCTTATCTGCAAGTTTAATGTAGAGAGCTCATTGGATTTCTGAGACCAGTCATCTGGTACTGGACAAATGATATTTACACTCTTAATTATCCAGTGAGATTAGTGTTTGTGGTCTCTGTAAGTAGGTCACAAACATAGCAATGAAAATTTATTGTGCTACAGAATAGCAATGATTCATATGTTTTCTAATCATAATTCTAGTAGTATTTTAAAGATAAGCCTCCTTAAATATTTGATTTTTTTAGAAGATCTATTAACATTTGAAGGAAACTTTCAAACCAGAACGACATACCACTCTCAGTGGAAGTGATTTCTCTGCATTTATCCGGTGTTACTTTGCAGTACAATTACTTCCATTTTCAGAGATCTGTGGAGTCAGCACTCCATCACTTGTGCTGTCTGTCACAACTATGTGTCCCCAACTGAATTTTGTTATTTTTTAAATATAGCGGATGGGAAGGTACAGTGTGTCACCAAGAAAAAATTCTGAGCCTTTTTTTTATCAGCTATGGCTCCAATTTCAATAAGAATGTGCTTGGCTTTATGTCCACATATGTAATTGTTTTTCACTATGCTTCAGAGTTCATTACTCTGTGATGTTCTTGCTCTTAGACATTCCTTATAACTGGGCTGGCACAACAGGATGCTCTGCAAATGTCAGCAAAGACTCCTGCCACATGCTGTAGCTGCTAACTTTTTTCTTCATTTGCTCCATAAACGTTAGTCTCAAAATCACAACATTTTAAGGCATTATCAGCCTCCATGGGTTTATTCTTTCATTACACCCATTTGTTTTAGTTATTATATTAGTTCAATTTCCACAGTCATAGTTACACTAGTGTATCAGCATTTCCCACTTCAGTTGGTTTCAGTGGATTAAAAATTAGTCATAAATACGGTTTCATGATCAAATTTGACATAGCTTGCTTTACAGGTCAAGCAAACATATTTTTCTTTCACAGATTAAAAGCAAAATCTGTTTGATTGTATTCAAGCCATTTCATTAGTTGGAAGACATTTAGGTTTGTTAATTTGGAAACATCATGACAAGTTCTGCTGTTAATTATACTACTGTTAGTCCAGAGTAACTCAACTGTATTCAGTAGATTAGTCTGCATTTGTACCCGTTTTTATAAAAATGGTCAGAAACTGACCCCTTTGAACTTAAAAAAAATAATGGGTAGGGAAAAATAAATGGAAGGAAACAAAACAGACTAATTATTAAAAAAATTACCTGCTCATTGAATGGTCAAAATGAGTGGTGTTTTGACTGCAATGCTTGCTCCGGGAAGGAAGGAAGGCAATTGCAAATGCAATTCCCACTTAGAGTATTTCCATTTCAGACAGGATTAATTTATTTTTACTTGAATTACTGGATACCAAGAGGAAACTGGTGTCTTGAGGAGCAAAGCTGCCTTTCCTGAGAGCATTTACTTCTTTCACATATGGAAGAAGTGGTTAACATATAAAGAGGATTTCTGCTCTATGTCTAGCCACAAACCATTCAGGTCACCAGAAAACCTTGAAATTAAATGTTTTAAACCTCAATAACCTTTCACTGATGCTAAAGGCATTTTATAAGATCAAGAGCTGCCATGGAGAAGTCTTCTCAAGTGCATCTATTACTCATGAACACAATGCTGTGACAGCTACAATGACATTTTAGATTACTTTTGATCCAGATTGCTTATCTTAAAGCTAGGTTTTCTGTAAAAGGTGGATCAGACCTATCATGTTGGAATAGCTCCTCTGTAGATTTTTAATGTGTCAAATACCGGAGCACCATTTGTTACCAGGAGCATCTCAGACCATTGCACATTACTCAGAGGATTTCAGGATTCCACAGCTGTATAAATCTTTGAATTAAAATTCCTTTAAGGTAGGCTATGGCAGTCTTGATGTAGGTGGGTGGGTAAATGTTCTTTCTATCTCCTAAAACCCAACAGCTTTGCCAGGTGACAGTAGCTACCTCTGCACTTCTTGGCACATTTTGGAATTTATGCATAGTCATATATCCCTCTGACAAGGATATACCTGGTGCCTTCTGTTTGATGGCTGTGCCACTGATGGATCCCTTCTCCAAAATCCAACAAGGAAACCCTTCCAACCCAAATGAAGATCAATTGCACTGCACCTGAAATTTTGATAAATACTTTGATCATCCAGTAATGACTAATTACTTTAGGGGAGCACAGTAATTCTGATGACAGCCATTTATCAAACAAGGGAAAAGAGAAACTTGGACCTTTACAGTGAAGTTAACCCGCTTTACTAACTGTGTTTTGCTTTATACAGGGTAGGTCAGCAAAGAGAGACTCTCCTACCCTCTTACTCAAATTAATGAGTAAGCCTCTCTGAAGCCTAAGAAGGAGCACAGTGTGAATGTTGCTACAAATGATGTTCTTTGTCTACATAGTCTCTGTCCTTACCCAGTTTCATTTCTGAAAGATATTTTCAAAAGACACTAATAAGAAATGGCCAAAGCACATTGTCACTTATAGAAATGGTTTCCACATCTGTAAATGATGAACTCCTCCAGCTTTTTGCTGTCTTCTAAAACCCACCTGGCTAAAATAACCATAAGTACTTCATGTTATGCCCATGAGAAGATGAATCTAGATGTGAGGGATATAGAGCCAGGAGCTGCACTTTTCTCCTGTGCTGAAATGGGTGTGTCTCAGATATGGGCTCTCTCACCAGCTGTCCCTGACTCTGGGGGACCTTGCCAAAGTAAAGCCAGAGTTCTCCTTGCCTTCTGCTGGAAATACAGGATTTACCTGCTGCTCTGCTAGTTTTGCCACAAAGTGCAGGTCACACGTCAGCTGCAGTATCCAGGCTGACCTGCGGGTGGAAGTCCTGCAGAAGGAAAAGAGGTGCACGGAGGCAAGTTTCTGAAACACTGAAAATCCAAGAATGTTACCAAGACCCAAATACAGTGTCACTCTGGAGGATATTTTGGAGGAACTATCTCGTTGTCCTGTACCAGAGACAAGGACCTCTTCTAGTGGTAGCTGTGCTTCTATCCTCTCTCGAGGTGCCAGTGAGCTCAAGAGAGTGACCGAGTATCAGCTGCACTTTGTGGTCTATGGAAAATATCTGGCATCCTTTCCTTGGATGTGTGCAGTGGTGGCTGAAATTAATACATCAGTCCATAAGCTGCTGCTTTAGTTCATGCTGTGGAAGCTAAGGAGGAAATGCACTAGCTATTCTGTCATATCCATGCACCAGAAGGTATTGCAGACAGTGACGATGACCTTCCAAAATTACCACAGGAAAACTGAGAAAGACTGGGGGATAGGAACCCTTGGGCATAAGGAAATGAGTGCCTCTTTGGTCAGCTCACCATTGGACTCATGCTGTCTCCTTGCACATCTTTATGTAACTTCCAGTCTGGAAGCAACTTAGCTGAAGCCCACAAGATTTCATGCTATGCACAGGCAAGGGTGGAATGTTTTCAGTTTTAGTGTGATAACCATAGAGGTTGGAAGCCTCAGAGAAAGACTGCATTGCTTTGAAAGGACAAAAGATTGCACTTGATCTCTTCCTTTGTACAGAAACTGCCTCTGGAGCCAGCTGGCCATAGTATCCAATACTCCATCTTCATCTAAGCAACCTCCACAGAGTTTTGAACTGTCACCTGCACATAGAAAATCTAAGTCAGATTTCAAATACTTGTGGATTGTTGTCACTCTGGAGGTCAAATACCTGGAACAGAGGAGCATCTATAGCAAGGATGCTTGTAATGCTTTAAAGCTGTATGCATACATCACGTGCAAGGCTATCCTTGTTACACCTTGATAATAGATTGGGCACTATATTTAGGCAGTAGCACTGATGAAAACTGAACATGTCCCCAGACAGTTCTCAAATCAAGCTTTATACACATAGGTATATAAATCACTTGTTACCTCTAGCACAAGAGAGTGTACTGATGAATACATTCAGATTCCAAGCCTTGGACTTTGTTTTCTAAGGTTGCTGGTTATTATTCTGGCATATTTTCATGTCATTGAGCATACTGTTGCTCAGAGATCAATCTATGAAAGCCCCAACCTCATTCTTGTTAACAAGGTGTTGATGCTATAGGAAGTAGAGTGGGGAACAAAGAAGGAGAAAAAAGTGCATGCATGAATATTCCTGTTATAATTCCTGTATAATTTCCATCATAATGATAGCTATGTGAATAGATAATACTGATAGAACTAGCAAGCCAACAACTCTAATGGATTCTTGTTAGACTGGCAATAGCCTCATCTACCAGCTCAGAGCAACCATGGAGCTGAGTGGTGGTTGCCTTCATTGCCAGTCCTGTTCTCTGGATACAGATAGACGTATTAAACACAAAGTTCTTTCTTAGTTTGGCCAGCATAATGATTCCTGGTAATCCAGAAAATAGGGCTGAAAAAACCAGCTAAAGGTTTGGGTGAGAACATGGTGTGAGGTCTCTTTCTTTCTTTCTTAGGCTCTCCTTGCTTGCAGACACCAGTTTTGCCTCGGAAATCAACTTTTACATAGGATGGTTAAGGCACACTAAAGCAATTACATTATGGAGGATCTAGTCAATTCAGGTCCTTGGATATAAACAAGCATCCTTTGTTTATGGCAGATGAAATGATGTGAAAACCATTGTGTATGTGTCATGGTTTAACTAAGCACCACACAGCCACTCACCCATTCCATCCACCAGTGGGATGGGGAGAGAATGGGAAGGGGTAGAAGTGAAAAAGAAACTTGTGGGCTGAGATAAGAACAGCTTAATAATCAAAATGATATGATAATAAAAATTTGTGAAATGTAAGGAAAAGATGGGGAAAAGATAATAAAGACAGAGGAAGATAAAACCCCAGAAAGACTAATGATGCAAATTAAAACAATCACTCACCACCACCCCATTGGTACCCAACCAAACCCCAAGCAGCAGCCCGCCCACCAAACTTCCTCCTTTCCCACTTTTATATGCTGAGCATGATGCCATCTGGAATGGAATATCCATGGAATATCCCTTTGGGCAGTTGTCAGCTGTCACAGGCATGTCTCCTTCCAGTATCTTGTGTACCTCCAGCCTGCCTGATGGGATGGGGCCAGAAACAGGAAGGTCCTTGGACACTATGTAAGCACTGCTCAGCAGTAACTAAAACATCTCCATGTCATCAACACTGTTCTCAGCACAAATCCAAAACATAGTCCCACATCAAATACAATAAAAAATTAACTCTACCTCCACAGAAACCTGCACAATCTGATGGATTGTCTAGACTCCTCCCCTTCTCCATCCTCCTGCCTCATAAACCCTCATGGACTGATATTTGTGTGTTCCTATTATAATAAACTTCCCAGAACCTGAAGGTCCTGGAAAAGCATGTCATCTTTAGAAGGACAGGCTGAAAACAATGAAAAGACTGGGCAAACTGACTCACAGGCTGAGAATATCCGTGTGTCACAGTCCTTTCCCTTTGGAAGAGGGAGATACAAAGATGAACAGTTCCTTCCTTAGTTGCTTGTACTAAACCAAGGTGTTCTTTGTACAACATCTTGGCAGAGACTATCTGTTTGGACTGCAAGTCTGGTGATGATGGCCAGTAGCACATGAGTAAGGAGAAATGGCAGCCTGTTTCCTGAGAGAGCCATAGAGCTTGCATTCTCCACATTTTATTTTATCACACACCTTTGTTCACAACACGCTGTGATACAATCTCACATAGCTGGCATAGTCACCTCTGTGCAGCACACACTCCCCAGGCCACACTGGTTTGTCTTTCTATTGTTTCAGTCCCATTAACAGCCAGATTTTGTGAAATGGCTTTTTTTTTTACAGCTATAGCTATGGGTGGAAAGGCAGTGCTTAGCACTGTGGATGCTCTCAGTGTGCACACAATCATTCAGCCCCTTGCATAATCAGTTTATGTTTCAAAGACTTCTCTGTTGTGCTTGTTTTTGTCCATATATTGCATGTTTATTTGGGTTCAAGACTGTGCAATACCACTGTCTAAGACTATTTCCACAGTTTGGCTCTCTGATGGACAGAAGTAAAGGCCTTAGAAGCAAATTTGCAAGGTGTGCTCCTACGCCAAGTTCTGCCACATTCTCTTATAAATGGGGCTAAAGACAAATATATAGTAACTCTGGATTTCAGTGCTTCAGGGGCATTGCAGCACCCAGAATCACATCTCTTGAAGGGCCAGGCATCCTCCTGCTCATTGACTGCTACCTGTTCTGCAGCTACTCCTACTTCTACCTTAAACATCATGTACAAATAAAGAACAAAAAACTTAAATACAGGAAGATACATCACACTTTAAAACACTTTATTTTTTAAATAAAGCTATGTAATCCACTATCTCCAGACATCTCCAATGCTGATGCCTATCAGACATTAGATGTTAAAACTTTGCTATTCTTATAATAGAAACAAAACCCCCCAAAAACTCAACCCAAACCCAAAACATACCAAGCAAAACCAAACCAACAACAAAAAACCCCTACCCAAAACAAACAAACAAACAAACAAACAAACAAACAAACAAAAAAGCACACACACAAAAAAAGCAGCTCAGTATTGTGGTGCAGTAATCAGCAATTTTTTATTTTTTTTTAACTCAACAGTAGATCAGGAAGAAAAATGTCACATAACCTATGGACACCTCAGTTTTCCATTCTGCAAAATGTGAATTGAAAAACTGAACTCTACTAGAAAGTCAAATTAAAAGTTTAAGTAATTCATGCAGATTAATTTATGGATATGAATAGAGAAGAGGGAAACTGAGTGCCAGCACTACCTAATCTATGCTGTCACTAACATTACATTTCTGTTTTGTAGCACATTTAGTAGAACATCTCTGTCACACTTAGTAGTATATAAATACATAATAAAAAGAGGGTCCAAACCTTTCCAGAGCTGTTGCTCACAGTTGTTTAGAGCAAAGAGTAAAGAATGGTGTTCCTTAATCCTTTCTGTTACCAGCTCTTGCTGGACTGGATGAGATACTTTCCTATGAAACAAACCCCTTCTCTGCTCTTACTATAGATCTTAATATTACTTTGCAGTTACTATAATTATTCAAAAGATCAATTTTTAAGGTGACCCAGTTATAATGATAAAACATCCTCTCCTCTACTTACCAAGGGAATATGCTGAGAAGTCAATCCACAGGATGCAAAGGTTTGATTTGAGTAAGAACCTGCATGGGTGCAGTTAGAAGCAGCTAAAGGCAGAAGTAAACTCCCTCTGCTCTATAGTCTAATATGGAGAAGTTTAGGAAAAGAGAATGATACAAGGAGAAAGCTATGATAAATTATCTTTAAGTTCACACTCTCACTCTGTATTCTACATAGCCCTCAGGAGCATAAGTTAATGTTCCAGTAAGATGAAAAAGAGAGAGAGTTCTGGGAGCTGGTGCCACCTATATACACACTGAATATCAATGTCATTTATTTCACCTGACATGCTTACACAAACACGTTAAACTTCTAGAAAATTAGCTTTTCATCTTACTCTAGAAAGCTGAATTTAAGCTTTGGAAGGAAACCACAGAGCAATTCTTTACTTGTTAGAAAGCTGGCTGCTTTTTGAAATAGGATGCTTCTGAGAATAAATACATTGGGTTATTTTGATCAGGGGACCAAAGGCTTTGGGTTTTGGCATGGGTTTTTTATCTATGTTTGGTTTTTAGGCTTTTTCTTAGCTTGTTTTCCCATCCTTCTTTTCCTTCCCTTCCCTCCCCCATGCTTTTCTTGGTTTGCTTTTGGTTTTGGTTTGGTTTTTTTTCCTTACTGTTGCACACAGGAGATGTTGCCCACTTTTTCGTTTTGAAACTGAGCATCAGGATGAGCTAGTGCTGCTGTGACAGTGCAGTTCAGCCTGCCTCTGCAGGCAGCACCAGATACTAGCTCTCCAATCTTGCCTGCCTTCATCTCCTGGGCGCCAGGACACTTGTCAGAAGTAGCCCTGAGGATTTGCAATATGGTGCTGAAGACTCATGCTTGGAGCACTGTTTCAGTGAAAGTAGAATCAGGTCCTTAATTCTTTTGGAATTGAACTCTGGTTTCCAGTTCACAAAAGCCAGCAAAGGCTCAGTGCCTTGCATTCCTCACTAGCCTTGGTTGTGTGACTTACAAATGAAGCCTCAGCAGCCTTAGTCCCCTGTGCCATCCCATCCCCATCTAGATAACATTTTTAAATCTAAGCACTTTTGTTCTCAGAAACAAGCGAGATGCAAGATAAAATAGCCATTTTATAACCACCTCTCAAATAATTGGAGAAATGTCTGTCAGTTAAGTTAATCCACCTCTCTCCCCCTCACACAAACAGGTTGTATGAAAGTAAATTTTGCAATTAGTCACCCAAGTCCTGTAATCGCACCTGTCACGCTTTGAATCCTGGCAGATGGTTCAGTGTCAGGGTCTGTGCCTGCACCTCCAGCCCCTAGCAGGAGCCTGTCCCTGGCAGCAGTGGGAGGGCAGCAGGATGAGCCACACTCCCAGGGCTGCCCTGCACCATGGGCTTTGCAGCAAGGGCAGATTTCTGGGCAGGTATAGAAATCTCCTGTGCAGGCACAGCCTGGTAAGGGCCCCACAGCTGTTGCCTGGTGCCACTGGCTACGGTAAGGGAGCACTTCTGCTCTTGAGAAACACGCACTTTGGTCCCCAGATGCAAATTTTGTCCCAAGCTCTCATTGCCTAGAAACAGAAATAGGGATCAAAACCCTCTGTTAGGGACAGTTGTTAGTTGGTTGTTGTTTGGCACATGGTGGCATGGGGATGAGCAACCATCTGTAAAACCAAAGCAGACCTTCCCTGGACATGGTGGAGGGCAGTTATCTGTGTCTGCCTTCAGACACGAAGCAGTTAATTGCAAGTGTTCATAATTAGACTTCATATTACCTCTCAATTTAGGTGAACGAGGAGCATTCACACCTCTCTCAGTGCTATTATTTCAGCCTTGCTGGCTGGCAGACTCCACAAGACAGCAATGTATCCTTGTCAGAGGGACCAGCTGTCCCTGCTTAGGTGAAACAGTCCCTTTTTTGTCATTCTGTCCCATTAAAATAATTCATCAACTCTGATGCATTTTATTAGGGGCTAATGGTGCGACCCTGTTTTCCCTTCAAATGTCCCTATTAATTACTTGGACATATTGTTGTCTGTGTTATATGGTAAAATTATTTGCGACTTTTCTTTTTCTTAATTCTTGAAAATAGGGAGTAAAACATGTTAAAAAAAATTCCACAACAAATAACAACACTGTTTCTAAGACAAACCCTTTCTGGAGGTGGCAAATCACCACTGAATTATTTTGTCTCTCTAAATACATTGCAGTTAATTGCTTTTTGGGCAGATGTCTATCACCACCTTCCTCTGAATGGAGTCCAAACAATCCACTCATATATCACAGACCCTATGTTGGGAGCACCCTGCCTCCAGTTTTTTGGACAGCAGTAAAAGAGACAAAGAAAAGAAAGGTTAGGAAGCAGTAACTTTAAAAAAAAAACCCAACCTTTTAAGTTGAATACTGCATGTTGAAAATATTAAATATTTTAAGGCATAGAGTAAAGCTCTATAGGTAATGCCTGGAAGGGTCCATAACCATAACAAAGCAGATAACATGGAAGGCTAGACAGAATTTTCAGGCCACTGAAATAATTTTTTTAGAAGTTAGTGAGCTAAATTTAAAGAGACAAATTCTTTTCTGTGTTCATCTAGGTCTAGAAGAAATCCTCAAAAAAAGAAATCTCCACTTGTTGCTTTGAACACCACACAAGCTACTTACAAGATTTATTGATACCTCGTGCAAAGTGGCTGTCACAAAGCACAGGCTGGATCTGGCCCCTTAGATTAGAATGGCACCTTTAATTATTGTCATGAAAGAAATGGCATGGTTTAAAAGTACATTTGATATAGTCATAGGGTGCATGTATCCCCTCTATGTCAGACTGGTCAGAAAAGGTAGCATGTGCTTTCAGTCCTCATTGCTAGACTTCCTATTCCTAATGTGGGGATGAATGAAATGAAAGTCAATGTGAAGAAGTATCATTGTTAGATATTTACATTGCTCTCCTGTTAACCACTCTGTCTTCTCCTGTAAAGTACGACCTGTGGGACATTTCCATTGTGTCAGAAGTTTCAAGTAGATACACACTAAAAACAGGAAACACAATGGATTCCCTAAACCAGCCAGCATTAATCCCTGTTGGACAAGTGCTGCAGCTCTCTGTGGCATTCCTGTTGATAAAACAGGGGCTTCAAGCTACATAGGACTCACAAAGACTGAGCTTGCTTTTACTGAATACCAAGGTTTCCCTTAAACCATCTTTCCTCATAAGGCAGCACTTCCCTGCCACCAGAGAGAGGATGCCGGATGGGACAGACACAGCTGGGTTTATAGCTGGTTTCCTCACATCCCATATGTTTCTCAGCAAGAGGGAAGAAGTGGCTCATTATTCAGAATATTGAATGATGCCCAGATTCATCAGTCAGTTCTTCATGAAAGGCTTTATTATCTCTGCTGCTAAGGGGGTTCAGCTTTAACCTAAGTCTTGTGTTTCTTTCAAGAGGATCGTTCTCTCTGTAATTATTTTAAATTCAAATCTGTGAGTCCAGTCAGCTTGATAACAATAAAATAGTATATCTGCATCTATGAGAGGAGCATGAAATTTACCTTTCACATGACCTCTTGTGCCTCTTACTTATGAGTGTCTAATGCACAGAAACTGGTGTGAAACTACACAACTAAGATGCAGGCTCAGGGAACAAGAGCCTGGTTTTCACTAAGTAGATAAACATTCACTGAGACTCAGACTAAAGGTATAGCAAAACTATCTCAAGTGATACAAAATCATTGGTATTACACAAAAGACGCTGAAAATTGAGATGGATTCACTTCCTAAAGTGATTCACACCGGTACAGGCTGAGGTAAAGAATTTTTCCTGGCCTATTTTCTGTGTCTCCAAGCCACTTCTTGGAAATTACACATGTAAAAGTGTATGTGTAGTTATGTAAGCATAGACACATGCAAACATATCATATATGGCTTAGATTTGTTCTCCTTTACCACAGTTTTTGTTAATGATGAGAACCCATCCTCTGTGCTTTACACTCCCAAAATCCCAAAGGACTTTTAAAGACCTCTATTTATACCAGGCACACTCCCCTTCCTCTCCATGAAACAAGAGAACTTTCCTCACTGCCCTCATGAAGAGAAAAACTGGTGTTTTCCTTGAAAATATTCAACTCATACACAGCCTTGGCTATTCTAATTCTTAAATTTAATTTATTTTATTTACTAGGAAAGTAATATCACTGGGGGCCTGAGATTTTCTATGGTTTTAGTGAAATGCCATGGAGTCTTTAACTTCCACCTGAAGAGCCGCTGAAGACAAACAGAAAGGACCTTGGGTTTAATGTCTCATCTAAAGGATATTCTAATGTGTTGGCCTCATTATTCACACCAGAAAAGCCCTTTGTCATGGTCAGATGGCTTTAATGTGTTTCGTATGCTACATAAATTCAAACTTGATGGCTCATTTATTTGTTGGATTGCAGTGTTATTCAACCTAAATGAAGCCTTGGTATTTACTAATAATTTGGGCTCTGGCTGCTGTTTACTTAAGCAAGAAGTGTCCACTGTCTCCTCTGTTGTCTGTATTAAGTTTGGACTCTACCAGCTCAAAGAATATTATAGAGAGGGCAAAAAATTTGCAGAGAAAATAGCTTTTCATCTGGGGACAATTATTTATCTTAGCCTTGAAAGATTAGTATTTCAATATTGCAGTTTCTGACATCAATTTTCTCAGTGTCAGAAACAACTCAGACTTCATCTAAGCTTCAAAGTACCCCCATGAGGAAGTGAGTCATCATTATCAACATTTTGAAGAAGGGCAAATTGGAGGTAAGAGGAGGCTAGACTCCTTATTCTGTGTCAAGAGAAAGAGACTAAAATGCTTCCAGAATCTGAATCTGTCTTTTAATCCTAGGACCATATTTCCTTTTGTGATGTGACAATATTCTTTGATGAAGCTACATACAGCAATTATCAAACTATGTAGTCACACCACATCAGAAGTGTTCAGAACACAGAGATTCTCTTCTACTCTCTAAAAAATGAGACCATAGGGCTATAAAGAGGAATGATGTAACTATGTGATTACATACAGTGTGCATGCTCTATTCTACCTTGTAGAAAGATTTACCTTTTGATGTGAAGCTTCTGGAAATCTAAATTTCATAGTGGAATTCTAGTTGAATTCCCCCAAAACTGGTTTTAAAATCCTCACCCAGCTGGATACTGTGAGAGCAATCTTGATGTTAACAATTACCCATTAAATAAAAAAAAAAATCCCTAAGAATCCTTCTGTGCCACCTTAGATCCAGTCAAAACCATGACTAAATATCCATAGCCAAGCCAAAAGATACTCATTCCTTCCTGCAGAAACAGACAAGTGGATTTTAATAAACTGAATAGCCACACTCAGGGGAGACTTCATAGCCGTCCCACGGGAGGTTTAGGTTAAATATCAGGAAAAAGGTTCTTCACCCTGAGGATGGTTGGGCACTGGAACAGACTCATCAGGGAAGTGATCCCAGCACCAAGTCTGACAGGGTTCCAGAAGCATTTGGACAATCCTCTCAGACACATGGTGGAATTCTTGGAGTGTCCTGTGCAGGGCCAGGAGTTGGACTTCAGCAATCCTTGTGACTCCCTTCCAACACAGGTTATTCTATGAGTCTATGAAAAGCTCAAACTGATGATGGGATTCAGAGTGGAACAGGATTATGACTAATTCCCAGCCAGGAAATACAGAGATATAGTATAAACAGCAAATGTTCATTTATGCTACGAATTACAATTTCAAATTATATACATGGACGTGAATTTTCCCTTCCCTTGTAGATCCAAGTGGGGAATAACTTTATAACTAGAAAAAATAATTTTTCTGGCACTGAACATGGGCATTCTTGGACCAGTTCTCCCAGTCAAGTTTTTACTATGAAACAGCTGCTGCTTGCTGGATCTTCAGCCAGTTAATAATTTTCCACTCTACCAAATAACTTTTCGAGTGGTTTATTAAGTGATTAGGAGTCTGCTCACATAAATCAAGTCGACTTTATTATCACAGTAGCAGTAATTCAGCACTGTAGCAGAAGGAAAGGTGTACCTGGAACTACAACACAAATTCCTCACTCAATACTCTTCACTTTTCTCTTGGAATTGCAAACCACATTAGCTGTGACTCAAATCCTTGTTTTCTCTTTTCCTTCCCTGTACAGGGCTATGCAGCATCCAGCTTTGCAGGAGTATTGGGTCTGGCTAATGGATACGAAGCTAATTTTCCTCAAAGTAGCTTGTATGGTGCTTTTGTTTGGATTCATGGCCAAAACACTGCTGATAACACAGAGATGTTTTAGCCACTGCTCAGCAGTGCTTACAACAGAGTTAAGATCTTTTCTGCCTCATCCCACCCCACCAGTGAAGAGGCTGGAGGTGCACAAGGAGCTGGGGGGGACACAGCCAGCACACCTGATCCCAACTGACCCAAGGGATATTCCATACCCTGTGGCATCATGCTCAGCAATAAACAGAGGGACCAAAGCTTTTCCAAAGATGCTGTTGCAGGCAGTGCTGGACAATGGTCTGCTGGTGAGCAGCGACCATTTTTTCATCTCAGGTTGTCTTTGCCCTTATTTCCCACCTGCACTTAAGCTGTCTTTATCTCATCTCATGGGTTTTCTTGCTTTTGCCCTTCCAATTATCTCTCCCTTCCTGTTGGAGGGGAGCAAATGGCTGCATGAGTGTCAGCTTCCAACCAGGGTACACTCCACAGCAAGTGGAGTTGCTATGCAAACTGTTCTTAGCTTCTGGAAATATCCTGACTCACCTTTGTCTTGGAAGAAGAGTAGAAGTTTCCACCTCAGTAGCTTTTGGATGACCTTAGTTGGGTAAATTCATTACTATGAGAAAATAGTGTCTCCAGGCTCAGATTATTTTTTTATTCTCCATCAACATTCCTGTATGGTTTCTTGCTTTATGCTCACTAGCTTGAGTTAGCCCCTCACTCACAAACACACCAGTATAGTGACATTTGCAGAGTTATTGTTGCCATAATCTCGTGCCTTAGGAACAACAAGCTCGCTTAGGATCTTGGTGTCGTACACTAGGAATATGCAAGTTATAAAAATCTTTTTTTCACTGTATTTGAAACATTGAAGTACACACCTTGCATGTTGGTTTTATTTTGTTGCCTAACACATGTACCAGCAGTGGAAAAGGGTTCTGAAGTGAACAAATCATTGGGAGGTTGGGGATTTTATGGTGAGATACCTCTGCCATGACCATTACACTTTTTCCAGTGAAACCATTATACATCATTTGCAGTGATCCAGCTTTGCACATCATGAACACGGCCTGTCCTTGGCGTGGTAACAGACCTGGGTCTTGTCACCGTGCAGCTCCGTGTCTGCTTCAGGATCAGATGTTTCATAACAAGCACAGCAGAGCTTCCAGCAGAATTACTCAGGCGTACTCCTGTTAACAAAATTTGGTAATCCTCTAATAAAAACATCCAATCCGTATCTGGCTTCTACCACGTCCTACATAACCTTATAATCCTCACATTTAATAACTTCTGCAGGTTTGGGGAATAAAGTCTTGCAAGTGACAACACAGATGACAATTTATGGGAGGGAGACCTGGAAGCTAAAGATGGAAAGAAAGTTTGTAACAAAATCAAGGGACAAAGAAAATGGATTTCTATCCATTTCTTTCCCCCTGCATCTATTAGAGCATTTTCTGATGCATTCAAAGTATTGCCTTCCCTTCAAGAAGGTTACAGTAATATATTTCTGTGTTTCTATTTTTTATTTTTTTTTTTGCAGGCATGCTAACACTGAGTGTAGCAACAACAACCAGTCCAAGGATTTCTTCATGTGCCCTGGAAAACAGCTGGTTATCCTATTTAACTGGAACTGAAAGACTCCACATTCATAAAATACCCCAGCAGGAGCCTTATTTTGTACAAATGCGTGCAAGCTTCAGGGGGGAAATCTGCACCAGTGTACCTCATTATATCTAATGGAATACTATTAGGAACTCCATGCCCTATGAGTTGAAAGCCTTTCTGTAAGCAGGTGGCATTCTCAGTCTTGCCTATTAATGCAGATATCGGAGCTGATGAAAACAGAGTGCCTTTATGTGTTTGCCTCCTATCTATCTGCTGTTTTTCTAGAGCCAAACATTCAGTTTCAGAGATGCTCGAATCCTTTGTGCTGCTGGGCTGGAACTAGTGAGATTCTCCTGGTTGGAAATCAGAACCCACAGAACCATGCTGCACCTCTATGGAGATCCTTAAACCTGGCACCATTTGGGGAGGTTTTAGTTCCACTCCACAGTTAAAAGAAAGAAAAGAAAAAAAAGGAAAAAAAAAAAAGTAAATACAAACAATACTAAGAGCATCTTCAGCTAGAAGTGACTATTCCTACCTGCTTTTACTCAGAATGGTCCCTGACTTTAATCTTTTATTTATTTGCGAATTAATCTTCCCAGGGGAGGAATTCAGGTGCAAATATTTACCTCAGATAAAACTTCCAGAGTTTTCAAAATATTTGTGTTAGCATTCTCAAGGTGAGTAATTTAGCAATTCAAATCTTTTTATGTAATTTTCCTAAAAATGGCTCACTCATACTGTGGCCCATTTGAGAGTACAAAACAATCTTAATGACTTCCAATGAAACGTCAAAATGATTTTAAACAAGGCAAAACCTGGTTGTACTCTTAATCCTGAACATCTGATCTCCAAAACCATTTGCCATGGGAGAATTTAAACATGTGCACAAGCTTACAAAAGCTGCACAAAACTAAGAGGTGTTAAGGTCAGATGAGGGTTGGAACCTCTGAAATTTCAGAGTGTAAAAAGGATTTAGGAGTCTCTTTTCACCGAGAGAACAAAATTGGATATGATGAACACACATTGTTAAACTTCATCAGTCTCTCAGGGTTTCAGTTATTCTTACAAAAGTCAACCACTGGGATAAATATAGCTAAAAAGGTGGGGAGCCTTTTAACATAAAAACTATTTTTACTCTGTAAAAGGTTGTATTTTTCAAATTGTATAATTTCTGCTGTTCTGAAAGATACAAATTCAAAGGTTTTACAACAACTGCTTTGAAAAGTACTCAGAGGCTCAGGTCCTGAACTACACACAATTTTCAGTGGAGGTGGGTACCCAACATAGATAAGCCATACCTTTTTCTTTATTATTTTATGCTATAGTAGCATACCACACCATCTGAGGTGAAATAACTGTTCTGAGAAAGCCTCCAGGAGTTCAAGGACTCTCCTGCACCTTGCTGTGTTCAAGGATGAGGATCCTCCCCAATGCTGCTGAGTGGTGACTCCAGCAAGAGCCCAGGGCTGTCTCCACCCAGGGCTGCCAGTGAGCAGCCCCTGCCTCCACACACAGTGCCCTTTGCTGGGCTCTCACCACAGCAGGAGCTGCTCCTGAGGTTAAAGCTGGGTGGGCTTTTGTCCTCCTGGAACACAACTGCCCTCAGCTTCTGCTGAGCTCCAGTGCAGAGCCCACAGAGCCTGCAGGTGCCACCAAGGATTTAAGGCTAACGGGGTCTCTGATATGGGGCATGGGAGCACCAAGATCCTTCATTTTGTAATTTATTTGTAAATAAAACAGCAAGGTATTTCACTTTCATTAGTGACTTGACAAACACCTATGATTCTACATTTAAATGAAAACTTAAGAATGAGTTTAATTTTCCTGGGTTTGGCAAGGTGTGCCCTCATTGTTGGCAATTGTAGTGAAGTGGTGGGGACATGGGTGAACTGGGACACTTTGACAAACAGGTGATGCTTGCAAGAAATAAAAGGGTCAGAAATGGGAACCTCTAGAAATTTATTTAGTCTACCTAGCATGAATTAACTTAATCCTTCATTCTATTGGCTCTTTTGGCAGAAGAGAGAAAGCAATACAGGGATGTGCACTTAAATGGTGGCTTTTTGTTAGTTTTTGTTAGTTTTTGTATGCTTAAGGCTTTAGACACCGCTTATTGCCAGGCAGCTCTTCAAAGACATTTTGCTTCTCCCAGGATAATAACAGTAATGAAGATTCTTTGAGATAGGGCCAGTAAATGATTTTGGTTCCTATGAGGTCTGAAAATTCTGTAATGACAAGTGTGGCTTAATCCAGGAGTCACAGCCACAGAAAAACCCCCTAAAGAGGCAAACTTCTTTCATTTACCTGAAAAGGAATGGATAGAATGTCAGAAAGGGAAATGGACAAAAGACATCAGGAACTCTTTATTTCCTCTCTACAGCAGAATAAACATTTTTGCATATAGAGAAGAAATAGGTGATTATCTGAACAAACTTTGCTCAATATCTTAGCTACTATCTCACATGACATTCTTAGACACAAGCTGCGGAAAATACCAGTCTTGATCACACTCTTATAAAGCAGATATGGAGATGGAATTCTGTACCAGTTTGGAAACCAGGCAGTTCCCAACAGGGAGAGCAACCTGCCTTGGGTGCAGAAGTTTGTCAGTTCAGCTTTATTCAGACCTCCTGTTAATGATATGAATGACAGAACAAAAAATAAACTGATCAAATTCACAGCTGACACCAATCTGGAGGACAGTAAATACACTGTGAGGAAGGATTAGAATTCAAAATGTTCATGACAAGCTGGAGAAATAAGAGGTGGGGAAAATAAAAATAAAGGAGGTAACTCTATTAAGACCATTGTAAAATCCCATACATGGCAGAAATAGCAGCTACTGAAATCTAAAATGGAAATAATTGCATAAGCAGCAGTTCTGCAGGAGAAGGTCAGGCAAAGATCACATTATGATGTAGAGAATAATATAGTCTGCATGACAAATATGGTGGTAGTTCTTATTGGTGGTAGCTCTTGTCTGGCATGGTGGTAGTTTTTGTCTGGCACACTGGGGTGTTTGTGACTTCTCTTCCAGGAAAAGGTGCACAGTCCATGGGAAAAGGTGATCTCCTTAATACAGGAGCCTACAAAATTTAGAAGGGAAAGCTTAAAAGAATTGGAAATGTTTAGCTGAAAGATGGAAGAGCCATTGCTACAGAGTTAAACTCTCAAGTCTGACTGAGGCTGTTGCAAAGAAGAGAATAATCTGTCCCGTGTCTGTAACTGGTACCATCAAAACAGTGCTTCCCATCTGCAGTGAGAACCAGGCTACAGAGCTGGGAAACCTGTAAGAGAAAGGACAGTCAGGCCACAGTTGATGGCAGATTCTTCAGCAATGACGAGTTTTAAAAACAGGATAGAGAAACCTAAGTCTTGATTTACTGAGTCTTGATTGGTAAGGTTTGGTGTCTCTAAATCCCTTTCAGACCACAGCACAGATACAAACCAAGGAGTGATGACACTCACAAACAGTAGGCAGGGTGTGGCCTGTCATCAATGGCTGTGTCTTTTTTGTACTGTAAGGATAGAAATATCTGAAAATTATCTGTGTTAATCTGTGATGATCATTAGACTACTGAGACAGCTGCTATTAAGTGTCATAAAAAGAGAAATTTATTTGTATTTAGTTTTTTGTAGGTACCATTGCTCAAGGTCCAGTGTTCCTATGGCTCCCGAGCTGCAACTTGAAGTTAGGCACAGAGCTGAAGTTGTGCAAATATGCATAGTGTGTGCAATGTGCACTTGGAAATTAAAAAAACCCAAGATGTTTCCATTTGTGGCCATTGGGCACTGAGCTTGAAAAAAGTCTCGTGTTTATTTCTTGTCTCAAACCGCAAACCCCTCATCAGATTACTGCTACAAAAAGGAAAGGATAAACATTTTATAAAAGATCAGGGAATAAATGCAAACACAAATAATAACCTAAATTATCTAATAGCTGGGCTCCATCCCTACTTTTTACATTACATATTTATATTTTATATTCACATGTGAAGATGAAATTTTGTTAAATTAGGTTGACAGACTTAGAATGAGTTTCTGAATGCAGCTTTTTCTGAAAGCTTACTTACAGATCATCTCTCCCTCTCTCTCATAAAATGATTTCTTCACAAGCTATTAAAGAGGAAGAATTTCAAGAATTTTTCAAATTGGCTGACACAGAGTAGTTTGACAGTTGCATGAGCTTCTATTCGCAAGAGAAATTACTCCCCAGAGAGAACAGTGCTATTTCCCTTTTGTTTATTTATTTGAGTTTTGTTATGGGCAATGCCCTGAAAAGTTGGAAATGTTTATAGCTCTTTTCTAAGAATATTACAAATGGATTCTTATCTCAGGCAGTAAATATTTTTATTTCTTTAAATAGAAATACCAAGCCAAGGAACAGCATTAAACACGAAGAATAAGTCATGACCAGCAACGAATTTTCCATTTGCTACAGCAAAATGTTTCATTTTCTTTTCTTTTTTTCTCCATAGGAATTGCAAACCAGTTGCTCCATCATAATTCCTGCAGGATGTGATGCTGCCCACACAGGTGAAAAGGCTAAAACAGCTCAGCCCAGGGCAGAGCTTCCCCTTGTAAGCACCTGAGCTCCACGAGAGGTTTCACACGTGTCAGACAACAGGACAGGCAGTGAACAGCCAAAGCCATGGCACCTTCACCCTGACAGCACTGCTGCTCTCTGTGTCCTGCCCTCCCTGCCCACACTGCCCATAGTGCTGCAGGTGAAAGCCAACACGGCAGCTTTGGCTGCAGACCCTTGTGCAGGTACCGGGATGTGCCAGATGTCACACGGGGCTGGGGCACACAGCACACAGGATACCTCTAATAACTCAACATGTGCAAGTTTTGCTGCCTTGCAGTCTCTAACTCCACACACCAAGTGCTGCATGCTCCTGCTGCTCCCTGATGACCCACGGGCATAACTGGCTCCCGTGACTCAGAAATGGCAGAAAGTGCCCAAAACCAAAGGAGCAGATCAAGGATCTTGACTGTTCCCCTCAGACTACTTTCTTTCAGCTGCTCCAGCCTCTGCCATATGTAGAGAAAAGCAGTCAGCTCCATCACTCACTCCCAAAGACATAGAAGTTTCCTTCTCTGGGTGTTGTTTTTGTGGAGAATCATTCTATCAAAAAACCACTGAGAGCAGATCCAACTGCTGGAGACAAAAAAAGCTACAGCTTGTTATAAAAGGATTCTCTCCTATGCAGTGTTCTCTTCATTGTGTTTAACTCTGTGCTGGACAAATCAAACAACATTAAGTCAAGCAGCAGAGTAATGCAGTAGGAATGGTGTCATTGCAAAACAAGCCCACCAACCAACCAACCAACCAACCAACCCTGCAGGCCACAGCATGGACTGGAAGCTTGTGAGCAGAGTCTGGTACAAAGCTCACTGTAAAACAAAATTCTTCCTATGTGGTCTAGAGAGCATTGCAGAAGTTGTTTTGACTAGTCTGTTTTGTATAGCCCAGGAAAATTTAGGGTATTGCTTGAGACTCAGGATACAAAAAATGTCATAGAACTGGAACAAAAGCAGAGGTCTATTTTTTTAGAGCAGGGATTGTAACACAAGTGCATGGTCAGGTCACTGTGGGCTGTCTTCTCAGTAACTGCTGTCTGCTTTAAAGGCTGTCAAGCCCAGTATTCGCACCTCTTTGTAACCAGAAAATTAAAACACAGGCAGAGGGTAACAACAGACTTTAATGATACACCTGGTTAGTACTTGGTGACCATCTTTCAGGCTCAAAATGAATGCCAAATCACCCTGGCAATTGCATTCCTTGTAGTTTTCAGCCCTTCTCTTTTTTAAAATACATCTTTCTGACAGTGGCCCACAGCTACTATTTCCTTTTCATTCTCTGAAGTGCAGAGCACTACAAATACATCATTTCACTTTGCTGCAGTCCTTTCTGTCCCTTTGATCATCTCCTTTACACCTTCTGCATTTCTGCTTCCCTTTCTCATGTGCAGTACATCAAAAAAGAGCAGCAAGTAGGTTTTTCCAGGGACAGAATCCCAGCTGGTGTAGACAGCACAAATGCCACTGAAGTCAGAAACATTGCTGTATTTAAGCCAGCAAAAACTCTGTCCCTAGTATGTATTTCAAAATGCCTTATAATTCAATTAAAGCTTTACAATTCATTTCTTGGAGTACTGACTGCTGGCTCAGGAATTTCCTTGTAAAAGTATTAAACTCAACTGCAGTTCAGTATTTTGTGACTCAAAGAGTAAACAATGAGTAATGCTCCTTTCTTCCTTCCATTTGTTGTGACCCCTTAAAAATGGTTTATGCTGCTAAGAAGCAATTTTTCTAATAGTACCTAGACTGGATGTTTACTTCCTGTATTTTACAAACTTAAATCTTTGCGTTTGGACAGTCTTAGCTAAACATTTTCTGTGTCTATTTATAAAACTTGATTATAAAACTTGCAAATGCTTTAAACCCAGGGAATTTCATAGTATTATTACACTGCAAGTATGACTTTTCCCAGCTCAAGAGACTGCCAGTGAATGAAGTTGGGAAGAGCTGCAAAGGAGGCTTGGTGTGATGGACAATCCTGGCACTCAGCTTCTCTGAGATTTCAGCTCTCACTGAACACTGCATGGTGCCCAGGAGCACAGTGATCTGAAAAACTTGTAAATACTCTGAAGAAATAACAGTTGTCCTGTTTCACAGATTAGGAAGCTTTCACAGATTATGTGTTACTTCAGCTCTGAAGCCCAGAGCTAAAGTAACACATTCAATATCCCAATATTCAAAAATGAAGTTAGTTAATTCTGTATTTCCCTGGCTAATGATCCAAGTAGCTGACATTCCTTTAGCTCTACTCTCCCTCATACATAAAGAAAAAAAATCGTCTCTCTCACATAACTGAGCATCTTGGATTGGATGTAGAATATGATGCTGGTAAGATTAACACACACAATTTTACCATTGCAGAAGCTGACAGTCCCATTCCTTACCCAGCTGGCAGAAGACGTGAACTGGGAAAAGGGATTTTCTTTGCAATTTTCTTGCATTGAGAATTGTTCCAGAGTAATAAGAGATACTCTTTTCTCTCCACAGAAATCTCACCCTGTTAAATTGATCTTGTGACAGACAAATCCACATTTCAGCTACATCAGTGGGAAGTGCTGTGGGCAGGGCAATGCCCCTCAGAGGAGAGCATTTCTGAGTTCATGGGATGATGAAACACATGTGAACTCTCCAGGCTCCAGCCAGCTTCTGAGCAATTTCTCTGCACCCCAGTCTGATGTTGCACGGCCTCAGTAGTGCTTACTTCTCTCTTAGGAAAGAAATCACTGCTATCAAAAAAAATAAAAAAAAAAAAAAGGCAGAAGGTGCAGATATCTTGGCAAGCAAAGCAGCAGAGCAGATGCTAACTAGCCCTGAAACTTTACAGAGGCAGCATTGACATGTACCTCAACAATTACAGTTTTAACTGTTTCTAAATCCACAAAAACTTTTGTATACATCCTCATAGGTCATGTTGCTTAAGCACCAGTTTCCATTTTGATTAATGAAGAAATAAAAATGCAAACCAGCTCCAGACAACCAGCACACAAGTGCCCAACTGTGCCTTATTAAAGCTCCTTCCTCTCCCCTCCCTGCCTGCTGAAGTTCACTCATTTTAGATGAGTACATGAAGTCACCAAAAGGCAGATGATTGTCGAAGTTTTGTGGTTTTTTGTTTTTTGTTTTTTTTTTTTTTTTTAAATACTGGTGAGGACCGAGAGCCAGACTAAACAAACTCACCAGGAAAGGATTAAGTATTCACCCTGCCCAAAGCAAAAATGCCTAGAACTTTCTCCCTCCCTTCCTTCTTCCCTCCGTCCCCGCCCCCCTCCCCTCCCACAGCTCTCCCGCCTCCCCTGAGCCAGCGTTACCTAATTTCTGCACAAACACGCAGTTTCTGTAAGCATCACCTTCAAGCACCTCTGGCCTTCTGTCCGATCACATCTTGGTTTAGGGGAGCAGAGGCGAAGGACTACTACTGAGGGGTTCTGCAAGGTAAACAAATTGTTGGATTTTTATGTTTTGTTTGTAATGCCTAACTGGTGGTTAAGTAGATGGACCAAGAAAAAACTCCTGGCAAACTGTCTTGCTGGAATTCGTTGAAGTAGAAAAGCTTACTTTTCTACAATACAAAAATAGAAACTCAGAAATAGAGTTTAAAATATTTTGGCTTGCTTGCTTCCTGCGGGGAAACAAAAACTATTTTTTGAGATCAAGATTTAATCTAAAAAATATAATCACTAGAATTTCTTTTAGTCATGGGTCCCAGTTGTATGTGTTTAAATACACATATGTATTCTGATTGAGTTTCAGTGCATCACATTGGACAGGTTTAGCAAGCAGCAGTCCACCGGGATCATGTTCCAGCTGTTTCACTCGGCTCCCCACCAGCTGTGTGTCTTTCTCCCCGGCCATACTGCTGCAAAACGCCCTGAAATCTTTGTATCTTCCTGTATCTTTTGCAGGCTCGAAATTGCCAAGATGTTTCTGATTATTTCTCTGGTCACTGGGCTCACCCTCTCTGCCTCTGGTGTCATAACAGACAAGGAAACTGACCCACGGCAGGAGTCATTGCACGAAATACAGAAACAAGTGAACGACCTCTGGCAGAATTTGCTCTACCCAGTAACAGGTGGTAACGAGACTGATGGGATGATTTACACCACTTGTGAAATGAAGCCCAGCTCCAAAATAGATGCTGACAAGCCACAAGTGACTGGACAAGTCTTGTTCAGGCAGTATTATTCAAATGGAAGACTGGAAGCCATTTTTTACTTGGATGGGTTTCCATTGGATAACAATCAGTCTAGCAGAGCTATCCACATCCACGAGCTTGGAGACCTCAGCAATGGCTGTGACTCTACAGGGGGGCACTATAACCCTTTCAGAGTGAACCACCCTCGTCATCCAGGAGATTTTGGCAACTTTCTTCCTAAAGAAGGCAAAATCAGAAAATACAAAACAAACCTCTTTGCCACACTCTTTGGCCCATATTCCATCATGGGCAGATCTGTTGTGATCCATGAGCAGGAAGATGACATGGGCAAGGGCAATAATAAGGCCAGTTTGGAAAATGGAAATGCTGGGAAACGTCTGGCTTGCTGTGTGATTGGGATAAGCAGCAAGAACTTGTGGGAAGAGAAACTGCCTGAGGTTATGGACAAGAAGAAGAGAGGGCTCAAAAGAACATACAACCAAGCTTAGGTGAAGTCCAAAATGCCAGCTACAGCCTGGGCAGAAAAAAGTAACTCAGGCTGTGCTGTTGCCCACTAAGATATATATGGCTAAAGGAATCCCATTTGCTTGCTCCTCTATGAAATGCATATCACTTTTGTAGAGCTTCTTTTATGTAAGCCCATCAATAAAACCAGCATCAACTCAACATTGTGAGTGTTTTCTTGAAGGAATAAGATTCCTTTTATGCAGTTTGGGAGTTGAATGCATGTAAGCAAGAGTGGATAGGGTGAGTGGGCTAAAGAATCTGTGCACTGCAAGGGTCTTTCAAGGGATCATTAGATACTAAAGGAAAAAAGTAAGAATGTGCCTCTCGTTAGACACTATTCTGTAGCTGGGTGCCAACTTGAAAAGCAGAAAGGTCTCTATGCTCTTAACAGGGTTGGTGTGGTGTTGCAAGACCTGAGTAGGATTTCCCCTAGAAATAAGGGAAAGTACAGAGACTCCTGTGTTGAACTTCAGATCCATTTTGTTATTCTACTTGTATCATAGCTAGTCTGTGCCTGTTAGTAACAAAGTTACATACAAAAGTTAGCAGTTATAATGCTGCTTAGACAATGATTATAAAGTTAGCAGATCAGAGAGAAATATTTTCCAAGCAAAAAAAATACTGAGTGTGTTACTTCATACAAAATTGTAGGAACAAAGTCAGTTTGGTCTGGGAGAAGTGACAGTGAAAAGATTTAAGTAAAATAATTTTCAGACTTACAGCTCTCACTTAGTAAGGCTTTACTTTTTAAATTTAACACAACTCAGAATATTAAAACACCACCCCATGGCTATCATTCATCTAATACTAAGATGAGAATAGGAAACAAGCAGGTAGACAAGTATATCAGGAAATGTTTTTATTAAAGATGATAAAATTTATTAATAGAGTTTAACCACGTGCTGTTAATCCAGGCAGCAACAAAAGACTGGTTTGCAAATAAATTAAACTGCATAATTTAGAAAGCAAACTACAAAACAGAAGCTCATAAACAAAATGCTATCTTTTAGAAATGTAGCAGATTTTCAGCTTAATCTCAGTAAGGATTTTGAAATACATTCCTGAGCTCATAGGGATTAAAGAAATTCCACTGTCTTTATTATACAAATTCCCATATGCTTAAAAATAGTCTCACTTAGAAAAGAAGCAGCATTCTAAAAGATGCTTCTTAATCTGTCATTTTCACACACTTGTTTTACAAATTCAGTGAACATTATTTTTCCAATAACCACATCATCATACTTTCAAATTAAATCTTTCTCACAGATAATGCATGACTTCACCTTTAGGTACGACAACCTCCTTAAAATCAGTTTGTGAAGTGCAGCTTCTCCATACTACTGCCACAAAATTCCCTTCCCAATTTGCTTCCCCAAAGCCCAACACCAAAAAGGCTTACATGTCTGGTTGCGATTTCTGCATTTCTAAAGTAGCAGAAAAAGGGAACACAGCTCTTAAAAAAACGAAACAAAACAAAAAAAACCTCAAACCACCCCTTCAAATCTAAGGTAGAGTTGAGTCCACAAAAAAACACTGGTTAAATTTACTGGGAAAAAAAGTCATTGTTGTATTAGCACAACAATATCAACTAAAGCAACATCCACAGAAGATACTGACAAGAATATTTAATTACTTATCACCTAGTGCAGCAACAATGTCTTACTTTTACAAGTCTCCTTGCTTTGAAGTCTTGTGTTCCTGGGGGAAAGCTAAAAATGTAGCTAGAATGCACATTTGCTAGAAGAGAAAGGAGAGGGCCAGTTGCAGCAGTGGCATCACATTGGAAATGAGGTTTTCAGAGATCTATGTATGTTACTGGAATTTAGTGATTGCAAAGATTCAAAAATGGCTCAAAAATCTAAGAGGGAGAATGGTGTGAGGACAATTAGCAAGATACCCTAATTGTTGGGTTGTACATCAGTATGCTCTCACAGAAAAGACATACTGAAAAGAATCAGCAAATAAAGCACAAAAAAGGTGTTGATCCAGCACTGCTTCAACCTTAAACCAAGCTCTTCATTAGCAAATAGCATTAACTGCGACTGTTAATGGACTGTGAGCAAAATGCTTATTCTCACATCTCTGCGTCAGAAAAGACACAGGACAGGGAAATAGAAAAAGACCCTCAATGTTTCTGAGCTCAACACATGAAATCATGACCTTCTTATTTGCTTGCCTCAGTTCTGACTGCATTGGTATTTAGCTCTGTGCAGGATCAGTCTGTGAAAGATGGAAAAAATACATCTCAAACAAAATGCTACTTCATGTGACATTCAGGCATTAGAGGGAAAAAAAAAAATCCTGCATATTCTCCTGGAGATTTTACTTTCTACAGCTATTTTTCTTCTGACTGTCACAAAAATGAGTCAGTAATGCAGTCAGTTAAAATTACTGGGAACAGCTTAACACTCTTTCAAACACTTATACTCTTGGTTTTTTTACAGGTAATGAGGAATTTTAATGGTGAGCAAGATACCAAAATAAAAACTTTTTACTGCTTCATGTCCCTAATACGCTTAACTATTTATATAACTTTTGTTCCTAAGGACTGCTGCTTAACATCAGTGGAATGTTACAATGTCCAATTACCCTTAAAGACGAAGTACTCATATTTGAGGAGCACTGTAAGTATGGCTTTATATCCTGCAGACAGACATTGAAAGGGTTACACAAATGCACCTGCTAGGGAAAACACATGAGAACAGAGACAAGCCACATCTTTCACCTTTCCAAGATCACTCTTTATATTTATATGTAATAATTTACATACAGCCTTTCTTCTGCTGAATACAAACCATTCATGGGCTCTGACACCTTGATTATGGCAGCACCTGCTAGCTCATCTTACACATACAGAAGAGTTTGTCAGTACTGCTAATATAAACTCTCTTTATTCAGTAGCTGACAAGTGGGCTGTAAAAACTTGCAGCTGGCAGTTATTTGTCAAAGAAGCACTCAATCTGGGAGGGATTTTCCTTTTTATTAGTAGTATTTTATTAAATTTGCTTTCATTTTCTCTGATTGGTTTCAAGTTCTGGGAGTGAGAAATGAACATTTACAGACAATTAGGTCCCAAGCCAGCAGAAAAATTGCCTTGACGGCTGCTGGCCCATAGAAGCTCCACAGCTGCAGAGACTATTCCTTATGCTACAAACAGGAGAGGAAAGACCTGCATCCCCTTCCTCAACAGCTGCTAACTTCAACCTTAAGTATTCCCTCGTTGCTGCCTTCCTAGAAGCAGAGTGGCACAGCTCCAGCATCAGGACTAAGCTAGGGAATGACACAGCAGCTCCCTTTTCCCCCAGTTATTATAGGAACGTTTTTCTATGACTAAACCTCTTCAAGAGAAGTTTAAAAAAGTGGCAACAATGCAAATAATCCTTCCATCATACCACAGACTGGTGAAATAAGGAGGAAAGGAGGAGTTATCCTTAATTCAAAGTAATAAGAAAATTAAAAAAAGACATAAAATTCCTTTAGAAAGGAGAGCACAGACAGAGTAGGCTGAAATCTATCACCGATTAACTAAGCCCAACAGCCCCTTCCAGCTCCTGTAAGTAGAGGAATGCAATTCCAGAAACTGACAGCCAAGCAGCTGGACAGGACATCACTGGTTCTCCTCTTGCTGTTTTCTTTGCTTTAGAACAGCATTGCTGTTTCTCACAATAAGACTTCTGTCTTCTCTGATGATTTCTTCAGAGCTTCATTAAACTGGGCTCTCAGTATCTGGTGAAATAACTTGCTTCATTTTCATGAGATGAGCTGGGAGAGGAAAGGAAAAATTTTGTACAATAGAAAAAATACAAAGCTATAAAGGTTTGTAATGAGAGAACTATATACATACAGGGATGGTTTTCAGAAATTTCCTGTAAAGGAATAGTGATCTTAGTCTAAGGTTGCATTGACAGTCACTGTATGTAAAGAGAAACAGAACATGGTCTGAGAAAGAAGCAAAAGCCTGCAGCCTTAAGATGCTTCTCAAGTTATCACTCCAAATTTTTCATCCGAGAGACATTTCTCAACATTAAAATACAGTCCAGCACTAGGACCATACATGTTTCAGGAGCCTAGTGATAAATCATTTTCACTGGCCTCTTTACTACACTAATGTAAATTGCATCAATCTATATAGAAACTTCAAATGATTACAAAAAAACATGACTAAACCTCATCACTAATTCTTCCCCTTAGGTAATTTACAGTTTTGGTACACTACAGCCAGAACTAACAGAAAAACATATTCTTTAAAGAATTACTAACAGTTCAATATAAAATAATCAACTCTACAGCACACTCTTTTACTGATCATATCTGCAACAGCACAGACACTGCACAAGGATTACAGTGAGATGCTCGAGGGCCTTGATTTCATACCTCAAGCCAAACTGTTATCCAAATATTCACGGTTTTCAGCAGCATCAGATGGTTTCTTGTTTTCAGATTCAGAGAGCTCCTCAAAGCTGTTATTTGTGTCTGCAGTTTTAACACTGAGCCCTCCATGCCTTCCAGCGTCCTCAGTACGCACCACATCCATGGTGCTGCTATTTTGATCCCCTCTTTCATTTGGAATTTCACAATCTCTCTCTAAGGTTTTGTCATTGTCTTTCAGGGCCTCAGTTTCACCTGTTCGTTCATTCTCAGAGTTTGAGGGATCTGTGGGGTCAGATGGATCAGGGCTGGAAAGTGGGAATTCTGCCTCTGATGAATCATTAAGCTCTGCTTCAGCTCCCACGTTCTGCTCCCCCACAGGAGTGCCTCCTCTTTTCCCTTCCAGTTCTGCAACTGTCAGTTTAATTATCTGACTTCCAAGCTTGTTTATGTCTTCTTCCTCAGAAGGTAGCTGGGGTAATGAAGGGTAAAAATGTTTATTTTGGATTCTGTTATTTAAGTTTGTTCCCTCTGGAGCCAGGGACTCACTTGCAACAGCATAAGTTTCATCACATTCTCCCTTCTGTTCTGCTGAAAGAGAAATGGAACAGCAAGATGCCTGAGTCAGTTGGAGGCATTTGTTATATATCTAACATGAAGAATATTACTACCAGTGCTGGACCACAGAGATGTTTATCTCAGTAAGAAATTTTTAAGAGTGCTTCCCTTTCCCACCCAGGCCTATTTCTTAGACAAAAAAGAAGCAACACTAAGTTTCTTGCTGGATCTGGCCCTGTTTTGGATCCTGTCTTTCCCGAATATCAACAATTTTAAGAGTCAGACAGTACCATACTGTAGAACCACAAGGTCAGGAAAACTTTTCCAGAGGAATATCAACTCCAAGCAAGGCACTTAGCTTTGGAAATTTTTGGCACAGCTTACCATTAATCCCCCCATCACTACCAGTTTCAGGGGTTAACACAAGCTCCATTTATTAGGAGCTTTTCACAGGCTTTCATCCAATAATGAAGTTTTGTCATTGGTCCTGCAACATTTCTCCAAACAAAAGATTATTTTGATTAGGGTAACAGCATAAAACAAAGCAGCAGTACAAGAATTTTAAGTATAACATTATACTAAAAGGCAAACACTGAAAAAAGTGTCAAAATAGAGAAAAAAATCAACGTGCAATCAAACACCCTTGAGAAAGTGTTCTTTAATGTGTCCATTAAAGGACAAGAAGCCTCATTGAAAATAAGCTTGTGAAGTAAAGTAAGAAAAATTAGGAAATGCCAAAAATAAGTCTGCCTGGAAAGCTTAAAATTACTCTTCTTGTGCAGATGTATTACCTTTTAGTATATAAGAATTTACTCCATTTCTCTCACAGGAATCCTGCCTCACACAAGGATGGGACTGCTTGGCTGCAGAGGACCAGCCTACTGTCTCTATCATACCTGCCTCATTTGGAGTTTGGGAGCTACTGAGTGAATGAGACCAGGGTTAGCATGAAGGGGACAGACAGTCTTATTGCCATCAACAAAGCTAGGAATGCAACTCTGAAGAGCTGGAGTTTAAGTCTGTGGAAAAGGCAGGGATAAATTAACTTTCAAAAGGTGATCACTCACTGGATCTAAGCCTCATTATCTGAGAAGTCAGCTGGAAAACTAGGAGCTTGATGTGCAGTACTGCTCTGCTTGCACTGTACATCAAAGTGCTCCAAATGAGCCAAAATCTATGTACCTCAAACTAGTACTCGAAACTAGCAGGGACTCCACCTTCCTCTTTGCATGCCTCAGTTTCCTCCCTCTTACAGCAGAATAACACCAACCTTGCTGCAATCTCCTGAAGATAAATTGTCTCAAAGCACTCAATGACCACAGAAAAGTTCATAGAAGAATAGCACTGTTTTCTTCTGGGAATGCCTGAAATAGCACCCAGGCAGTACAGCAGGGACAAGGCATTCAACAATGATGCAGAAAAACCCCAAGTAGCTGTTCATTAGCAGCTGTGATGCTTAAGCACAGTCCATCCCATGACACTATCCACCCTGTGCATCGGATAAAGTGAGACTGCATGGCCCAGACAGGCTTTAATTCATATGATTGTACTCTGTCATTATGCATGTTCACATAGGAACTGCACAGTAGATCCTACAGACATCCACCATCCAGCTTAACTGAAATAATGATAACAAGTGCAGATTAAAGGAGGCTTTGATGAGACCAGGGTAAGCAGATAGACTAGGATAAAAAAGCCTGAAAAAGCCCTCTGATTATCTACAGATCTAGCTAGAGCAACATTTGATGCATGAGAAAAAGTTCTGATGAAGAACAAATGTTGGTTCAAAAGCTAAGAAGATTTATTTGGTCAAATAAAAATATCAAATTTGACACCAAATATCCATATTATTTTTTAAAAGACCACAACTGACCAATGTGACATGAGGTCTAATATACAATGATAAGAAAGAATTTCATTGCTATTCTGGTCATCAACTGTTTTCACTCAACTGATCATTCAATGAATAGGAAAGCAGGAGTGTTTCTGTTTTTATTTCAGTAATACTTTAACCAAGAGCACACTTGTTTGGTCAATGACGGTGGATGAACACATGCCTGTGCTCTTCCTAGTTTCCAAGGTCCCCCAGATTTTGGAGTTACATGGTATAGATGAAAAATTGCAATATGCACTAAGTTCCTAAACCTCAACAGCAGTCACTCTCTGTGCAGAGTGGTACAAAAGGTACCCATGTATCATTCCCATACAGATGCTGACTGCAGAGGAGTCATGCGGCTCCAAGCACAGGGATATGCCCCACAGCTGAAAACATACTGTTCCTTTTCAGGCTTTGAAGGGAAAATGGCAGCCCCAAACATGTTTCAGAAAAAGCATCTGGAGCAGCAGATTTTTGTTGCATCACCTACTGCTAGAAACCATGGTGTCCCCTGCACAGCTGGTCATAGATAGGTGCTCATCTATGTCACCAAAAGCTGGCCCAGATTAATTATCACAGGGATAACTTTTGTCTCAGTTCTCACTACAGATTATCAGATATATTGGCACAGGCAAGGGAAACCCCAAGCTATTTGTGTAGGCAGAACAGTAATTCCTTAACCTGCTACAGTTTAATGACAGAATTTCTATGATTAACCTTATGGTTCTCATTACGGTCATGGGACGGAGAGGAGAAAAAGAGATGACCTGCTGGGAGCTGATTCTTCCTATGACTGCCACAGGTCTGATCCTTTTCTCTTCTTTCCTATCCAAGGCTTTTTTACTCTGCTCTTGTCTTCCCCTGCTCCATATCCCTTTTTTTTTTCCAGTCCCTACACTTACTGTGCCCATTCCTCATCCACCTTTCAATATTTTTAATCATATCTTGCTTTCACTGCTAGCATTCTGATTCCTCGCTCCTGTGCTCTGACCTCTGCTCAGCCACATGCAGGTCCCTCCTCACTCAGACTTCCATTGGCTCTGTCAAACCTCATCTGCTCTAGCCTTCCCACCATTTGAGAGTCCTGATCTTGGCCTTTCTTCCCTCTTTGCTCCTGTTTTTTTTCCCCTCTAAGTTTACCTAAAAGGAATGGTGCATACAAAGTTTTACCAGCACTGGTGGCACAAGGTGAGCTCAACAGAATAATTTGTTTGTTTTTAGCAGATGAGATTTGTAAGTGAATCATGTAGAATGAGGTGCAAACTCCAGACTGCTTCCTCAGGCTGGAAATCTTTTTCCTAGATTTAAAATTCCTATAATTGTAGATATAGTAAATATTTGCATATTTGAAAATAAAAAACAAAACAAAAAACCCAAATTCAAACATACAAAAGACAAAACAAGCCCACCAAAAACCCCACGTGGTCATCAGTACTTAACACAGAAGAGTTATTTGGCTGTCTTTAAAAAAAGATCAGCTGACATAGAAAACACAGCATGGAAAGCTTCAGCCCAGAGCTTTAGTCCACTGCTAAGGATTGGCAGTGTTACAATGCAACAGCAAGAGGATCTGATGAGATGTGACAGGGCAGATCAGACTGCCTGTCTGATCAGCCTGTAATCACAACTGTAATACCAGCCTCACCTAGGACAAATAAGGAAAGAAAAGAGCATAATGCCACCAAGTAAATACTTTCAGTAACTGCAGATTTAATTAAAAATCAACAATTAAGTAGGTACAAGAATGAATATTTATGAGTTATTATTACTCACCAGAGAACTATTCATTACAGTTTCACTTCTTATTTTTAGCAAAAATACCAGCTGATCAAGATTATTAAAAAAGATCAGCCTCACAGTCACATTTTATCAGATAATGACATGGACTATAAAGTCAAAATTAAGCCACAATCTATTTAGTTTCAAGACTAACAAATAAATTGTTTATGATGCTTCATGGTTAGCTGAGAAAGATCTGGGCACATCATAATGTTATGCCCATTAAAGACTTTATCCAAATGCCAATAAGCAAATATAATAATCCATCTTCCATCCATTACGAAAAACTAGGGAAAAACAAATCAAGGTTATCAGCAACTGTCAAATAAAGTTAAGCCTGACTTTGAAGAGATGTTAAAGCTTGCTATTGGAGAAGGATTTTTAACAAAACACATGTAAGACTATGAAAAAAGCAGTCAATTTCTCTGGGAAAATGAGTTGAGTATTTCAATTTACCATGTGCAATCAGGAAGCCATTCATCTAGACATCACCTATAATGCAGGCAAGTGCTAAACCAGTTCCACAGACTGCTTCCTACTGTGCATTTTAACTGAGGGGAAAAGTGCAGGAATCAGTTAAGTGTAACACAGATGGCATGAATAACTTCACACAGTGTCACATTATCTGGCAGGAAAATTCTTTGAGGTGTAAGACCTGATCCCTAGCCTTATGCAAACCATTCAATAGTAACTTTTCAGTCATTTCTTTGCTATTTGTACTGGGACCATCTATCTGTTTTACTTGTGGATGATGTATTCAATCTCTGTGATCACTGAAACTTTGCCTTCTGCTATCCCAGCATGAAAATTTATTACATTTTATTTGGAAAGAAACGAGTGCTCAGCTCTCATCAAGTTCTTACGTTCCAGGTGCTCACCTTGTACTTCAGTTCTCTGTGGCTTATCAGCAAACGCTAACAACGGTGACCTGGACCGCTGTACCACAGGCAGGGTTGGGTCACTGAATGTTATCGTATCCTTCCCACCTGGAACAATCACTGCGTTAGAGCTGCTGGTTCACCAATTACAACCACTGTGCATCAATGATATTCAAACATACCCTACAAAATTTTAACAATGTTATTGAAAAGCACAGACAGGAAAAGCATCTCAAATGATCCTTTCACAGCGTGGAAAAATATGCTCTGCACTGGAGCCACAATATGCGAGGCAAAGGCAGAAAAGCTGTATGTTTTTATCTGCAGTACTCAGTAAAGGCCAGATTTTGAAAGACCAGGTGCTGTATGCAGCAAACTGAATTAGCAATTAGAATTCAATTAAAAATAGTAACAATCAGATCATACCAAAGTAATGGATCACTTGCATGCTATTACCAGCAAGGGTTCAGCACTGACACTTTACTCTCTATTATTCTGTCTCATGTGATACAAGCAGGTTCATCATTATGTAGCTTTATGCTTCAGATTTACAAATTATCCTGCAATGCTTCCTTAAAAAAACTCTAAAAACGTCACATAATTAAGAACTGAGGGAGCAAAGAAGTACACATTACTGGGGAACAGGAGGGATTTTAATCTGAAAATTCCCCAAACATTTCTGAGCATTTTCATTTTAAACCAAATGGAAAAAGGCAATTTTCCGGCTCTTTTGCAGACAAAATAGTGCAAGAAACCTTTCATGTGAGGACTCTACTGTAGATGCTTTGTCTTTACGTATTTTAGCAATGCAGAAAGCAACACCTGCAGATCCTTTAGGAGGTCCTCCACTATTCAGGATGCTCATGTTCTTAGTGACTGACACTACCTTAAACCTAGAGGGGAAACGGCAGGAAATGTGCAAGATCAGCTAAGCGTGGTGTTTGTGTGGCCTCCAGAACAAGTGCCAACTGATAAGTAATGGCTGGGGAGGCAGCAAGATACTGCTCTATTTATCTCCATGAGAACCGACATCTACGTAACAACCACTTCACTCCCCTAAATCTGTTTGTACGTTTCACCTTAAGGCAACATCCTAAATCTAATCACCCATCCAAGACAAAGACTTTCAAGAGAACACCAGGTCAGGAGATACCTGGAATAAATCCAGCTCTGAGAAAGTTCTGGTGCATACTAAGGAATAATGAAAGTCAAGCTGTTCCCATGGAGTCTAACTGGACCGCTCCAATCCCTAAGTCCTTTTAAGGGCACTGGCTGCAAATACCTTGATCCTGAAGGTAGTAATGATCTTTTTATCCTTGCCATGTTGGGCAATACACTGCAGCAATATGAATGCAATTAATGCTTTTGAAGCATGGATCTTGTTGAGATTGATCCCCCTGTCAAGAATGCATCAGAATTCTGCCTTCGCCAGACTCAGTAATAAAAAACCAGCATTAACTAACAGCAAATAGGACAACCTTTCCACTGTAAGACAAAATTAATTAAAAACACAAAAAAGGCAAAAGAAATCCAACCAATATTTCAAAATGCAAAAGCTCCTAGATGAATGTACTTTCCTGTAACAGGAATTTTGTGTTGGAAGAAGCAAATCATACAGGGAACTTGCAGTATGAAAATACCCAACAGATATTCACACACAGTCAGGAGCAGCCACATAACCAAAAAGATACAAAAGAATCCAATGAAGGAAGTAAAAAGATGATGAATAAAAAAAAAAGGGGGGTAGAGGTTTTAATGGAAACATGGAAACAGAAAGTAGAAAGCAGAGGTTTTTTAATTTATTTAATAAAAAAGTAAAGCCTGAGCTGAAGTCCCTGAAGATTGCAAGACAAGCTTCACAAAAGATACTTCTTGACTTCCAGCCAGCATTTACACAGTAAACACATTTACTTTCACATTTTTCTCTGAAAACCAGCCTGGTTACAGAAAATAAAGCTAAGCTCAGTATCCACACATCTTAACAATAGATGTGGCCCAAAGAGTCTGATGAATATTTATTTATTAACACAATTCACATCCATTCATGAAGGAGGCACATAGGGGTACTGCTGCACTACATTCTGTGAATCATGATCTGAAGTTGGATTATACACAAAGAATTTCAACTAGTTGCTGTGTAAGCTCAATTTCCTAACTTCTATAGCTTCATGTTCCTCTAATGAATTTTTTAAGGACTATAGTGAAAAGTATACAGATCTCAAAATACATATAAGTTTTCAGTAGTAGTAAATTTTTCATTTTCTTCTCAAGGGTTGGGTATTTTCTTCTAACCTCTGCTGCACCCTAAGCCACTGTAACTGGCTACAGCCACAGCAGCTGCAGAGCCCTTTCATTCTACCCTGCCTCTGCTCTGCGCTGATTACTGCAGGGCAAGAGGGAGCACCAAAACTCTCTTATCATCCCACACAGAAAAAGGCTGAGTCATGGTTGGTTCTTTCTTAAGACTTCTTTTCCAGTGGAAATCTGGAATTTTCAGGAAATGACAGACCTAAAAAAATACAGAATTACCTACCTGAATGTCTAGTGACATCAGATTGAGAAAAGAATAAGATGGTGTTTATTATGTACTGTTATTGAATACATTTGATTTATTTCAAACCATATTGTAACCAAGACATATTGTTGCATATTTCAACCACATTGTAACCAAGACAAAGGAAAGAATTAAATGCTTCTGTGAAAATCACATTCTCTGCTTCTTTCTTAAGGGAAGTAGGATCATAAAAAGAAAATCAAAGCCAAATCTATGCCCAAACTTGCTTTCTTTCCAGCAATGAAAACAAACTTCATAAGAGATTCATTCAACTAAAGCCCATTCTCTAAGCAGAGCAATATAAAGTCTGGTAGGCAGAACTTCCATAGGGAATTAAATTTTACCTTCTCAAAAATTAAGTAAGCACTTCCTGTTGATTAGCTTCCCCCTACTTCATTCATGACTTTCTCAAAAAGCAGATGACAAATATGTCACCTAACAAAAAACCAAAGGCATTCAAGATCTTTCTTAATAGGATCAAGCATGTTAAGAGCATTTGGAAGATATTATTATCATGCTGACAGTGTATGTTATAAATGTTACATAAACAATGATGACTAAGTCAGAACATCAACTTCAGATAAAAATTCTGCAATTTGTAATGTGCATTTCTTTCAGTGCTAGAATGAACATCAGCTTTTATCTGCACTTTTTTCTTCCAATGACAAAAAATTCCACTAACAACCAAATAATATTTATTTGCTCTGGACTTAAAACTGACTAGACGAGATAGTCTAGTCTCCAGTCTCCATGGTCTGCTCCTCAGCCAAGCCAACATTCAGCTGCAGAATCCATTGTGGTATTCCCACACTAATTGTTACACACTGCTGTTTTATGGAGCGGAAGCTTTACATGCTCTGAAAACCAGTGACCCATCAGGTGTTGCAATGCTCTTTTTGACCACCTCAGGATCTGAGTGCACTTGGAAAAGAAGTGCACTTCTGATTTAAAAGGCAAGCAAAAAATCAACAAAACCTCAGGGCTCAATAGAACTCATAATCCAGTGTAAAATTCCTTTAAAATATTTAAGACCATCCCCTCTTCCTATTTTTCTTAACGCAAATGAATTTTTGTGTAGAGGAGCCTCTATTTCTCCTGTGGTCATCTAACTCATTTGACTGAACATCTTAATCTGCTAGAAATAAAAATGTTCAGATAACACTTCCATTTATTTACATGCAATGACAATATTTAACATACTGCTAGGATCAGTTACTAAAGAAATATATTAAGCAGAACCTACTCCCAAATCCCACTGAGACATTGTAGCTCAGGCCTTCAGGCAGCAAAAGAAAGGAAGGAAAGAGACAGTTGTTATTGTATAGACAAATACGGTGCAAGAAGTTCCCACTTCAATTTTTTAAAATACATTTTGCAAACATAAGAAGTGCTGCATTTATTAGTGTAAAAACTTTATGGAACACTATTTTTGAATAATGAAACAAAGCAAATAAACCCCTACAGTACCTTGAACCAGTGAGTTTGAAAGACACGTTTGTAGTAATGTACTAAACTGCATTAGCAAGGCTTTAGACAAACATTTCACCTTCATCTCTTGGAGAATGTGGGGAGGCACAAATGCACTAAGTACACTACACGTGTTAGGTGACTAACTGTGGAGAAATCCATGGAAACAGATTTGGACCTCTAGTTCTGGGAAGAGTCAAGCAGGCCAGAGAAAGCCCAAACAGGCAAGCTGAAGAGGAAACACACCACATCAGCCCAAACAGCTGAACAGCATAGGTTTGTTACAAGGGCTCTTCAGCTCCGTCAAATGTTTTCTTCTTGACGTACAGGTTAGGTACAAAATAGAGGCAAAAAACCAGGAGTCCAAACCACTCTTTCCCACTCTTACTAGCACTGATAAGAATCTGTAAACAACAAAGCCTAATGATGCAAACACCACCAACAAAGTAGCATAATTTACAGTGGTTACAGAAGACATGATTAGGTGCAATGGGAAGAAAAGAAGCAAAAAAGTAAACGTAAATTAAATATTGCACATTTTCCTAACAACTACGTCTATTAGGGAACAGATTAATCTCCCATTACTTGAGTAATTTAAAACCAAATACAATACTTAAGGCACTATAGGGAATAAGCCTGTTCTGGAGAGATGGACTAGAAAATTTAGGACTGTTTACATTTCCAATTTCTAGTAGTTTATGATTCTACAGAAAAGCATTCAACAACAGTAAAAAACAAAATCCATGGTTACAAAAAATATAAAATTAATAAATAAAATTGGCTAAAGATCATAATGACCAATAACCTGTATATCATTTTATGCAAAGTTTAAATAAAACAGTTCACTTTTTTTTTGCCTGCTGTCTATGGAAATAATTTGATTACTTCAATATTTAAAGCTCTTTTTAAGCACTTTTCATGTTATTTTCAATATATATTTGACTTGAGAGTTTACAAAGTCTAGTGATTTTTGCTTTCCACTTAACATTTATTAGACATTTCTAATTTTGCAAATGTATTGAATAGAACATTCACAAAATAATGGTCATTAAAAAAAATTAAGGCCAAACTTCTCTTAAATGCAAACATATCCTTGAAAATGAAATAATGAAAGCTGTTCACTTGAAATTTTACTAACCTGGAAGACTCCACAAGCCAGCAATTTCCAAAGTTCTTAATTTCTTTTCTAGTTCTGCCACTCGATTACCTAGAATTCTGTGGAAAAAGAATACTTGTTGCACCAAGGTAACTAAATCCTAATTCCTTATATGACTACAGTTGAATTTTTAAATTGCTACTTAACTAGTGCAGTAAACCTGTATACAATCATCTCTTTCCACCAACAGCAATGGACAACCTTTCCCAGAGTTAAAAGAAAAATTAAATATATTTGTCTAATCTATACCACGCTTTTACAAAAGGAAAAAGCCTACGATGTACTGGACATTCGATCTTTGGAGTGAAGAAAAAGAAAAGCAACTCACAATATTTCTATCTTCTTGCCTGCAAATATCACTTCATTTTCTTTATAGCTAAAACCAGAAGGTAAAAACTACACAGACAAAATATGGAAAACTCAAGACAGCATCTAGATTGACTCTGAGGTACCAAGATACTGTTTTTGCTAGTCCTTTATTCAGTGAGTTTTCTCTATAACCAAGATTGCTTAAAATGGCTAGGAATATTTTTTCCATTACACCTTTTTTTTTTTTTCTTATCATTGAACTGCTTTCGACTTTACTAAAAAGCTTCAAGCTCTTTAGTGCCTTTATCACCCACTCAGTATTCACTGTATTTCTTGGGCCATGTCTTCTTTTGTATCTGACTTTATACACAAATACTATTTGCAGTTAGCTCTCCTGCAGGATTTAACTTTTAGTCTTAATTCTCTCCCCAGATCAAATGAGAGATTTCTATCTTGCAAAGAAGGCTCGTTTCTCCAATGAATTTTTGCAAGTGTTTCACAGGCACAGCAAGCCTGCTAGAGTCAAAATCTTTAAATAAATCCCAAACAATACTCACTAGACTGAGAAACCTAGACAAGGCAGCAATTCTAAACATGACAGCAGAGATTACGGACAGCAAGTTTTACTCATCAAATTACAGCAACAGGATAAGTCAGTTAAATTTGAACTGAATGCTGAGAAGCAGCATATCCCAGCCCAGCAAGGCAATAGTATCTTCCCGTGCACAGCAGAGCTGTGTAACACTGCACTGAGAGCTCCTCAGCAAGGGCTTTATGTGCAGACATTTGAGCGCACTGGGAATGTCGTTACTGACAAGATGGCAGATTCTGGGAAGGACGTGAAGAATAGCACACCCAGCAAATATCAAAGGGGCTAGAAAAATTGATTAACAAGGACTAAGCATTTTTGAAATCTCTACTGTGAGGGCTTTGCAATGACACAATAAAAGCCTATAAGTATTTTAAAGATTACAAAAATATCAAGGTGAGAGACAGAATGTAAAACAGAAAGAGAAAGCTTATAATAAACATCAAAGAAAGCACTGAGAGGTACAGGGGTGTGTGTCAACTAAAAAGAACAGTCCATCCCATTCAAAAGCAGAGGAGAAAAGACAAAGCAGTTATGTTTATTCCCCCACTGAAATTCAGTATTTCAGTTGGTTAAAAAGGTTATGATGGATCTACTACTGTCTCCTCCAATTAAAAGCAAAATTATTCAAGTCTAGATTTCACTTTGAGAATGCTTCCATCTGGTATGAGAAACTCAGCCTTACAAATGTTATTTTCATAACCCTGACATCCAGCAATTAGGCTCTGCAGTACAACAGAACAGTTGACAGCAAAAGGCATGGAGCAGCTTTCAGGAAACTCCACCTTGCACACTGGGAACTCCTTCCCACCTTCCTGCCTAAGGCCTCACCAAGGGTCAGCTAAAGAACATGGAATTCCCCAGGTTTGGAGGGGACCAGAGAGACATGATGTAAAATTTCCTCCAGATCATGTTAGTTCTGGCAGGGAACTGACAAAACAATGTTGATTTGGCTGATGATTGTCACCACAAAGGAATCAGAAGTTTACAACTTCTAATCCTTATTATTTTCATAAGTAGTTCATCACTAGTTACAGTGCAGAAAACAGGGGAAGGATGCTGCCCTCCCTGCCAGCTAGCCATACCACAGAGGGAAACTCAACCCTCTGTAATGAGTTATTGCTACTGCTCATGTTATTCAGGAAACAACAATGTCACTTTTCTCTTGCTTCTCTTAAATTGTAAAATTTATTTATCAGCTGTTTCTATTTCTAATGGTTTTGGAGAGAACATATCCTGATAATACCTACTGAATCCTCAGAAGAGGCAGTGAGTTATTTTTTTAACCTTTGTTGCAGGTTCTTATATAGAAGGATCGTTTTGTGTCTCAGAACAGTGCTTGGCAACAGCAGAGGACAATATTTAACCCCACTCCTTTCATTCAGGGAGAGAGGAAAATACATTCAGTGATGAGTATCATTCTAGTTTGCTTAAATACCCCCATTATCCCATGGGAGAAATAAACCCTAAATAAAGCTGCAAGTTCTTATAGGAATAAATTTTTGAAAGATAAATGCGTCAGCTATTCTGAACACAATGTGGTCTATTGTATTTCTTCCTTTCCCCTGAGACCTCCAGGTAACTTGCCACCTCCATACATGCTGCGGGAAGACTGAGCTCTGGTGGCCTGGGTTGGCCTACCTGGGTGGGTATTTTTAAAGGGGCTGCACGGGTTGGTAGCACCCAATTCCCTAATCTCGTTTTTTATCTCTAGACACAGTGAACCAGATCCTTGAACTAAAACAGAAGGATCATGTCACAGACACAGGTGCTGATAGCTATTTCCATTGTTCTCTGGTTCTGTGCCTAATGCAACAGGGGAGTTAGCATAAACCTCCCTCCAGGATAAGGTTTTACAGCAATCTGTTGTTTGTGCAGCAGCAGCAATGCTCCCACCTCACTTCAGAAGCCTCTTTCTGGCTCTCTCATTCTTCCCAGCATACATGGCCATGATCTGAAGGGAGTTGTGGTGATTTACAGCACCTCAGCTCCCATCACCTCAGTTTTATTTAGATCTTGCTGCAGAAGACATACACCCTCATACAGATACCATCACCCAAATGCCTGTAACTCGGTCTGTCACAGTCCCATATCTGCCTCTACACGTCGCATGGAAACACGTGCTCAAGTTACAGACTGACACAATCCTTTTTGTAATTTTGGACATGACTGAACTTGCCCAAGTTAGAAACGTTAAAATTAGTGCAATATATCTAACCACCAGAGCAGCTTTTACGCTGATCCAGCTTGCACAAGTGCTGGCAATTTCAGGAACAAATTGCACTAAAAAGAACATCTAATAAATGCTTTATTGCTGGTAGAATAAAAAAGGATGTTTATCCATTTGCTAAGCAGAGTTAGGACCATTTGGTTTTGCATTTATGTAACTGTTTAATCTTGCAACACACTACTGCATAGAGAATTAATTTACAACTGCCTTTCCAAATTAAGGTAATGGGCTTGTGAAGAAAAACACAGGATGTTACTTGAACTTAACATTAGTAGCTACCAACCACCTTGGAAAAATGATCTGGTTTTTTCTCCAACAACAACTTTTTTTTCTGAAAACTGGGAATAAAAAATAAAGGCTAGATTTAGCCTCCTTGTTCCTAGGCACATACTCCCACAGTTCCCCCTATCATGCCACACCTTTAGAAGCGTGGCAATAATAGTAGTGTCTTTTCCAAGAACAAGTGGCCATGGATTTTTTTAACAACAGCGTAAGAACAGAAAGTAAACTTCAACAGAACATCCAAATTCCAATCTACACTAAAAAAAAAAATCCATTGTCTTGTCATTGCTTCAGTTATTCAGAACACAAATCCACCATTCTGCTATTGTAAAGTTATACAGCCAACTCCCAATCTGCAAGCTACCAAAGAGGTCTAGACCTTAGAGTAGGTTAACTGTATGGGGGAAAGTAAGTTCATATAGTCTGAAAAATCTCATTTACTGACAGTGAGAGAATGACTACCAGGTCATTCATCCATCAAATATCAAATGCAGAATTTCCTCCATGAAATGAAACCACCACCCCAAAATCTCATGTTCTTTACCCAATAAATCTCACTTTCTTCAAACAACAATCTGAAAGAATAAAGGTATCCTCCAAATATGCTTTTTGCACAGGGAAAGACTGCTACCCTGTGATTTATGCAAAACTTTTTGTCACTACAATTCTCTCTAGCATCACATCCTTATCAGCTTCCTATTTTAATTGGAGAAATGTCTTCAATGAAAGAATGTGTCTTCTATTACTACCAGTTTATGAACCTGTCTGTTTAACAGTCTGCACTGACCACACTCTTACATCTAACCTTCTCCAAGGTGGGCAGCGTCTTTCCCATTTTCACAAGTCAGCAGACTTTTAACTTTTTACATGGCAAGTAAGTGCCCTCATTTATTTGCATCTCAAATAAAGAGGATGCTTTCCTTTGATGTCCTACCTGTATTTCCCTTTTCCACATTAAATTTTTATATCTTAGGTGTTTCTACTTATAGTCATTCCCATTCCTCCTAGCTCCTTAATAACTTTTTTAATCCACCGAAAGCCAAAAGTGACAAAAAGAACGAGGATACCACATAGGAATGTTTTTGAGGCTCTTCACTCAACTTGATCAGGATTTATCTTTTTTTTATTTTCCCCTGAACCATCCTGAATCAAATATAACACTACAGTTCTGAGAACACTTCTGACCCTGGACTGGTATGTACTGTCACTTCCCTCTATGACTTGATCTTCTGTTGGCAACAGAGTAGTTTTTACACATATCCAATCTCTACCCTGATGGCTATAGGTGACCAGCTGGGCACGCAGACATAAGAATCGTTATCTCCTCATGTGGGTTATCTCAAGAGAACCCATACTCAGTAATCGAAAGCAGAAAGAGTAATATGAGAAAACAATCATTGCAATGATATTTGAAAGATGCAAGAGACTGAATATCACCAAAGAGAAATACAAAACTAAGAACTTGGCAAAAAAAAAAAAAAAAAAAAAAAAAAAAAAAAAAAAAAAAAGGCAAAATAAAACACTGGGTAGTGATACAGTATCAGGATGTAAAAAACAAAGATTGTTTACACCTGGAACAACAGAAGTTGTTCTCTGGATGTTTTCCTTCTGATGTTACATTATCAGTAAGAAGGGAGTAAGCAGATGTTAGACCTTCCTTAGCACTGCTTTCTGCAGCAACTCCCCTTGCATCACAGGACAAGAACTGACTGAGCTGCCATCAGTTAGATCTGGGCTACATTTTCCCTTTAGTGTGAGACTGAACTCTCCCTTTAGCTGACTAGGCATTTGTTGTCTCAAAAATATTAAAAATGGCTATGAACTGCTCATCCACTTCTGTTGCCTCATCACTCAGAATTACACAATGGAATCTGCCTAGTATCTAAGTTATCAATTTTTAAAGTGAATCATCCATTCTAGTGTAATACAGTTTACTTCAGTACTACTTCTTTTCAGGAAAGATGTCTGGATGTTGCTGGCATCTGGTCCTGATGGGCTTTTGAGAAGCCTGAATAACCTCTGATTATCAGTAGTGACTCAGGGTTAAAAAAAAAAAAAAACACCAAAAAAAACCCCAAAACAAAACAACAAACCAAAAAACCCACCAACAAAAAAAGAGAGGGAGTGAAATTGAGCATAAAATCAAGGAACACTTCCCAGCTCTGATTTTTATACACTGTACAAGCACAATAATATCAGAATGTCACAAAATGTGTCAAAATTTTTTATATTCTGCCATGATAGGAACTGTACAAGCCACAAAGAATTCTACTGATGAGCAGAACAGATAAGAATAAACAAATTTTCCTTTAGAGTTCAGTTCAGATTTTTTAAAAAAACCCTACAGTAGCAATCCAACTGTGTTTATCTCCTTCTACTTTTATCAAAGTAACAATAGGAGCAACAGGTATCATCTGTATGACACAGGCCACTGAGCATGTGCCAAATGTTACATTAACCCTTTCAGATCCTCTTCTAAGAGCAACACTTACTAACCCCACCAGTGCTTATTAGAAAGTTCCTACATTGATAACCAGTTACCACATATCTTCTCTGCAGTTCAAGGGTGTCCTACCTCCCAGAAGCTTTTCTTTAGCTGTCCCTACAGAACCCCTGCTAGAAGTCTGCTTTGTGTTATTACAGTTTGTAGTAACCCGAGCAAACCAATCCTTGCCTAGCAGAGGCAGACAGCTCTCCGTCAACCCCAAAATTTAAGATGAAAATGTATTTTTTCTCAAATCACAAATCTGGTCTTAAAAACTAAAGAATCCAACACTGAACCATGATGATGAATTTTCTGTGAAAATGAATCTTCCTTCTCCACTTCCCTTAATATTTCCCCAGACTAACTTCCCCATAGCTTGGTATTTTACTTAGAAGTCATACCACCTACTTGTTGGTTTGTCTTTGGTGTTGTATGACCATGTTTTTTTCATGGATGGTTTCCAGTAATGCAGTGGCCAGTGATTTGAGATCTGAAATGGATTGTGGTGTGGCTGGTAGGCTACATCCATGATCCTCCGACAACAACTCTTGGACTATAATGTTAAAAACACAAATGAGTTTTGGCTTCTCATGCACAGAGATGCAACACAAACATTTACTTAGCATTAAGGAACTATTCCAATTACTTAAATGAATACATATATTTTTCCTTCAATTAAAAAACAAAGCCAAAGTATCAGAACTGTAATTTCTAGCTGACATAAATATGGTGCTTTCCAAGTTGATTGTTATTCACAGCAATAGCCAGAACAAGTATAGGCAGACACATCTTACATTAACTCGATTCTGCTTTTGGAGAATTCTTTGGGTTCAGAAGGATAGAAGATCATTTTTCTACAGGCCTACAAATTGGTAAAAACTGGTCATTAAAACCAAAGCCTCCAAGGAATATTTTATATTCATTTTTAGAACCATTATATCCTTCAGGTTATTTAAGACTGGTGTGAAAATACCGTCACCCATGAACTCTTCCTCTACAACATAGAGTCTGTATCTTCAAGCCAAATCAGGAAGCTCACTAGTATTAAAAACTCTTAACCAGAATCTGGCTCTGCTTCTTTACATAAATATGTATATATATATATGCACATATATGCAAGTACATGGAGAAGAAGAAAAAAGACAATTCAAAACCAGAAAAATGGGTTTCAACTTACCGTGACACTTACTACTGATCTCGTGTGTGTGTATGAATATACCTACATTTAAACAGTAGGGTGGGAAAGTATACTGTTTGCTTCAAAAATTCTTCTCATTACCTTTCTTTCCTAATCTTGATATTTTCTTTGAAACAGGGAAAATAGATTATTTCATTTTGCTACCCATGAAGAAACATGGGACACAAAGATTTCTTGTAAAACATCTGAATGCAAAAGCTTCCAAGAACAGTAGCAGAAAACCTGACTTAGTGCCCCTCCTCCACCACCAAGTCTATTTTTCATTGGAATGCAAATTGTGACTGCCATTGTTAGCAGAGCAAAGAGATGACTGAAGAAGTGATTTGTCAGGGTCTAGAAAGTAAAGAAATATTTGATAAAACTAATGGGGGAGAGAATGAATGGCAAAAGAATTAACAAAAGAAGCAGTAATCCAGAGGCAAATTTTATATGGTCAAGTCAACTGAGAAGAGGACAGAATTAGCACATAGTTATAAACAGGGAATGAGAAGAGAGTTTTGGGGTTGGTTGGTAAGGAAAGAGTTACTGAAATTGAGAGGTTAGATGAAAGGAATTCAATAAGATGCAACACCATGCTGCATTTATGCAATACCTTGCTTTGCAGAAAGGACTCCAGTCAGAGCACTGCTACTGGATCTGCTATGAGTCTTTGAATTTTTTCGTCTCTCTAGTGCATTCTAGGGAAACAACAAATATCTTATTTAGAAAAAACAGTAGCCAAGAAATCCTGTCATTAGGAGGAAAGAATCTGGAACTTGGGATTTTGGTCTCAGAGCAACTCTGCAAGGCCTGGACCTTACACCCAGAGTAAATTATGGGAGTGTAACTCTCAAAGATTATTATTCTCCAGCCTAAAGTCTTTGTAATGTTACAAAGACTCATCCATCTCATTGTAATAGCTTTACCACAGTCTCTCCCACCCACTTCCCCCAATGTACATTTAAGACTTGCCTATTTTTTAATAATCTGCTGACTGCCAGTGAAGATACTGCAATATCCTGTAGACAACATCAACTGGAAACAAAAGCAGACTTTTCCCAGCATTTCTTTGGATAGGTTTTGAACTGAAAGTTCCAACTCCTCTATCAGAGTTTCTAGAAGTCCTTTTAAGTATCAAATACTGACTTTCGGGAATTAGAAGCAGAATGGTCCAGCTACAGAATTCCAGCTCTTTCAATTATAGTTATGTGAAACCCACCAGACCACCAAGATGCTCAGTTCTCACCAATAAACTAACTCACACTCCAAAAGACCCAAGCTGCAAGCGGGAACAGACATGGAAATGAAGTTGGTACTTTGAGGAGCTTTGCTCATGCACAAAAAAACAATCAGGGCTGTGGCTACTTTATAGTGACCTAAATGAAGAAGTCCTGTTGCCATTTCTAAGATTAGCCTTCTCATAGTCTGAAAAGCAGCCCTCCCCTCCTAGTCTCCAAAATCACTTCCAGAAGGAAATAAGAGTGCATAGCTTCTGGGAAGGGCAAAAATCAGTCCTGAAGGTCTTACATAAACCAGGGTATATCTTAACTCAGGAAAAGAACAATGAAAGCTTAGTGACCATTAAGCTACATGAAGAAATAACACAGCCACCAGAGAACAGGCAGACAAGACCTTTTTGTGACGGCAACACAGCTGCAGTCATTCACCACTACATGATGTGCTACTTTTCACCTACCAGCTGGCTGGAAGGCTGATCACCTGCCCCCCAGTAGAGCAATGGTTACCCTACAGAACTTAAAAAAGGTATTTCATTAATTTTTCAAAATACTCTTAATGGGTATTCCTTTGTACTACCCTCAGCTAAGAAGCCTACAAGGAAAAATGAGAAAGTAATATGTATACATACTAATATTGTCAGAATGTCAGTGGTGAATTTTTCTTGCAAGAACAAATTTGTTCTTCAAACACATTTAACATGAAAATGAACAGTAACTTCCACGAACAAAGAAGCACAGTTTAGATGATACACTGAGAGGATCTTACCTTGTATTTAGTAATACTAGACTTCAGAAGGTTGACTTCCTCTTGAAGTTGTTTTAATCTCTCTTGAAGATACCTGAAAAAGTAATGTAATTCTCTACTTCACGTTACCTTCAAATACTGCCTCAAGCAGTCTTCTTTACTATTTGGCATGTCCTCTTTTTGAACTACTGAGAGTTCTTTTCCCTCTGCAGTTCTGTGAGGGATGAAATAATAAAATCTTACTGTTCTTGACCCCATAAAATTTTAAGTAGGGAAACAAATTGCATCAGAACAGGAGGCTGCCCTCCTGTTAGATTTGTCAAGCAAGCTGCACAAGTATTTCGTATTGGTCGTCAAGTTTCTGGGGAAGAAAGCTGAAAGAATGTATTTATGTTGAGAGGTAATAGTCAGGAAGCATTTATGTGTGCCCTCTGTACTTGAAGGTCTGTGAGACCAACACATGAAGATTTGTATATATGTCAACACAAGACTCAGCTATGCAGAACTTTTGCATTGCAATATCTATCACTTACTTGGCACTTCTCATTAGCAATCACAAAGTAGAAAATTTAACAGTATAGTTGAAAAATGGTACACAGTTAAATGAAACAGTACAGTTCTTCCTAATAGAGTTTAAGCACTTGGATGAGGCAGTTATTTCCAAATAGGAAAATATCTTTTTTTTTTGTATAAAGGGTTTGTAAGATATCTACTTTCATGTAGTACAACTGCAGTTGTATTAGGGTTTGTGACAACTTAATTATTTCACAGAAAAAACTCACATCACTGTCTGGGGAGTGGGGGGCTTAAATTGATACGGAATTCTGTAGGCCACACAGAGAAACAGAAAAAAAACCCAACCAAAAAATCCAAAATAAACAAACAAACAAAACCACCAAAAACCAGCCAAACAAAACCAAAACAAATAAAAAACCAACCAAAACAAAACAAACCCCAAACAAACAGCAAAAAAACCCTGAAGTTGCTGAGAAGAAGTAATGCCTTTGGTAGTACACCTTCTTGCCTAAAGCATAAGTTTTTGTAAATGGAAACTGTCTTAAAAGTTTTATTTCACTTTAAGGTAATTGTTGACACTAAGGGAGATACCAGCTATGGTTCTGCAAGTGACTCCTCTCTGTCATCCTTAGTAGAGATCATAAAAAACATTCTTGTCCCAATAAACAAGCAAGAATATCTACATAGGTGATTTCACCAGCAACTTTTGTTGGCAAATCACTCCAGGCTGACAAGCTCTCCCTGTGGAGAAAATTATGTCTGTAACTGTTAACTCAGGGCACTCCAAGTCCCTGTTTCCAATTCAAGATTAGCCCATTACAGCTCACTGGGAGTTTCTGAATACACAATTTTATAATATTCTTGCTTTTGGAGCCGTACAGTGACGGGAATAAAAAGGTCTTCTCTTCCATTTCCTTGTTTATTTGGGAACATCACTGGCATCTCTGTAGCCAAATACAACATTGGTAATTTCCTGCAGCCTAGATTTCTCAATATTATTGAATGCTTAGTTACAGTATAAACAAATCAGGCAAAACAAATTATCAGAATCTCTTGCCTCTTGTTTTTGGATATATTTTCTTTAAAGTTTTGTTGTGACTGACTTCCTGATACTCCTATTACAACACCACACTTTTTCTACAGAAACAGTAATACACTCACCTGTTCTCCATACATAGAGCATCTATGTCAATGATACGGTTTTCATGCCCTCCTAAGACATGATTCAACTCCTGGTTTAGTCTGTCAGACTTATCTTGGTAAACAGAGCGTTCCTCTTTCACATCCTGTAACTCATCCAGTGCAGCCTGAAGATCATATCTCAGGGTCTCAATCTGAGAAGAAAGGAGAGCTGTATCAGTGTAAGTTTAAACAATAGCTAACATAGGACCCAGCCAGAAAACAGCAACAAGCACATGTTTGAACAGTACTGATTTTGGATAGTCAAAAGTCTTTTCAAATCTCAGAACCTCAGGTATTTTTACTCAATTTCAGTAATATTTCATTAATTTGGAGTTAAGTAACTTTACCAGTTAGATTTTTTGGACAAAATTTCCAGAAAACAATTAAAATGTAAGAGCAAAAGAAACCTCAATTCCTACTATAATTCTGCTCTAATATATTAGGGTGGTTTTATCATATAATTTCTAGGACTCCAAGAATTAAGTCAACTGAATAAGAACTTGTCAAAAAGCCTGTAAGTGGGAATTTATGCTAATCATGGGACTTCAGCAATGAGGTTCCACAGAATAAGAACTGAGAAAGTACAAAATAAGCCAACATAGAGGCAACACGATGAGCTTTGCTATTAAGCAGAACAGTGAAGAAGTACAGTGTGAAAGATACACAAGTACAAAGAGCTTGAAACTTCCAAGAGGATGAAACTGAGTGTGAGAAAAGTTTGAAGTGACAGAAGTTTCCATCCACACCCTAGAAAACATGGCTAAGTCAGGAAGGACAACAGACCACCATTTAAAAGAGGCTGGGTGATGAACAAAAAGAACATAAGCTTGGTAACGGAGTTAGCAGGGAGGATCACACTGGAAGAAGACCAACAGACTTTCTGGTAAGGTACAGTGGTGCTGTGATTGAGGGAAGACTGAAAAACTAGAAAATCCTGGATCACAGAATGGCTCATTCAGGTTAGAACTGACACTGGTAGGAAAAAGTGTGGGAAAAACTGAGAACGCAGACCCACAAAACTGTCCAGACATTTATGGATCAGTGTTAGGGAAAAAAGTCTGATGCTGCATAGTAAAGAGCATTCATACAGACCTGGGGAAGGGGAAATACGTCTGATGTGAGAATTTTTCAGAAGAGGAGAAGAAATATCTTGGAGGTAGGAGGAAGAGGACACTAACAACACTTCTACAGAAAATTTGATTCAGAGGGTATCTTTAGGAGATACAACAGCCACTTTACACTATGTTGAATACTTGTAACAGCCTCCACTAAAGGGTACCTTTCACTGACATTCATTGACAATACTCAATTGTCACAAGTTGTTGCTGGACATTAAAAAGAAAAGGAGAATCGATAACCTAGAGAAAAAATTCCTAAGATTAGGAATTCACTCTAACCACTACTTCCAACATCAATCAGGTACCAGCCCTTCAAACAGAACAGAAATTTACTTACCTGCTACTATGATAGCTCTGTAAAACATCACACTATATGCCCATTTAATTATTACCTGTTCTCGAGCCTTCTCCAACTGTTGAACAAGGTCCTCCCGCTCATGTGCTGCAAAGTGGCGAGCCCCAACTTCATCATCTCCCAGTCTTTGCTTTGCTATGGTCATTCGAAGGAGCTGCCATGACAAAAACAGAATTTGGTAAGCAAGAGAACACAGGCTGTAGCAGCAGAGTACATCTGTACTAGAAAGAGTAAAGCTGTCAAAGATTTCAGCTCTTCCAGGCCAAACAGCTGGTATTATTTAAATCAGAGGGAGACTGAGGGTCAAATCCAGTTTTTAGTGAAAAAATCCAGTTGAACAGTCAAAGCATCCACAGGAATTGGATGTGACCCAGGATCCACAGACCCTGCAACAACAGTCATCAGAATACACAAATTATGAAAGACCAAGAAAACACAGAGATGTGGTCATTGTTTCCTAGGAGTGATAGGAACTAATTCCACTCAGACCAAAACTAGAGAATTATCAGAAAGCCTTTTTGTAAATACGTAAATATTAAAATTCTCTGCAGCAGAGAACTCTTCCTAGTTAATAAAAAGGAACAAAGTGGCTTGTCCAGCTTCATTTTACTGACACTACTTAAAACCCACCCTGTGCTAGATGAGTGCAGATTTTGTATTAACAACTGCTAATACATTTGCTTATGCATTATTTTTTAGTCTACTCACAAAAACTAATTCATGTCAAAAACAAAAAAAGAGCCAACAACAAAAAGACTTAGCCTAAATGTTCAAGCAGCTAATGAAGTCCTGAGCTTGTGACTGCTGAAAACAGTATGACTTGAATTAATACACATTTACATTCAATATCCAAAGCAAAAAGCAACAACCTTTCAAGGACCATGGAGTATTAAATACCAATCTATAAGGCATTCAGCACGTGCAGTTGTTTATACTCAGTACAACTAGGCCTCACCTTTAGGAACTTCACAGAGACCAGGGAAACCCACCACAATAACCAGCCTGACTTTCCCTGTATCTTTGACTCCACCAATGAATTAATGCACATCATTATATTGCAGAGTTAGGAAAAAAATCAATCTTCTGAAGCAGAAGATTGTACATTAAAATCTATCTTTGGTATTTATGGGATGCCAGTCACCATAGCTACAATGTGCCAATTAAAATCCTGCTGATGCAAGACAGACTACCAAAATCATCCTCCCTGCTTATTTCAGCTCCAGTTCAGTGCAAGTCACTGAAGCTAGTATAAAGTGTGCTGATAAGAAGTTCACTTGTTCAAGGGAAGCTGTGGCTGCAAAAGTAACTGGTTTTGGCAAACTACATTTCACTATCCCCACAGGTAAAGTGCACAGTTAGTAAGGCTGAATGGATACTAAGAGATGTAACTCCTCTTAATTTCTTTATCAAAACAAGTAAGTCAAAAAGACAACTAGCTGCATAGCTATTGGATTTTTTTTAAAAATGCTAAAGGGCTGATGAACAAAAGGTGTGGTCATGTCATGTCATTTAATTCAGATAGATTAATATAATTTCTAGAATCTCTCTCTAGTAACAAAGACTGCACAAAACAAGTGTAATTTCATTTTGAGGTTTCAATCTTGTTCAAAAAAAACCTGGAAATGAACACAGGAATCCCACTTTATTAATACCTCCAATGCCTGCAGCAGAGCAAACTTCTGCATAACGCTTGGCACCAGGCTGGGAACTGGACCAAAGCTGCTGTCACTCATGCACTATGACCAACTCTCCTCCAGCCCAGGAGGGGGTGAGGCACAAGATATAACTGCAACCAATTATGACTTGCAAGGTCAAACAGTCTGTCAATAAAAGGAGAACTTTTTATTTACTACCACTTTTGAGGCAAAAACCCCCGAAACCCATGAAGTCTTATGAAAAGAATGCTTCAGAAATCCAAATCCATCCAGTAAAAGCAGCATTATTAACATACACAAAATACAGTAAAATACCAATCCATAAAACAACAGAGTGCTTCTTCCAGACAGTTGGCCAATCAGGGAGTTGACAGGGCAGAACAGGCCAAGTCGTTTAATTCTGCATTGCGAATGTCTCATGAGGCAGCACCACCTGCTATAAAATTCTTCCCTGAAAATGCTATGACCCAAAGAGACACTGTTATGCTAGGGGTTTAAGGGTTTACTTTATATATTAGTGCTTTGTTATAAACTTTATACACTTGCCCTCTAGCTGCTGTATTTTTGTTCCTGTGATTTCCTCAGAAATCACTGAGGAAAAGACCACTCAACTTCATTTAGGTTAACACCACCCCTCAGGATTCAGTGAACAGCATTCACAGCTGAATGGATTTAAATTAACAGCACCTTACCAGAGAAAACTCCTGTTTGTCAAGAACCCATAAATTGTTAACCAAAACAATCCACTGCTGTAAGCACTGTCTTTTTATTTTAATATCACAGTTTTTTCTTACATCACTTTCAGCTAAGATATTTACATAATATATTAACTATAATTATTTTACTCACTGTATGAGCCCCACAATGCCTAAAACCAGCAGCACTGGCATAGCTGCTGTGCGGGCTAGGAGTCCATAGACAATGCCTGCACCAAAGCTGGACACCCCTGATTACCAATAAAACATAGAGAAGGAAAAGGGAAACAAGCACAACCAATCCTTCATGGAAGGCAGAAACCATCATGTTTAGCTACAGTCACATCAATTGTCTTTACCATGTTATCTTACAAAATCTTAAAATGTGGACCAGAGCTTGCAAATATGCTACCCCAAGTCCCAGTTCTACCACAACACACACGCCCCATTTAACACTTCTCCCTGTTGCTGCATGAATGATTGTCTGCCTGACAATAAGGAACTGATACCAAGACCACAGCCACTGCTCCCCATGCACCTTCCTCTCGCTCAGCACTGCTCTTGGCAGCTAACAAAAGCAATTCTTTGCGTGGGCAGGGGTTCAGGTAAAGGCAACTGAGTCATCTTGTCTTGCAGAAGTCTGCGGTTTCTCTTAAGCTTTCCGCTTTTACTTTTTCACATGAGAGAATTAGATTTTTTAACTATCTCCTTCTTTGTTTTAGTAATTGTTTCCAAGCTGCCAAAACGTGAGGAAGGAAAAAATTTTACAAATAACTACCATAAAGATGGAAGAGTTTTCATGTGTCAGAACTTGTGAGATTGTGATCAATCATAAAAATAAATAGCCTTAGATATCTGTTGCTGGAATGCTGCAGTCTAACTATTGCTGTATTTTTCAAACTGCAGCAACAAATCCTTCCAGAGACTATCTGAAGAAGTTTTATTATTTGTGCCAACAAAATTCTACTTGAAATGACAGGAAAAAATTATTCCAGTTAAACCAAATGCAAGTAATTTTTTATTGCCTGATGACGTGTTTAACATGATTTCAACAAGTAAAATATCTCCGGTTCAAGGTTTTCTTACTAATCCAAGTGACTGTATCCTACTTGTAACAAACATTAAAGTGGTGAAAAACAAGTCAAGCCATCAAAACATTTCGTTATCAATAGAGCTAATGTGTGTTATTTAAAGAGGTTTTTTTTTTCTTTTTTAGTCCCGCAAAGCTCTTGCCACTCAGTGACAAAGCCTGCATGAGTCACCCCTGCTCAGACACAGGCAGAATTGTTCATCCATAAGCAGCTTCACTTGCTGCAAAAGCAGCTGTTTGTTCATCTCTTGCCAGAAGTAAGGCTGACGTAGACCAGCTGGTCAGGATGCCCTCCCTCACTTTGGAAAAAGCAGTGAGAAGAATGCAGGGGAAAAATGTAAGAACAAGCAAATTATTATAGGTTTTTTTGGTTTTGTATATACCATGCATTATCTGGACTCCAGTGCCTGAGGTAGCCCAGCTGCCAGTACAGAAGAACTGATGAGCAGAAGAGAATGGCTTTGTGAATAAGCTTAGAATTTTATCACTGAAGCTTGTAGGGAGAGAAATCTGACACAGGAGGAGAGTGTTAAATCCCTCAGAGAGACGGCAGTGCTTTTTTAGGCACTTTGAAAACCAGCAACCTGACTCTAAAATAAGCTCTATTTCTCATTTACTAGGAAAGTGAAGAATGGGTTCCAAAAATGAAAATCCTAGTCTAAATTAATCCGTGTCTGATGCAGCTCTTTCCTCCCACTCTTTATTTAGTGATGCACTATTTTGCACCTTTCAGAGAAAGGCACACTGGGCAGAATAACTCCTTTTGTACTTTTCCATTTATTTTGAGGACCATGAATTTAAATTCATGCTGAGAATACAGATGTTATGAGGATAACTAGCTAATACCAAGTTAACCTACAAAGGTGAACCTAAACACTTCCAGTTCAGACACAAAGAAATAGGCTCTGTCTTACCAAGATCATATATTGTCATAAGGAACTACAGTAGGTACATAACCTTGATATTTGAATGTGTTGTAGTTTTCCTACCTTTGTTTTCTGTTTGTACTTAACAAACCCTTGCTATCTGTTCAGGACTGGCTTGGGGAAGACTGTGTGGCATAATATTGGTACTGGAGAACTAAAAGGCACTGACTTCTACACTGTAATACAGTTCAAACAGTAACATGTAAATGAAAATAAACAATAGGAAACCTGGTCTTTGAAGAGTTGAGCAAGTTATGCTGAACGTTATGCATACTACATTCCCAGCTCTACAAACACCTTCAAGAGAGGTTTTTGTGACAAACAGTGAGAAAACCTGCATTATCACTATATACTTACGTTTAAAAGAAAAAAAAATAAAACTTAAATGGAAAGAAACAGACCCTATCGGAATAATTAAAACCATGCAACTTTTATTCAAATTTTAAAATCCCATAATTTTAGAACTGTAGTTGAGGGAGGGAAGCTATCTTTGTTTGTTTCAATTTTTTACTCTGTTAACCACCTCAATTCTCCAATTCAACTTCTCACTAGTTTGATCTCTGAATGTACTTTTGCATAAAGCTCCAGCTGTGAATGTTACACACATTTGGCTTGAGTTTAAATATTTCAATTAATGGAGACAACAGGAGCTTGATTAATACCAAATGGCAGATTTTGAGCAATGTTCCATATAACTTGCTAAATTTAGCAATAAAATAAATTGGTTATGTAAGGGTAATGGAATGAGGGCTTAACAGAAAGCTCACTATACATGTTTCTGCTCAATTATTCCATATTTTTAAGGGAAAAATTATGCTCCTCCAGCATCTACTAAAATTTTTCATTTCAGTACAAAAACCTGAAAATTATCACACAACGAACACATGCCTATCTGTACTTATTTGTAAGAGGAAATATCAATAATAAAATCTGGGTTTTTTTAAAAAAATAAAGGAACATAGAAAGTCTGAGAGCATTAAAACAAGGCTAAATACAAAATACATCATTAAGGACAACAGGGCAAAAGCAGCGTGGAAAAATACACAACAGGATGCAGTTACTGGTATCCTTTAGAGCTTCTGTAGTTTTACTGATCTAAGCACTTTTGTAATTAAAGTATTCTAGAAGTTCTGTAACCCATTCTTTTATTTGTTTTCCTAAGATGTAAATGCAAAACTCTAGCCCACTTTACCCATTCCATGCCATTTACTGGCAGTTTGCAATACCTTATTGTCCCCTTGTACTTCTCCCAGTCTCTGCTGAAGCTCTCCAATCTCTTCTCCAAGATGTTTATTTCGATCTTGAGCCTCACTCAGTAGTTGAGCAAGATTTGCCTAGAAAAGGAGTAAATATCAGTCAGAAGTCAGTGTCTGTGGAGAGAAGTGTAAATAGTGCTTGAAAAGAAACCCTTGAATTACTCCTTATCCACCAGCAATCTTTACTTTTATTGTTGGTGGTACCCAGACTTCATGCTTCATTAGAGAGATAAAAAGAAAAGTCACCTGGGTTCCTTTATCTTTCATAGTAGAAAATACATACAGCATGAGTGCATACGGACTCCCAGAACAGCACACAAGCCCCAAACAAGACAAAGTGAAAACATCTATGCTAGTTCCACTATTGTGGCTGGTGGGGAGAATTAAATTCAGAATACTTTGACAATATTTATACAAAGCTGCCAAAATAATAGTTTTAAACTTGCACATAATTAGACAAAAGGCAGAGCTGAGAAAGAATTATGACACAATGAAAGTCCTTAATAGCATTTAGAGCAGATTTTCAGCCAATAAAGAGATTGTCAGCCAATGTCCCTTTCCCTGTATGGAGCTATATCATGGATATCTACTAGTGAAAAACCTCAAACATGACCTGATTTTTGTTGTCAGGTATCACCTAGAGTCTGGAAAAATAGAGGTGAAAGCTGGAGTTTAAACCCAGCCACTCCCTTCCCCACCCAATAATCCAAGTTAAAAGCAGTAATTCACATTAACCTACTAAGTTAGCAGGGCAAGCAGCCTGGTCTATGGTCTTACTATTAAATTCCATCAGCTTGATCACTAACCAAGAAATAAATGCAATCTCCTCTTTTCCTATATATGCTATCTAAAAATAAGCAAATACTACAGGTAAATTTATTCCATTTTTACTCCAAAAATGTCTCATGAATACACAAACACTGACTCAACACAGGAAAAGCCTACCAATGACAGCTTTTCTAAGAGAGTTAGAATTGTAGTGGCTAAGGTGCAGCCTTTCAAGACATTGCCTATGGACAGCTCAGTGTGTCATCCATTGCCATAAATCTCAGGAGCATGAAAAGAAATGAAAAAAAGAATTTTTGGATCTTCTAAGCATGGCTTAGTAAAGCCTCATGAGTCAGTATCTCTGAGCCACCTCTACACACACTCTCTGGAGTTCAGGCCAATTCATTAACTGACTGTAATTCATCAAGTGACTGTTCCTAGTTCTCTCTTGGTATTTTAGGTTTAGTTTTAGATTCCCTACTTGCTGTGCTTCTCTTTCAACTCCCCCATTTCTCTATTCTGACATCTCTCTTTTTCAATCTGACTCTTTTACTCAGTGATTCTACTACCACTTGAGTCTCATAGGATGTTTTCATGAATTTTATCTTTACAACTCATACACTGTCAAATCAACAAGGTATCTGATGGCCATTACTGCAATCCTGCTCCTTGTTCACTGACAACTGCTATTTCTACATGCCCTGCTTTACATTTAAGAGAACTATTAAGAGGAATGTATGCATGTGAATAGTAACATGAACATAACCATGCATGCATATGACCATTTGCAGGATTAGACTATTAAACTACCATCAACTAGAACTTTTGTACATTACTGTTGAGGAAGATGATAACTCCAAATTGGTCTAAACTGGAAATAGCTTAAAATTTTTAAACAGGAAAAATAACTTGAGAAACTGACCCCCTACTTGATGAACAAGAAGCCTAAGTCACTGCTACAGCTTCTTTTGAAACCAAAAGTTCAAAAAAAAAGTAAGGTAAATTTCACACAGTTTTGGAAGAGACTAAAACATTTTTAAACTACTGACAAACCTGAAGACTGCAATAAATAATTAGGGGAAAGAGGGTAATAGCAAAAGAACCCCTATAAATAGCCAATTTATAGCCAATACAGGACTAAAATTAAGCTGCTTCTAATTTTATTTTCCAGACAACACTCAAGCAATGCAAAAGATTCCACGTGTACGCTTTGGTGGACTGCTTTTTTTCCCTGCATCTTAAATATTGCAATAGTCATTCACAGGATGAATGAATCAAGGAGCTTCAGAACACATTCAGCCAATGATTTTGAGAACTGCTTCTTAATGCCCATTTAAAAGAAAGAAAACAAAGAACCCACGTTTGCAGGAAATTGTATTTAAACTGAAGTATCTATGGCTACTGCTTAGACGCAATTTTTTTTTTGTTAAACAAAGTTGACTTTCAATAAAGCCTGCATTAGTGAAAGGAATATGATTTGCACAAACCTCTCTGAAACATCTCTATTTATAAAGTTCCTTTTTATGATGAATTGGAACAACTCCTAACACTGCAATAGCACATGTAATTTCAACACCTGGAAAGAATTCAATCTCACTAATCAGTGTTTACAACCATAACACCAGGATTTCAGCAGTCTGTAGTTAAAACCTGGCTCCCAGTAACAGCAGGAAAGGCATTACCATGCCTATACTAAATCTTCCTGCTCAGATTTATTCCCTTTAAAACCATTATTCTTGGGTTGCAATTCTATGCTGAATTTTATTTGTCAGTCATATAAATGACTTAACATGAGAAAAACCTTTATACTCACAACAGATATTCTGGAAGAAACTTTTAACGAAGAATTTTAGATACCAAAATAAACCAGCCTTGTTTGACCATGCCAAGAGCATTACAATGAGCTAAGTATAAATTTGCTCCTTCCTGCAAGCCTTGTATTGTACTTCTGTTAAACTGAAACAACCAAGCTATGTCACAGAAGTAGTCTCCAGTAATTACTCATTTCCCTGCCTTAGAGGTTCCATACAATGTATAATTTGAGTGCAAGTTACGAGTTTCAAAGGTTTTGGCAAGACCTTATTAAAGCTGTTGGTTAAATATGGATAGAAGGAAAAATATTTGATTTTCCAAAGTGCTCTACTAGGCTTAAGGACAGCCAGCCAAGAGGATATATTGATTGATACCTGGACTTGGTACTACTTCTTTGGCATATATAAGGAAACATACCATATGCTTGGAAGACGATAAAACTAACAATGGAGGACTGCCTTTGTGAACCTGCAAGCACGTACTTTATGAGGAAAGGGGAGAAATCTATGCAAAGGCAATTCATTTTTCCATTTGGCAACTTCTTTTCAGTATGCACAGAACAAACACAGAATTCACTCAGAAATCCAAGACTAGTTACTTCAACAGACAATAAAGCTCATATCATTTACCCGTGCAACCGAGAACAAATCCCTGTAAATTAGCCAAATTCAGGTTATCTAGACCCAATTTCTTCGACAGTTTCTTTGATTTTAGGTGAAGCCTTAAAAAGGCTTGTGAAACTGTGAAAGACTTTACTTCTTTCACTCACAAAATTGAAGTACTGATGAAGAGAGGTTTCTGAGCCATTAATAAGGAAGGGAAAGGTACCTTTCTGCTGCCTCATCTATCTTCCCTCTGCAACAATCTGCAGCAGTGGACACTGTTTCTCCTACCCTCTTCTCAATGCAGCTGTTTCTAATACAAAATAGCAACTATTGCTTCAGCCCTCTCTCTGTAACTGGCCAGTATCAGACGAGCTTCCAGAGCTCTAGCCACATTCTGTTTCCAGCAGGTTCTCTGGAGCCTCTGCAGCACGACAAGCTATTTTGTTTTATATGCATCTGCTATGGGAAGCTTGCATGTATCATAGACTCAAAGAATAGCTGGAAGGGACTCATATAAAGATCATCAAGTCCAACTCCCTCCACCTCACAGGACTACCCCAAAATGAAGGCATATACTAAGAGTGTTGTCCAGATGCTGCCTGAATTCTGGCAGGCTGGGTGCTGCAGCCACTTCCCTGAGAAGCCTGCTCAAGAGCCCAACTACCTTCTCAGAGGAGCATGATTTGAGCACTGTCCTAAACCCTCACTGCAGTGCTAGACAGAAGACACTGTCCCCATACTCCTTTTTCCTCTGACCAAATGCAAGTGCAACCACAGACAACAGTCCCATCAGAAGCTAAGAAGAAAGGAGAAAAAGATGGCTCTGAGAGTGCCACATGGGAAGTGCCTACCTTTATTATATAAAGGAAAAAAAGCATGATAGATCAGAACAGAACAGAGAGTGAAAGATTCAATGGGATGGGATCACAGACCTCCTCCTTTTCCACTTAGGCTTTGTTAAAATTTGCAAGAACATTTCTTGAGATAAAAGGTGGAAAAGAACTTCTCTTTTTGCCACAGATGAGCGTCAAAAAAATACTGACAAAACTATCTATAAGTATTTATTAATATAAGCCAGTAAATACCTGTCAGGCAGCAACAGATCTTTGCTCACTAGTGACCAATGGCCTGATGAGAAAAAACAGTAACTCCAAATAGTCATATCTGGCATTATGCACTACACTGGAGTTTGGCTCCTATAACCATTTTGCAAATCTAGCTACACATACACACAGCATTATTTTTCTTCACAGCACTTTAAAAATGATGGATAGTAACAGTCTTTAATATAGCTCTCAATTCTCTTGCACATAAATCTTATCCGACATTTAAAAAAAAATAAAAAAGAACTTTTTGCCTTTAGGGTACTACCTGAAAAATATGGGAAGGGGGAAGAGGGGGAAACTTCCAACACACCTTTACAGTTTAAAAGTATTGTTAAATACAAACATTCCTATATTGCAATTTACAGTCTTTTATGTTTGTTCCAGCCACACCTTCAAACAAAGAAGAACGCTGAATTATAGGTCTAGAGAAAAAGGTTTGATGAAACATTCAGCATACTTGATGGGTGTGACTGATCACAAATTTAAGTGCAGTTTCTCCTCCAATGAATTCCTATGATTGCAATGGCTGAACATAGAAAAACCTGTTTTACTTACCAACTACTACTGTTCACTCCAAGATACAGGAACTGATGCTAAACCCTTAGCATTAGCTTCCTTGCAATAAAATCCTAAAATTATTGTATTTTTCTCTTTAAGATGAAAAACCAGAGAAGACTCTTATAATTACAGATACCGGGTATACAAACCAAGATACACTTAATGTGGGTCATATTTTCACACCAAAAAAACCCCACCAAAAATCAAAGCTTTGTCAAGTAGTCACTTCACATAAAACAAAAGAAGAAAGTCCTCTCCTAAATATTTTAAGCTCCTGCAGACATCTTAAACTTTGAGATAATGCACAAAAATAATCGAAGTCCGTTAAACATTTTGAGTGTTGTAATTAATTGATGAAATAGTTATCAAGAGTACTCAGGTGCAGAGGTGTGCACAAGTGCTCTCTATTCCTTTATGGTAAGACACAGCAACCACAGAAGAAGTTGTTGTACACATTAGCCCTGGGGGACTATCACATCTATTAGAATGAGCATTTCTTCTTTCCTAGACTTCACTGGTGCATTAGTTTAATGGCTGGACTTAAGAGATCTTTTGCAATCTAAATGATTCTATGATTCTGTGTTACTGCAAGACCCATTTGTTGAAGAAACAATGGTGTTACTTCACAAAGCATGACTCCTAGTGTGGCTATCAAGTTCTATGCTTTATATACTATCACCTGCTCTGACCAATGGAACAGAAGATTTCAGTGTCCAGAAACAAAAATCTCTCTACTGGCCATGCTCTTCGAGCCAGCACATTTTGAAATCCACGGGAATATGGGATTCTATGTGTTGCAAGAAAAAACAATGTCACCGTTTTTCAACTGCTACCTCATGATACGGGAGTCAAATACATGCACCTGTACAAACCAAAGCAAAATGCACTGGTCCACATTCAGCACATGCATAATGTTTTTCATCTTCAAACCCCTTGTAGAGAGGAGGAAATCACATTAATTTTCACAGCACCACTGTGAGATAAATAAAAAATTATTCCTTACCCTGTAATGTATTTTATCCACAGATTTTCTCATAGGAGTCTGAATGCAGCTTTTGCACCTTAGCACAAGGCTAGCAAAACTTAGTGAATTCATTAATTAACGAGAAATAGCCACATTAGTTATTGTTTATGATGATGTCATAAGGTAATCTCTGAAGTTTGTTTCAGAAGTGAATTGTGATAGCCACTCAGCTATCAAATTGAGCTAGAAGCTGGAAGTGAAAGGGATCAAAATGGGTCCATTTGTGGTATGTCACAGCATAATCCTATCTGAAACCTCTGGTCTTTCTGATGTTATGCCTGCCCCAAAAAGTCATGGCCACAGGCATATTCATTAGTAGGAGACAAGCTGTCTGACCAACACCTCAGTGAGTGGGTACCATGCTGCTGTGATACCAACAGCCCTTGAAGCAGTCATAATTTTGGTTTGAATGCATCACCTTGGGATACCTACAGATAACTGTAACAGCATTATGGCCCGTGACCTTCAGGTTCTCCAGTGGGACTTTCTGGCTTGGTAGGAAGATAAACCATCAACCTGTGTTCTGCACTAGGAATACGTCATCATGACATTATGGGACTCAGTACTGGGAGCCTCAAAGACAGTTCTATGACCATGGGATCCTCTCTAAGACTCAACAGCTGCTTGGGAGACACAGGATCCACTTGACTACGTGAGGCAAAGGTATTTTTGCCAGTAGGCTGGAGAACTTCAAAAGGAGAGCTTTACTCTTGAGATCATGTGGGAGGGAATAAGGAATCTTAGGGTAGAGTAGGCAAGCCAAGAGGCTGGGATGATGGGAAGAGAAATGACATAGAAATTCACAAAGCAACTGAGCTGAAGTGTAATTCCTTTGACCATAGCAATGTAGAGAAGGAGATTACCACAGAACCGCCTTGTAGGAAAGCTCTAAGCCTGTACCACAGAAGCAGCACACTCAGACGCCTGTCCGAGGTCTCTAACACATACAGCGAGGGAATAAAGAGAAGTTTGAAGACTGCAGTTACAGGGTTACAAACTCTGGGATCATGGAGAATCAGTGAGATACTTCATACAACTGGAGTGCTGTGATGAAGAGATACAGGCTCCTTGGAAAGGACAGCGAGAAGGTGAGGAAGGATCTTGCCCCTCACCCTTTTTTCTGTGAGAGTGCTCAGACACTGGAACAGGCTGCCTAGAGAGGCTGTGGAGTCACAAAGAATCAAAACCATACTGAAAATGGGCAACCTGCTCAAGGTGGTTGTGTTTGAGCAACAAGATTGGACCAGCTGACCTCAAGAGCTGTCTTCCCACCTCAACAATTCTCTTGTCTTGTGGCATTCAGTTCCATTTAATCTGATTCCTTATACATTTAAAATACAAATCTAAGGCCTCCCCAGTGACATATGCATTGCAGCCTTATTCTTGACACACAGCCCCAGTGCAAACCCATTATCTCCAACTGAGATCAAATTAACGAAAGCATATTTAGGACTGTAGCCCAGCACAGTAGTTTTTCTAACCATGCATTTTACTTCATCTTTATTTATTCAAAGGATCTCATTTGTATTAAAAGAACTTCCATTTCATATAGAAGGTCAAAGGATTCACTGATTTGTTATTTTAATGGCAAAGCTTCTCCCAAACTGAAGCTATACTGAAATTTTAAGCAATGTAGATGAAAATAATAGGCAGTATATATTAAGCTAGAAATCCAATCTATGTTTTCTTTCTTTAAGTTTCCCAGTGCAGCAACACTGGTCAACAGATGCCTAGTAAACTTCCAGTAGAATGTCCTGTATCACAGCTAATGCATATAAATATATATCATTGCAGAACTGCAGAATGATAGAATTTATATTTATATAGGATGCTCAGCAGAGGCTATGTGGACAGAGAAACATTTTAAAATGTCTTTCAAAACAAGGAGTGTCTATTGTTTAGACCACTGTGCTGGTTTCAGCTGGGGTAGAGTTAATTTTCTTCAGTGGCTGATATGGGGCTATGCTTTAGATTGGAGTTGAACACAGGGTTGATAATATGGAGATGTTTTTGTTATAGCTGAGCAGGGCTTACAGAGAGCCAAAGCCTTTTCTGCTTTTTGTACTGCCATGCTGGCAAGGAAGTTGGGGGTGCATGGAAGGTTGGGAGAAGACAAAGCGAGGATGGATGACCCAAACTGACCAAAGGGATATTCCAGACCATGTGACATCATGCTCAGTGTATAAGGTAAAGGGAAGAAGAAGGAAGGCAGGGGGATGTGTTTAGAGTGACGGCATTTATCTTCCCAAGTCACTGTTAGGCTTGAAAGGGCCCTGCTCTCCCATGGATGGGTGAACACCATGTCTGCCCATGGAAGTTGTGAATGAATTCCTTGTTTTGTTTTGCTTTGCTTCTGTGAGAAGCTTTTGCTTTTCCTATAAAACTGTCTTTATCTTGACTCACAAGTTCCATAGCTTTTACCCTTCGCCCCTCCATTACTTATCCAAAACTTACTCTACATCTGACACCACAAGACATTATAAAACTACCCTCAACCACACCATTTGAGAGTGTTAGGCATGAGGGGCCAGGAAAGCACCGAGAGCTCACAAGCTGTGAACAACACTAATGGTGAAACATCTACAGTAGAAATACAGATTTCTATAGCACCATTTCTCATTTTCTGCTTCTGCTGGTTGGCAGAAGGCAATATAAACAGAGCCATCTTTGGACAGAATCATCATAGTATCATAGAATTGTTTAGTTTGGAAAAGATCCGAGATGCAAACAGAGCTTTGAGAGGGAAAACACTACAAAGCACTGCATGTTAAGATACCTTTAAGGAACAATTTTACAAAACCAGATTTTGAATTAGCTGCTTGTTGACAGAAAATGCCTGGTTACATATTTCCATAAAAACCATGAAAATTCTGTGCTGGAAAACAGGATGAGAAGGCATGGTGGAAAACAAGACATTTTAAGCAGTCACCAAACATAATTGATAATAAAAGGGAAAAATGAAGACAAGAAGGAGAAGATAGTAGCAATGCCAACCAACCTATTTTATTTAAGGTTCTAGACTGAAATTTCAATAATAAGCAATAATTTCTCAGTTGTGGCAAACCAGTGCAACCACTAGCAAATTGTTAAGCATATCGTGTTATCATCTCATTTCTGACCATGAAAACAAGTATGCATTTCGGTGTCATGTAGAATTCATTGGAGGATCAGGGTCTCCTTTCATAAACTGACTGAGGTCACAAACTTCTCCCAGCACGCATCTGGGGTTCCAGGAAAATAGGGAATGGAGGAAGCACAAAAGGGAGAGAGAACTTCACTCTTACTTAGGTGAGAACAGGCTAAGAAATGCAGGTATGGTAATAATGGAAAAGTATTCATAACTTTATTTTATTATTCTCTGATGCTATTCTCAAAGCAAAACTATACTCTTCTTCAGAAAGGCTGTACTAACTACTCTAGGTTATCCACGTTGTATGCTTCAGAGGCACTTCTCAGGAAAATGAAAACTCAAGAAGTACACAAACAGTCCACGACTGTACAACCTAACACATATATTGTTCTAGGGGGGAACCTATCAATGAACCCATTCGAAGACAAGATTTTCTTTCTTTCACTGCTACCTAGCATGAATACATAACTTCCACAGGGAAGGGAAAAAAAAAAAAAAAAAAAAAAAAGGACTCCTAGGTAGATTATTAAAGGTTTTCCAGGCACTTGCCCTGGTAAGATAAATTGCCAAAACTTAATACAATCACAGCTTCTGAATTTAGACTGAATTGGCTAGCAATTTAGAAACAACTGTCAGTTATATTTGTCTTGAAAGATGAAAGATGAATTAGAGGAGCTATGGGATGGCGAATCTCCCTTCCTACTTATCTCTGTAATGATCCATACATACAGAGTTTTGGTTTTTTTCTTTCAACTGGGTATTCCTCAGCAATACTCAGAATGCACAAACTTGTATCTGGTCATAAAGTTTTATTAGAATTCTGTTGAAATAACAGAATTGCAAATAAATTATGCTAAATAATGAGGAAGTTAAATGATTCTACACTGAGCCACTGACTTCTTGGCAGCTATTTGTTTAAGTGCCTGAAGGAGTAATTATATTGCCTCTGGAAGTTTAGTTTAAAGCAACCAAAACCCTAAGCCGTAAAATTTTAAGCAAATAGCAAGAACTACATTCACACTCTCAGGGAAAGGGTGATGAGTAAAACTTCTGATCCATTAACAGAATGTAATAACCATATTTTAAACATAGTTAAAGGACTTCCAAAACTAGCAATTACAGCAACAATTTTTGTTCTTTTAGGCTGTCCTCATCTCCCTGCTCCACACATTGAGTTCTGGGTGCCATTTTTCTCTAAAAATTAAGATAATTTTAAGATGTGACAACCAACATTCCACAACAGGGACACACTATGTGGATATCCAGAAACAAAAATGCATGTGAGCAGGCAAAAAGATTTTCAGGGGAACCATAAAATGCTATTATCATTGTTTTACCATTTATAACTCATAGAGTCCAAGTGGCCTGGGAGAATACTTAATGGAAAACAGCACTCACAACAATAAATTAACAATTATGGAAAGCAGACAATGCATTCCCAGCTTACTTTAAGTATGAGAAGTCCTGTCACAAATCCATTTTAGGACTCAATATGGAAGAATAAACAACAAGGAGAACAATCTCAAGTCTCTGTACACTGACCAATTTCAGTCTCAGGTGAACATGAAAGCAATAGCCATATATTCTATAGTTCAGGTATTTCACAGTGAAATGTGTAGACAAAAGCAGAATTTCACAATTTAAAGACTGAGCTTTTCAATATTCAGAAATGCTTGCTTTTTTACCAGATTTCTTAATTAATATTTTTATTCTTTTGCAAAGTACTTTTGTAGCAGATAAATAACATCAGCTGAAAAAAAATTCCTACCTGTTTCCTCTTTTCAGGTGGAAGCGACGGATCCCCATCCTACAAATAAACAGATATCTTTTATTGGCAACTTATTTCTGAAACCAGAAACTATATTAATTCTGTTTATCTAATTATAGAACGTGTATTTTAACTAAAATGTTATCAATTTTTTTTAATACTGCTGATTAAATCCAGTAATACTAACTTCAACTTAGAAAATTTTCTGAAGTTGAAGAATTGTTTACATTTCTAGAACAGTAGTTCATTACAAATTTGTGTTGCATTAATTTTCATACTGGTACATTAAGTTGCTGTGGAATAATAATACCACAGTCAGTTTTTAAATGGAATTATCACTGAAACTAATTTCCTCAGAGCATGCATTGCATTTCTGTGTCCTAAATAACTGCCTCATCAATGCAGAACAAATGAGTAATAATATGATCAGGGCTGTGCAACTGCAGGACTACTGCAAACAAGTACCTAAACATTTTTCCAGCAGCCATTATGGACTTCTTTCCAATTTTTTTGAGGTTCACTTTTGTCCCCCAGTTATACAGTTTTCATAAAGAACAACCTACAATCAGCTCCCGATACTTCTTTTTCAGAGACTGGTGTCGTTCCCGCAGCTGGTTTGCCATAAGTTTGTACTGGTCTCTTTCTTGTTGACAGGTGTCCAGCTCTTTGGAAAGGATTAGCAATGCCTCCTTCTTACTTTCGAGTTTCCTTTTGCACACCAGATACTGCAGAAGAGATAAACCCATACATGTAACAAGCCATTTCGACCCAAGCTAGTATTGGATACAAGAGGCTCAAGTTCTTCTCTCAAAAGCTGGAGGAAGACTGCACAAGATCTAAGTCCACCACAAGTCATCTTAACTTATTAATAACAATCATGGGGAAGATGTCTCATAGAAAAAGCCTGAAATCCATCTGCTAGGCCACATGTTCACCTAACCACTGTGACTTAGAAAAATTTACCAATTTGAGTTTCTCGTTATTTTCATTACGTGCAATAGCATGAGGAACCTTGCAATTCGCCCAGCAGCCCTGACAAGGTTCCTAGAAGGAAAACGCATTTGCAAAATCCCCTTCCTACATGTGTTCACAATACCCAGCTCCCAAGGCACATCCAATCATTCCTGCCTCACTTCCCACTGCCATCCTTCTCCCCACTACAAGCAATGTCCTCTGGGCTCAGCCCCACAAGTGGACACTGAAACAGGACCATGTTACAGCAGAAGGGGCTGCATGAACGATAACCAAAATTTACCCTATGAGACAACCACAGTGTGATACCCTAATGCCACACGTAAAAGAAACTTCATTATGCTGTGATACTACAGGCACGTGCCCATTTGAGCGGAAAAAAATGGGAAATAATGCAGGAATACTGCAAATACCTAAAAGGGGAGGGAAGGCAGAGATCAGCTTTCCCCTGCAGCTACCACTTATCATGTGAAGGGCTCATGCACTAAGCAAAGCAGAACTTGCAAATCTTAGCTGTTCTGCATTAGTCTGATCTGCTTCATTGCCTTTCCTCATTGAAAGGAAGAGTAACGTGTATGTCATCCTCAATGTTACCCATCACAACTTTCCAGGTAACTTTTTTCACTTAACATGATGTTCGATCAGCAGATTCTTATTACCCATCACTTGACACTGCTCATGCTAAAGTATGTATTTCTATTTCTGACGTTACTGACATAAGACATGGCTCTAAATACTTTCTGAATGTGATCTGCAAGAGACCAAATACCACAGCAGTCATGAAAACAATTTATAGTTTCATTATATCCTCTGACAAGAATACTTTGTCATTATGGGCTCTTGCACAAAGCAAGAACATCAGCACTTCCATACTGTTCAAGTCAGTGCTGTTCTTTGGGACAAAAATCATTCTTTGTATGTACTACTTGCTTGGAATTAACTTTGTTAACCTCAATTTCAAGTCAATGAGAAAGAAAAAAGTGAGTTTGGTATATTAGTACAGACAACCTTTTCCAAAAACGGTAAATGCTTAGTTGCAAAAAAGTGGGAAGGAAATGAGAAAAGCAGTTTCAAGAAGGATTTGAACTTTCAAAAAGGACACTTCCACCTTGGATTAATTTTATTTCTGGCAATACTGAAGTTGAAATCCTGCCATAAATTTTCTGGATTATGATGCCTTGGCATCAACAAAGGCAAGTGTACCTATGTACTTATGTCCTTACTGATACCTTACACAAATGTCAAATCCCTTGATAAAGGACCTAAATGTATGAGAAGCTAAACTTCAATATTGTCAGTAAGTGATTATAGCAAACTGCTTCAAACTTGATAAAGTAATTCCTTCCCTTAGAGTGAAATATTTGTCAACCTCTCCTCTTTTTCCCCTTTCTCATACCGTCTAAGTAATTCTAAAATAAGCCTTTGCTAAATTGTTTTTAAATGTTAAAAATCTGATAGAGTAGTTGCAAATAAAAATGAGCAAAAGCAAACCTCACATTCACTTAAAAAAACCCAAAACCCAACAGCCTAAAGTCCTGAACCAAGTGGTCTGTCCTGTTCCTTTAACAGGAAGAATCCCAGGAAGAATGAAGCTGGCCCATCCAGCCAACACCTGTGTGGAGTGGAGCAGCCTGTACCACGCACACAATGGGAGTGGAAAGAAGCCAAACGTCTTGCCTTATACATCCACAGTACCTGCAGGTGCCTGCAAGCTTTGCCTCAAGTGCTGCTGGATGAAACTGAGTATGACAGTCAGGAGTGAACCAGAGCATGTGGATTAGACTGTAAAACCCAGTAGTTACCCAGCAGGAAATACAGACCTAGCAGCAAACAAATCTTGCTTCTGCCATGAATCACAGCCCTCTACAAAGGACATTCTCACAGCATATGAGAAGGCTTCACCTTTTCCAGCAGCACTGGCAGGGGCTGGGGAATTCTCCACTACCTATTAGCCTGAGGATAACGAACCACAAACAGATTGTGGGGACAGTAATGTTCAGGGTCTAAATGAAAAGGAATAATGACGGCCTCCTTGTTTAAAATCTGCTTTAAGTAGATGAACTATATACTGATGATGCTGGCATCTCTCCTCAATGTACTATTTGGATTTTACTATAAAAATGACCACATAAAAGACTTTTTGAAGTAATTTTTGTCTTTTACACATATTGATTTTTCCAAATAAATAGAATAAAATCAGTAATAACATAATAATTTGTTTCCTTGGGTTTATGGTACAAGAAACAATAAAGCCAGAGCATTTCTGTGGAATCTGATTATTCAACGGGCCTATGTTTGCAGTTCCCATTACCATTAGTGAAGGAAAACCAAATTTCACAAAGACAGACCTCAAAGAGGTTATTCAATATATTTGTTTCTGAATGTTAAAAAACAATGTAGCAATAATGGCCATAAAATGACCTAACAACTGTGTATCAGAAATAGGTTCTAGTCAGGGAAATAACTGAGTCCTATCAGTGATTTCCCTTATATGGACAAATAAGTGCAACAAATTTGGTATGCTGTCAAAAAGAACATAGCAGTGTGACAAGTCATTTTGGAGCAATAAAAGCAATAAGGCAAATTTTCTCAAGCAGTCTGAATAAAAGTGTTCAGTAGATGCTTCTGGCATTCATTCATATAGAGAGTTCTTCCCCTGCTGAAGGAAAGCTCACTTCTCAGTTGCTGTCTATCAGTGAGACAAACAAGTGAATTCTGTTATGCATTATAGTTACTTTGAAATAGTCTTATTGTCTTTTGTTTCTTTTTAATTATTGGTACAAAACAATCTATGAATTTAAAAAAACAAAGTTAAATGAGAACCAGCTGCTATACATTCAATCTAAAAGTTACAATGTACAACTTTTCATATCTGTCTAGTGACTTTTATCTACCAATGTGCTGTTATCTGCAATAAAGTAAATTATAATTGCTACAAGGAAGATCATAATAATTATAGGAATATATATGACACCCTACATTGCTGCCTGAACTGCTTTACAGCCAGACGACTACTTTGGTGAAATTGAGTAAAAAGAGACTGACATTACAGGAGAGTGTAACTGCTCCAAGGTGACCCTCTACATCGAACACTTACTATTTGTCCATTGCTATTTTTAGTGACAAATCTGGGTAGATCTCATTAATGATGCTGTAGACATGGTCTAATAATCTGATGAAGCTGGGACACGGTCAAGGTTTTAGACTTCCCTTTTTTAAACCAACAAACACACTGAATTCCTATCAGATTTTTTTTTTTAATTTGTACAAACTACTGGCCTATATTTTGGTATTTAATGACAATTACTGTCATGGAAAACATCTAATTTTCTGAGAGTAGAATATCTCCAATCTGTGCTTTGGAATCACTGTGGATCATATTCTGTCTTCTCTTGACACTTGAGGGCCTTGTGTCCTCAAATGTTGAAGGGTTACTACATTACATTGGGCCTTGAAACCTATCATCTACCATGCTCTCTGAGAAACCATGAAGTCTACTCACCGTCTCTTAACAAGAGATCCAATTGCTACCAAACTGCCTTAAGTTTTATCCTAACTGTACTCTTGGAGACAATTTTGTTGTAGAAACTGAAGGGTTCCAAAATGCATTGCAATCTTACTGCTTGGGATGTTTGCTGACTGTGTTTCTATAATGTTACTCCCCTTGACTTCAGATTAAACTGTTAACTTATCTGAAAGAGGCAAGCACTCAGACCCAGAGAAATACACAATTACTGGCCATTTGCTCGCCATCTCACTTCCTGATGGGATTTATCTCTGATAAAACCTGAAATAATGCAGTGACCTTGGTTTTATCACAGCATATCAACTCCACTTTTCCTGCTACCCAGCTCTTGCTTCACTGGCTGCCTTCTGGCTGCTGAAACACAAAGTAGGCAGATCTTTCACTGATCCTGTAAGTGATACAAGCAGCTCCTCAGAACACCATCTCTTGTCTTAATGACAATACTACACCACATCATCTTCACTGGCCATTTAGGAATACCACACTTGAGTAGTTAACACTACTGTGCAATGTGGCCCAGCCCTCAGAAGTTTTGTATGCTGTGCAACAGATAAAATTATTAATTTCTCTCTGTTTGTTTCACAACATTCCTGTACGTTTCTCAGTCCGACCTGAAACATGGAAACATGAAAAGCAAACACCTGTATTGTTGCCTAGAAGTCCAGCATGCAGGTCCTCACAGCACGCTCCCACAGCTCCAGAGAATTTTGGAGTGCAGTAAATCACAATACCCCACAATCACAGCTCTCTTAGCATTTTCATTTCATTTTCTAAATGTCAAAGTCACTACAATGCCAACCCAACCAACCACAGACCTTAGTGTATCTGCTCCACTTTGTTCTTCCCTACAGCCCCTGCATTTGTCCACATTAAGAAAAGCTGTTAAACTAGTGGCTCCAAAGCCTGTTGGACTCCTCACAGAGGTTTGGCGAATTACATTTCATGCCTCCTTTGAGAAGGAAACACAACAGAATGTTACAGAGATAATACAAACATGAAAATCTCACCAGTTTTTCCTTCCTCTTCTCTCTTATCCACATAAAAAAGCATGCAACCAATGGGAAAGGTGTGCCCTGCCAATTACAAGCTGGCTGGGTATCTCTTCAGAACACGTCTGGAAATCATGTTGAAATCTAGCTATTTCAACTAGAACTACTGCTCAACAGTTTGGTAAGTCCAAAATTACTAGGCAAGGGAGTTCAAGAGACAAGCATATCATCTCCCTCTGTGCTGCTGAAGACCATACACAGTCAATAACCAAGAAATAGCCTCTTGTGAATGAAAAATTTAACAGAAATTACATCTCTTAACTTTAGGAGGCACAGTCATATATGAGTAGCTGTAAACAGCATACACTAAACACTCTAATGTGTGAGAGGTGGCAAACGAAAGAGAAGCATTTTGACATTGGATTTAATTCTAGAAGTTGGCAAATATGAGGGACCTTGAAGATCATACAGCTCCAACGCTGCTGCCATGGGCAGGGACACCTTTAACTAGACCAGGCTGCTCAGACTCCCATCCAAACTGGCCTTGAACAACTCCAAGGATGGGAATGAGGAATAGAATGTACTCATGACATAGTATTTTGAGATTTATGAAGATCATTGGTTTATGGAGGACTTGGGCCACCAGCAAGAAAGTTCTTGCTACAGCTCAGTCTCTTGTATCAAACCAGCAGTTATTGACTAGGCCTTCCCCCTACAAGTTTACACTGGCTTTTAAATACTCTAAACATGGGTCACTGAGTAATATAAACATCAGATGAAAACCAAGAGTCCAAGTAGAAAAATTACATGGTAACTCAACAGAGTAATTCATCTTCCATATATGTATGTATGTATGTATCTATCTATCTATCTATATTTCCATACATCCCTCACCAATACACGAACTTAGCAAGAGAACAGGTAAAATTTATGTGGATTCTTGTTCCTAAAGTGAGTTTTCTACATCCAGTTTGTGAGATTATCAATGGAAATAATGACTCTTTTATGCTCCTTCAGTGTTTGCTAAGCTGGCCTTTTCCCAGTATTCCTACCTACGTCATCCTATTCAGTTAGTTTAAAGAACGCTCAAGGTACATATGGTGCAAAGATTGTTCAGAGTACCAGGTGCACACTAGGCCTGAAATACATGTGGCTGTAAAATAAATGGAAAAATACATAAATATGAAGACAAAAGAACAAGCAAGAAGTTAGTGGTGAGCATAATGAAAACCGAGAAAGATGTGTAAAAGGGTACAGAGCAAAAGGCACTGAAATGGAACCAAAGTCAAAAGGAAAAAGAAGAGTAAATATAGAAAAAGACTGAAACAGACAAAATTCCTTTTTTTCTAATGAAAAATGAAAAGGCAACCTACAAAAACAAATGCTATGTGTACAAGTGTTTGTGCATACGGACCGAACACACATCCTTACCACTCTTCTAAACACGTGTAGCACCATAGCTTTAAAAGTTACAGGCGCTTTGACAAGTATTTCAATTACTCCTACCATTCAAACCTGGAGGATTTGGTGAAAAAGTGTGTGACCACAGGTCTAAACCCATCAGCTTCTGGTCTTTTACACCAAGATTTTTAACCCTGTCTTATGTTTTAACTGTCTACCACCTGTAATGGGAGTGTTTGTTTAGAGCTACCATATCTTTTCTTGCCTATGCTACCTTGTATTTTGAAAGCATTTCAAGATTTTTACGAAATGCACTGGGGAAAAAAAAAAATTACCCAGCAGACACTGAAGCTAGGAGGCCTTGAGAAAATCTGTACTGCTGAGGGATACGGTAAATTCAAAAAACTTATTACAAGTTACTTCAGAAGTCTGAGCCACTTTCTCACAGACCCATTAGGATGTTGGAGTTAAGGGGTAAAACACATGGAGTGAATTACAACAGCTAAAGGAAGAGGAAGGCAAAAGAGGAAAACCTGTATCTTGACAGCACATACTACAGACTTCACCCAGAAACACAGGCTGTAAGCCTGCTGTGGAAACAGAGAGAAAGGAAGGAAAGGTGGAATATAAGTCACTATGCCTCTAATTTTTCTTGAAAAAACGAAATTATATGTATGTTTAAGTATCTACAAGAATGTAGCCTAGCACAGCCGTTAAACTTTACTACAATCAAGAAGCCCCTAAACTGAATTAAGTGTTCAATTTTAGGACTGAGTTTCTAGGTTAAACTATATAAAAAGTAAAAAAGTTCCAAAGTAATTCTAAATTACTCTTTAAGGCAAGGAATAGCAACATTTCCTCTGAACACACCCTGTGATTTGTCTCCCATCTAAAATCACCCCCACCCCAAATAAAACTCCATTTGAGAAATGAGATGTCAGATTCAACACTGCACAACCAGGATACTACTGAAAGTGCACTTTCCACTTTCTCCTGGATCATTTTGTGTCTTTGGAAGTACTGCATTCACAGACAGTCTCCAATTCTGGATGTTCTGTACTACCAGAGATCTGGGCCCAATACAAACTCCCACTGGAATTACCAGGAATACTGACAGGTTCAACACCCTGAACTCAAATATCTTTTTGACACCTCAGGGCCTTAGGCCTTACACTCAGTTAACATAATAAAGACAAAGCCCTCCTGAAAACAGGGGAATGCACCTGTGTGCATCATACTTTAGGACAGCAGACTCAGTAAGGTTTATCCAGGCCAATGCTATTTGCACAGAAGTTTTATCTGCTAGCTGTAAGCATAAAAACACTATTTTTACAGAAATGCATTGTAAAAAACAGCATGCCAGCATACTTCATGAGTTTGGCTAATAAAAACAGATTTGTCTTCAATAATACTCCCTTAAATGCTACTGACCTCACATTGGTTTGAGTTTGGGAACTTACCCTACGTGAAAACGTGTACCTGTAAATGCTGTGGATGTTCTAAAGAGGATGCAGTGGACAATAAAGTTTCTACTCATGTAACCGGAAAATATCCACCTGTTGAGGCTCATGGGCACGGTGCTATTACATTCTTTTCTCCCACAGTACAAATGTCACTATGGGTCTCAAAACCCTTTCACGTGTGATTGAAGTGAAGTAAGAACAGAAGGCATACGGCACAGGGCAGCCCGGTCACCCAGGCCGGTGCCGCAGCCGGGCTGCGCTGCGCTCCTCCTCCGGGCCCGAGGCCTCGGCCAGCCCCGCAGCTCCGGGAATCCTCGGAGGTTTCAAACCAGCCACAGCAGCGGCGCCTACAACCTGCTCTGCAGCCCCAGGGCGGTGGATACACGGGGAGGTTGGCAGGCCCTTGCTGCCGGCGCTCCGCAGCACCGCAGGGCCGCGGCGGCAGCCCGAGCAGGGCAGGGCCAGCGGCAGACGTGGCCGCACAGCGCAGCCGTGACCGGCACAGCCCGGCGCCCCCCGCCCGCCGCTGCCGCCCGCCCCGCCGCGGGCCAGGTCCCCTGCCGGCGGCTGTGCCCCTCTCCCCGGTATTTCCTCGGGGCGCGGGGAGCAGCCGGGCCCGCCCGCCGCTCTGCCTCGGTGCCCGGCGCCCCGGCCCGCGGTCCCTCCGCCGCCTCACCTCGCTCAGCAGCCCCTGCCAGTCGCTCTCGCTGCGGTGGGAGCTCATGGCTCCGGCGGGCCGCGGCGCCGGTGAGCGGCTCCTCCCGGCCGGGCCTTCGCCGAGCAACCCGCGGGAGAGGCGGGGACTGCGGCCACCTCTGCCGGCCCGCCCTGCCCCCCGAGCGCCGCCGGGACTGGGCGCCGCACGGCCGAGCTGCCGGCGGAGCCGGGCCGCGGGGCAGAGCGGCGGGGCCCGAGCGGCGCCTGCCGAGGGCTGTGCGGGAGTGTCTGGGCTGTGTGTCCCGGAGCAGGGTCCTCCTCTCCATACGTGCGCCTCCTGCATAACAGCTTGGCACTGCTGCCATCCCAGGCTCTGGGCAGCCAGAGGACTGGCCGATGAGGGGAGCGGCGTCAGGAAGGCTTTAGTATTATATATGTGTGTAACAAAATCATGTACATGCACTTGTGTTGTGTGTGTAATGCAGGCCACAGCGGGAGGACAAGGCAACCACAAGGCTCCAGCCGTGCCCTCCGCAGCTCCATGGGTCCAACAACATCCCCACAGGCCAGGGCTGCCATGAGGCACGTCATGTGAGATCTTTTTTGTACTCCTAACACCGCCAATGTCCCCAGGACTTACATTTTCCAGGCAGAGTCCAAGCGTAATTGCATGGAGTATTTGAGCAGTATAACCCACAAGTACTCTTTGTTTTAAATAACAAACACAAATAGCACAAGACAACATGATAAAATATGCGTGCCTTGCTCCTTACCACAATTTACCCATTGTTAAGATTTGTTTGTGGTTTGGTGTCTAGGCACAACGTCCTTCTGTTCTCTAAAATGGCTTAGAGAGCCCCGTTTGACAACTTCGCATCCTTTGAGCAGGTGATGCCTTAGCCTTGCCACTGAGAACATTTCTGTTCCAGGTGCTTAATTAGTGGCTTATATAGAAAGAAACATAGGCCATATCTAAACTCAGCAGGAGCTCTCTTTTAATGGAAGATTATCAATTTTAATAAATTCCTGTGGTTATCTCCATATTAAAAAGAAATATAAAAAGGTCCAGGAGAGCAGCTAGCTTTAGTATGGAACTTTAGTTGGATAGTTACAAAGTTCATACATTTCACCTGCAAATTATTAACTTAGACATTTTCTCCAAATTATAAATATTTTTTCTTCTGTATTTGCTGTTCCTTATCTCTAGGCTCTAACTGTTACATTCTGTGACTTTAATGCTGTAGAGGGTACTTTTGTCTTTGCTATTTGTCCATATTTTTCTGTGCTTTATGTTGTCATGTGAGTGATATATCCCAGTCCTGCATCTCCTTGCAGGCTTCTCAGCAAACTGTTTCTGAAAACAGCACCTTATTTGCACAGGCAAATAGCAAATAATGAAAATTAAATTAACAAGAACCATAATTTAAACCACTGCTGAAAAGAATTTTTAATTATATTAGAAACTTAATTATATTCTCTTGTTAATAGTTAAAGTTACACAACAGCTAGTGCAGATGAACCAAACAGAATCTTTTTCCCAGTTCTGCTTCTCATTTACAGAATTCCTCTCCTTTGTTTTCTTGGTTGTGTAGCATGATGGACTCAGAATACTCTTGCAGAAAGAGCACTACTTTAAGAAAGATAACCCTTCAAAAGCTCTCTTTTGTGAGGGATGTCACTCATTTTAATCCCAAATATGCTCACACTCCTCACAAACACTAGGTTTTAAATTTTATTGATGATAAGTATTCAAATGAGAAGTAAATATTCAAGAAAGAGGGGTTATTAAAACAAAAGGAACTCTCAATGTTTTCAGCTCATACGATTTTATCAAAAGGCTGATGAGAACTGGTGTTTTTCAGAAAGCCCAAGCTCTTGTATGAGAATAACCACTTCCTTTTGAAGTTAAAGTAAAATTCAAGGGAATAAATTAAAAATAAGCTGAAATGTGCCTCAAGTACATTTGATAGGATCAGAATGAAAATAAAAGAACACAAATATGTATATTTACGTATTAATCAATTTTAGTTCCTGATATCAAGACTTTTGTTTCTTTGGCTTTTCTGTTCTTCTCTGCCTTACTTACCTGTGTGTGTTAGTTTTGCACTGATTGACATTTAGTAAAGAGGGAAGAAGCCACCAATGGAAGTGATTTTCTAAGAAAAGCTACTAGCAGTTTTTACTAGTTGTAAAAAACCACAAAGTGTTCTAAATTATTCTGATATTTCTCCTTTTTTTCTTTTCTTTTAGTTCTGTTTAAATAAAGTTTTCTTTATACTCTTTAAAGTTTTAAGCCTACTTTGCTCTTCTCCTAATCCTATCTCACAACAGAAAAAAGTAAATAATTCTAGTAAGTGCATTGGCACTTAGCGTTAAACTCACCACATTAATTAGTACATTAGCCAAAAAATTCAAATTAGCAAACCAAAAACACTAGACCATGGTTACTGCAAAACCCCAATGTAACAGTCCCAGTTGGAACCAGCCTCTAGGCAGGAACAGATTGAGATACGGGTCCTGTCGTAACTCAGGCAACCACATTAGGAAGAAGATGACAGAAAATAAATACTATCACCCAGTTTATAAATAAGAAACTGAAGAGAGTAGTGATTGCCTTGCCCAAGACAACTGAAGTTTCGAACAAAACCAGGAAGCAAAATTGCAGGTTTCAGGAGTATTAGTCTGCTGTTTTAATTGCAAAACTAACAGGGTGTTTTGGTTTTCTTCCTGCCTGCTGCAGTAACTGCTTTTGCTCTGTTGCCTTGCCAGTATTAGAAGAACACAGTGAATGCCTGAGACAAAAAAATCATCTCTCAACCTTCCTCTTCAGCTACCAACCCGTTGTCTTTGTCTCTAGATCTGTTATCTTCTCTGCTTTCTTCCTCTATACATTCACTAGATAAACTTATCTGCTTCTAGTGTTTCATCTTCCTTCTCTGCAATTCTGCTTTGTGATCAATCTTTCTTTAGTATCTTGATTTCATCTGTCTTTTCACCAGATTACCCTCCACTTCTCTAAGCATTTTGTACATTTCATTAAGAAAGCTCCAAACTTTCTAAAAAAATTTTTTTTTTGGCCTGGACAAATTACACATTCAGAATCAAATCTAAGCTACTGTGGCTCATTGATGCAAGTACTCAGGTAAACATATGTAAGAGATTTAAACAACAGTTTTCATTGTAGGAGATTTAATCAACATTTCTAAAACACAGCTTTCAGAAATCAGCATCTTTGTTATAAAGTAAGAAAGAAAATAGCCTGGATTTGTATCCATAGGTAAGCCAATGAAGAGATTGCTTCAAATTTTGCTGCCTCTTTTTGTCAACATTTGTCTGTTGCACTAATATCAGCATTATATCTGCAAGGAAATATATGAGTAAAAACCAGTGTAAATTCTTAAGATCTGGACAAGCTACATAACTGAAATGTAATGAAAACATGTAGTGCTTGTCTCCTGAAGGATGATTCAATCTGACTCTCCATGGATGTTTCAGGGTTCCATTTAATCAGGGTTTAAATACATCTGAATGAGGATATAACCTATCAAAGACAACACATTCATTTTAGTACCCTTGGTAGTTTATATTGACATTATTCTTTTTCTTGTTCTTGATAATCTGATGTTAAGCACATTCTCAAAACTTTGTGCACACATTTTGGAGGAAGTATATGGTGTTTGTTTGGGTTACCATTATGTTTAGTTTTTGTCTGTTCCCATATTTGTTTTCTTTCCTTTACTTTTGCCTTTCTTTTTTTTTAGAGGCTGCTTTTTGTCCTTTTAGATTCCAGCGGCACCTTCTCAATTTTCTCAGGTTCATTGCTGATTTCACTGTTTTGTATCAGCTCTTCTACTTCACCATGCATGATCTGTCAGCAGGACAATATGATCTGGAGATCAGAAGCAGTTTAGCAGTTATTAGTTTGTGTTGAATCCTTCTGTGGCCAGTCAAGTCCATGAAGGACATATCTTAGGCAAACAACAAAGATCACTAAAATGATGGTGTTTCTCTTTTCCTCTTCAGTGGTTTCAGACGTTCAACACATTGCTTTCCTTTGTGTATTAGGCACTTCCTGTAGCATTAAAATTGGAGCTAGTCTTTATTTTCTTCTTATTTCTTTTCTTTTTTAAAGCTATCTTATGACTATTAGTTGGTGCAACCGAATACTGGAATTCAGAGTAGAGTATCTCTCTCTTCTAGAGACAGTGTGGAAAAAAAGAGATCTGCACAAAACCAACTCTAGGATGAAACTTGGTGGTGAGGTCTGGCCAAAGAAGGGGAAAAACCAAGGCAAAGCTGCAGTTAAGAGCAGGGAGTGCAGGTGGTGGGTAGGATGCTTATGGAAAGATTTGAGGGGAAAGCTTGGAAACAAAATTATTCTGGAAATGAACAAACACATATAACCAAGAGAACTGTCCTAACTTCAAGATTTTCTGAGTGGCTGAAAATCCAAAGTCAGGATTGTTCTGTTGTATAGATTTTCTAGTAGCAATATTTTATGCATAAGTTCATATGCAAGTGCTTTGAACAATTTTGTTTTAAAAATTGGTTTCTCCAAAGCCCTGTGATGTTGCAGCACCTAACTCTTAGCCACACTTCTGTCTAGAGATACCTCTGGCCTCCAAATACCAAAGTCTTCATTGGCAAAGAGCTGATTGGGTTCTTCCTAGCTTACCTGGAGTGGAAGCGCTCAAAAAATGGGTTGGATGGTGGGCATAGCTGTAAGAGCAGGTAACCAGCCCCTAAGAATTGCTAGCAAACACCCATTACATGGAACTGTTCAGTTCAAACACTCTCTTTTGTGGACATACTTAGCCTGAATGGTCTTCAGTGAGCAGGAGCACCAGGCTGTGGATGAGACTCTGCAAGGTGCTGGTGGCATCAAACCCAACTTGGACAAGAAGGCTCTAAGTTCTCTAAAAGCACCTGTAAAACTATTTGGTTTGATCAAGGCTGTATGGGAAAAGTTTGGCATGTTTTCTGTCCTAGTAATAGCAAATAACCATGTAGGGATTAATAACAAGTTATGTTCACCAGCAGAATTTGTGGCTTTTCCCACACCATAAGGCAAACTCAGTAGGAACTAAAAGACAGCAGTAAAGAAAACAAGTACAACATCTCAGAGGCTGTTTTAAGGCTTGTCATTACAGTTGAATAGAGTTAGTGCAAATGAATTCTGTTTTCCCAGAGGCATCAAATTCCTGCTGTCAAGACTCTCTCAAGAGAGACTTGAAAGTCTCTCACTGCCCTCCTGCATTATTATTATTTTCCTTAAAATTTTCTTGCTATTGATGTAACTAAAAAATCGAGAATAATATCAGAGAAAATACTTTGTCAAGTGACTCAGACAGGCACAACTGATGGATACTAAGCAAACATGTACTGCATTTTATGTTCCTCTGAGTGCACTAGAAAAATACTAAAAAATAGTTCATTTCACTAAAAATCCAGGTGGGAAATTCACGCTACTTTCTGCTACTGGAAATTGAAGAGTGACCCAGTACTGCCATCAAATCTGACATATGAGTGATTTTTCAGACTTGTATTCAATTCTCAACTCGTGGGGTATGTCAAATCCATGAAAACTGTCAGACCATTGTAGAGATGTTTACTGCTGTGACCATACCAGACTCTACAGCACGAAGACCATCACTTTACTTATGTGGCCAATACTCAGTAGACTGTAAGCAAAGAACAAGATTGGATACATAAAGTACAGGCTGCTTGATCCTGTTCCTTCTAGTTAATTTAGAGAGAATAAAGAAAGAAAGCCCACTGGCAAAGACCAAAAAATGGAATTGAAACAGAACTTACTGACAATATCATAGCAAAATAATTTTTCACTTGAAAATGTTGGTCTGGAAAAACCCCAGAATCTCTCAGCTTTGGTGTGCAGTTTCTCTGGGTTCTTGAGGAAATTTTCCATCAAACCCTGACTGCATGCTTTAGAATGACAATGGCACTGAGCTAAGTTCAAATACACAGACTTTTGGGACTTCAGCTTCAGTCTTTTTTAAGTGAAGTTTGATGAGCATTCTCTTATCTCCCTAGAAACTTGTCCAGTTAGTAAAAGCAGTTGAATCAACAAGCTGAAGCTTTATTTCTCATACCAGATAAGATTGTAATAGAAAGGCTATCAATTCTCTCACTTCACATAAATACTTATAAAAGTACAACAGATTTAACAGAAGTAATTAAGGGGTCTGTTTATATGCTCCAGGTTTGAATCAAAAGGAAAGAGGCAGAATTTTCTAATTATCACAAGAGCTATTGGAGTAGATGCTGTTCTAGAGTGACTGTCTCTTTTCTTTGCCCCAGCTGCTCTCTTGTATGGAGGACACCACCTGCTTCTTTTCCTATGAATTCTAGTTGTTCAGTGTCAGATAATTGCTCTTATGCCTAGTACTACCAGGTTACTTGGGAGCATTTTGCAAGTATATGCTTCCCATTTAACTGCTCTGGACAAGATGTAGATATTATGTAGAAGTTGTAACATTGCTCCAGAATTTCACTTGTTATCTATGTAACTGATTAGATTATGATCTTATTAAGTTATTATTCCAGTGAAAGTAGATCTATAAATTTAATTTATTTATTACTGCTTGATCTACCTTTGAATTTCATACCTTTTCCCTTTTTGTTCTTGGTTTGTTACTGTTTATTTTAAAAATAAACTCTTTCACTGAGAAAGGTTTTTTTCATCATTCTTGTTGATCACTGAATTAATTTCAAATATAATCTCCTGGTCCTAGTGAGAGGTGTATGTGGATGGTATGTTTGCTTATTCACTCTGACAAATGGTGGAGGTATCAAACAGTCAGTACCAAGAAAAACTCCATAAAACTAGATAAGGTAGTGGCTGAGGGGCTCCAAATTGTATTCAGCAGTAGGCAGAAATCACAGGCTGAAGTGCCCCTCCCTGGCCCTTGCCTTGTTCTCCAGATAAAAATTATGAAACAGCTTCTGAATCACAATTTATGCCAAACATACTGAAATGAATGAAAAAATGGATTTCAATTCAATTTGTACATGCCATGCATATCTCTGGTACTTTCTTTAGCCATATGATTTAAATCTACTGTCTTTTAAAAGTAAGATTCCTGAAACCTGCCAGCAGAACACAAGTAGTTTTGTAAGTGTGTACTAGCAATTTGGTGTGGTATCCAAAAATAAGGAGACAAAGACACTCAGATCTCAGCTGAATAGGTTAAACTCTACATGTTTTTCCAAAAATATCTCCTTCATGAAGAGTTTTCTCTGTCATAGACTTCAAGATTTAAATCAATATTCTCATTAAGTAGAAATATCATTGTTTTTAGAAATACATACATTTGAAGGGTGGAATAAATAAAGTTAATTAACGCTTTCATTGTTGGAGGTGTGGTCGAAAAGCATCACACTGTTCAAGCAACTTCAGGGCTAGAAGTGGAGTTCCGCAGAGGAACTTTAAATGCTGTGAGGTGCCTAATTCCCATCAAAACGTTAAGATGTGTAGCCTTTTTCCTTTAAAAGAAGAGATAACCTATCATCTAACAGAGTGTATTGAGTTATGTGGCCCCTCATGTCATGTTTTAGCCAATCTGTGTACACAGAGAATGAGTCTTTATTGGAACATTGCTAGTTTTTAGGACTCTCCTATGAGCTTACTGTTCTCAGTCATATTTGTACTCAATTCCAGGCTGTTTCTCAATCTATTCCTAAAGCAAGGAGAAAAAAATCCACTCAGTAAGAAATCAAAGCCTGGTTATTAAGGTACTTGCTTGGACATTTTGCTGATGGAGAATGCGCTCTGTACTTCAAACTGCGTTGTGCATGGGTTTCATTAACAGCACAATGTAATTTTTTTCAACTTTAGTGGTTGGGTAGATTCTGACACACCAGGAAAATGTATCTGTTTCAATTTGGTATTTAACAAGGTGCACAGATGGTGTTAAAAAGCAGGTAGAAGTGGTTAATCACCTGTGAATTTTAGGCATTTTTCTGCTGTCCATAGAGGACTTGAGAAGTGCATTTACTGCATGGGTTTCTCCACCATGATTTGCATTTTCATGGTTTTCAATCAATCACCCCAGAGTGGTTTTCAAGTCTCTTCATTCTAAAGCAGTGAAGACCTGCCCATGTCCACATTCCTAGCGCAACAAATGATTTGGGACCTGAATCATGTGGTATTCAATATTCAGGTTAAGGCAAATCCTTACCTCATCGCACCCTGAATTGTTTCATTTTACTGACACCATCTGTTTCTTGCACCTCAACCAATTTGTATTCCATTTCAAGAGTTGTCCCCTATGCTCAGCTTTCTGACCTTGTAAATTGATCTCCTGTACAGTCTGTAACAAATACTTTCCTGAAATCTGGATGAATTATGTCAACGATTTCATCTTTATCAATTCAGCAATGCTTTGAAATGACCCTAATACATTTGTCATAAATGATCCTCTTTTAGCAGAACCAGGCAGCTTTCCCTTTACTAAATCACATTCCTAAATGAATTGCAATCTGCCTTATAAATGTTTCCATTATCTTGCACACTACTGCAGTCAGTCTTACAAGTCTGTATTTTGTTGGGTCTTCACAGTGTGTCTTTTTGACAGCTGCTGAAGACACTCAACAATGAGTGCATTTCAGGCAAATATTAAGTGCTCCTTAAAAGAAGAAGAAAAAAATTAAAACCTAGTAAGATGTACTTCTGGTGTTCAATAGTAGTTTTAGAGATTCACTTAAATGAATGGATATAAAGGAGGATTTCTTTACTGCTGGCAGTTAGTGGCAGTGATGGATCATGGCAAAGACATTCTCAGTATGGCCGAACAATTTCAGTGTATAGAATTTTATATAGCTACAGCTAAAATTCAATGAACTGATTCAGAAGGTCCAGGATAAACTATAACAATAAGTTAAACCCTTAAATCGATTTGGTATTTTAAAAAGATAGGGAGCAGCAAGATGTCATCTTCCTTCACAGATTCCTTCACTTTAACCGGAACTGTAAATCCAGAGCACAGTATTGGTGGATAAGAGTATATAATGTGTGATTTAAGACCCATCCTGGAAATCAGTGAGGATTTGAGTACAACAACTTTAAAACATTATCGGAGCATTATAAGGGTCCATCCAGAAAGTTAGGAGGATTTTTTTTTTTTTTTTAAGAATAAAGATAAATTTCATATCTTAAAGAGGTTAGTTTTGAAGAGTGTCAGGCAAGATGAGAAAAGAAAATGATTGTGAAAGAAAAAGCAGAGTAGCAGAGGCGTAGATAACCACTCATCCTACTATCCTCCCAAGATACGAGCTGGGGATGATTTCTATCAATGGCTTCCAAATATAACATTATTCGGCTTTCATTATGTTGTCAATCTAATTTGAATGTAAGTTATTCAGAGCACATGGCTATTTTGCCTTTGCGTTTTTCTGTAAAGCACTGCTCCCCCAAGCCAGGAAAAAAGAGAATCCTTGGATTAGAGGAGATAACGTTCTCATTGAAAGTCCTGTGTACAAATGCTTGTTTCCTAATCACCTTTATGAAACCTACCCCTGCTACACCACAGAGAAATTCTTCTTCAAAGTGAGAAAAATTTTAGCTTATTTTTTACTAACCCTGGAACAGCCTCTCTGCTTTATGAGGAATAGGAAAAACTCCTGACAACTTACATTAACTTCTAGGGGAAAAAAACCAAACCATCAAACAAAAAAAACTAAACCTGAATCCCAAGATTTGGCTTTGGTGATGACCTGAAGTTCACAGAACTCTCAATATTGAACAACCTTCATATCTGAGATGAAATCCTGAATTCTCACTGAAGTGAAATAGAGTTTTTTCATTGATCTTAGAAAAGCCAAGGTTTCAATTCTTCTTTTTGAGACAGGAGTTAACAAAGTTTTTGCATTCTGTAGCATGGTTACATAGAATTGACTGCTATAGATATAGCCCACAAGTAATACAGAAAATATTATCCCTAGATCTGCAAGATCTAAGAGAAAAGCCCCAAATAACAGCTTGTTATGTGCTGGCAAGTCCACCTTCTTTATCTTAACTCTAAATAAAAGCATAAGAGTTTAACTGAAGGACAATTAAAATCTGAGAACATGCTCTTTATTAGCCTACTGAGTAATTTTCTGGATTTCAGCTTCCCTTTCACATCCTCTCCCTCTTTAAAATGAATCTACTCTAAAACTCCCTTATTTTGTTGCATTGTATTTTTCTCCCCCTCTTTGTATTTCTTTCTCTTTCTGCTTTTTGACTCTAGATGGACTCTTTCTATCTGACTTTATTTTATGTGTCTGTCTGCCTTTGAGCAGGGTCTGACTGAGGAACTAGTTCATAACTATAAAACTCCAGACTGGAGAGTCTTTCCTTGCCTGAATCCCCAGATCTGCCACTGGCCAACCTGTAGTTCCAATCTCACTCTCAAACAAGGGCAGTGAGGACCACTGTCTCTTGTGTAAGTCTGACAGTTACTTTTGGGCATGAGCTACATGTGCAGCTGGATCAGAAGCCACTGCAGAGCACTTGTGAGGCACTACAGCACATCCTACGAGAGCCTCCAGTAACACAAGCCAAGGATAAAGTCAGACCAGAGGAGCAACCACTGGCAGCAGACTGAGCCTCACACTCACCAGGGTGTAAGCACAGGCTGTGTGTGACAAACGTGGGTCTCTCAGGGGCCTGTTGGACCATCACCTTCCCAGGAGAGATACACAAGATCACGGTGCAGCAGATCAATCCGTGACTCTCACAAAGAATTCACTCTGTTCCCTGTGAGTGTGGGTCAGGTGTATGAGGCAGGACTTCAAAAAATGTCAGCTAATGCCAGCACAAGAATTGACCAAACAAGATGAATACCTACCATAAAAAGCCAGAGATGTAAAAGGTGTAGGTTTGAGCTAAGCCAAGTGCATTGAACATCCATCTGAGAATACAATGGGAACAGTTGAACATATGAAGACAAATACTGGCTCCACCTCAACAGACCAAAAGAAAAAAAAAAAAAAAAAAAAAAAAAAAAAAAAAAAAAAAAGGAAAATTAAAAGGCTAAAAAGAAAAGGAAGCTATTACTTGGGGAAAAGTCAGGAGGTGGTTCTTGCCATCATACACCAGGATGAACATATTGGTGGTGTGTTATTTTCTGGTTGTGGGAGCTGGACTGCCCTCTTCTTACAGCAGCAAGAGGTGTGTTCAAGCATGTGATGCAAAGCATGGCCAGTCCAAGCACACGGAGCAGGTCAGGTAGTGGTGCTGGTGTGAGCTGCAGAATGGCTCAGTAGGGAATGCCTGCTTACCAGGCAGCAAGCACAAGGCATGAAGGACAAGCATGATGCAGAGGAAGAGGGAGAGTAATGGTGCTATTAATCTTTTAGAGACTAAAATGCAGCCAAACAGAGGCTGACAGGTAAGAGAACCAGCCCCTTAACAACTTTACAAAGGGTGCAGAAGCAACTTGGACACCAAGCTGAGCTGAAAGTGTGTTCCTGTGGCAGAGTCAAAACACTGGGGCATTACCTGCTAGCAAGCAAGTCTGAGTGCAGGCACTTAACACTTCCCAAGCAACAGGAGAAAGCAGTACAAGAAAGCTGAGGAGAGGCAGATTCCCAGGAGAATGCTGGACACAAAGCAACTCAGCCCCCAGCCCATGTGGAGTGGTCATGGCATGGAAGAGCAAGCTGCACACTGTGCAAACTACACACAGAATCAGGGGTGTTACACAATCCTACATGCTAGTGAAAGATGGCAGGATTTTGTGACTTTTCAAGGGTCTGATGCATAATTTTTAGGCTCCAAGTGAGCAGAAGTAGTATTGCCAGTAATGTTAAACATGCCCTGCTCAAGGATCCATTCCACACATATCATACTTTTCCTGAATTTTACAAAAACTAAGCATGGTAGAAGATGATACGGGAAAAAGAAAATTATGATAAAAGGATGGAAAAACTTAAGATGAGAAGTCCACAGGGTAGCACTTATCCTGTGGATTACCTACAAAAGAGACAAAGAGCTGTCCTGTCCCATGCAGGCTGTACCTGAGATGTTGTCCCACAGACATCTTGTGGGCATCAGGGCTCTGTTGGTGTGTGCGACCTGGACTGTGAACACCACACCAGCAAGAGGCCCTGTGGGAGTGAACCCCCCTATTGCATCTCCTGTTGGGTTCATGCCTGCCAGTTCAGCTACCATTTATCTTTGCTTTTTAAGGTAGTGATTTAAAACAACTCCCAAGTTTTATACTGGCATAATGTTAGGATGAGAACAGTTAGTAACCAGTGGGGGAAAATACATTGCCACAAAAAATAAATAAAAATGAGGTGTTCTGTTAGAGTACTGGGGCATTTCAAGCCTCAGGGGTTATTCATGTAAATGAATCCGGTGCTTCTTCTGTCAGGGAACACAAAACAATAGCACATGAAGAAATAAGAACTAACAGTCTTAAAATCCCAGATGAAAATAGACCACACAAATCAGATCCCATTATAGATTTCAGGACCATTCTCTTGATCAGAGAGAATTTTTCTTCCGTAAATAAAGTTCTTATAGGTGACTCCATGTTAGAGTGAGAGTTTTGAATTTACCTCCCAAAACATCTGAGGTGTTTGAAGCACTGTTTTTCTTTTGGATCAAGCCCAAAAGGGTCTGAAAATATGGTTTATTTGGACAGCATGTGAAAGTTTGATTGATCCCAGAGCTCTGTTGCCATAGGGATTTGTTGAAGTGTGCTTTCAGGAACACATAGTTGACTCTCCAGTGCTATCAGCATGAGCACCAGATTCCCCACAAAAACTAACAGCTAAGCTATGACTCTAAATAATTAGTATGGAATTAAACAAGAAAAAATCTATAAAAAGTGATTACAGTAAAGAGAAATTAATTTTTATATCAATACCATTGGCAATCCAAATATCTGGTATTTTCCCACTTCCCTATCATCTGGTGAGTCCCTGTGACTCACCAGAGTCACAACATTGAGAGGTTTTCTGCCTCCTTTTCTCTGACTTGGGAGTTTCAACTTGTAGGAGAAGGGAATACAGGTGACCTCACCCCTGGTAGGTAGCAGCAGTGTTAATTAACCAATTCAGCCTTACCCCTGATGAGTAACAGCTATATCCAGTAAGGATGAGTGAGGTAAAAGAGTGGGTTAGTTGGTAAGGGGAGGATTATTGTGGAGGAGGAACCTTGAGGAGCATAAAGGAGAGAATCACAAAGCAGAACCCTGGGGAGAGAGAATTACTGCTGTGAGGTCAGTCTGGGTTTACAGTCACAGTCTAGCTGGGTAAAAGCTGCATTCAGAGCCTGCAAACTGATCCATGCAGTCAGAGTTTAGCAGGAAATAACCAGCAGTCAGAGGCTGCAAGGGACACCTACAGCAGGAGCTTGCTGCAGCCAGAGTCAGTGAACAGTTGAAGTCAGGATGGCTGAGCTGTAAAGAGGAATAAACCAGGACCCTTTTCATGCTGTGTTTGACAAGAAGTCTGTGTCTCAGCTCATTTTTACTCTCTAATAAGAGGGCTGCTGCAACATTTTTGAAGTATTTAGAGGCACATGAAAGCAAAATGTTGAAACAGAGGAAGACTTTTCCTCGGTCACTTGAAACTTGGATTTGGAGACATAAATTACCTGGGACTAATCTAAATGACTTAACTTCCTTCTAATGAGACTGAGTTACAATGTTTAGTTTGAATCAGAATAGCTTTCAGTCTATGAAAAGCATGCTTTGCATCTCATGAGGTGTGTGTAGTTCCATAGCAGAGAAATGCAGATTCAGCCCCTATCTGCACTAGCCATATTGGTACCCAGGTACCTTACCTTGCTTATCTGTGTTTAGAGGTCTTTGTTCAGCAAGAGAGCATCACTTTAGTCTTTCCTCTGCTTGTTGTGTTGTTTACAATCTTACTCAGACTGCTGTTGAAAATACTTTTTCCTTTTCCCAGTGTGAAGTTACAACATGCTGTTACTGTTTACAGCAAATAAGCTGGCATGACTATGTAAGCTGAGGAGGAACACGCATGCAGTAGTAGATTTGCTGTAATGCTTTCACAGAAACTTGAATATATACTATTTTTTAACAGTTTTGCTATCAAAATAGCTCATTTTGTTAAGGAAAAGAAAAAAGCCTCAAAATTATTTGTGGAAAATATTATGGCAATGAATAATTTGGAAATGTTAGCTGCTGCCAATAAATTCTTAAGAACTGGCCTGATTTTAGTGACCTCTTAGATGAACATAACACTACCTAGTCTGTTTGGAGGTAGTATATACTTCCCAGGAAAAAAAAAAAAAAGGAAGAATGGGGGGAGAAGCACATAAAATTGGTACAAGGAAGAAGCCTGAAAATACAATTCTGATCAAATTACTTCCAATTTCACTTTTACTTACAGAACTTCGTCTGTCAGATATTCTACAAAAGATGTGGTCTAACCTCTAGGGAACAGCCACATTCGTGACCCAGAGCAGGAGGCTGCTCTCTGAAGTTGTGAAATTGCATGTAGGTATTTGAAGCCTATATGGTATTTTTTGTCCTGCCTTTAGTCCTCCAGCATAGTGTGTGTATTCATGTACGTGAACTAAAACATGTTGCTCCCTCTTGGTAGTGTAAAAAACCTTGTCAACTAATGCATCAAAAGCACTTTTGTGTCTACCATAAAATCATAGAACTATAAAAATTACCTCTGGAGCTCATTTGGTCTAACACCTTGCTCAAAGTATAGGAAATGTCAAAGTTAGGTCAGGTTGACAAGGCTTTGTGAAGTCTAGTTCTGAGTCTCCGAGGACAGAGATCCTACAACCTCCTTGGGCAACACAGTGCAGTGTTTCACCACAATGAATGAATTTATTTCCTTCTATCTGATGATAGAAGAAAGTGATGACCCAATGGGCTCCCTCCCAACCTTACCTGTTCTGTGATTTTATCTAACCAGAATGTCCTTTACAGCAGCTTGTGTCTGTTGCCTCTTGTTCTTTTGATGTGTAATACTTAATCGGGAGAAAATTTGTTCTCTGTTCCATCCAACTCTACACAGACCTACCCATATTACAAGGCAGGGAGAATGAAGACATTTTCTGGCTATTAGAGCTTCTTTTTGCTGGCTACCCTAAGTAAAATTACACAGTCAATTCTCCATCAACAAAAATAATGGCTGAATTCAATGGTTTTTATTGATGCATCATATTGGTGTTCAGATACAGGAGTTCCCATGCCACAAGGCTGCCTTTACAAGGATTAACAAGTCTTCATTTCTGTGGTAGAAACACACTAGATTTTTCACATTTATGAGAAATATGAGGAACTAGTGATATTCACTCTCTTTTACTTTGTCCTTAAAACATATGTGGCAGACCTGTAACTGCTGAAATAGCTGGTTAACTGTTATAAATGCATTTATAAATGCATTTATATCATTACATATAGGTAGAGTGTGGGGATGTTAGTACGTCACTCCCATGTACTGTACAACCTTAATCTAGACTGGCCTGTTTAATTTTTGTTCAACTGATTTACAAGGAGAGTCTGAATTATAACCTTTTCTTTAAAAATTAACAATTTCATTAATCATAATTATTTTTATACCCATAGGAAAATAATAAATTAGATGACTACATTGATAATACATTTGGATGATTAGGAAATATGACAATGCCCACCACAATTTTTCGTTCTCTTCTGAGGTGTCTGCTTCTACCTAAGAGCAGTGCAAGAGGTCAGGGCAGCCCTCAGACTGTTTGGCTGGCTGCTCAAGGGACATATTGACATCCTCCTGATATTCCTCTCAGTCTAGCCCTAAGTGGCTTGATTGTGGACCTATGGGCGTGGGGAAGAGTAGAAAATGCTGGATAAAGTCACTAGTAATAGTAGTCCCTTTTCTCTTTTCTAGATCTGGAATTTTTATACAACTGCAGGTGGAGAAGGGAGATTTTCAGAGCACTTCCTGAAAAGAGTCTTGCTTTTTGTAATGACAGGACTATATATGAAGTACAACATTCTCAGCTGAGCTCTGGTTCAGACATTGCTGACTGAGGTGAAATAGCACAAATGTGGCAGCTGTCTAGGTATTCCTGTGACCATTACCCTGATCAGGAGTACACAGCAGAGCTAACGTGTTCAGACACCCTCCTATAACTTGAGACTGAGGGCCCAAATCCTATTTACAGGGTGGTGCAACAGGGAGACAATCTTCCCCCCTGGCTCCTGTGTCATGATGGATAAAAGGAAAGAGTTCAGCGCACTGGTGGGGATATGGATCCACCGTGCAAAGCAGTTGGGATAGACTTCAATCTGTGGTACCACTGATTCAGTGAACCTTCCAATGGATTACACAAGATGTGATGTGGCCTTGCTTTTCTTCTCTGATCCACTGAGCACAGCTGCTATAATTTCTTCAGTCATAGGGAGCAAATTCAGCTGCTGCTATGTAGGGAGAACAGCAAGTTTGGGAAACCATGGAGTGAGGCATCCTGTTACCTAGAAGGAGTGGCAAGGCTTAGGTACCCAGTCATGAACCATGGCAGAGGTGGCTTGAGCATCCTGAGATCCCAGAGGGGAGGATGCACCCCCGCTTCATGGGTCATGAAGAGCATTACAAATCACCAGTCCCCTGAGGGCTCAGACTAGCCAGCACTGCATAAGCCTGCCATTAGTGCCTTTAACTCTGAGTGTCACTGATGTGCTAGGGTTCTTTCATGCTTCCCTTTCCTGTTTGCAGAGGCTTGTTTAATTTTGCTAACTACTCTGAATGAAGATAAGGCCCGTGTGTGTAATAACAGACTAAAATTAAACTTCAAACAAATTATCTGTTAGGGTTTAGGAAAATCTTATCTGGGGAGGAATTAATCCTTGCAGCTTGTTTTGGGGCTTTAGCAGGCCACCAGGGATTTGAAAGAGAACAGTTTTTCAGGCTGGAATATACACAGCAACTGGAACAATGTGCATAATTCTGTGGATATGATAAAAGAGAAAAAATCCCAAAAAGACACATAAACATCTGAAGTGTAGCGTGAACTGACTGCAAACCAAATGCAGCTGCTGTAGATCATCAAATGTCCCTGTCAAAGCCCTGGTCTCTTTATGACTGATGTCCCTGCTTCCTTTGTCACTGTGTATGAGGACAGTTCTGTAAGACAGCTCTTATGCCCTGGTGCTCCCTGCTGCAGGGTTTGGAAAGCAGCCATTGCACCCTCCCACTGATGTCAGGTTGCTCTGAGAAGAGTCAGTGTTGCTCAGTCCAACCTATTAATCAAGTCAACACAGAGGGGGCAAGAAGTGCCCTTGGGGCTTACTTTGCTGAAAAATTTCTCACGTGGCTCAGCCTGCTGTTGGGAATGGGATGAGAGGTTCCCATTCAAATGGGGCTGGCAGAGACTGGGAAAAGTCAACCCTGTTTGAATGCTACCACCCCATAAAGGCTTGAGGGATGTAGTCCCAGCAATTATTTCAGACTAATACTTTAGTTCTGCTAATGGCTGTCTGACAGACAATAAAGACAAAGACAGGAAGACCTCTCAAAACACCTTCTTACCCTCATATGGGAGAAAGACCTCAAATTTCCTTTTGCAAGAGATTCCTGGTAGAGGTCTTACATCTTTCTCATTTTTTCTTTCTTTCAGCTTAGCTGTCCACACCAATTGTAGGGTGAAAGAGCTGTAGGAAGAAGGAATAAGAGAGAAAAGAAGCTTTAACAGCCAGGAGGAAATAAATGGATGGTCTTTGGAAGCATTAGCTAGGCCAATAGTGAGGGAAATCACAGTGGGGAAAGTCCAGTGTTTACTGTTTTTTTGTTTTCTTAAGCATATTTTTCTTGCAGTTCTGGGGGCATAGATTGTGCAGGGTTCAGAGTGAAAAACCTTCTTAGAGCTGCTCTAGAAGAAAAACTGCTGGAAAACATTGTCTCAAATTTCCATTATCCTCAACCACACAATGGGGTAAGATGCAAGTCTTAGGTGGAAATATGCAGTGACTGAACTCTGCAAAGGCATATGCTGTGTTTTCCACTGCTGTTTTAGGAATATTTGACTGCATTGCCATGCTGTCAGATTGTTATCGTTCAGGGTACTTGGAGCAACCAAATGACTAATAGAATGGGCTAAACCTGCATCCTGAAATCTCAGAAGACTGAATGCACCCATTTGTCCAAAACATCTGACTGTATTCCCTGAAGCTGTTTACAAAGAGGAATATCTTGCCTGACAGAAGGGAATGTAGTCAGAAGCTCAGAACCCAGCAGGAAAGCATGTACAAATAAAGAACAAAACATCAATTCCCTCTTTTTGATAGGTGGTTTAGATTCTTTCCCATCCACACTTCCCTCCTCACAATTTGCAGCAGAAGTCCTTTGGTATTTGCAGGTCTGTTTCCCACCTGAAGAGCCCCAAGTCACTTCTGGACCTACCATAATTATGCAATTTATTAGGAAGTTAAACAGCTGAGAACTCACTGAAGTGCAGTTCTGCTGTCCTCCCTAGCCAGCACCATCTCAGCAGCAGTACATGTCTGCGTGGTTACGCCACCCTATCTCTGGGCCTGGGCTGCACCAAGAGAGGAGCAGAGATGTCTTAGCACAGTGTATGGTCTGTCTGGGCAGAAACCACCTCTGTCTCCAGAACAGGGCTCCCTCCCTCCACTACCTGAGCTGCTTGTGACCCTATCTTGCTTATCATAGATCTCAGGTGTCAACAGAGGAATTGAGAACTAGGAAAGGAAAGATCTTTGAAATAATCTTTTCATCCCAAAGAGTCAGAAAGCAAAAAGGGGGACCTCTTCTTTACTTCTGAATTTTCTGCCAAGGACACCAAATTTACAGTCACTGACGCACAGTGGCACACCTGCACCAGTGCTCAGTGCAGTGATGCCCAGCCCCAAACAAACATGTGCAGCGTGAAGACTGAGGATTTAACAGTCCAGAAGTGCTGTTGGTGCAATACTTTGCCTCAGCCATAAACCCTTGTCAGGTGGGCAAATTTCCTTGGTCTCCCATTCCTTTTGGTCCCCAGCAGTGCTGCAATGACATGGATCAAACAAGTTGCTCTTGGTGTTTGTCTTACCTACCTAACCATCGGCCCGGAAGAAAACCAACCACAGCGTGCACGAGTTGAAGTTGTTCTTTCATGCTATTTCTTGAAAGGCATTTAACAACCTGTTAGTAATCTCTACATGCATGATCTCTCTCAGTAGGCAGCCAAGCAGAACAAGGCAGAAATCCCTAGCAACATGCAGTCATTTTTTAGTCCAGACTTAAACTGAACACAAGGTCACTTCTGGGCAATCTCTAGTCCATGTAAAAGGACACATAATCTAATCTTGGCCATACTTCAAATGCGTGCTGACCTGAAGAGTGAAAGACTTGAGACAAGAGGTTAAGTAGCTTCGCATGCTGAACTCATGGTATAATAAACCAGCTCTTTTTTACCTTCAATTTCCATCTATAACACCCATAGAGGTCTTGACAACAAATGTCATATGTTTTATTGTGATAGATATTGCTTGCAAAAGGCAAATACGTTTCCAAAGGATTGAATTTGCTGCCATGGGAGACAATGTAAATAATTTGTGTTTAAATACAGAGACAAAAGAAAGCTCTCTTGTTCAAGTAAACACAATCTCACTGCTTTGCATTCAGTTTTAGAAGGTTCATGAATATCTGTTTTCTGTAACCTTGCACATTATTGAAAAAGATCTTTCATTTGCTTCTACTCTTTGCAATTTCTTTAGATATTCTATTTCCTTGCATCTGCAGAAACTGAGCTGTTTTTTGTGTGCTTGACAAACCATCAACATCTGCATGTGAAAGATTTCAGAGTGAGAAGGAACGGTAAAAAACCAGAAGATAGAATCCTTTCCTAATCGTTTTTCCTTTGATTCTCAGACACTTGTGTAATAGGATGTATCCAACAGTGAATTTTTCTGAAAATACATTTAAACTGAGCAAATTCAGATTTGATTTGTTGACACTAGAGAATAAACTCGGTGAAAGAAGTAGTCTGTCTTGCTCAGAAGTTACCTCAGACTAAAGCTGTGTTTTGATTTGAGAGCATGAACAAAAATACAGAGTTATGCAGGATTTATTCCTACAGGAGGTCATGCCTGTAACTGGAGGGTTGCCTGACACACTGAGGTGGCACATTTCAGTACCTACTCAAGATCATGCTGCAAAAAGCAGGGAGTGTGGAAAGGCGCTGTGACCATCTGGGCATCTGCTTTCCCACAAAAAAATGGTTTGTAAGTGTGCTGTGCCTTGGTTTCTCGGTGATAACAATTACTAGGTTTTACCAAATAAAGGAAGAGAAGGCCCAAATCCCATCCCTCAGGGTTTGCACCAACTGGAACAATCTTTCTTCCAGTTTATCTTGCTGAATTGTTCATGTAAATCAGGTGTTTCTGACTGAAATTTGCTTTGTACATAATAAGCTAGAGGAACAGTTGCCACATGCTGGTGCCCTTCCCAGGTGGGAGGAGCTGCTCCCCAAAGAGCTCCCATTCCAATTTTCTGCTGCTTGCAAGAATTTAAATCCACTGCTTATAACATTCTGTCTTTTCCCCAAAGACCTGGGCACCCTTGGATGCTGCCTGTGTCAAATAACCACCCATCACTTCCAAGAAAGAAAGGGGATTGCTTATCTCTTCTCATTTCCAAGTGTGGGCTTTGGGGAGCACCAGGGCTGGGATCAGACCCTGTCTCCCCTTGGGTTTGGGGAGGGTTGAGCTTTCCTATCACCCGAGCTGTTACAACTAACAGAGGACCCTATAAACATTTTCCTTAGCCCATCCCTGGGGAGACAACTGTCAGCAATTCATGAGTTACCTCAGATCAAAGGGCTTGTGAAAGACCATTTTGCCACAGTTTTTATGGCTCTAGATAATTTCTACAGTGTTTACCTCAGTGCCAATGTTCATGGATAACTACAGATAGTTGGTGCTCTTCAGCTTAAACAGTAAACCCTGAGCTAGCTGTCAGTGTGGACAAGTGAAGGTGAAGTACAGCAGGGTACCCATAGATGAGCCTGAGATGTTTTAGTGAAGACAAACTTCGTGCCTTGGGCTGCACTTGGGAGCAGAAGTGACTCACCGTCTTCGCTAAATTATACCTCTGTGTGGGGCATGCATCAGTTTTAGCAAGCTCCCAGTTATTTCAGAAGTTAGTGTGCTGTGCCAACTCATTACTTCCTAAATAGCTCCAGTGTCAGTGCTGAGTGGTGACTTAACTGACTGCTGACATTCACTAAGGTCACTAAGCTAGGTGTATACTTAGGAACACTTTGGTGCTGCAAATGACATGGAATTGATTTAATCTATACAATGCCTTGTCTCTGATGATCCTTCCTATCACAGGTCTGACCAAGGTGGACAACAAAGGTAGAAGACAAAATTAATATTCAGTTCACTAACTAAAACCTGGAGAGGAGTCTCAGTAAAGCAAACACTAAAGACAACACCCATAAGGAATTGAATAGCAGACGAAAATGTGAACATTCCTGCATTTTTTCCTAAGGAATCTATTGTGCCTCTACTGATGACTGCAGCAAATGTGCAGCATTTCTCACTGCAGAGAGCTCTTCTTGATTTGCACAGCTCTCTCTACAGTCCACATATTTCAAATGGATCCTTCCCTCTCAGTGCTCACTGAAGTGGATCTCCCTGAAAAGGCCCAGTGCCTATGGCCAGATGACAAAGACATATACAGCTCCATTTGGCAGCCCTGAGGTTTCAGCATCTTCAAACCCTAAACTCCCAAATTCAAAAGGTAATTCTGACCCCCCCTACCCCTACAGCTGTTTGTACATCAGCAAGAAACTGATGCCAAGCTACAAGAACCTCTTTGTTCTCCTCTGCCCACCACACCAAAGGGCCATGATTGGCTCCAGCTGGCCCTTGTTGATAGTCTATCAAAAATATCAAAAGACAAATTGTCCTCAGCTGACCTGCAGATGTTGCTACCAGACACCCTAAAACAATAAAGATAAGTATCTCAGCTGTCATTTAAGGGGAAATGGCATATGGTTCTTCAAGTCTGATGATTCAGACATAATGATCTCCCAGCAATTATGAAGACAGAGGCAAAGAAAGAAAATTGAAAGAAGATAAACTCTCTATTACCTTCCGTTTTACCCCTAAATCTGTCTTCAGCCATGTCTGAGAAAAGCAAAGGGACCAATCACTATTTGTTACTAGCAAGGCAGCACAGGATTGGCAAGTGTGCCTGCACATATGTGCATTCTCTTTTAAGCCAAGGGTGGCAGAAAGGTGTTAAATTGTCAGTTTGTTCTGTTTTTCACTTTATTCTCCTGGCTTTGGTCAGGTACATGCTTAATGCACATTGAAACAAACCATGTGAGAGCCATGTGTCTCCTGCAATGCTGGAGTGGGCTGGCTCAGGCACACCAGCTGCCTGCACATCTGTACCTGCTCTATCATATAGGATGGGACTGGAATTCAGCATGGATGTGAGCACAGTCCTCCCCACACAGTTGTCATCCAGGATTTCTTTGTCATTTTCCAGCTCAAAAAGCAGTGAATGCTGTTGTTTGTTGGGTGGTTTTTTTTTGTTTTTTTTTTTTTTTTTTAATTCTACCTGCACCCATCTTCAGCCAGGAATACGCTCCAAGCTCATCCAATCTGTTTTTGTGACAGAGAAGGAGAGCTGGCCAGGCTTTCACAGTCCCAGCTGTGTGTGGGCTTATAGGACAAGCTCCAAATATTATAAATCATAAAAATTGGGTGGTAGATATTCCTCAGAAAAAGGCAGCTGCAGTAAGTTTGTGGGGAGTAACTGCAGGACTCTGTAGTTACTCACTTCATTAAGTCTTAATTGTAAAGATTGCAAGGTGCAACCCAAGCACCATAATCAGATCCTGAGGTGACAGAGGCACAGATAATTGTAATGAGCCTTCCTCTAAAATGAAAGGCCTGCAGTTTTCTCCCCAGATGCTAATGGTACAAAGCAGAGTCAGAAAATGCAGTCAGCAGGAACCAGAAGATGGGGATCCAAGGAGACCCCTGGGCTTCAGAGTTTGCAAACAAATAGTAGGCAGATGCCATTAACCAAGGTTGCTGATTTAACTTCTGTTTCCTCTGCTTATTTCTAGCTTGCTCTCAGAAGCATTCCAAGTAAACCTATACCACCCTGTCTTCACTGTTTTCTGTAAAACTCTGGAAATACTTTTTTCCATACTGGCAAGACCAAAAAGAAAGAACCAGAGGAGAGAGATTAATCCACATGCAGCTTTCTCTGTCCATGTGCCAGAACAGACTCCATCCACACTGACCCCACCAGCTTTGGGTGGTGAGTACTTTCTTGACCCTTTGGCCTTTTATTCATGGGACTAAAATGAAGAATTAACTGTCAGGGCACACCTGCAGGTGGAGGATGAGTCAGCCCCAAGGGGATGCTGAGTCAGAAGAACTGAAACAGCCACTGAAGTTGGAAAATGAGCATTCTTATACAATCCAGTGCTAATGTCCAAGCAGGAAATAGAAATGAACTTTGCAATAGAAGTCAACAGTTACAAATGAATGAAAATGGGAGGAATGCTACCAGAAGCCTTTCATTCTGGTGATGTCATGGTTCCCAAATGCCCTTCAGAAATGCAAATTGCCTACAATGTAATAAAAAGGGCATTTTCTAGAGTGTGCAGAGCTTGCATAGTTTAATTAAGCATAAACTAGGGTGACTCTTGAAAGGAAAATGATGTGGATTGCATTCTCTGAGTGACCTTGGAAAGGCACTTATAACTTTCTCAACACGGCAATTAAGTAAACTCACACTTCACATGCTGTCAGTCCTATTCCTTTCCTTTATTTAGAAAGATATTTTTTATTCTCTCAGATTCCCTGATCTCACATTGATTTATCTCTGTGCTTAGAAAATGTGATTTGTTTCCCTTGAGGTAACTAAACATTTGTCTACAGCCTCACCATCTCTGGTTTTCTAATCTGTACTTCAATATTACTTATATTAAACTTCTGGCACCTGCTTTCCTTGCTTTCCGTCAAATTCTACATAGGTTACTTCACTGACATGGCAAAACTGGAGTAAGGAGATGCCTATAGAAATTTCTCATCCAATCTTTTCAAGACCAGCTGTCTTGGGTTATGGAACCAGAAACGTGTATTCTATTTCATTTGCTGAAAGTAGTTGGAGAATTGTTCTTCCTTACTCTGGGAGGAGGTGGGTGGATGCTTTCTGATAATAGGACAAACTCGGTAGGGCATTATTTCTTATCTCTGTCACCACCTGTAACACATCCCCAAAATAGACTATCCACATTACATCATCCTATTGTGAGATGCTCCACCCAGTGGGGGGAGCCAACCATTCCTACCTGGATAAAACTGAGATACAGGAACCCAGAAGGCATCCAGCTTCACCCAATTCCTGGAGGAAGACTGGACCCCTTCTCACCAGCACTGGACCCTTGTTCTACAGGATCATCTCTACTCCACAAGAACCACCTCTGCCACTCCAGGAGGACTCCCTTTTTGGACTGCTTCCAACACCCTGGCCAACAGGGTATCAGGTTGTAGCTCCGACTCTGTCAGGATTTTCCAAAATTGTTGTTTGTTTGCTGGTGTGGTTGGGTGGTTTTGTCTTTCTGCTACATTTGTATTGTTAGTATTCCTAGTAAAGAACTGTTATTCCTATTCCCAAATCTTTGCCTGAAAGCCCTTAATTGTAAAATTATAATTTGGCAGGGGTGAGGGGTTTACATTCCGCATTCTAAGGGAAACTCCAGCTTTCCCTGGCAGATACCTGTCTTCCCAAACCAAGACACCAACCTAGAGGCCTTCTCTGATGGAGTGACTGTGTCAATAGACAAAGGAAGAGCTACAGATGCCGTCTATCTGGACTTCTGTAAAGGCTTTGACATGGTCCCCCACTATATCCTTCTCTCTAAATAGGGGGGAGATGGATTTGATGAGTAGACTGTCTGTTGGATGAGGAATTGGTTGTGCGATCACATTCAGAGGCTCAATGTCTGGATGGAGATCAGTGACAAGTGGTGTCCCTCAGGGGTCTATATTGGGACAAGTACAGTTTAATATCTTCATTAATGACACAGGCAAAGCAATCAGGTGCATCCTCAGCAAATTTGCTGAAGACACCAAGCTGAGTGGTGCTGTTGACAAAACTGAAAGATGGAATGTTATGGAGAGGGACCTGGATGAGCTCAAGGAAATCCCATGAAGTTCAAGACTAAGTGCAAGGTGCTGCACCTGGGTCATGGCAACCCCCAAAATCAATACAGGCTGGGGGAGGATGAAGGGATTGAGACCAGCCCCACAGACCAGCAACAGCCTTCTCCAGGTTGCTTAGGCTGGAGAAGAGAAGGCTCTGGGGAGACCTCATTGCATCCTTTCAGTACTTAAAAGAGGCCTACAAGACAGATGGGGACAGACTTTTTGGTAGGGCCTGTAGCAACAGGACAAGGGGTAATGGTCTTAAACTAAAAGAGCATAAATTCAGAGCGGATGAAAGAATTTTTTTAAGATAAGGGTGGTGTAACACTGGAACACGTTTCCTGGAGATACGACGGATGCCCCATCCTTGGAAATAGTCAAGGTCAGGTTGGACAAGACTCTCAGCAACTTGGTGTAGTTGAAGATATCCTTGCTAATGGTGAGTGTGTTGGACTCCTCATCACACAATTCTGGGGCAAGAACAGCAATGGCTTATGGGGGAATAGGTAGTGGGATAGATTAGGTTTTTGTGGTTGCTATTTTAACTGCTTTCACAGTATCAATCTCTTATTTTGTGGGGGATCTAACATCATGTGGCCAGCTGGTTTTGTTGATTCCGAAGATCAGTTTTGAAGTCCATTAGATCCTCAAGCCTGCAATTTCTCGTAAAGGAGGCTGACTGTACGGGGAATGCAAGAGTTGTCAGATGCCTGGCTTGCTAGGAAGTGAAAAAAGAAACCCAACCAGTGTTAGCAGCTCAGCTCCATTGCTACTGAGATAGGGAGTGAAAAAGAAATCTCAGTAATTCCTGGATGTGAGCAGTGCTGTCAAGAGGGAGCAGTGGTAGTAGCTCATCTCTGCGGGCCAAGAGTGGGACTGAGGGGATGAATGGGGCTCTTACAGCTGTTCTTGCTCATCTGCCTTTAGCTTGACCTTTCAAAAACACCCTGCTCTGTCTTCCCCTAGAAATTTGCAGAGGAGTGACCATCCTGCATTGCTCCTTAGGAATGCTTTTCTCTTGCCATTTTGCTATGATTTTTAAGGAGTAATAGATACTTCTCAAGGAAGATTTGAAGAATGTGGTAATGGGTGAAAAAAACTGTTCACCTAGCAAGGGCAAAGAAAGCAGGGGTAGGTAGGTGGGGAAACAGTGCTGATTTGCAACTGATGTTTGAGCTATGATGGAGTTTCAGTGAACCACACCACTAGGGCTGCTGACTCATAAAAAGGTGGAATACCCAGAAGGAAAGCAATGATCCCAGCAATTGCATCCCATTATGGTATGTCTGACATGTTTTTGATTGCACAAGCCTATAATTAGTTACAGAGAGTTGTGGGATTTCTGAAGAACTAAGAGGAAACAAAAGAATTACCCCATCTTAGTGACTAGCAGGATCAATGGACAACGCTCAAGGATTGCTTTAAATAAAGTGTATTCACTGCTGATTTATTTTTTTCAATTCCAGAGTAAATGTCAATGACACAGTAAAATTTAACAAATCTTAAGAGACCCCAGAGCAAAGATCTGAAAGTCTTGGAAGTAATTTTAGGGCTTGGTTCCTATTTACTCAGCACGTAAGAAATCCACTTAAGTATCTTAAGTATTTTTTATTATTATTTTGAAAATCAAGATCTCTTTATGTTAAGAAAGAACAACTCATGAACGAAACTCGCAGCAATAGCTGCGTTACTTTCTTGCTAACACTAGATGGGGTGTAAGGAAAGACTGAAGGGCGAAATCAGGAAACAGCAAAACCTTGGAGGTCCGAGCTCCTTCTACCTGAGCCGCAGAAGAAAGATTTAAGTGATCTGAGCATGACTTTCTCCACCTTGTCAAAAGCTAAACCTACCTAATCATAAATAGACAGGGACTGGTTTGCCCACCCTGTCCATTCCTCTGGCAGAGTGGATCCTCACAACGTGGATATTTTAACATGTGTGACGCACCACTATTAGTCACATTAACTACATTTTATTCATACATTGAAAGAGTACATACACATGTCAGTAGCACAGATTGCATCAGCTCCTCTTTACTAAAAAAAGCTCAATGTATAAACAACCTTAAAATGCTCCTGTTGTAGCTAGTGCATATTAAATCAATGCTTATATAAACTAACAATCTTTACATGGATTTATGTATTTTAGAATACATTAAAAATTATCAGTGGCATGTTCTGTTATCCTTTTTCACTGTCCTGATGGTCTAACATTTCAATGAATTATGGATATGCCTATTTTCTTTACTATTCAAAACAGTTTCTATTACAGAATATAGACAATGGGGACAAACCCATGGTTGCATTTGGAAAGGTAGAAAGTACTTTCAATGATTAGTGATTTCTGTTTTTATGCCTACATCCTGCAGCTTTTCCTTGGGAGCAGGAAGTGCAGAACAAGGCTCTTTTTGAGGTCTTGCCATTGTTTAATCCTGTGAAAATTACCATAACCTTTTCTTAATTCAACTGGTGTTTTTTGTCCTCCCTCTTAGCTGCTTTGACCTCCTGTGCATGAATTCAGCAGAACAGGCAGGCCAGTGTCTGACTCCAGGCTCTTCCTGAAGCTGGGAGGGATGCTGAGCTGAGCTTTCTGACCAACCAACACAGCTACTCAGCAGAAGCGGCAGCCTGCCCGCAGAATTCATTTCCCTCACTGTCTTCTTCTGGTCCCATGTGAATGAGCTAGACTCCTGTGAATCACTTTATCCTCTTTATTAAGCCTGTCTCTGCAGAGAGCATTTTAATTTAATCCAACTTGATAGCCAAGTCTCAAAATCCCCCTGGCTCTTGAAACAGTACAATCTCCTGGTACTCAATACACAAGCCTTTTTCCAGCATCCTCTTCCTTCCCTTGAAGGATCCAATTTCTATAACCTAGATTTTCACTCTGACTGATGCCCCTTCCTGAGTGACTAGAACTCACAGTTGAGGCCTAAAAAAAAGAAAGTGCTGGTGCACAGAGAAATGCCACCCTCATCAGAATATCTAACTCTAGTGAAACTTGCATGCTTGACAGAAAAGCAATACAAAATGCTTGCCCACAACATAGGCTAAATAAATGTTGCTTGCCAGCCATATCCACTTTAAAAAGTAAACTGGTAACATAGTAAGAAGTTGCATTCACTGGCAGTCATGAATCTCTTTGTTTTGTCAGATTTGTTAGCTTAATCCTAGGGGAGGTATTGCTAAACTCTATTGCAGAACATTGGTTTGCATCTCCTGAATGGCCTTGACTGAACCACAGGGACTGACACCGCGCTGGGATTCGGAGGGCAGCGCTCAGCATTTCATGGGCCAGGTTGCCAGTGAAGTTAAAAACAAAACCAGGTTGAGCAACTCTGTAGGAAAAAACCCCTAACACATAGCTGAAAATCAGAATGAGTTATGTCTCTGACAGGCCAGTAATAACTTCATTTCATAGCAGAGAGGCAAAAGTTTGGGAAGACTGTGATATGGCAGGTCACTGGTAGGTTATGAGTCCTCAGGGGAGTCCTTGCACATAATCCTCTTCTGCAGCACACTTCACACCCTGAATACTGGAAAGCCTATGAGAACATCTCTGTTTGTGATCATAGGCTATGTTTCACATGTCCAGGGGAAAAATGTGAAACTCACTCAGCAGAAGGATGGTGAGACAGGCCTAAGTATGAAGGAATAAAGGACAGTTTCCTTTGCTCCTCCTGCTTTATGCAAAGCCTCCCTATTTTCCAAGGCAGCAGCGCAGCAGCAAGAACAACCTAGTAGACTAAGTGGTATGGAAATTTCAAGAAATATGTTGTGTAAGTGAACAAACGAGCTCTGATACACAATTTTGTTGGATAAGGGTGGCAAAGAACCTTTCCAGGAAAACAGTCTCTTGCTACTATCCTGAGAGAGGCTCTGCGTGCCAGGATTGCCCTATTTAGGATGACTGAATGCCTTGGTCTGTAACCACCCAAGACACCAATGACGCACAGTCTGTCCACATCCTCCTCTTTAACCTTCAATGGATTGGCAATCTGGCAACAGCCTGGACTTGTCCAGCGGAAATCCTTCTTTGTGGCAAAATTAGCTCTAGCTTGGAACAGCTCCAACAACTTGGTTTCAAATGACTTGTTGATACTGAAGTCACAGTTGGACTTTAGCTAGAAGGAGGATTTCCCAAATACAACTTTGATGTCCCAAATCTGAATTTATTGCTGATGAGCTGTCCTGGGGTGGGAACACTAGACAATAAATTGCCTCATTGAGTACAGAGCTACAACATGGAGTGCACCAATGTCAATATGTGTTTCAGGCAAAGCTTAAGCTCTGCCTTCTGGAATGAGAGTTTACAACAGAATGACATATTAAACACCCAGAATCTACTGGGAAACATCAGGAAAAGTATGAATTAGGGCAAAATGGAATGGATTTCTGGAATACCTATTAAAACAGAGAGTGGTTGGGATTTGTATTTGGTTTGTTCATGGCATCATGTAGATGTCTGGTATTTTCTGTCTATGTTAACTTTTTAAGGTCTCACAGTCATGAAGAGACGCACTCTTCCTGGCTACCCATTCACTGTGGGCTGGGCTACTTGTTATGCACAATTTGTTGATTTAAAAAAGTGAATAATGGAAGAAAAATGGCAATAGATTTTGACTCTCCCTTCAGTCTGCAATGAATTATAATGATGTCTTGGATCTACTGTGAACCAGAAAGAAAGATTTTGAAGAGAGAACTCAGTGTATTCTGAAATGTTCCTGTTTGCTTTTACAATTCATCAGCAACCATGAAGAACTGGCTCTAATATTAAAACTTACACTACTAAAATGTTAGTTTAGGAGTCAAGATAATTTTTATGCTTTTTATGGCTTACTCTTCACTTTCTTTATGAGATGTCCAACTCTAGGTAGTTTTCTGGATAAAATTTAGATCATTCTCTTAGATGTCAACATTAATTCTAATGCACTGCACTCCTCTTTGAATGACTGCAGATTGCTAACTGTCTTTGAAAAAGGATAAATTGGACATGTCATGCAGTAACCAAGTAAATGCAGTCCCTGATTAATATGCAAGTTTGAAAAGTTCAGAAAATGTCATCATACTCCATAGGTGCACCCTGATTTTGGAAAGGTCTCATTTTGTTTTGTTTGTGTATAAATGTCATTCTACATAAATTTCACTCCAGCAGCTTTTCATAAACTCAAGTCAATGATGATATGTTCAAATATTTGAGTGTTTCCTTTAAAACTAGAGGCAAAGAAAAAATCTCTTCGATCTGTTGACACAGCTGTGAAAGACCGTGGCGCTTGCACGTAGATTTCTTTAAATAATCTGAATATCTTCTTTTCACCATCCCACTGGTAAATCTGGGAGAAGGTATAGTCACTTCCCAAGGCTAGGTAATAATTGTTCTTGAAGGAGAAAGGCTGCAGCGTCATGGCTCCTCGGGATGGAAGAGCCTGTATCTCCACAAACTGTTTGCTATTCCATTTCATAACTCTGGAATCACCAATGAATCTTGTGAGCGTGATGTAAAGGTCATCTTGCATCCTGAAACTCTTCACAGCCAAGACATCTTCCATGTTGGGGATTTCACTGTGTGGGACAAACTTTTTGGAGGCTTTGTTCCACTGGAGTATAATGGGCACCTGGGAACGGCTAGAGAGGATTAAATGTGATTTCCCATCTATATCGAGAAACTCAGCATCAGTGTCCCTGAACCATTCGTGAAGAGACTGATACGAATAAAATCCTTTGTTATTCCACTTATACACTGTTGACAAACCTGCTTTAGAGCTATCTGCTATGACAAAAAACATTTCACTGTCTATCTCAAAAAGCTCTATATCATTTGGCTTGGAAATGCGAGATACTTCAATATCCTGGAATTTGACAAACTTCGTCCAGCTTTCATCAAACTTGTAAATGTGTGAGCCACCAAAGAGCTGTGCCACCACCACAAAGACTTGGTCACCAACAAGAATGGCTTTACATCCCACTATAGACTGACCTATTGCCCAAAGAAAGAAAAGAAAACAAGACCCATATTAGTACAGCACAAGCCACCCTTTACACCACATACATTCCCAAACCACCTCTCCCCTTTTTTTAAACCTGCACCATCTCATAATTTTGTCTTCTGCTACATGTCATCAGAGCACCTTTTCAAGCTTTTTACTTCCCAGTAACTGGAGAGATCACTTGTCCCATCCTGCAATGTGTGCAAGTATGATGTACCCTAAAGTGCTAATTTTTTTTCTGCAAAATACTTTTTATTTCTCTGTTTGTTCAGATACATGGTCCCTAGTATCCAAAACAATGATTTAAGCTAAATTTTATTATTTAAAAATGACAAGAGTTTTTATCTTGCTGTTCATCAAATATCTGAAATTCTCTTATTCTTGTAATGTCTGTCTTTCCATCTTAACTGGAAGAATGAAATATAGTGTATTTTTCTTGCTCCAGAAGGGTTAGAGTCAGCTTTTTGCTACTGTACATAGAAATATTGATGCATCTTGTGCCTATATCACCTGACAGCAGGATGAAAAAAAAGATAAATCTAACTCTGTTGTTTGTGTTAGGTATTCTTGAGATTTTGTTAAACTAGAAATATATTTAGGAATATTGCAGTCGCCAGATAGATCCAATCAGGCTATGATCTGTTTTGAGAATGAGCCACACCAAAAAAGCCACAATGAGACTATTAAACAAGAGCCACATCAAAAAAGTAACCATGAGACTATTATGATAGGTGCTGGAAGCCGAGAGGAATTCCTCTGTGAAGAACACAGTTTAAGTAGAACTATAGCTGCACAAGTTCCCCAAAGCATCCTTGGTCAATCACTACAGGAGATTTACCCTGGCTCCTCTGCTGGTCCCCTACCTGTGGCTTTCAGAGCTGTCCTGGGGTGATCTGCCATCCCCCCAGAGCAGGAGAGCTGGGAGTACTTTCATCTCAAGTACAGCAAGGTATCTGCAGCACAGGCATGAGTGGTCGAGCTGATCATCCAGGCTCCTGCTGATCTAACTTAGCCAAAACACAAACTCTCGAAGAGCTTTCACCTGTCTCCTTCTGCAGAGGACAGCAATGCTTTTGTTGTAAAGGTTGTAAAGGCAACCTTGACAACTAGCTCAGCTCCATAAGCCTGTGTTGTAAAGGGCTAAATTTAGATATCCAAATGCTAAGCAAATGGTAAGTAGTGAAATTCTCTGTGGAGCTGGCTGCAGAGCTCTACAAAACATTCTTCAGGCTCTCCAGGAGGCTCTTTATGTGCCTGTGTCCCCTGGCAAAAATCTCAGGCTCATGTACATTTCAGAGTCCAGAGCTCAAGCTCAGACCTTCCAGGAACAAATTCTGGGTGTGGAACTAGAAGTCCCTGGCAGAAATGTCTCCTAATCAAGTCATTCAGAGGAGGGGAAATACACCTGGAAGCAGCTATCTCTGCAAATCAGTCAAACTCTCAATTTCATTTCCAGTTTTCTAGGGCTCAGCTAGCTCTGTCTGGGCTGTTGACTTTTCAGTTTACATCCCTGGTACTTATTTTACCCTAATCTACCATATCACAATGAAACCTAAAAAAGCAACATTTTTCATTCCCAGAATTTCATTCCCCCCCTGACAGAGGGGTAGTTTCTTTTGTCACTTTTGTTTGTAAGCTTTTGTCAGTGACTCACACAGCTTGCTGCCTTTGTAGAATTCCACACCAGAGGAGGATGCAGTGTACTCTACGTCTTCCAAAATATAAGGTAAAATGTAATCAATCACAGACAACAAGGAACAGGAGGGAAAGGTGCTCCATGGATAATTTAGCTCCTGAGTCTTCACAACCTCTACCTTGGAGTATCTGGGAAATCAGGCAGCAGTAACAGCTTTGAAGACTCTGTCTCTGCTGTCATGGTGTGACTGAGCACAAGTGTTGGTTAGGGACAGAATGATTGTTAGAAAATCAGCATTAGAACATCACCTGACATCCACACAGGCTTTTTGTTTGATCAGTAATCTGGCCAAGATGTTAACTGAGCATGTTTGTAAATTGAAAGTAAATGCTGAAGCTTTAGAGCACATCTCTTTAGGTAACAATCACAGCTTAAATATTTCTGTCATTTTCAATTAGCTTCCTGGTCAGCTCACCGTAAAAGTATCCTTCAGACCTGTTTCCTCCTACATGCAATAGATTCTTTTTATATTCTGTTTTGTAGGCACTGTGGCAAGATCAAGTGCTCCTTCAGCTTCTGCTTTAGCTTGCTGTGTGATTGAGGCAGTGAGTGCTAAGCTGGGCTATGGTGTGATGTTCATGGCAAGTGTTTGTGCCTTCAGAAAAATTTACAAGATTGGACATTAAGAAGCCTGGTTTGTGTGCTGTGGTAAGGTTAAATGTGCATGTATTAACAGGACACATCACTCTACAGAGTCACTCATGTCCAGACATCACTCACTTCTATCAGCCAAATTCAACAGATTCAGGACAAAACCCAACAAACTGGTCCCATCTACAAATCTTATCCTTGTGAAATGCCAACAATTCATCAGTGGCTGGAATCCCAGTGTTCACATACCTGTGATATTGTCATAACTCCTGAAATTCATTTCAATGTGATCCCACTCCAGCACCATGCAGTTCTCCATGCTGGGCTGTGCAATAGCTACAAACACATCATTCTTTGAGTTGAACGTATCCACCGAAACAGACTGGTAAGGCAAAATCTGGTGGACAACAAAATCTAGAAACATACATTTACAACAGTTAGGATACATCCTTCCTGGAAACAGAGTAAGTGGTCACTGATTAGAATGATGTACACTGAAAAATGAGTTAAATACTCTGGATTTTGAATAAGGTTATCATGGAAGTATCAGTGCTTATGTTAGGCATGCAGCAACAGGGAAAGCGTCTCCTGCTTTAGGTATCATGAACTGTCCTCTGGAAATGTATTTGTCAAGGAGATCAAATATGTAACTAGTGAAATAATTCAGATTTTTCAGCTAGGCTGGCTACTATCAGTGAAATAAAGAGAGAAGCCTCTTTCCCCACAGCTGGAAGTTGCTTTCCCGTCAAGTGAAATGGCCTTGCTAGAATCACATTCAAGCTGAGAGACAAGCAACTACCAGCTGAAGTCCAATAACTTCTTAAGTCATGCAAATTTAATCACTAGCAATTTGTGTTATGCTAAACCAGGCAGAAAGTGAAATGATATCTGAAGTTTGCCTGGGGATAACCCCATTTTGCCTAGACCATAGACAAAATGGTGTAATCAAAAACTCAGTTAACATAATGTTTTATGGGGCATTATAATGTAGTTTAGGCATAAAATACAACCAACCTGAAAATTACTATCCAGTGGAAAACTTATCCTAGACAATAAGACTGAGAAATTGGAGCAACCTGTAAAGATTAGGAGTGTAACTCCAGAATTAAAGACTTTTTTTTTTTCTCAAAAATTAAATGCCTTTGTAGATTTAAATTGAAAATTCACCCTGGGGTATGTCAGCAGTCACCACAGAGCCAATCTGGAGCAAAGTGAGGAGACTTGGGTCTGAATTTGACATTTGACCAGACAGCTGTGCAAGATCTCTGTTACCAGGAAAAAAACCATGCTGCAGCAGAACTGACAAAGCACTCAGGTCAAAACTGTGGTAGGAGGCCTGCATTGAAGTAATGTATGGATAAAGATATGTAGAAGAAGAAAGCCATCTTCCCTCGGATGGCATTTCTGTGCAGAACCATGCAATGCTCTGTTTTAAGCTCCATTTGCCACATGCCTTCACCACACACTCCTGTGTTGGGAGGGCCTGAGCATCCAGGGATTTTGGTGAAATGGTAATTAAGTCCTCACTCGAGTCCCTTATTTTGGTGCATTATGAAATAATTGCTTCTGAATGAAGAACCCTCTGTTTCTGCATGCTTGAGAGCCTTGCCCTTGAGGAGTTACACTTGTGGAGAATAAAGATAGATGACTACCATTAAACAAACAGAGCAGATTCCACAGCTGTGAAAGAAATGACAGTCTTCATTCTTCGAGGGACTATTACAAATAGAGCTTGGGCTTGGTTCATAAATGCTGGTAGGCAAACAAGAAAGTTATCTTCATTCTCACTGGGAAATTAAAAGGTCTGGGGAAAACTGACACTGAAGAATGCAGAAAGCAAAAGTGACTGACCAGTTATAAAAGGTAGCTAAAGAATGGAGCAATAGCAGATATGGTCACAGAAAATAAAAAGACTTTTGAACCTTGAGGAAAAAAACCCAAAAAACTAATCCTGAAAAGACATCTCTTGAAATCTGAACAGTTGTGAAACACTTTGGGGGAATCTGCGAATTGAAACAAACCAGTCTGTATGTGAAAATGGGTAGGGAAATCATTTGTAAACAGTACAAAGCAATAAATGTTGGTTTTAGCACCAGCTGGGAATACCAGACTGTAATGTAGAACATGGTTACACAGTGAAAGTTTCTGCCACATCAGGGTTGCAAAAAATTTAGGCCTTGGGGCCTTGATTTAGTTCTACATGTCTACATATCTTCTACATATCTACATATCATATCTACATATCTCTCCTGGATGGAAGAGGGCAGAGGGCACAGCCCACACTTCCCCCCTTTGCTGCTGCCTGCACGAGCTGTCCCTTTCTCCCTCCCACTCCATACACAGTTTTGCTCTCCCCATCTCAAGATGTGGTTCTCAGGCTGTTTTCTGCTGGCTGAGAGTGGGGATGTCCTCCTGTCCTCCAGTCACTTATTCCAGCTCTGCTCCCTCTGTGGTTGAACTGGCACCATGGTGTCACGGCTGAGGGACCCAACACTTCCATTGGGCTGATTTTCCTTCTGGCAGCCCTAGCTTGGGCTGATCCCAGCACACAGGAGCACTGGTGCCAGCACAGGAGAGGAGGAGAGTGCAGGGAACATTGGAGGACACTAAGGAAAAATGTAAGTAAGCAATGGTCTGTTTGGGCAGCAGCTCCAAAACAGTATCCTGCTATTCAGTCCCACTCTTCTCTCATCCCTTCCTCCCTGTAGTGGATACTTCTCCTCTAGGTGAGGCTACCCAGGACCTGGCTGTGCCAACAGGGAGTGTTGACCATCCTTTCCCTTCTCCCACTACAGGAGATCTCCAGCACAGGAGCAAGAATGGAGCAGTACCTATTAATTTGCAAACTACCTCCCTTCCAGACAGCAGGGAAAGAGAAGGCCACCTCCAGAAGACAATCCCAGCTAGGTAAAGAAAGGGGAAAACAAGCTTCCAAAGCTCAGTGAGATGATCCCTGCCTACAGTTCTGGGCAAAGCAGGCCTGCATATGGCCTGTTTCCAGTGGCTGTGGGAGCCTGAGGCTTGTTTTCCAGTCTCCTGAAAGTGAGTTACATGTTCCCCTGCGGTGCTCACAGCCACAGCACAGCCCTCTCACACACTGTTGAGGGAGAAAGACCAGAAATGAAGTGAAATGGCTTAACCTGCTTTCATGGTGCAAGCACTGAGAAATGGAAAAGACAGATGCTATCACAAAAAGAGTTAAAATGTAGGTCACCAATACTGTCAATCACTTTCTCTGTGAAGAAGAAACAGGACCATTTTGTTCTTTGCCTTTTTATTTTAAATTTGGCAGCGCCTCTTTCCATCTCTCCTGTTACCATTGTAGCAGTTCAGCTGATGCAATGAGCTGACTGGGCCAACAAGACACATTTTACCAAGCAAACTGCTTTGTTACCATTATCCTGCATCCAGTCATGCTCGACACAGAGTACTGGAGACCAGAAATGATGGAAAGACTGATCTCACCTGGCAAAGGAGGGAAATACTATACTCAAGACTAACATGAATGAAAGAGGTTTGCAGAGCCCTGCCCACCACTGACTGGGAAAGGAGAATACACCTATGGGGTATATTGCTTTTCTTAGAATACAGTATGTATTCTAAGCCTGTGACTAATCAATCCTCAAGGAAGGAATAGGGGTGTATTTACACTCCCTTTGGATCTGGGGAGGCAGTGACAGGGAAGGAGAAAGCAGCAGTGGCCTGACACTACACACCACCAAGGTCATACAGCACAGAGTACGACAGCTACACACTGCTGTGGGAGTGCCTCTCTGAGGGCATTTGAACAAATATTCAGCTGGGCAATCCCTTCCCCATGGAATGCCTTTGGTCCCCAAAAACTCTGCAGCACATGAAATTAGATTTATGCTTGGTGTAATTTCACTTACAGCAGACAGAGGGACAATGTTAAGGGTGAATTTTGCCTGGAGCAACTTTACAGTGTCTGGGTATAAAAAAGTGACAGAGGTCAGGAGAGGTTTGGGCACCAGGTAAGGCTTTCTCTTGTGCTCTGTTAGTGCTGCACAATTGCTTAAAGCAGACTGCAATGAAATAAAGCCTGCTTTTACTTTGCATTGCTGCCTCTCGGTGATCCGGCAGACGTAGGAATGTAACTTTGGTGCTGTTCTAAACTTCATTGCTCTCCTGTGTTTGACATCCTTTTATGCAGCAGATTTTCCACTTTACCTCTGCTGCTCTTCTGACATAATTTTGAATTCTGAGTTCATTCCCTTTTCCTTCACATATTGCCATCAAAGCACCTTTCATACCTTTTCCTGAAATTTCATTTTACATTACTAGTAATCACCTTTTCTCTTGTCTTTTAATAATAATGACTGACTTGATGACAGATGAGAACTTGCACACCTTTGATATTACTGTCTAGAAAAAAGGCAGAGTGCTGACATCCTATTCAAAAAAGATGAAAAACAATACCCACAGCTGATATTTTCAGTTATATGATGTGACTACATTTAAAGATAGGTAACTGCAGCAGTTTGGGCATAAAATATAAGCATAACCACATGCAAATTTATCTTTGCTCCTTTCAGCATGCTTTACATTACCTTAAAAAAATAAAAAATCAAGATCCTAGACAAGACAGTAGTCAGAATATTATTGGACTTTTCAACTTAGTGGAGTTCCATGAAGAACTTCTGGCACTATTGCCACCATCTTTGATGCTAATAAATCATGATTTATCAAATAAAGATAACAGCTTTAGCCATGTTTTTGAACTTACTTTCATTGCTTTCTGTGAAATACAGAGATTTTGGGAAACTCATCTGCCATAACTATATGGCTTTATTCCAGATAATAGAAAGCATTCTGTGATGAAAATTAAGCCACAAATTGAGTCATAATCAAGCCTTTTGGAATATGAATAGGCAGAGCTCTTCTCCCATTATCACTTAATCCAAATAAAAACTCAGTACTTACTTTGGTTTATAAATGTAGTTTTCCCATTTTGTACTTGTTCTAGCACTTGGAAGTGCTTTGTATGTAACCCTTTCCTCCCCCCAGGTCATGCTCATAGAAGTGAAAGGGTATTATCTAAACTTCTGATATTTAACCATTTGTAGTGTGCTTAGAAATATACATTCTGAATACCTGTAGTGGTGCATTCATAATCAAAACTTGTCACATCATTTAACTTCTTATCCTGATATTCTGCTGGACCAATACACAGGACATCAGAAACAGTGGAATTTGTCATCTTTAACCACAAAAACAACCACTTGGCTTTGCAGTCACACTCAAATTTATTTCCCCTTAAATCTCTAAAAAAACACACAGAAATAAACATATTTGAAAAGGTTGATAACAATATGAGTACTACAGAACTGTCATCACCTTGGCATGCTGAAATTTCAAAATATCTGAGTATTCTTGAACTGCTCTGAACTGATTTGGGCTCCTTTTTTATGAGCTCTCTTTCACTGAGTTTTTTTGAAAAACTGTTGCAGTCTGTGGTCATGTATAACCACAGTAATGGAGCACTGTGATTCATGTGTAAAGTTACTTTTTTTGGTAAGTTTTCACAGGATGAGGATTGTAATGTAATACATCCTGACATTCAGGTTGTCTGCTGCAAGCCTCATTTGCACCATTTACCACCGACACAGATAACTCCCATTCCTTCACTACACTGTTCCAGTACTGCTGGTTAACAGAGCAGCCTTGCAGACCTAAAATACAGATGGTAAGGCTTGTATTTTTTGAGTTGCTGCTGATGCAGAGTCAATTTAACTTCTTCCTGCTAATGTATGTGCAATTTCAACACTCTGCTTGTTCTTTGATCCTTTGGCAATTTCTGTGACTTACGATTTTACTTTGCTATTTGGAAGAACCAGGCCAAAAAATAGGGGAATCCTGACAGAATGTCACAGGGAAATACTGACAGAATGTCAGCAATGTGCTACAACTGCACAGAAACAAGGAAAAGAAGCTTTTTTTTTTTTTCTTTGACTAATCCCTTGTACTAAAATAATCTCAGGGAATATGCAACAATAATAGGAAAACATGTTCAGAGAAACTGTGGTTTAAAATTCATTGTCTCCCTTTCTCTAACACAAAATTTACATGAGACATTAGAAAGAAGTACAATAGCACAAGCTATGCACAGCATCACAAGAAGCAACAGTGAATTAAGAAATAGCAGTTACTTTAGAAGAGCCTATCAAGCAAACAATTATAAAATGATAAAAAGCTAGAACAAAAAAATACACATTTTTTTCTCTGTAGATACCAGATACATCACCACACATCCAGAACCTAAAACTGAGAGCAAGAGGGACAGAAGCAGTAGAAACTCATTACTTACAGTTCAATTAAAGAATCTAAATCGCTGAAGACATCTCTTGGCAGAGCTTTGAGATGGTTGTTGGCCAAAGAACTAGAAAAGAAAGTTAGAGCTTAATATCATTGCTATCGCTTATCTTGCAATTCTTACCAAGTGTGAGCACATTAACAGTATTGTTAATTATCGGATACTGTCCAGCCACTGGCACTGTTAGAAGTGACCAGGAACAGGCATTAATTATTCTCACTTAAGAATGGAGATTGCTTGAAGTTCACATAAAAGTAAACATAAAAGTAAAATATTTAAAGCCTTTTTTTTTTTTTCTTTCTTTTTTTTTTTCTCTCCCAGGTGCAAATGTAACCCACAGAGCAATCACTGAGCACACTGGAAAGAAGCAGGAATGTTAATCATGAGTAGGCAGTGTGGTGGTGGTACCAGCACAGCACTGGGAGTACCAGTGGCATCCCAGACCCAGCCATGCCTGCACACAGGCAGCCCAACATGTGGCAGTGCTGCCCAGGCAAGAATTGCTCTAAGGCTGCTTTTTAATTTATGGAAGGCATGTTGTTGACAGCAGGAGAAAGCTGACATAGAGGGAAGAGTTTTCTGTGTAGCAGGAAAACCAGTGGTCTCCCAGCAGAGTTCTGTTCATGTAGAAATTACTCGCAGGTGTTAAACAACTTACAGGTGAGTCAGGTCACGAAGGCCACGAAATGCATTTCTTGAAATGGTTTCAATTTTGTTTCCTTCAATAAATCTAGGCCAAAAAAACAAAAAGTATTTTAAAATCCTTTAAGTAACATTATTATTAGCATTACAGTGCTTTAAGCTATGGTTGCCAGATGCAGTATATTTTTGGGCAACTCCTTCAGACTGAAAGGTGGGGAGTCTCAGTGGAGCTGCTCATGTTCTCTTTTCCCCTTTCCTTGGGCAGACTGCAAGGAACAATGCAAGTACCCAGAAGCACAAGGGATGGCACATGACACAAACATCCAGCAGAAATGGAACAAAGTGAACGAGGCAAAAAAAAATTTATTCTTCTCTTGCTAATCCTCTCAGGATGTGTTGTGTGAGGCAAGAGACCTGCGTAGAAGAGTCTCCTGAGGCAGACTTTAGAAGCTAAAGCCCTACCTTCCCCTCTCACAAATCACCAGCATTTTCAAACCAGCAGGCAGCACAGTGGTGCCAGGGCTGCCCAGGCTGCAGTCCTGCTCTGCTGGGAGCCACTTCTGTGGCTGCACATGCACACAGTGCCACCTCCCTACCCACACAGCCCTGACTTGAACTGTGCACATTTGACATCCGCACAGACAGCAGGACTGCTGCCTTGGTTTAGTTCTGGCTGCCACAGTTCAGCTCTGCCCAGCTGGGACATCTCCTCTGCAGGGTGCCAGCTGCACCCAAGTCACGGCCCCGTGCACTGGGGGAAAAATGACAGGCACGTATCGATTCCAGCAGCACGCTGCACTCCTGACTGCAGGTCAGCATTTAAACAAAGAGCTGATATTTGAGCATCTTGACCCCTGAGCACTTGAGGACACATCCCTAAATACACCATCATCCCTGCAAAGTGATTGCAGCCAGGTGGCCATCAAGATATTGCCTGAAACAGCTATACCTGGATGAAAACAACTGTATGCTGACTTTATAAAAGGCTTATGAGATGAAAGTGCCTCTCTTATTCCTAGGCAGCTCTGTTTGCCCTCCAGAGATGTTAGAGGAAAAGTGCTAGGAGACAAGGTCTCTTCTCAAGAGAGTGAAGGTGGGAATGCAGGTGATGACAAGTGCTCTTGGTTCTGCAGTTTAGGTGGAAGAAAAATCCTTCATGAAGTGACCGGGACCCTGTCTGCAGGCAAAGGGTGCAGATGACAAATTGTTGTGTCTTTGTGGGAGATGTCAAAAACAGGTCAGCCCTTTCAGGGCTGTGTGGAGGCACAAATTCAACCCACAGGAGCCACCCTGCCTCCTGACACCCTCACTGGCAGCTGGCATCCCTGCACAGCACAGCCCAGTGGTCCATGCAAATAAACAAGGCTACACTGCATCAAGCTGGAACTCAAGAATTTGCCAGATTCCTGAATCACGAAGCCTGGCCTCCAAGAGATACTACTCTGGGAATTCCAGTCTGTTCACCAGCAAATCTCCTGTCTTTTCCAGGCCTGTCTTACCCAGACTCTGTACACAGGGTCAGTTTAAGGGTGCCCTGAATGCCATTATGAGTGCTGCAAGTGCAGCAGGACACAGCTGGGGATATTTTATCTATACATAGGTACCAGCTGTGGGTGCTCCCCAGCTGCTCTTCAGCCAGAGACTTTGGCTTTGTACACACAGACACTTGTCATTCCTGTTTGTCAGTGAGGTTTCCTTCTTTACAAAGTCTGATCCCTGGTAACTACGAGACATGAGTTATGGAAGCTGTACTCGTTTTACTGCCTGCATGGCCAAAAAAACAAATCACAGAGAAAGGCCACTCGCAGCCAGTTCCCAAAAGGTGGAGAGGTGATTTGCTGGGAGGAGAAAAAGCTCTATGGAATTGGCAGAAAAGGCAACCACAACCATTAACTGAGACCACATGTTCAGCTGCTAAAAGAATTTGAAACTGTAAGGCTTTACCAGTCTTCATCTTGCTCCCTGGCTTGCAGCTGGTGGTCAGGGACAGAGATTTGCCCTTTGACCATCTGGGGAGAGCAGGGTGTTTCACTCAGACAGGGATCTGGTTGCAGTGACCAGTACAACTCCCATGATGTATGCTATGCTGCTGGGACAAGCTCATCAGCACTTGAAAGCAGGTCACTAATGGTACAACGGAAAATGTTTTGCTTCCTTTTTACAAACTACTGCAAATAATTTTTTCCCTGTAGACATAAGGAAAAGAGAATGCTTAGATAACTTGCTATCCCTGAAAAATCCAGATGTAGCTGAACCACGGATTTCAGCACATACCATTTACCATTAGCTGCAAATTCCATTGTTGGCTACTCCACATGTACCAGACTATTAACCCTGAATATACCCCACCATAATATCTATTTGCCTTCAACATTTTAGCAAGAGTCAGTTTTATGAACATTGGTTTTCCTGTAGAAAAGGATAAATGTTTTCCAGAGGTACATTTCAGGTTGGAAAGGTGGGTGGGGTGAGGATTTTTTTTTCAGGTTGTATTGATAGTTTCAAACACACCAGCTCATACTGAGTAGCACAGAGAAATGCCATCCTTTGGAGTGTGAAGGGAGGACAACCTCGTACCAAGGCTAATACTTTTTTATGAAAGAAAAAGGGGTGAAATTTTTTTTTAAAAAAAAGGACCAGAAAAAGAAAGGAATATAAAAATCAACTAAGTGGATGATATAAACAAAAGGAGAGCTAAATAATTTTAAATAATAATAATTACAATCATTTATATTACATGAAATGTATGTTTATATATTTAAGTATTTATAATTAATTAGATAAATTCTATGGACATTAAATAGGGTATCAGAAAAAGGGCAGAGTAGGAGAGTTGGGAGAAGAGAAGCAGAATCAGGGCTGTTCTGGGCAGTACACCATTATTCTGCAATTCCTGCTCGGGACACCCATAGGTCAGGACAGGCTGCTCCACCCCTCACCCCCTTTCAGGTGGTTCAAATCCCCTTTCCAGGGGTGGCACTGTTCTGGAAGGCCAAGACCAGCTCTTGCTAAGCAGTGCCTTTTTAGTGTGCTGTAATTGCACAGAGACACCTTGCATTCACAGCCTCTTTCAAAAATGCACTGTAACATCTGAAAAATCGTCAGCCACCATAAAGAATACTTGCACAGGAATGGAACATAAATCCTTCAGCTCCCCTGCTCTTGAGAATCACAGTAAAGACCAAGACTCTGCAGCAGGAGTCTTGGCAACTTACCAAAACATCTTTATTTATAAAGGACATAAAATACCAAACTTACAGGTATTCTAGATGGAAGAGACCAGCAAAGGCATCATCTCGTATAACAGTGAAGGAGTTGGAGTTCAGCAAGCTGAAAATGGAGAGCAGGCATTAGGAAAGCACATTAAAACTTGACACACTGGATTATGCCTGTTGTGTTTACTGCCCATGACAAAACTAATCTTACTGACTTAAGCCCATATCACCCCATCAATGCAGCACACATAAAATACTGTGGAACGGTCTACTGAAAAAAAAAATTAAAGGCATTACATGATGGTAGTTAATGTCCACTACTCCCCAGGAAAAATGCTTGCTGTGCCATTGACCTTGGCTAAATACAACCTGGTCCTCAACCCTATGGTCCACTGAGCAGAACAAGTCATCATTAGATGGGAGGTCTCCCCATCCACTCAACACTCCTCCAGCCCCACTGACAACTCCTAAGAGCCCGTCTCATCACCAACCCTAAGCTCCCAGGCACCAGCTCTCATTTATACACTCGCAGTGGGCCAGTGCTCTGTCATTCCACGCTCCCAGGGGAATGCTCCAAGCCTGACCTGCAGATGGGGCACAGCCTGCAGTGTGGGAGGACAGCAGCCGGTTTGTCTGCTGGGAACACAGAAATATCCAAACCACCGAGACAGAGAATCCTGCTATCTCTGTAAAGCAAAGCGCCGTGTCCACAGGCGGTGAGGAAGAGCTGCAGTGCTGCCTCCTCCAGGCGCTGCCTTGCCCTACTCCGGCATGAACTTCAGGGACAAAACGTGCTAGAGCTGCGCCAGAGAGGCTGTCACCTGAGCCAGCACAAGACAGACAGGGAGGTTATGGAGGCTTTGCCAGCAAAGTTCATTCCTTGCTGTATTAAAGCACAACAGCAGACAACAAAATGTTGATGTTCAAAGGCAGAGAGGGCAATCTCCTTTCAGGAAAATAGCAAAACTTCTTATTTGGTCTAAAATATTAACGCTGCTCAAAAGAAACAATTTTTGAAAAATCTCAGAATTTTCCCCTATGAATGAATATGTCTGCACTAATTGCTTTATTAGAGCAACTGATTAATCTTTCTTTCGTATGGTTTTAGGCATTTTACTAAAATTAATTTAGAAGACTAATGAACATGAAATGCAAACTTTCCCTGTGATCCCTGGATATTATGCTAATACTAGACAAATGCTCCTTAAATTATCCCAAAGAAATCTGACAAAGATGAAGACCACCATCAAAAATTAATCCTTGCATTACTATTTTACCATGATTACTGCCACAGAAGACATTATCCTGAGGTGCCCATGTGCTCAATTATGCATGCAGCTCTTCGTTATTTAATTGTTATTTTTTTCTCATGTTTTAAGGAAAAAGTTACAAATTACACTAAACAACAGAATTTGTGAGTGCCCAAGGCAGCCCTGGTGGTGACAAACCCCTCTCGCTCCCACATCTGACTTACCACGTAAAGTGACAGGAGCAACTTCTGCCTTCCTCAACAAGCCACCTCTGCCCCACCACCCTACACACCCCAACATCTCCAGAAAATCTACTACAGCTAAGGAAAAGGGACCATCTTCATCTGCTCTTCCTCTCTCTTCCTAGTACCACCATCCAAACCAAGTGGGATTCCCCCCGGCTCTAATTTTCCTCCCACAGCTTCTCACCCATGGATTTCTCCCTTTCCTTCCCAGCTGGCACAGGTTGCTGTTTGGCACCATTTATTGGTGGTCAAGGTCCTCATACCCTCTGCAGAGGGCTCAGTGTTGACCCCCAGCTCTCACAGAAACTTGGTTTTGGGACCAGTTTCACACTATAGGAGGTGATGGCTTCCACCCCTTGCTTTGCCCACTTTCCCCCAGCATTTTGCATGGAGTACTGCTCCTCCCAGGAGGAAGATAGGCCTCCCAGGAGGAGGTGAGGAGCGGAGCCTCACCATCAACTACCAGATGCCTTTGGAGGCTATCTCTTGCTAAGCCAAATTTTAACATCTAGTTCTGTGGCAAGCACTCAGCCTGGGTTTCTGGCTGGATTTGGATCTTTTTGCTGAATTTTTCTTTGCAGTGTATCTTTGCCTGGTGGGGTCAGTCAGTCCCTTTGGGGTGGAGGAGTGGAGGGCCTGCTCGCTATCAGGCGTTCCGCACAGGCTGCACTGGGCTAGGCAGGATGCAGGCTGCTGCTCAGCTTTGCTGCAGACTACCAGAGAAGTGAGTATCCAGGATCCCCAGGGGGCTTCTACCGCAGTCTGTATCTTCCTTGCTGCCTCCCAGGACAGCTAAATTAAGCAAGTTTGGGTAAGCTCTGGAGCAGGAAGCACACACCTAACTGCAACACGGGCACGGCCCAGCAGCCTGCCTGGGGTCAGGAAGCAGCGATGGCTGCAGAGGGCTGGGAGCTGGACCATTGTCTCCCGGGACAGAGGACCATGGGGTTAGAAGGTATCTAAGGGGCCACCCCCTCCAAGTTGCATGCTGAAGCACGGAGTCATGCTGCAGACACCACCAGCACTTCACACACAGAGGGTTCCCTCTGAAGTGTGTCCTGGCAGCCTCTGCTCACCCCATTGTGCCTACAATGTCACAAAGCCAGTGCCAGACTCCTGGGCACAAAGTGAGCAGAAGTGAGAGCCACCACCACATAACTCTGGGGGACAAAACTCAGCGTTAAACTTTCTAAAGCTGAAGTTGAAAAAAGGAGGAACTTAGGGTTCCCTCCCTTTTTTCCCCTCCTTTAGTAACTAAATACACATTTTATGAAGAGGTTTCCGAACAGAAAATGCATCCCTGAGCAGAAATGTTATGAAACAGCAGCTACACTGAGGGACTGTGCAAGCTGTCTTCTCCCGTTTGCTCCCTTTCTACAAGGGAAAGGGAACTCTAGGAGAAACTGAGAGGCTCTAAGCTTAAAGGGACTCGAGGAGGAAAGGGTGAAGTGCTACTTGGCCGTGCTCCTTCCCAGTGCCATACTTACAGCAGCTGCAGGGAGGGCAGGTGGGAAAACATCCTGTCCTTGACTTCGGAGAAGGTCCCGTTGACCAGGCTCCTGCAAAAAGAGATGCCACCCATCAGGCGGGACCGCCCCGCATCCCTTGGCCACCCTCCCGCCGGTGCCGAGCGGCGCAGCCCGGCACTCACAGGGAGCCCAGGCCGGCGGGCAGGCTGCGCGGCGCCCCCGCCGCCCCCACGCAGAGCGCCGACTCCCGCCAGCAGCTGCAGGGCGGCCCGCAGCGCGGCCTGCGCGGGGCGGCGGGCGGCGGCAGCGCCAGCAGGGCGGCGGCGGCGCAGAGAGCGGGCAGGAGCCGCAGCGGGACCGCCATCCCGGCACCGCCGCTGCCCGCCGGCCGCTCCCCGCCGCCCCCCGCGCCCTGACATCAGCGCGGCGCCGCCTCCGCTGCGGCGCCGGGACGCGGACGGGGGGGTCCCGGCGGGCGGGGCGAGGAGCGGCGCGGCGGGGACACCTCGGCCTCCGCCTCCCCCGGGACAGGAGCCGGAAGCCCCGCGGCGGGAGGAGGGCGTGGGCGGCCCCCGCTGGCGGCTCCAGGGCCGTGCTACCCCAGAAAATCGGGGGAACATTGAGGTGCTGGAGCGTGTCCGGAGAAGGGCAGCGAAGCTGGTGTAGGGTTTGGAGCACAAGTCCTCCTAGGAGAGGCTGAGGGAGCTGGGGGTGTTTAGCCCGCAGAAAAGGAGGCTCATGGGGGATTTATTGCTCCTTACAGTTAACTGAAAGGAAATCGTAGTGGGACGGATGTATGGATGTAGTCTCTTCCCCCAGGTAATAAGTGGTAGGACAAGAGAAAATGGCCTCAAGTTGCACCAGAGGAGGTTTAGGTAGGATATCAGGCAAAGTTTCTTCACTGAAAGGGTTTTCAGGTATTTTAAGAGGCTGTCTGGGGAAGCGGTGGAATCACCATCCCTGGCTGTGTTCAAAAAATCACTGAATCGTGGAATGGTCTGGGTTGGAATTGATGTTAAAACACCTTCTGGTGCCAAACACCCACCATGGACAGCTTTCACTAGCCTGGGTTTCTCAGAGGCCTACCCAACCTGACCTTAGACCCTTCCAGGGATGGGGCACCCACAGCTTCTCTGGGCAATCTAATGTGTAGGTGTGGCGCTCAAGGATCTGGTTTAGTGGTGGACCTGGCATTACTGGGTTAGTGATTGGACTTCATGATCTTAGAAGTCTTGTCTAACCATAATGATTCTAAGGTTTCAAGGCCAACTTGAGGGATGTCTAGATGATGAAAGAAGCAAGCGGATGATGACAGCACACAATTCCAGTTGCTCTCCAGTAGTATGTGTGTGTTAAGTATGCATAAATTGAATCATGTTGTATCTGAATGCTTGAAAGATTTCAGAATCACATGTAAAACCACATTTGGGGTACCCCAATTTGAGTGAAACACTAATAAAAGAATTACTCTTGTAACTTTGTGTTACAAATTACTTATCTTGTAATGTCAAAGAATTATTTTTTGTAACTCCTGTAACCTTCACTGGCCTTTGTGTCCAAGCCTCTCTTCTTGGTTTGCATGGGCCAGGCATAAACTTCCCCTGCCCATTTCCACTGCTGCAGCTTGTGCCTGCTGCCCCCCATTGCCCACACAGTCCAGCAGAGCTGGATGGTTGAGGACACCAGTGAGACTCCTCTTCTTTGTGCTGAGCAGACCCAGGTCTCCATCTCCACCCATACACAATCCCTGCAGCAGGCAAAAATTCAGAAAGCGTGAGCAACACCTGAGCTAGCGGTTTAATTAATTTATCATCTGATTAAGCAGAAACAAGACAGAGAAATTGTTTGAGGTCAGTGTTAGTCCCAGTTTTCTTTGCCTCGTTTAATCTTTTCAGTGATTTTAATGATTTGTGTAATACATCTCTTTGCAGGGGCTGTTACGCACCACATCTGCATCTTAATTCTACAGTCACAATAATCTAAGGATGTTTATTTCATTGGCAAGCAGACAGAAATTGTTGTGAACCATTAAAGCTGCTGGATTTCCTGTCATTCTCTTTCAGCTGGGTCACTGGTGCTTTATTCTGATGTCATTGAAAGTGACAGAAAAAAGAATATTAAAAATTTTAAGAACACTATCAGAAATCAAAAGGTTTTTTACTGTCACTCACAGTATCCTTCTGGACAAAGTATCCTGCATGCAGCTAGAAAAGTCTGCAATAAACTGGGTGAGCAGCTGACGGACAGGTTGGGCTGGAAGTGTTACAGTAAATGAGGTTACATCAGACTGTCAGCCAGTCACCAGTGGGGTTCCATAGGGCTCCATCTTAGGGCCAGAGCTCTGTAAGGTTTTTATAAATTATCTGAACACAGGAAATTAATGTAGGTTAAGTAAGTTTGCCAATGATACCAAACTAGGAGGAGCTGTGGACTCCCTCCAGGGTAAAGAGACCCTGCAGAGAGATATATGACAAGAGCAAGTGACAGATTCTTCACCTGGGACATGTGATCCTCCTTATACATACAAGTCAGAGGATGAGAGCCTGGAGAACAGCCCTCTGGAAAGAGACCTGAGGGTCCTGGTCAGTGAAAAGTTGAATATGTGTCAGGAGTGCCCTGGCAGCCAGGAGAGCCAACCCTGTCCTGGGGTGCATCAGGCCCAGCATCACCAGCCAGGCAAGGGAGGGGATTGTCCTGCTCTGCTCTGAGCTGGGGCAGCCTCACCTCGAGTGCTGGGGGGTGGTTTTGGGTGCAAAATGTAAGAAGGGATATAAGGCTATGAGACTGTGTCCAGAGGAGGGCAACCAGGATGGTGAAAGATCTTGAGGGCAAGAGTTAATGAGGAGTGGCTGTGGTTGCTGGGTTTGTTTGGCTTGCAGAAGAGAAAGCTGAGGGGCGACCTACAACCTCCTCAAAGTGTCAGCAACGGGGCAGATGCTGAACTCTCTCTGGTGATCAGTGACAGGACACAAGGAAATGAAATGAAGCTGCATGAAGGGAAGCTCAGGTTGGCCATTAGGAAAAGGGTATTAAGTGGGAGGGTGGTCAACCACTTTTCCTCAGGGAAGTTGTCATGCCTCCAAGCCTGGCAGAGTTTGAGGAACATGGATTTGGGGGCCACTTAGTTGTATGGTTTTGTTTTAGGTAACCCTATGAGAAACAGGGAGTTGGACTTGGTGATCCTTATCCATTCCTTCCAACTTGAGTTTATTCAATGATTCTGTGAAAGAGACACAGTAATAACTTCCCAAAACACAACAAAGTAATGATGTTCCCAGGAACCAGACAAGACATTTCTCCATGAAGTGTGACTGCTGTGGCTGTCCAGGGATGCCCCTTTGGGAAGCCTTAGATACATTCACCCTTTCCAAGTGGCACTCAGCATTCTGTCAGTAAACATGGCTTTGGGGTTCTGTATTGCTACAGGGCTTTAAATGTCTACAAATGCCATATTATGGTATGTAAAGCACCTTCGCTAAAAGACACAGTGCTAGGACCCCAACTCCACAACTCACTTCTTCAACTTTCACTCGTGCCAAGCTGTTTCTTGCAGACGTCTAAAAATCCCAGGACACTTCAAAATGGAAAACTATTTACCTGCTAGCACTGCCCACAATTAACTTTGCAGGCAAGCTGTCTTCTGATTTAACTGATTTAAATGCAATTTTTCTGGTGATCCTCTCTATCTCCCCATGGAAGAGGGAGAAGAATTTTCTACTGCTGTCTCCATCTGGGGTGTTCTGTGCAGCCTCATCTGCAGCATCCCTGCTGCCAGGCACAGACCACCTTTGCTGGTGGTCTTGAAAGTGTCAGGGGGGGTTCCTCATGAGTCAGAGGATGATGAGGTGGAATGAGAGGCAGGTGCAGCAGGGCTGGGGTACTGCAAAGGAAGGCACCAGTGTGAAGAGTGTGGGCTTTGTCAGAGGCTGAGGAGAGAGTCTGGAGCACCAGCAGGACACAGCAGATGGTCCTGTCCTGCTGAAATTAAAAACCAGTGGTTGTTTTGGAAAATTCACATGACAGAAAGCAGGCATTTGAGGGTTAAAAATACAAATATGCATATAGATAAGCATATATAAATTACCTTAAAAGAAAATTAAAAAATTACTTGGTTTAAAAAGTGATGCTTATTTTATCCATACAGCAGTATAAAAATGCAATGGTATAAAAACAAAATCGTCTCTCTTTTTTGAGAAGAAAATAGAAAATTGAATTTGATGTTGAAATAGAACATTAAAAAATGAGAAATAATACTGAAATGTGCATTTTGCTGCTTTCCTTCAAATTCCAGCTCATAGGCTCAGGTGATTTTTTATGTAGACTTGCAGGAACATCCATTTAAGTCATGCCACAAATAAATGCAGTCAGCTGCATATGAAAGATTGTGCTATTCAACACCCATAGATAAAATGGCATTTCAGATGGGCAAAGAAGTCAGACAGCATGTCAGCAGGCATGATATAAAAACCTGAACAGATAGGAGAGGTACAAAGGCTGTGCCATGCCTTTAAAAGAGTCACCATAACTGAGAGTGCAGGGTAACATCCCCTGGGATTCACTGTGTACCCCAGTGCAGACCTGGACAATGGTGCATGGGATCTTCCAAATGAATGTTAAGTGGAAAACACTCTGATTCCCAGGTGAGTATGGCTGAGACATCTTGACACTGATATATGACATTATCACTGTCATTTCTTCTAACACAACAGCTCTTTTTCTTTTCCAAAATTTTGGATATTTATCTTGAATTGCAAAGAGAAAATAAATCAGAAGAGCATTTAGGAGCACATAAATACTAGAAGAAATATCTTGATGTGAAAGTTGTCAGCTTTGTTTCTACAGGATCAGGAAGGAATTTCTCATGTTCTCATTTCCACTTTTCAATCCCTTTTTCATAAACCCCTGCTTTATTAAGTATTAACATAGAGGCTTTGATTGGTTTTTGTTGTTGTTTTGTTTTAATGAAACATGACATGAAAGTGGACAGTTATAGATAGAAGGCTGCTGATCAGCTCACCCCATACGAAATGAGAGCATGGAAGGGAAAAAGATGTCAGCCTTTTGGCTGAGAAAATTTAATTTCTAGGGTAGTTTGCAAATAAAAAAATTACTTTTGTTGGATCACAACACACCACCTCTGCAAAGTAAGAAATCTGAAAAAAAATTGTGGATGAGAATAAAGTATGTCAGTGAAAGTGTTCCCACTATGAGGACCCTTAATTGCTTGTGACCCTGCTGTGTGAGAAGGTATGGGAAATTAATGCTCTGAGCAATATTCATCTTGCTGAGTGTTTTCCTTTCTTTCTTCACTCATGGTTGATGTGACCTTCTTGGACTCCAACTGCTAGAGGAGATGTACTGCAACATGCAGAGCACGTTATTATTATCTTGAATTTTCTCCAGCTCTCAGACCAAATGTTTAGTCTGCTTGGTCAGGGTAAAATGTCCTTTACTCTTAACTTCTGAAGATTTCTGGTCCAGATTTCACACCTGGTATGTTACTGCAGTTTTCCTTTAAAGAAGCACAGAAGCAATTTACTTTGTTGAAATGTAGCACTACAGCATAGGCGTTTAAGAAAACTATTTTAAAAAATATTCTCAGAAATCAAAAAAAAACCACCCCAGGTTGCCAAATCCTACATTGGGAGAGCTAGCATGTTCTCTGCACTGACACAATGCTCCCCAACCCCAGTATCTTACACCAGCGGCGTTCTGAGGGCCCTGTGTGGTGAAGGTGGTTATTCACATGACACCAGAAAAAGAGGACTTGCTCACACGTGCTGCCCTTGTTTTCATGTTTTTAAAAGGCCCCTAAAGCAGAGATTCACAGTGGCTCCAAATCCCCAGATCTGGAAAGGAATCGCTGTGGAAAGAGAAACAGGCAGAACAAGTTGGGGTGCCCCAGAGATTTTCACACACAGCCTCACCTGCAGCCCTACCCTGCAATGAGGCTTTTTGAGATGAGGCATTAATAATTTATTAGCACCATAGGAATAAAAGGAATAAAAACATGAGAAACATAACAACCCACACACCTTCCTTTCTCCTTCAGTTGTGAATCCCTGAGAGACAAAGGGAGCTGCAAATTGTTTCTTGAAGAGCAAAATTAATGGAGTCTGAACTAAGGCTGTGTACCCACATCCCCAGGCAGCTTCCCTCCCTTCCCTCCCAGATCCACTTGGGATCTGCACTTCCTCACTATGCCAGTTTCAGTGACCTCATGCAATGGTTGCTCTCCTTCCAACTGTGCCTGTCAGGTGGGCAAGAAATTGGAAGTAGCTCCAGCTGGCACAGTGCTCTGGGTATGCCAAGCCCAGCTGCTGCCAAGTGCTGGTACTGCAAAAGCTGAGCAGAAGGAGGGGCAGCTGAATGCTCCTTGCCTGCCCCTCATCTCTTTTCTCACCGACTCCCTGAGTGGGAGCTCAGGATGTCTGTATCCCCTGTCCCTCTCTCCAAACTGGTTCAAACTCAGTGAGTCCAAAGATATCAAAGGGTCCTGGCAAACAGGAAAAAATGCAAATAGAGGCAGTAAGAGAAATCTCATTTCTTTGGGAATCAGGCAAAAGAAAAACCCCACAGAAAGGATGACAATTCTATGAGAAAAAGAGATTTTGTTATTTTGCAGGATGGCTCCATTTCACTGTTTTGCCATATGAATTGATATGAAATTTGACCACCTAACTTCCCAGAAAATCAACAAGGGATTTTAATTTTTCTCTTTCCACCTTAAACTAAAGAAGAAAATATTTCTAATTTACACTTGTAAATGAAAGAAAAACCCATCCTTTATATTTTAAAGAACAGAAGGACTATGGCATTGGCTACAGAAAAAGTTCTCCACTTCTGGGTGAATTATGTCCTTTGAATTCAGTGAAACAGAATTACTGTATTTTTTTTTCCATGTTTGGACAAAGCTCAGATAATCTGCAGCCCCTCAAAAACATAGGCACATGAAAATAAATCCTTAAATCCTCCATAATTTCAGATAACCCACAGAGACAGGAAGGCCCTAGAAGAAGAAAACAGACTTTGTGGGAATAGTGGCAAAGGACTATTAAACAGAAGGCTAGATTTTGCCTTGTGTATATCTGTTTATGGACAAATTGTACAGAGTCAGGTAATAAGTTCTATCAATTGCCATTTGATCAACTGCAGTTCCTCGACTATTTCACCCCAATTCTGCTTATTGATTTCATGTGCACTGAACTACTTCCAACCTTGCCACTCAAACCAGGATTGCTAGGTTCAGCACCCTTACAGAACAGACATTTTGGAAGAGGACAAGGCCTCTGCAGTCCCAATTTCCCTGAAAATGACCTCATATTGGCTTCTGCACATTTGTGATGAACCTTAAGATAATGTCCATCAAATGACAGACATTGGGGGTTTTAAACACCAGTCAGACTTAATCTGACACAGCTTTAGTGATGTTAAAAAGTGTTATATTTTCCTCATTTCAGGAGAGTCAAATCTCATTTCAGCAAATGAGGACAGGCATAACAGTCTAAGATCACCCAAAGAGATGCAGAACAGCTTGGGTATATTATTGACAACACAGCATTTGGTGCCATCTTTGCTAGATTTTTCTCTTCTTCCTCCTAATTTCTATGCAGTTTCAATCTGTTGTGCAGCCTGGGCATGCTGAATGCTGCTGGAATTGTGAAGGGGCAGTGCTGACAAAAGGGCTTGGGGGCCTAGTCAAGCTCTGCCTGTTCCTTTCTCTTACATGTCCTACTCCATTTCCACCACAGTATTCACACTCTGAAATACTTGCAGAGATTTGTGCTCCCTTGTCAGCTCTATCCTCATAAAGCAACTACCTGAAGGTGGGTTGATCCTTGCTGGATGCCCTCCCACTTGTCTTGCCAGCATGGAGAGCTTCAGGATAGAAGGTGGCCCTCTCTTGCTGTTTGTACTCATTTCCATGTGGGAGTCCCTCCCTTTGTTTTCTCTTATGCCCATCCCACAAAAATCATGAGTGGTAACTGCTGTGCTACATGGGGAAGTAGTATTTCCACTAATTGTGTTCTGTTTTTAATGACACCACATTATGTTAGAATATTTTAGAACATTTTATATTTATAAAATGTATTTTTGTTTTACTACAAAATACAACCTAATCCAGTGCACTGAAAAGCCTATCCCAATGTACCAGAGCAAAGAATGCAGGTTTAAAATGCCAGGTATTAAGTAAATCATGTAAAATCGTGATATATTGACCTTTAACTTACAATAATCATAACATCATTGCCCACCTTGGCAAACTACATCACTGACTACAGTTTAAGCAAAAAATTGCCAAGTGCATCTGTATTACATTTGTCAATCAGTTCAACAAGACTCATTTAAATTGCTTTGAGACACTACAAACACTCCTGTTTAATAAGATCTGGCATATTCATATGTATATTTTAGCAATTAAAGAAGTGGCACACTCATGGGAAGTACTGAGGACCTCAGCGCTGACACTGCCATTCCCCTCTCAAGGCAACACAAAGTCCTTGCTCAAGCTTTGAGCAACAAAAAGATCAGACTGACTTGGATGATAACTTCAGGTGTGCAAATCCAAGTGCACTTTTCTATCCCTCCTCTGCCCACAGCTGATTATCCAACTTGGGGAAAGCTTCCTGACGCTTCCCGAAGTCTTGTGAAAACAGTTCATCTGTTCACCCAAAGTGTTCTTGACAAAATTTGAATCTTTCCTCTTGGTTCTACTAGGAGGTCCCCTCCCCAGCAAACTGAACCTGTCATCTTGGTTCACCCCACTGCCAAAATGCATCAGAAGTGCAGAGGGTGGGAGGAGGAGAGGACCAGAAGAGGATGAGAATTGAGTCAGGAATCTCAAGAAAACTTGGACCAAAAGTGTCCGTCCATGGGACCTGATGGGCTGCATCCAAATTTTCTCTATTGGCTGCTGCCCTTCTAAGGTCATTCTCTGTCACCTTTGAGAGGTCTCGGGGAGAAAGAGAGGTCTCTAAGATTGGGAGGAGAGCAAATTTTGCACCTATCTTCAGAAAAGACCAAAAGCATAACCAGGGAATACAAACCAGTTAGCCTAACTTTGGTCACTGACAAAATCTGGGGTTCTCCAGGAACACTTTTCTTCAAAGGATGGTATTTATCTGAACATCAGCAAGGCTTTTGACACTGTCTCTTGTGATATTCTTGCATCCAGGTGAGTCTGAATGGGTGGGCAACTGGTGTCTGAAATCTGCTTGGATGGTTGGTGTCCAAGGGTAGAGAGAATGAACCATCCTATGCCTGGAGGCCAGTAACAAGTGGAGTGCAGCAGGCATGTGTCCTGGGACCTACTGGGTTTCACAATCCTCACCAATGACACCATGACTGCACTCTTAGCAAGTTTACACCAAATGGCTGCACCATGCAGTAAATGGGATGGCAGGTCTGCCATCCAGAAGGACCTGGACACACTGAAGGAATTGCCCAGCAGGAATGTCCTGAAATTCAACGTGGATGAATGCCACATACTGTACTTTGGAAGGAGAAATCCCTTGTAGGGATACAACCAGTGCCCAACTGGTTGGGAAGCAGCTCTGCCAAGGTAGACCTGGGGATGTCAGTGGGTACAAGCTGGGCGTGATCCAGCAGTGTGCCCTGGCAGCAAATGTGGCCAGGGGTTACCAGGGCTGTATTCATGAGGGTGTGGCCAAGAGGTCAAGGGAGTAGCCCCTTTACTCATCAGTAGTCAGACTATGCCTGCAGTCCTGTGTCCAGCTTTGATCCTTTCAAATAAAAGGAAGAGGACAATCAGCTGGAGTTCAGCAAGAGCCTACAGGCTGGTTGGACACTGGAGCATTTCCCTCTGAGGACAGGCTTAGGAAACTGGACTTGTCCAGCCTGGAGAAGAGGTGGCTTTAGAGCACCTAACAACAGCCACCCAGCATCTATGGGGATACCATCAAGGAGGCAGGGACAGGGTTTTAACCCAAAGAGACACGTGGTTGTAGAATGAGAGACAACAGATGATGAACAAGAGATGTTCAGATCGAATGTGTGGAGAAAGATTTTCCCCACGAGGACAATCAGACAGTGGGGCAGCTGCTCTGAGAGGCTGTGCAGTCTCCATCCTCAGGGGTTTCAAGAAACAACTGTATCAAGCCTTGAGAAACCTGGTCTAACCTCAGAGCTGGCCCTGTTCTGAGCCGAGGTTAGACCAGTCATCTCGTGGGAATCCTTTCAGTGTGAATCATCGTGTGATCACAGGAGTCTGTGGTAATGGAGCCCTGGTTATAGACTCCATAAACAAGGATCCTGGTTGTAGGTGGTATCACTGAGAATAAGAGATGCAATTTTGAGGGGTTTGCTCCCCCTATATTTAAATTGTCATTAAAAATAATGGATTATTTCAGGGTGGGTTTTTTTTTTTTGCATCACCCAGATATATTCATGTATATGCACATCCATATATATAGAAACAGAGATCGTCTGTGCATTTTCCTCTGTGTGTTTATCCACTAAATGCATGTTTTATAATCCTCAGTGTTTTGCAAGGCTACAGGGTAATCTGCTTCATTCAGTAGTTACTCTTGCTCAGGAAATGCACAACAGCCACAAATGCTCCACAGCTTGGTTGCTGGGTAAACTGTAGCTCATTTGTATTCAGCACACTGTGTAAAAGTGATAAGAAGCCAAATACTCCTAGGAAACAGCACAAATGAAATACAGCACGCAGGAGGCAAAGTATTTATAGAAACAAAATATCAGCATTTTCCACACATTTACACAAAGCAATTTCAGTCTTTTCATAGGAAAAAAAGAACATTTCTGGCACTCATTTACTCATTTCCCTGCAGTCATATATTTTGGCCAAAAAGCACTGACTACATGGAAAACCTTCAGGTCATAGCAAATTAAAGATCAATGACAACCTAAAATAGATGCTGTCATATTTTCACTCCTAACATGTCTTTGCAATAAGACCATTGTTTTAGCAAGTAAATAACGTGACATTTCTGCTTGAATGGGATTTTAGCATTGTGGCTGAACCCTATCCACAGATCCCCAGCCTGTTATGAGAGAAGGAATTATATCTATGTTTAACTCCTTGGGACCTCTGAATTGATTCACTGAAGCCCATTAAGTGCAAGACAGAGGCTGCTAATTGGAAAAGCAGCTGATCACATCTCCCTTTGTGTGCACTTCTCAGCCAAGGGTTCTGTTTGGGGTGAGGAAGCCTTGCTGTGTCCAGGTGTGATGCCCACTGCAGCCCTTGAGACAAGCCCCCTGTGCCACCAGGGCTGAAATGCTTCAGGTGAGCTCAAGGGAAGCAAGGGAAGGACTCACCCCACTCATGTCAAACTGGCTACACTGGCAGAGGGAGAAGCAGGACAGACCCCCATTGTCCATCAGTGCCTGGTGTTGCTGCACAACCCCCTCCAGCCACTGAGCACAGCACCTGTGCCACTGCCTCTGGCACCCAGCTGACAGAGCAACTTGTTCTCTGTCTTTGAGTGAATAGGTAGGAATAGAGAACTGCTTTTAAGTGTAGGTAATTGATGCTTGAGTCTATCAGTGTTACCTTGAGACTCTGTTATGTGTCATCAGCCCTCCTGTCTCTCATACAGCCTTATGAGTACCATTAAGCCTATGCAACAGCTCTCATGGACTGCAGCAAAAATACAGTTATTTAGTAATTCCACAGTAAAGCAATAGAACAGGTAACAATTTTTGCATTAATCTTAGAGAGTAAACACCTGTGTAACTAATTTCAAGTATTATTTCTGTTTAGCTAACGTGAGTGAAGGTTGAGAACACCACCAGCTGTACCTTCTTCTAAGATCTCTTGGCTTTAATTATTTTCTATTTGTGGATTTGGGGGGTGGGGATTTAGAAATTAATGGAAAATATATGATAAAATCCCATCTGAAATGTGAATTTAGCTTTTATTGATCTTTTATTGTTGGATTTTTCATTAAGAACAGTGAGGAGCAGGAAGAACTAGAGGAAATGCGGAAACTGTCTAGTACAAAGCAAAGAAATAAAACAGTGGGAAAAAAGCATCTGAATTTTGAAACAGCAGAAAGACCTAAAAATGTCTTTTTGTTGCCATAGTGTACAACTGAGTCAAAACTATTTTAGACAGAAATTGTCTTATCTATTAGCAGAAAAGACACTAAATTTAATGGTACTAAGTAATCATTTGCACATCTCTATTTTAGCCTTTGTTCTCTTCAGTCTTTACCAACATTAAATAAACCACAAAACTCGTAGTGGTCTGTACAGGCCAGGGATTTATAAAGAGAAAAACAAGGCTTGGACAGCACTGGAGGCTGTGCAGCAGGAGCCACAAGGTGCTGTTGGGGCCTCATAGTTCAACAAAATATTTCCTTGAATCTATTTTTGTCTATACCTACATACACACAACGTCTGCAGGTAAAACAAAGACATTTACAAAATGTATTCCTGCAGAACAGGTTTCTTGCTTTACACCAGCCTGCAAAGCTTCAGATCTGTTCCTACCTGGAAGAAGAGTGACAATATGTACCAGTTCTAGACAAGCCTGAAAAATGGAATAAACTGGGGGAAAAAAGGATGCTGTTACAAAATGTATAAAAAGCTGATCCTGAAGCAGCTGCAAAGCAGCAAATCTAAAACTGTTCCTGGCCAAAATTGTGGAGGCTTTGCAAGTTATTCTGTTTAGGAGAAATTGATGCTATGTTGTTTCTAACAAAATTTCTGAGCCCTGTTCCTTTGAGCACTGGAGGGTTTAAGAAAACAAAGATGGTTTCTGTTCCAGCAAGCCTCTTCCAGCCAGCCTATTTCCAAAACTGCCTTTCTGGTCTTTTTCTTGGGATCATACTTTTTTCGGGTAGGTCTGGCTTTCTGCCCAGTTCTGTGTTTTACTCTTCCCTTACATCTATAGTCAAGGATCATAAAAGTTCCTCCTCTCAGAGGATTCGGTTTCTTCAGTGAATTTACATGTGTCATACATTATATCTGGTGCTGATACTAAGTGAAAGACGTTTGCTTCACCCGTATCTGTAAAACAGCTAGGTTTGTATGAAACCTATGTCTCTATCAGAGACATAGATGAATATCCATGCTCGGGACATTTGTTTCACCCTTCATGATGCTTCCTGATTTACTGACATCTTTAAAATTAGTGTGTAGGCTCATTATGTTTTGGATCATGTGGCTAAACTGATCTGGTTTCTCCAGAGCTGTAACAAGAATGTCAATGTTTCTCAGTGTGTACTCAAACAATATCTCTTCTCCTCATATCAGATTTCTATTTCCCATGCTAGGACCCTTTTTATTTTTCAATACTCATAAATCATACTCATGCAGCAGAACGATTCCTTTTATTGTGGAGTCTCCTATAGGGTCAGCAAGATCTTATCTAGAGCAATGCACACACATTAGAAGCTGCAGTTTAGGAGTTGCACTTTTCAGTTAAACTCAAAAGGACAGGCTGGGAAAGTAAGGTAATACCTCTCTATACAGGGTGTAGGTGCAGAGCACTGAAACTTCAGTAATGTATCAGATGGACCTTGGAGGGCACAAGACACTTCCCTCCCACAGGCAGGAGGATGGATCAGTAACACCAGCTAACTCAGGGTAGGCTGGAGGTAAAAAAGAGAAAACCTGACTTAGAGATGTGAGATTGATGATAGAGGCATCCCATCTTGTGCCTTGTCTGAAGTCAAACAGGCTGCATTTGGGAATTTGGGCATCATCTACAGAATATGGTTCTCAATACCTGTCAAATAACTTTATTGTTGCCCAGCTCTGGTGGTTCCTAACGCCAAAAGGTGCCCATATCCAAAACTGCCCAAAACTTAGGGTTCCAGATCAGGCATGCTTGAATTCAAAAGTGATGCAGAAATGGGGTGTTTATTGGCCTCTTTCCCCTGAAAGCCTTGAACCACTCTATTTTTTTAAAGCACTTTAACATAACAAGGGACCAAGACCTTCACAAAATGCAGTTCCAGACACTATTTTTAAAATATCACAATAACCACCATGTTCCTCCCTCATACAAAGCTTTTCTGATCATCATTCAATGAGGAAATAACAAATTATTCTCAGTATTGCCCCAAAAGATTCTCTATGCCTTGAGGGAAGAGTCTTACCCTGAGGCTTCTCCTCCCTGGAAGAGGAGAGATGTACTTCACCCTTCCAGGTGTGGGAAAAAAAAAATCCCTTCAACTTTCATTAAGCTGAGCAGAAGGAAAAAATAGCTTGACAACCTTTGGCCTCATGACTTGGGAGGCAAAGAGCAGTGTTCCAAGGATGCCTCTGCTCTCCAAGTGTGCAGCACAGGTTCCCCAGCTGAGGCCCAGCCAGGGACCTTCCATGGTTGCCTGCACCTCTAAGTGAAGCACTCCAGCCCTTTGGACATGTTAGAGGGCTCAGAGTATCTATACTTCTATGGTCAGAAGGACTTCTGGCAGTTACCTTTATATACTCTAGGTGTTACAGATGACATTCAAAAGGGTCAGAGAGAACAGAATTGCATGAAAGACTTGGGGGTGATGGTTGATGAAAATCTTAATATGAGCCAGCGATGTTTACTTGCAGGCCAGAAATCCAAGAGAATCCTGGGCTGTATCACTCAAAAGGAGAGTGGCAGCAAGTCAAAGGAGGTGATTCTCCCAGTTCATTCTGCCCTTGTGAGGCACCACCTGAAGTACTGTGTACAGTTCTGGTGTTGGCAGCAGAGGGAGAACATGGAACTGCTGGAGCAAGTCCAGAGTAGGATCATGGAGTTGGTAAGAGGACTGGAGCATCTCCCCTCTGAGGACAGCCTGTGAAGGTTTGGGCTGTTCAGCTTGGAGAAAGCTGTATGGAGACCTCACAACAACCTTCCAGCACCTGAATGGACCTGCAGGGAAGCCAGAGGGGGGCTTTTCATCTGGAACTGTAGTGATAGGACAAGGAGTAATGGGCACAAATTGAAAGAGGAGAAATTTAGATTAGATACCAGGAAGATAGTCTTTACTGTGAGGGTGGTGAAACACTGGAACAGGTTACCTAGGAAGGTTGTGGATGCTCCAACCCTGTCAGTGTGCAAGGCAAGGCCTTGAGCAACTTGGTCTAGTGGGGGATATCCTGCCCCTTGCAGAGAGGGCTTGGGACTACAGGTTTTTAAGGCCCATTCTAACTCCTTAACATTCTATGATTTTAAAATTCTATGACCTGAAGTATTCATGTCTTTTTTTTTTTTTTTTTTTTTTTTTTTTTTTTTTTTTTTTTTTGGCAATTAGGATTCAAGCCTCTGGGAATACAGTTTCCTACCAAAAGTGTTCTGGTCTAGATATACCCTCTGAGAATCCTCTGAGAATCATCAAGAAGGACCTGAAGGACATGGACAGACCACACTGTACTGTAGGGGTGCTGGAATTGGCAGCTTTCCTCCTCTTACAGGGTATGCCCTGCTCCAGACCCAGGCTGTCAGAAGTACCCCCGTCAGCATTTGCTTAGAGTTAAGTCTATTGCTTTTCATAGGCAGCACTGGAGAAAAAAGTCTTACCAAAGCTATTACAAATGCAATCCCACACCCCGAGTATCACAGCTATGAGAGGAGGTGTGTTGGTCTCCAGTGTGGAGGCTTGGCTCATGTGGTCCAGCTGTCACTGGCACTTCCTGCAGAGGGAACAAAAAGTGCAATGCTGACAGCTGGATAGTGACAAGCCTGGCTCTCCCCATCAGTGGAAATCTAACATCATGAGTTCCATCAGGAGAATCATCACTATGATAACTGCAAGCTGGAGTTACGGGATATTGCCCTGAACTGCAATTCACTGGATACAATTCATTGTATTCACTGCAAGCAGAATACACCTATTAGTTGGAACTCTGAATCAACGAGCAAAAAGAATATCCTTGCTTAAGGTAAAAGACTGATATCACCAGAGCTATTCTACACCATTTGACAGATTTTTCTTTATATTTATACAACCTTTTCCTTTCTTTAGATTTTCGCTTTTGCATTCAAAAGCAGGATTTTAGAAAAGTTCAATTAAAGATGACTTTGAGTGATACATTTGTTTTGGACCACTGTTAAGACCCATTTTCAGAAAGAATGGAAAAATACAGTCATGATAAAAGAACTTTGAATGAAGACAAAGGTAAGCTCCTTGGGAATGCGGCCAAAGCTCCGGGCGTGGGAATCACACTCCCAGAAGTTCCTGCTTGACAGCTGGCTGCAAAAGACTGGAGCATGGGGAAAAACCAAAGACTAGTGTGCAAGAGCAAGTAAAGGTCAGAGCAACAAAGAAGGAATATGAAAATATGAGATCGATCTGTTGGGAATTGTGTATTTATCAACGAAAGGCTTTGAGAAAGATTTGTCAGGAAGATGAGGCATGCAGGAGAATTTGTTTGAGAGACAAACAGGAAGAATCTTGCACTGAATTCGGAAAGAGTAGCACCACCTATTGGTGACCATTTAGGGTGGCAAAATGCTGGCATATTCCTAACTACACTTAGGTAGATAAAGGAGAAAAGCTGCTTCTACTATGATGCCTGATTGGACATCTGGAATATTTATAAAGATGGGAATCTTGGTTGCACTTTTTGTGGCATACTTGAGGTCAATTCTCAAAAATGCCCTATGTACTCAAAAAATACATAGGTTTGAGCTTAACAAGACATGATTTGACCAGCATTACATCTGACCTCATTTCAATTAAAATAAGAGAAAATCCACAGAAAAACCTTTCCTCTGTGTCTCACACTTACCAGTATTTCAAAATACAAGCAAAACTCTCCCTATGCACTAACAAGCAGCAGAGTGGAAAAGACTACAAGATAAATATCTGTAATAAGGAACTTGGTGCCTTCTCTCCAAAGTGTCTAATCAATCAAAATGCATTTTGCTCTGCATATTTGCCTATTATATTTGCTGACTTGTGTGAGTAAAGCTTATAAATATTGACAGCCTTATGCTTTTTGGGAAAGAAGGTTTCAAGTAAGGAGCCATCCATCATAGCACCAGTGCTCTTAGGAACTGTTTAGAAATAAACTAGGACTTGGGTTGTTCTAGTGGCCCTCAGTTATCATTTATCATTGCTATAGGAGTGGTTACTGAATGGTTATCCTCAGTAAAGGGGTTTCTATCCCAGCACACGTAGCTTGGACATGGTGCAATTAATTGGTCCATTCCCTGTGACCATCTTCCTTTATTTGCCTTTTTTTTTTTTTTGGTGTTCAAGTTTGTAGTTTTGGTGTTTTTTTCTTTTATGGCTAGCCTGTTAGAAATATCCACTCACAGGAAGCAGACTTGTGTGCAGTTCAGACAGCTTAAACACTAGTGGGAAAAGCTTACACGGAAAGACTTGATTAGGGCCCGTCAAGAGCTGCAGTTGATGTCCAGGCTAATGCCAAGAACCAGCAAGAGCCTCAGCTTCCCCTGCAGTTCATTTGCTGTTTGTCAGCAGCTGGTAGGATCAGGCCACGTTCCTGCAAGCTCTATTAACGTATAATTGGCTATGTTCAAGGGTTCCCAAAGAGCACTGCTTTATCTCTTGCCTTAGTTATCTTTCACTCATGGAACAGCTGGTTAAATGACAGAGCCAGGCAGGAGCCAGCAGCTCTGCTGGGGCCTGCCCGCGCTCCTGCACCGACACGAGCTGGCCCGAGACACAGCCCACAGCTGGTGTCTGCTGCATCTGCACCCTGCTTGGGAGGAACAGCAGCTTCACTTTCCTCTGTTCAACATCTCTGAACGCAGTTGCAAATTCTATCAACTATTATGTAACTACAATATGATCATGTATAAAGAGATAATATAATGTAAACTAATATAATTAAATTATTATCTGGATTTTGCAAAAAACATGGAAAGGTGTTTATATATTGGAAGTGTTCTTGAAAAATGTGAAATCTCAAGGGAAATTTTGTGTAGGTATGGGTGAATTGTAGCTTAGATAACCAGGACTTATGGCACCTATATTTTAATGATTTAAACTACTCTCTTAGTAGGATTTACAAAAAAAAAAAAAAAAAAAAAAAAAAAAAAAAAAAAAAAAAAAAAAAAAAAAAAATATTCTTGGAAATGACCGGTTTGGATAATGTTTGCCTTTGTTGAGACTTTGCAGTAAAATCAAAAGCAGACCTCAGCAACAACTTAAGTTTGGATGAAAATTATAAACATTTTGGAAAACAACCCAAATCTCTGCATATAGATGCAGCATATGATGCTTCTGCATTCTATGTGTTAAAAATAAAAGATGTATCCTGAGATAGAACCAGAAAGAGAATTAATTACCAGTTTCAAATGAACTGATGGCACTGAAATTTTTCCTGACAAAATCTTATTTAGACACCTTGTTTTCTGGAAAGCTACAAATAACAGCTTAAAAAACAATAACATCTTACAATGTGGATAAGTTATTTGTTTAATTTTCAGCAACTTGTGATAAATTTTCCTAAAACCCCAGACTTCAAAGCTAGGATTGGTAGCATGCAAGAGGTTATGTAACTATAATTGCTGAGATATTATTTTAATTATTTGATGTATCTGTTGATAGTCCTGAAAACTGACATTTTCTGGCAGTGCACGTTCAATAAACTGAGAGCAGCAGAGATGGCGATGGCTCAGTGTCTCTTCACTGCTCCTCTGCCCCTCTGTAAAGAAATAAGACATCTTTTCAAAGCTCCTTTTACCTTAGGCCATTTGAAATTATTGAAGGAGCTACCCAGTCAAACCCAGTAGCCTGCAACTTGGGAGCTGCTGATTTACTCTCATATATTGCCATAATGTCGTATCTAGATGTGGATCCTATTCCACAAGACTAAGCATTATTCAGGCAAAAATGTATTTATGCTTGTTTAAATAGAAAACAGTTAAAAATGGAAGATTTGAAGCAATCTGCATGTGAAAGAGAGAGAGAGGCAAGCACAGGGATGGTGTATGTCCTGAGCTACCTGTCTTGTACATCACGCTTTGACCTGCTGCTTTGGGCTTCTGAGATAGAGCCAAAGGGCAAAACTGGCACAGCTACATTAAAAGCAATTGGCCTTCTGAAGGGATCCTGCTGTCTTGTCCTTGTTACCTATAAAATGGGAAAGGTACTTACTCAGTTCCATTTCACAGACTGCTGGAAAAATCCATGCTTTCCACTTCAGCCTTTATAGACCTCAGGCAAAAATAAAAGATACATGCAAGTGGTGTACAACCAAAATGATAAAATAAATAATTAAATTGAATTTTTAAATGAAAATATTTATGGGATTTTTGTAACTGCAAGGGTTTCTCTGAGATTGGCGCTCCCCTTTTTATGCCACTATGAGTTTCTGTTGTCTTTTTGGAAGCCTTGAACCAAGTCCCTCTCAACATATGTGCTCCTTGTCTGGACCAGTGACATGATCAATCTTCTGAGCCAGTGTCATCCCTATGCTTTCACGACACAGTGCTTGCACTGCTATGTCTTACTGAGGAAATGAGGTCACCCAAGACTCACAGATTCCTAAATACAAATGCCTGTTACTGTAGGTTAAGGCAGAAAAAACAGGAGCAACTACAATTCCTGCACAGCCCTGCTGCCACACAGGACACACCATTAGGATATATCTGAGCAAGGGGCCACATAGCAAGACCCTAAACACAGGATTTCTGCCAAGGAAATCTGTTTCTCTCCAGCCAGCATACGGGTCAGGAAGAGAGAAAGGAGCTACAGCACTGCCCTGTACACAAAAATAATATCAGCACTGCAGCGTAGGAAGAACAAAACTGGGGCAAACAGTGGGGAGGGGAAAGTTGAAGGCACCTTACAATTTAATAAACTCATGCCTGATCAATAAAGGAGCAAAAGGAAATGCAAAAAACTTTGCAAGCCTGCCTACACAAAGGACTGGGGAAAAGCCTAAAGTAGGGCTAATCCCTTCACAAGCCCTAACAGCTCCTCTACTCCTCACTGAGTTTAAGACCCGTTTAAACCTTACCCAAACAATTCCAATCAGCACCTTATGGACACCAGCTGCAGCCATGGCACTGACAGCCATGGTCACATTAGCCCTGGAGGCAGCACCACCTGCGTCTGCTCCTCTGACAGACCCCACCTCGATTGAAGGTGGAATGCAGCAGAAGGTGGGATGGAGTGGCAGAAATTCAAAGCAGCAGCATGCGGAGAACCAAATCTGTAAGGTAAACAGCAGAAGAACACACAGCCACTGTAAAAAAAAAGAAAAGGCAAGGGGTGACAGCAACCTGGTAAACTGAAAAAGGAGGAGAAATCACAGAATTCCAGAATGGGTAAGGTTGGAAGGAATCACAGTGGGTCATTTGGTCCAAACTCTCTGCTCATGCAGTGCCATCCTAGAGCACATGGCACAGGATTGCATACAGAGGGTTCTTGAATATCTCCATGGAAGGAGTTTCCATAAACTCTTTGGGAAACCTGTTCCAGCACCTGGTCTCTCACACAATAAAGAAGTTCTTCCTCATAGTGATAAGGTTCCCTCTCAGTTGTCTCTTCTTAGGGTTGAACAGGCCCAGCTGCCTCAGCCTGTCCTTGTAACAGAGATGTTCCAGTCCCTTCATCATCTTTGTCACCCTTCCCTGGGCCAGTTCCAGGAGCTCCATGTCTCTCTTGTACTGAGGAGCCCAGAACTGGACACAGCACTCCAGAGGAGCTTCACTAGAGCTGAGCAGAGGGGCAGGATCAGCTCCCTCAACCTGCAGTCAATGCTCTCCCTAATGCACCCCAGGTACCATTGGCCCTCTTGGCCACAAGGGCACTGCTGGCTCATGGACACCACCAGGTTGTTCTCTGCAGAGTTGGGCTTTCCAGAAGTTTGGTCCCAAGCCTGTGCTGGTCCCTGGGGTTATTCTTTCCCAGATGCAGGATCCTGCATTTGCCTTTGTTGACTTTCAAATTGTCCTTTTCTGCCCATCTCTCCAACCTGTCCAGGTCCTTCTGAAGGGCTGCACAGGACTCAGCTGTGCTCAATGCTGCACGCAGCATCAGCCCAAAGCTTCTCCCAGCTTTTTGTCATCCATGAACTTGCTGAGAAGGCATCTAGACCTTCATCCAAGTCATTGATGAATAAATTAAACATTACTGGGCCCAGTATTGAACCTTGGGGGACACCACTTGTGACAGGCCTCCAACTAGAGCCTGTACCACTGATTACAACTCTGGGATCTGCTGTTAAGCCACTTCTCAATCTATCAGGAAGAAGGAACTGTTAGAAGAGTGAGAAGATCTATCATTAAAAAAAACCCCTCTGCTCTTCCCAATCTGTTTATTTTGAGAACACATTCATTGTGCATGTGCAGCTTATCTCTATAGCTCAGAGAAGAGAATAGATCAGCTCTCTGCTGTCACCTTGACTGACAGACAGCTGTTGCTGTGGCAGAGTGACAGCTGAAAAGCCATGTGATTGATTCCAATGCCATCTTGCTCGATTGCAGCTAACAGGAGGCTTGTGTTCACTCTACCTTTATTGAAGTGATTTCTTCTAATTGTCTATTTAACACATTAAAAAATACTGGGAGATACAGGTCAGTGCTCCAGTAAGCTGATGTTCAGGCAGTGTTTTCCAGGTACAAATGAAGATTTGCTTATGCTCAACACAAAGGCTGAACAGAAAAAAATTAATGATCTTATCAGGTAAAGCAGGTGTTGTGGTCACACCACCAAGGTCACTAGCATTAACAAAACACTTTGAAAACAGAACTGTGGCATGTTCCCAGCAAGGTGCTGGAGTGTTGTAGAGATAATGTACTGAGCCTCGAGGGGAAAAAATATGATGCGCTAACACTCGCTAACAGCTGTTAATGGCAGAGAATTGTGGACAGGAGAGGGATGTCTGACCTACCAGTCCTTTGGAGGAAGATGTAAACAACTGGCTTGACTCCCCACTGCCTTGCTCCTACTATGGCCTTCTATGCTTATGCCAAGTAAATGCAGCATATATGCTAAATGCTCTCACAGCAAAAGAGCTGAGTTTTACCACCACTTGCATGGATGTAAGAATCTACAGAAATGGCAAGGTAGAGGAAAATTAGGGCGTGCAAATGCAGGGAGAGGGGTTTATGCAAGAACGAAGCAAACAGGGAGACTCAGAAATGCAGTAATACAGCAACTAAGTGAAAGCAGCACCTTTTAGCTCTGCTAAGTGGTGCCCCAGGAGTCCTGAGTCACTGTTACAGCGTTCCATGACAAAAATACATTGTTACTGCCACTTCTTACTGAGCCCAGGGCAGAGCCACCACATCTAGGAAAGAGAAAACACCACTCCCTTCCAGATCAGCAGACTGGACAACCCAAGGCCAGCTGCACACCTCACCTCAGCCTAGCTGACACCTGCAGGAGGGCTGCCGAGGCCCTGCCTCACTTGGCAGAGCACTGGCATTTCAGGATGGCACAAGGTGCACCATCAACTGAGCTCAAACACCTCAGTTCTGCTCCACCCCACCAGCAAATTCACACATGCCTTACAGCCTTGCTTGAGGCAGCAGCAGTGTTTCACTCACCATAACTACTGATAAGGGCATAGAAGTAATAAAGAAGCATTTATACTGCCCATCTCAGTGCAAAAAGAGATGGAAAGCTAATTACTTGTAAATGAACATATGGATCCAGAAGTCACTGGGTGAAGCCAACACAAGCCAGTGTGAAGAGCCCACAAAGACCTCCACTTTCACAGTGACACAGAGTCACTGAGAAATCTCTCCCTTCAAGAGGTCTTGGATCAATGAGGCTGAAATTCCTATGCATGCTTCCAGAGACAGAAAACAAACTCTCTGGGGCCCAATGAAAACATGCACTGCAAGGTCAACAGGTTGTGCATCTTTTCTGAACCTTGAAGTGCTATCCTTTAGCAGATTTAGACACAGTTTTAACATTCAGCTGAAATTTTTAGAAACAAAACCAAAGAGAAAACCAGAGCGTGACAGTTTGTGCCATCTGCATGGGATATGAGCATGAGTTTTAATGGCACCAGTTAAAACATTATTAAAAAAATTATATTCAAATCCATTTACTGATTATAAACCCTTTAACAAAAAAAAAAAAAAAAAAGCTCGTGGCATGTGCACTTGCACCTGCTGCTGTTGTGTGCTCCAGTTGACTTCTTGCATAGGAGGTTCTGCATCACTGGGGATGGCAATTCACTGGTAGGCATACCTCCTCCCTTCCCATCCTTTTTCTGGTCCACTAGTACAGCAGAGTCTAAAAAAAACCCCATCCAAAATTACTCAGTGGGGTGAGGGAAGAACAGAGTACTGGAAATGCATAGTATTAGAGAGTAGGCTACTATTGTGATGAAATGAGAGCTACATTTTGACAGTATTCTCTGGTGCTTGTACTGTGCAGGAGGTCAAGACTTTACTATGCATACTCTGATCCTCCTGGAGACTCAACACCTTCCTCCGCTGCACAGCAAGCATTTCAGGCTATTTCTATTTTTATGAATTTTCTAGACACTTTCCTCATCTTCTACTTAAAAATGTGTCTTTACTATATCCCAAGCCTCTCCACCCACTAACCTATTTGCTACTGCAATAGATGCTGTATAGAATCAGAAGCTAGAAGACAACGAGAGTAATAAGCAAACCTGTATTTAATCAAGAGTTTATACAGTATGTTGCAATTTTTTAAAAGACATTTCTCTAGAAAATAACAGACGTATTATTTCCCTCAAAAGCTACATTTCTCAATTTGACATATTGCAGACCAAACTAAGCTCTTTTCCCTTCTGCAGTTCCTCAGACTCCAGAAAGTTCCAGGTTTAACTCCTCAACAGTAGCTGTGTCTGCAAACCAGTTCTACTTCACATGTGCTTGGTAGCCCAATATCAAAGTAAAGCAGGAATGCTTTCCCCTGCTGGACACTGAATTCTCCTGCAGCCAGAGCTCAGGGCTGCAGCCATGAACTACCAGCCTCAGTGCTGGAGCACTGCACCCTGCCCCAGTGCCTACAGTGGTAGCTCAGAAACAGCGTAGGTAAGGGACAAGTATGGTTGCAAACATTCTTTACAGGAGTTTCCATAGCAATATGAGTTGTATACATCACAAGAGCCAAACACGTAACCACTGCAGAAAGCTTCAAAAACCTTCAAAAAAGGACCTTGGCTCCTTTTTCCGGCCATGTGCTCCTCTGGTACACTTCAGTCACAGGAAATTGGCCTCAGAAAGAGTTTTTTTGAGAACACAGATCAGTAGTAATGCTATGTGTTCATCTTGAACTCCCAAGTGGTGTGTTCCTACTTGGATGCCTAGAAAAAGATTAATAACACACACACCTCTGCTGCTGTCATCGTACGTGTCCATGACCAATGCCACCCTCCAAACAGCAGCCTAACCTTTATGGCCCTTTGAGAACAATAGCAAAGGCGGTACCCAGCTGAAACCAATGTATTCTTTCTTTTCACATTGTGTTAAAAATCAAACAGCTATAATTCTGCTGTAACTGACTCAGCCTGGATTGGAATACAGGATCTAAGGGCAAATTAAATTTCACCATCCACATTAAGAAATCAATTCAGCTTCTGAACTGGATCAGCTTTGAATTTAGTTTAAATGGTTTGATGAAAGACTCCTGTCCAGCAGCAGATACAATTATCACACCCATCTTAATTGGATCATGAACTCGACTTTAGGATCCCCAAAGGGGTATTGAAAGCTTGGTCCAGTTACACTGAACTTGGTCCAGAACACTGAAGCTTATCCATCAAGATAAATATATTACCAGTTCTTTGATACAACAGATGCTTGATGAGTAATGGAGCAAATGCCTTTTTAACTATGTTTTTTTTAAGGATTATTAAACTGCACTAAAGTGTATGCTGTTATCTATGAGGGGGAAAAAGTATATATATGAAAAACAATTACTACAAAGCACACGGAACACAGTTTTTCAAGCACAAGTTTCCGAACTAAAAATATTTGAACAAAGGTTCTCTGTGGAATGTCACTTTGTAACCAATTCAAGGCTTTAAATAGCTATTGTTAAAAAAAATTGTCAGCTATAGGAATTGTTTTCCATTTAGATTCCAAATCCTGTCAGACCAGGGTGATTAAAATGTTGCATTAAAAAAGGAGGAGGGGGAGAGGAAAATGCAATCCAATCTCCCCTTATAAAAGTAAAAGCAGCAACTCAATTTTTAAAGTATCATGAACAAAAGGCTGCAGCCCATCTATCATTCACATATGGATCCATGTAATGATTCTTCAATTAGAATTATTATCTGTACAGCAGCTGAAGACTGAGAACTGCTGATACACTGCAGATGAGAACATTTGCTAGTCTCTGGGCTCCAGCCTTTCTTAAAAAATGATGATCACACAATATAGATTGCTCGGTTTATATGTGTATTAAGCTGCAATGCCAGCATTTACATTTGCAACATTACAATTTTGCTTTCTTAGGCTCAAGAGAATTTGCTGCATCTGGTAGATTGTATTTGCTTTGTATCTTAGGCAATTGTTACGAGCAAAGCACAAATAGGCAATATTATTGCTCCAAGTCCTTTGTTTTGATTATCTCAGATACTACAAAAAAAAAAGTAAACTAAGAGTGGGCCTGTGAGATGGGTCATTCAGTGTCAGTTCACTTGCACTATATTATTCCAGTGCTATTTTTATAAGGCACAGCCATCTGCTCCCTCATTTCTTCCACCTGTATAGAGCCAGACAGTCTAAGATGCAACATCAGAAGGAAAGAAAAGCACCTCACACAACAGTTGCAGGCCCTGTAAGGGGACAGTCACTTTGGTGATTCAGACTGCAGCAATCTGAGTGGTCCCTGCCTACCCTTGCACCCTAACTGCATGCTGCAACCTAGAAGATGATGGAGAGGTAGCTACATGAACAGTAGCTGTGAGACAGCCTTACTAAATGGGCATCTCTTCTTGGTGTTTGTACTAAGGATTCCCCCTCTACGAACCTTGAGTATGTTCCAAAGCCCAGGCAGCCTTCCTAGATGCCTCCCTCATAATACAGAAGCTGGAGGAGCAAGTTGGCTCCCACAGATTTTTGAGCCATGTGAAAGCCTTTAGTGATGATGTAAAGATTAGAAAAAGGGCTGCAACGTAATTAAGAAGCTTTTCTACTTCACTGTACAATCTTGGAAAGATCTTCATAGAAGGCGAATACTGCTTATGTATTTGTTATTTGTTGTAAGCTGTGCAGTTTGATATACGCCCGTGCCACTGCCACCTCTCACAGCATCTGCCTTACTTCTAGTGGGCAAGAGCTGCCAGAGCCATGAAATCTCCCTGCAACTGTTACACAAAGGAAATGAAACCTCTGCTCACAGATACATGCTCCAGTGTTATTTCACTACGTTATTACAGACATTACTGAATAGAGAATAAGAAATTTATACTCTTACTTGAAAAATACTTTTTATCCTCTACTGAATCTCCTGATTCAAGTTATGCTCTTAGAACATAGAACATACTCTCTTCTATAGAACCATGTCTTCTCCCTTTACTTGAAAGGATGTTGCCATTTGAACTACTTAAAATTTCCTTGTATTTATGTGACATTACAGAATGGTTCTGCCTCTAAAAAAATAAAATTAATTAAAACTGAAGACACTTACGAGGATAAAGCAAGAACACAAACCTGAAAACTGGTACAAAAGCTTAGCAAAACAATATAACACGAATACTTAGTTCAGGAGATTATACATTGTGGTGGGACGCATTTCTCAAAATATTTCAGATTTTTCTCACTTCAGGTAGCTTCACTAAGACCTGTGAAGAACTTGAATGACACAAATTAAATTTTATATTTCTTCTCAATTAAAGTCATCACATTATTTTTAATAAAAAAGTTTTAAGAAGTAAAAAGTCAGAACCTACTTAGGTCTATGAACTCTTGTCTAGAGCTTTGCTGAAATTTTCAGCTTTGATTGCAAACGGGAAACACTTCAAAGACAAAAAAAAAACAATCGAGGAAGCAGTTCAATCTATGTTAGAAGTGACTGATTTACTATCAGCAGCCAATTCATTATGAGACCAAAAAGGGCAGAAATGTCTTCCTTCAGAGAAGCAACTGTTTTCTTTATTCAGAATCAGAATACTCCTAATCAAAATGCTTATTTTAGCTGCTATCACATATCTCCCTAAACTCTTGTAGTAATAGTGCTAACATTCACATTGTGTGACTGGTCATTTAAATCGATAATTTATGCTCATTCAGGCAATATCAAACACTAGGAAGAAAGGTATCACTAAGGCCTGGTGGTTTTCACTGACTGCTCCAATATACAGAATACTGAGGCAGTAAGCTGCAGAGATGTGGCTCCAAAGTTTGTGGAAGTTTTACTGACTGGAAAAACTGAGGTACAGCATGCTCTCATTAAAAAAAAAAAAAAAAAAATAAAAGGGGAGGAATGGAGGGAGGAAAAAGAAAGAGACAAGAGAGAGAAAAGACAAGCTGTTTACATCTCCTTACTGCCACAAGGGCTCAGTGGCCAAGTTACCTGACGTGTCCTCTAGGATGTGTTTGTACAGCAAACAACAATGGTGACTGCAGTCTGGGGAGCTGTACCTGCACAAGCTTTAATCAATCTAATGTGTAACTCCAGCAATAACAATGTGGAAGCAGCAGCTCAACTTAAGCTGAAGATGCAATGGACCTCATTAAGTGAGAGCATCTTCATGATGATTAGCACATTATTAACTCCCATGTACCAGCATCACCTCTTGCATGAATTCATTTGAACGTGCTGGACAGACAATCTCCCAAAAGCTCCACTATTTTGACTAGGTGATTTACAGAGGGCTCTGAAGGATACATGTCTCAGATCCCACCCAACAAAATAACTAAAATGTTTCCTGACATTTAGAACTCATTAATTGTGGTATCCTGAACAATACTACATTACAGACAGACAAAGAAAATGTCTCTGAATATCGTGCTTACTTTGAACAGTAAATTACACAGAAGCTATGTACAATGTAGTAACCACATTTAAGAATAACTACACACTTTGCAACCTGCAGCACTGTCACTCCAGTGATATGGAACCTTTGTTTGAGGAACAGACTCTGAATTTATTGTTTGTTTAATGAATTCAAATCAGCAACTGCACAGATCCACAGAAGCAACAGTGCCAATGGCAAGAGACACTACAAAAACGGAAGTATATAAATTTAAACAACAGTGGACAAAAAATGCCGAAACACTCTCAAGGTCCCACTGGCTCTTAAAACTGATGCACTAGTCCTACGTGGCATTCCTCCTTTTCAGTGAGTTTTTGGTTTGATCATCCTATTGAATCTGAAGAACAAAAATAAAACAAAGTCCAAACCAATGACTGTACCTCTTCACTTCACAACCCCTGACTTTCAGTATTAAAGCTCCTTTGGGCTGCTGAGCTATGCAAATGTTTTCAAGAGCTGAGTACTGGCAGGATATGGGGCACTCTAGGTTTCTCTTTGCCATTGGAGGCTGACTAGTTCATGACAGGTGAGAACACCTGAAAAACATTACTATTCCAACTCTCATTTACCCCTGCATTTAAATACTGTAGTTCGTAAGTCTAACTACAGATGTAGTTCCAACATCTGCACAAATCTTTGAAAAGAAATTAAAAGTGACACCTGCACTGATGAAAAACAAAGTGTTTTGAGAGCAGAGAAATGTGTTGTTTGGATGGTCTATACCTAGAAGGGAATTCAGTCACTGAGATAGACAATATTGTTAAACAAAAACATGTAAATAAACATACTGTGGCTTGGTAAACACTGGTTCAAATAGCCACATACAGATTGAAAGGCAAGCTCTAAGTCTTTGTGAACATAAAGCTTTACTTTGGCAGATATTAAGTGCATTTCACACATTGCAAAAAACTGGTGTCTGGTCCTTTGTTCTTGAGGAGAGTATCACATACTTCCTTAAAGCTGAATTCCACCCAAATTTTTATTATTGTTTTTAATAAAAGAATAAATCTAAAAGAATCAAGAATCAATTTCTGCACTGCAGATGCACAGTCCTAACCCAATACAAACCTGACATACTTCAGACAGAACTTTATCTTCTCATGTTAATAAATCTGTATCTTCTAGTCCTCAAGTTGTTCTGTGGCCACATTAGCATCACTTATTTCATTTATACTTTGTTCTTGCTTTGCTTCTTTTCTAAAAGTCTTCAAACACTTGTCAAGTCTTTTTAGGAATACATCTACATCTTGTTTTTTAATTCCAATTGCTGAGGCAGCATTGAGGTAAGCACAAGGATAGTCATTTGCATGTGACATAAAACCTTTAAAAGTGTAGTTATTCACAGTTTGTACAGACCCACAAGGAACAACCCTGAAACAGACAAAACCACGATTCAGTTAAAGATGCCTTGACATTTTATGTGGTACACCAGGTTGGACACAATTACACAAATTCCCACTGAAGTAGGGAGTTGCTATTACTACCATTGATGCTCAGCACCAGCATAACTTAAAATCTGTTGAAATGGTATGTCAAATAGTATATACTACAAAAGAATTATGTATCAAAAGGGAAAACCTGAAACCTTGACATCAGGCAAAAAAAATGGAGAGTTTTAACTTCAATAATTGAAACTCTTGAACAATTTCAGCCAAAGACTGTTAAATTACAGGACCAGCCAAGGTTATGACAGGCAAATTAAAAAGAGCATCTAACCACAATATATATAGATTTACTGTCATTCATCTGTGCAGGAAGTGGAATAATCCGAGCTAATGAAGCATACCTTCTGACGTGGAAACATTCAGCTCTGCTACAAAAAAATAACATTAAGTCTATGGCAGAAGTCAGCATGGCAGCAGTAATATTCAGATTAAGGAATGCTGCCAAAACAAATTTTAAATCATTCTCTTCTTCTAAAAGGTTTAAACCAAAATCATTAAAAATTATTTGGCTTGCATTTCATTGTAACAGTATCTCTAAGAATAAATTCTGCTCAAACTGGCTCCTATTACAGATTTTTAATTTTTTTAAAAAACAAAATTAGTTCCAGAAAGCAGAACTTTTTTTCCATTTGACAAAAAGCTATGTAAGATATTAAAAGCTTATTCCCTTGACATCCAGCATAACCATATTCGTGCTGCAATAAACAAAACAAAGATCTTCTGTTGTAGCTTACACCTAAACTGTAAGATCAGACCACATCTGGAAACTAAATGACATCAGGGAATACTAGGGAATAATAACACTAAATTAAGTGGGCATAGATTATCTGTTTAGGCTACCAAAGTAGACATAGAAAGCCTCACTGCTAATTCAGGCAGGGAGACATTACTACTCTATAACAGTGATGATGAAAGGGTGATTACTCTCTAACTCATTACTGTTAGACTGCCTTCTGTAACCATGACAGAATTGTATAAAACACTTCACAGGATTTTGTACAATATATGCTAATACACACCCCAACTCCTCCAATTTTTTAAATTCATAATATCCTTACCTTGCTCCAGAAACTTGTCTTGTGAAAAGCATAGAGCCAAGCTGGGTAACAGCAGCATCATTAGTTTCATCCAGATTCTTCAGTGACATGGCTAAAGTAACATAAGGTCAGATTAAAACTGCTACAATGCTGCCTTTTCTCCAAAGAACCAGCACAAGTGACAAGTTGCTTTCCAACAGCAAGAATCTAGCCAAATATTTGTGTTTACATACAAAGGAAAAAGTAACTGTCATAGATTACTTCCTTGGTTAGACTGTATGCAGATTCTGCACAGGTGGACAGTATTATTTTGGTGTTCAGCAGAATTTCTGGTTAGAACAAATACATTGAGTAGGAGTTCCGTAATTTCTTTTACAACACTATGATGATGAGTAATTACACCCTAATTTATTTTTAAATCTATTTTTTATGAAGTATTACTACATGCTAGCATCTTCAGCCTACCTCAAATTCATTTCTGTCAAATGAATATGGTGGACAGGAGTAAAATAATGGGTCCAAGTCACTACACTAATTTTATAGCTGATTACCTTATTGGTAACCTTACTGAATTATTATTCAATTTAGTAGAGCGTAGTGATGTTTAATACATAGGAATGGTATGTGGAAGTGCATTATGAATCCACAGTATATAAGATTTCTTTTTAAGTTAAAACCCCAACAATTACCTAAGGAAATGGGATTATGTGGTGTATCTAACAGTCTCTCATTGTGGTTATCTGCCAGCTTCTTCAGCTCACTTGAAAGATATGAAAACATCTCCTGAAAAAAAAGATGCAATATTTTTGTTATTAGCTATCAAACAGAGAAAATAGCACCTATTTCACAAAACTGTTACATCTCCATTACATCCTACAGGTGCTCAGCTGATTCTCTTTTCATGTGCACCAAGTAAGTGGATCAGACAATTCTTTGAAATAATTCTATAAAGGAACAGCTCCATTTCCTGAACACTGTTCTTATCTCTCACGCTGATACAAAAGTCTCTATCTGGTCTAATATATGTGCTTGGGATGTCATTCATTCTGTCTGTGGCCCTGAAACCTAGGGAGGTAAAAAAAATCTTGAAGAGATTCCCACTGCACAGCAGGCCTTACCCCACCCTACTTTTCAAGAGCCTTCCCATGCCCTAGACCCCTAAGCCACTGAGAATGAACTGTTACCATCACAGATGGCCATGTTTTGGCAAATTGCTCCTTTTTCTTCTCTCCTTTAAAACATTCCAGACTAAAAGCAGTATATTTTGTTACCATGTATCACATAATCACATTTCCCTAGTGCAGAGACTTCTTTTTCTGCACCAGAATAAAAATCCAGCTCTTAAAGAGGCTGAAAGTACAGATTTGACTGTTTTGGTTCACACAATATACACTCTTCTGAATACTTGGCTCTGTTGAGCAGTCTGTCCTTTTCCTAGGACCCCCCTTCTGTTCAAGCTGACTATAAGAATGGAAATAACTGAATTTCTGCTATCACTTAATTGGATTGCACCTTTACTATGAAAGTGTCATAAGACTGAATTTCATAAATACTTTGGCTCAGCTACAAGTCACACTGCACATAAAAGACTGTTTCCTCTTACTTCACCTGTATTTTATATCCTCCCTCTTCCCCAATAGTAATCTATAATAATTGCTCATGCTCTTCCTCAGTTTAACAAGTTCCCCTTCAGATATCAGCTCAAAACACTTATGGACAGAGTGAGAATAAACACCACTCTTCTCATTGTAAGCTTTAGCTGTTTTTCCATCCTTTTTAATGCTTAGTGTCTCATAAAAACTAGCAAAACCATACAGACACTGGGTAGCCTTTTTAAAAGATATTAAACACCAGGCTTCTCTTTCAGGCCATAAAAATTGTCCTGCTTCTCTGCTTTAGTGTGACTGCCTGTTTAGGCATCCTCATCAATTTCTGTACCTGACAAGTGATTTTTCATTCTTTAAATAGAATTACCTCTTCTGTTTGTAGACCAGTATCCTGCTTTGACCTGTGGACTCTGACAGATATAAATTACAGCTTGTGATCAAAATTATGCTCTTGAACAGAACCTCCCCAAGGTCTTATGAAACCAAACGAGCTTTGTGGCACCTGAGTCAGAAGAACATTACAGCTACTTTTCTTGAACCACTGCAGCAAACCTCACCTCCCTTCATGAGTGACTAAATGAACACAGCTCCTCACCTATACTTCCTAATACCACAGAACAAAATCAGATGGAGAGAAAAAAGTACCCCCTTACTGTCTAAATTAATGAGGTTATTGATACAGCTAGCCTCAAAAACATAAAGCTTCTGTAATACTTGAAAAAACCAAAAGAAATTGGGAGGTATCTATGTTTAATTATCAGAACTTGAAATCGGAAAAATCATTCTTATTTCTCGTAAATCAAGTGATGTTGTGGCTTCAGTTCAGAGTTTATTTACAGTTCACTCACAGAAGCTGAAAAATATATGTTTCAAATGTTAAGACACTTCTGCCTTCCCTCTACTCCCCCACTATATATAAGCACATTATTAATTTGTTACTTTCCATAATAAGCATCACTAATGTACTAGCCCTTTTATTAGTATTTATTTTGGAATACAAATCATAAATTAATTTGTGCTCCCTCTGCTGGCTATTTACTTCTAAACCTGAATGAAAATATTGTAGAAATAGACAAAAATTGTGCCTACTCTGGAGATATTATTGGGGAAATTCGTATTGAGAAAAAATATAATGGAACAAGACCAATTTCCAAATAATTTTTGTGTGTTGTAGCTAGGAAATTCTCTGACAGTATTACTGAAAGGACTGCTGAAAGGAATACTGGAAACATTACTGGAAGTTGGTATAAAAAGTTACCCACTGCATAAATATATTAAATTTAATTGAATCTATTAAATGAAATTATGTTACTAGATGAGCCTTTATAACATAGGAATTAGTTAAAATAATGGAGGACGGAAAGACGGCAAAAAAATCCATGGATGTATTTTCATCAGTTTGACTAAAGCTACATGAACACTAATTCAAAGTTTCCTGCTTTTATGGAGAATGTTATTTTGCATCTTTCCATTGGAAGCCCTGTAGATATTTTATAGTTTCAGAAGTTTGTTGCAAAATAGATTAACTGCCTTTCCAAACAATAGATTAAAGCAATATTTTTGGGAGGTCAAATCTATAAGCAACCTCCATTATAAAATATTTCTCTTATATGGAAAATTTATAAGCACCTTAAGCAATTATACATAATTGAACTCTTACATAATAGATTTTCTGTAGCAGGCACTCAAGTTTTCTCCAGTGAAGCCAACTATTATGCTAAAGTTAGACTGAACAACTCAAGCACTAAAGGTCAGTTAAGTTTCATTATTTAATTCACTCTTTTACCCTAGAAACTTATCACAAAACCTCATTAGTCTAGACAAATGAATGATAAACTATGTGGAAATGTCTCTCACTTCTGGTTCTTTGAGCATCTAAGCCAACACCTTAAAAACAAAGAACAAGTCACCAACACTGACAGCATCAAATAGGCCAAATAACTCAATTGTTTGGATCAAACAGTCTACTTTGACATACATATACTAAATTATTTTCAAGAACTGTTGTAACAATCATTAAAAATATTTGAATCACTCTATATTTACACTAAAAATCCCCCTATTTTTAGTAGAACCTGCACTAGTAGGAGTGACTCTTCATTTGTTGCTCCATTGTGATCGGCACTGTTCTTGCAAACGAAAAGAACAAGAGAGAAACAAGCAAGGAAAAAGCCAGTAACTCCAGAGGAAAAGAAAACTGGGGTACTGAATAAGCCATCCCAGTCCCATACCAGCTGACAAAGAGGCAACTGATGAAGGCCAGAAAAGTTTTTGTGCAGGGTTGAAACTACTCTAGCTGGCTCTAACGACCCAGCTTGCTTACACTGTGAGTCTGTAACATTCTGCCTTTCTCCCTGTGTCACTCTCATCTGAAAAGATGAGCTGTCCTCAGGGAGCAGCCACAGAACTGCTTGTGGTGCAGAAGAGGACACTGTGCAAGAGTCATTTTACAGCCTCTTCATCCTACACAGTTTGCCAGCTCACCTATGCTTGCCTGAGACTGATCTGGTCCCATCTTACTTTGCAGCAGCAGCTGTTTCATAATGCAACCATCACAGCCTCTCCTGCTTCGTGCTACAGAAGGACCAGCTGCCTCTGAGCCATGATCTGACCAGACCACTTGGTGCACCACATCACCCAGCAGAGGAGCTGCAGTGCTGAGCATGGAGACCTGCCAGCAGATGAGAGCCCAGAAGGAGGCTCAGTTCCTTGAAATGCAGCCAAACACACGACAAACTGTTGCAGCAGCCCTCTTGTTGGTAGAAATGAGCTGAGACACAGACTTCTTGTTTACCACAGCATGAAAAGAGTCCTGGTTTATTCCTCTTTACAGCTCAGCCATCCTGACTTCAACTGTTCACTGACTCTGGCTGCAGCAAGCTCCTGCTGTAGGTGTCCCTTGCAGCCTCTGACTGCTGGTTATTTCCTGCTAAACTCTGACTGCATGGATCAGTTTGCAGGCTCTGAATGCAGCTTTTACCCAGCTAGACTGTGACTGCAGGTTCCAACAACAGGTTCTGACTGCAGACCCAGACTGACCTCACAGCACTGATTCTCTCTCCCCACGATCCTCCTTCTTCATGGTTCCCTTTGTTCCCTCTTCCTCAACTTTCTTCCTTCATCATCCTCTCACTAGCTAACCCACTCCTTTTTATCACACTTATCTTTATTGGCTATTGCTGTGACTCATCAGGGGCGAGGCTGTATTGGGAAATTAACACAGCTGTTAATTATCAGGGGTGAGGTGACCTGTATTCCTGTCTCCTGCAACAAACTGTATGTTTATGTGTGTGATACCTGCATCTACCACAAACCCTCCTAGGCAGATTATCTTGCATTGCAGGAATTTTGTTATGGATTTATACTAGGCAGTTTTAAAAATACGAAATTAATTACAGAACCTTTACATCATCTGTATCTAACATATGTGTAATCTACCAGAAAGTGCCCAGTAAGCTTTGCCAATCTGATTTGGTAACACTAAAATTCACATTTTTTAAAGGTCTTTCTTAACAACAGCAATCAACACATTTTCTCTTCAACATTTGTGAGACCTTGAGTTCAGGCTCTGTGACCCATACTTCTCTTAACACATGCTTCTAAGGATGGAGGCCTCTCTGAAATTTCCATTCGTGTTTGGCACTTGTTTAGTTACACAATACCATTTAAAACAGTTCATTTAAACTAATTTGCCTCCAGCTACTCTAAAGTTTCAATATGGTTACATGTACTGTGCATGAGGAAAATCCTCCACTATTCTCAGATTTGACATGCTGCAGTGTAACAAGCTGTCTAGAAAAAAAAAAGAGGAGTAACAAACATCTACCTTGCCTTGAGAATAGCTGGGTTTTTTTACATTTTTAATATCTCTCATTAAATGACTTTCCTCTTCTTCCATCATAAGTACAGCAGCAATACAAACTCACACTGAACTGTACAAGTAATTTATTCCAATCAGAACAATTATATCAGTGATAACTCATGAAACATAAACCCAGTATTATAATGAATTGTAAAACCCAAACAATTTCCTCCCACTCTGTATGATTTTAAATATTTTAGATACATACTCCATAAGGACATAAAAATAACTCCAGTTTTACTCTCAGAAAGTATGTAGACAGATGGATACTAATATAAAAAGCTCTATCACATCCCACAGTAACACAGAAATGCATTTAAGAAAATGAGAATTATCTTGATTGTTAAGTCTAATGAGGAAATCCATAACTGCTGTAAACAAAATAAAACCATCACCTCTTCAATAATACTGGTGTAATAATTAGTTAAGTGGATTAAAAGGACCATATTGGATAGTAACAGGTATTAAACCTGGCCTGTAGAGTTCTGAATGTAAACCCTGAATGTAGAGTCCTTGCTCTCAATGAAATTTGAGATGACAACTAAGCCTGTTGTTTATGCCATTACACAGTGCAACAACTATATTTCACATGGTCCAGTTCAGACACACATACGTATAAGAAAATAGCAACTTTTATGACCTAGAAATGTAAAATACAGGACATAACATAACCTGTACTGAGGCATGAAAAGTTACTATAAAAACACAACCTTTACGTAAAGTTCTTTAAAAGCAAAGATATTAACAAATTTGACTATGGACCAGCTGTTACCTGCACTGCAAAAGGACCTAGAATCGCTTACTGAGATCAGAAAACCACTGTTCAAACCATCATATAAACATATAAAAAGGAATTCTGAAAAGTCAGTACTCCTTCATATCACTACACACAACCTCATACTCTTGGACAACTGCACACTCCACAACTCCCAGCTTGTCAAAAAAATCCCATTCCATGTAAATGCTCCTCTCCCTCATATAATCTCTTCCCTTCCTGTATTAAACAGCTAATCTGTGTAAAAGAAGAACTGGGCAGATTATTTTGTTCTTTGCTTGTGCGAGACTAATCTCTTCTCAGTAATATTCTGGTCTTTCTGGCCTAAGCTCAAATAACCTGAAGTAACACCCATGCAAATGAGTATCAGGTAAAAAGAGAAAGAAAAAAAAAAACACACGAGAAGTTTTTTATAGCTGATTTTTTTTTGTGTGAGTAGGTGCAGCTGCACCAATATAGAAAGAGGTACTCAATGTCAAGCTATAAACAGTTCCTGCTGGAAGCTTAATAGCTCTGCCTCTGCTTCCTCAGAGCTCAGGCAATAAACTATCACTATTGCATTTTTACAATTCAGGAACAAACAGATTTAAGCAAAAATGTTTCTATTTCCATAGCAAATCCAATAAAAGAAACATATTTATGCCATATATAAGGCTCTGTTTATAGAGTATATTCACATTTGAAATAAAAAGGCCTGAAGTTGTAAAAATATAATACTGTATTCACTTTAGAATTCTACTTCCAAGAAAATTAGATGACTCAAAGTATACAGCTATTCATTAAGATATTTATGAAAGAATTATTATTTATGACTCGGACAATATTTCTCATGCCCTTTATACATCTGCTACTGGTAGAAATGTAACTAAACAAAATCAGCTTTGTAGAAAACAATAAATTTACTTGAGATTCTTTTGGACATAAGAGTAAAGGGAAAAAAATACAATTTTCTTTTAATGAAGACACAAAACATAAATGGCAATACATACAACAGTCCAGAATAAAACGTTGCAGTAGAGGCAAAAGTGGTAACTGCTTTCAGTGTTTCACAAGCTGTTTTCACTTTAGTTGCACAGATCACTTCTAAGTCATTGTAAGGCCACTATGTTGGTTTGGTTTTCTATAGTCTAGCTATTCCTGTGGGATCTCAGTTCCAGTACAGAATTCAGGGATGCCTCTATAAGCAGCTAGAAATAAGTCACAGCATCCAGAACTACTGCTCTGCCACACTATCTGAGACAGCAGCAAGCTGTCAGCACAAAACAACTGGAACATAGTTTTCAAATAAAATAATGAAACAGATGATGCATAGCTTAAAATTATTAATTTAATAGTACTTAATTCACAGCATTTCCTTATATAAAGCCTCTATAAAAACAATCTTCTGTATTACTTTATAAAAGAGAAAAATCAGGCATGTATTAACTCCAGAAATAAGGATAACTCAAGATATACAAATTCCAACCTGACATCCACTGGATTTTTGTGCAGTGCAATTATATCCAAATTAAAACCCATAGTCTGTGAAAAGCAGAAAAGAAACTTAGCTGTGTGTCTAGATGAATAGCTAAAATGACAATATTTTTCTCTTTTTGTGCCAATGCACAGTATTTATAACCCATCCAGAAGTTGTGAGTCTCCAGAGAATGTGGTACATAAACATTTAATTAAGCATTATCATAGCAAAAAAACACAATAGGGATAAAAGTGGAAGAGCACAGACCCTGGGTTACTCTTGAGTGTCAAGTCTCCTGTCCTGGAAGAAGTATGACCATGGTACTTCTCCATTTAAATTTTTGTGGACAAAATCCTACTATATTAGTTACATTTAGGAACAACAAATATGAATACTGTACAAGATAATACAGGCTCTCCATTTATCCTGCCAGTTTGAACAAACACCAACATGGAAATCATGCTTACTCATGAGCACCATTTTAGACAAGAAGTAATTCTATCACACTGACTTTCCAGATTCATAGCTCTGAGCTCAGAATAAGTTCAATGGCTTTCTAGATGGAAACTGTATTTACTGCACAAAGCAGTTTGCAACAACACCTTGTTAACAGCTGACTTCAAGAAAATAATGCTTGCCAGAAAGCTTACCTTTCTCTCTTTCAGTAACTTTTTGTACCCACTGGTTCCCAGAGATAGAAGTGTAATGAGGACATCTAAAGAAGGAGATGCAGATGCTCTTCCTGAAAAAAAAACAAAAAAACCAATATACAGATTAAAGTGGCAAAAATAAACTTTATGTGAAAGAAAGCTGATAATCAAGTTTTCTACAGTTATTCTGCATGGCTGAAATCAGCCCATGAACTAGTTACCTGGATACATTTTGCTGATCTCCTGAATGAAGGACTCGTTGAAGCCAGCAATGATAGCACCACCTACTGGAACCATAAAATTTTTGTCCAAGCTCTGAACAAAAGCATCTATTCTGCCAACTCGAGCACCCTTTATCAAAAAGGACGAAAAATAAAATCCACAGCATACATTAGAAAAAAAAGAAACGTGATAGTACCATAATTATATAAAAGTGTAGCTAAAAAAACATAATTCCTGAAACTCTCAGATACTGTATTTGTGATCAAAACATAAAAATCATGGTATTACCTCTTTTAGTGCTGCTTACTATTAGTACAATTGTCTGCCTAACATAGTAGCTTACAAATTCCCATTTTCCTGTGATTTAAAACAACAATTTTAGCTCCTGCAAGTCTAAGTGTAGCTCCTTTTCAGCAACAACCAAAAAGAAACCCCTCAAAATTTAATGGGAATTATACAGTTAAAACTATTCAATCCTGAACACTTTTTACAACTCTCACAATAAAAGGCTACAAGTTAATTCTTCATTAGCAAAGCTTTTTTCAATACTCATATCATTTTGCATTAACCAAACAGGCTTTTTACAGCACTCCTTCTTCTAAGGCTGTTTTGAAATAAAGATTCAACTTCTTATAGCAGATATCCCCCACATCCTTATATCTAACCACTTCATATTTTCAAAGGAAAAAAAAGTAGATGCTGCAGTAGACCTTTGATTTGAGTAGCATGTAACTGTGCACTGTACAACTAAAAAGTGTGGAGCATAAGAGAACTTGAAAAGTGGGTTAAACCCCATACATATCAAAATACATGCAAATACACATTTTTAAGACTACATACTAAAATAAAGGTATGAAACAGAGTTGATACCTATGGCAGACCGATGGAAAAAAGTGGAGCCAACTAAACATCATTTATTAGTTCTATGTTTTGGTAGCTTAATGCACAGGAGATAGGAAGAACACTCCACATTTGTCAGCTTTTTGTTGTGAACATAAATGCCAGCAGCTACCATTTGATTTAATTGACAGGAGACCACCAGAGGAAAAGCACAACATGAAATGGTCTCAAAAGCTTTTTCCTGTGGTACTCTTGCAAGTTGTATTCACACTGTGCTCAGCATGTACATATTCCTAAGTATTCATTAATAACTATTTTCTCATAAACAGAAAATTTTCTAGCACAAATAAATTTTGCAAAAAAAGTAAAACAAATCAGAGCTCAAATGTATACATTTGCATAAGCAAGGAACAAATAACTTACTGAGTCTAGAAGAAAACACAGAAACAAACACAGTAAAAATTCTATTTGTAGCATTATAGACTGAAATGTTTGTCACTAGAACATTTCATGCAGCAAAACCCAGCCCTTCCCCAGTCTCATTCACATTACTTTCACTAAACTTGAGCATCTTAAATACAGTAAACATGTACTAAGTACATTATAAATAAAGCATGTACAATTTTCTATTTCATAAATCCCCTCTGTCTCTCAAGATTTAGAAATACCAACACGATGTTCTTTCACAATTGTACATAAGATGGTCTGTGTCCTGTTAGCAATGTCTTAGCAATCGGAAAAAAAGATGACCAGCATCTTTTAAATTACTAATAGTTCAGGTTCCTCCAGATCCTATTAAAATACAACCTATTATTTTGAATAGGTAACTGAAAAGAGAATATTGAAGAACAGTGCACATTCCAATGAGGAAAAATGTAAGAATTCTGTTTCATGACTGATCTTAGATCAAGCAATCTGCTCTTCAAACTAAACAGCAACAGAAATTAAACTTTTTTGATCATAACGTTGAACTTAAACCAGCTTCCTGAGCCATTCTCTGTGCCAACAATATTTGTGCCACTGTAGAACCCTGTACCTTCAATTAAAAATCTGCAACTCATTCTGTTGAAGGCTTTATTTCTATTCAAGTAGGATCCATAATGTCACTTTTAGTCAACAACTTTAGGAAATATTTTAAGAAAGCTTATTAAGGATATTTTTCCATTATAAAGACACATGAACATATACAAAACCTAAATAAATTTAGGGTTGCATAAAAAGCACGATAGAAATAACTATTATGCTCAAGTTCTATTTCTGCTTGTTGTGCCTTTCCAGAAAATTGTTCAAGTATCATACATGCATGGGATTACTCTCAAAGCTATGAAGCATTTGATAAAATTTGCTAGGTTGTCCACAATCACAGATTTACTTATACTTGCTAAAAAATATTTTTGGAAATACACAACTCCTACCTGCTGGATAAGATGCATACATTTTGAAGACTGAACTCCATATGCATTGTTGACAATATGTGGAATGTCATAATTAGCACAAATCACAGCCAGCTCCTCCAGCCTGTGAGCATAAAATTGCAATTTAGAGAAGCATTGATTACTGAAGCTCATCTTACAAGTCAGACCATTAAAAGACTGAAGGTCTACAAGGAATGAGAAAAGTAACTTTTTTGATTAGTACCTCAAAGCAGTATTTTTCACCTTAAGCTATAAAAGTTGAGGTGAAAATTCTATTGGCTTTGACATATATTGCAAATTGTTGATCTAGTCTGAGATTTTTCTTGCTTCACTTTAAGTTTTGCCTGGACACCAGTTAATATATCCCAAACCATTCTGCTTTAGATATAAGCATTGCTTTTGTTGCTTTACTGTTAACTAACATAGCTTTAGCTACTTAGTTTCTTCCTCTAATATTCAATGTGAAGACAATCTATAGTAGTTTCAAGAGTGCCTTGGGAATCAAAAACATCCTGTAACAGGAATTTTTACATGTTTTTGTTTATTTCAAAGAACTAATATTTCGATCCTCTGGCTGGAATCTCACTTTCATGTTTCAGATAAACCGATTAAGAGAAAAGAAATTCTTTAAAGGAACAGAGAGCCCTAAAATGTCTAAATATGGACATCAACAAACTAAAAATTTGTTCAGCTGTTCTTTGCTTGCCTTTAGAACCCCTTGAAATCACAGTAAGCTCAACCTAGATTGAAAAATCAGTCAAATTAAGATTTATGTGAGCACACTCATCATTTAAACTAAGATTCTTCAGTAATTTAAACATACATATATGCGATACCCTTTTCCGAAGCACTCCAATCATGACAGATTAAAAAAAAAACAAACCTCATGATTCTCCCCAAACTTTTGAATCTATCTTAGAAATGGAATCTATTTGAAAAAAATTAGGCAATATAAGATAATTTAAATGGATGATAAAGGTAATACTATCTTTTAAAAAATCAGGAAACTTTACTTCCAATGCATTTTTACTCTATCTCCCTCTGTACAGCCTCTCACTGTAATTTACTGACATACATATAAAATGTGACAGAGTATGAAAACATTTTCCAAGAGGTGACATTCCTTTGCATTCTATTTCTGTTACATTGTCTAGTGTTGTTCTGCAATGCAAAATTCTGCTGCGTCATTAAATTTTCAAAACATAAATCTTTAGGAAATCATCATCACCATATTATCCTTTAAAAATCTTAAGTACTTTATGATTAGGAAACACCAGTAATATAATGTACATATTGATCTTCTACAGTCAAGATATTTGTCAGGAGCTGCATTTCCAATAATTTTTCACATTTATCAACATAGAATCACAAAACTTTCTGAGTTGGAAGGGACCCACAAGGATCATCGAGGTCAACTCCTGGCTCTGCACAGCACAATCCCCAAGAGTCACATCATGCACCTGAGAACACTGTCCAAATGCTTTTTGAGCCCTGACAGGCTTGGGTGCTGTGACCACTGCCCTGGGGAGCCTGTTCCAGTGCCCAACCACCCTCAAGGTGAGGAACCTTTTCCTAATATCCAAGCCAAACCTTCACTAGCTCAGCTTCAGCCCATTCCCCTGTCACTGGGACCATGCAGAAGAGATCAGTGCCTGCACCTCCTCTTCCCCTCATGAGGAATAATACATAACTGCAAGGTCTCCCCTCTGTCTCCTTCAGACTGAACAGACTATGGGACCTCATCTGCTACTCATGTGGCTTCTCCTCATTAACAGAATACTTGAGGAAATATAACAACATGCAGGGCAAATCTTTTGCCTTCTGATCTGCTGGTTCTTAATCACATCCCTTACCTTCTAGAGAGACTCAAAGGAACAGTTTCCCTCTTACTGGCTTCTTTTCAAGTGCAAGCAGAAAATTTCACCAAACTAGAAACACAGAGGATGTACAGCTATGTATGTTCATCTTTCTCACCTTCTGAAAATTAAAGGACCAATAACCTATCGCTACAAGTACTGAAAACAGAAAAGTCTTTTTTTCCTAAAAATAGTCAATTGAACAATTAGATCTACTTTGCAATACAGAATGAGAATGCTACAGTTTGAAGAGAATGTTTTAGTATGCAAAGGAAGCAAATGATGCACAGCACCTGTATGTATCTGCACCTGCTTCCAAGGCCTAGAATGCAGCATTCAAAGTGCTACTAATCATATCATAAAAATAAAGCATTAACATAAATTGGCTGCTGAAATTCTTAATAGTCACAAATAGAGAAATATTTCCTAGTATATTATTCCTTTCTTTCTCTTCTGTTTGTTAAAGTTCATGAAAAGAAACTGGTTTTTTTTCCTACTACTGAAAGTAAAATATACATAATTCTGCTAAGTACATGAACCAACTGAAAAGGATACTTTCCCTTTGGTTCTCTTAAATACAGCAGTTTTAGAAACACCTTACAGCAACAGCAGGTAGAATACCAAGAAAGAGCATTTATACACTACAGAATTACTCCCACAGAGTTAAACAGTACTTCAAAAGAAAGCCATAGGTACAGTAGCCCTAAAACTACTTAAAATTTTAAAACACAACCACCACAACTAAATAAAGCCTTACAAATGCAGACATTTAAAAACAGACATTTAAAACTGCACCCTCCAGAAATGCTGTCAGGGTTTTTCTTCCTATAGGAAGATGAAGGTTATGGCCTTCAATAGTTGACGGTTTCTTTCAAACAGAAAATACATTCAAATCTTCTTATATCTGTGGTATATCATAACATAGTGCCACTACCTAATAATTCATCTCTTAGCTGTAGAGGACAAAACAATCGCAGCATGTCAAAAAGAAGAAGCAGATAAGGAGAAGATTCATTTACCCAAGCTATAAAACACACCATTCAGTTTTGAGAGCTGTGATTTAAGTTAGCCAATAAATCTGCAAGTCAACTTCAGGCCATGTTCATAGTATTCTGGCAGAATTATATGGTTTTAACTCCCATCTTTCCCTCTAGCAACTAGGTTAACCTATGATAAATACTGAGGGGTTTTTTTAAGGTAGGAGAGGAGAGTGAAATATATTTTTACTTGCCACATTTCAGAGTCAATAACATTTCTTTCCCATGCTTGTGGAGGAGAAGGCAACAGTAATATTAAAACATGGCATTAGGTATGGAGCTACATTTCCTGGATTATGTTTCCATAAGAGTCTACTTTTACTGCTTCCATGAAATTTTAAGAAAACCACTAACAAAATGACATTAATTTAACCACAAGAGAGCAACATTAACCTCACTTATATGACAGAAGAAAAACCTTCTGTGTAATTCTCATTTTTAAAATATACTTTTCTGGAAGGGGATTAAAGAACCCTTACTAATGGTTGGCAGAAGCAATTTTAGGAAGATGGATGGTTAAAACACAGAGTTGCTGGTTGATTGGGTTTTGTTGTTGGGGAGGTGGGGAGGATATTTATTTGTTTTAACAGTAACAAATAACACACTTCTTACAAAGACTGCTTACCTATCAGGTACTCTTGGAGCAAAGCAAGATGTTGTAGAATGCACACAAAGAATATTTTCAGCACCAAGAGCCTTGATTTTGGCCTCCACTGCTTTGAGGTCTGTTCGTAGCTCATCACCTTCTAATACATTTTCTATCACCACAGGCTCAAAACCTGACCAAAAAAGGCAAGAACTGAATATAACTCAACAAGTCTCTGATGAATTGTGGGGGTTTAGCTCCAGTATACATTTGAAAAGCACTTTCATGCTGCTTTTGTTTTAATAAATTCTAAAAGAAAATACCGTACAAATCAGACAGATTGTCACCTTCTGATCACAATTCCTAGGACACAAGTTTTTGCATAAATTTGACAGAGATTTGAACCATGAGCTTTGGTTTTACATATTTCTAAGGACAGCATATCAGGCATCTTACTCTGAGGGTGAACTGTAACTTCCTTAGTATTGTGTTCTCACTTGACTCCTTTATACACCTCTGTACCACTGCACACACCTGCATTTTGCAAGGCATTAGGAAGACAGCATGCATGTTTTAAGTACATGTTAGAAATCAGGAGTGCATAAATAAAGCAGAACTACCATTAGGACTTTTTTTGTATCTTGCTACAAGGATATGAATTGATCACTCTGATAGATGGACGTTTCGTATCTGTTTGAAGAACACATGCTGCATCATCAGTTACCTTCTTACCTGCAGTTATCATTGATTTAAAGCAAGATTTCTGGTCTATACGTGGCCAGATAATGTATTTTGCCTTTGGTCTCTTGTGCCTCAATGTTAAAAAACACAGTGTTAGACTCATGCCTGTTGCCATAGGAACCACAAAGCAACTGGTCACTGTCCGGACACCTGGACATAAAAAGCAAGTCAGAAATTAACATGAAGAATCCATGATGTAACTTCACAAACAAGTGAGATTTTTCAAATTTACACCTACCAGCCAGTTTTATAACATCCAGAACTACTGAATTAGTAAGTTTGTTCAAAAGGCTTGAACCTGCAGCTTTAGGCTGTACTGCAGAAATATCACCTGACCTTCCAATTCCATGGATCAACCTAAACAAAAGAAGTTGAAAACACACATCAAGTTCTTTCACATTGCAAAGGCATAATTCTTGCTGACTGAAGGGAATTTAATTTGATAAACAATTGTGGAAAACTCTGTACCCAATGCAACATCAATATCTGCCACAATCAATGCCATTTCAACAAACTACACATATTTGTATGAAATTTGGAAGGATTTTTTAAACAGTAGATTAACAACATTCCTGCAGGAAAGTAAAAACTTTGAGAAGAACCATAGCAGCGACACCTTTAGCATCTGGTAAGTTTTCTTTTAAGTGCACCTCAGCACTTCTTGATGTTTGTCAAAAAAAGCATTATAAATGCTGACATGTTCAGACACACAACCAATGAAAACAAAAATGAGTTGTCTATAGTGTAGTGTAGCATAGGCATAGTAATACAGATACTCCCTTGACAAATGCTTCATCTTTGTAAGGCAAGGAAATAATATATACAAAGTGACACATATCTATATACACAGGGATATATGTATCGCTTTGCCCATCTTATACATCTTCATCTATCATTCTGCTATTCAGTGTTATCTCTCATGGAATACTATGTCTCTCTGCATTCTGTTTATAAATTATGGTTATAAACAGCGTTTATAAATATTGAACATTATTTAGTTCAGGAGTGGAGGAGCCAGAAGTAATTTATAAAAAACAAGCTTACAGAACTAACCTTACCCATGGCTGAAATGCAGCAGCTGCTCAAGTAAGCTAGTAACAGTACACACCTATTTATGGCCACCTTGTCTTGGCAACAAAATAAAATGCAGTCCAAGGAGAATGTGACATCCAGAACTTCTTGGAGCATGGTTTTACAGCTTAAATTTATTCTCCTGTTTCAAGTTCCAAGTTGAAATCAACAAACACTTGATAATTAATTGAAACTTATATATAAGCCTCACTCCACCTAAAATATTTTCTTCCCTCATTCCTGCTATGTTCTAAACAGACGTCTCAATATCAGTACTTTTTATTTTGTGCACATATGTACTCTTCCTAAGAAGTAATCCTCCCTAAGACTGACCCTTTATTAAACTAAAAGGAGAGACAGCTTGAAAACCATCTCCTGCTACCTCCACCACTCCTGAAGTCACCTGTAAAACTTAGTACACAAATAAGTGGAGGGGAGGACACCTTGCTATTGCTGACACTCACAGGAGAAGCGAGATGCCAGGTGACAGAGCTGCATTGGAACAACAGTAGTAAACACCAGTTCAGGCTCCCTCTGGCCTGATGAAAAGCCAGGCATGCTTTCTCCAGCACTGTCCAAAAGCAGAACTTCTCCAGATATCCTCCCCTCCCGTGCATATCCTAATCTAGAGAGCTCAACACAAAATCAAAAAAGCTGAACTGATGTATTTACTGGCCGTAAATATTTCACAGTACTGCAGGGCTTATGAAAGCCAAGCCTAAGTAACTCAAGCCCCATATCATAAAGCTTACTAAATTTCTGGCCTCTAATATTTTTTGTGGTTATCTTTCAAGGAGAAACATCCTGGAACTTTCACTTTGTTTTGCTTCTGTTAGATAAAACATCACAGCAAGGTACTCAGCACAGAACTCAACACACACACATGAAAAAGTACACTTATAAAGAAATTATTGCAGAGCCTCTAAAATGATAGCATCCAACATACCCATTAAGTAAGTGTCAGAAGGGCTACAAGCTAATAAAAGCTCTTTTTGTCTTTAGAGATCTCTTTACTTCATATAAAATGTATTATAGATGGACGGGTGTTTCATCTGCCTATCAACTAATCACATTATAAAGCTATTAACAAATACAACAAAATACAAATAGCTGTTCATGTCAATGTGCAGTATCGTGCAACTACAATGCACATTAGTTTTTAATAATATATAGATGAAAAGCTGCACCTTGTAATAAAAGGCATGCAATGCATAGATTATTTTAAAACAGTAAGGTCCCTGCTTCCTTTGTAGAGGACATCTCAACAACTTCAGATTCTAGAAATTCAGCATACAGGACATAATCATGATAAAACATTTTTGCTTCATTCAAGACTTTCTAATGAGTTATTAATGAAAATTTAATATATAAAGCTGTATCAATTCAATTTCTGCATTATATTATTTTTTTCAAATGTTATCAAGATCTTAGATAAACAAAACCACAATAAAATATGCCATTGGAAAGCATTAACACTATAATTAGCATAATAAGCATAATTCAAATAGATAATAATTTGTACCTGTAATGCCTTCGGGCAACAAGTCCTGACACCACTCTTCCTTCCCTCTCACCAACGCCACAGTTGCCCAGGAAGTTATTGCTATCCATTATAGCAAGTTCATGAAGAAACAATTCAATGGTGCTTTCATCCCATCCATCTTCAGGACATTTCCCCTTAATAATAATAAAAATACCAGAGTTGGAAATGAAAAATCAACAAAACTTTATACAACTATTTGATTATTGTTACCTTTCTTTCTCATGCTAAGCAGCAGTTTGTATTTTCATTATTCTCTTTTATACTATCTAATGTTATAAGCCTGTATTTAGAGAAAAGTTAAATAGTGATTTTTCCATGTATTAAATACAATTACATTAGCACATCCCAACATTGAAAGGATCAGGATATTTTTTACCTTCAAGTGTTCTCTATGGTACACACAAAACCACTGCAGGGCACACATGTTAATTACTCCCTAAATGACTACAGATTATTTGATGTATTCCCTAGACATGATGTACAACTACAAGAACTCAACAGCGAAAACTGCACAAAAGGGAAGATATTCAGATATTAGAGAACCAAAAACATGAGCAGAAGGGAAATACAATTTTAATGTAACACGTCTTCCTATCTACACATTTCCCTTTCTAGTTATTTTATAATAGGGAAGGAAACGACTTCCAAAATATGTCAAAACCTGCAACCAGAAACGTGTTCATTCTTGTGCTCTGTACTGAATTAACAACTGCACCCATTTTTGCAAATTGCAGATTCTCAGAGGACAAGGGACCCATAAAACCATGAAGACTTTTTATAGGTCCAGAGGCTTTTTCACATGCCTCAGTAGCAAAACAGCCCATTCAGTAAATAGAATTAGTTTCTGAAGTGTGGTATCAAAGTTGGAAACAGTAGATGACATGACTAAGGACGCTCAAGAACTGACACATTTGCTCATTCATTGACAGTGAGTTTTACACGCCGAAGGCAATGAAATACATTGTTTTGGCACCTTACAACTTTTTAACCCATGTAACAATGTGCTAATATCTCACTGCTTTTAAACATTTATTTAACTGCTCGCTGGGCCTTTCTCGGCAAATGCGCAACCCAGGGCAGCAATTTTCTTTTCCTCCCAAACGCGGCCTTTCGCTCTGGGGCTCCGTCAGGGCCCTGCCATCACGGCAGCGGCTCTCCCGGGCCGCCGGCCGGACACCGCGGTGGCGCCGTGCCAGGGGGCAGAGTCCGTGAGCGCCGGCCGGCCTGCGCTGCGCGCTCACGGGGCTGCGCGGGGCCGCCGCGGCCCTGCCCTGCCCGGCCCGGCCCGGGGGGACGCTTCCCCGCCGAACGCGGCTGCTCGGAGGGCCGGCGGGCGCCTCGGGGCCGCTCTGCCCGCTCCAACCCCGGTGTGCGGAGGGCGGGGGGGAGGGCAGCTCTACCCCAGTGCGGACGGTGGTGCGCGGAGACCGGGCTGCTCGGGGCGGCTGTGATCGGCGCCCGGTGCCGGTGCCGGCAGGCGGCGGCCCCATTACCTGCTCCAGCAGCGCCCGCAGGCGCAGCTCGTGCGCGCGGCGGCCCTGCGCCCCCTGGCGCACATAGGCCGCCGTCACCAGCCGCTCGCTGCAGCCCTGGTTCTCCGCGTTCATGGCCGCGGCGCTCCCGGCACCGCCGCCGCTCCCCTCCCGCGCCGAGCGGGCCTGTGCCAGCCGGGAACTTCCCGCCGGGAAGGGGCGGGCGGAGGCGGGGAGGCACACGCAGCGCCGCGGAGCTCCAGGGCCCCGCCCCGCCGCCAGGGCCGCGCAGCGGGCAGCATTCTGCGGGACCGCCCCTCCCGGCCCCTCCCGGCCCTTCCCGGCCCCTCCCGGCCGCTGGGCGGGGCTGCACCGCCCCCGGTGCAGGTGTGGGACCGCGGGGAAGAGGGTCCCAGCTTGGGGTTTGTCAGAGGCGGCGTGCCGCTGTGAGAGGCAGCTCGCCAGAACCCAGACCGCTGGGCTGGGAAGAGCCTGTTCGTGGGCTGGCTTTCCCTGCTCCGCAGAGTTTAACATTAAGCCGTTGAGAACAGAACCTCCCCGGGGTTCCCGCCGGGGCGAGGGTGTTCTTTACTCCTCGGGGGGGTGTCTGTGGGCACCTGGGTGCTTCTGGGACCATCCTCAGGGAATAGCAGCAGTCTGCTGGGGCTGTGGGCGTAGCCCGAAACTACATCACAGAGACAAAGACATGTTACCCAGAGATACTTATTTATTTATTTATTTACTGGTTTATTTGTACGATTTGGGAAAAAAAACAAAAACAAAAACAAAACCAAAAAAAAAAACAAAAAAAAAAAACAAAAAAAAGGCCCAAAAAACAAAAAACAAAACAAAACAAAAAAACCCCCAAACAATTACACCAGCCGGAGATCTGGGCTAGGCTTTGCACCTTTAAACTAGGAACTGCCCGGAAAGCCTCAGCAGGTGGGAGCTTCCCTGGAGCACGGGCACCCTGCCGCCGTCGCTGTCCTTTGTCCCCAGGCGGCCATGGGACCGGCAGGTTCCCGTTTGCCTCCTTGAAATAACTAGTAGGGAATGTAAAAAATTTGAAGAGGCGCGTTAAGTACGCGGTGTGTTTGTTCAAATGTTTAATTATAACCAGCCTGTACCTGGTCAAATGAATCTGTTTATGAAATCTTATCTGATTCTTCTGTTTTACAGTTTTAAGCTCAGACGGCTAATTGGCGTGTGAAGTGTACGTGGCGACCGTCCCGTTTCTGTAAGTGTAGTTAGCCTGATTAGGATCTTTTGGGCGTTTTGACAGAATAATCCTACACACCTGTTGGAATTGTTGGCTCATACTATAATTAACACAGTTTCTTAGCCCTTTGAGGCAGAAGAGTTAAACTCTCCCCCTCCGCGGTCCCCGCAGTTGCTCAATGTGTCGTGTTGCTGCTGCTTTCTGACCGCGGAGCAGCTGCTCCTCCTGCTCTGTATCACGAGAGGGCGCTCACCGAATGCGATAAGCGCGCGATTGTGCCTGTATTCCCCTTCTTCCCTTCTGTTCCTTGCACTGTTTCGACACAGTGCTCAAACACATAGAAGCAAATGACAAAGTCTGCTCTCTTGGTTAGAAGGAAAGGGACAAAAGCTTTGGCATGAGAAAAATGACCTAGTTTATTTACGTGATGTAATTCTTAGTAATTTTAATCCAGGTGGCTAATTGAAGAGTATTAGCTATTTGGAATTAAAATTAATGGTTTGTTAATTACTGTGACGGTAGTGTGTATTTTTTTTTTTAATTATGAGCTCTCATGGTGTTTGAACTCTGCACTACTGAAGAGTGGGACAATGTAAAGGCTTTGTTAGATCAAGACCTGTGAGCAAGTTACAGAATTCTTACTGAAACAGAAGATAAAAACTACCATTTCACTGCATTTAGAAATACAGTAATATGTGCAGATGGAAGTATAAACCAGAAAAAATAAGGGTTTGTACTATTTTTTGCTGTGAGGCTGGTGAGACACTGGAACAGAGTGCCCACAGAAGTTGTGAATGCCCCTTCTTTGCAAGTGTCTAAGGCCAGGTTCAATGGAGGTCTGAGCAGCTGGTTTAGTAGAACGTATCTTTGTCCACAGCAGGGGAGTTGGAAATAGATGATCTTTAAGGTCCCTTCCAACCCAGGCCTTTCTATGAAATAACTAATGAGTTATTTCTTGTCTATTTTTTCAGGAGAATGAACTCTCAATCTTTTTAGAAGCTCGTGAAACGAGTGTGCAGTCGAACATTATTGAAACAGCCACTTGTAGCTAAAGGGAGGTGCTGTATTACTTAACAGTCTGCTGAGAAAAATGTCAGACTTCTTCCTTTTAGTTTGATCTTTTTGTTTGCTTCGCACAGAAATTAAAGTCTATATAATTTTCCGTACAGAAAATTACATCCAGTTGCTGTAGCCTTTATATATGTGTTTACTAGGCATCAAATGGCTATTCATCTGGAGTCACAGTTGACTGAGTTCACTTTTAATAGAAAGGAATAGGAACAGAAATGCAAGTGTGAACAGATGTTATCAAATATTACAGATATTAGTAGTTACATAAGTAAATGACACTCGGCTTAATTCCAAAGTCCACTGGCTGACGGGCAATCCTAGACAAAACAAACACAAGTCCAGCATTTCAGTAAGGTTATATTTTGTCAGCAACCAAGAAAAGTGACTTTTTTCCTGTAATCCAGATTATGCACGTTAAATTCTTATACCATGGTCTTAATTATGAGAATAATGAATAATAGATATATACAATTACTGTTTTTAGCTCAGAATTGATTTGCTCCCAGTATAACCCACAATCCCAGTTCTATGCAAATATTTAATGCAAGTATCTTTCTCTCATATTTCACCAAAACTTGAGCAAAACCCCTCTTCTACAGACAGGATTGGAAGAACATCCAGGCTGAAATCTGACGCAGTATGTTGGGGTTGTAATTGTATTCTCTTTCTTTCAATTAATAACGCGTAGATAGGGAGGGACGTGGAAATAATGGCTACGTGTTTATACTGTTTTCTCTTATACTGTTTTTAGGCTTCGTTTTGGAAGTTACCGTGATGCTATAGAACAATGTGTAAAGTTTGGGGAGGGAGAGCATCTGACTATGGCAAGTGGTGGCGAGGAGGCAAGCCTGTTCCAGGTGTAGAACTAAGGCGAGTTTCAGGGATGTTTTTATTAAACATCGAGCGCTGGAAGCTGCCGTCCGAGCTCCTGAGCGGTCGCTGGCCCGGAGCAGGCTCGGCAGCTGCAGGCAGCCGCCCCGGTGCGGTGCGCTGGCGCAGCCGCGGCCCCTTTAACGCAGGTGGCGGGGCGGGCGCGGGGCCGCGCGCAGGCGCGGGGCGGTGGAGCCGGAGCCGGAGCGGCGGGAGCGCCCCGAGCCCGCCCGGCCGCGCCGCCGCCTCCTCCCGCCGCGCTCGGCCCCGGCCCCGGCCGCCCATGGCGGAGCCGGGCGCGGAGGAGCCCGACGAGCGGCTGCTGCTCCTCACGGAGTCGCCGCCGTCTCCTCCTGAGGCAGAGCTGCCCCGGCGGGGGCCGCAGAGTGCGAGAGCCGCCCCCGGCGGGGCCGTGCGGCAGTGTGGGGAGCCGGGGCTCGAGGAGGTGGAGGACTCGGAGGACTCGGGGCCCGAGGGGGATGGAGAGGACGAGCCTCTCCTGCGGGCGTCGGGTGGCGGCCGCGGGCGGCGAGCGGGCGCCGCCTGGGACAGGGAGCGCCGCGCCGCCGCAGGTACGGGACGCGCGGGGAGCGGCCGGGGCCGGCAGTGCTGCGGAGGGCGGCCCGCGGGGCTGGGGGCAGAGGCAGCCCCTGTCTTGCTCTGTCCTTCCAGGGAGGCCATAAAAATACCTGTCGGGAGTGAAGTGCGCTCGATGTGCCGTGTCCGATGGCACAGCATCGGTGAGGGGCACAGGTGTGTTGACCCCTCTCGGCGTATGAGCTCGCTAAGTGTTGAAGGGAAGATGCTGCAAACGGATAGCAATTCTACTGCTTTGTCCCTGTGTGCCGGGCTGCACGAACTCGTTTGCATCTTCATGAGTGTCTCCGCTGTCACTTCTCCCCGCTCTCTGTCTACTGCTGTGTTGGGCCTTGCTTTGTTGGTTTCTGTCGTGCTGTTCGAAACTTGTAGCTTTGCGTGTTTTAAAGACTGTTTTGTGGTGGGACTGCCTGCTGCTTCCTGAGCACTTGGAGAAGCGTCAGATTTTCAGTTTGATTTGCCTATCCCACTAACTACTTTTTTGTGACTCCCATCGTTTCATTCTCATCGTTTGAGAAAAAAAATCAGTCTATGTTTGTTCTTTGTTTTAATCATATGCTCACTGTGTACCATCACATGCTTTGAGAGTTTTAGATGTGGGCTCTACTGTTGTATCCTTGGTTTTCATAAAAATTTTATCTTCTTTTTATATTTTCAAGCTAGTTCTTGAAGGGAGAAATACAATGTGGAAGTCCAGAAATGCAAGAACTTAGTTATTAATTTAAAAAGAGACATAAGCATGCCCATTATTTAATTCCTAATATACTTGCAAAATGGTAAATTATGTTATGTTTTTTGCTTACTTTTTGTTGGGCTTTCAAGCTTTCTGATTCTGTGCAAGTTTCTATATAAGTATTCATCTAGGATGGGTTTGCTGACAGAAATATGTGGAGTTCTATTACTTTGTTTTTGTTTTGTAATTAAACTGTAGGATTTCTTGCCAGAGAGTGGCAACACTGTTTCTTTTGCAACAACAGAGTGCTTGGAAAAAAATCCAAACACCCCCGCCTCCCTCCCTCAAATCAAGTTTAACAAAATAAGTTGTGTTAATAATTCTATTTTAGTAACTAGAGAGAACTTTTACTTGTTTGGCCATAAAGACAGAAAAATCTCATCTTTTAAGCACTAGTCTGAAGTGTAGTCCATACGTGTAATGTAAACATGCCATTAAAGTGTCAGATTTTTCCTGTCTTTTTCCTACAAGACTTAAGATCTTAAGACTTAAGGAGATAGTGCTTCTTGCAAAATGTTTCTAGAAACTTTAAAAAAGAAGTTGTTGCTTCAGAGTGGAGGCTAGGGCCACGAGTCTTGCACCACTGAAGCAATTAGGATGGTGAATGTAGCGTACTCCTTGGAATCTGCTCCAAAAGCATGTAAGAAAAATCTCAGAACTGATAGTGATTTAACTTGATTAAAATCTCATCCTTTGTTTCCTTGTCCTTACCTTTCCTGTATGTGTAACCCTTGAAGGTGCAGGGTTCTTTCACGTGTCAGGTGGAACCGAATGCACCAGATGTTATTTGTGTATGCTATTGCACCACAGAGTGCTTCCTTAATGGAGTTATGGTCAGAATAGGAGACTGAATAGGAGAAGATGGACTTGGTCAAAGGGGCTACCTTTAATCATATTAATATTTAAAAAGTATAAATCTAGCTAAGTGCTGAAGGAGTTAATACATGTCACTCTTCCAAAGTGTATCAGTTTAGCTTAGCTCATGTCATGCTGACTTGATGGAAGAACAGGTTGAGGTGCATACATGGGTGATAGTATTTGTATCTTCTTTGGCAAGTCTTCATCATTCCAGTATAGCAGCTTCACAAACTTGGGCCTTACCCAAATTAATGTGAAGAAAGTTCTCAAGCTTGGTAGTTTGACTGTGTATGTGTGGGCCCTGTCTCCTTAGTGGGAGTTTAATGAGAAGAGTAATTTTCAAGAGTAATTGCTAGAGAAACCTTAATTAGTTATAATTGTAAGTTTAGAGACTGTGCTGGGAATAAGTTATGACATAACATGCTTTCTCAGTGGAAGACTTGATTAAAATAAATTTTTAAAAAGAAACTAACACAAAAACCCCCAAACCCTGCCACATTCAGCAAATACTATATTCAATTAATAAGGCTTATTTTCCTAGGGAGAGGGTTGATAAACTCCTTAAAACTGCTAGTTTCCTTGTCAGCCTAATTGTTTTTGTACAGCCACATCACTGTTGTGACATGCTTCCTAGCAGCACAGTAGCAATACTGAGCAAATAATGAGTTTCAAAAATTATTTCTGTCTTCTTCTTTCAGCATGCAGTGTAATGATTTTTTTTGTTTTAATTTTTTTAGAAGTTGTCTTTTATGTTAGAAAAGACATGGTTGAAGAATTTCCTCAAACAATGAGACTACTTAATGGTTCTAGATTCTAGAATAAAGGCACAGAAATTAAAAACTGACCTCTCAGTCTTCCACACAGTCGACTGCAATCCATGTGATACAAAGTTCATCTGTAGGTTTTCTTAATCTGGAAGATAATGGTGCAGAATGACTTAGTGTGGATATTGCACTTCATCTGGTAACAGTATAATGCACAACCCTGATTTTGCTTTCACTGACAAAAATATGTGGTTCTTGGAGCTCAGCTGTGTGATGTAATGTAGGTGTGTGGAGATAGTTGAAGCTTGACTGTAAAATAAGAACCACTGATTCAAAGTGATTTTTTCCTGTGAAAATAAGTTTATTGTGGGTGTTTTGGTTTATTTCCCTAGCTCATATAAGTACTTTGTGACAGGAAAACCTTTGAACTTCTTCCCTCCTTCTTGTTGTCCTATTCTAAAGTCTTAAAATGTAGTTTATCACAGCACTATTGGCCAAATAGTTATAAGAGATTCTGATCCAATGGGCTGTGGCAGTTGATTCTTAAGAATGATCTGCTATTAGCTTTAATGTTTCTCTTCCTTGTTACCAACTTATACTAAGATTTTTCATATTTTTTAATACTTTTTGACTGTTCTTGTTTGGAGTCCATGTTACTATTTTAAATGGTACTTGCAAAGAAGTGCTAATGTTCTAAAAAGCTTCAAAAACTGTCCTGAGCTACAAAAAAAAAAAAAAAAAAAAAAAAAAAAAAAAAAAAAAAAAAAGTGTTCATTTTTATTTATTTATTTATTTTATTTTTACTTGACTCTACACAAACTGTTAAGGAGTATATTTTTTAATGGTTTCTGTGTAGGTTGTCATTCCAGAAGGATGTATATTAAATTTCTTCAATTTCTGAAAAGGGAACAAAGCAACTTTATCTGTAAACATTTAATTTAGAATAATGTAGCTGTCTGTTAATGCAGAAATGAGCCCTAATGCACAGGCCTATTAGAATGCACTTGGTGAACATGTGGAACAATCCTAGCCTTAAAAGAAAGTATAATAATTGACAGTATCAAAACTTGTGAAGAAATATTTAAAATTGAAAGGTCAGTAGTATTCTGGCATCTTCCTTTCTATTTGTCTTTCTAAACGTTTGCTCAGAGTCCTGGAGTTTGCACAGATGTCTGCACAGACCACATTTTCTGGTCAGTGGGTAAAGAAATGCTACAAGTCACTCACTTCCAGTGCTTTAAGGCTGGAATGGTTCTGGCGTGCAGCACGTCACTGCTGTGTTGGTGACACTTGTGAGTGCTACATGTAGCAGATTATTCAGTGGAGTCACTTCCTTGCATTTTAGTAGAATAATGTTAGTAGAAACATGCTAGCCAAGCCCTTAAATGAATGGCACAATACTGTTGTAATGGACAGGACACAAAGATAATATGTAGAATCTTTCATGCTTTTTTACAGTTGTGACTTTGAATTTTTTTTTCCTTAGATTTGTTTCGTAAATAAATATTCAAAAGAGAAATCCTTGAAAATTGTAAACACTTAGCAGTGGCAGTCAAATTTGTTTTTGCAAATTTGACTGATTTACTTGAAATGAGAAGTTGATTAGACATGGATAAATCAGTGGAAAAACTTACACTGATTAAATGGACTAGACTTTTCAGCCTGCGGTTGGATGGGTGTCAGCAGGGAAGGCTGTTGGCTTTTCAGTGTGTTTGCTCATGTTTAATTTGTAGAACAAGTTGCATTTAAGACTGGTTGTTTTCTTATTTTTCAGGGCATACAGGACATACTGCAGATATGAATATATTTTTAGATGATCCAGAATTTGCAGAACTTATTCTGAGAACAGAACAAGCTATAGAGTGTGGAGTTTTTCCAGAAAGAATCTCTCAAGGATCCAGTGGGAGTTACTTTGCTAAGGATCCAAAAGGGGTGAGCATGTTATTGTAAAGTCAGACACACCATCAGCAGCAAGTTGAAAATGAAAATACAAAAATTCTATCTATATGCAAATTAATTTAAATGAGTTATGTAATAATTTATTGTATGCCAAATTTTATTTTGGAAAAATCAATGCAAGTAGTACTTAGATTTCTAACTGTGTCTTGCTGCATATGCTAAGGCAAAATAACTGTTATTTCTGCTGCAGTTTTATCACGTTTTTGATGATCTGCTCCAAAGAAATTTGGAAAGAATAAAAGGGCCTCTAACATCTGAAAACAATTCAGAAATTCCCTTGTGCAGAATCTTGTTCTCTGTGTGTTTTAGTTGATTTTTTTCCCAACTGAGCTCCTGATTTCAGCATGGTTTAAGTTTCTTTAGCTAAGCTTCCTGTATTTTTCTCTCTTCTTAGATAGCCTTTTATTTAGGTCATGTCTCCTTTCTCATGTATGATTGATAGATGGGTGAGAAGACTGATATCATTAAATCTGCCTTTTAACTTGGACTTGTCTGCTGAATTTTAGCTGGAAGATTTGATTTCTCCTTTGCATGATTTGGTTTTCCCTCTTGTAGTTGATAAATGTACCTTGAATAGTGATCATCAGTGAGGTGTCCTAAGGTTGCTTTGAGACAGAGAAATCATAGTTACTTGAATCTTTCTCTTGAAAAGTAACATGTACTTAACATTATTTAGTAAGTGGAAATGATGTCTCAGACATACTTTCACATTGTTTTCTTTAAACTAGAAATACTTTGCTATGACCTATTTCACAAAATAAGACCTCCAACTGCTCAACTTTTATTAATTTTATTAATTTGTCACGTCTGATTTTATTTTAAGCTCAATCAGCAGTTTTTAGCTCTTAGATAGATGTAGATGTTCATTAATCCTGAAGATCCCAGTTATGCAGGAAATGGAAGTTGGAACACTTGGAATGCTTAGGTTTTCAGAGCATGTTCAAGATTTTTGGCATTCCCGTAACAGTAATTTCCCTTTCATTTAGGAAGTAATATTTTTGGTCATTAGAAAATATATTCCTGTTTTGCCAGTTAATTTTCATAGTTGTTTAGTTTCTTTTAATGGCAATTTTCTGATGACAGTTTTTACACTTTATTGAATAAGTGATTTTTTTTTTAGAGTAGTTACCTGACTTTAATATAAATAAATGTGTCAATTTACAATTTTATTTTTATGGGAAGTGGCAGAACCACACTTTCAAAATCTTCTGAAAACAGCAGTTCAAATGCTTGTGTTCCAGGAACATTTGTTAGTAATGATCCCCTTCATTCTGTGGAGAAAATAAAAAAGAGGGTCTCTCTTTTTGAAACCTGAAGGAAAAAAAAACCTTTCTGTAATGGCTTTGTGGGATTCTTGCTATCACATGCAATGCTGTAAATATAAAAACTTCTTCAGAGTTCCAGCTTCAGGTCACTCTCTTTTTTAGTAGCTTAGATCTTTGTAGATTTTCTGGTTGTGTGCTTATATACAGGTATTCAAACTTTCTGCTCTTTTTAAAGTAGTATTTTAAAGTAGGTTTATATCCTATTTAATATAAAATAGGAAAAAATAAAAACAGTCAAATACTGGTTTGAATCAACAGGTTGTCAAACTTTCTATGCATGATGTATCTAAAGAATATTCTAGAGTGTCATGCTAAAAATGCTTTACAACTAATTAGGTTTTTTGAGTTTTTTAATACTCTGCAATCAAGATTTTTTTATTCTTAGAAAGTTAGTAGAGAAGTCACTAGGGAAAAGAAATCATATCATATGTGCAAATCTGTTTTGTCTGAGGCTTATCTAGATTGATTTTGCTGGTTTTTGGTCACTAGCAAATGCCTGAGCTCCTCACTGAGCCCTGGTGATAGTGAGAGAGTATTTATGTATCATTTTAGTATAAACACAACCATAGTATTTTGGATGGGCCGTATTATTTCTCATTTCTTATGTGGTGATTTTCTTACTGGCTTTACTTTTCTTTTACTGTGTTGTTTTTGTTCCTAGTTAAGTTTCTAGTACTGACTTGCCCTCCTCCCTTATGCAGGTCATTGATTTGAATGTAAGTATTTAGGAGAAATAAAGATTGAGAAAAGAAGACTGTTTATTTTATATGGTTCAGAAAAAAATATTGCAAAATATGAAAGTATTTGGGATATGGGACTGTGAGAATAACGATACTGAGTGCTTATCAGACTTCAAATTTTGCTTTCATTCTTTGCTTTTGTTCTAGAGCTTATCTATGTTTGCTATCCATATTTTAGGTCTGATAAAACTTTATTTTGCCAATAGTGCAGCTTTCATGTGTAGAATGAATTTCAGATCCTGTTTGAGTATTGCATCATTCCACTTCAGACCGGTTCTGTCACTTGCTTTCTCCTATTCCTATTGAGTAATCTCCTCTTTCTTATGCTGGGAAGGAGCTCATTAAAGATGTGCTAAGCCTTTTTACTGGTCATCTTCTGAAGTGTTTGCCCAAAATGAATACCAACTTACAGATAAAGTAAGTTGTTTCCATTAGGTCACTTTATGTGCTGATTTGGTTCTATCAGAAAGATAAACTTCAAATTGCGCAATTAAAATTAGCTTTTTGCATTTATTGGCAGAAGTTATATATTTGCATATTGAAATGGAGTTCAGTACTTAAGCAGAACTATTACAGATAGTTTGAATATTTCTGCATTTGTTCATTGCAATAAATAAAAGACATTGTGTGTGTTACAAATTGTTCTGCAATATGTTCCTGACAGTTTCAACTAATTGCTAGCGTTAATGGAGTCAGTCCATAAATTTGACTGGCAAAATTAAGACTGGCCTCGGTGACTTGTTCTATAGATTGAACTTTTTGGTTCTACTCTGGTCCACAACAGTAGTGGCTCTGCAAAGTTTAGCAAGGTTCTAAAAACCTTGAAAACCATATCTAGATTTGACTGTATAGCACAGTACAGTCCAGGCTGGTAATAGAATGAGCTAAGCTCCTATTTTAAATGGGCAATTACTAGGAAGTATTAGCCAGAGAGTGATTCAGAGGAGATAATTAAAGGTTTGGCATGTACTTCTAAATACACCACAACAATTCCAAGAAGTGCAAAGCTGCTAGCTTTAAGTGCATACATGTGATTCAACAGGAAAAAATTAAACAACTTTTTAACAAATCTAAACCTAACCTTAGGATTTTGACTAAAGTAGTATACCAAATGCTGTGATTTAAACATAAAAAAATAATAAATAGTAAAGTATTCAAAAACATGCTGGCCTCTCAGATTGCATAGAATATCTATTGCATTTGTGTAGATCTAAGTTAAATTTTGTCTGTGCAGTTATGTTCGAGGTTTAGAATGCAACCTCAGAATCACAGGTAACAGCATACCAAACCCAAGAGAGTTCTTGTCAATTTGTTTCCTGACTCTGTTGAAAGGACACTAATTTTATAGTACAAATGCAAATAATGGTATTTTGTAACTTGGTGTTCCTTGTAGTTCATGGGAATTAATCAAAATAGATAGATGAGGCAGACGATACTACTAATGCCTGGTGTCTTGTGTATCTGTTTACAAACTGAATGAATTAAGTTTCCTATAGTTACTTTGTCTTGGGCAATCTTGGACAAAGCAAGATTGTCTTGGAAAAATTGGTTGAAAAATCTCTAGAAGCTAAACCAGCTGAATCAGCAGTTACTGAAGAATAGTGCTAGTTTCTGACTGCCAGCAAGCATGTTCATGACCTGAGTGTGAATCAGCTTTGAGTGTTGGTGCAAGAGCAAGCAGTGTTTAGCTTATTGAGATAGTCACCTTTTTCATGAGGATTTAGTAAAGTACTAATATGTGAAAACACTTCTTAAACAGCTGTCCTTAAGTATTTATCAGAAAGAATTTGATTTAGTTTCCATTGTCCAGTGAGAAGGGATGAAGATGCAGCATTTCTATAGGCATTCCACTTGAGCTACAGCAGAGTCATGTGAACTTTATGCATTAGGCCAAAGTTTATCACAGACAATTGAAAAGTTATATATTTTAATGTGGTGATAACCCTGTGGTTTAAGCTTAACAAATATAGAACCCTATGTAGAAGACACTTTGAGAAATTGCCAATTTCATGCTTGTGCTGTTGAGCAGCACTGTTTTAACATGATTCTTGAGGAATGTCTAACTAACCTGATATTAATTGCACCCTGTTTCGGAGACTGCAGAACCTGGCTGTCTGTTCCAGTCTCAAGTTGCACTTAAGTTTCTAAAGGATTTCTTTTTTGTAGCTTATCTGCAGGGTTTTAAGCCTGTCATTTTTGGGCTGGTTAACAGTAAATGTTTTGTTCCTTTTTTTTTTTCTATAGCAACCTATTCTCAGTTTTCTCTTAGCTGAAGCATTCACTGTTCCTACTGTCTTTCATTATTCACATATTTTGTGCTTATTCTCATTTCTTTCAGCTTTGGCCAGATTTTGTTAGCAGATTTGAAGGACAATGTCCAAAACTGAACACAGGGCTCTGAGTAATTTTAAGATTTACTATGTGTCTCTAATGTAAATGATGGCTGATGGTCATTTGGATCCATTCTAACTTAGGGTAATAAGAAAAATAGATTTAAAAGAAAATAAATCAGTTGATTTTTAGTGTTCTATATGTTTGCCACTTTCCTACAGCCATTACGTCTCTGAAATAGCTGATCAGTGACTTGTTGGTTGGCTGAAAATTGTTTTTAAACCTACTTTTAAAACCCCCTTTCTAAGATAAATATATATTATATAAAGATGCAGTGGGTTTGAATTTTGACAAAATGTTTTGAAAATGTAAATATTGGATTTTCTCTTATGAAGAGCTTATTTTGAATTTGTACCAATCCTAAAGAAGCGCTTCATGATAAATACATTTGGAATTCAATTTTGTTTGTTTTTTGATTTCATCATCTAAAAACAGCAACTGTAAAACATACTGGATAGGCTATAACCAGTATTTTAAAATAACTAATTTTTAAACTAATTTTAATATTTAGCAACTCAAAGTGCTCATATTTTAATTTTATATTATTTACCTTAGAAAATTATTGGAGTGTTCAAGCCAAAATCTGAAGAGCCTTATGGACATCTAAATCCAAAATGGACCAAATATTTTCACAAAATTTGTTGTCCCTGCTGCTTTGGCAGAGGCTGCCTTGTTCCAAATCAGGGATATCTCTCTGAAGCTGGTGCCTATCTTGTGGATGAGAAACTGGGGCTTGGAGTTGTACCTAAAACCAAGGTAAAAGTTAAAACACATAAATTACTGAATTAAAAAAAAAAAAAAAAAAGGGCAACGTGTTTGTCAGTCTCTGAACTGTGGTTGTGTAGATAGCCTTATATATCATGTGTTATTTATAAGTCATTTATGAACTATTGCAAGTACAAAGGCATAGTGCTTTGATGTAGAAAAAGTGACTGTGATTTTGATTTAATGGGTGTTTTTGAGATCTGAATTGACTCTCTTCTTTGGAACCACTTTATAGCATTTTCTGATGCCTTTTGTGCCTCATGTTTTGATGAGATGCATATTGCAAAAATCAGCATATAAAATTCCCATTTTTGTTTGGGATATGTAAACTAGAGAATATTCATCTTTTCACATAAAATTTATCTGTTGAAAATGCCTGATGCTTGCTTCTTATTTTTAAATTTTTTTCTAATAACTGAGCATAACATTAACTGTAAATTTACAGTTGAAATAATGAGGAATTCTGAGCTGTGTTTAACTTTCATATTTTAAGGTTGTCTGGCTGGTCAGCGAGACCTTTAATTACAGTGCAATAGATCGTGCAAAGTCAAGAGGAAAAAAATATGCTTTAGAGAAAGTGCCAAAAGTTGCTAAAAAATTTAATCGAATTGGACTACCTCCTAAGGTAAGAGCAAAAAGAAGTAATTTCTGCACTTCCTGATTCTTACGTAAACCTTTTTTTTTTCTTTAAAAAAAGGGTGTTTGTAAGTAACTTCAACAATAGAAGACTTGCTGCTTGTTGAAAACTGTCTGAAATATGATACAACTGTTTCCATGCAACATGTATCCACTCTTACATCATTCCTTCTTTTGAGCTGTTTTAATAAACCTTTCACTTTTTGTTTAACTTAACATTCCAGTTTTCTTCTGGAGTAGTAGCATATTAATTTTTGTATATCTCACTTCTGCTCTGTTTATTGATTGCTTACTACCTGTCCTTTCAGTTTCATGTTTTAATCTTGTCAGTCTGTTTTTTCACTGCAGTTTACCTAATTTTAAATATTTTTTTGTGATTTTTTTTCTTTCTATTGCTTTTTTTCTTTTGGGTACCCTGCTGTTGTTTTCTTCCTGCCTGCCTTTTGTCTTACATGCAGACTACACGGACTAAAATCCTCACATCTTTCTTGCCTAATGAGCCTTACTGTATCCCCAGATTATCACTACAGTGTTCTAATCCTAAGGTTTTAGAGCACAGGTTACGTACAGTCTGGGTAATCCACTTGTGTCAGTTCCCAGCAGTTTAGATCCATGTGACATGGGTTGTGCAAGCTCGTATGAGCATGGTTATTCCACATGCTGTGTGTTGATCTGCCTGCAGTTTAGTTCTCAAATAGAAGTTCTTGAATTTCAATCTTGAGCACCTTTCACATACGTATGGAGCCTGTGCCAACTCTCATGTTCTTCCTTGGACTCTTTTGGGAAATGTATTTCAGTCATTTTTTGCAAAAAGCATCTGTCTTGAAGAAAATGGTTAATGCTGCTTTTCTCATCAGTCAGGTTTTAAGGTCTTTCAGAGAGGAAGATTTTTCTCTTGTAATTTTTAGTGAGTGTTCTGAACTATTGAAACAAGTGTTTCCAATGAAAAAGAGAACAGATGTTAACTTCTTTCTCTCTGTTTCATGTATTTCTGGTAATACTAACTGTTCATTTACTTAGCTGCCTGGCTATATTTTATTGCTGGTAAACTCACTGAGTGTTTAAACAAGTATTTTAAAAAACCATCAGAACCCCCAGAAACCCACCCTTATATGAACTGACTCTTATCTTTTTCAAGAATATAGGAATGAAAGAGAAATTTATTACTTCATTTAAATTTTTTAGTGTCCTATTTCTTGTGCTCTGAACTTTGAAAGTATATAATGATTTTTTTCTGTTAATGTTAAGATTACTTCTGTGACCTACCCATGTGCATTTTCCAAATGCAATTTCTTAATATTTCAGGTTGGCTCCTTCCAGCTGTTTGTTGAAGGCTATAAGGAAGCTGACTACTGGCTCAGGAAGTTTGAAGCTGATCCTTTACCAGAGAACACAAGGAAAGAATTTCAGTCGCAGTTTGAAAGATTGGTTATCTTGGATTATGTCATCAGAAATACAGGTATTTGTTAGTATCTCTTGGTATCTATTTTTGTGAGGCAGAAAGCAATGCTGCCTGAAAGATGGTGCTTAAGGCTTTTACTGCTTTTCAGGTGCTTTTCTCTCGATTGAAGTCCATAAAGATGCACTCTTGTTTTTATCACTCAGAGGCTGGGATTCTTTTGTTACCTATGTAGGTGAATTACTTCTTGAGGAAACCAAAGGCAGTTTTATGTTTAAAATATTTACTTTGCTATTTTGGCAGAGGTGGGCACCTTTGCTTTTCTTTAGACATACCAGGTCTAACTCATTTTCCTTTTCTCAAATTCTCTTTTTAGAAGTAAAACAGAAGAAAGTTTTATAAGAACATAATACTTGCTAGCTGTTGCCATAATCTGTCAGCTTTATCAAATAAGCCTCATTGTTTCCAAACAGTTAGTGTTTTTTGACATTTTTAAAATCGTGAGGCAAATTCTCAAAATGCAAAACATCATTATGTGGATGACTTTTACCTTCATCAAATATATCTAATCATAATAGAACATGAAAATCTGAAGATGATTAAACTTAAGGGAGCACCTTAAAATGACAAAGTCCTACAAATCCATGCAGTCATCCTCTGTCTGAAAGGCCTTCTCAGAGTGTTTAATCTCTCAGTTTTGTCTAAACAGTGCAGACATTTTCAGTTTCATGCCCTTCTGTTCAATTTTGCTCCTTCTCCATCTTTGTAGAGTCTGTTTTCTCCATGTAGTTCAAAGGTCACATTATCTATAATTTTGGAGGCCTTCTCCATTTCCTCATCAGCATTAAAACAAGCTTAAAAATTAAGTCGCTGGGGTCTGATAGCGTTTTCCTCAGGAAAAAAGCACACAACAACCAATCTTTCTGTATAAAATGTATGAAGAAAGTTTCTTTTGGCCTTCTTGATATTTTGCTGCATATTCAGCTGGTTGGGGAACCTAAAGAAGTAATACATACCTAGGAACATGTGGTAAATTTGGTCTTTCCACTGAATCTGTTGCCTGTATATTTCAGTAAAACTAAACCATGTGTGATGGGAAAAACCCTTTTTGAGCAGTTTTGCCTAACTCCCTGGGCGAAGACTCAGTTTACAATATTGTATGTCACTCTAGATGATGATTTCTTTATAAAGGACATATTGTGACATGTATTTTCCTGTTTAAAGACAGAGGTAATGACAACTGGTTAGTCAGGTACGAAAAACAAGATGATGGACCTGATCTGTCAGATAAGGTAAGAGAATTGTACTCTGAAAATTATATTCTTTAAATTGTTAAGTTTTGTAACTTGGTCTTACTGGAGATTAAGGGCATATCCTTAATCTTGGTGTATGGTTTCAAGAAATATGATAACTACAAATTATTGTAGGCAAAATGAGTGGAAAAGCTATTTTGATTAGACTAGGTTAGAACAGTGCTAGAAATTTTTATTCTGTATTTTTACTCTACCAGCTTGGGCTATAATAACAGTAACAATGTCCACTGTTGCTCAGGCAGATTTCTTCACCCCTTTGTGCTCTGCTTATCTTATGTTTGGGGAAGGGCTTCTCTTTAATGGTGATAGAGTAAGAAATTATATGTGGTGGGGTTTATTTGGATACTACTTTATATTGTTTAATTTGAATTAACCAGTGAAGCTACAAAGTATGTTATTTAGTGTTTTTAATGTGTTTGGCTGTTTGTGTAAGCACGTAAGTATCACTTACTTTTTGAATATTCCTTCTGTAGGATAGCCAATGGACTATAACTAAAGAATCTATTAAAATTGCTGCAATTGACAATGGTTTAGCATTTCCTTTTAAGCATCCTGATGAGTGGAGGGCGTGTAAGTACGCATTCTTCAATCATTTTCCTTTTGGGAGTGTAACTTCCAAAGAAGTATTTTTAATTTGTGTTGTTGTAGGAAGGAACTGAGAACTCATCACTATATATTGAATTTTTAAATAATGTACACTTCTTCAGAAAGTTAGCAGCAAATACCATTTTTGCCATGGTTCTTGTTTGGGGATGATTTGGTTCTTGTTCATATTTTTTTACCTTTAAAGAATATTAATACATTGACACTCATAAACATAGTACTGTATATAATGATGGAATTGGAAGAATTTAGGAACATGTTTCTTACACATGTTTTCTTGAAAAACATAGTGGAAAATAACTTGATTGCAAGGATTTGCAAGTTGTCTCTCTATTGGCCAAATTTCTATTTCAAAATGAAGGGTACTGTTGTAGGTGGACAAGTAGACAGGTTGTTTTTTCTTGTTCTCAGCTTTAGCTTACTTTGTAGAAACAATATGTAGCTAGGTAATTTTCTATCTGCTTGAAAATACTATTACTATTTTTACTAACCTATTACTAACCTATTAAAATGAGGTTGTTTTTGACCACATCTCTGACTACTTATTGTTAGGAGGGAAGCACCCAACAGGGCTTGCCACGACTTCTGTGGGCTGTTATCCAGTCAGGTAATTCTGGCAGTTAAGTGTGGGCTAGTTATGCTGTCAAAAGGTTGGTTAAATACTCCACCCAGAGCTCTGTGCAGCCTCTGTCTTGATACTAAATAGATGTGTCCTACATACCTCTTGGCTACAGTCACTTCTGTAGCTGTTCTAAAGACACAGCGATTATTGCTTATTTTATGCCATCTTTACTTCAGCATCAAAAAGAATAAACTTGCATGATCCTTTAGAATTCTTTTGCAGATGGACAGGTGTGTGATAGTTTTGTAAAAATGAACTTGTAGCATAATTTTTACAAATGGCAGTCTCTTACCCCCTAGAGCATGGTTTGGAGAACTAGAGCTGCTTGGTCAGTGAGGATAAGCTTCTGAAAGCCAGGGAGCGCATTTGCAAAAGGCAGGAAGTTGGTCCAGCATGGATGAACAGAGAAATCCTGATTGAAATGGGATACAAAATCTAAGTACATTTAAAAAAAAAAAAAAAAAAAGGCTGTAGACACTTCCCTGAAAAAAATAGAGAATTTTTCCAAAAGTGGAATGGAGTTTGGAATGTCAAAGCTTAGCTGGAATACAGCTGGCAGAGGACACAAAGAGCAACAAGAAAGGGTTGAGTAAATTAGAGATGAGAGTGAGACTGAACGAAAGTACAGCAAAGACATAAAGGCATAAGAAAGAACAAGTTACTCAATGCTGACTTTGCCTCAGTTTTCAATTGTAAGATTTGCTCTCTGTCTCTTGGATCTAAAAGCTCCTAAGTAGAGCCCCTGGGAATGAATCCCCAAAGCAGAAGAGAGGGAGCACTTAAGGAAAGTGGTCATACACGAGTTCACAGGAGTAGATGGGATGCAGGGGATACAGTGGGAGCTGGCTGATGCTGTTTGTAACGCAGTTTTCTAATCACTCATGAAAGATTATAGTAATGTGAGAGGTTGCTTCAGTCTCCCTGAAGACTGTGGAATGAATCCTCCTGGAAGCTGTGTTGAAGCACATGAGGAACGAGAAGGTGATGGAGAAGCCAGCATGGATTTACCAGGGAGAAACTGTGCTTGATAACTGGGCAGCTTTTAATGACGACAGCTTCAGTGGCTGAGGGGAGGGCAGTGAAAACTGATTTTTTTTTTTTTTTTCCTTGACTTTGGTAATGACTTCTACATCCTCTGTCATAGTATTCTTGTAGGAAAATATGAGATACGAACTGAACAGACTCTGAACTATGTGGAAAACTGGCTGGACTCAAAGGGCTCTGGGCAATGTGAGGAAGTTTAGGGGGTGGCCTGCTGCTAGTGACTTTTCTCAGTTCCTGCAATTAATAGCTTGGTGTCTTGTTTAACATCTGGTAATATTAATTGCTTGTGCAATATAATTTGATAAAAGCTGTCTAATAGCTATTACATGAAAAGTTATAAATGCTTTTCTCTCAACATATTTAGAAGAAGACACTTCAAAAAATTTAAAAAATATATTAAAAATAGTAACTTTTTTGTTAATTCTTCCATATGAGTCAAATACCTGAAAGATTTCTACTTGATTGCAGTTATTATTTTACTCCAAAGGAAACTGCCTTACAAAACTAGGGAAAGGCCTTGACTGTTGCTTACAGTGTTTAATTTATATACCTTTTATGGCTTTAACTAAATATTTATTGCTTAATATATTTCACTGTTTGAAAAAATGGCTTAGCAGTTGTAAAGCTGCTCTGGTAACTGTAGCCAAAAGTGATGTGTGGTGTAACAATGTTGGGGAAAAGGGGTGTTACTGACAACTTGCAGTAAGGCACTCAGAATTTCATTTTTTCTTGTTTATCACTGAGTGCACTGTTTTTCTGCATTAGATCCCTTTCACTGGGCTTGGCTTCCTCAAGCAAAAGTTCCTTTCTCTCAGGAGACCAGAGATCTAGTTCTTCCTCGCCTTTCTGATATGAACTTCGTACAGGACCTTTGTGAAGACCTTTATGAGCTATTTAAGGTGAATCAAGTGCTTCTTTGAATTGACTATTGCTGAAGTAGCTGATACTTGTAATGGGACAATTACATTCTTAAAAAGAATAACCTTCTAACTTCTGAATGCCAAGATACTATGCTATTTTACCTTTAACACTGGCATGGTAGAAAGAGTTTATGTAATTATAAGGAAACTGTCACCGGTGTGGTTAATTGATAGTAATTAGCTTATCTGAAAACATAAATTACCTATTCTATATCTAGGTTTCACATAATCAATTAAAGCTAGTTTAGTATTACAGCACAGATCTGTGTAAAAACAGCATTTAACATACCTATGTGGTGTGTATACACTTAAACTGTAGCAGCCTGAGGAAATACTTTAAGTTACATTAAATACATTATCTCCATACCTTTCATATACTTAATTTTATATGCATATCTTGTGCTAAGCTGCTGCTGAAATCTTGGTCATATTGAAGGTCAAACTCACTTTAAAGATACTGAAACAGTCTTACAGTATTGACATGTAAAAGGTGTCCTTCTCTAAAACATTTTGTAAACATTATTGTCAGATGTTCAAGTGAAATAATCCAATTAAGGATTGAAAGAACTGGAAATTTTAAACTTCTATTGAAAATGCATCTGTAATGTCAAAACTAGATCCTGAAACACATTTTTGCTATATCTGCATCTTTGACTTACTTGTGTTTGAAATGCCTCTGTGTTTGTTAGTTAAGTATTAGGAGATTGAAGGAGGAAGTATTGTTCTGCTGTAGTCATCATGAGAGAAAGCACAGTGTAACATTGTGTGATAATATTAAGCCTGGTATCTACCACCTGTTGGTATTTACCAGTGCCCAAAAGTGGTATCCACTGATGTATTTAATTTTATTTTATCCTGTGGAACAGTCTTAATTTTCACATATGTCAACTTGATGCAATAAATAGACCTTTTTGTGACTCATACTAGCATTCTATTTAAAGCTTTCAAAAATTATTATAGTGTGGGTAAATATGAGCATCCATATTATGATACTGATGAATTTACATGCTAAATATATAGCTAAAATGAATGTGTTATTTATTTACTATGAACTGTTTGTTTTCTTAATAAAGACTGACAAAGGATTTGACAAGGATACTTTTGAAAACCAAATGTCTGTTATGAGGGGGCAGGTAAGACTTCTTTTTTTACATTTTTATTTGTGTATTTAATTTGTCATCACTCCTCAGCTGCTTTCTTTAGAGCTACAAAAACTGACTTCTATTACACTGAACAACATTTGAAGGTATTTTCATCTGAGAAGATTAAATTTCTTTCTAGGGTTTGTTCTTATTTGTGGATAGATGAAACAGCAGAAACTATGCTGATTTTTTAAATTTTTACAGAAAATGCTTTTATTCTAATTCTGTTTTACTGTTTTTTGTGGGGGATGGGGAGGACTTAAATGTATATTCTTAGCAGGTATTTTAAAAATGAAAAAGAGTAGTAAATTTGGATGGAAAATTTGATGTCTGATTTCATTATGCTATTAAAATAAAGGTGACTTCGTTTTAGAGGCTTGACTTGATTATTGAAAGCAATATTAGGTAATAAAATTTCTTCATCCTATCAAATGTTGAAACCATACTTCAAAACAGTCCAGCCATTTTCAGGTTAGAAATTTGATAATAGTTAAGTGCTGGGCTTGTTTTGTTTTCTGGGTGTTTTTGTGTTTTTTTCTTAAACACTAAAGTAAGAAAAGAGGGGATTTCTCCATCTTCCTTTTATTTTACAATTTATGACTGGTATGAAATATTAGAGAAAAAGCTTTAGCAAACAACAAATTTAGTTCATTGTAGGCATAAAATAGTGATTTCTGCAAGTGTAAGGCAATTGGACTAGGCAAATTAATAGTCCCATTTGTCTTGAATTCATTGAAACTTAGTCCTTGTGTTCATAAATTCATGGATAGTTTTAAGGCAGACAATTTCTAGTGTGTCTGTCTTAATTCAGTGTTTGCTCTGTAGAATTTCCTATTTAGAGATGTACCTTGCACAAGGCTGCAGCTCTGCTTAGTCAAACATAATCCCAGTTAATGTCTTTTGTGTGGTAACTAAAAGACAGCAAACCTTACTTACTAAATTGAATTATAGGAGTTGTTTCTGAAATAACTCTTCTGAGCAGTTTGTGTAGTCGCTGGAAGGTGGGTTCTTGAAGTACTCATGCATCCTAAACTGTATTAAGTAGCTTTTTTTCTGATGAGACAATTGCCTACAAGGAATCTGTTATTTAACAAAACACTTGGAAAAACATGATTGATGTAATTGAGAATGATGTAGCTGAGGTTGTCAAAATTAATTTTCCACTATAAAGGCTGCATCTGGACCCTTTATTCACACAGTCCCTCAGGTGGATTTTAGTAGAGATTTGTTTTAGTTTTGGCGTTTTTTATACCTCTCTAGCTAGATAAGAGTGTGTGTCACCATGGGAAATGTCAGGTTTTCAGGCATGGAGGAAATGCAGATAACGAGTAATCCTTGGATGCAATTGGAAATACATTGGCAAACAATGCATTTGTTTATTTGATTTTAAACTCCTTTTTGGTGTAAAACAAAAGTATGTTATGAGGGCATTAGAGAAGACTTGGCTATCTAGATCACACACTAAGAGGTTCATTCAGCTGGAATGAATTTTCAGTATATCCAAAATATCTAAATACATCCTTAAAATGAGAATTCAAGAATTGGAAAATGAAGAATCTAGATAAAGAAACTGCAGGGAACATATCTTGCATAGAAGAGTTAAAGTCTTTAAATCTAAGGCCAAACATAGTCTAAAGCCTATTTTTGTGAAGTGTAGGAAAAAATTGGGAAGAGTTTCAAACCCAAAAGAAAGAGTTGTCTCAAGAATGTAGAGTCTAAGCAACGGGTAACACATCTACAAAGGGTTGCCGTAGAACTCTGAGAATGTAAATGTCAAGTGGAGTTGCTGGCAGAACCAAAGTGCAGTAAATAATGCAAAAGACTTTGTCAGGGATCTTTGGCCATGAAAGAGCAGAATAATCAGAGGACCGTCTTACAAGGAAGAAAGGGGCATTGTGCAGGGGAGAAAAGGCTTGATATTAAGGATAATGCAAATGTGTCACTAGAGCTAAATTGAATCCTTGCCTCAGTTTTCAGCAGGATAGCATTGAACGTGGAGTAAGTTATGAGGGCAGCCCATGAGCACTGAAGTTTTGGAGGAAAGATAAGAGACTCCTGGGAGCTGAGGGCTGAATTCGGGTCTTAGCACTGGGTTTGGTATGAGCTAATTATATGGCTTCATATATTCTGATATGAAAATAATTTGTAGCTAAACTGCTGGTACATTCTATGTTAAATCATGTTGATGGCTTTCTTATAAGTATTTTTTTCACTAAAGGTGCAATGCTTTCAAGACATATGCTAAATTTAAAATGCTCTTAGATTTTTCACTCAGAGTTTTCTAAAAATTTGGAGAGGACTGCATGAAATAGGAAAATAAGGGAAGGATAGACAGCAGTAGGATGTATTCATGTTACCAAATAAATAAAATATTTCTACTTGCAATAGATATCTTTTGAAATGAATTTATTCCTCAGTACAGTCCTCTACAGACTTGACTGAAGAGTGGCTTCTGAAATGATAAGCCTGTTAGCCACAATTTTATTTGTGCACCCTAACCTCACCTGCTTTTACTCTTTTTAGATACTAAACCTTACTCAGGCATTAAAGGATGAAAAGAGTCCCATTCAGCTTGTTCAGATGCCACGTGTGATTGTAGAGCGAAGTAGCACTGGAAGTCAGGGCCGAATTGTTCATCTGAGTAATGCTTTCACACAGACCTTTCATAGCAGGAAGCCTTTCTTTTCCTCCTGGTAGCAACAAAAATACGTGGGAAGAGTAAGTTTCTCTTAACTTTAGAAAGCTACGTCTGTGTAAAGGCTCTGCAATAATGTACTTCTGCTGTATACCAAGAGCTCTGACTGCTGACACCTCAGAACTTAAATTCTAAAGACTTAAGAAATGTATTTTGAATGTAATAAAAGTTTACAATTTTTGTGTCAAAATTGTGAATTCTTATGTCAGGGAATGAAAAGAATTTGTCCATACTGTATTTTTATAGGCTAAATTAATGTATTCTGAATAAGGGAAGACAGTTTGCATATGCTGAGAAACTAACTTTGAATACAATAGAATTTTTTTGTTTAATATAAATGTGAGAATCCATACACTATCAATTTCTTTTTATATGGCCTTTAAAAAAAAGTTCAGAATGTTATCTTTGATTGTGAAAATGCTTTTCCTTGGAATTTCTTCTGGTATTTTAAACTGGTTATAGATTTTTGTAGACTAGTTACTTGAAAAGTCATGCACTTAAAAAAAAAAATCAATCTGTCCTTGAAAAACAAAGGAAGAGTGAAGGAGGGAAAATGCTCCAAGTAGGCTTTTTCACACATGGGGACCAAAAATAGTTAAATAGTTGAATTACAGCAAAATCCAACCCAAGTAAATACACACAGTTTCTACTGTGACAAAATACACTCGGTGTATATTTCAGAGGTTGAAATTTCACTGTAGTATTTAGCACTTATATACTTAAGCACATATACAGAAATCTGTGATATTTCTTTGGAGATGCATCATGATGAAGGAATTGCACCACGTTGTTACAGGTTTGTTTTGGATTTGTGTAAAAATGTGTTATCACTCGCCACTAGAGTGATTCTTCTGCTAATGACAGAGGCACTAATGTGTTCATCACAAAGCCAGTCTGCCTTCTAAATTTCTAGCTAAACACTGGGCTTTTTTGACGGAAAAAAAAAAGAAGAAAAAAACCCCTGGAATACCTACAGCACAGAGAATTACTTTTGTGCTCTGAATAATGTGCTCACCTGCCAATGTGCTCACCATTTGCATTTATGTTTAAGTTACCTGGTTTAAGACTTGACAGTCATGTTTCTAGGTCTGTGACTTATGTAATACAGTAAATATTTTTATTTAGTAATTGTCTGGACATATAAGACTGGGAAGGGGAGAATGATTGCTGCTTTTATGAAACCTTCAGTATTTCAGACATTGTTGTATTTTGTAATTCTAAGCAATATTGTTGAACTCAGAAATAATAAAATTGCTTGTATTTTATATAATTTTGACTGGATGTAAACATTTATGTAGTGTGTCAGCAATTTCAATGTTTAAGCCTTAAATGTAAAACACGGTACAGTGCAGTTCCAAAGGGAGGGAAATGCCTTTATGACCTTTCTGTGATTGTTTCTAGCCGAGCAGTTGATGGAAAGATGCGCGGTGTCGTTTCTGTGGCGCTGCCGCCAGCGCCGCTCCCTGTGGGAAGGGCCGGGGCTGCCCTGGGGCTCCGCCGTTCCGCTGGGGGGCGCCGTCTGCCTGCGCGGCGCGGTGCCCGTCGGGAAGGAGGCGGTGCCATGGCGGCGGGCGCGGAGGGGCCGCGGCCCGCAGCGCTCGCCCTGCTCGGGCCGGCGCCCGGCGCGCCCAGCTGCCCTCACGGTGAGCCGGACCCGGGGGGCACCTCCCGAGCGTCCCTGTGCTCGGCTCCCGCTGCGCTCCTGGCGCGGGCTGTTTTGCAGCAGCCTTTGCGAAGGCCTTGCTCTGGAAGCTCGGCTCTTGCAGCGGAGCAGTGAAACGCATCTGCGGGTGTTCCCTGCGTTATCGTGTCCTCGCGTTTGTCCCTAGGTCCCGCACTTCTGTTTGTGAAGACCAGCCAAGGAAAAGAGGAAGGAAGAAGATTCTATGCTTGTTCGGCTTGTAGGGATAGAAAGGATTGTAACTTTTTTCAGTGGGAAGATGAGAAGGTAAGAGAAGCACTGCTTAAGGCTATGCTAAAGACTCAGGGCTACGAAGGTGATCAGAGGTCTGAAGCACCTCTCCTATGAGGAAAGGTTGAGAGAGTTTGGGTTATTCAGGGTCGAGAAGAGAAAGCTCCAGGGAGACCTTCTAGCAACCTCCCAGTACCTGCAGGGGGCCTCCCAGAAATCTGGGCAGGGATTTTTTGCAAGGGTGTGTAGTGGAAAGACAAGGGGTGATGGCTTTAAGCATTAAGAGGATAGGTTTGGATGGGATATTAGGAAGAAATTCCTTACTGCGAGGGTGATGGGGCACTGGAAAAGTTGCCCAGAGAAGCTGTGGATGCCCCTCCCTGGAAGTGTTCAAGGCCAAGCTGAATGCAGCTCTGAGCAGCTTGGTCTAGTGGGAGGTGACCATACCCATGGCAGGAGGGTTGGAACTAGATGATCTTTAAGGTGCCTTCCAACGCAGATAATTCTGCGGTTTTATAAAACACTGGCAATTTTCTCCTCTATTTAGCGATTTAAAAAGTTTAGTTTGTTGTGGAAATCTGTTGAGTACTGTTTTCTAAACTTCATGTAATAGTTGCTATTTACCTGAACGCTTATTTCTGTCAGGAGAATGTGTTACAAGTATAGTCTTCAAAAAGGCTGTGTACATTTTGAGCAAACCTGGCATTTGTTACTCTGTTAGCAAAACATATAGGGAGTTTGTCACTGCTGTGCAACATTGAACAAAACTGGGTTCTTCTCATCCCAAGATGCCCTTGTTCCCTGTAATTAAGATAGAGAAAATCTGTTGGATACAAAATGCTGAAGTGGTGGGGCTCAGCATGATGCTCAGTAGCCTCAGAATATCTGCAACAGTTTCTCTTTGTTATTAGTTTTGAATATCACTTCTGTTATGACGACTTTTCTTGTATTGAGTTTTACTGTCTCCTCCTTTAAGTAAAACAGTTTCGACCAAATGTCCTGAAACTCTGTTGTGAAACCACGAGTATGTTTTGGAGGAACAAAGTAGAAGACTCAGAGAAGAGTGTGAGACTGAAATGTTAAAGACTCAGGTGCAGATTGTAACAAGGAGCTGTCACGCTTTTAAAATGATTTCACACAAAAGACTTGGGCAACATTTCTATTGCCATCAGTTTTTTGGGATCAGATCGTAGTTCTTCAGATGGAACACAGCTGCTAGCACACATTAATAGAAAGGATGCCTCTTTCTGTCTTCCTCATAATCACCTTTTGAGTTTTTCTGTGAGTATTGTATGTGATTGGAGAATGAAAACTCCAGTGTTTTAACTCACAGTGAAGGGCTTGTGTTGTTTTGTGGCATGCCCCTGTGCTGCAGATGTACTTGTTCTTCTGAAACAACAAATGTGGTTATTTTTCCTTGCAAAGTAGCTAAAGCATGAGACCTTTGATCCACCCTTTTTTTTTTTTATCTTGAGATACACGTACACACAGCAGTAGCTGTTAGTTTTGTAACTTTTCATATATGCAAATTTTACAGGTGTCAGAAAGTAGGCTTGCAGCACGTGAAGAATACAATAGACATCATCAGCCTTCTTTTACACACCAACAGAACATGGACAGGTATAGTTAATTATATTTTCTTCAGTAAAAACGTAATGATACAGGTTTAGATACTCTGAATGTAGAGAGAACATTTCGGGATTCTTTAAAATATGGAAAGAGGAATTTGGACAAATAAGAACTGTTGTAGGGCAATGGAAAGGAAATAGCATGAAACATTTAACTAGAGTGTGCTACTTTCAACCCAGGAACCGGGGGTGTTGGGGTTTGGGGTTTTTTTGGTATGTGTAGTCCTCATAATGGGCTTACAAGAAGTCAATAGCATTTTCTGGTAGAAAACAAATTCCTGGTTTTAGTCTGCAAAAGTAGCAGGCTTAAGATTGTGAAAAGAAGCAAAAGTAACTTAGTAACGGGTGATGTCTGAATTTTTGTGTATAAACATAGAGGACTTTGCTGATAGTTGATGGAGTCTTCACTCTGTAATCCAGTTATTTTACGGAGATTCCCAGTATATTTAGCGGCAATATTTTACGCATTTCAAAGTGTCCTTTGAATATTTTTTTATAAATAATACTTCATTCTCATGGAGTTTTGTGAGAGCAATGTAAACTGCATTGTCTGTTTAAATGTCTGAACTCCTAAAATATAAGAAAAAGCCCTCCATAGCTCCCCTTCCTGTCTTTGATAGAGGCTTTTTTCAACCTTTATTCCCTATCGTCTTTTGTATTCAAAGGTACAAGAATTTTGTTCTCTTGCCGTCATCAAAGAGGAGGTTTTGCCAGGAATGCCAGCAACTGCTATTGCCAGCAGAGTGGGAAAAACACTCAGATCACCAGTTCCTGTGTGGTATCACCACTGCCCAGCTGAGAAGTCCAAGTCAGCTTCTATATCCACTGGAGAATAAAAAAACAAATGCACAGTATTTATTTGCAGACAGAAGTTGTCAGTTCCTACTCAATCTCCTTACAGATTTAGGATTCAGACGAGTGCTCTCTGTTGGAACACCCAGGTACATCAATGAGAATTGTTACACTTCCAAATAATATTTCTCTCTCAAAACTGTACAGCTTACTAGTGATTACATAGTCAATGATTATCCCATAATAAGAGGTTTGCTATGCTTTAATTGGTTGGGATTATCCAAACATCTCGTGGGGTCTGGCTTTGAACTTACAAGATACCAGAGAAGTCTGTGGCAGCACTGCAAATAACACACATACATGCTTCAGATCTCTTTGGTACTTATGGAAGTGACATTGAGTTTCTTACCTTGTGGGTTTTTTGTGTGAGGTGATCCTGTAGGCTCCACTGACTTTTCATCTATTAAGACTAACCTATTTTTTACCTTTGAATACTGGCCAAGTGGAATCACCCAGGTTTAGACTACTCTGTTTTCTCTATCTGTTTAGTTTACATTTAGTAAAGTACCAGGAATTCTTATCTTGCAAGATCATTTCTGAAGTCAGTGATTATGTGTTAAATTTCTTCGTTCCAATTTTTTTTCAGGCTTCATGAGATGATCCAGTCAAAAGCATCACAAGAGGAAGAATTCAGTGTTAGAAGCCTTCTACTAGATATTGATTTCAGGTAGGTTTTAACAAATGTTTATGTATCTGAAGAACATATACAAAGATGTGTATTCTTACTGCCTTAAGAAGTAAATTGGTGGTTCTTTTCCCTTTCTTGTCTTTGCATCTCTGTTCCTGTTCACATACACAAATGATGAGAAAAGTAAGTATACTTAATAATTTCTCAGTATTGGTATGTGTTGGTAATCAGAGCCCAAAGATTATGTTTTTCTTGAGATCTGTTTTCACTTTAAATACCCCTTAGGATAGACAAAGTTATTTATAGTTTTTTTATTACTATTAAAACTTATTTTACAGGTATTCACAGTTTTACACAGAGGATGAATTCTGCCACTACAACATGTTCAATCATCATTTTTTTGGTGGAGAGGTAAGGCTGAGTATTGAGTGCTTTGGTAAAAAAGTGCACATTGTTGATGCAGAATTTTGTAAGAAACTCATGGCTAGTGTAGTAGAAAACATCATGAATTAATTAAGAACATTTTAATAAAGGCAGCAATTAAGATGGGTAAGCAACATTAGTTAGCATAAATTTAATAAATTGAGTGGAAGAGAACTACTGAAAAGGAGACAGTCTTAGTCTCTGATTTTCAGTAATATTTTTATATGTTAGCTGAACAGGGCACTTGTTTTCAGTCCTTCAAATCTGGTGCATTTTTTGTGTTTGTTTTTTTTTAATGCTACTCAAGAGGAAATTAACCTCCACAAGAGGGGAGAAAAGTTCTATCTTCAGAGTTGAAATTTTTGCAGTGATTGGTTTATTGACAGAGACAATATGTTTAGAGTTCTTGAAATTAACCTCTGTTTTTTACAGGCTGCCCGTGAAACTTGCAGGAAATTCTTGTGTGAAGAGAATGATGAAAGAGTCATTATGGTAACTGATCCCCCATTTGGAGGTCTAGTGGAAGCACTGGCTTCTAGTTTTAAAAAACTGATGGCAATGTGGAAGGAAAGAGAAAAAGAAGGTATGTATTAAAGCCAGGTGGGTGGCTTGTAATGTAATACCACTTTAAGGAATCACTGTAAGTCTGTGATTTTTATTACTCAGGTGAATGTGAGCACACTCGTGCTCTAATTTCTGAAGATGAGGTACCAATTTATTCTCCTGATATTTTTAGTTCAATAATACCTAATCCTCAAAGTCTGTCTTAAAAACTTTTCCCCTTTTTTTCTTTCAAATCTACTTTGCAATTAAAATGGACTTTAAAGGTAGAGAAACATAAGCTATCAAACCAGTACCATTTCTTAGCAATCTAAGTGGATGTCAGGAGTTTAGTTACGTGGCACTTACATCTCCACATGTAAAATATGCCTAAGAGAACTAGTTCTTCTGCCCAGCAGGATACACATATCCATGTTTATGTATTTAGGATGTTCACTGTAAATTTCTCATGCTGCATGTACTGTGTTTTTCTCCTTTGTACACCAAAGTCTTTTCATTACTAGGTCATGACAACAAAGAGATGCCCATGTTCTGGATATTTCCATATTTCTTTGAGTCTCGCATTCTTGACTTTTTCCCAAGCTTCAGTATGATGGATTACCAGGTATGGCTGATCCCAGTGAATCTGCTAAACACCAGTTGTGTGCAATGTGAAGAGGAATATGAATGAAAGCAGGTGCAATGGCAACACTTCTCTGTAGCTGGGCCTTGCTCATGTGAAGCCTGGATTCTGTATTTTTATTAGTTGTATCTGTGGTAACTTGATCATGTTCCTGCTATGTATCTTTAACTCATTTATCTGTCATTTATCCATGAACTCATTTCATCTGCCAGGCTTTCAGTATAACAAAATTTGCACCAATTCTGACAGGGGCATGTTGCAGAGGTGAGAGGTAACTTGATGAAGAGTATTCCATTTCCTGCAGATGTTGAAATGTCAGTGGATAGCGCCCAGCCTGAGAAAAAAAAATATATATTGAACAATTAAGGTCTTTACTCTCCAAAACTGCTGGGATCAGAGTACAGTTACAACAATGGAAATGTTTGGAGTTACTTAATAAGTGAACTTGTCAGTGATAAAGCAATAAACTGGCATCAGCTTCTTCCATATTGTATCCATTCTGTGCATAGTTTAAGCACATGGACTTCAGTGTGTTTTGAGGTCTTAGTCATGGGTAAACATGATGCTAAAGATTTATTTGTTCATGTAACAGCTCTGCATGAATTTTGACATTGATGTTCTGAACAATGTATTTGTGTCTTGTAGAATGAAAATTTGTTGAAGAAAATGGAAAACTCGTGGTAGGCTAGACTCTGCTTTCCTGCCAGTGTTCAGAGCTGAGAGTTTTTGTGACAAGTCTCTGAAGGCAGTGCTGGAAAAAGCAGGTTAATTGGCTTTGCAACTTTGCAATTATTCTGAGATGTCATTTCTTGTAGTGACAAACCAAACTGTATAGATCCTTTTTTTTAGTAGGCTGCTCTTGTAAACAGCTGCAATAGTATCTTATGTAGCCCATGCAAATGAGCAAAAAGGCATAAGTCCAATATGATTATTGAAGTATTGTGAGTCTAGCCTAATACTATGTTTGCACAAATTTACAAGTAAATTAGACAAAAAACTTAATGTAGAATTTGTAATCTGATCTGCAGTTAGAGTCTTTTATATAAAGAGGAAAATTTCATAAGGCATTTAAGAAGATAATAAATATGTAAATAGCTCTGTCTGTGCTTAGCATTCAGTTTAAGACTCTTTTTTATTTTTCTAGGTAGACTATGATAATCATGCACTGTATAAACATGGCAAGACAGGTCGTAGACAGTCTCCTGTCCGTATTTTCACGAACCTTACCCCAAGTATGATTGTGCTTCCTGAAGAAGAGGGATATAGGTAAGATGTATTAATGCTCAGGTGACTTTTAAAAGAGTGTCTTTGTTCTTAATTAGGGCATAAAGTATCCAAAGGAGTTTGAGATGGTGCTCTCTGGTAGTGTCTAACTTGGATGCCAGGCTTAAGAGCACATTTTTCTGTCTCATTCTAAAGTTGCATGTTATATAAAGAACGTGTAGGAGAGCTGAAATGTCTAAAAAGATTTAAATTTTCCACTATGGAATGATGAGATTCCTTACTTTGTCTGTAGGAAATATTATCTACATCTATAAGAGATTTCCATCTATGTCTGATAATCAGCTGTTAATACAGTAGTAGCATCAAGGACAGAGGAATTCAGTTTCATTTGCTACTGATACTGTTGATAATTCGACCTGAATTTTACTTTGTGGATTTACCGTGTGTAAATGGCCTAAGTGGTCATTTATGCAGCAAAGATACCATTTTTAGTTCAACAAAGTGATTTTGCAGTCCTTATGTTGGTTGTTAAGGTTGTATAAAATTAATTGTTTTATGTGCAAATAGTTGACCAGTACATCTTTTTCCCCAGATTTTGCACTGTATGTCAGCGATATGTTAGTTCTGGTAACCATCACTGTGATTTATGCAATTCATGTACATCAAAAGTAAGTATTTCCACTTCTTTCTGAGTGGAGGTTTTAGCAGTAGACAGATAACAATCTCTGTAATACTTGCATTGGAAAAAAACCTGTTCTGATACTGAGTTCCATGGGAAACCCACAGCAGTTCAGTTTCACATACTTAATGTTACCTTCACAGTACATCTTCATTAACCCATTGGGAATTAATTTCTCTTTCTCTAATTCCTTTGTGTTGGAAAGAGGACAGAACAAGTTTGCTGTTTGCCACTTAGACCAGAACTGACCCAGCCGTGGTCTGTTGACACAAGCATTTTTTCTTATGCTTTGAAGCTGTAGAACTTGATAATTTCAAAATTTCATCTGTGGTTTTCACAGATTCTCAGGACTGTTGTTTCTGAGTTAGTCCTTCCTACAGAGGAATTGTTCCTGTAAACAACCGTACACGAGTAGTTCGGTTTTAAGATAGAATCAGTGGAGGAGTTCAATAAACAAAATCATTTATTTGCCTTTTGTAGGATGGCAGACGATGGAAGCATTGTGTTCTTTGCAAAAAATGTGTAAAACCCTGTAAGTACAGAAAAATATTTTCTAAATGAAAGTGTATTTATTTAATCCAAAGAAACTGATATTCCGAACCAGAAGAGAAAATATTCTGTGAAAGAAGTAATACAGGGTAATTCAGAAGGCATAGAATAAACAAAAACTCTCAATTTCACAAAAGTTGCTATTCTTTAGTTCAGGTGTACTTCCACTTGTGTGGAAATGTAATAAATTCTTGTCAAGGCACGCTAAATCCCATTTATATTTATCATGGCAAAACAAAAATATTTCCATTTGTCATATAAGTGTTTCCTAATTTTGTAAGCTTTGAATTTCATAAACAAGTAGGCAATTACTACAATGTTGGAGAGATCATAATAAAGTTATGTTTCATGCACAAATTTAGTTGTATTTATACTTCTGTATAAATAGCTGAAGCAGTTTATTTTTGTTACTTTTACAAAAATTAAAACCTGTAAGTACATTGTAACATCTTCACTGTTTTTCTTTTGAAGATGACACACAGGATAAAAGTTCTAATGGCAAAATAATTCACATATAATTGCACATTATGTCTAGTAATATAAGGGACCAGAAAGTGACTACGTCCATCTCTGTAAAGCTAATCCAGAATTAAAAACCTGGTAATGTGGCCTATATTTAAAGCTTAGTTTCGGAATGTTAGTTTTAAACTTTTCCAAGATCATAAATCATGTTATGCATTTTGCAGCTTGGTTTCACTGTAACAACTGCAACTGCTGCACTCTTCAAAAGCACAGCTGTGATAAGAGTGACGTTGGCTGTTTTGTTTGTGGCAAGGCAGGTCACAAGCGCAGCGCCTGTCCCAGTCTCGCCCGCACCACAACAGCTGATCAGTAAGTGTGATATTGCATTAATGCAGTAAAGTACAGCATTCAGATGAGATGAGATCTTATGTCATGGAGTCAATTCAGAAAAAGATGGTTTTTTGGCTTTAGCTGCTGATGTCAGCTTTCGCTGTTGCCCACTTGCTGCATTGCTGGGGAGTATAAACTGAAGGGTGGGTATAATAAAAGGTCACTCACTGGGGCTCCCAATTCCCTGTCTGTGGGTTTTCTTTCAAAACTGATTTATATGGAGTGCAAACTTGGTGACTGGTATGTGGAACTCTGTCAAGATGGCTGAAAATTGAAGTAATGGAACACTTTTATTTGAATTTCTCATTAAAGGGCAGAGAAAAGAGTCACTTTAATGGTTTTATTGGTTCCTGTCTCTTTTACTTTGTTGTAGCATATTTTGCTTTTTTTGTTCTGGTATTTCAGGTGCTTTTTGTAGTATGATCTAAATCTCCACCATTAATGAGGATGACATTGAGTACTTTTATTCTTCCATGACTGTCCTTTTGTAACATACAGAACAACACCATACACATACCTGTATGTGTATATGTATCAGAGTCAAGTCAATGGTGCATGGTTGTCTTCAGATTTAACTAACTGAAAAGAGGGAAGAGGATTTGCTAAGTCATGATTCAGCAGATGGCTCAGTCTTTGCAGTTCAGATAATTGATTGCACTTCTATAAATTCCTCTCCAGAGTAATGGGTTTTTCTGTGATTCTGGACTTGAATGGCTGTAGCAGTGGAAGGCAAATTTTCCCTCCCAAAAGCTGTACCTGTGTTACACAGTGAGACTCAGACAATTACCCTCTTGGATCAGTATCCAGAGACTCACCAGGTGCCTGCTGGATGGCAAATGGGTAGAGGTGTATTGCTTCATGTCCTACTGATACTAAACCAGGTTTTAGGGAGTTTTAGACACAAAAGGTAGCAATGTTTCATTTTATACATCTCTCATAAAAATTCCATCTCTTAATGTTTCTTTTTCCTTTGCTAAAAAAAAATTTAAAAGGATGCTTAAAGAATTTCATGAAACCTCATCTCTTTTTTATGTCAAGGAAGATACTGTTCTGTCCATTGTACCAGGATGGTTTTAGTACTTTCAGGCCATCAGTTACTTCTTTTGCTGATTCATTGCAGAAGATGACTTAGATTTCTTTTTCTAATAAAAATTTTGTTTTGTTACAATTATTCAGTGGTTTGCATTATGACATCTTTTATCGGAGACAAAACAATCCACTTGCTAGTTGTATTTAGGTCCTGTCCTGTACTTGCAGGATGCTTCATAATGCTGTTAAACTTCATGTACTTTCTTCTAAATCTTTCTATTATATATTCATGCATTATATATTCAGCATGAAACTCTGTGTGTGCTTTTTTGTACTTGGTGAGTTTCTTGTTTTCAATATCTGTGTGAATTTAAATGCTGAATAAATACATAAAATGAATTTGTAATGGCAATAAAGTGGACAGTTTTGTGAAGCTGAAAGATCATAACATTTTGAGATGGAATGTTCCTTGTACTTTTTGTGACAGCACTTCACATACTGCCACAAAATTCAGATACTTATTTAAAATACCAGCAAATGTGTTTGTACAGAGAAGTGTGTTCTTCATTTTGTTCTAATCTCTGTGTTCCCTTTTTTGCTTTACAGATCTGACAAAAAGAAAAGGCAGAAAACTCAAAAGAGAGTAAAAACGGGGATCTGTAAAAGATTAGCTATGAAACATGCCATATTCTTCAAGAGGAAAGCAAAGAATAAGAAAAAAAAGACATGACTTTTCTTGCTGCTACATAGTTGCTAATTTATTTTTTTATTGTCAGCCTTCTGATCAATTTTTTAAAAAGCAAGTGCTAACATCCAGAATAAAACCTGATTGAATTCAGTAACAGTTCCTTTATTATACATCATTACTGGTACCAAAAAAAACCCCAACCCCAGAAAACTAAGTGAAACTACCACAGCCCTTACCATGTATTTGTATAACGTGATAATTTTGTACTTGGGATTGGCTATTTGTCCAATTTGGTGGGTGTTGGGCGTTAAGGGGCTTACTGCTGAGAGGTGAGGTACTGGCGGATGTTCTGATTTTATGTTGGTATTGGAGGACGTGGGGCAAGGGAGGAATGAGGGTAGGTGGTGGGAAGGCACGAGTTCTAGGAATTCAGTCTCTGTTAGTTACAGTCGTCTCACAGGATGGCTTGTGATTTTTTTTTTTTTAAATTCTCTCCAAATGGAAAAGGGGCTTTAAAAAAAAAACAAAAGTACTTTATTTACTAGTACTAAATAGTGAGTGAGCGGAGCGAGAAGAGCCTGGTCCGCCTCCCCGCGCTCGCCCGGGCTCGGCGCTGCGGCGGCCCCGCTGCCGAGGCCCGCCCCGCTCCGGGGATCACCGGCACGGCTGCCGAGGCCAGCCCCGTTCCGGGGATCCCCGGCACGGCTGCCGAGGCCAGCCCCGTTCCGGGGATCCCCGGCACGGCTGCCGAGGCCAGCCCCGTTCCGGGGATCCCCGGCACGGCTGCCGAGGCCCGCCCCGCTCCGGGGATCACCGGCACGGCTGCCGAGGCCAGCCCCGTTCCGGGGATCCCCGGCACGGCTGCCGAGGCCAGCCCCGTTCCGGGGATCACCGCACGGCTGCCGAGGCCCGCCCGGCTCCGGGGATCACCGCACAGCTCCCAGGCCCGCCCCGCTCCGGGGATCACCGCACAGCTCCCAGGCCCGCCCCGCTCCGGGGATCACCGCACGGCTCCCAGGCCCGCCCCGCTCCGGGGATCACCGCACGGCTCCCAGGCCCGCCCGGCTCCGGGGATCACCGCACGGCTCCCAGGCCCGCCCCGCTCCGGGGATCACCGCACGGCTCCCAGGCCAGCCCGGCTCCGGGGATCACCGCACGGCTCCCAGGCCAGCCCGGCTCCGGGGATCACCGCACGGCTCCCAGGCCCGCCCGGCTCCGGGGATCACCGCACGGCTCCCAGGCCAGCCCCGCTCCTTGCCGCTCCCTGCCGAGGCGGGAAGCGCCGCCCCCGGAAGCGGGAGCAGAGGCCCGGCGGGTCCCGGCGCAGCCCGCAGCCATGCCCGCCTTCAGGCAGGTGGGCGAGAAGCAGCTGCCGCAGGAGGTCGTGTTCATGTCCTGGTCCCCCAAAAGGGACCTCATCGCCCTTGCCAACCGAGCGGGGGAGGTGAGTGCGGCTGCCGGGGAAAGGAGCACGGGAGGGGCGGGCGCTGCCTCTCCCTGCAGGCCAAGGTGCCTTTGCTGTTACTTGGGGCATGAGTTTCTCATAAGCCTGGCCAGGCATTTAGGGATAGCAATTTTTTAAATCAAGCGGTTTCATATCTACTGCATTAATACTCTAATGCATTTTTGCCTTCTAATTTCTGAACAATTTCACGTATGATATGCTCGTTGCTTGTTTGCGAGATTCTAAAGTGCATGAAAGTTCCTATTTAAATTAAATCTACTTTTAAATCTATTTCCCCCATGCATGTGATCATGCATGAAGATGAGACTTTTGCTTTCAGGCTGTCTCTTAGAGAGGTGATGGGTAACTTCCTGTTGGTTAGGAGCTTGTATCCTTATGCAAGGGTCATCTTATTTCTCTGTACTGCTGTAAACTGCGTGCAGTCCTCTGAAAGAACATAGGAGTGAATCATCTGCTAGAGGAGCAGGTTGTGTTTAAAACGCATGAGTTAAAAACTGGTAAAAAACTGTAGCTTGAACTGATTTGCAAACTTTTATTAATGGGAGAATGTGGTTTGTCTTTAATGCATTTGCTTTGTAGGTCTTACTTCATCGGCTTGCAAACTTTCAGCGTGTGTGGAGTTTGCCTCCAAATGAAAATACAGGAAAAGAAGTGACTGCTCTTGCTTGGAGACCAGATGGCAAAAGTAATGTCAAGTATATGAGGTGATATGGTGTGATAAAACCCCATGGGAAACCATGAATGATGATACCTCTCATCTGTGAAGGAAATTTTCAAGTAAACTGTGTTTGAAGGGAAAGGTGGCTTTATTTTATGTAAGTTCATTCACAGTAATAGAGAGATTAACACTGTCGAATGCAATTGGAAGAAAGATTTATAAGCCACATTTATGTCCCAAATGCTGCTTTTCAGGATACAGCAAAATTTCAACCTCCTAACTAAGCAGGATATTTTGTATGAACTATAAAGTTTATTATGAGAGAAAGAAGCTGTCTGATCAGGATTGATTGAAGAGCTTAGCTTACTTAGCATAGGCAAAACTTTGTAGGCTAAAATTGCTCTAAGTATAGACCGGAGAAGGGAAAAGAAGCCTTTTCCTTATTAATAGAAATAATGCTGAAATTAGTAGCTTAATAAACTTATTCCAGAAATCAGTTAATTTTTGATTCACTGGAGGTGGGAGAATGGGAGCAATCTTCTTCCATGACATGTGGATAAAAACTACCTTTATTGTTTTGTGATGGCATCTGAAGAGTTTAAGAAATTTCTTTTTAAGCTGATTACCTGTGATTATAAGGAAGTAAATACAGAAACCTCTGCCTACTATTTGCTATTGTGGATGAAGAAAGTTAGGACGAAAGTGATGCAAAAGTTGCTCAGCAACTCCTAATTTGTTTTTTGTCCACCAAACCTTTCTGGTGGACAGTGTTGTATGTAATATTGATTTGCAGTATTGGAAGTTTGAAAAATTGGAAGCCTCTACTTTATTAGAGCTATAGTTAGAAGTGTTAGAAGCATGTTCAGTTCTAGGTCAGTGTGAGATACAGAGTTTTTCACATTGGTTATTTATGCATTTTACTTGTCTTTCTCTAGTTTTGGCTTTTGGCCTTGCTGATACCAAACGGATTATTCTGTGTGATGTAGAAAAACCTGAAAGCTTGCACTCCTTCTCTGTGGACTTATCTATTACATACATGCATTGGATGGAAGTAACTGAGGAAAACAGGTGAGTCTGAAAAGAAGTAAATCAAGGGCTATGTAATGCCACCTTACTGATCATTTATACTTGGAATGTTACAAGCAGTGTGAAAGTAAATAGAGTATTCCACAGCTGTGGGGTTTTTTCACCACTTGGTTAAAATTATCTTTTTTATTTGAATAGACACTTTTCATATGCTTGTTTTTAGTGCTCATGCCTTAGTCTTGTGGTTCTTTGGGTAATACATTAAATTTCAGGATGATCTTGTGCTGCTTCTTGAGAGCGGCGTAATCTAGTGTTAGCATGTACAGCTTGTGTTCTGATCCAGTTTGCTTCAATACCAATCAACTTATTAGACTAATTATAATAATGTTATGTTCCTCTATTTTGTTAGTCAGAAATAAGTATTATATTTAAATCTTTCCTCTGTGTTTTCAAGATCTTTATTTTGGTGTCTACGTCTTCCATGTTTTGTCTTGGGTGTTACGTCCAATTCCATTGGCAAATGTGTTGTTCAGGAGATCAGATTATCCCTAGTGACCATGAACTCTGTGTGATTGAACAATTCATAGCAGCTTTTGTGACCTGGAGGGTGTCATGGTCCCCATTTCTCGAAACCTCTGATGTGCACCTTATGACAGTGCAAGAGCATGGTTAAATAAAACATTTATCTAAAGGAGGCAGGTGGTGTAAGCTCCTGACTTGAGGATTTCCCCCCTCACCTCCAGTAAGCATCAATCTTAAACCAGCAAGAAAATAGCTGTGTCTTAAACCATGCTAACATTCTTCCCCTGGTGGGAACAGGCTTAGCTTCTTATGGGGAATCTCATCCTGACATTTCTAAGATGTGATATTAAGTACTGTGCTTTGATCTTCCTCTCACTGCAATGTGTCTGTTTGAGGTGTGGGTAGGTTGTACTGCAGGTTTGGAGAGAGTTTAAACAGAAAGCCTCTGACAATAACTGCATTACAGGTCATGAAGGATTTGGTGAAAAACCTCTGAGCCACCAGATACAAACTTTATTCAGTAGAAATAAAAAAGAAGATTTTCAGTTCTTTTATTAATTTGATCACTTGATAAATTGTTAAAGGTCCCATGAAGGACTATCCTCTGATATTTGTAATTTTGATATACCTAATGCATTGAATATATACTCTTAACTCTGGAGTTGAAAAGAAAGTCTCTTCTTATTTTTACAGCTTGAGTAATAAAGACAGTATTACGTCTTTTTCAGTGTTCTCACTTCCTTTTACAATGCTGAAGATGAATCAAACCTCCTTTTGCCTAAATTACCAGCATTACCAAAAAAGTAAGTGTTACTCTAGTAAGCTTGAGGAAGTGCCATTTGTCATTTGTTGTTATTTCAGTTATTAATCTTTAATGCTCTACAGATGTCTGATCATTGTTACTGACAGTAATTATTTTGTTTTCAGTTACAGTACCACTGCAAAAATTTTCAGGTAAGAAATTGCTGTGTTATAGCTCTCTATGTTTTCATTTTATTTTGTTTTCTGGTATTGAGACAAAGTACATAAGCCCTAATCATGTGTTTTGTGTTTTCAGTGAAGAAAAGTCAGATGAGATTATGAAGCTTCTGGGTGATGTCAGGTAAACTCTGGCTGTGGGTTGTTGGTTGAGGTTTTTCGTTTGATTGCTTTCTTAAAGGTATAAAATAATGGATAATTGAGTTTACTGTTAAGTTATTCATAATTGTTTTTGAAGTTTCAGAGAAATTATATGGAATGTCTTTTTTTTATGTACAAAGATAAAGTTCAAAGCCTGTATTAAAATTTCCATCAGTCACCTTTTCCTCTTAGTTTAGAGGGAATATAAGGCACCTTATCAGCAACTGCTGTTGGTGTCGTATCTTCTTAGCAGATTTCTTGGGGGGCACTTGAAGTCTGATTTGTGTGTTACTTAACCTGGTTTTGGAGACATTTGTGAATGCTTGTTCTGTACAGAGAATTCCTGGGGATTTGTATGAGTGTGACAAATCTAAACTAAAAAGTAGCTCTCAAACTGGCCATATCAGTGTTACTTTAGAATAAACATCTCTTATTAGGAAACACATGAAGGGCAGCTGGTGGAAGTGTTAGCAGACTGAGACTGGCTTTGTGCAGTGCCTTGTGCTGCTTTTTTGAGGAGGGCACTTAATGTCTGTGCCTCGTTTTTTCCATTTCACTGTTCCTTAACAGTCTCACACTCAGAACCACCCTCCTTAATTTAAATCTGCATCTGTCTATGACCAGTTGCTCTTTTTTAAAACTCAATAGCTCTTCTTACAGTAGGATTTCCTTGAGAGAGAGTGAGCTGTCTGTGGTGTAGGAGCTTTGTGAATTCTCTCTGCTCCCTTCATCCATTCAATCAAACCAAAACTTTTTAAGATACTGTTTTCCTAAGTTCTACATTGGCTTTAACAGAAACATTCTGCTTCAAGGTATTTTTATTTAGATATGTAACAGGCAGAAGTTGCAGTTAATGTTCTTGTATTTGTAGGCTTTTTCCCAAGCCAGTGTAGCACATGTGTTAAAAATTGAGCAAAACATATATCTGTCTGTCCCAAATTATTCTTTGAACTGGGTTTCTGTTTCTGATGCTGTTGTTACTTCTGTGGCTGCTATTGCTGCTGCATCTATTTCAAATGTTCATTGCCTTTTAGGTGCTGAGGAGTGCCATTGAGTGAGTGTGACAAACTCACTCTGCACATAATCAGGGTAATTCAAAGTAGCTTTGTAATAATGCTTTGCAGCCTGCTTTGGTAAGGGGAAGGTTGCTAGAAACGTGTTAAATTTAGTGAAAAGGGACTCTGAGACTAAACTGTGCTTTTTTCCCCCCTATTCTCTCAGTTAATGTTGTAATTGATACTCTTAATATAAATGTTAGGGGCAGGTTTTATTAATAAAGTCCAAGCTAATTTGTTAGTTTGTTTTTAAATTTCTTGAATTGTGGAAGGTATTTCCTTTTGTGCAGTGATTCTTCAGAGGAACGTTATTAAAGGGATGGAATTTAAGTGTTAAGAATTATGTCTGTGTGCATCCAAATTTTTTTCAGTATGCTTATTAACACATTCTTCTATTTTTATAGACTTAATGCTCTTGTCCTTGGTGGCAGCTCAGGATTTATTGAGATATATGCTTATGGAATGTTCAAGATTGCTACAGTAAATGGGGTACGTTTGGTTCCTTTCCATATTTTTTCTTCATAGTATACCAAACTACAGCTGAAAGGAGTGAAAATATACATATGCTTACACATAAGTGAAACTGGGCTGCTGAATTTAAAGAAACTAATGTATTAGGTTGTTGGTTATTGATGGAAAGACGTTGTAACTGGGAAATTAAACATCTTGTTTCAAAGTTCACTGTTAATACATAATAAAAAGAGTGGGTTTGTTCCTGAGCAGTAGCTGAAAATTGCATTTCGTTTTTACGTGTCATTGAACACAGTCTTCTTTGTATGTCAATGTGTTAGAGCAGTAAATATGCCTTAGAGGAAATGAAATGTTTTATTAACTTGTAAGCGGGAATCCTTCAGGTGGCAGGTTCTTGTCGTGGACTCTGTTTGTCCAGTGATTTGAAATCACTGTCAGTTATTACGGAGATACAGAATTCTTCAGACAGCGAAGCAGAGATAACATATTTTCAGGCAAGTAAACTAATTTTAATTTTTTTTTTTAAGTAAAACTGTTTTTAAAATTACCTTCTGGTAGGTTTATTGCTTTCCCATTATTTTTAGAAAAACAAAATTACCAGTTAAAAAACCATTCTGAAATTAACTCCGCTTTAGCTTTTGAATTTATGATGTTAATGTGCAGTTTCACTGATGAGACTGACAATGGTGATCTGAGGCATTCTTTTAAAATACTGCTTTTAGAATAACATGAGGTTATTCAACTACATTTACAATTACTCGGATTTTCTTCATTCCTCACACTAAGGCATAACAGCAATGCTTTTGATTATCCTATCTATCCAGATCAGTCATCCTTAAGACAATTACTGTTAGAGCTCCAAAATGTGGAACCTTACCAGGGTTTTGTATAGATGTATTAAAAATAGTTATCGCTTCTTTGAATTAAATGTATTTTCATCATAAAATCAAACTTAAGGAATTGAAAACTAAGAGAATTTCTTTGGGTCCTTCAGGTTTTTATTTTGTAATCTATGTATTGTTCAAAGACAAATCATCTATTGCTTTTTTCATTTGTTATAGTTGGATACTAGTCTATTGTCAAGTTACTTACCTGAGGTAACTCGAATGGCCCGGAAGTTTACTCACATTTCAACTCTGTTACAGGTACAGTTGTGTTACACCATCCTTTTAGTCTCATGGTTCTGCAGGCTTTGGCATTCTAATGCAAGGAAAATAAATGTTTTCTAGTAGGAAGCTTGAGTTGATTTTAAGTAAATGTAGAGCTCCAACTTGGAATTATAAATTTTATATAAGATCTATGGTATGTCTTTCCTTTATATAGTAACATCCATTTTTTGAATGTGTTGTTGAAGGGGAGAAGAAAATAATACTAATTCCAAATTCTGTATTACAGTATATAAAGCTGTCATTGACATGCATGTGTGAAGCATGGGAAGAAATACTGATGCAGATGGACTCACGACTAACAAAGTTTGTACAGGTACTGTAGGATTAACCATTCTTTTGGAAAAACACTTTTTGCAGTAGTTCTGTTGTTCTTGTTAGTCCACTGCATATCTTGATGTTTAAGTGTGATGCCTCCATATAACAGTCTCTAAGTTCAGAGACAACCTGGAAGTTATTGTGTGTCAAGTGCTCTGATGCTGAAGGTACCCGTGTAAAATCAAGCATAATTGTATTGTGATACTTTTATTTATTCTGAATTTTTAAAAAATCATAGCTTTCAGCTCACCCAGCTGTTGATCAGTTGCTTTCTATTTAAGGTTGTGCTTTTTGTACTTAAGTCATTGATAAACTGATTACTGTAAATATTCAGTAACAACATTTACAGCCTAGTTCAATAGAGCACATATAATTATCCATGTTTAAGATGCTGTTGATTTGCTTAAATTTTGTGTTCATTGACCGTAGCCAGAAGTTAATGAATCATGTAATTTATATATTTTTTAAAATAGATTTTTGGTGATGGCAAACTGCTTATTTTTTGGGTAATGCAGTTGAAAATAACTTGAAATACTAGAAAAAAAATCAGTGATCAGGAAATTTTCAGTGATCTGATAAGTAGTCTGATCAGTAGTCTGATTTCAGCATTCAAAGGTAGGGGTGGGTTCTTTGAAATACTTTATGTGGAGTATTTGTGAGATAATTTGGTAGCCTGGATTTAATCTCTTCACCAATCTTATTTCAATCATTTTGACTGACAGGAAAAGAATACAACCACTTCTGTTCAGGATGAATTTATGCAGCTGTTGTTGTGGGGCAAAGCAAGGTGGGTAGTTACTGTTGTTTTATCTGAGTATGCCTTTGCACTTGATGTTGAAACGCAAAATTAAATGTCTGGTTCTCTCCCCACCTTCTTCAGTCTGGAACTTCAGGCATTACTAATGAACCAACTGACAGTAAAGGTATGTCAACATTTTTTAAACATACTAAACTAATTCATTTCAATATCTTTAAATCATTTTTATGTTAACAAAACATTATTATATGCTTGTATTTCCTTGTTAACAGGGTTTAAAAAAACTTGGTCAGTCCATAGAGTCTTCCTATTCCAGTATACAAAAGCTGGTTATAAGTCATTTGCAGAGGTAAGTCACAGAATTTCCAATTAATTATAGATTAAATGGCATATTAAATGCTTTGCTAAAAGACAATATGCTGTCTTGGTGGTGCTTTCTGTGTAGGTGTGCTGGTATGGGGACTGTGATCATGGCAAAATATATTATTTTACTTTTGCATAGTAGAGAGCTAGTGAAGTATTTTGAATAATCTCCGTGATACATCACTTGTAAATTGCTGGCTGGTGTGTTTTATAGGATCTATGCAGAATGTTCACACTAACTTTATGTGTCATTGGGACCATGCCTACTTTTCTCTGAAGTGATACCATACCTCTTGTTCATGTCAGACTACCTTATAAAGCTTTGCACTTTGTGCAAATTATTAAATGATAAAAAAAAGGTGTGCAGCAGAGCACTGAATTTCCAGAGGGTGAATAAAGAATTCTGCTTCTTTCCTCTGCCTTCCTAGCGGCTCTGAGGCACTTTTATACCACTTGAGTGAGTTGAAAGGAATGGCTTTGTGGAAACAAAAATATGAGTCCCTGGGATTAGATGCATCTGGAATTGACGGTACAGTAGTGTGTGTGCTGCCTACCTGCTCTGATTTCACTTTTGAAAGCTTAATAATAACGGCTAGCTTTTTTTTACAGAGGCTATTACTGCTGTTGGTTCTTTCATCCTGAAGGCAAATGAGCTGCTTCAGTAAGTATAAAGTCTGGAGAGTTTAAAAAAAATTCCTATTCAGTCTTGGAGGAGATTGATGGGCTAGGAATAGAAGAGGTGGGGAGAGCAAAACTCCTCTGTTGGTGATGAGCTTTCATCTTGTCTCACTGCATGTCAGACTCATACCACAGGAATAGTCTTACTTGAAATGTTGCATTGGGCATTTTGAAAAAAACTGGCAGTGCTTGCAGGCCTTTCTGTGATAAAGATGGGACTTGAGCCTGGAGCAGCTTGTGACAGTCAGATTTTGTGATTTCTTTTCTTGTTTCTTGTTTAGAGTGATCGACAGTAGTATGAAGAACTTCAAGGCATTTTTTCGATGGCTCTATGTTGGTAAGATTGGTCACTTAGTAACCATCCAATATCTGTTTTATATTGTAACCATTGAAATGCAGGCAAGTAATTAGGCTGATCTTAGTAATATCTATCTATTGTTTTCTATCATAGAAAATTTCTGGACTATGAAGGGATATAGTTGATGAGGCAAGAGAAATTATAATATTAAATATAGATTATAAATTTGGTAGTTCTCAATTCAATTTAGTATATGTAGAGTGGGTATTGTATATACTTACATTGTATATACTTATTTCAAAATTGACCTGTCATGCTGCTCCAAACTGTTTTCTGCTTCATGAGCAATTTGCTGGTCTTGATTTGGAGAAAAAGAAAGGACTTTTTTTTAGTTTACACCAAATTTGAAGTATAGCCTAATTCTCTTTTACTCCTTTACTTGCTGTTTTCTCCTGTGACGGCCTAGTTACTTGTAAGGTTCTGCACAGATGTGAACAGTCTCTAAATGTCCATGTGCACTTAACTTAGTAGCCACCTTCAGTTGTGTCTGGGTAGCTGCAGAGAAAATGTTAGAAGGAAGTGAAGCACACTGTATTTTAGCCTGCCTGTTTTTGTAAAGTATTTATGAGAAAGTTTATAACTTCTATTTGATCTTTTTAAAACTACTTTACAAAAACTAAGTGGTATTACCAGGTGTTGTAAAAGCACCAGATATGCAATGTTAGCACTTACTAGCAGGAATATAATAGCTCTAATATTAAAAATTACAGAAAGCAGAATTATGAAAGTCCTCCATCATAATTTTATGTTCACTGGTTGTTTGGTTTCAAACTAAACAGAGAACTTTATCAAAGCCTTGCAGATTTAAAATTAATCCTGTGCAATTCTCTTAAAACACGTTTTTCTGAGCGTGACATTTTTAATGTCACATTTTTACATATATCCATTTCAGTACGCTTAGTAATGGACATGAAAAAATTCTTATGGGCCTTTTTCATAATAATTTTGTTTTGGTCTTGTACAGAGTAGAATGTAGTTGGAAAAGATTTAAGATAAAAATTTAAGATTTGTAATGTAAGCTAGTGAGACAAGAGAGACTTCATTGCAGTCTTGATCTGTAATTATTCATTCTGGACTCTTTTGCAGGTTCTAATGAAGTAATCTTTTTTAACAGCAGTGTCTTATTACATACACTTGAAAAATTAAGAATATTAGGAAAACAGTATTAATGCAATAAGAATATAATTTTTCCCTCAGCCATGTTGAGGATGTCAGAAGATCATGTACTTCCAGAGCTGAACAAGGTAATAGTAACATTTTCTGATAGATAGTGATATCCTCTGTATTCTGCTCATCTTGAATGCAGAATTAAAGGTTTCTTTTTGTTCCAGAACTTAAAAGATAGTGTCTGTGTCATTTGTTTGAGAAAGTTGATGCCTGCACATTCACACTAATATGCTGTTGTGCATGAATTACTTTTTCTGTTTTCTTTGTTAACACTACTGTATTTAGTATGCTGGGTATGCAAGGCCTCTGTATAGCAGCTAAATGTGCCCTAAAGGATGAAGGTAACCAGACTGAGGTTTTGTCTTTATCAATGCCCCAGTAGTGGAGAGGGAATACATAATAACACAATAATATAATAATACCTGCATTGAATTTGCAGCCACCATCACACTGCCCTCACTTGAGGGCAGTGGTGCCTCCCAGAAATAGGAAGGCTGGAGGAATGGATAGGCAGGGGCCTCCTGCAGTTAATGAAGGACAAAATGCAAGGTTCTGTAGTGGGAGGGTTAACCCCCTGTGAGTTAACCCATGTGGAGCCCATGTGGCTGTGAAGATGTCAGCTCTGCCAAGATGATGTGGGAATCACTGGATGCACGCTGGGCATGAGCCAGCAGTGTGCCCTGACAGAGGTTGGCAGGGCTGGCCAGGGCTGTAGTAATGGGAGCATGGCCAGGAGGTCAGGGGAAGGAGTTCTTGTCCTTATTTAGCGCTTGTCAGTTGCATCTCTGGCTTGGGACCGTCCTGTACAAGACAAGAATGGTCTCAGATGAGTTCAGCAGAGCACTCCCAAGCATGTTGGAGGCTGGAACATTTGCCCTGTAGGCACAGGCTGAGGTGTGCTGTGCTTGTGCAGCCTGTAGAATGTGTGTTCTGTGGTCATTTAAATGTGTTTCTTACCCTTTGCTTTTCTCACTGTTTTTTTTCCTTTTAGATGACTCAAAAAGATATCACATTTGTTGCCGATTTTCTTACTGAGCACTTCAATGAGGTCAGTGATACTGGTTTTTGAAGCACATGACTTGACTGTATTTTTGCTGACAATAGCTGAGTCCAAAAAATCTTGGAACAAAATAATTTGATCATCTTTTTGTTCACTACTTCACTTCATTTTTGTGTTTAAATAATGGGTTTGTTTGCGTTATTTTTTTAGGCACCAGAACTTTACAATCGTAAAGGAAAATACTTCAATGTGGAGAGGGTTGGCCAGGTAAAGAATTTAGGAATAAATGCAAAAAGAATAAATGAGAAAATCCTTAGATAGAGAAGCTTTTAAAGGTGTGTCCACTTTTCTTCCCTGGCCCTTTTGCTCTGTGTTGCACATACCAGTAATGGTAAAAGAGAGTAAATTGTTTCCCCTTATTATTAGGAAAGTGAGGGTTTAAAACCTTGTAGTTTCACTTTATACATGCTGTATTTTTTAGGAAAAGACAAAAACATTTTGCAGCAGTAGTAAAACTCTAAAAGCCAGCTTCGGTAGAACTGATAGGTTTGTTGTCTATATGGCATTAATCAGTGCATTTCAAAACATTTTGATTTTTAAATCAAAAGTATAAATACAGTTTCTTAGGGAAATATCACCATGATCTTAAACAATAGTTGATTTTTCTTACTGTTTCTAGATGGGGTGGAATACTTAGTTTTAAGATTGGCATATTAATGTAACAAGAAACATGTAATATACTCGCTGGGGCCAATAGTGAAGGTGAATTCTAATGTTCCCTATTCTTAAATTGCATTCTTAAAAAGGTGTGTTTCTTTTCTAGTACTTGAAAGATGAAGATGATGACCTTGTATCACCACCTAATACAGAGGGAAACCAGTGGTTTAACTTTCTTAAAGACAGTACTCATCTTAAAGGTAACATGCTTTCATGAAAAAGGAGTGAATGCAAGATGTATGTAGAACGTACCAAATGTAGAAGAGTTATCTTTTTTCATGCTTATGAGTTACTTCTGTAGTGTTACTCAGTGGTCTTCATCTGAATGGAATGAATAGTTGGGCCTTGTTATTTTGCTTGGGGTTTATTTAACTGCTTACCCAGTCAATTACCATTTTCTGGATATGGGGAGTTCCCCATCTTTTCTGTACCAGAAGTGTTGGCTTGGAAGGAATCCCAGAAGAAGTCTGGTTTAGGGTATCTTAATTCCAGTTCAAGAAAGTAATAGTTATGCTTAGGTTGTACCTGGGGGAAGTGTCTGAACTTGTTCTCTTTCACTGGAATCTGAGACTATTTTGGTAATTAGTGGTAAAAAGAAGTAAGAGTAATGGGCAGATGGTGACAATTATTCTAGTTTAACTTCAGAAACCAAAGACTGTAAAACCTTGACAGCATAAGCTGCATATAATAGAATTTGCCACAGTTACCTTTTTCTGCCTATTTAATTCAATAAAAAGGGGGGAAATGGTACCATTTTTATTTGGAAAACAATCTTTAGAAAATCTGGTTTTAGAGATAATAATGGTGTGACATGTTTTTATAGATACAAGCATTTTTAAAATTGACTTTGTTTACAGAAAGCCCACTTCTGTTTCCCTACTATCCTGACAAATCACTGCATTTTGTCAAAAGGCAAATGGAAGGGATCATTGACCAGTGTTTACAAAAGCCAGCAGTAAGTTCAGTTTTTACAAATGATAACTTTCTTTTAAGGATAGTGATCAACTGAAGGTAGCAGTCAAGGTAATGCTTAGCAAGGCCTGAAGCTTTAATCTTTGCTTTTGAGTGCCTACAACTTGGGTATAGTCCAGCTTTACTGCTGGGGTATCTCAAGCCTTTGGCCAGGGAAAGCACAATGGGGGATTTTTTTGTTTAACATATTCTGTTAGCAGGATTTTGGGATCTGATTTTAATGTTAATTATGTGTGTATGTGCTATGTAGATAACTGTGTTAGTTGGCAGTACAGTAGTGTAAGATGAAGAAACATGAAACAAGTGCGTGAAGTGACAGTAGAGTTTGCATTAGAGATGTTTATTCCAGGATAAATATTGATGGAGTTTTCTTTCAGATGCACTCAGAGGTGGTTGGTTGGGGATTTTTTGTCTTAAAAACATGTATAATTATGAGTAACTGCAGGTCTTCATGGTCTATTTTCATTATATTTGTTAGGATGTGATTGGAAAGTCAGTGCATCAAGCAGTCTGCATGTCTCTCTACAAAATTTCTCAAAGGTATTTCGATACTAAAAGCAGCTAAAGAAATGTGCAACTAAAACTCATGCATGAGTAGCATTTTATGAACTCTTTTGTCTTTCCTTTGCAGTGAAGATTCCACACCTCAGTTATTTAAATTACCATTTCTGTAAGTATGCTGCTATTCCTTGTTCCATGTAGTTTACCAGTTATTGAAACTTCATCTAAATTTTCATTTCTTTCCCACATTGCAGATGGAATGACAAAACATCTAATTTACATTATGTTCTCTTCACCATGTTAGAAAATTCTATTTCTAAAATACACATTTTGAGGAGACATACTGATACTTCCAGGTAAGACAAAAAGAGGGAAAAAGTGGTGTGTGAGCTTTGCTACATTTGTACAGAGACAGTTACAATATTTGTAAAAATCAGGAATGAGCATAATGAATGCAATCTTTCTTGGATAGTAGAGAAAATGAGGAGTGCATTAAGAAGTGCAGCATGAAACTGCAGCACAAGTTTGTGTCGTATTAGACTCAGAAAATCTGATCTCAAGACCCAAGATGGTTCTGGGATAAGGAAAAAGTTAGACTCCATTAGATTGCTCCTCACAGAATTACTTATCTGTGCAAACTTCTGAAAAGTTACAAAGAATCACACTTCCAGTGTTGCTTTGTCTTACTGTAAATAGTATTCTTTGATTAATGTCTTGCAGTCTGTAATTTAATAATTTTGGAAACATCAAGACTGCACTCCCAGGTGCATCAAATAGAATGCATCTCTTTTGGGGTGTGCGTCTGTGTACCTTGATGTGATTTGTCACAGCATGGATGTACTGATACAACTGTTCAAGCTGCATTCTGTCAGTGGGATGGCTGAAATAAGCTAGCTTTAAAAGCTTCTCCTCTCTGTAAAATACTGATTTTTATAATCTGTCATTTAATTTGAGAAGACAGTGAATTGGGTAATACTGTGATGGAGTGGGAATTTGTAAAGCATTTTTACTGCTAAGGAAAGCACATGGTGAAACTTATCATTTGTGTTTCCAGTTGATAGCTAATTACTGCCCTGTGGTGACCTCCTCCCTCATTGATACCTAAAACAATCTAAGCTCTTTTGCTGTGGATTAACAAGTAACATAATGAACCTGAGACTAGGGCAGCTGAGCAAGGGATTCAGCAAAGAATTGCATCCCTTAAGCCAGATGTAGTTTTCCATTTGACTCCATTAGTCACATTTTTCTGAGAAGCAGAGGAATTTAAAAGGCTCCTATCCTAAAAGAATTTAAAAGGTTCCTATCCATCAATCACATAATTCTGGCATGTAGCCATGTATTGTGCTAAGCTTGGGTAGGCTTTTACACCATCTTGTACCACAGTTGCCATTAGAGATTTTGGATTCTCAGTGAAGGGAAAGGTTTTTGTCACTGAGATGATTAACTCTGTTGTTCTAGGTCTGTCAGTAATGGGATTCTTGCAGTAGAGTTTGGAAACTTCTTGAACAACAGTATAAATGAGAGCTCAGACTCCAGGTCAGTATATTTGATTTTTCTTGCAGATTGCTGAATTAAAGATCCTATTTCCTAGGGGGTTTCTTGCATTGTTACCTTTGAAGTTAACTCACCTGGGTGAATGAGGGTGTGAGAAATGGCACAGATGCAGGAAACTGCAGAGTCAGGTGAATCTTTGCACTTCATCTCAAGGTCAAATAAATTTTAGATTTCCAGTTGAAAACTAAAGCTTTAAACATGTGCAAGAAACAAATCTAGCTGGAAATAAGTATTGTTTATCTCTGTGATATTCTTTAAGTAAGATAAGACTTGATGTGCCTGAATGTAGCCGTCTTACAGGGCATATGATAGACTGTGTCCTTTTCATGTAGAAAAGCCAGATGTGATTTGCCCTCAGTACCTTTAGCTGTATTTCTAAATTTTCTTTGGTATTTATGTTTACTGTTTCTTATGTTTTATCTGAAATGTGAAAGTTGCTAGTAAGGGTTTTTTTGTGAATTGCGTTTTTTTCCCCTTCAGAATCATTTCTCCTGCATGATAGAGGAGTCTGCCAGGTGACTGCTATCATTCAGTGTCATAGCTGCACAACTGACCTCTTTTATTATTTACAATAAAGCTCATTGTTAAGTACTGAGTACTTTTTAACATGAGTGCAGCGCAACTTTTAAATACTTTAGTTCTGTGTTCTCTTATCTTACTTGATGCTTTCTAAATTATTTTCCTATAGATGCTACAGTTGTTTGGATGCTCACTTCTATGATGATGAAACTGTAACTGTAGTTCTGAAAGAGAGTGTGCAACAAGAGGGGAAGGAGAGAGTCTTGGCTCAGCTGCCTTTATCTTCAGTATATACGGATGAGGACCAAGATAGCAAATTCCTTTGGGATTCTATGGAAAGGTATTAAAAAGCCTTGAGCAAATCTGAAAATGTAGAATTGAAAAGCAAATTAAGCAAATATTGTAATTGTGTACAGTTACTCATACTTAGCATGTGTGTAAATATTTGAGACACAAACTCTTTTTGTGCCAGGAGAGTAGGATGGGGGAGATGGAAGCTTCCTAAATGTTTGCTTTGTGATTGTGGGAGGTTGGTTTTGGGTTTTTTGGTACTGATACTACCTCTGTACCTGGCTGTCATGAAATGCAAAGATCAGCTGAAGACACCTTGTAGAATCAGAAAACTTCCTTTCTTTAGAAGATGCTAACTGTGCTGGTCAGAATACTTCAATTTAGGATGTTTGCAGCATATTTGCTCATATACCTCTGCCTTGTAATAAGAATACGCAGGTATTTCTTGGTCTTTCCCTGGTAGTCACCCTTATGAATATTGTCAGCTTAACCTTAAAAGATCAGAACTGGTACCACTGTCTGCATTGGCAGCTAGAGGAGAGCATCAGGTGAAAGTGAACAGACGTACAAAGGCCAGTGTAGTTCAAGCTGTGAATCCAATCCTTTAGCTGCTGAGCCCCTTGCTTTTACTTTTCCTCCATTCTTCTCTGGTGGTTTGCTTAAGATGCATTTTTATTTCAAAATAAAGAGCCACACTAAACTGTGAATCAACTTTTTTATGCCACAAAGAAATTGTGTATTGAAGAATGAACAGAAAACATTAAGAGCAAGTTCAAACTAATCCCGGCTGCTGTAAGAGGTAGGGAGTGTCTTCATACAGTCCCTGTTAGTGGGGTAGTGATACATATTTGAAAGGCCATGGAGGCCAAAGTTCTGTGTGAGGGGAGGCACTGCATCCAGGACTGTGTTCAGAAACTCCTCTTTGTGCAGAGGAGATGTTTGAAGAAAAGCCACCCACATCCTGCCATAGCTATTTCTTGTGGGAAGATAAGGCTTTAGAATTCCCTTCTCATGTGCTTTAATGTTTTTAATTGGTTGGAACATGCTGTGTCTCTACAGTTGGACCTCCTTCTCTGGAGTATCATAGCAGCATTATGATGGTTTCAGAGGCTTATCTGCCTGTTGCATGTGATGAAATTTAGACATAAGAAACTGGAGGTTTTTCTTAGAACTGCAGTTGTGTCTTGTGAACCAGCTTTGTGCTTTTTTCCTTGCTGTGTGCAGGCTGGATGAGCGAAGCGGTGAGATACCCACACGTACTGTCTTCTTGGAGAGTCAGTGGAGAGTGCTGGAGAATATGAAAGCTCAGTATGTTTCTGTAAATGGCATTAGAAAAGTTTCTTGTGTGGTAAGTGCAGTATCTCTTTTTCCCTTAGAAAAAGCCTGTCTGTTAAAGGAAATGTGCTGACTGAAGTGGTAACCTAAAAGTTAGCAATTTTTTTTTAAACAAATAGATTGGTTTTTTTAAAAAGCTGCTATTAGTGTGTCAGGATACAGTCATACCTGTCTAATAGCACAGGATGGAAAAACTGTAACAGAAGGTAATAGATCTGCTTGCTTTTCTTCTCAGCATGTAGAGCAATAAAAAAGTTGCTAATTCCCTTGAAACCTTCATTTCGAAGATAAAGGTTATTTTCAAAGCTATTGGTGGACAATTAAAATGCTGTTGGTGTTTTTACTTACTTAGTCATTAACAGGAACTTCTTACTTTCTCTACAGCTAAGTTCAAACCTCCGCCACGTCAGGGTGTTTGAGATGGATGTAGAGGATGATGGGGAAGTTGAGGAAGAAGAGGAAGAAGAAACAGCTCAGATTGCAGCTGGGGAACCTGATGAGCCAAATCAGCCTGCCGATGGCCAGGACAATGTGTGTGATGCATCTGCTGAAGAACTACCTGATGAAACTGAAGAGCATGAGACAAGTCTGGATCCTTGAAATAGGCTTTGGTAATAGTAAAGGGACAGGACTGAACTCTAAATACGGTTTTTAGTGGCCCAAATAAATTGTGTACTGAAGAATGAAGAGAAAATATTAAAAGCAGGTTCAAACTCATCCTGGCTGCTATAATAAGCAGGGGTATTATCAGTACTGTCCCTGGGACTGGGAGTGATGTGGAGTGATATATTTGAAAGGTCATCTAACTTGTTAGAAAGTAATCTGGCTGCAGGCTGCTGAGATGATGGATCCCATACTTCCTAAGCAGCTGAATCAAGTTGGAATTCTGTATTGTTTCTCAGCTAAGATTGTGTTCTAGAGTACCTTTTTTGACTCTTTTTTGTCTGGCACATGGTTTGGTATCAGCTAAATCTTTGAAAACTTTTCTCTTTGCCATTTTTAATAGGTGAGGAGAAAAAGCAATACCAACTGAAGTTTTTGAAGCTAGGCTGTTCAGTCCTGAATACTGTTATAAAGATAAAATAAAGTTGTACATAAAAATGACAAAACTTGGGGCCTAATGCTTTGCTTCTCAGAATTTTTGTTCTAGTAATGGGTAGGAAAGTTTCCTATAGAACAAAAACGTAAGATTGCAAATCAGTGTAGGGCTAGTTACACAAAAGAATTTACCAACTGTTAATGAAATGCATAGTTTTAAAAACTCTTTGGATAACATCTGTCCTTGGTAACACAGCTTTTCAATCGATGCAGTTCTTTAGTCCTCAGGGCAATGTGTGTGTGCAGTGCATGATTTATCAAATACTTGCATGTCTCAGCATGCCTAGTTTCTGTGAATTCTGTGAATTTGTTCCTGAAAGCCTGTCTTCTCAACCTGTAATTTTTTGTAATGAAAAATTTCAGCAGAGAGTGTATTTTTTTATTCTGATTTAGCATTGGAGGTTGTGCATAGCCTTCAGCATAATCATGTTACTTGCAATTTTTATGTTACTGTAGGCATGATGTGGTGCTAAGCAGTAGAAACTAGAAACAGCATTTAGATTAAATCTAAAATGTTTTCTTCTTCCCTACCGGCTGTCTTTCTTAACTGACTTAAAACTCAGATCTTTGAACAATGGTGCTTAATGCATGATCTTCCTTCAGAACAGTGAATGTACCTTGTATTTGTGAAGGAGGACCAAGTTTCCATTCTGTGCTTTAAAAAGAAATCTTTTAAAATTTCTATTTGGCACTGCAAATTTTGAATTAAAACTTATCCTCTTGTTTTGAAATACACCATTTTTAAGTAACTTTTAAAAATGGAATTCTGAAGGTTTTGATCTCGTTGGGGAGACCCTGATGAGACAAGCTTTCAGTTTTGAAAGACACTAAGTTTTTCCCTTTCCTAACAACCTCCTTGAAAGCTGCTTGCTGTTCATCATTCTTATCCAACAGATGGTCATGTCTCAAGGCACAGTGAAGCTGGCAGAAATGCCCATCCAGAAGTGCCATGATTTTCTGTGTAGAGCAGGTAACTCTTCTAAGAAACTGCTGTTACAACAGTGCCCCCTCAGCTTAAACCTGGCCTTGTGTTCATCCAGGAGACTTTTGCTCCTGATCTGACTTAGATTTGTCATATCAAGGGCTTAGAAGTAATTGTTCTGCTGCTTTGTGCTGTGTAGTCCATGGGCATATGGAAATCTGATCTATCCTGCGCCAGTAGTTCCTAAGTTTGTATTAGTAGCAGATGTGTCCCATGTCACAGGGGCATGTCTTTCAGACATCTCCCTAAGGTTATTCTGTGCACCTTTCTAGTCCAGTCTTGGATAAACTTGAGTCAGTGGGAGCTTTGTGTCTGGCTTGGATGAGTGCATGTGCACATTGCACCTTTCACAGTGACAAGGTACAGACACACCTGTGGTCAGTGCTTCTGAATGCATTGCTGATTCCTTCTGACAAGATTTGCTGCCAGATTTCTGTGATAATAAATATGTCAGTAATGTGTTTATGCACCTGTTTTCAAAAGGGAGATAAAAAGTATTTGATCTAGAAATATTTTAGCATTTTGGTGGTATCGGTGTTTTCTCATTATTTTGATCTCTTACCTCTTATGCTAACTGAAGGCTCAGTCAACATTTTCTGTGAGGAGTTGTCATAACTTACTGATAGTTTTGTAGACAAAAAAACTATATTCTCAGCGAGTATGCACACAATCCACTCTAATACAAAAAACATTTATTGCTGCCTCCTTTTTAATATCTGCTTTGTGTTTGGCATTACTATTTTTTTTGTTTTTAGGATCTTAACACAACTTTTATTTTCTGTTTACTTGTGTAATCCCTTTTCCAGACCTTTTGCCCATACCTGTTCTGCCTGATCTCTTCAAAGTGTGCCCCATTGCCAGGTGTGTGCTTTGGTCTCTTACCAGCTGGTGCTGTTATTCTCCACAACCTGGACATGCTGTGGTACCATTGCCTCCCTTTTACATGGATGCTGTGGCACATTTACACCTTACTTCATGAACAGCCTCTTGAGCTGCTCGAAAGGACAGGAGGTGGATGTAGAGCAATAGTGAGCAAAAGCTTGCTTTATTATACATTTATGTTTGCAGAGGGGACAAGGGATGTGTAGCTTTGTTACAAAAGCTACAGCTGGTCTAATGCTCCTTGATTTTAAAAAAAACCTACCTAAAAAAATGCCTTAAACCCTGTTTGTAAAATGGGAAAGCCATCTCTAAGCATGGGAATTCCTTAGTATGTGGCCTGTATTTAATCTCTGTAGGCAGAATCATGTGTCTTGTTACCTACTGCACCAGTAACATCTGAGATCTCTCATGCTACCTGAACTAGCTGTTGCTCTTGGAGCTGGGGCTATAATCTTAATTTCTTGCTTCACAGGCTGGTTTAGGGGAAGAGCTGTCTTAGTCTGTGCCATAGAGCAATGGTAGCCATCTAAGAAGCCCATATAGGAAAGGGGAAGGAAGACCTCACCATAGATCACATTATAAAGCATTAAGAAGAACAAGAAAGAGGCAAAATGACATAGGGATCTCTAGGGAGAGTGGTGACAAGTTCCAAGTAAAAAGCCAGAACTACATACCACCTCTGTAAGCTGAAAGGAAGAAATGCCACTTGTAGGTGAATAAAATGCATTTAATTATTCCTTTAGGTGAAGTAATGTTGCTGCACGGAAATCAGCAGCCATAGACCCTTGGTGCCAGCAAAGTCCAGGGTTGAAGGAAATTACAATGGGAAGCAAGTGTCCCATGGTGTTTGGCATTCTGCCCACAGGGGCTGTTATGGCTTCTGCTCCCAGCTGGCAGTGTCCCAGCTCTGCAATTATATAATCATGCCTGCTCCTGCTTTTATGCAGTTCTCACATGTAACCTACAGGATAAAGAATCCTATCCGGTTTAATTCTGACAGGTCCTCCCAGGAGACCTACCTCCCAGAGTGAGCTCTTGCTGGCAACATTATAGCTGGTGTCCCTTTTTCTCTGTGTTGTCACCAGGAGTCCTAGACAGACCACCTGGATTCAGGAGTCTACCACCTGAATTTTGTGCAAACTACTTGGGCATGCACATTCAGGTGCTTATGAGTGTGTGGATATGAGGGTTTGAGTGAATGAAATTGGTTCTAAATTAAAACGAAATTGATTTCCCTTACACAGCCTGAATTTATGGTTTGCTATGTTGCTGCTGTTATATAAGAAATAAGGGCAAAGAGATAAAACCAGTGCCTTTAAAATTTGAAAGGATCGACCCAATCTAAAGAGAGTATTGAGAGAAGGTGGAGAGAAAGAACTAGATGCAAATATTTTAGCAATGTATCTGTTGCCTTCTCCCAGGAGCTGTTCAACACCATGTTGGATGGTGAGCAACTTCATTTAGGGAGTGGCATCTCTGCCCATAGTAGGGGTGTTGGAACGAGACGATCCTTAAAGTCCCTTCCAACCCAGACCATTTGATGGTTCTATGATTCTGGAAGACTTAAAATACCAGTCCAGGGTTTAGGAGTATATTGATTTATCTGTGGTCTCTATTAAGGGTTTCTGCTTAATATAAATTGAGGGATCTGATGGCTTACTTAGGAGGAATGACACTGTGTGGGTTTGGCATGACTTTCAGGGACATGATAGAAATTGCAGGCAGAAGAGAAGGAACAGGCATTCTGTCCCCACTTTCCTGTCTCTCCAGTGCATTTTATCTTCATAGATTACTGATATTTCCTTGACCTGAACCTTGATTACTCAGTACTAAGTGAAGGAGCAACCTTATCTGTCATGGTTGAGTGTACTGACATTTGATTGGCACAATCTCAGCTCTAGCCAAAGTCCTGTGCCACCCTGTCCTTAACCCAGCAAAGCCAGTCAGGGTTAGCCTTTGGTTCTAAAGTCCTGGTTGGAGGAGTTCCCCCAGGAAGGGAGACCACTTCTCTCCTCTCCTCCCTCCCAGCTTAATACTGAGCTACTCATAAAAGCAGCTTGGAGGGTGTCAGTGAACATGCACATCTAGTTCACTTCATAGCATTAAGAGGAGAAATATGCATATCTTTAAACTCAAAGAGGACTGGTAAACAAAATAAAGAAAAATGTTTACAATTTATTGAAGTGCATCAGCAAAAGTGTCAATTACATACTTTGCAGAACAAATCCAGTAGGAGCTCTTAATTGCAAGGGCTGTCTCTTAAAGTGAAGCTGTGCCAAAATCTCTATTGCCATGTTGGAATTGGATTGCCTCAAAGTAAACCAAGGCAGAGCTTCAAAGCAAGTATCTCTGCTAATTATAGGTGCAGGGAGGGGAGAGTGTCCCAAAAAAAGTAAGTAAAATTTACACCTTCCATTTTCCCTCAATGTTTATTGGCTATGTTGGGGTTTTTTTCCTATGTCACAACTAGAGACTTTCAGATTTAAGGTCTTGTATGTCTTAGGCTATGGAACCAAAAATGTGTATTCTATTTCATCTGTTGAAACCAGTTGGGGAGATGTTTTTCTTTCTCTCTTGTAACTCTGGGGGGAGGGGGGCAGATGCCTTCTGATAATGGGTCAGCTGTTAAAACCAGGTGGGGCAGTGTTTCTTATCTCTTTCACCACCTGTCCTCCCTCCAGGGGGATATTTTCTGTTAATGGGCCATTAAGGCTCACCAATGACAGAACACATTCCATCATCCCATTGTGAGATGCTCCAGCCAGTGGTGGGGGAGCCAACCATTCCTACCTGGATAAAAACTGAGACAGTTATCTGGTTCCACTGGATTCCCAGAGGAAGACTGGACCCTTCTCACCATCACTGGGCCCTTTTCTCTCAGGATCATCTCTGCTCCAACAGAGCCACATCTGCCACTCCAGGAGGACTCACTTTTGGACTGCTTCCAACACCCTGACCAACAGGGTGTCAGGTTGTATCTCTGACTCTGTCAGGGTTTCTAGGATTGTTGTTTGTTTGCTTGGTTGGTTTTTTTTTTAATACTACATTTGTATTGTTAATATTCCTAGTAAAGAACTGTTACTCGTATTCTCAAATCTTTGCCTGAAAGCCCTTAATTGCAAAATTATAATAATTTGGAGGCGGTGAGGGGTTTACATTCTCCATTCCAAGGGAAACTCCAGCTTTCCCTGGCGGATACCTGTCTTTCCAAACCAAGACATTGTAATAGACCCAAACTTTCAGTTTCTCAGCTTGCATTAGAGGTTGCACTACTTTTTATTCCATAATGTCTCTCAGATGTGCTAACATGCATGTACTCATGGCAACAGTACATGCAGCACAGCTGTTGCTGTGTTGAGTTTGTAGTCTGAGTTGAATTTGTCTTCCTAGAGTGGGATTGTCCCATCGTTGGTGAGCCACTTTTGGTAAAACACCAGTGGCACTAATTCAGTTTATTGTGGCTGCCTCCCCTTTCTACTGCACAAAGTATTGCAGAGGGGAAGAATGGTTCTGAGTGCAGTCAGATCTGGCTGGAAGTGATATTGCTGGCTTGCCAGGTCATATTCAAGTTGGGCAAGGTGAAGTCTATTTTAATGGAATAGCATCCTTCAGTGTTTCTCCTGTTCATCTGTTGTTTTGGTTCATGGGTGGGACTTTGCTGTGTCTTGAGGTGAAGAGTTGTGCTCTGTCCTGCAGCTCCAGAGCTGTGCTAGTGACAGGCTGATCTCACAAGGGAGCTCCTATATCCTCAGACTATTTCTGAGTGTAATATTTTGTTCATATGAAAAGCTGCAGGTGACTTAGTGAGCAAAGTAGCCTACCTGCACACAAATGCTTTTAACAGAAACCTGTCTCCAGTGTTCTCAATTCTGTCTCAGACTGAGATCCTTCAACAGCTTGAGACTGGACTCTTTGTGCACACTTTGTGCCTTGGGGAGATAACCAAGGTTTGTATTTAAGTAACGATATTTTAAAACAAGCTATTGAGTTTACATCAGAGAAAGGTTTAAGATTTTATTCTTGCTTCCCTTCCAAAAGACTCCAAGGAAATGCAAATTCAAACCAAATCAGTTTGACTTTTGCAAAATCAACACTTGATGGGTGTTCAGCTAGGTCCAAATTAATACCCTGTTTAGAGTATTACCAGTTATTGACAATATGCTTTCTTACCTTTTGATGTCATATTGTTTTGAACATCTTAGGATGCTTGAAGTACAGGATCATAGACTCATGGAATGGTTGGGTTGGAAGAAACCTCAAAGATCATTCCTGGTTCCAGCCTCCTGCCATGGGGAACACATTCCACTAGACCAGAGCAACTTAACTTTATGGAGATGTTCTATTGTAAGGAAGAGGTTGGGAGGGGTATTTTTACTGTGTACTTTGTTGTTTTCTGGTTTGGTTTCTTTTTTTAAATCCAAATGACTTTTATTGGCTGTTACAGTTTTATTTGTGATCTAGTTTTATGGATTTATAGCGTAAGTGTTTTATCAGGTAGTTTTGTGCCTTCATTTTCAAATGTACTGTAAGGGAGGTATAGCTTTAACAACCTTTAAAAGGTATTTGTGGGGAATTCTATAGCAAACTGCTGCGCTCTCATAAATGAAGTATGACTGCACTGAGGGAGTTGAGCGAGAGACTTCTAGGTGCTACACAGAGCACCACTGGTGTTTTAAGGGGATAGCATTTTTCCCTGAGTCCTCACTGAAAACTACTTTGCTTTGGCAACTACATTATTTTTCCCAGCCCTTCATTATTGCCTTCTTTTTTGTTGCCATCTGTTCTGGAATGAATTTTCTTACTGTTCCTTAGCTGATTTGTTGCAGGCAGTATTGCTTATACCACTTTCTATCCAGCATAAGCTATTCCAGGTATCTTTGCTTACCAAAACCTTTCTGCTGCTTTTTCTCTAAAAATAGTAATAAATAATTGCTCAATTTAGATTCTGTGCTCAATTTAGAGTCTTGAAGGTGCCAGATTAGGCAGTAAACTAAAGCTTCAGCACAGTATCATGTCACTAAGATGTCAGGGAAGTGAGACCTGTTGAGGTGGTTTCCTGAAGCTCTATCTTCCAAGAGTGTTTTGTTTTATCAATCTCTTTGCCAAATACATTTTGAGTTACTAGCCTTGTGTGTCAGCACTTCAACAACATTGGAAAATCCCATCACTCTGCAACAGGGTGAGGTCAAAAATTGCATTTGTTAGTTCTGCAGGATGAGAAATAACTGGCAGGACGTGGATCCTGCTGTTGTACACACATTTAATATTAGACACCACCAATAAAAGACTCTCCTTGTCTTTTTGTTCTTCTAACTGCTGATTTAATATAGCACATTTTCTACAGTGAAACTCTGCTTCTCAAACCAGCCCTTAATATGAGGTGGGAATTGGCCTTCTCTAACATCCTGGGAACTTGCCCATAGGGAAGCGGCAGTAGTGGAAATCCTGTACTGGTTTCTGCTGAGTGCTGGATTGCAGTTGTCTGTCAAGTCTTTGGAGACTGCTTCCACTGTGTAGATCTTAATCCTTTTTAGTTGTATGTCGAACTTCATAGTTATTTACAGCAATCATAGAATCACAGAATGGTTTGGGTTTGAAGGGACCTTAAAGATCATCATTCCAAGCCCTGTCATAAGCAGGGACATCTTCCACTAGCCCAGGTTGCTCAGAGCTCCATCCAGCCTGGCCTTGAACTCTTCCAGGGATGGGGCATCCACAGCTTCTCTGGGAAACCTGTGCCAGTGCCTCAGTGCTCTCACAGTAAAGAACCTAGTAGTATTTCCAAGTACCACACATCCTGATTATTAATGTATTACGTCACAGACTGAGATTTGTTATTTTTTAATTTAAATTATCAGACTCCTCCTACATATTTAAAAGCCCACGGAAAATGTGGGGCTGATGTGAGGTGCTGTAGATTCAAGATAGCCAGAGATCTGTTGTGAGATGTGAGGGAATGTGTTACTCATAGGTAGCCAGCAAAAATTTCAGGCACTGACTTCAAAAAAATACTCTTTCAGATGGCTTGTAAGCTGCATGAGTGACACTCTTCTTTCAACTTTGTTCACTAGTTCTGTACAAATTTGAGAAAATATTATATGGCAAAAATAACTATACAGTATTTTTTAATGTAATAGTTCCTTAGTTAACTTTTGGTTACAGGCAAAACTCAGTTCTGATTTTTTTCTGCGTACTACATATTCATGTTCTCCAATTTTAACCCATGTAATAGTACAGATATATAATTGCATTATTGACAAAGTTCTTAATCTGATGTTTAATTTTAAATCCTTGCAGTTCTACAATAGATGATTTTGAGAGCTGGTTGTTTATGTGATCAAGACTGCATTTTTGTTTTCGAAGAACATCCTATTAGGTCAGAACTGTGGCTTACTTTTAAGTATAATCATTTTCAGGATCTTGTTTTCTCAGTTTATGGAGGTGTTTTCAGTAAAATGGGAAATATTTGATAGAGCCAGTTAGACTAATTGGGGGACAATTAGTTTTCATTCTTGTAGGCCTTCCAAGTGCTATTTAAAAATATTTATCCAGAGTTCAGAAATTCTCTAAAAATAGTTTTGTTTTTCTAAAGCAAGAAATAATTTGGAAGCTTTGAGAAGAATACATAACTGAGAACATCCCTGAGGAATGAAACTGAGAACAGTCTATCTTCCTACACGTATTTTATCTACATTATGGTAAAAGAGTTTTTGTTCCAAATGTTGCCATCCTCCCAGTGTCTTTCATTTCTCCTTGTAATTCCTGATTATGGGATCACTTTTAGACATTTACTGAAGTAAAAATGTAAGGGAGGCACTATTTTTGTTACACATTGCTGGAAGTTGCTTCATTGTTTGGATGGAATTTACCTAATACTTCTCAGTCATGTAAACATTTGGACAAATATTTATAGTTTCAAATAACTCAGAATCATTTAGCTAATAGAAGAAGAACTTCTTACCAGAAAAAGTTGATTCTTTCCCAGAAGCTTGCAGCAAGGAATGTTACAGATTCCCGAAACACACATTTGAGTTGCATGATCATCACTTGTGCTGCAGAGGCCTTATGGAGACTTGAATTAGTAAATTAAGTCCTTTTTGTCTGTGTTTCCACACTTTGGACTATAATTTTTTTAGTTTCAAGAGGAGTAGTAAATGCACATTCCTCTCATTATCTATCCATGTTTTTGAAGTTGTCCCTTTTTAACAAAATATAAACTACAGACCGTCACAAGATAAATGGAAACAACTGTTTTTCTAATTAAGAAATTTCTCTTTGACTTGATATTTTGATAGGGAAGAGAAGAGAAAAGAAACATGAATGTGTCAAATATCTATGTACCAACTTCTGTTGAAAAACAGAAGTTTCCCCCAGTTTTTCACTTGGGGAAAAAGAATATGCTGAAATAGTTTTTGCTTTTCCTTTAGCTCACAAAGTATTTATCTGTATTGTCTGTATGTAACCAAACATGTGCCAGACAAATGATCAGGTGCAAACAAAGGTACATATCACTTCCTATTTTCTACATATTCCCATAATTTTTAGCAGTGGAGTGTTTTTGGAACAGAAGTTTTCTGAGTGCCCTTAATGAAGGGGAAATATTTGGCTAAGAGGTTGTTTCTATTAGTGTGGGTGGGATGTAAGAAAGTTCACATTTGGGAGTGGATAAAAAATCTAAAAGGGCCAGTCATCAGTAATTTGGGCAGAGTATGGAGACTGGGAGGTGAGCGTGAAAGGAAATGGGAGAGACAGGCGGAGACCATGTTGGGCAAAGCTGATGAGATGAGATATTGTGCCTTGGCAGTGTGAGCCAGTGAAGATTTCTGGAGCAGCCCCAGCTTGAAAGATTCAAGAGGACATTTTGTGTCAGAGCTATGTGATTCCAGTATGGAGTGTAGCTAGAGAGCTACTTCTGTTTTCTGGGTATTTTTTCCACATTAAAAAATTTGCAATAAAAAGAAAAGAAAGTAAGAAAAGGAAAAAATCTCTAGTAATTTCCTTTAACAGACTTCCATCAAGTAGGAGGTCTAAACACCTTGCTGTTCTTATCAATGTTGATACAACTGCGTCAGCAATTTTGCAGATTTCTTTTTTATCTAACAGAATGTTAGATAAACTTGCTAAGGTGCACAATTTGCTGTATTGGAGCTGTAGGCACATTAAAGGAGTATAAAGCTGACCTGCATCTAAAAATAGAAGTACCTGGCAGAATGCAAATGGAAATCTGCGTCATCCATTTTTATTTGAACAAAACTAACTGTAAATCAGATATGAGCATAAGAGATGGTTTGTCTTAAAATTAGCACAGGGTTCCTGTTTGAAGGACTGTGTCTGTAAATCATGTCTGGACATAATGAAAGGTTTATTTTCAAACTGTTGTAGGCAAATGCTGATAATACTAATGCAGTGCCAAAGATGTAATGCCTTTTTAAAAAAAATCTACCTGAAGTTTTTTTATCTATCTGAGAAAAAGTGAATTAAAACAAAGCACACCTTCTTGGCTACTCCCAATACCTGCCCAATACTGTTTCTACATGCTAATAAGGCCATCTGTTATTAGCTTAGCACAAAAGTTTCACATAGGTAGATGGGGTTGTGCTTTAAAAGTCCTGTACTGTATCATTTAATTAAAAAAGAAATTCTAGATAGTCATCCTTGTGATGTAAGCAGTGACTTGACATAATCTTGCCTTCTGTCAATCCATTAAATGTTTATCAGCCAAGCTAGAGGCCTAAGTTCCTGTAAAAGTGTGAATGGATGGATACAGACATGGACCCACAAACAAGACATGGTGTAATGGTGTAAGTTAGGGATTTATAAAAATAAGCTGCTGAGTGCCTTCCCACAGAACTCACAGCAGAGCTGCAGCAGCCACCCTGCAGTGAGAGTACCCCAGCACCATGCGAGGAGGGCATGTTCAAGAGCAGCTTCTGTGAAATGCTGGGTGTGTGCTGTAAATCCACACCCTGCCTCAGCTCACAGCAACTCATTTAGCAGTCATGTCTTCATATCTTTCTATCAAGTAGAATTGTTTTTGGTGAAAGAACAACCTGAACCTTCTTTTTAACTATAATTGTGATGAGCACAGTGAGAATATGTGCAGAAAAAAACCATCCAGGACTAACTGGATGGTTCATGTGACTGTGAGAGGTTCTGCACACCAGGAAGGTACTGCTGAACATCTGGGTTTCAGTCAGGAAAAGCTTCCTGAGGATGGGACTGAAGCTTCTGTGTGTAGGCTGCTGGCTGCTGTTGGTAATGAGCACATCTGAAATATGGACCTGATGCATCCTCTCAGCTGATGGGTGAGAGGCTTGATTTTTGTGTTTACAGTCTCTGGCTAAAGCATTTGCTGGCCCTCAACCTGCTTGCAGTGACTTGCACACGTTGTAGGGTTGGCCTGTGTATGAAGTGTGGCCATTTGTCAAGGGTTCCTAGACACTGATAGCCCCACTGGACCAGCAGCTACCTCACACCTAGGAAATGAGAAATGGACCAAGTACCTAAAGGGGAAGAAGAGGGTGGTGTGTGTGGGCAGAAAGCCTCAGAAGCTTGGTGACTACTTCCTGTCTGCTGGATAATTTGCACATTTTAGCACATAAAGCACTGTAACTATTTAAGGGTCCAGCTGTTTGGCCTATTCATTCCTTTCTCAAAGCCAAGCTGTAGCTCTGTACCAGGGGACAGAAACCATGGAAGGTTCTCAATGCTGTTCTTTTTCCTTTATGTCTTTTCCATTTCAGATGCAAACAATATCTATGACTTAAGATTTTTGATTAAACTAATGTTCCCCCATTTCCATATTGGTGATGTGACACTACAGGAATATTACCACACCTTCTTGTCTGGTCCTCCAGTCATTAGACCCAGCTAGGAGTGGTTAGATCTGGGGTGGTTAAGAGTGTTAGGGCCCAACTGGAAAAGAAAGACAGAAGCAGTTTTCTCTTTGAGTAACTGAAGTTGTTTAAGAAGAAGCTAGAGATTCACTATCTATTTTTAAAAGAGGAGAGGTGGGGAAAAGAGGAATTATAGTGTGAAATCTGATTTCAGAAACTCTCTATGGGTTTCCTGTGCTTTCTGGGGAGACTAGGTGCTGGTGGAGCATGTGACTGAAGTGAATATGGACCTTAAGAAGGCAGCTTTACCCATTAGTCTTATTGCTTATAAATTTTGATTACACAGAATGGCTTTTCCTTTTTTTTCCCCCCTTTGTTTGTTTAGGTTATGCCTGTTCAGCCTGCCTTCAGTTTGTGTATATCCTACTCTACATGTGAAGCAATCTCTTTGTAGTAATTGCTTAAAAGCCAGTTTCTCAGAATATTCCCCCTATTTAAATTGTTTGCAATAGTGAGAACAGGGAGAAAACGCAGGATATGAGAACACAGATTAAGTGGATTTGTTTTTAAAATAAATGAGTGGAACATATTTATGAGATTCATTGTTCTCTGAGTGTAAAAAATGCCATTGAATTCCTGTTGGTCTTAAATACACACTTATCCCTGGAACCTTCAAGCAATATTTTTCTTTATATCAGATACACACTTCAAATGCCAATGTCTTCTGCTTAATGACCTGCCAGAGGCCTCGTTACATTTTCTTTATTCTCCTAAACACCGTGTTAGGGAATCTTCTGATACAAGGCTGTCCAGGTCAGCCAGTGCCAGGAATTTTGCCCCTATGCTTTGACCATTTGGAGTTCATCCTCAAAGTGCTTTGGGGAAATGTACTTTGCTCTCTAAGAACTTAATTTGGTGTATTAAAATTTGTGCTGTCTTTCTTTGTGCAGTCTGAAATGCCGTGGTTGTGTTGTTGGCACTACAGGTTTAATGCTCCTTTGGAGTAGAACCTAAAATGATTTCTTACTATCAAACCTGTTTATTTGGATTAGTGGTAGTTTTGATATATTGGTGGTGTTCTGAAAGGCAGTATTTATAAAAAGGGATCATTATATTTCATCAGATCAACAGATTTAGCTGTTAAAACCCCCAGAGTTACGTTAAGAAACGTTTCTGTCTTCAAAGTTTGTTGCAGCAACAGATTGGTTGAAAAGTCCCAAAATATTACTTCTCTCTGTAAACCCATTTAGCTTTTGCTTTGAAAAGGCTGGTGACCTGCTTCTGACTAATGACCTGAGAATATTATAACCTGCTACTCCACGAAATAATAACTCTAAATGAAAGTGGGGCTTGTCTGAATTACTTGGATCAAGAGGGCGGAACGAGTTTACTGCTGTAAGGATTCAGATGAAATAGCAGAATTGTTGTGAATGTTTCATTAGCATCAGGTTCCCTAAATTTGTGTCTGATTCAGTTGTTTGGTTGCTGTCTCAAGGTGCTTTTCAGAAGCCTGAAAGAACGTGAAGTAGTGTGCTGTGTGCTAGCCCAGATGGTGGACTGTGGGGGTCCAGAAATGAGAACAGAGATAGGAACACAGACCATACTTTCTTCCTTCTTTCACTTGCACAGGGATTTATCTTCTAAGCCATGGCAGGAAGGCCACTCTTTTTTTTTAGTTTTTGCTGTATTTCTATAGTCTGTGTAAACAGTGCTGCTTCGGAGATAAGCACTAGACAGGTGCAAAGGAGGAGACACCAGCCAGTTTTCCTGTTGCAGAAGTCCTACTATGCTGCAGTTCACCTTTTGTTGCTGTAGCTGGAAGAGTGAAGCATCCTTCAGCTGCATCTCTTTGCTGCCTCCAAAAAAGATTGGGAAAATAATGCTGTGTTCATTCTGCCATCATTTCTGCCGTGTGCTGAAAGAGAGTTTGGACCAAAGCAAAGGAGAAACTTGCATAAGAAACTGTATATTGGTTAAACACTCATCACCTGGTACCAGAATACAGCTGATTATTGAGCTTAATACTGAAACCTATCCAGTGCTGAAATATGATGTTTGGGATGGATTAATGATTCCTTCTCTTAGAAGTTCCTAAATTAAAAATATGAGCAGCCTTTCTATAACCAGGGATCCAGGAAATACAGGACAATTTCTAGAACTGTTTCAAAGCCAAGACTTTGCTTACCCATCACTCTAATAAATTTAGCAGTTTTAAACAATTTCAAAAATCTCTCTTAATTGCTTTTTAGGTTACTGTATCTACTAATTTAGTCAAGTTCTATATAAATTCATTTCAAAATAAGATGATTAGAGAAACTTTTTCTTCCTTTCCTAATAGAAACAATAGGGAATCTCAGTCTTGTTATAAGGCTTGCTTTGAAATTGCTCTAGTAATTATAAGATGAGTGAACAACTTCTAATTGCACATTTATGATGCTTCATCTGGATTTGCTTTTTCCTCTGAAGCCTCATTTGGACCTAAATTAATTAGATGACTAGTTAAAGGAAGGCCTTTGATTTGAGATCAGGAAAGCATGTTTGAATGAAGACTACTCCCTCTTCTTTATCTGGCAGCATCCTTGAATATTAGCAGTGTGTAATAATTAGGCGTGTCAAGTTATGAGTTGATTCATCTTCTTTAAGTGGTCCCAGAGGAAGAGGTGGAGGACAATCATTCTCCAAAGGAGGCTGAAGACAGTAAGATGCATAATGTATTCTCAGTTCCTGATGCTTCCTTGGAATATGCAGCTGCTAATATTTAAGTTCTTGAGCTCTACAACCTCCCTGAAGTGCAGACATGAAGTAAAAGGTAGGAGTGTGAGCAGAAGCACAGCATGTGCATGAAAATACCTGTGTTGGGGAAGTAGCCCCAAATTAGTTCATTTTATAGAGGCAAAACCAAAACCTTTGGCAGGCCAGTTGGTGAAGCACTTGCATCCCTCTCACCTGTTTTGTGCAGTTGTTTCACTGAGCATAAACTATCAGTCCCTCCTGTGACTGATAAAAATAATCTGTGTACTTTTTGTATTTGGAGCCCCAAACACCACAACCTTTATGAATTATTTATTCCAGGAGAGTATTTTCCAGAGCTGCTAACCGCTGTTGATCCAACTTTGAATTCATGATTGAAGATAATAGTGTTCTTTTTGGATTGCAATCTACCTATGTGTAGGTGCAAGTGCATCTTGAAAAAAAGTGCTGTTAAATATAGGGCAGAGCCAAAATACAAAGTCATGGCCTTGGTCCCCTATATTCTGTAATAGGCTATTTTAGCAACAGTCAGACAGCCCAAGCAAAAAACTAAATCTGGGGTCCTGTGCCTGGAACAGTCATGGTGGTCTTCATGCACCTGATGTGATGTCAGCAGCTCTGGTGCTAGAGAAGGAGCTACAAGTGTGTAGGAGGGATGCTGGCAAGCTCCTACCTGTCATAACCACAAAAGAAATATTGGGGTCTTTGTCTGCAAATGAAACAATTCTGTGTAATACCCACCCTCTCAAGCACAAATAGGAGTGATTGGAATGCAGGTCTACAGTTGCTGAAGAAGTTGATTGTTAAGTTCAGGAAGTTGATCGTTGTATTCAGTGTGGTCAGTCTTCATTTCTAACATATACTGATCTGTGAACATGTTATTGCCACAGTGTTGCCCTGTCCTCTTCCCCTTACCCTGTAGCTAGATGCTGGTAGTATAATGGCCAGACCAGAAAGACAATTGACAAATTCATCGAGCTAATGTCTAATTGTCCAGTTTCAGATGGCCTCTTCTGAGCTCAGCTTCATCTTTGTTAAAAAACAGTGATTTAGAAGTGCTTTCCTACTCTGATAACAGTATTTGTTAATGCACCAATGAAATTAGTAATCGGATTTGATTAATTATACTTTTTGTAATTTAATATTTTTCTTAGCTTGAAATAATTTGAAAAAGCTTCCTTGCAGAAGTCAACTGTCTGTAATTTAATCTCACGGCCAACTGACTGCTGAAATATACTTAATGGGTTCTGCAGCTTCCTAAACCAGGTTAGATGAATCATTAGATAATATTTATGGTCCTTGTTTACAGTTTCTCAAGCTCTGTGTTCTTGTTTCCTATAATGAGTGTTAGTATAATGAACAGCATTATGCTTAGGTTAAATCCCACTGCTTGAACTCAAAGATCAGAAAGGGATGTACAAAAAGATACAACTTTCTTGTAACAGACTGTAGCTGCTTCTGGGCTAGGAGATGGTTAATAACATGATATTAACTCTCATTCCAGCAGGCACTCCCCTTCAAAGTAAGTATTTGAAATAGAAAGTGGCACTGTAGTTTGGACATGGGGAAAGGCTGAAAAAGGTCCTGGGTGCTGGATTGTATCCCAGGGAATGAAGAAAACTGTGTACTTGGTGGCACAGACTCAATTATTCCTCCATTTCCTCCCTCTCCCCAAGCTGCTCATGTTCTTTCTCCAGCTCTATAATCTGAGCTGGATCTAGCCCTGTCCCTTGTGCATTCTGATGGATTTACCATCTCCTCTGCTCTCTTTAGGAGTCTTCTACCAGTCTTCTTCAGCCAAGCACAGATGTCACCCTGAGCTCACTATGGAAATCACTACCCAACTCTTTGAGATTCTTACCTGTAAATCTCTCCCCATTCTCAGATACTGCTCTCCTTTCTGGGCCTCTACAGGTGTCCTTGTTCTGTCTCCCATCAGTGCCCCAGGATCTTTTTATAATTTTGTTTGTTTAGCTAGTTTCTATTGCAGTCCGGATAGCAACTGTGAAATAAAATGCCTTTCCCCCTAATCTTTCCCTCTCTCTCAGTTTTAATTTCTTACCCCAGTCTACCCTTCTGTTCAAAGCTTTCCTGTTTTCTGTCTCACACTCTTTACCAACCTTACCTGCACTCTTCTTCAGGTTTGTTCTCCTCCTTTGTCATTCTAGACAATTCATCCATTTCTAAACCCCAACCTCCCCTGATGACCAGCTGTGACTACCACTCCTCACTCTTAGATAATCTATTTCATGGCAGACTCTAAACCTGTTTCTTCTCCCAATCAGTTGTGTCTACAGATGTTTGTTCAGCTGAAATGGCTCTCCTGGTGGTGGACAGTGTCACTGAGGCCGTCACAAATTCAGGAAACCAGGCTTCCCCATTCCTGTCTCCAGGGCTGTTTCCACCTGCTGTCGCTCCTGCTGCTTTGGCTGATGCAGGCTTTGAAATGGTGGAGCACAAAGTCTAAGAGCCATGCTGAGATAAAGCCAGCTCAGATTACTTGATGTGTAAAATCAATTATTGCTTTTTATTGTTGGTGGTTTGAAGAGCTGTTATGTTGTTCTGTTGTTTTTGGAAGTGCTTGGGGTTACTGTAAGCATAGAAATGCTCCCATCTAGTGCAGGCTGTACAAAGGCTAACAACCTTCAAAAATAGGCTACACTGGGTTTAAATGTGATGGCAAAAGGCCAGCTGAAGTTGTCAGTAGAGATCTTACACTTGTTTCAGAAGGGCCAGGAGCTGTCTCATGGTGGGTGTAGCTTCTTATTTCCATGCTCATAATGCCCAGAGCAGGGCACTTGGCAGTTGTCTCTGTAGGTAACCTGCAGATGTGCTTCTCAAGGAATTATGTGAAAACATAAAAAGCTTTGTAAGCCAAAGTACAGTCATGTTAAGCCTGCATGTGTAAAATTTATGGTCTTCTTGTTTACTTGTCTTTGTTATATAATATATAAATTTCTTAAATAATATGCTACCAGGTCATGTTTTGCTCCCCAGCTTTTTGAAGTTGTACTCAATGATCCTTACAGGTCCCTCCCAACTTCAGATATTCTTTGCTTCTAGGAAATTGAAGTGCATATTTTAAAAACACAAATTAATTCAGCTCAGCAGTAGCTCTGGCTTGGTTAATTTTTCATATTGCACATAAAATTTTAGGGAAGTCATATACAAAACCAGTCATCAAAATATGGGAGAAGCTCTCTAATACAAGATGCTGTCTTTATTTTGTGAATGTATCTAACTTAAAAAAGAAAGAAAGTAAGACTTTCTCTACCTCTAACACTTCAGTGCTATGCACATGGTAGCTATAATTTGTTTGCACTTGGGATTCTGGGAGAAATTATTGAAGGTGAAGAGAAAGAAATCAAGGTCAAAGATCTCTAGGATGCTAATAGAAAGCGGAGGAGAGTTGCAGAGGACTTGAAGAGGCAAGTGACTTTTATGAGAGCTGTAGGGGAGTTCAGGAAAAAGCAGAAGGCTGACAGTGAAGGGAAAGGAAGGCAACATAAGTCAGCAGAAGAGCAGGCGTCAGTGTCAAAGGAAGGTGGGAATGCATCACCTCGGCTGAGGTCATTGCAAACTTTGGCAAGACAGGTTTCATGAAATTAGATGTTGCATTACATCTGAATGTCGACTAGCATGAGGTAGGGTGTGGCCCAATACCTTTTGTTTAGTCAGTGTAGACATAACAGAAACAAGTTTGAGAAGTCCTGTTTCTGAAGTAGCCAACCTTTCACAAACCTGGGGCTGCAGCCCTGCCTCTGGTGTGGGACCACCCCTTACAAATCCTTTGCCTGCTCTCCCATCACAGGGATTAACGTGGATGGCTGCTCTGCTGCATGTGGTGGGGCTTTTTGGTCTCTCCCACTGCAGCTTCGGGAGGTGCAAGATGCTTGGCAGGTGGTGTTCAGGGCAGGCTGGGTGCCTGCTGGGGGGTGCAGAGCTGCAGCAGCCTCAGGCTCCAGCCCCAGCACTCTCCTGCATGGAGCCAGGGGCACCTTTCACCCCCTTTGTCTCCTCCAGGGAACCTGTGCATAACCTGGCTCTTGTTATTACTGAGCACCCTTTTGATTTATGTAAGTAAACACTTTCTGGAAAGAACAAAGATTAAAAAAGCAATACAGTAAAAAACCAGGTGCTTGGTTGTCATCTGCTGTTTTACAGAAATTCATGGTTAGGCAAAGGGATTGCATTATTTCTATGGCAGCACTATTGATTTGCTCTATCTGGTAGGAGTATGTAGTCTTTCAGTGCATCTCTGGTGACGTTATAACTGAGCTATGGTGAACAGAGCTGAGTGTGAACAAGGTTTGGGTGATCCAGTTGTTTGCCTGTGGGGAAGTAGATCTTTAACTATCAGCCAGCATAGATGCTATCAGATGGTCACAGGTGATGCAGTTTCAAATGCAAATACATGGTGGAGATGAATTGAAACTTTACCAGCCAGGGGGAAAGGGTGTTAGTGCACATACCTATTGTCAGCCACTGCTGTCACATTCTTCAATGTAAACATGCCTGCTTGACATGGGAAAGGTCTGGCAGTAGGAATGTGTAAGGCAAATAATGGAGAAGAAATGGTAGGACAAAACAAATAGACATAGAAATTATTCTTTAATTTTTGCAGTGGTTTTTCTTCCACATTATAGCATAATTTATATTTCTTATCTGTGAATGTCTATTTGCAATTTAAAAGCTGTTAAAATCTATCTTCTAATTATAAGCATAGTAGAAGGAATACAGAAAATGGAAAATGGATTTGTATGTGGATTTGACCACAGCATTCAGTTCTGAAATAAAAAATTATCTTAAATTCCTTTTTCCCCAATTTTTTTTCAGTTAGGCAGGTTGACAGACACAGTTACAAGTATGCTCAAAGCAGAATTTGTTTAGTACCAGATACTTAATTTTATTGTTTGAGAAAAATATTTAAGCTCTTTATGATGGACAGAGAAGCTTTGAGTGCTATTCATGTTTTTAACTGAGGAAACAGTTTACCTGGAAACAATCAATTCAAGCACTTACTGGCTTTTTCATCTTCTGGTCTTTTTGTCCAAGATTAAGTATTTTCTATATACTAGATGCTTTGACTTAAACTAAAATTATGGGTTTGATGATAAGTTATTTGGTCAAGCTCAGAATCTGCAGCTGCACAAATCAGTAGCGATAATAAATAGTAACTTTCTCTTACAATTTTTCCTCAATTGTTTCTTTTATGGAGCTCTACACTTTCTTGAATGTATTTCAGGGTTATAGTGCATGTTCTCAGGGACTGAAACAACTAAAACTACCATCACAGTTAAGCAACAAGGTGCGGCAGATGCAGTCTCAGGTTTGGAGGAGAATGCAGAGTGGTTGGCAATCTCTAAGTTACTAAAATAAACTAGTACCAGTGCCATTGCTTCTTTCTCCACCAGGGACAAATCACCCAAGTGTTTTGCTGATTCTCCTTTCCCGAGTTTTTAAGGGACTGTTTCATCCTGTCTTTCTGGAGCAGGTCCAGGTCTACAAATGGAAAATACATTTATTATATTCTAATATTTATGTTGAGATACCTTTTCTATAGGCCAGCTGATTTAACTCCTACTCCAGTGAGAAATGGGCTCTTTACGAGGAGTGAGGAAATGCAACTTTCACAAGCCGTTCACTTGGCCCTCTTTCCTGCGATGTCTGCTATGCAAACCAATGCTCCCTGGTTTGTACTTCCTCAACTTTCTCAGTTTTCCAAAACAAGACCTATACTTTTGACATCCTGAGCATGCAGTGCTTAATTGTTCAGAATTGCAAAGACCTGCAGTGCTGGGTATTATACAGATTTAAAACCTGCTGTCTGTTTGTTGTTGTTCTGAAAGTTAGTTTTTGCAAAAGCTGTTTTATCCAGAGCTGTCTCTCTTGATATTTTCTTTTTGCGAAGGAGGAAGCTACAGCTCTTCCCTGAGAAATCAGCGGGTGGGGAGCTGGTGTTGCTGACTGAGATCTATGCCTTTTGATCAATGTCCCAGGAATCAGGATAGCTGGGGCCAATTTTATGCCAGCTTGTACCTGAACATGTCTGGTTAAGGCACAGTACCTGCAAACTTCACAGGGGGTATTATTCATTTACTTGGACTCACTCTTTCCATACTAGGAACTATGCTGAGGTGCTGTATTGTATGACTTTCCTTTCCTTGTAGGAATGTGATGCTGCTTGTTTCTTTAATGTTCAGAGAAGCATGTGGCTGGTGCTAAAAATAGTAATGAATAATCATGACTTTAAAGCCAAAGAAAACGAAGGGCAAATCTGGGAACCCTAAGTATGTAAGTCTTCTTATTTGGCTGGTGTTTGCTTAGCCTTTTTATTTGGTCTATCTTTTTTGCAATCAAATAAAACTTTGATAGATAGGCTTTCAGGTAAGCTGACTCTATCTGGAAGGCTAACAAGCTTTCCAAACAAAACAATTCTTTTAATATGATCATAAAGCTGTCTCTTCAAGAATGAAGCAAGGTTAGATGTTCATGGCTTAGTCTGCAGAATCTGACATTTCCAGAGGCCAGAAAAACCTGAGGCTTCTCAGCTTTTGTCTTTGTGGTTCAGTGTTATTCTCAGCTGGAGGGCATTTGGTCATTCAGATACTGTAGAGTAGAAGTAGAGCTGATGTGAAAAATTATATTCTGGCACTCCTTTTCCATGTTCTTTTCTCTTAGTGTGAAATGGGGGGAGTCCATTAACATCACTCTTCTGCTGGAGCTGTATTTCAGCTCCATCTGTTCTGTTGGCTATGAGGTTATTAGCACAGGGGAGAAAACACAAGAACAAAACAAGTTGCTCTTAGCAAGGCCCTGCAAGCATGAGTATTATATATGACAGTGAAAATTTACTAGCTGTGTTAGGTGAAAATCTTAACAAGTGAGTAGCAGAGCACAGAGCCACAGAAAAGGAGAAAGACGATTCTGCAGTTTTGTGCTGAAGTGCAAGTGTATGGAGCCCACATCACAGTATTCAACACCATCAATACCTCAGAGGTTAAGCCTCTTGTCAGCTAATTATGGGCATCCTCTGTTGCTCTGGGAATTGCACAGCTGCCAAGTGAAACTCTGGAGCCCTGCTGCCCATGCAACAGAGGTCTGGAGATCTGTCTCTCACAGCCTGCAATCCTTACTTTTCTCTTACAAGACTAATTTTTATTTTTATTTTTATTGCTAATTATTTAAATTGGACTCTTTAATATTATCCTATATGTATATTATTGTTAATATACTGCTTTATTATATATTTTAATTATAGCTGTTATATAAGCTGTTATATATATATCAGAGACATGAACAGCTAAGAGAATAAGGGACACTGAAGAAGTACCCTGAAACGTGCACTCTGGTCCTCATGTGGGCCTGTAACTTGTCTGTTCTGGGCAGAAGATGAGTATTTTTCATAGTAAAATTAAGCCCTTGGTTATGTCAAAAACAGTCTCATTAGATGTCTGTGGAGTTTGGGCTTCTAAGTCCCAGAGGGTGGGCCCACCCCACACACTGAGTGATGGCACAAGAATGAGAGACTTGAATAGTGCCAACTCAAGCTCATCTGTTCATAAATATTGTCTTTGCACAGAGCTCTGTGTTTGGAGCCAAAGTCAAGGCAGCTGCACTACAGAAATGCTGCACCCCATCACCTATGACCTGGTAGTTCAGACACTGCTCAGCACTGGTGTGGTGGCATCACCAACCACTCTGAATTTCTGCTCCCTCAGAGGTATTTGAGCTCTGTTCCAGCAGTTCATGGGGACCAATGTAAGTAAGAGAGGAGCCTTGGACATGCTGCTGTTCAGCAGTTGGTAAAAGTATCTATTTAAAGCCTTAATGTTACTTCTGGAATAAAGGAAACTGCTTTAGAAGGCAAGCTGAATTTTGAGAGTAGTTAAAATAAGCATAAAAGCATTTTGCAACATAGATCCAGAGCAACAAGTACAGCTCCTTAAAAGCTGATGCAACCTCTTTCAGATTCTTTTAGAAATACCAGAAATGAACTACAGAAAATTCAACCTAGAAACCTGAGCTAGTGCAAACAGTGAAACTGGACTACCCTTATCATTGACCAGGAGCCTGTTACGCCTTTATATTTTTTTAACCTAAAAAGTTCCGCTACTGCAGAAGGATGAACACAGTGGAGTTAGAACAGAAACTCGTATTTTAGGGTGTCTTTATCTTAAATCTAGTCTTCCTCTCACTTCCTTGAGCTGAGGAGATATTGGTTAGGTTTAGCTTGGGTTTGGCTCTTAACTGTATAGTAGAGTAATTCCCTGATTAAAAGGGAAAGAAACATTATTTTTAAAAGTCACATCTAATTTATCCTGTTTTTCCTCTTGCAGTCATGGGAAGCTGGCTTGTAATCTCCCCATTCCTTCCATTCTGTTTGTTACCAGAGACCAGAGGCAAAGTTGAGGTTTCTGTAGTATGTACAATTCAGACACAGATGGGAATTCCTGAGTATTTTGCCTGTTTAAATATCCCACGACATTTCTTTCCTGAACTGTGTAAATGAGAAGTCAACATCCAATATTTCTTCACCCTGCCAAAAACTGCTGATGTTTCCCAAGCACTCTGCATCATCCTAGCTGAAGTCTCCAAGAGAAATCAGTGTGGCTCAATGCCCTTATGTGGCCACAGTGCAGGGGCACCTGGAGAGTACTGCTGCTCCAGGCTAATTACAATGTCCCCTCTGCAGCATGACTTGGGAGATGCTGTTGCAGTGTTTCAGTTGTGGAGCTGGTTTGGCAGTAGATTAAAAACCTAAATATTGACTCTACTGAACATGTAAATATATCTCAGACCTCTGTGAAGGGGGCATTTGTAGCTCAGACTGTGGCCTAGCCTACATCCTGACTGGAGCCATGGTATGCATTTCCCCCCACACCCTTTTTCTTCTTTTTGAGAGATCATCTCCTAACATTCATAGCCCTTTTCTTTTCCTGTGTTCTGGCCTTACCCCACTGCCTTTGCTCAAGAAGGTCCATTTTGCCAAGGAGAAGACTCACCACTGTTGTGTCTAAAGCCATCAAGTCCTTGGCCTAGTCCAGTGGGCAGGAAAGATACTTATCACTGCCTTCTGGGAGCTCCAGATACCAGAGTTCTTGTCCTGATGTAACCCATCTGTCAGCAGGGGTCACAGTGTACTGGTTAAGTTCAGAAAATGAGTTTAGGGAAAGAATTCAAATAAGCACTTTTGTAAGCTGCCTCTTCAATTAGCAGAGGAGGAAAAAAAAGCTGGTTTTGTAGGAGTACTGTGGTATGTTGCTACCTTCTGAACACCTTCTGGAAAAGCCGGTCTCTCTCTCTTGATTGTGAAGGACTAGAAACTAAAAATAAAGGTTTTACAGAGAAGCTCCATTTTTCTAAAGAGGGAAAGTTAAGATCAGCACTAGAAAGGCAATATACTTTCTTGTTGTTCTATGTCACTAGAAATACCAGCTTTTAATAATGCCATTAAATTCTATAGATCTCTGAGTTGTTTGATGATACTCATCACAGGTATAAGAATATATATATAATTTTTACCTTTTCTTAGCAATTGCTTTTTATTGTTCCAGGCAGTCACTGCTAGATCTAATCAAGTTTAAACATCTGAATCATAAAATGTAAGAGTAGTAGCCTAGAGAAAAGGGAATTTTAATGTAAACTAATACTCAAAGAAAGGTGTAATTCTCATGTGGCTTTGCTTTTGTATCTGGAATATAGGGCAAGCAACAGCATGAGGGAGGTGTTTCCATAGGAGCATCTCTTAAAAGTGTTGTCCTCAAATTACTCCTGTGAGTCAGTAGAAGAGACATGTTTAAGGAAATGATCAAAATTGGAAATGGCTTTGTACATCTGTTTATTTTGGGCTTTTTAATATTGCAGTAAGCTTTGTATTTAACTACATTCTTCACATGGTACTGTAATTATTGGCTATACCCATTATTTTTTTCCTTTCTTCCTTGTCTTCTTTGAACTTCTAGCTTTTAGACTTTCATTTATTATGACCTTTGTTTTGTTTTCCTAAAAATGTTGGGTTAAAAAAAATTAAAATCTTTGCTGTGGCTTGCTATTATTAGGATGTAGAATTTTACACATGGGTCCTCAGTATCCTCAAAGAGTGATATACATCTGACATAGGCAACCATTTTCTGAGCACAAGGTAAATTAAAAAAAAAAAATCTAATTTATTATGTTTCTTTTGTAGTCTTACTGACCAGGCAATTGGTATTTCGTGTCAAACATAAAAATTTGCTACACTGATGACTATTGAAATTTTTGGTCACACTGTATGAAGGGCAACTGGGTTGGCTAAATGAGGGACATCTTCAGCTAAATGACAGGCCCCTGACAGATGGCTGTCTCTGCTCCAAAGCCAGTTCTACTCCACAGTTCCTTGGGTTATCAACTCCTAATCTTTTCAAGTGAAAATTATCTCAAGTAGCTCTTGACCCCAGTAGTTGCTCTTCCAGTGACCCTGTCCATAGGTGTTTGCATGGGCAGCCATGGTTAGAAGAGGATATACAATCAAGCCTTACTGGGAGTTACTCATGAACTAAACTTTCTGGGCTCACATCCCACAAATCTTGCCTCTTTTTTGAACAGCACAGCAATTTTCCATCCAAGAGCCCTTTCTTCAGAAGTTTTATTGCTATAAAATGTATGAATCACAAAGAGTTTTGATGAATCAGCTTTCTCTAAGAAGCTGAAGGTCCCTAACACCTACCTCCACCTCTGACCTCCTTTCCTGACTCCTTGGGGTTCACAGAATACTTCAGAAAGGCAGCTTGAGTGACTTGCTCACATTTTTCTTGAAGTGCTCAAATTACAAACCCCTGAATATATGGCCAATAAGACACTGAATTATTATGCTGTGATGATCATCCTGATGTACTTAATTTCCATTCCAATTTCCTGATTACTTTTATGTACAAAATTGCTGAATAGAAGTCCATGTTTACTGTGCTGGCCTTCTACAAAATATAAGTAATAAATTACACAAGATGTTTTGAATCAAATGTAAAAACCACAAAGTTAATTGAAAGGGCTTAAAGATAGAGGGATTTAGGGTTGTTTCCTTCTTAGAACTTCTGAGAGCTGACATAAGGCTTTTCCTACCCAGTGATTTCTGGATGGGACAAGGATCATGTTGTGCTGGCAAGCCTGACCAAGACTCCAGGAAAAGTGAAAGGACTTTCTATGAGTTTTTTCACCTTCTGGTTTTATATTCAAGGTCTATGGAGTGGTTTCCTCCTCCTTGGAGGAGAAAAGGCCTCTGCCCTGGCCTTTTCCTTTCAGGGTGGGTATAGAAGACCTGCAGGTTTAGCAGCCATCCTGAGCTGGCTCTGATGGCTGTGACTTTGGCTGTGAGCAGTGTCCTGATCTGAGCACGCACCTTCCACAGGTGTGACTCTGTCACTTGGCACAAGATGAAGGCTGCACCAGGTGAAGGCTACGCCAGCTGCTCTGTGTGACACACTTCAGTAAAATTTCTCTGCTGTCAAGTAGGGAAGTGTTATTTACTGTAATGACTAAAAGTGAACCTCGTTTTGCTTCTCTGGTGTTTTTTCTCAGGAAACACTGTTTTCTATGCAATTGCATTGGGTGTACATGCTGTACATGAATCCCAAATACAGTGTGCTCTTACATGCTATCGTGTGATGTAATGACAGCTGAGGTGTTGACATGCTCTGTAAGGCAGTTCTTACCTTCAAGATCTACTTAAGGAAAGGAGATTTAAGAATGGATTTTTAATAAAGTATTACTATGTTCATAAGCCTAGAACCTCCAGAGACTCATGAGTGCAAAACAACAAATCCTCCATACAAGTCTTTTCTGTCTGTAAAAATGATAGGTGTGTATTTTGTCTTTAAATAGCAGATAGTTTGTCTTTGTTTATACCCCTAGGCAGAGAGGATCTACTCCATCATGTGCTTTGGGTAATTGGATTTGTTAAACATGCTTCAAATGGTCTCTTCCTTTCTTTACCACTAAAAGAAATGCATGGGTGTGGGTATTTGTGTCCTGTTGATCACCTGGTTAATGGTGATTTCCCCCATCTTTGAGGGGAAAAAGAAAAAGAGATTTCTCTTCCAGGGGGAAAACACAGGGCAGCAATTCCAGGTATGGTCTATATATTCCCAGCAACTCCCAACAGGAGTCTGGGAATATATAGACCATACCTGAAGTTGCTCTAGTGCACTGGGGAGGCTGGTCATTTGGGAGAACGAATTTTATAATGAAGGTCAGAGGGAACATGGGTCAGATGGCTTAAATGGCTGCCAGCCCAGGAGGGAGATAACAAGACTGGAAATAGCAAGTGTAGCATATTATCCACGAAAGAAGGGAGAAAATGGTGACCAAAACAATGCAGGAATGTTGTAGTGTGACTCAGAAAAAAAAATTGAGACAAGAATTATGAACATATGAAGGTTGATAAAACAGCTGGGTGTAGGTAGGACATGTTAACCTACAAATGTTTCAAATATCTGTTGTCCTGCTGACTTCCTTATCTGTGTTCCTGTGAAACTGTGAATATATTCTCAGAAAAAAAGTAATACCTAAATCTGCAAAAGTACTAGTGTGAGATGAGTGTTGCTGGTGAAGAGGTATCTGGCAGACATGTATCAGTTACTTGGTATTAGTCCTGAATTTTATACCAAAAAACCACATGAGGACTGCAATACTAGAAATCAGTCTAAATGTGTAGACAAAATGAGTGAATGGCAAGAATATTAGCAGTCAACCATTGCTTGCTTTAGCCAGAGAAAGGAGAGCAGGTTAGGAGGAGAGTAGCAGAGAGAGTAGTTTATCTAGCTATTTCTGGCTCCCTGCCTCCTGTAGTGTGGAAGAAGTCATCTTCCAGTGCTAGAAACTCTGTTGTAGCTCTAATGCCACATTTTAACTCCTTGAATCTCAGACCAAGGCTAATATTCTTTTAGTGAAGCCTGTTCTTGCCTGATGGGGTTAATATTGTGGCAGAAATGGCTTTAGCATCCAGACTGTTCTACTTTAGAACAGAAAAAATAAAGATAAGAGAGAAGTTATCTCGCAAAACATACCTTGCAATTCCTGCAAACCAAAGCCCACAAAAAGCCCTGTGCATTTTCTTATCTGGGAAGAATTTACTGTATCACTAGGATCTGTGGACTAGACTAAGCATGTGCAAGTTACACCCTGAACCTCCAGGCCTCCAGGAGTTTTCATTCCTACCGGCAAGCTGTAAACCCTTTGAGGAGGATGAGAGCTGCACATCTCACCCTGTCCATTAGAGCTGTCAGATGTGCAGTTATGGGCTTAATGCCCCTGCTGTGCCATTCCCCTGCCCTGCCAGCCCCTCCTCATCCCCGAGCTGTGAACCCCAGCTTGTTCCCAGAGGATGGGGTCCCTTGGTGGATGCTGGCACGTTGTGCTGGGACAGCTGCACAGTGAGCAGCAGTGATGTGCTGGGCTGCTCCTGCATCCTTCAGAGCAGCAGCCACCCCTGCCCCTGGAGCAGTGCGAGTCCCGTGGCTGGTCCCACCTGCAAGGAATTCCCTTCTCTTGGCAGGGCCAGAGAGCTGCCCTGGGAGGGGGTGAGGCATGGGCAGAAGGAGGAGGAAGGGGTTTGATGGTGGAGTTCTCTGCACTGAAGGTGCTGTGAGGGTTTGTTGTTTTCATCTCTGTAATATCCAGCTACAGAAGAGCACTTCCAGCTTTGCAGGCAAGTGCATGATGTATCATACATATGAAAGGCACACTGCAAGTGGAAACAACATCTATGTGGATTGCTTTTATGTGTAAAAGGGGAGTTTCATCGAGTCTTGTGCACTTGTTCTTGTGTGCAATCATACTCCCTTCTGGGAACCTTGGCAGTTTGCTGTGTTTCTGTTTTCCAATTTTCCAGGGCTTGAATGTCATGACACTGTTTATTCACTTCTGAGAAACAGCCATGTGTTTCCCAAGGCACCACATCTAGAAACTGATGCTCAGTTGCTGCCAGAACCCTGTTGTGTACCTGCTGGAGTGTGTGTCTATCATCCTTGAGGGAGCAGGGACATGTCCATGACCATATCCCTGAGTGCAAGTGGGCAGCTCTGTCCCACCACTGCTTGTCTTGAAGGACTGCAGTTCACAGTGGGTGCCTCAGACAAACCTTCATTCCATGCACAGTGTTCCCTGTTGCCCTTAATGCACCTGGGCTGAAAAAGGATGCTGGTTGTTGTTCTTGCTGCTAAGTTTCACTGAAAAGAACAGCCGCAAGCATGGAACAATTACATTGATCAAGGGCTTCAGACTCTGGAAAAGTCATACATAATAATTATTCTGAAATGTCTGCTTTGACTATCTCTGAATATCACAAGCTCTAAACCTCATCCTTTTTTGTTTTATTCAACAGTATTTTTCAAATAAAGACCCAAACTCACCTAATAACAAAAGAATGTGCTCTGTGGTATATGACATGTGCAAACCCTTGCTGTGACTGACAGGGGAGAAGGCTGCTGGGTCAAATCTTGTTTCCTGGAACCACCAGCAGTTTATGAGGCCTGTGGAGACAGACCAATCCAAGCATGGTGTGAGGATCAAGGACAGCACGTAACGCATTGTAAATGCACTATACATTATTTAGATAAATTAGCATAAAGTTACAGTTTTACAACTCTGAAAGTCTTAAGTTACACATCAGCTGTAACAGAAGCACCTCTTTAAATCTTAATATATGCAAAATGACACTTGTTACCTTCAGGTTTTAAAAAAAAAGTTCTTCCAGCACAATTAAGAAGCAATTCTTGTCTTCTTGCTGAACTAATTTATGCTTGTTACCTAAACAAAGGAACACTTCATTTGTAAGTAATGGAAGTCATAGGTTTGCTATAGTATAATTTTTATTGAAAGTGCAGAAATGTCAATGAAAATGCATTGAATTATTATTAAGACTGTGTTTCTTCTAACTGATAGAGGCTTAAAAGAAAGAGCTTAATTAGGTCACATTATGCCAGAAAATTCCAGCTTATCAATAAGCATAATATTTGGACCTAAGTTTGAAGAGGTTTTAAAGAGCAGCCCACCTATATAGCCAGTGGTTTATCAATTAATTTTTTAGAGAGATAAAATTATGTTTTCCTGAGCAGAGGAATTGCTCATAATGCTTCTAAAAACTAACAAGATTCACTCTTTAAAGCAAGAGGATGGTCTTTGGTATTTCCTCTTTGGACTTGAGCAACCAACCAAGTTTAGATCGGTTTCCTTTAGGAAAGATAGCTAATGATGTATTCAGATATCCTTGAAGTATTGTTCTGTGTTTCCAAGAAATGTTCAAATTCCTGTTTCATTCATTCAGCTTAAGAACAGGACAGAGAATATTTTGTCGTAAGTTTTTGCTGGCATTTTTCTCCCAACACTGAGCCCAAAGGTTTGGATATATATTTAATACCTTTGAATTCTTCTTTGTGTACTCAGTAAGAAAAGCTGTTATAGATTCCAGGGCTTATAAAAAGGAGGGAGAGAGATTTTTCACAGAGAGTGACAGTACAAGGGGCAATGGTTTTAAACTGAAACAGGGCAGGTCTACGTTAGATGTTAGGAAGAAATTCTTCCCCGTGAGGGTGGTGAGGCACTGGAATAGATTGCCCAGAGAAGTTGTGTGTGCCTCATCTCTGGGGGTGTTCAAGGTCAGGTTGGACAGGCTTTTGAGAAACCTGGTTTAATGAAACTTGTCCATGCCCATGGCAGAGAGGTGGGAACTAGACAATCTTTAAGGTCCCCTCCAGCTCAAGCCATTCTATGATCCTATGATTTTCCATAAAAAGAGACACAACTGCAATAAAAGCACATCACTTTCTGTCCTTTAAGGGAAGCAAACACCAAAACCCCAGCACAAGAGGAAATGCTTTCTGTCTTGGATTCCTCTTCAAGTGTGCCTTGTGTCTATTACAGTGCTACTTTGTAAAAGCAATATTGGTCTTGTTACTCCCTTAATTACCCCTTATAAAGCTAAAAATATTTGTGTGAAAAGACGAACTGTAAACAATTAAAAAGCAGCTACTGCCTGTGTGCCTTGGTCAATATAATGCCTTACACACATACATGTACACTTCTGAGTGAATAGGAATTGTAATTGTGTGTGGATAGGAGATTTCATCTTTCAAAAGTTTACAAGAAGCTATGTCTTCTTATTCTAGTGAAGTCATTCCATGTATCTTGAGAACGGGTGCCTGAAGTCTATAGAAAGTCCTGGGCATAGTATTTAAAGAAAAATAAGCCTTGCATTTCTTCGTGTGTGACTTAAGGCTGAGGACTTCTATCAAATTTAACTGCAAGGAGAGAGAATGGTTCTTGCACCATGTACAATGTCATGTTTCCAAGAACAAAATCCTCCAAAAGAATCCACATTTTCAATGACTGACAGTAGGACTGGATCAAAAGTTAATGTGGCACAGGCATCACTGAGAGAAGCTGCTGTGAAATAAGGAGGCAATTTTTCTGATGTTTGGCACACTCCTAATTGCAAGATCTCTCAACTATGCAGCAAGACTAGTTTGTCTAATGCAGTAAGAAAATTACTGCAGTGTTCACACAGGAGAGGGCTGTCCTCACACTTGACTTGACTTGGATTCCTTTCCTGATTATCCTGGCAGGAGCGGAATGGAATGGAATGGAATGGAATGGAATGGAATGGAATAGAATAGAATAGAATAGAATAGAATAGAATACTCAATTGGAAGAGACCCACAATGATCATATATCTAGTCCACTTGCTTGACCAATTCAGGGCTGACCAAAAGTTAAAGCATGCTGTTTAGGGCATTGTCCACCTGTCTCTTAAATGCTGACAGGCCTGGGGTATTGATCACCTCTCTAGGAAGTCTGATCTGGGGTTTGACCCTTCTTTTGCTAAAGAAATGCCTCCTGATGTCCAGTCTAAACCTTTCGTGGTGCAGCTTTGAACCATTCCCATGAGTCCTATCCCTGGGTCCCAAGAAGAAGGGATCAACTCTCTCTCTCTCTCTCTCTCTTTACTTCCCCTCCTCAAGAGGTTACAGAGAGCAATGAAGTCACCTCTCACCCTCCTTTTCTCCTCCATGGACAAACTCAGAGTCCTCAGCAGCTCCTCACATGATACTCCTTCCAGCCTTTCACCATCTTTGTGGCCCTTCTCCAGACACATTCAAAGACCTTTGTATTAGATGCTAATCATGGGTAATTGCTTATAAAGTATAAAAAGTTACAGTGCTTGATATTTATTAAATACCAGATGGTTTGATTTTGCTGTTAATTTTGAAGATCTAGTTTAATGACTTGTACTAGACAATTAGTTATAAGGCAAATAATTTCAAAGAAAAGAGATTTCTTCCCTCACCTTATGGCAACAGATCACCTTTAGGTAAGTCACCGAGAGTTGTCCAAAAGCTGTTTCGTGCATGAAGGCTCAGAAAGGAGATACTGTCAAGCATTTTGCAACAATAAGTACAGAACAGCGTCACTGATAAAGTAATTTGTAATTTTTCACCTGGAGTTTGAGGTGTTTCATATTTTATTCGGGATGTACATTTTTGTACAAAATTATTGCATATGGCCTTTGAATGAGTAGCGTGCTCTTGGGAGACTATTTATTTTGTCAAAAAACGTAATTTTATGTCGTTCTCAAATCTGCCTTTTTGGCAGAATTCATTTGGGGAGAAGTGAATAAGCGTGGGTGTGGAACCCGAGCAGCTGCTCCGTCGGCAGCAGGCGGAGGCCAGCAGGCTGCACAGCGCCGGCGCAGAGGGAGTGCACAGGTGGGAAAGGTGAGATGAAGCTTCTCATCCCTCCCTGCAATCAGCTCAGCTGGCTGCCAGTAATTATACTTGCTTGTCCTGCTACCAGCAGCACCATGCCCAGTGTCAGCCAAAAGTTAACAAATCATGTAGGAAGAAAACAATGGATTTCTTAAAATTAAATGTATGTTTAAACTGTCTGTGAACAATAAAAGAGTCAACATTGCTTACTTTCCCAAAGCACTTGAATCTGTAAATTAAGGTTAGCCAAAGAGTGTGAATATTATTATTTATTTAAGAGCTCTCATGTTTCCCTTCACTTCTCTTCCTCTTCCCCATTACTTGTTTGTTGGGAAGGTGCTACCTGAATTCATGGATATGTGTCCAAAGTGGGAGGCAACCAGAGGCTGTGGAATATAAGATTGTTTGAGAGAGTGAACAGGAGTGGGGAAAGAGGCGTGTGGTGTCGGGGCAAGGTAAGGGGAGAGAGTGTAAAAAGTGTAAGGAAAGGTTAGCAGGAGGGGAATAATATTGAGTTTCTTTCGTGATTAAAAATTTCTGACCCCAAAGCATCACCAGGTCTTTGTTTTGGAGATTGTTTCTTAATGAATTATCTTAACCTTTAGTTAAACCTTTTAGTTATACACTCCAGACAAGAAGTAAAAGTTTAGAACAGCTATAGTAAGCAAAGATTTAAAAATTTATCTGGGATTTAGTGGTCAAAGCAAATTACATGATCCAAATTTTTAGCATTCTTGCTGAAATCAAGTGCAGGTTACTGTTGGTACTATTTTTTCACATGCCCTGTTTTAGTCGTTGCCTTTTCGCCTCTGGCCACGCAAGAGACCCTGGGAGAGGGTCAGAAGCTGTGGTGCCTGGTTGCTGCAGGGCTAAGCAGAACGGCCCCTGCTCTGAGCCCCTCACCCCCAGTCACTGGACTGCAGGCTCCAGATGAGCAGTACCTTACATGTCAGTAAATGTTGAGAATGGTGCATCTTAGTAGCAAAACATCAACTAAATAGGATGTTAAAATAAGATACTTCAGGAATAATAAAAACAATTGTAGTAAGTGACTTTAATGGAAAACATAGCTATCATGGAAAATGAACAGAATAACCCCCTTAACTCATGTCCAAGGATGCATTTGTACTGACAGAAAAATTTGAGGCATGGTGGTAATGAGAATAAACTCATTCTATACCGAAGGAGCTGCTCAGTTATTATAATACTGAAAGAGTTTTCCTTTTTCCTTTCAAACACTTTTATCTGCCTAAAATTGTTTGCTGTATTATTGCTTCATAAAACCTACTTCTCCTGAGTTGAAGTATTTATTTTCCTTTGTATGTACGAAAGCCCCTCCTGTAGTTTTTCTCTTTCTGACTCCTTCGGTTCACATTTTATTTCCTCCTTCTGTTCCTGGCCTTAGTTCTGTTGAACGCTGTCTCTTGATCACTTTATTCATTACTCAGTTCTAGAAGTATGTTAACTACCATAACTCCATTAACTCTTCTACATACCATTCCTGTTAGATGAAATGCACAGTATAGTAACACAGAACCCTGTGACAGTTTCTTTACACATTAAATTAGGGGTTTTCTTGTTCTTGTCAAAGCAGACTTAGGAGTTATTCTTTACTGTTCCCAACTATACCAGAATTATTGGGGAAAAAATGACGTTCTGAGTATGTATTGCAGTAATAGGCAGAAGACTGCAGGGTAGCTAAAAGACAGTGATTTCCTTCAAAGACAAATTTACACTTCTTAATGGAAAATAAATTAATTAGTGAACAGCAAAGCTGTAGCACTTACCCTCTGTTACAAAATCAAAGCGTCCTATATAATGTCAGGATCAAAGTCTGCTACAAATATTGTTCCCAAATAAATACTCAGCTGGGTACCACCATGGAAGTTTATACTCAAAAAACACATTTGACTGGGTGTTTTCATTAATAAACTTCACTGCTAAAATTTTTATAGGCAGAACACTTTTCAGACAATAGATAAAGCCAGGACTTAAATTTTTCCAGGTAACTGCATAAAGAAGGAAAATGTTCTTCAGCTGAATGGGTGTAAGTCCTTAACCAAATAACTCTTCTGGCTACAATTCCTATTGAAGTCAGCACTGGTCTCTCTCTTTAATGATCAGGGCTTTGTGTTTCATATGTCTGTAAAAGGGAAGGCTGATTTACACTCATATTGTTCCCAAACATAGACAACAAAATTTGTTCAATGTTTCTGAGCAAGATAAATTAGACACCCTGGTGTCTAATTCCAAATGATAGAAACAATACCTGTTCTCTTCAGTAAAGAGCCATGTAGCTGTTTTCTAGATTCCCACCCTTTTGAATGTACATTGCTTAGGTGCGCATTCTTTGGATTTGTGAAATATTAAAAATTAAATTAAAATGTCAGGGAGAGAGTTTTTCTCCAGATGTTAACTGAGAGCCATGTTCATGCTTGCTGTCTTTTGAAGCTGCATCTACTAAAAGATCAAACCTGATCATGTTAGTATTACTGTTAGTGAATATGTATCTTGGACTGCACCAACCCCTTTGCAGGATAAATGGCCATTTCTTTTACTTCCTTTTAATTACTTGTGTTTTAGTTGTGACTTATGTGCACTTGGTTTACTGTACTAGGGCTTGGGTCTTAAAGATGGATGGGGTACACTTGCACAACATGTATCTCTTTTGTGGGGCAGATCTGCCAGGGAGCTTGTAGTACAGATGTTATGTAGACGTGTTTCTTGTCTGTGTCATAACTTCTTGCAACATATAACAGTGACTGGACAGAGTTCACCTCTCACAGAATTTGCACATGCTAGGAATTTTTTCTTATTCTGTGTTTAAGATATTTTCTGTGTTTGCACTTCCTGCTAAATGCTAGCCTGTCACAGGTATTATTCCAAATAGCTGCAGAGTAATCCAGCACCTTTGTTAGAGGAAACCAGAACCCTTGAAATTTGCTTGCTTGCTTGACTTCATTGTTTCTTATCAATTTTTTTTTTAAATTAGGTCAGTTGTTACCAAGTAAATTCTAAAGTGGGAAGATAGAGCATTGCCTTATACTTCCCAAGCAGCAGCATCTTTTGGATGTGTGCCAGACAAGCACTCTGAACTATCTCTCTGAGTGCCCTGGTGTTCTGGGAAGAGCATCAGCTTCTTCTCCTCTGATTTTGAATGAAGGGAAGGCTTCTGGAACAAATAACATCCACCTTCATCCCTTGTGACAAGCTTCTTATGAAGGCTCTTTCAGAGTGACTTTGCAGAAGATTCACCCTGGACTTCCAAAGACAGACTGTAGACTGTCTGCCCTGGTGTAAATGACTGTTTTGTTGTTTTTTTTTTTCCCTAAGGTTTTTTTGGTTTTTTTTGGTTTTTTTTTTTTTTTTGTTTGTTTTTTTTTGTTTTTTTTTTGGTACAACAGGTTTGATATAGGATTTTTCTCTTTCTAAAATGTTAACTTGCTCAGCACTTAGGCTTGTGTTTAGCAAATGGAATGAGCAATGTTGGGAAAAAACCACAGCAGAAAACATCACCACATTCTGGTTGAGCCATGACAGCGTACTTAGGTACTTGAAATGTGCACATCTCATACCTGCCCACTCAGAAGAGCTGGATTTCACAATCAGGGACTCAGAAGAGAATAAGCCATAACTCAAAGAAATACAAGTATTCCCAATTAAATGATTCACCTGATTTCCTACATGTTGAGCATTAATTAAAAAGTACTATTTTTAGATGTAATGTTAAAGTGCTCCTATGTTAAGAAAACTGAGCCTGTGAACCACCAGGGTAGACCTTGGGTCCTTTTTCTGTCACTTCTTTCCACTTTTGGACAGTTCTCCACTTCACACAAAAGAAGAATTGGTTTCCTTTCCATCCTTTCCACCTCTGTGCAAACTGCAAGTGGGGAGGGTGAGGCAGGGCTGGTGCTTCCATCCTTGGGCTACACCATCAGCCCTGCCCAGTGTGGGCAGTGGGGTCGACACCAGCAGAGCCACTTGCAGGCAGGGGAGGTGCTTGGTGGTTCTGCTGCCAGGATGTGATGCTGTGCTCGGGGCTGCAGAGGCTCTCATGGTCACTGCTTATTAAACATTTCTGACGCCGACTCAGGAGAAGGGGAAGTTGTGACTCACCGCTCCAAAGGCTGGGCATCTCCACGGCACTGAAAGGTGCAAAAAGCAAGAGTTTTACTTTACTGAGTTACTAAGTCACTAAGCTGCTGGGAGATATGACTGCATTCAAGCAGACAGAGCAGATCTGCTCTTTAGACAAGTAGTTTATGGCTTATTTTCTCAGTATAAGATGCCTACTGAAAGAGAAAAAAATCAAAGGTAATAAAACTGCAGTGCCTAATGCAGCACCCCCCATCCAGCTCCCTGTTAAGATCAGCACCAGAACAGACAGCAATGCTGGTGTGGCTGCTTTGTCTAATCTATAGTACCACGCTGTTTTATTGAATAACATATCTCTTTATCATCTATTTGTCTTCATCTCTAGCATTCTGAATGCGATTATCAAAGGTGTCCTTACACCTTTAAATCTACTTTGGAAGTAGAGCCACAGCCAAAATGCTAATGAGCTTGCCTTAATTGTAAACATTGAGCACTGATAAGAATGAAACTCCATCCTCTGTTCTAAGGAGTTCTTACGTGTTTCCTACTTACACCGTTTTTTATCTGATTCTCCTTCACTTCTGTTCTTAGGCAGATTAATAGGCACCTGAACAGACAAATAACAGTACTACATCTCCTTCATACCCTTTTGACAGACTTTTGAGACTGCAAAATATTTTTGGAAAATTATTATTGGAAAAAAGATTACTGAATGATCAGGTGGACGGCAATTTTTCAGGCTGGAACAATCCGTTCCCCAGCACTCACATGAACACATTTGTAACTTGTACTTAAATGCTGATGGGACATTTTTTAGAACGTGATAAGTGTGAAATAGCCCATAGTTTTATCAGTGTTGGTTGCTGCCCACTCATGCAAAAAAAGTTTTATTGTGATCATTAAGTTGCAGGTAGGCAGTGCCTCTGGACTGTAAAATAGGAATGTTAGTGTGCAGTGATGAAAGCAAACTTTGCTCAACACCTGTCTATATATATTGCAGGTTTCAGTGGCTGCCCAGTTGATCCGTTTACTCTATTGTCTTGGAATTAAGTCGTGGTAAGTAAAAGCAACTAAGACTGAGTTTTCTTTTCTTCTCTTTTGAACTTTGTTAGCTTGCAAATCTAAAACTCTGCTTTTGCAGTTCAAGAAATGGCAAGAGGGAGGTATTGTGGGGTACTGGAGTGGCATGTGAAATATCATCCTCTTGTTAACATTTTTATCTTGTTTTCCTTTAACTGCATCTATATTTTAAGGAAGTGATTAAAAAAAACCACATAGTTCTGAAAACAAACTGTGGGGTTTTTTTTTCCTGCAATTAGATAGATTCATTGTTACAAAATAGGATAAAGAAATAAAATATTTTGTTAGCAGCTGCCAAAAAAACACCCCCCTGAAGAAACTGCCTATAGCAAGAGAAAGTATTTGACTATTATTTGAAAAGAAGTGAGATTTTAAGTCATAGTAATCAGTGGTATTGGATACTGGAAAATGTCTTGGATATGATTAATGAAACATTGGAAGGAAATACGGTCAGTTCATGTGTTAGCATAGATCTTCTGTAAAGCCTGTGTGCCTCACGACGGCTGTGTCAGGCTCTTCTCGATGGAAACATTTTCTTATGCTAATTTGGTTTGATACACGGAGGTTAAAGGAATACATTAGAGTCTAATGTAGTTTGCTCAACTAATGTGGCAGTAGGCAGAAATCAGCTGGTTTCTCAGTAACTTTTATTATCAGCTCTTCCATTAGATCAGTAAGTCTTTTTAATGTCATTATTTTTCCCTCTCTTTATTCTTTACTATGTATTTTGTCTATGGGATGGGGTAGATCTGTACTATTTCCTTGTTGGTGGAGTTATTAATTTTCTTGGCATTTTATTTTGAAGAAGTAATTGTTTTATTTAAATACCTACTAGGCATTTCAAGTAGTTCACTGGTATTTCCTGGCTCTGGTTCCTCGGTGGCAGTCTCCAGTGTTTTGCTTGGCTGTGAATTCAAAAATTAATCTTTGGGATTTGTTCTCTCTCTGCACATACCTATACATTTGTTCTCTTTTCTAGTTTGTTTTGTGTGGATTTTTTTAGTTTTGCTGTGTGTTAGATTCAGGCTTGTGAGCAATGAGTCTTACAGATCCATAGGAATAAAACTGAGCACAGTGCTCTCTTTTTGCTTTCACATATCTTTTTCCCTTTACTACTGCATGAGTTGAAAGTTTACATCCCGGCTAAGCCTGCTGACTTATTCAAAGAAAAAGTGGTGCCCGAGCAAAGACAAGACTTGCTCCTAGCAAGGCTGAATCATTGCTGGTGTTTATTTAAGTTGTTACTGGTTCTGTTGTACCTGGGGCTTTGAGGCTGCCATGGAACAGGTTCTGGGGCAAAACTATCAGCTGATGTAAAGCTACTAAATGAATTTGTGTTGGCTGAGGAGCTTTCTTTTCCTGTCCCTACACAATGTGCTTCTCTGTTCAAGTGTTACATTTTAAGGGAAAAAGACAGTATTTCTTCAAACTTTGTATAAGAAAGGCTGATATGTAGCTTGGTATTTATTCCTATGAAGTATGCATGATAAATATTCATATTTAATAAGTCATATATTTGGATATGAGATTAGCTAATAAATCCCCTTTTAAGATAAAAACTTTAGTGTTGTGGTGAATGATAAGGAAGTGATGTATTTTTGTAGAAAAGCTGAGACAGAAGGAGGGGGAGGGAGAGAGAAGGGGGAAAGCCTGGCTGAACCCAAAATCTGATACGGAGCTGCTTAAGGAGCCTGTAGGTGCCTGTATGGTCATGCTGGTGGCTGTAGGTATTATCAGTTAGTTTTGAAAATACTGCTCTTTTCTTCAGTACTTTTTATTTTGTCCTGTTTTGACTGGGTCTGCTCCCCAGGAGTGAGATTTCTTTAAGGCTTACCGCTCTGCACTTATGTCAGGCACAGTGTGACCGCTTGGTGAGCTGTCATGGGTCGAGAGGTACGAACAATACCGGGCAGGCACACGCAGCTGGTAGTTCATTTAGCTGTGTTGCATTCAGCAAAACCAACACTTGACAACTGTTTCTGATTTAGAACTGCAAAGCACAGAGAGTGCAGCTCTGCAACAGAGGCAAAGCTATTACAGCCCGGTGAGTCACTGAGGAATGCAATATAGGGCAACTGCATGACACCTAGTGTTGTTCAGATAATTCCCCAGAGACTTTAACTCTTTGAAATGCTGTAGTGAGAGAGTATGGACATAAAAACCACAGGAGCCCACTTTGGCTCTGAGTTTTTCTCTCTCTCATTTTATTTCGGAATTTGAATGCCATTGATTTTTTCCATCTATCTCTCTATTAAGTGGGGGAGGGTTCAGTTTCTTTTGAAGTTAGAAAGGATGTCACACATGGTTAGCATTTTCCAAAGGCAAGGAAAGATTATACTCACAACAAAAGAAGCACACACGATGGTGTGAGAGGATTTGCCACGAGGCTCACTGAAGCGGACTGGATTACATCTTGCACAGGCATTGGTTTTCAGACCTTTGCAATATGCATAGCATATTGTGACCTGCCACTTTCAGGAGGAAATGAGCTCCCATTTCAGTACTGCTCCCAACAGGTGGATATCCAAAGCACCAATGCGTGTCCTGACGTGAGCTCCATGACTTCACCCTGGGTGCAGACACCCTGGCTGGTGTCCTGCCAGCCAAGGTGGGAACCAGATGCACGGCACTGAGACACCTGGTCTGGCACAGGGGTGGGCAGAGCTCATCACTCCAGCACCTCATCCAGCAATTGTGGCTATCCTGCCTTTGGACCCAGACCGGTGCGTCCAGCTGAACACAGCAAGTTGTTTCAGTGTGTGTTGTCATTGGCCTGTTCTCTAAAGTGTTCCTTTTCATGTAGTTGTCTTTGGTGCTCAAAAGTAAACCACTATTAGGGTTTTCATTGTCATTGACATCTTGCGTCAGCAGTGTTGGTCTTTTCTACCACACCTGACGTCAGCCTTTCCAAAGGCACCTGTGAGCTGCCAGGGAGGGATGCAGTCACTTTGCCACCCCACTGCTCTGCTCCTCCACAGCACATAGACTCTCTTCTGAGTATTTTCTCAAGGTGTTCATGTCTTTATTTGGCCAAAGAAGAATTCTTGAAAGGGAAAGCTATAGAATGTAGATTATCTTTGTAGCACAGTGATTAATTAACAGTAAGTAGCTGTGGCTAGGACTCCAGCAGAGATATCAGGTGTCTCTCCACTATCTTCTCAGCTGTTCCTCTTAACAAGAGCTGGGATCTGGGAAAGCGGACAACTTTGGTAGGACTTCAAGGGTATAGATGGTTCTGCTAGCATCAGTCCTTGATACCACTCACACAGCATGGGCTGTTCTAGTAATACCTCTGCAAACCCAAATGCTCAAGGCAAATGCTGTAAAGGCCTCCTGTGTTCAAGTCTACCTTCTCAAAGCAGAGGTTGGCTAGGGCTCATATGAATGACATTATATACATACCTATAAAAAACTTCCTCTACAGTGGTGATTAACTCTCATTCTATGATGTTTAATCACATAAAGCAAAAACAATAATAATACATGACGTACCTGTGGGATCCTGAGCACCTCAGGAACATGGGAGATGCTTATTACGGAAAAATGCTCTGCTGAATTCTTGTTTGGGTAGAGTTTATTTAGGAGACATAGAGGCTATTTGTCTGCTGAAGTTTTCAAGCTCCTGTTTCTCCACTGAATGCACCAGCTCAGTTTCCATACGGTAATCATGCAGGCTGAATCCTTCATTTCCATACTAAGCGTAACAGAAGAGCTGTCGTACTGATGGCATCTCTAGGGATGGTGGTGTTCAGCATATTCTGTGTCTCCATGGTTGGAATCAGTTGCAACTTCACATCTGACTTTCCATTATATTTTCATGATTACATTTCCCTTAAGAATCACTTGTGCAGAGCAGTTATTTTTTTAGTAGCTTTTTGAATGCTGAACATATATAAATGGAACTTGTTTAACAAGATGGAGGATTTTTGCCTGGGTGGGGACAGAGGTTGTTTTGGCATGGATGAAAATGCGAGAATTTGCTTCAAGCAAATGGGAATCCTTGTTGAAACAAGCAAGAGTGACTTTCTTTCATCTCTTCGAAGATCTTTGTGTATCTTGGGAGCTGCTCTGGGTCTTGCACCACAGATAAAGAATGTGAAATGTGTAGTTTTGCTGATGGAACTGTAGAATAACTTTTCCTGGTAATGTTGAAGGGGAGATAGTCTTCTTTGTGGAGTGCCAGAAAACAATACCCACCTGTGTTACAGTAAGACACAAGTGATTTTGTCTGTGACTCTTCCTTCCCGGCTAAAGGAGGAGGCTGTGGCTTACTTATGTGGGCAGGGAAAACACATTTCCACCATCAGCTATACAAAGGATTAAGATTAAATAAATGATTAATTATACTCCCTTAGAGTGAGTATAACTGCTAAGTGCTGCTGAACCTTGTTTACGGGAGCAGGATACCAGCTCTGACTTTTGGAGGCTGGCCACAAGGGCTCTGTTTATCAGGAGCATTGATGGCAAATTTGCTGACCAGTGTTTCAGCCATGTGGGTGCCAGATGTGCTGGTCATGGGGCATCTCTGACTGCAGCACTGACTGACTTGTGTGGCAGAGAGGGTGGAAGAGACAAACCTGAAGGTGGACAGGTTTTCCTGGCTTTCCTGGACAGGGTTCACTTCTCCCATCCTTTCCGTGGAGTTTTTGGATGTGCTGGCTGATGTCACCAAGTCTGTAAAGGCAGAAGCGTTGTGGTGTATATTGGCTTGTCTTTCCATAGTCTCTTTGCCCCTCTTTCACATCTCTCCCTCTGGCTTCCAGTATTGGTGAAGTAAATAGGGAGGACTCTTCCAGGCTTGGCCTCCTCTTGTGTCTGGATCAGGTCTGTCGTGTGTGCTTGCACCCGTGTTGGCAGGATTTGGATATGTGATGTCTTAGTTTTAAAGTTATTATTTATTAATATTACAGTGCATGTCAAACGTGCCCCAAAAGAGGTCAGGCAGGAAGAGGTTCAGAGAGAGAGCCTATGTAGGCTGAGTGAGCTGGACCTTGCTGCTACCAGCTCAGCTTCATTTGCAGCATCAGCTGTGAGTTACAGGCACATACAGATCTGCCAATGGCCTCTGCTCTCTAATTGTCCTCTTCTCTGGGCATTCAGCAAGCTCAAAACCCTGGGGTCTTCTTCCACCTTGTCCAGGATTCTTCTCTTCACGTTTCCATGGGAATGAACCAGTAAAGACAACAAGGCATTGTGTTTAGCATTCATGACATGAACTAAGCAGTGCTTTAGGGAAGAATGTTTTTGCTAAAAATTTTCTTTGCATTGAATTGCCAGGTAAAGGTCTGTGTATTGAATTACCAGGCAGTTGCTTAAATCCAGAAAGTGGAAGAAAGTAAAACAATTCTCTGACTTCTTGTTGAAAGGAGTTAAAATTAATTAAAGAGAAGAAATGCCTACCTTTTGGAAAGCAGAGGAATCTTTGTTCTCATGACAGTTAAAAGTGTATGAAAATACAGATGCGAGATGGAAATAAATTTTACACAAATAAATGTGTACACAAATAAATAAACTGTGATTTAAAAAATAATTGAGAAATCAATTTCCCAAATAGAGGAATAACTCATAAAGTTTAGTAAAAAATTGTGTTCAACGGAAAATTGCTTATATTTTATTTTTGTCTCCTTTGCTCTTTATCCTTATCATATTTCTTACATACACTCTTGTAAGGTGAATGTTTGGACTGCACTTGCATTTCAATCAACACTACTTTGTTAGTCACAGATCATGGCTCCCTGGCCAGAGGTAGAAAAGCCTGAAACCAACAACTATATTGGAGACTCTTCCAAACAAAACCAGAACATGGCTGGGAAAGAAGGAGAAAATCACAAAGGTAATGTGCTCTCTCCTGAGTTATAAAAATATATAAATTTTGGGGATCCTTGGAGAAGATCAAAAGTAATTAAACAATTTTTTTAATGTTTTATTTCATCAGGCAACGTGGCTTCACTTGGAAATAAAGGGGAAATTCAACCTGCATTTTCCACAGTAGCTTTGATAGATGAGACAAGGCAAGAAGAAGAAGACCCGTGGGCTCTGCCAGAACTGCAGGACACTGGGGTCAAGTGGTCAGGTAGCCATTTCTCTGTAAATAAGTTACCTGCATTGTTTTCCCATCACTTGTCTCATGTTCTTCAAGAGTTAATGGCCATATTATATTCAGTCAGTAAAGAAAAATCTTGAAATCATGCTTAAAACACAAGGAGAGACGTGTAAAACAGTCCAGCAGTAACATGTTTTTATATCCAGGGACCTCTTGAGATTTTTTACTCAGTAAGATGACTATAAAAGCAAGGGTCAATGTCAGATTTCATAAGCCTTTTGTCACATACCAAAAAGGGGTTTTTGTGGTAGAAGTAGATAAACAAAATACCTGCTTCTGCAGTTAAAATGTGATTAAGAACATTCTTTTGGGTTTAATCACACACTGGAGCCATGTCACTGTCTTTGTCTCTAGTGTCTCTGCTTCTGTACTAGAGTATTCCAGAGAAAAATTCAAATGATTCTTTTATACATAATGTATTTGTTTTGCAGAACTGGATAGAAAAGGAAAAATCATTCGTGTACTCTATGGGATAGGGAAGTTCATTATGCTACTTGGATTACTCTACATGTTCGTGTGCTCTCTGGATGTACTGAGCTCTGCTTTTCAACTGGTAGGAGGTATGAAAATATCTAAAATATCAAGAATAAACTACGAATAAGGCAGTAAATTTTGTCTGAGACAATTACAACTGCCACTTCGCAAGAACATTCTTCATGTGGTGAGACATAGATTCAGAAGGAAGTAGCTCTGATTGAACACTGACCTTCTTTTGTTTGAAAGGGTTTTTCTGTCTCAAATTCCAAAGAGCTGTTGACGTAGGGGTTATTGGCCCCAATTTCCCAGTAGCTTCCTGTTACTTTAGTGACAGTTTACAAAAATACATTGTGCATAAATCCCTTCCATGTAAAAGACATTTCAACAAGGTGAAATTGGAAAATTGTGCTCTTTACCCTTCGGTAGGTAACTGAAATGTCTGAAACACTGAAATGTCTCCCAAATCCCTTCAAAGATGAAAACTATTGAAATGTATTTATTACATTCACCTCAAAGTGTTGAATTTGGGTGATGGACTCAGGAGTGATTATCAGAGAAATATGTACACTTCTGTGGAAGCATTTTGCAAACACAGAAAGGTACAGGAACAGAATGAATCAGTATTATTAAAAGCATTTTCCTTAATTGAGTATCCAAAAATACCAAGTAATAACATTTAAATCAAGGTATGTGTGGTGTTTTTTTTGTCCTACAGTCTTTCCACTGATGGCTGTGGCATTAAATGCTTCTCTGCAGAGCTTAGAAGGGATTATGGTCACTGAAACAAGAGAACATAAAGTATTCTCTAAAAACTGAGAAGCTGAGGGGCCAGGACCTGAATTTGGATCACTGGGCTACATTGTACTTTTTTGGGATAGCAAACGTGGTTATCTATGTACCAATTAAATGGCTGAATGATCTTTAATTAAACACTCTGATAATTTCTATGGACTTTACCTTGCACTTCCCTCACTCTGTGAATATGTATTTTAACAGGTAAAGCAGCAGGGGACATCTTTAAAGATGATTCAGTGCTCTCGAATCCTGTTGCGGGGCTGGTGATTGGAGTTCTGGTGACTGTTATGGTGCAGAGTTCCAGTACTTCTTCATCCATCATAGTCAGCATGGTGTCCTCCACATGTAAGTCTGCTTACAGTATCTTCCTAGAGATCACTCATCAACCTTGTCTCAGGTGCAAACATTCCTACTAGTGTTCAAATTGTAGAAGCTTTGGGTAAAGAATAGAGACTGTAGGAAAAGATTTTCACAGCTGTTTCCCTGATATAAAATCAAATTTTAAAAAGAAATAATATTGGTAGTGGCAATAGTAGTAGTAGTACTAGTAATAATAGTAAAACCACAACTGCAATGGAAATCATTGTAAGCCTTGGCACTGAATGACTTAATATTGGAATTATCTGCATACTTTTCTCATGTTAGGCAGTTACTGAACTTCATCTGGTATCATTTCAAAATTCTGCAGTAAGTAGGCAAATGCCTGGGAAAGAAGAGACTTTATCTTAATCTGGCCCTCTAACATGTTGCGAATGTGGATAACCATGGGTTATAGTGTCAGTGGGGATCATGGGACTTTTGGGATGCCATGCTCCCAAGGGGCTTGACAAAGGCCAACCTGTTTGGATTGGAAAAGCTAATCCCACTAACATCAAGGGAAGTCAGGGTATCACTGATGGTAATAGAAATTTTCATTGAAGCATAGAGCTTGCTGATGATCTGATTTCTTTCATTCAGTGTTTCCTTTTCTGCTTTCCAGTGCTGACTGTTAGAGCAGCCATTCCTATCATTATGGGAGCGAACATTGGCACCTCAGTTACAAACACAATTGTGGCACTTATGCAAGCTGGGGACAGGAATGAATTTAGAAGGTATTGTACTTGAACTCTAGATCTGGAAAATTGCTTCTTTCTTTTTTGTTGGTCTTCTTCTATATTCCCTATCACTACTAGAGCCATTCAACCTTTCTAGATAGGAAAGTCACAGGCATGGCCGTGGCAAAAGGTATAACGCTGTCTACATGGCTTTGTATGCTTGAAGAAAAACATATCCTGTTACTTTAAAAGTTTTGTGGGTTTGTAAGAATTCACCATTTTTAAGGATTTTACACAGAGATATATTTTCAAGTGCTCCCACTATACCACCCAGCTTTTATTATGTCTTAGTTATGGGAGGGCTGTAGAAGAAATTAATATTACATTAATTTGGTCTGGTTTCCTTAAAAGAGATTTCAATGTTGAAGGCTGCTTAAGTCTGCAGAAAGCCATAGCTGGTATCTGTAGAGAAATGAAGTGTTCTGGCTGTCAAATATATATAGTGACAGCTTTTAGACTGACACTTGACATTGCCACTGAGAGAGCCTGTGGAGCTCATGGAGCATTATTGGTAGCCTCATTAGAGGTTTACTGGAGAAGGGCAGTAAACTTGGGAGGGATAGGAGACTTTGGTACCTTGTCATTTATGGTGCACTGGGCATATTGAAATACTCTTAGCCAAAGCCCCTGAGAGAAGAGCTGTGGCTCCTCAGGCTTTGGAGGAGAAAGTGGAAGGGAGCTATACACCAACAGTTTGCAGAAACATGTGGGAGAGCTGCAAAGCCCTCTTGCCCCAGGAGTCAGGGAGAACAGGTCCCAGATGCAATGACTGGTTGAGGATTAAAAGTGTACAAAAAAGATGTGAGAGGCAAAACAAACACAGGCTGTACAGCCACTTCTTTCTTCAAGCAAGTACTCTTAGCAGCCTCGTGTTAAGGATCTCTTTTGTATTTTCTAGTTTTTCTTGTTTTACTCACCTGTCTAGCTCTTTAATTGGTCAACAGTGTGGAGCCAACCTAGCACTCCATAACGAAGTAGCTATCTCCTTTGACCCCAGAAACTAAATTATTCCCACCTTGAAATGGCCTTCATCTCTACTTTTATGATTTCATATCTAATTGATGTTTTACACATTTTGTTTAATTAAAATCAATTCTGTTTTTAAATTTCTTCTTGCAGGGCCTTTGCTGGGGCAACAATCCATGATTTCTTTAACTGGCTCGCTGTGTTTGCGCTGCTGCCCATTGAAGTTATTTCTGGCTATCTCTACCATCTCACCAATGTCATAGTTGAGTCCTTTCATCTTGAAAGTGGTGAGGATGCCCCAGAGCTACTAAAAGTTATCACAGACCCCTTTACAAAGCTCATCATTGAGGTAAGCTCTTTCTCACTTCAAGGAAGCTGCTTACTTGGTTCAGTCACAACTAATCAAAATGCTCTGAGAAGGCTTTGACTCCTTTCTCTGTATCCTTGGGGCAAAGTTCATTAGCAGATGAATTCTTCTCTTTACTCACATTTCATAAAGTCCCAGATCTGTGTTTCCAGTTTCTATTTCCCCCACATTTCACTGTAGCAATGGCAGACCTAGCTAGGACTGGGAAGGCAGGTGAGGGACAAATACAGCCATGTGGGATGGATGGGAAGGCATTCTGTTGCCTGGACATTGGCAGAGAGCACTAGCTGAGACAACCCCCACAGCCAGAGGATCAGCACAGCACCTGATGATGACACTGAAATTATGGGACATAATCATGTGCATCTAGGGGCCAGGGGGATGCACACAGCTTCTGAAGTGACAGTAAATACAGCCAGGCAGTTGTGTCAGAGCAGCTGATTAAACAGAAAGGGTAAGAGGAGGGAGTGGATGATGTGGGGAGAATGAGACAAAGCGTTTGGGCACGTAGAGTTGTACTTTTTTTTTCTGGGAGTAACCTCCCTCCTACCTGTTGGGCAGGAGTTCCAGCATTTGAGTCATGCAGATTTTATATGGTTGAACTTCCAAAGGGGATTATTTGAGTAGAGCTGAACAGAAGTATGTGATACAAGCTGGAATAATGTGTTGTTTTTTAAAAATTCTTTTTATTCTTTTTAAGCTTGATAAATCGGTAATAAATGCAATTGCTACTAATGACGAATCAGCAAAAAACAAAAGCCTGGTAAAGATCTGGTGTGTCACTGAAACCAATGTGGTGAGTATCATGCTAAATTAATTGTCAGGTACCTCACGAAATACATTACTGATCTGTAGCTGGCTGCTTTTAGTACTGTGCTGGTCCTTGCCTATCAGAACTGGTGGATTGGCACCAAGTGTTTTTCTCCTTTCAAATCCAAATGCCTTTAAACTCTGATACTCCTACCAACTCCCTGAAAGTGGAAAAAATCTGCAGCACAGGCCAGAGAAAAGATTGCTTCAACTGCCGTTTATCTCCTGATCTAATCAGCTTTAGTTTTACGTATGTTAGGGTGATCTGGTGGCAGCTGGCTATTTGCAGCTTTCTTGGAAAACTGCCCTTGGAGAAAGCCTCTGTGGGGCTGTGACCTGTTCCCCCTCACCCAAGCAGCCCTGCAGCTTGGAGAAACCTCTTGCCCAGATCAACACCAATGAGCATTTTGGTAAACTATGGAGCTGAGTGTTTGGTTTGCATTGTTCAGCTAACCAGCAATTACGGCATTAAATATCCTTTGATTCTCTAATTAGAGTATTCTACTTGCTGGCACGTATAGAAAAGTAATTCCTGAAGTCCTGAGGCAGAAGATACTTAAGGACACACCGTGGAGGTTGAAATTAAGTGCTCAGCTCCTATTGAATGACAGTCTGGACGGCCAGTGAAACGCTACCTAGGGAGATAGTGCTGGAGCAGAGCTGTGCTCACCTGAAACCCTGCTCAGGTTACCCTGCAGAGGCTCTGGGTTTCTCACCTCAGGGAGCCCGGGCTGGGGCTGGGGCACTGCTGCCAGACCCTGGTCAGAGCCCCAGCCTGGTACCCCTCACTGCCCCCAGGCACAGCCTGACCCTCAGCTGGAGAGGTCTGAGCCCCTGAGTGCAACACAAGACAAGAAACCACATGGAAAGTGCAGGCTGAGGGAAATGTGTGTTTCTGGATGCACACTTTTTCTGTGTTTGCCTGTATTTTGGCTGTGTATCTACTGCTCAAGCTTATAGTCAAATTACCAAAACAGGTGAAATGCCCAGAATTTTGACTTGATTTTGGTGGGAGAAAAGGAAAATGATTTTAATTATTTGCGTTCCTAATGGGTTAAGCAAATTTTTAGCAAAAATTATCAAACAGACTTATGGCAAGGACAAATGCATGCAGACTCCATAAGTTTAAAGCAAAACAAACATTTTGATCGAGTGCAGCTGCTTTGAAACTCAGATGTTTGAAAAAATTTCAAGAAGGTGAGAAAGAAGACTGTGTTGTCTTTGTAAAGGTTTACAGACAGGATGGTGGGCCTGGGGCTCCCTGGAGATGTGGGGGCACTAGCTCCAGTCCCAGTTTTGCCCACCTGCACCATCTGGAGAGAGGTACAAATGCAGGTGTCAGTCAGCAGTACCCAGCAAAAATATATGACTTTTCTTTCCCCATTTCTGCAAAAGAAAATCACTCAAGCACTTTGGAAAGATACCTTGTCTTCAGGAGCATGGTTCAGAGTCCATTTGGCTGCTACCTGCTCTTGTGTGGAAGTACAGCTCAGTCAGCAAACTCTTCCTTAATCTGCTTAATGACTTATGGACCTGGTGTCAGAATGCAGTATGTCCAGGCTAGGAGGGCTTATAAGGAAGGTTTTATTGTGGTATACACAGAAATTCAGTAATTTAGTAATGTTAATCATAGTGCTTGTATAAGCTCTTAGATAACATTTGAACTTCGAAATTTAAAGTAGTAGCAGCATTTCTGCTTCCACTGACATGGGAAACTGAGGCACAGAAAATCAGCTTGGGCACTTTGTGCTCATCCAGCAAGAGAGAGAGGCTACACTAGTGTTGTGGCGCTCTCAGTCACAGTCCTGTAGTACTCATCAGACCATGAACTGCATTGAGATGTCAGTAAAGAGGCTTTCTTTGACCAAGGGAGGTGTGGCACTGGCTGCAAAAGGAATAACACTCTCTCACAACTGCAGCCAAGCACGAACCTCACTCCACAAGAACTGTCATCAGTAGTTAAGTTCCTTAGCCATTAGTGGCTTGGTGCTGTGGTTATTACAATGCAGAAGATTTTGAGGATATTTTAATCTTTAAATGTTGTGCTGATTGACTTGGGTAACAGCATAATCACTTATTTTAAGAATGCAAAATATTACCATGTCATTAACGTGATGCCAGCTTACAATTCTGAATTTTTAGCTGATGAATCTTGGTTGTAGTACAATTTGAAACTTCTACCTGAACTCTTAATAAAGGATTGTAGATGACTGAACTATCTGCTTTGTCTGGCAATCTTTAGACACTGCAGAATGTCACAGTTCCATCTTCCGACAACTGCACGTCTCCTGACTTTTGCTGGACTGATGGAAACGTGACATGGACCCTTGAGAATGTAACTGAAACAGAGTATATCAGTAAATGTAAGTAGTAGAACTGCTTCTCTGCCATATCTTTACTTAAAAGTATATAGCACACGGTAGATACCTCTCTAATGGTGCTAGCAGACCACTTCAGAGGTGTATCCAGAAGCCCTGGCCTGCAAACAGACACATGGCACTGCTGTGGGTGCTGCCTGAGGTGCTCTGCTCCAGCTGCACAGCTGGAGTTACCAGCATCATCATGGTATCTGGCTGCAGATGGATCTCTTTCCATGTTGCCTGATACCAGTAATTGAGGTCTTCAGTATCATGTCACCCTCAATGTTCAGATGGCTTGGAGCTACGGTTACTTTGCTTTAATGGTTGCTAGGCTATCTCCATCCCTATGCATGCCCTACAGGAGTTTCAACAGCCCTTCTCAGGCATGCAGCCGCCTTTGGGAAAAGCTGGCCCTCCATGGTGGCTTGGAGCACCCCAAAATTTTCTTCTGCCTTTGTACTCCTCTCCCATGCACATGGTCACCTAGTTCCTGCCTGCCCTACAGGGTGCCCTCTGGGTATTTTATAAGCATGTCTATAGAAGCACCTCTCCTGCCTCACTCAGACATGGCTTTTGTGGCATTTTCCCTCTTTCCATCAAGCCCTCAAGTTGTGTGTGCTTTGGTCCAATTTTCTTAGGGCAGTGAATGAAAACCAGAGCTGGGCTTAGGATCACAGGGAAAAATGTGAGTAGGCTAATTCATTTTCCTTTTCTTTTTCAGGCCAACACCTCTTTGCAAACTCAGACCTGCCTGATCTTGCCATCGGGCTCATCCTTCTGGCTTTGTCCCTGCTTGTTCTGTGCTCCTGTTTGATAATGATTGTTAAGCTATTAAACTCTGTGCTTAAAGGACAAGTGGCGAGCGTTATCAAGAAGACAATCAACACTGGTAACTATCTGCTTTTCCTGAGGATTGTTTTCAGGAATGACAAGGACACTGAGCATGTTTATTGATGTCTCCTATTCTGGAAGACATTATAGAATATTTTAAAGAAAAGACTATTGAATGAAAATCATGCACACTGCCCAACTTTTTTTCTCGCACATATATTTTTTCTTTCATTAAAAAAATCTATTAGTGAACAGCTTGATTGAGAAATGCAGCAGATTAACAGCATTAGAGACCAAAGTCCAGGCTCTGTTTCTAGATGTATAATCATTAGCTGTTAGAAATGTAGTGTTCCCATCCTCAAAAGATAGCACTGAAGTGCTGAGATTGTGATTGCCTGCTTTGGCACAGGGTCTGCATATTCCTTCTAAAGCAAATTGGAAAAAGATTGTAGCAATAAATAATCTTATCCTGTTCTGCTGCCTAACCCTCTCTTCAGCAGGATAAGGCCTTGAATAGTGGTGTTTTTCTGTCTTTCCCTGTGCTGCCCAGGCAGTTTTTTCAGCCTGGATCCATTGAGTGCAAATGTTAGGGGTTTTTTTTTACCAGGCTGCTTTTGCTTCATACTTTCTTTAGTGGAGAGATTAGAAGCTGTAGCAGAGAAAAGCAGTCCTGGCACACATCTCAGGCTGTGGTTGAAGTGAGGGTTCACAGAAATACAGAAGGCAACAAAGTAATCCCTAAGCTGTCTTCTCTTCTCCTGGGCAAAGAACAACGCCTGAATTAAAAACAAGGGGTAGAAGGTAAACAGCTGACAGCTACTGCTTATTTAATTTGGGATCTACTCTGTGTTCCTCTGTCTTCCCAGCTGATGAAGCCCTCACCTCTCAGCTCTCTTCATAAATCTGCAGACTACAGGGGACATTTGTGCCTAGTTTCTCTCATCAGTGTAATTAACTGTTCTCTGCAAGAGTTAACAAGTGAATTTTTAGGAGATAATCTGCTTGGAACTAGTTAGAACAAACAACTTGGTTCTCTTAAAATGGTCTTCAGAGCTTTCTGAAGATCTGATCCATGCAGTGGGTGCCTGGTTGCGGAAACCAAGGCTCTCAAAACACCCAGAAGGTTTTGTGTTGACCTCTGTGGAAACATTTCTGGTACTTAATTGTATCACAACACACATGCTACCCTGGGACAGCACAAATACCTACCTAGTCTGGTTTCCATCTCAAAGTGTATCCAGTGGTGCAAGGCCGTAGAAGGAGCACAGCAATCAGGATAATCAAAGTAGTAGAACCGACCCCAAATTGTCATTTGAGACCAAATATGCAAAAAATACAGCTGCATTTTAAGCGTTTAACAGTCTTCACTGCTGTATTACTGTTACATAGATGACTCTGGTATGCTAACAGCAGTGTTCTCCCTCTGTTTTTTTAGATTTCCCATTTCCTTTCACGTGGCTTGCTGGATACCTGGCTATGCTCGCAGGGGCTGGTATGACCTTCGTTGTCCAAAGTAGTTCTGTGTTCACATCTGCTATTACACCCCTTGTTGGTAAGTTGTAAATCCTGTGCCCTTCATCCCCATGTTTTATCCTCTCCATCTGTCTGGAAGCAGCTCAGCCGTGTTCCTTTTCCCGTAGGCATTGGCGTTATAAGCATTGAGCGCTCTTACCCCCTGACCTTGGGAGCCAACATTGGCACCACCACAACAGCTATACTGGCAGCTTTAGCAAGTCCTGGGAGCACGTTAAAATATTCACTACAGGTCAGTATAAAACACTGCTTTCTTGACTTCATTTAGAAGTTGTAACTTTTCTGAAGAAAACCTTGACAACAGTGGCTGTGATGCAAATCTGCTGTTCATGTTGTGCCTGCTTTTGTCTGTGCTGTTAATGACAATGTTAATTCACTTCAACTGCTATAGAAAAAGGTTGGATTAAAAATTCTCAGAATATCAACATATAGCTAATCTTGGTATCATAAATTGCCTTGATCTTTGTGAATTGATTAATTGACTCATGAAGGGAGGCCACTTGACCCCTGAGTGTGAAGACTTTGCTGCTTGGAGTTCAGTGCCCACATACTGAGAATCCTCTCAGGGTTACTGATTTCTGTAAGCTCTCTTCTCAGGACCCTAAGTCAGTTCATGAAGTGTACAGGGACTCCTGTAAACTAACTGAAGATTGCACAATCCTTAAGCTGGCAAGCTCTCTGTCTACCTGACGTTGCAGTGAGCATCATGGCATTTATTTTTCTCATAGTAAATGTAATTTGAGAGGGTTTCATTGAATCCCTTTTTGTCTCAAACTGTTTGAAAAGTAGGAAGCATTGGCCTCCCATTTTTCTACCCAGTAAAGAACCTGGCAGCAGATAACATTTGAATGAATGCTTTACAAAAAGCAGTGAAAAGATAATGACGTTTCCTTGGTGAATAGGATGAATGTCTTTAGTAGCTAAAATTAATCAAGAAAATTACAGAAGTCATTTTATTGTCCTCAGGCAACAGATGTAATCATGAGAAGATGCTATCTTGATAAAGCTCAGATTTCATGATAACGTACTGGTTTTATAATGCCCTTTATAAATAAACCCCTGTACTTTCATATTTACTTTAGTCTGATAACAGCTACAAAATTAAAATATTATAAGGTGAGCAGGGAATGTACTGTTTTGTTCAATGTATGCTTATTCTGTCTAAGTGACTCCTTTAAAACTTAGCAAGTCTGTGTCTTTTCGTGCTAATTTTTGTTTAAAATTTTTTTGAAGTATGTGAATCAAAGGATTGTAAAGACCCAAAGACGAAGTCCTCTTCCAGGAATCTCCTCAGTTCCCTGTAAACTTATAGCTAATTTTTGTAAAATCCAAGTTTGTACCATTAAAATTTTCTCTGTAACCTGTGTGCAATATCAAATTTGCATTTTCATTGAAAATTCACGGATGCAGAACCCAGTGGTTCCCGCACCTTATTGACAATAGTACTGTTTCCTGAGAGCTGGAAATAATTATCATGTGGGTAGGAACATTTAATGGCATTTTAGCTAATGAATTTCTCAAATGTTTTTGCTTTCAGATTGCCTTGTGCCACTTTTTCTTCAATGTCTCTGGGATTATTCTGTTTTATCCGATACCTTATACCCGCCTGCCAATCCGCATGAGCAAGACCTTGGGAAATATAACAGCCCAGTACAGATGGTTTGCTATATTCTATCTTCTCCTCTGTTTCTTTCTTTTGCCTTTGTTTGTATTTGGTCTGTCACTGGCAGGCTGGCCAGTCCTTTTGGGTGTTTGCCTTCCCCTGTTTGCTCTTTTTATTGCTGTGGTTGTAATTAATGTTATGCAGAAAAGGCGGCCACATTCACTGCCTGAGAAGCTCCAAAACTGGGATTTCCTACCTACCTGGATGCACTCCCTAGAGCCCTGGGACAATATAATTATGTCTTCACTTGCTTTTTGTGGGAAACACTGCTGTGGCTTCTGCAAGTGTTGCAAAGTCAATGCTGAACAGGAGGGTGCCAAAGACAATCAGCTAAAATCTATGGAAGTTTATGAAAACACCATGGCAATGGCTGACGAAGAAAGAGGTGGAAGAAGGGCACCAGCTGTAGCTTGTGTTGACAAAACAGGCACAAACAACACAGCCTTATAGTATTGGATCCATGCATATTAGCAGAGACACAGCACAGGACAGCCAGGCTCATCAAAACCACCTTGGACCTTGCACTGAGGACAGAGTGAACATTTTGTTAGGTTTCTGAAGCCAGTGATACATCATTCATCAAGGAAGGGAGTCAAACAAGCTTGACAGAGTCCCTAGAAAATCTATGCTCAGTTGCAAAGCTAATGACAGATTTGCTCACAGAGGATCTACTTATGTGATATCTTCCTTCAATGTTATCAGTAGCAAACAAAACTACAAACTACATCAGGGACTCCTGATGTAGTCCCATGAAAAGAGGGATGAAAAGAAGTGGCAATCAATTCAAATTAAAAAAAAAATGCACTTGTAGAACAGCCTTTCTGACCTACTGACTCAATAGAAATTACTTCATAATGCCTAGAAAGCCCTTGAAATTTTTAAAAAAGGAAAAAAAAAGGAAAAAAAGGGGGAAAATACTAATGTTTTCATTGGCCTGTCTGCAGTGGTCTAAATGGAAAACAGTAGCTTTCCTAGAATAGAAAAAATCTATGTGTGTGAAGGAAAACAAAATGCTGGGACATCCTTGAGAAGCTCTTGGAGTTGTACTCTGGCATAAGGGTTCATGTAAGCCCATTTGGAGCCCTCTCTGTCTCCTCTAACAGTGGGGACAGGAGCTATAATTTTTTGTTATCTGAGGCTAAAGACCATAGAAGTAATTGTTGCTCCCTCTGCCCTTCGAATGTTAAGAATTGTGTGTGGAGACATCGGGTTGCTACCAAAGGTCTTGACCGATGGAGGATGTGATTGTGTGGCCATTCCTCTTCTAGATGGTCCTCTTCAGTCCTGTTCACCATCTAACCCCACAACTATGGACTGGTGCAGGAAGGAGGACGGGTGGCCACGGTAGGAGAGGAGAAAGCTGTGCCAGCCTGGGCTGATGCCAGGAGAACTGTGTGCAGCTGTGGCTCCACTTGCCTGAGAAATAAAAAGAGTTTTCAGAGTAGTAGTGGAGACTGGCTTTAGACCTACAACAGAGGGAGCCTGCAGAGCAGATTATGGCTACCACAGGGCATTTGGTAACGTTTACTGGAGAGAAAGAGGTTTTCACTACCCCTTTGTGCTCCAAACCACCCTACTTGGAAATAATGTGAATTTTACTGGCAGTTCTATGTAGCAATCTAAATCCCAAATAAAACCCATAAGGAGTGTAGTCGCTACAACGTCTAGCAAATCCATGGGTAGTGCAATACTTGCTAGGAAGCTGCTTGTGCTCAAATTTTACCTTATTGATATTTTAGTAAATGCTTGTGAGACTGCTCTGAAACATGGGCTGACAGAAGGCATAATTTCAAAGTCAGAAGAAGATCATTTCAAAGATGCACTCAGTACTTCTGCTGGTTTTTGACAGCTTAGATATTATTGAGTATGAGACAGTATTTGAAGTCCAATCACTGACATTCCCAAAAAAATTAGGTGGCTGAGTGTAAACCAAGTGTCATTTAAAGCCCATTTAAGTGGCTGAATTTTCAATTAAATGTGTAATGAAAATGCTGAGAAGACCCTTAGTGTAACAAAGCCCCTCAGTGCTGCTAGAACATAATTACTTTTGAACAGTTGTTTTCTGCAGAGCTTGGAATTCAGTAGGTTAAATTCAGCCATCAGGTAAATACATACATTTTAGAAGTGAAAATTGTTTTCATTTACTTTTTTTAAACTAACATTAAAACTGACAAAATAAGTGTTTGCAAACTGCAGTCAAACTGAGATTCTAACTGTTTCTGTAATTGTGAGCCAGTGACAAAATGCTTAGAATCGGAGTGAATTTCCAAAAACCGCTAGTTTTGGTGTAGTTCTGCTCTTCTGGAGTGTAGTAGCAAACAGCAGAATTATGTCAAATGTTCTTTGAAACCTTATTTTCCTTATGCTTCATATAACTGAAACAGAATTTTGTCAGCATCTCATTTTTAAAGTGGAATTTTTATATTTTCAGTAATTCTTCTTCATTTTATTTTCACAATTCTGGATGCTTTTTGAATCTGTTTCTTTAAATCCCAGTGTGCATTTCCCATGCCCTGTTTCTTTGGGAAAAATATGAGAAAAATATCCAGAATTGTTTTCAAGTTATCTTACGTTTCCATTGACCACCCATTGAAAGAGGAAACATTTTAGTCTACTTTTACTCATTTCTTAAACAACATGCACCTTATTTTGCTTCTTGAAGTAAAGCCATCAAGAACAGTGATAATAACTGTGGGAAAGCAATTCTTACAAAAGAATCAGGGTAATAATTGTCAGGCATATCAGTACTTTACTGTTCCTCTTTGTAACATCTCCCCTGTGATCTCCTCTCCTTGCTCCAGGCCATACCCTGCCATTGTGTTAAGCAGATTCCAACAAATATTTCTGTTTAATACAGCATGATATGCCCTGGTACACTCACTCCCACACTCTTACTAAAAGACATTTATGCTTTATTTATAATTGTTTGAGTGTACAGAATTTTTCATAACTTATAGAGAAAAAGGCTCGTGATTGTGTTATATATTACATATTTGAAAACTATGCAATGTTTGTCTATAAAAATGTAAAAAGGAACTACTGTATATTTTGTAATATAACTTTTCAATTGTTTGTAACTGTGTACACTGTGTATTATGGAGACTGTTGTCTCCATCAATAGGTTACCTAAAGATTGTTAGTAATGCAGAGACAGATTTCCTACAGATGAAAAACTATAGACTTTCATAATATGGCTTAATTCACAAGGATATTAAACACTATGTTTCTAAAGGATTTGAATTTTCTGTAATGAGAAATTTTGGAACTACAATGTTTCTAAAATACTTTTTTAAACTCTTAAATACTTTATCTTTTAACTGTTTCAAGGACAGTATATGTCTTTATATTTTGTCATGAATGTTCATCTTGTCTGTCCTCATGCATTGAATGTAAAAATAAAGAGAAGTTAAAAAAAATCTTTTCATAATATCTATTTATGTACATATAATGGAATCTTGCAGAAAAATAGATATTCAGACAAGTTCTAGCCTGAGCTGATGCAATGTGCAAGAAATGAGAAGGTTTTTTTAGCCCTGGGCACTAAAGAAAAGCACCTGTGTGTCCAATATTTTCATTTGAATGAGGGATTTTCATATGGAGAAAAGTAAAAAGAATTGTCTGGTGCAGCTGTGTGGGTCAAGATATTTTCTGGCAGAGTGCTACAGACTGTCCTTAGTGGAGGCAGGCATGTAAGAGCAAAGCCAACGCTATTGTGGCAACAGGATGCATGAGAAGTCACCACAGATTATCTGTGTCACTGTAGGAGGCTCAGATTCTTCCTGCATTCTCTGGCAAACAGTGTCTCTGCACTGCTCCTTATACCCTGTGACCCGAGTGATGTCTGGCTTATGATGGGCAAAAATATCCATCTTACTCTTTTTTTTTTTTTATCACACATGGCCTATGGAGCTTAAAATTAACCAGACTGAGAGAAATAAACAGTGCTCTTTAAATGTGTTAAAGAGTATTGAAAATGCTATTAGACTTCCTAATTATGAGCTCAACATTAGCTGAGGAAGCAGCCCCAAAAGCACCTCTCATTCCCAATTACACCACGTTTTATTGAAATGAAGATAGCAGAAGTATTTCTTGTAACACCAGTATTTATGCACTAAAGTGTAGACTGGCTTCTTCTGAAAATGAAGCACCCTAGGCCCATGATTTAAAACTTTGAGCTTCTTACACCCACGCATTAATACTGTAACTCATCACCTTCCATGACTTGCTGTCTGTTGGGAATCAAAGCACACCCAGGGCACTGGCACAAGTTGTGCCACCTACCTTTCTATTTCCAGACTGCCTGGGACAAAGTTCAGCAGTGCCTATCACTATTTAACCAGTAGCAGTTAAGTCATGGAGCTCTGCACTCATCAGAAGCTTTCAAAATGTGCAAACAGCTGAACCAACACACAATCAACAGCACGGGATCTCATCAGGTGTTTTTCAAATAAATAGTGAGCAGTGTGAAGAAAAATCCACTGTTTCAAGAACTGCAAAAGGAAGGATACCACATACATACCAGGGAATGCCAGGCCATGTTTCTGTTGCATCACCTCAGTGGGCTGTGCTTCCTTGCAAGAGCTTTATCTGCATTCGGATGTTTTTTCACTATCTAATGGCCACTCCTGGTGTTGCCACATGCCAGAGGCATGACACCGAATGTGTAAACCCCCTCATGATATTTCTACAGAATATTCTTTAGATCTGACTCCCTTTATGACAATTCTGCTACAAAGAAAACACATGATCCATATGAGAGAAATAAGTGTTCACTTTGCGTATTGGATCACACTGATTCAATGGAGTTGTCCCTAAGCAGGCTTCCCCTAACAACTGAGATCTGAGTATTTCAACAAGACAAGAGAAGCAGAGCAAAGGCTAGAATTAAACTGTCACAAGCATTGTATCTTACCCAGCACCTGATGAAATTGCCTAATTGCCATTTACACTTTTGGTGAATCAATCTTTTTACGTGGCTCAACATCTAAGGACACATTACCATGACATAAACAACCAGGGTAATTACAGGAGCAGATATTTTGCAACCAACACCACAGCTGATAGACTGGAGGTTTTTTTACACAATGCAAAATGCATAAATTATAGGACATGCAAACAATTTGTGGACCAAATGCTGCCCTTGGTGAGGCAATATGTAGCCATAATTGACATTAGGAAAATGGGCGCTCATGTGACTGAGGAGAGCATTAAGCCCTATTTTAACTGACTAATGCAATGGCCTCAGGCACTGGATCTCAAATGGTTGCCAGCTTGAAGGCTGGCTCTGGAGCTTCTGCATAGTACAAACAAAAGGTATTGACTCTTGTTTCTTGCTTCCTGCTTTAACATATTCTTAAAGGTATTTATCAGTGCAATTTCCCTGTCTTCCTCAAAGACTGTGCTGGAACAGTTTCAAACACTCCCTAGCAGAGTGGGATGCACATGGGTGCTGCCACCCACAAGGTGCAGAGCATCCTTTGGCCTGTGCTTGAGGACAGCTGTGACACAAGGAGCGTTTCTGAAGAAAATGACAGCATAATGGCTCAAATCACAGGCTTGTATGCTGGAAGTGGGAAGAAGCTGAATCGAAGTATATCCTGGGGATGCCCTCACTGCCCTCAGAGCTGACACCTCCATCCATGGACAGGGGAAACAAGAAATCCCAAGCAGCTCATTGTGTCTCAGATGGGACGCCATCTCTGCCTTTAGTCCTATGTGCCTGAGGCAGCTCTTCTTCCCTCCCTTCAAACATATGCTGCTAAATCAAGGAATCCCCAAGCTGATGTTCACCCAGCTTGGGAACATCAAGGGTTTTTCTCCCTCCCCCCACCACATTGCAAGCTCGGGTTGCTGGGTTGCTGGGGATTGAGGAATCACAGACAGAGCAGGAATGGGGCAGGAGGAACAGAGCTCCAAACCACTCCAGGACTTCCAGGGGTGGGATGAGGTGGAATTGATACAGCCTGGGGGGCTGGCTGGACCTGATGGTTAAATGACTGCGTGTACATGGCAGCAGGCAGGGAGCACTTTGCATTCATCAGGAGCAATTTCAACACTACCTTGAAACACAGAGAAAGGGGTAAGTTTTACTTCCCTTGGAGTAAAACAAAATGCCTGGTGAGCCAAGCAAAGTATCCCAAGCCCAGATGCATGGGGCTGGCAGTCCTTCTTTAAGAACCTCATGATTATGGATGTGACGGAGCAGCTCCAGTCCCCCCTGCTAGTCAGGTGACCACCAGCTATGCTTTCACAATCTCAACAAAACCCTAAATAAAATGGGCTCAAAGCATTCACTGAGGTGCTCTGAGAAGGCAGCTCAGTGTTCAGGGGCACCCCATCCCAGGGCTTCACCTTGGACACCGCCAGGGGAGGGATGGAGGAGACCCCCTCCCTCTGCAGGACAGCATCCAGGCCACTTCACCTTGGGTATGCACACACATGGAGTGTTGTGTGCAAACACTTCAGGACACTTAGGACACATGTCTGAGCTGGAAGAATCACCCATGGGGTAAAGTAACCAGTGGCTATAAAGCTGAGATATTACAGCTAGGAAAACAACACTGTTGAAACCAGTAACTGAAAGAGTCTGAGGGATTACTTTGTGGATCCTTCAAGGTCATCAATAGGGACTATTTCAGAGAATGAGAGGTCTGGTTCTTGGTGAATTTGGAGATTCTGATTAAGGCGTCTTCTACTATTGCAATGAGCTGTCCTGTGATGGATACGAATATTGCCTGAGAACACCACGAAGAATCTTCCTCAGTTAGTAAAACTAACCTCTTACCAAGTCATATTAGCTGCCACTCTTGGATGTGAGTCAGAGGCACAGTACCTGAGAGGCAACTTTGAAAGCTGTTAAGACATCTTGACCATGTGTAACAGGTGATTTGAATAAATTACATTGAGCCACAGCTTAGTGCAAAGCTTTTGTGCTTTCTTACACCATGTGCACCAGTACCTTGCCAGAGAAGTCTTGTCACACCGTACTGGCAGGAATGTTTGAAGCTACATTTACTCAGCCTTTGTCACTTCTAATTAAAACCCAGTTTCAGGACACCCCATTGGGTAATTTTTGAGCAAGAGTAATTGTTTGGTCAATGGAAATGTTTCCACAGACGTCGCAATTCGACAAAAAAGAACGACACTCTCGCACTGAGATGTCTAAGGCAAAAAAGGGGCAGTTTATTTACAGACCTTGATATTTATATATTTCCAACAGTGACCATGGATTGGAGGAAGAAAATCTTCCTCTCCAACCACACTGGTCAATCTAACAGTCCATCAATTCTCTTCTCCTACAGAAAGGAATACAAAACAAGCATTATTTACATAAAAAGTAATTTTTTTTTTTACTTTACTTTACATAAAAAGAAACTCCATTACAAAAATGCAAACACAGAAAAACAGAGAAGAACAGGGCGACACACAGAGACACAATAGATGTTGTCACAGAAGGTATTTTGGGAGTCAAAATTTCAAGCTGGTAAGAGCTGTAAGGACCACTCAGCTAGAGCATCCACAAAGGCAAAACATAACCCCTGGGTGCATTAGGGCGTTTGTAGGGCCGTGAAGACTTGAGAGATGTGGCAGGATACAGTAGCCAGGTCTGCTTTTCAGGGGTTGTCCCCATACTCACCCCATTAAGGTGGTGGAGCCATAGGGTCCCTGGCTCTTGGGGTTTGGACACCAGGGCTTGGGGCTGGCTCAGACACAGGGCAGAATACAGACAGAGATCAGTGGGGGCTCCTTCCTCTTTTGCTCAGTCATAGATCTAAGCCAAATGTCAAATACATGAGTTTTACAAAATGCTCTGTTCCTCACTAGATGGTGAACACTTATTGCTTTCACACCAAATTTAGCATTTAAATGGCTTAGCAACCTTTTAAAATCAATAAGGGGGACTGGATGGCAGAATTCCTGTAGCGTACATAGGGCATCCTCAAAGAAGCAAACTCTGGTTAATGGAGAACATCACAGAGCTGAGAATGAATTTCACATCTGAGCAGTAGAAGGGGCCATTCCAGCACCATCTGTTGACACATCCTGGCAATTCTCCTGGTTGCAAATCCCAGAGAAATTTAAAATTTCCTCACCTGGGCCAGGTGCCTTCCTCACCTCAGGAGGAGGCATTGGCCTCAACCTCTGCAGGGCACAATTTTCAAATGCCTGGATGTGCATGCTGTATGATGGGCAGCTCTTAGACTTAGGCCTGCAAATGACTAGTAGGATAACTAGTGGTGGGTAAGACATCACAAGCAGTCAAAATTGTTGTTTATTTTTAAATAATCACATTTATTTCCATACATGGAGATAAGAAAATTAAATAGAAATGAAAAATAATGAAGTAGCCCCCAAAATGTTACTTTTTATCTATTGGATTACAATAAAATGCCATTCAAGATGGGCTGGGAAGCTTTTTTCTCGCTAAAAGTTTCAAGCAGATTTTCAGCTCAAAAAGGTTGAGAAAAATTGCTCTAGATAAATATAGTGTCTGGAGTAGCTAAATCGTGGTTCCTGGGGCACAGCTGGGGAGGCTTAAAAGCAAAATGAAGGGATTGAAAACAGCTGTGAAGTGACTGAAGAAAAACAACTCTTGCTAGGGGCAGTCAGCTTCAGGCTTGCTGGTTAAGTCAGAAACAGCTCTGTATTTTTTGTGTCTGAAGTGTTGCTCACAGTGGGCAAGGTTGCTCCTGGACACCCAGTCTAAAACTGTGGCTGTTTAATGAGGAGGTAAGTGTTCAATTTTTTATAATTTGGCACATGTTACCTGGTTGGAATCTGCAGTATTATAACAGAAAGAAAAAAGGTTTCTATTCAGAGTATTTTCTTGAGCCAGAGGAGATGTGGGGGAAGGACTTTTTTCTTGGGCATGTCAGCAATGTTCTGAAGGATGTACTCATTGAGAATCTTTTTGTTGATTTTTATTGCAGCAGTGTTATTCTTTTCTTTCTCTTCCCCAGTCGTGTGTTAACTTGTGTGGAAGTTTTAAATGCAGTAAAAACTTGCTCTGTTGGCTGTGTGGTGGGTGTGATGGGAAAACACCATTTGATTATTAATTATGTCTGTAGGGGAGAGAAAAGTCTAGTCTTTCTGCAAAAATATCCCATTTCTGTCAGAAACTGTCCTGCTGGGTTTGTATGATATTTCATCTGAACTCAAACGTTCAAAGGAACACTCTAATTCTTCACTGTTTTTATTGATGGCACACAAATCCTGAGGATACTGTTATGTGTGCTTCTAGCAAACAGAGGTCATGAAGGAGGGTACTGAGAGAATGATTCTGTGTTTTGAATCTAATGGAGGTAAAAGAAATTGGTCTTGTGATGTAGATTATGCAGCTCATGAATTTATGCCACCTGTGTCAATAAATGTATATTGAGGTGGACTACCTTCAGTGGTTGAGATATATTCTGGGGCTGGTGGCACAAAACTATGGAAAAAATTTGGGGAATTTACAGGGCATAAGCAGCAGACCCCAGTCCAGCCACGTCCTGGATGTTATGGATGTTCAAAGTCTGAGATGCTTCCTGTGGGATTGCTGCTCAACATCAGCAATCTCACATGGCTTACAAACTCAGGCTGGGTCCAAGAACTGTTACAGTCTGGACTTCACCCGTTATTGTTGGCTGAAAGGCAGCTGCTATCTCCTCACTAAAGAGTAGATGTCAATATGAAAGTGTTTGCATTATTGCCAAGCAGTGCCTACAAAGCATAAAAGCCTTTTCTGCCCCTCGCCCCATCCCACTAGTAAGGAAGCTGGGGGTGCACAATGATTGAGAGGTGACACAACTGGGACAGCTGACCCCAACTGACCCAAGGGAGATTCCATCATACTGAGCACATCCAGCTGGGAGAAGAAGGAAAGGGAGACATTTGGAGAGATGATGTTTGTCTTTCTGAGTCACTGTTATGTGTGATGGAGCTCTGTTGCCCTGGGGGTGTCTAAACACCTCCCTGCCCGTGGGACATATGAAGAGTTCCTTGTTTTGCTTTGCCTGAATGCATGGCTTTCGCTTTACCTTTTAAACTGTCTTTATCTCAATATACAAATATCCTCACTTTTATTCTTCCTATTTTCTCCTCCCATCCTGGAGGAGTGCCTGTGAACAAGTGGCTACGTGGGACTTAGTCACCTGCTGGGATTAAACTGTCATGTATCAAGGAGATGAAGGGTGAGATACATATCTAAGATAGTTTAGATCAATTATTCTTGAGTGAAGTAGCATTAATACCTTCAAAAACTGAATCTTGAACCTCTTTGTCCCAGGCATGTATTTGTTAACACTACTGTAACCATTTAAATGTTTCAAAGAAAACACTTTAATTGGATTAAGTGAGAGAATCAATTGCAGGTATCTTATATATTTGCAGAAGGGGAATTTATTAAACCCAGATTCCCATCATCACCCCTTCAAATAGTTCTGGAATTATATGAGGCAGGTACACAAAGCACAGGGTATATATCTAAATTTCTGCCTTCATCTGCAAGTGATGGAGGGGTAGGTGAGTGCCTGGGGAATTCAAATGTTATGGATTTTATAGGCAGACTTATGGCCATAAAAATTACTTAATCTGAAGGAGATTTTTTTTTTTTTCTAATGCACGTACCCCTAACATTTTGTGAAGCATTTACTGCATCACAAAAGAATCCAAATATTCCTGGCATAATGGCATTGGAGCACAAGGAAAACAGAGGAAAGCAGGCAGGGGCAGAGACAGGGGTTTGCAAGCTAGTCTGGTTCTTTCTTACTTTCTTTCTTGTTTTCTTTCTTTCTAACTGATTTATCACACAGGGTAACAAAACTTTCTTGGAAGGGTGCATAAGTATTTTATTAATTGAAATGCTGAACAAGGTGGTTTCTATCTGTCATATCAGCAACAGAGTGTAACCAACTCCGTCATGCACTATCCCTCTGCAGGGCTGATGGTATTCAAGTGCCAAGGGTATCCTGTGCATTAGCACTGGATATTTGAGATATGAAAATGAAACTTTTTATCTCCTTTTAACATTGTAAAGGCACAGAGGGTATGTTTGCAGAGCACACTAATGCAGTGCCACGCAGGATAGAAGAATTTGCCCTAGGAGAGCTTGAAAAACAGGCTGGGCAGCAACATTGCTGAATGACAGCCTCTGGCCCCTGGCACCAAGGGCTCACACCTGCACTTGCCATGGTTATCTCTGCATGGCTGTCACTCCTCTGGTGGGTTTTGGCCTCTGTAAGGACATGCTTTTAATCAGTGTAGATAACCACTTTGAATCCTCTTAATTCAAATTGGTTATCTGAAGAATGTGGCAATTACTCTAGGCATTGGAATATTCCTGTCTCTAATCTATAGCAGCTTTTCAGGTCAGAAAATTAATTCTTAAATATTGGCCTATTAGTGCCTCTGAAAGCTGCTGGTGATTTTATAAAAACTTATTGATTTGGGTCAGACACAGCTGAGCAGTAAAGACTTAGAAAGATCTAGAGGAAAAATTTCTGATCACAGAATGGGTAAAGCTGTAAGAGACCAGAGTTGGTTGGTTATCTGGTCCAACCTCCCTGCTCAGGCAGGACCACCCTAGAGCACACAGCACAGAATTACATTCAGATAGCTTCTGAATATCTCCAGTGACAGAGACTCCAAGACCTCTCTGGGCAACCCATTCCAGTGTTCCATCACTCACAAAATAGAGTTTTTCCTCATGGAAAAACAGAGGAAATAAAGAGCTTTTCCTCCTCAGGTAGGCCTTCCTGGCCATCAGTTTCTGCCTGTTGCTTCTTGTCCTGTTGCTTGGCACCACTGAGCAGAGCCTGGCTCCATCCTCCTGCCATCCTCCCTTCAGATACTGGCAGACATTGATGAGCTCCCCTCTCAGTTGTGTCTTCTTGAGGCTGAACAGGCCCAGCTCCCTCAGCCTGTCCTTGTAACAGAGATGTTCCAGTCCCTTCATTGCCTTTGTCACCCTTCCCTGGACCAGTTCCAGGAGCTCCATGTCTCTCTTGTACTGAGGAGCCCAGAACTGGACACAGCACTCCAGAGGAGCTTCACTAGGGCTGAGCAGAGGGGCAGGATCACCTCTCTCAACCTGCTGTCAATGCTCTCCCCAATGCACCCCAGGTACCATTGGCCCTCCTGGCCACAAGGGCACTGCTGGCTCATGGACACTTGTTGTCCACCAGGAGCCCCAGGTCCTTCTCCAGAGAGCTGCTTTCCAGCAGGTCAGCCTCCAGTTTGTGCTGGTGCATGGAGTTACTTTTTCCCAGGTGCAGGAGCCTGTGTTTGTCTTTGTTGAATTTTAGATGGTTCTTTTCTGCCCATGTCTCCAGTCTGTCAAGATGAGAGATGGTGTCAAAAGCCTTGCTGAAGCTGAGGTAGAAAACATCCACTGCTTTCCCCTCATCCATCCAGGTAGTTGTTTCGTAGGAGGCAAACAGGTTGGCCAAGCATGATTTATCTTTGGTGAGTCCATGCTGACTATTCCTGATCACCTTACTGTCATCCATGTGGATAGAGATGGACTCCAGAATGAGGTGCTCCATCATTTCTCCAGGGATGGAAGTGAGGCTGACTGGCTGGTAGTTCCCTGGGTCTTCCACCTCGTAATTTTTGAAGGCTGGGATGACATTTGCTTCCTTGCAGTCCTCAGATACCTTTCCTGATCTCCATGACCTTTCAAACATGATCATGAGAGGCCTTGCTGTGGTGTCTGCCAGCTCTCCCAGCACTCATGGATGTGTTCTGTCAGGGCCCATGGACTTGTGGATGTCAAGTTTACCTGGGTGATCTCTAACCTAACTCTCATTGACCAAAGGAAAGTCTTTCCATCATTCCCTTACCTTGGTCTGGTGGGTCAGAGATTCCTGAGGGTTCGTCTTGTCAGTGAAGGCTGCTGCAAAGAAAGTCCTTGGTAACTCTGCATCCTCTGTTTCCAGAGTCCCCCTCATTTACTGACAGGTCCACATTATCCTTTGTTTTCCTTTCATTACTGATGTATTTGGAGAAGCCTTTCTTGTTCTTGACATCCTAGGCCAGACTTGATATCAGATGGGCCTTGACCTTCCTGGTCTCTGTCCTATGTACTCTGAAAATATCTCTGTACTAATTCAGAGTGGCCCAACCCTGCTTCCATCTCAAGTGTGTTTCCTGCTTGCACTTGAGTAAGGACAGGAGTGTTTTAAACATCCACATAGGTCTCTTCACACCTTCACCTGACTTCTTGCTCATTGGGAGGCACTGTTCTTGAGTCTGGAAGAACTGATCCTTGGCTATCAACCAGCTCTCTCAAATCCCTTTTCCCTACGGTGCCTGTTCTATGGGATTCTTCCAAGACTATCCCTGAAGAGGCTAAGTTGGCTCTCCTGAAGTCCATAGGTGCAATCTTGCTTCCTGCCCCGTTTCTTCCTTGCCTGATACTGAACTCCAAATCTCATAGCCACTGCAGCCAAAGCTGCCCCCAGCCTTCACATCTCCAGCCTTGAAAGCCTTCCCTGTTTGTTAGCGTGAGGTTGAGAAGCACACTATTCCTTGTGAGAACACCACCTCCTGTGCCAGGAAGTAGTCATCAGTGCTTTCCAGGAACCTCCTGGATGGACTGTTTATACTTCACTTTGTTGCTTCTCCAGCTGATATCAATATAGTTAAACTCGCTCACAAGAACTTAGTGCCTGTGGTTTTGAGTCTACTTACAGCTGCCAGTAGAAGGCCTCACCCATTTCCTTCTCTGATCAGGCTGCCTGATCCTCTGCAACATCTCGTATTTGTTTAATGAACTAGCCTAGAATTTTCTACATTAGAGTAGGTATATCTGGGTCTCCCCTACTGGTATTGTAACCAACTGGACTGCAAAGGTTTACTTGTTTTCTGGGACTAGCATACTGTATTTAATTCAAAAATTAAATTGGAAAGGCTGTCCATGTGCAACTGGAGCTGGCTTGGAAGGGCAATGCAGCACTGATGAAAGAGAGGAGCCCCTAAACCTTGTCACCTGGGTAGGACATAAGACAGAGATGATATGGGACAAGGAAGCAGGGACAGTGTCATTGCCACTACTAACTCTGCAGAGCAGAGGGGGAAAACTACAATTTGGTCTTCATGAAACAAGATAAGGCATGAGTGGAGACTTTAATTTGTCATTCCAGTTAGTGAGTACTGGTGTTTTTTGGAAAGGCTGTCCTGTGTTCTACTAACACAGGCTGAGCACACTTCTCTCAAGAAAGCAAGCCTTCAAAACAGCTCTAAACACACTGGGATTGCTGGATGGCTCGCATTGATAAACAGGCTGGTGAAATTGGAAGGACTAATCTCAGCCACTGCTTGGGAGTGGAACTGTGAGAGAGGCAAACAGTCTTGGTTTGTCTGCACAACTAAACTGGACAAGGTCTGGAGGATATGCTTGGGCACAGGGTTGTGATTATCTCAGCTATTTGGGGGTGTGCTGTTTGACCGAGCTCAAGCCCATTTGGAAAGAATCCTCCTAGACAATGGCTGTGCACCTTTTGGGGACTTTATCGACCAAGAAGACTGGTCCCAAGAAGCAGCAGATGAGGTAAATGGGTTCACAGGAAAGGTTTAACTCACCACAACCAGACATCAGAGCCTGGCCTTGGTTAGTTTATTAATACAAATCTATCCAGAGAGATTTGCTTCTATCTTGCACAATTACTTGCTGCGTAAATCAATTTCTCAGGACATGCTGTTATGAACAGATAGATAATGTCAAACAGATATCTCAGTTCCTGCCTTGGCAGACTATCAAAAAAAGGTGCTAGGTTTGCTAATGGACTTGTGCTTTTTCCTGCTCACCTGGTATAACTGATAAGAGCAAATAGCAATGCTGAGCATTAGGAGCTATCTAATGACAGTTTATGAGTGATTAAGGAGAGGTCAGTGTGGACAAATGAAAGAAACAACAGAAATCAGAAAATGCAAACTGGGGAGGGAAGCAAGGTCAAGGAATATGTTAGCAGAAAGATCACTGAACACAGTTATAAACAAAGCTGCTGCAGCCAGTTTTCTTCTAAGGGGTTATTAAGATGCCCAAAGGTGGATGGGTATCTGATACCACTTGTCAAATAACTCAAGTCCCTTAAGTCAACAGGCATTCAGCACTGTTGGTGCAATTTCAGTTTGGAACATCAGTGCCTCAGAATATCTGATCTGCTGCAGTTGATGTGGCTTCTGCTTGGTTATGTTTTTTGGTTTTTTTTTTTCTTGTTTACTGTAACTGTTACATTAGTATATACTGCAATAATGCAAGTATCTTTCCCTTTTCATTTTGGTTACTCATTTCTCCTGATCTGGTCTGATTTTGATGCTCACTGATCTGTATGTGGCTGCTTTTACATCGACAGCTTCTACTTAGGCATAGACTCACTGTTACTTTCCTTATTGCAAATATAATGAACTCTCCTGGCAGAGGAATTAGGTATATTAGGTATTTAGATAAATAATGAGGCTATGATGCATTTCCAACACATGTATATTCCAGATGCTGGGGTTTGTTGTTTTTTTGGTGGTTTTTTTTTTTTTTTGTTTGTTTGTTTTTGTTTGTTTATTTTTTTATTTACAGTTTTCTGTTGATTATTCAGTAATTGTTCCTGTCACCTAGGTCTTAGAAGGTGTATTTTTCTTAATAAAATCCAGCCTTTTATTTTTGTTCTCTTCCTTCATCCCAGTCTTTTAACCGAGTTCACACATTCATGGGAGGAAGTAGAGAGTGCATGATTGAATTCCTCTGCCAAAGCTTATTCAACTTGTTTCATACCTCTGTGCTATCTTTCATCCAGGATAAGGGATGAAAGGATAAGGGTCAACATCCAGTGTTAAATGTCATAGTCCATTAGTCAATGGGGGCAGCTTACACAGACAAGAATCTGCTATAAATCAATTCTCTTCACAGATAATCCATGTTTCATATGTGGTTTTAAAGATCATCTATGTTTTTCCAGTGGCTCAAATGGGAAACCAAAAATACTAGCAAGGGTATTAATATAGAACTTTAACTCTGTCCTCATGCCTATTTATTGGTATGCAAAGCTCTTCACTGTATGGTCTGGGATGCAACTCCATGGAGTCAGTGGTCAGTCACCCCCATATGGATGCCCCCCACATTTGGCCCTGTCCTGCTACTACCCTACTGTGTCATTCAGAGCTGAACAAACTTTTCAGCATAGCTGCAAATATATTGCTTGAAATTGAGTTGAAAACTGGTTTGATTTGTTTCCTTCATAAAGCCATAGTTGGTAACTACTCAGAACTGCTCAACATGGATGACTTTTTTAGCTTATCTTCACCTATCTGATTCTCCCTTCCTCCCATAGCACTTTGATATGTTGTATGTAGCAACCTCTCTTCCCTGTCACCTTCTGTAACACACAAATCCATTTACTTGGTGTAAACTGCATCCACTTTAGAGAATTTGGCACCTATTTTGTAAATAACCCTTCTGAAATTCTTTCTTGTCCATAATTTATTTGCTAGAGATGATTCTGAGTGGAACCAAGGGAGAAAGAAAAACAGTTGTCACTTACACTGCCTTATGTGTGACCTGTGCTGTTCAAATGGTTGGACTTCTATCAAATGTGTATCAACAAACTATATTGAGCAGTTCAGCTCTACAGCTGTGATTTATTTCCTTATTCCCACCCTGATCACTCAACATGAGCTGCAGAAACTATAAACTTCAGTGATCATATTTCAATTTAGGAAAAATAGTTCTTGATGCAACAATTCTTTTCCCCTTCTCTCCCTGCTTTCCTTGTGAAGGTAATAGAACTAAGTAGCTGCTTTGCATAAATAACCATTCTCTTTCTTACTGGAAATTGGTTGATTCTCTAGGTTGTCAATAGCCCCCTGGATCTTCTAAGAAGTGAATGATAATAATGTAACTAATATTATTTTAGCCTTCAGGATTGCCAATTTATTATGGAGTGGTGCTTATCTTAAAATACTTCAGTAGACCTTCTGATGTAATAGGTAACAATAAACAAAGATGGAACTATTAAGTGCTGGCGTCATGAAATATATTGCAGCTTCAGCAACTGCCTTCTGAAGCTGAATCATATTTCTGGCAAAACTCTTCAAATTAGTTAATTACTTGAGTTCAGAACATGGGCTTTAGGGAGGAAAACACAGCGAGCCAGAGTGCTAACACTTAACTCTGGCCTGTATGTACACAATCTAAACCACTGCAGCTCAGAGAACTCCCAGATTGCAACACATGGGCTGCAATCACACCACCACTGACAACCTCCCATGGGATTACCATGGGACCTTCAGTTTTGCTACATGTGACATTTGTAGCAAAATACACCTTTAACCTGTAGCTAGCTATAAGCAAGATTTGTCTTGTTCACAAAAAACCTCTTTGGGAGTGTATATGTAACTGTGTGTGCCATTTGGTACCTAACCTAACACTCTGCCTGTGTTGTGACATTTGCCTGCTTGGCTTCACTTGACTGCTGAAATGCTTCTGGGTTTACCATCTAAACCTGCTCCAGTTTTAATACAGATGCACAGTCTTCTTTCATTAGGTGACAAAAATACAGTTTAGAGGGCTCTTGAAATAGCCAGATCTTTGTATTAAGGAATTTGATATAATTAAATTTAGCTGCAGAAGTTTTTGCAACTCAAAACAGACTCAAAACAAATGGGGACCATTTGCAATGGGTATGAAACAAACATGATCTATCCCCAGTGAGTATGTAAAAGTCAAGCTCCTTTCTAACACATTAAAATACCTACCTACATATAGAAAGAACAAAATATGTATCTACAACTGTACAAAAAGTATTCTTTGCATAGTTCTTGATCAAATCAATGAAAAACTCAGTAACGTGGCACACAATTTACTTTCTCAGTGGGAGGGAGAGCTTCAACCTCTTCATTTTTATCCCATGACTTGTCAAGGAAATTGCTGCCTCAAACTATCAACTCTTCTCTCAACACTTCTGAATTTACAGTTTTCTGCAAGTGAAATGTGCCTTGATGGTATGTGTGTAAAGACATTTACATATAAATATAACAACCTCTCTTTTTTCCTTTTACATCATTCCTTTCTTACTGAAACCTCCTATGTCCTGCTTGAAAAACAAAACAAAATATTCCAGGTTTGCTCTGTGAGAAGACTGTATTCCTCAAAGAAAGTGAAAGCTGATTGTCTCATTTGAAGCTAAGAAAACAGACATGTAAATAATGACCTTGAGAGACTGCAACAGCAAGATAGTATTTCATCCAAGAGGTGCCTTAAAAGAAATTCCTCCACATACAGGCTGAATTAAAAAAATATTTTTATTTACAAGAGTAAATAATGTAGTGCAAGGCGAGTGGATTTAACCCTCAATAATGCATAGATTGATGCAATTTATAGTCCGTGATCTACATCATTTTGCAGAGGTGACTGCACACCTGCTGTAAAGGTTAGACCTTTCCTACAGCCACTTTACAGACAGCTTTCAATCAGACAGAAGGTATTTGCACTCCATACATGTTATCCATACGTCCCATCCAATATCTATCAAATAAACTGTCACTTAAATAGGTGTTTTTTAGAGTCACTATAGAACCTAAAACAAATCCTTGCCAGTGTTATCTACAGAAGAATACAAAAATAAATTTTTGTGTCACCTGATCACACTTAAATATTCCTTTATTTATTCATTGGGGAGCTCCTTTCTCTGATCAGTGGCTCTTGGCAGGAAGAGAAACATTTCGTTGTGTCCACCAGGGAATGTGGATGCTTGTAAAACTTTGACTAAAGCTTAGCAATCATAACAAATATGTTATGACCATATTGCAAATATTCCTGGTGTGTTTTTTTTCAAAGCAAAACACTTTTCACATTGAAAAATCAGCATGGAATATAAAATGCAAAAAATCTCATTGCTATCACTGCATGTACTGAAGTCCTGATTGGTTTTCATGGAACTTGGAAAGTATTGGTGACTGGGTTTTGCTTCTATGTAATTTCCATGATTAAAACTCGGAAAACTTTGCCAATTTCACCAATAAATAAGCTCATATGCAGTAAAAGCAATTTAATAAGAGATTAGATGTGTAAGTAAAACTTCATTAAAACCTGTGGGATGTCTGCTTATTTTTCAGTTAGGCAAAGACTTTGCAGATTTCCTTCCAGGTCCTTCCATGATATACAGTATGATTGTGTGTTGGGTATAGTGAGATAATCAGCATCATCTGTTTGGAGTTAAATAAATTCTAGGGAGGGTCTTCCTCTGTAGTGGAGAAGTCAGATCAGTGAACTTCCCTACAACTTCAGCTGTTGGACTGCATTATTAATGCCATGTACAGGGCTGGTTGCCAGTTCTTACATTCAATTGTTCATATCCTGTCTTCCCAATGGACGTCAACCTTAGGAAGACTACACCTCAGCTGGTAACAAGAGGATTCTGAGGGTTTGACTCCTGCTGTGGTAAATCATTTGAAAGAGTAGGTTCACCTTGCTGTATTGGTCTGGCAGCATCCTCACTGTCATTTCCTAAGGAAGAAGGGATGTCATGTGGCAACGGTTCTGATCTTCTTCCAGGAGAATTACGAGCTTCAGAAGAATGTTGAAAGAAATTATTTAAGAAAACCCCACTGTGTCTAGCAAGTCTATTAATCAATACTTAAGTATTATGTGGATGTAAAATTACATATAAAGGTAATATTCAAAGGTCTGGAAATACTGAAAGAAGAATATAACTATATACTTCATGAATTTGTTGCATGATTCCCAAGTTACATAAATTAATAGCTAGTAAGAAAGAAAGCAGGATTTCAGAATTATCTCCATATTCAGCATATTATGCAGAGTTACATGTCTTAATTCAAACAATCTTTTCAGATTTAATGATGTTGGGTTTTTTAAAATATTATTTCCTATAGGTATAAGTTATCAATGTGAAAGTAATTTTTTCAATATTTTATTGCAGAAATATATCAGGAAACATTATTTTCTGACATACACTTAAGCTGCCTACTCGGGTGAAAAAAACACAACGTAAGAAAATGTATGTAGTGGAAGAAATTCTTTTTATAACTGGTAATATTCACAATTTCCTGATTAGGTCTTGTGATGTGAATTGAAACACTTGACTGAAGCGGGCAATGGTTTTTAAATGATGACTCATTATTTTTCATGTGATGGTACAGGTTTTCTCCCCTTTACTCAGCAATGTAGTTTTGTCTCTGGTATCTCTTTCAGTGTGGTAGAAAATGTGATGGCAGTTTTAAGAGACTGAAGTCTAGCATTTCTGTTTGTTAATATTCTTTGTCCCATCAAAAGAGACAACATAAAGCAAAACTTTCTGTTTTAGGACAGGAGGAGCCTGCAACTCCTGACTGATTGCATTTGCTGATTCTGTTATTGGTGTTAAGAGTCTGAACTGACTCTTACTAAGTTACTCCCATGTACCAGCTCTTGGAACCTCACTTTTTCTCCCACCTTGCATCTGAGGAGATCCGGTCCTATGAAACAGGAAACACACTTTGATTCCATATCGCAGAGACTACATAGGGAATCAAAGTCATGTAATTATTGTAACAATACTGCATGTTGAGAGATGGGGAATAATCACATGCAGTTAATGTTTTTATTAACAATCTTCTTTATCAAGAGAAGTTTTTCAAAAACCAACAGGTTTAAAGTTACACTATGCTTCATCTATTCCTTTTTAATGATCAAAAATATGACATACATGTCAAAGAAGCTACTGCTCAGAGGTACTTCTATCAAACCTAGAATCCTGCTTTCATTTTTGAAGGTTTTACTGACATAAAAAGATCACTCCTCTTTCTTCAGTTTTGCTATGACACATACTTACCAGATAAAGACTGAAAAGACTGCACTGCAAATGCAACAAGAATTGATAAAAGAAAGGTTCCCATGAAATAGATCTGTAACAATAATTTAAAAATATAGTTAGAGAAGTGCAAGGCCGAGGTAGAGTTCCAAATGAACTGTGCATGTAATAAAGGAGCAATACATACCAGAGTAGAGTGTAAAACATTGTTCCAGAGAACTCTCATGTAAAAATAAAGCAATGCTAATGAACATGGACTAATTGATTCCTGGTTACTATTATTCCAGCACCTACAACAAGAAGATTAAAACAAATAATTAGTCCTCCTTCATAGTTCTGTGGCATCAATCATCTGGGAATCTCAAATGGGTTTGCAGAACAGGTAATCCAGATAAACAAACAAATATCATCATCACTATCTCACAGATGGTGAAGTAAAAATTCAGAAAAATACCAGCTTAAACTCATTAAGCACAGAGTACCTTACCCAAGAAGTGTATTTTTTCTTATTGGTCAACAATGGGTCTAAGCATCCAGGGTACACTTCCAAAGCAGTCACAGTTCTTCTTCTAACTAATGTGAGCCAAGAGCAGAAGGACTTGATTTAAAATTACACAGCACACTGGTGCCAAAACTCCTTTAGAGGCAATGTTGTATGGCAGAATGAAGTCAGAGCCTGGAGAATGCTTCAGCTGACTAGCACAAGGTACCTACCCCCTGTGGGGTGAGCTGAGCAGCTTTGTCAGTTCCATTAAATAGGACTTCACCTACTAGGGGCATTCAGACAGCTAAATCATCTATTTTAAGCTTCAATTGATTCTTTTCTACAAAGCTTAGGAAGGAGGGGTGACATATGTATGTGTGTATATATATATATAGATATATACCTTTTCTGTACAAATTTTGTTATAAATATACATATAATTTAATTATAAAGTCATAGACTGTATATATACACACACACAAATATATAAATATATAAAAGTATGTGCCCCTTTGGACAAAACTGTATGACGATGGAAAAACCCTTCAGTACTGTCAACTCTAGAATGACTCTCACGGCAAAGCAGGTGGGTTCAGCCAAGTGAAGGCAGAATTCAGACTCACGCTTACAATCCCGTGGTGGTCCAGAACCCCTATGTGTCTGACTAGTAGTTTCATGTGCAGTGGAAGTAATTTAGGGTACAAGTTCAGTCTAACTGCAGTGAAGAACAATTTCAGCAGACTGTTGGTGAAGAGATAAATGAGGTTTTAACGTTGATATCATCTCCACTTTTCTGGGTTCATTCAGTAGCAAAACAGATGCTAAACCACTCACTCCTCATTCACAGCCCCATGTATTACCCATTAGCTCCTCCTTCTTCAAATATTTGAAAGGCACTTCACAAATTCACCAAGTATGATGTAAGCTTCACATTCCCACTGTGCCTTCTAACACCTGTTGCTTTGTCTGTGTAAAGGAAACCCAAGTTCTGTACTGGAAACAGAGCACACTAGGTGGTTTGTCCATGAATAAGTGCTGACACAGGACATTCAGGCAGCAGACCTGTAACATTCTCAGATATCTAATATTTTGTGCCACAATATCTGGGCCAGCCTGGACATATTTGCAGAATCAATAGGAAGGATTGCTCTTATCTCAGGTACACATTTTTAAGTTCTGTATTAAATTATGCTACATTTATAATTGAAATATTGGTTTGGACTACACACAAATCACCAATGCCGAACTTAGGAACTTAGATATATTAAACTGGAAAAGATCTCCTGGATTATTGAATCCAGTCCCTGCTATTTCAGGTAACCACATATAATCAGGTCTCTTTAATAGGCATAAATTGAAATATATTTGGGGAATTTAAAAATTTCAAGTATGTTGACCTTACCTTCCTTAAATCATAAAATTGAACAAAGTTAATAATTACAGGAGTTGCTGTCCTCCAGAGCAAATATTACTCACGTGGAAAACCAAAAGATGCTGATTAAGGGTAAAAGAAGATTCACCTGTAATACAGTTCCTGAAGAAGTGATGTATTACTAGAATGCAATGCTTGATCAATTTCCAAGTGATCCAGAATGTAGGAAGGTATGGAGTTGCCCTCTTCTATGACAAGGGCCAAATTGAAGAAACCCTAACAATAAAAAAAGCGCACACTTTTTAAACATCAAATTTCCATATCTGTATTTAAGTACCAAATACCTAAATAATTATAACTGTCTTCCTTAAATTTTTTCAATATAATGTGATATCCATCAAATAATTATGAGAGCCCTTTTTTATCATAAAATGGCAGAGGATAGGATTGGAATACAACTATTCCAGCTATTAACTCTTCTTGCAACAGCAAAAAATACTGAGGTCACAACTAAGTCAATTGTGCGAAGGTGAGGTAGCACCAAATTAGGCCATTTACCTTTGGCTTGCAAGGAAGCCTAATTCTAGGACCATTAATCTATGCTAAGTTTATCTTCTGTTATGAAACAGCAACTACTGACTCACAAGGTATTTTGAAATAATTGTAACTTATTCTAGCAGGTTTCTTTGGTGCAGATGAGGCCAAGCAGAAGAACCAGTCACAGAAAAGTTCTCAGATTGTTCTACACTCTGATGTTTTGCCAAGACTGCAGACCCACCTGTGAATCACCATCCAAGGCAGCCTGGGCGTACATCCTCATGGAGAGCTCAAGGTCTTTAGACTGGTTCTGGTAACCATAGTAGTAGAAATCACCCATCTTCAAATAAGCTGTGGAAGAAACCAGCAGATCATTTAGACTATTGGTAGAAATAGAATTAACCAACTATTAATGTGATGGATGAGTTAACAGCAATTCTATTTAAAGCACAATATTAAAAAAACAAAAGTACTCCTTCTCTCTGGTTGTCTCTGTGGCTACTTTATACTGGCCTCCCACTGAAAGTAATTATCCTCAATGAAATCTCTCATTGTTTCTCTTTAATGAATTTAGTGAATGACATGGCTTTTACAAAAACTGAGGGTTGAGAATCTTTATATTGTACTCCTTTTTCACTTGCTGAATCTGTTTTTGGACAACCTGAAGCCTTATTTAGTCAGATTAGCCCTACTAAATTGATGAGGCTTAAAACCATGCCATCTATGTGTTTGCTCTGTACCTGACACTATGGTGGTTGAACCCTTCCTAAAAGTAAGAGAACGTTGCTGCTGCTAAGTTTATTAGTTTCAGAGCCAACTCAACCCAGGACAACAGTAGGGATACAATTTTCCTGGACTAGAAGGGAGCAATGCCCAGCAAATATTTTACAAACATCTTTCTGTGACATTGCACCATACTGAAATGCATCAAAAGAGAGGGCATTGACCCAGACAGGAGCAAGCATGATGTCGCACTAAACTCTGCTACTGAATTTAAAAATTCCTATGACTGTGCCTACACTTATCTGACCTAGGTTTTCCTCAAATGGTTTGAAACTCTTCTACATTTTGGCATGTGCATCTGCAGCAGCTACCTAGAAATCCCACGTGTTTTTACAGCAGACTGAAATGGAATGACAGTCCCATCCTATGAGTCTGACCTTCAGAAGTTTTTCTAATGTAAGCTTGTACCAAAGGGTCAACCAAACTACACCTTGCTAAGGTGTCTACAAACTCCTCAGGAAAGCTAACAGTGTCAGCTCCTCTGGCCTCAGGCTATATCCATGTGGTATTCAGTTTCCACAGATTTAAATTTCCCACACTGTATATTTAAATAAATAGCATGAATTCTTTTTAACTCCACTTTTCCACATGCTTGTTACAAATCACTTAAATGCTCCTGCGAGACAATCAGATCAATGCTTTCAAATATCCAGTAAAGCTTTCAGAGGCACCAAAATGACTTAGCTATTGGAGCCACAGATGCAGTAAAATTCAAGGCCTGAGGAATGTAACTTATTCACAAACAGACCTTAAGAGAATCCTTTAGTTCTCCAAGGTAAGCTCTAACCAATGTTGATAAACTCTGTACCCTAAGAGAAAAACTAATAATAAATTAGATAAGGAATCCCTTAGCCTTTATTAGTTTCTCATGACTCAATTATGATATGGAAGTATATTTGCTTTTGGATTTTCTCTTTGATAAACCAAACAGCATGACCTCCTAAAGTCTACTGCTTTTTTTCCTTAAACTTTGAGTCAACTTTTCAGACCCCTAAATATCTAGCCCTTCCTCAGGGCTTAGCTTTTTTATTTTCCTTTATTAAAATTTTATCCATTTAATGCAATAAAAAGGAAATTTTCAGAAAACCTGTGCGGGAATACAACACTTTAATTACCTTTTCTCCCCTGATATTCCTATCAAAACATGAAAAAGCAAATGTATGATTAGTAGGAATTAATCTTCCCTCAGCTTGCTTACTCACACAAGAAGTTGTGACAAACATAGTTTTTGACATTTGAAATAAAAAAGTAAAATTAAAATTTAGAAAGAATTCCTCATACATACCAAATGATGGAGCATTGACTTGAGAAACAGAGAAATTGTAGTATCTCCAGACACAATCAGTTGCCAGGTATTTTCTTGCTAGGTCCTGTAAAGAAAATAATTGATTCATTCATGCCAGGTAAGAGACTAATGGCACACATTATCATTAACAAGGGCTCCTTTCAGGATATTGTGAATTCATTTACTCACTGGTCTTTCTTCACAGATGTGTGCTAAATTTGACTGTGACACTTCAATCCCAGTTTCAGCTGCTAAAATGTAATGCAGCAGAGCTTCATGCCTAATGTTAGATAAAATAAATTAATGAAAAAACTTACAAAAATAACATGCATTTTAATTACAGTTAAAAAAACCCCAAAAGTACTAAATATATATATAAAATTGCCTACGAGCAAAATTTTGGTACAAAGTTTAAGAGTAAGATGCCGGGAAACCCATGCAACAGCGACATACACAGGCGATGCTTGGTGTAACCAGCCATGCTGCATCTCAAGAATTTGCAGCCCTTTCCCTCTTGCATTGAAGCTACTGGCTCCAGTGTGCATTCACTCTAAGTGCCAGACTGATGGGAAAGAATTGATACTAAGCCCAATTCTCTGTTTAAACATTTCAGATAAAAAAAACACTCTACTTAAAAAAACCTTATAATTAACATTCACCAGAGTATTTCTTTGGTACACTCTACCTTTCATTTATGTGACTTGTTTTTTCTTGTCCTTTTAGATGGAGCTTTTTGAAAAAGGATTTGTCTGTCCTTATATTTGAGTGTATGAATAGAGAAAAAGAGTCTCTGTCCCTCTAAGGACTTTTTGCATCTCACTGACTGTAAAGTAGTAAAATTTAATATTGCATTTGCAGTATAGCAATTCAGTATTCTGATACTATATGAGAGCATCTCTCATATTCTCTGCCACTCACCTACTCTATATTATGAAGACTACGCATTTAAAATTAAGAGGAAGTCTTTAAAATCATGTGTATTGTTTTAAAATCCCAAGAAAATAAAAAAACCCACTTGGTGTACTTTTTTCCTTCTGAAGTTCCCTACTAAAGAGCAATGCTGCCAATAATGTTCTCCACAACAGAAAGGTAAAACCATGGCAAGTTTCAGGTTCAATGGATTGTTTAACTGGTAGCTAACTGGAAGATACGGTCAAATACACATTTGATTTCAAGAGTAGCTGCTTAAGCAAAGCAACTTAAATCAAATCATGAAAGCAGTTCTTACAGAACTAGGTGCTGTAACCTCCGTTATCCAGCTATTTCTGCATGATTACAAATTATTCCTTGTACTGGCCCTGTAAAAACATCTAGTACAAGAGAGACCTGGGACTACAGAAGGAATTCAGAGGAAAGCTGGGAAATTGGTTGATCCTTAATCTCAAAGGGCAACTAAGAAAAGAAACTACATTTACAGCCTTTAAATCAGTCTTTGAAGATCAAACTACCATGATAGACAGATGTGTAAAACATGTGACTGTGCCTACACTTAGAACTGAAGAACACATATTACTTGGATGGATTGGCAGTGCAACGATTTACACCCATGCAATCTACACCCTGGCATCTCAAGTAGAACTCCAGGAGATTTTCCCTGCTAGCTGTTGAGCCCAGACTTCCTGGAATCTTAATGCTCTACCTGTCATCTACCTGAGAACTGTGAAGTGAGTGGGGCAGAGTTACAGGCTTGCACAACAGAACACGCTACAAAAACATCAACAGAGTTTTTGGTGTTCAAAAGAGGGCTCAAGTCTAAGAAGAAATGCCTGTGATGAAGTGAGTAAAAAGACACTTCTAGGAACGGGTTCCTCCAGAACAGTCCACTGACAGCTTCTTGTAGATCTCCTTAGCCTGAAGCACTAATTCAGTACTTGCAGGGGGATGCTGCAGGACTAAATGAGCCATTGTTTCAATCACATATGACAGTCTGATGTTTGCACACACAATATCTGATGCTCATGCTTACACAGGTTGCTAAGATGGAGCACTAATCTGGACACGATTTTGAAACCTCTTGACTGGCTCATTGGATATTATACTTACACAAAAGACAGTACTAACTATACACAGAAAACCCAACAAATCTAAGCCAGCAGTTGGACTTTTCCCAGAAATGTACAGAAGAGAGAAGGTAAAACACGAGATTTGTAACAGAGAGAATAGTTAAAAGTGAAAGGTGTTCCTCTGGTTAATCCAGTGCACATTACACAAATATTATGGGATGAGAACCACAGTGGATACAACAATTTCACACTACAAACTCTTTGTTTTTCACTTGATTCTGTCAGAATTGTTGAATTATATTTTGGGTCAATTCCTCCTTCCTTTTATATCAGTGGATGTTTTGCAACTGATTTTTGTAGTGCTACTATTTTTTTTCCTTTGAGGTGATGGCCCAATATTAAATATTTTATCTTGCTATGAAGTATGTAAAAAAAAGAAAATAAAGAGAACAGAAGAAACATACCATGAAAGTTCCAGATATGCATTGAGAGCTTTTCTGATTACATGACCTAAGTAGCCATTCTTCTCTGCAATGTGTTTTGCCCAGCTGTGGAATAGAACAAACAAAAACTGAACAGTAATGCTCCAGGTAATGTTATCCCAACTCATGTAGACTCAAAGAACACAAAAAGGATATGGGATCACCATCTGACTTCTGTAAGATAAAGATTTAACATTTGTAGCAAGATTTTAGTCACTGCATCAATCCTGTAGCAACTGACTGAGAACTTGAAGTCCATGAATCTCTATGAGTTATTAGAGATATTCTACGTTTTTTTCTCAGCAATGTTTCTTTATGAAAACAAATTAAGTTGATAGATGCTATCAGTAATTATCTGCCTGCTTTTTGATGCAGAATGCCAATTCTACCACATCACCAATATTTCTTGAAAATAAAATTAAAAAGCGAGGCTTTGTTAGATACAAGCTTTCAGAGTTGTTTCATACAATCTCTCAGAGTTTTTCTGGAAAAAAAGAAGTAGTAGAAGTACTCAATATCTCTTAAAATCTGGTCATCTAAATAATACACATACTCATGCAAATGAAATATTACATGCAGAAGAACCTTTTGTCATGGAGGTAAGCCCTGTGAAGTATTTAGGCCATGGACTTAAAAAATCACTAATAATCCAAACTGGAAATATATTCTCCTTTAATGAATGGTCCTTACTTACATGACAGCTTTTTCTGGATCTCTAGGGAAGTCTTCCATATTTCCTGTGATGTAATACAGAGAGCATCGCAGAGTCCCTTCTATATGTCCCCCTTGGGCAGCTTTATAGAAATAGCGTGCAGCAACTGTCTGTGAAGAAATAAGACACAATTAGCCATTCTGCATTATTAATCTTTATTGAGATTTTTTCCTCAGGAAGAAATCCTGAAATGAAATTCCTCATTTCATCAAAGGAATAAAAATAAGTAGCTGGCTAATAAGGGTAAGATAGTTTAATTGCTTTTAATGTACTTAGATGAAATGAATTCTTTCTTCTAAATTTTTAAGGGTTTAGGCTAGAAAAAGTTTTGAAAAACACATATTCAGGTAATATAACATTACAGAACATCAAACAGAAAAGTCTAAATGTTTAACACTTGCTAACACAAAAGTCTTGCATGCGCTGACAAAAGTAGAATTAGTTATTCACTAGTTGGAAGGTTATGAAGGCATCCTGGAGAACAGAAATTTTGCACTTTTGACGCCATATGAAGGCTGTGGAGCAACAGCAATTTTCTGTATGTTCAGCAGACCACAACCACAGCGCTCAAATCTTTGAACTGGTTTATAAAAGGTAACACAGATTGAGCAAGCAGGGCCAGAGCTACAGAAGTGGGAAGGTTGTGTGACTACACATTTTACCCTCAGGAACAGTAATCTGTAAAGTAAATCAAATCAGCATACAACCCAAAATAATTTATTTCAAGAAATTTTTAATCATCAATATATGCTTTCTGTTAGTGAGCATGGACTACAAAGTCCTTCTTGCCATTGGCTTTGATGAATAAAGAAACCTGGGCACTTTTAGGTGTACTCTTATAATCAGTCCACTCTGTAACGTGTATTTTGGTCCCTGGGGAAGGAAAATGTGTTTACCAGATACACATGCTGGTGAGCACTGCTGCCGTTGGCAGCAGAAATGCTCATTGTCCAGAGTATATCCAGATCTCAGAACTCACAGGTCACTCTAGAAACATTTTCTAGCTCTGAGGTCTGCCAGCATTTATTACAGTCTACTTCACTATACTTTTGCTGCTGTTCATACAATACCAAGTAAATTAAAAGAAATATAAATAAAATAGACCATTCCTATTAGGGGAAAATTTATTTAACATACGTTAATGGGTTCTGTCACAGAAAAATAAAATACTGCCATTTATGAGGATGTATCAAATAGTTACATTTTCAAGTCTGGATTGGAGGCCTCTCACTGCAGTTCTGAGGCTCACAGAAGCTATGTGAATGTAGCATAGCAGTTCAGGAGCTCAGGGACAAGGTTGTGATGCTTTCAGTTATTGTGGAATCCCTTCCCTATAAACTTTCCAATCCAAAACTTAGAATCCAAAAGGTCATATAATGTGAGAGCACACACTATCCTTCCTAGCTACTGTCACTGGAAGGAGTAAAACCTGCACCCGTTTTTCTCTGAATTAAAAGAATACAAACACATGCATATAATTTTGACTGAGATATTTGAGCAACATCTCTCTCTCTAAGCAATCTGACTGAATCCCCCAGAAAAATCCTTCTTTATATTAAAAGGTATCAAAATCCAACTTAGGGTGAACAGAGCAACCTCAAGAATGAGGCAAAAACTTTTAAATTTGGCCCTAATGTAAGAAACAGTACCATTAAGTATTTACTCACTTGATTTCTACCAGGAACTCCGGGATAAATCCCATCTAAATATAGGACACCAAGGTTGTATGATGCATCTGGATTTCCCAATTCTTCAGCAATTAACCAGTGTTTGGCTGCTTTTCTGTAGTCTCTTTTAAAATTGTGGTAGTACCATCCTAATCCATTCACTGCCTGGGGCAACCCCTTAGGGGAAAGAGAAGAGCAGTCTCAGGTCACACATTTGATTCTGCTTTTTGTCACTTCTGGGACTAGGGGTTATAAAGCTTTTTTTCTCCACTACTTTTCCCTTTGGCCTTGTATATAGAGTGAGGAATAAGACTCCAGTGTCATCTTATTCTATAGAGTCTCAGCCATGTGCTGACTTTCACTTGTTGACAAGAACAAACTGTGACTACTTTTCCCCTGAACAACAAACAGGACACTTACTCTTGTGAACTCCCAGAAATCAGTTGACAGGATCAGCAATCAAAACCCCCACTTTTTTAAACTAGAACATTTCCTTGAGAATAAATAGAAAGCAATGAATACAGAACTTTGTAATGCTGTTTTCAAAATGCATTTCACCAACATCATACAGAGCTGCTTAAGGTACTGCTACTTGCTATTACCAAGTTGCATCTTTGCATTTGGCTCAAGAGGAGAAAATCTTGAGACTGTTTTTATTTTTGCTGCAATGAATCACCACTTCATTGCATAAACTGATGGATCATATGGGGCTGTAAGTATGCCAGCAGTGTCACTAACTTGCACATTAAAATGCAAAAGCTGTTAAACTTTTCAATAATTATGTTTTTTGTATAGAAAATGTGCATTGGAGCACAAGACAGAACCCAAGTATCTGAGGTCAAGGAGAGTTAAGAAATTGATGTCTCTAGGAGTCTTCCAGGAAGCTTTTCCTCATATCCTGAATCAAGGGAATCTTGATCACATCATAAAAGCCTCTCAGTTTATTTAAGCCTTTCCCAAACATGCAGCTGAACAGATAGTATCTCTTGTTTCAAAGGAATCACAGAACTGGTGCAGATCTTTTCTGATGGTGGTCAGCAGTGACGTCCTACTGTCATAATCAGTAATTTACCTAATTCTGGTTCTAAGAGCTAGGAATGTATCAAAGGTTTATGTACTCTTTCATTTTTATTCTAAGGTCCAGATCATGGCCTGGGTAACCAGGCTGTCCTAGATCACTAAACAGAGTGAGGCTCCTCTGCTCCGTGGTGCCTGACAATGTTTCTCCCTACTTTGGAAAAAACCCAGGAGACTTTGGGACATTCAGGTCTTCTCCCTTAATGCTTAGAAATATGAGACAAAAACATACTCCTGGATCAAATGTTTCCTCTGTAAATCACTTAACTGACATCAAGTTCCAAAAGATGTAAGCAGAGAGAATTCCTTTTCTTTCACAGAAATTTTGGCTGATTTTGAGTGGTCTAGTCTCCCAACTTTGGAAAATAAGGCCTTCACCGTTCATGGTGATGACACTGGAAGAAGCAAGCAGTACTGACACAGAATTATGGTAACAGGCATTTTATATAAATCAGAATTCATTACTATTAGCACCTGGTACAGAACTAAAATAAAATATTTATTGTATTTTACCTTGGCTGCTGCTTTCTTCATCAACTCCAATGCAAGTTTTATATTCTTTTTCACACCTTGGCCCTAGGAAATGTATACATGAAACAATCATTGTTTACAAACGCAGGCTGATAAAAGTTCACTTATGCACATCCAAAATGCCTTTTAATATTGATACTATTACCTACTGTCATTCAGCTTTAAACAGTTACAACAAAACAAACAGTTCTGTGTTCATCCTCCCTTCACAGCTTTATAAAATCTCAGTGATTCAGTCTAGAAACAACTGTTTCATCAGTATATTCATGTGATTCTTATGAGTAGATCTTTAATTTTGAGCTACTAAGGAAGAATGAATAGCATTCATAGGTTGTGCACAGTTTGGCAGTGAGTAGGAGCTCTCAGCTCTCTTGAAAAGGATGTTAGTGTCCCTAGAGGAAATACACAGATGTCATGCTTATGATGTTCACATAAAATAATTCCAGACACAGAGAGATAAAAGAGATTATGTGTGCTCAAAATTAACACAAGCAAAACTTAAGCAAGCGTTTTCTAGAGAAAAACCATCTACTGTCAAAGGAATGAGATGAAGACCTAACAGTTCCTCACCAATACTTCTAAGCTTTAGTGCTTGAATGTCTTATGGGTGACATCACTTAGCTGATACACCTTATTTGACTCAGGTGAGGTCATGCTTCAGTTTAGCATCTTCTGTCTACTGCTTCTAGCAGGGAAAAACTAACCACATGCAGTGATAATTCAATTCCAACTAAAAAACCCATCCTAAAATAAAGGGCACTCTAAGAAAGGATCAAACTTTTACCTACATCTCTATACCAAAGCCTATGCCTACTAGCTGGTTGGGTTCTTGAGGTGACAAGACATTAGGGAAGATTTGGATCCACAATTTGGTGGTATTTTGATCCTGAATATGGCTAGTAATAAAGTAATTAGACTGTTTTTAAAACTTTGTTCTTTTTAAAATTTTGTGCCTTTTTGGTAAATCAACGTTAGCTTCATACCTATTGATTGATTTTCAGAGTAAATCTAAAAGCACTTGTATACACTCTAACCGTGTGTCACTGCAGATAACTTAGAAACATCATGTTACAGGAATGGTTATTTTGAAGTGAAAACATCAAATATGACTTACCTTAAACAACACAATGGCATAATCATATATTAACACTGGATCTTCTGTTTCTATTGCACCCTTTGCATACCATTCTATTGCAGCTTCAGGATTTTTTGCCACTCCTTGTTGGCCCCAAAACAGCATCTGAGCCAAACGTTGCTAAAAGAAAACAACTGAAGTTGTAATGCTATAAATGCTAGTATTGAAACTGGAATTGCAGGAGCAGACTTTTGCAGGCTTAGATGCATTTCAAATGTAAGAAGAAACTAGTATACACCCTCAACAGTTTGAAAACAATTGGTTAACAGGAATATTCAGAGAGCTTTTCAGTGGCAGAATCTACTGATACTAACTCTACAGGCTTATTTTTATAGCTGTCAGTGTCACAGAAGTTTGGATTGATTTAAATGCTGAGGTAACTGATAAGACAGATTTGATGCATGTAAATGGCTCAAATGTATCAAATACAAAGCCAGGGGAAAGGATGAGAGAAGGAGATTGCCAAGACTTGAAGCCTCTTCCCTTCTGTCTTGCATCATTGTTATGGGTTTTGCATGGTTACTGGATATTGTTGAACAGGAACATGAGAAATACTCCAGGCTTGGAAAAAAGCAATTCTGGGTGGAAGGAGAAAATGTCTGTCCACTCTCCTCCACAGCTTTCCTATGTGGTCTACAGATGCACATGCCTGAGTGTGTCTAAAACCAAGAATGGGGAAATTTATTACTTTATACCTGTGCAGCTGCATTTCCTCTTGTTGCTTCATGTTTTAACCACATAAAGACATCACCATTTTCTTTTGTTTGAGCTTTTAGCAGTTCATCATCCATCAGTCTTATAGTTTCAACAAATGCCTGAAGAGTAGGTGAACATAAAAAAAGTAACTTCCACATGAATTTCACAGCGAATTTCTATATCTGCTACCAAAAAGAAAAGGTTGTCCATTTCCTGCTTATCCCTAAAAATTCACAATCAGTTCTGTATTTTAAAATTCTCATCACTCCTTTGCTGGCCAGTGCATTAAGAACTATTCTTGCATCCACTGCAGAAAACATTTACTGCTTTGCTCCAAAACTGTAAGTCCATTCTACACCGGAAAGATATGGCAAGACACCAACAAGGGAAAAAAAAACCCCAAACCATCTTTGGTTTTAAATGCATTTAAAAATGACAAAGAAGTATTTTTAAATCTTTTAAGGTTTTAAAATTTCTATAGAAATTGCTTTCTAAAGATTAAAAAATGGCTGGCAGAAAGCTTGATGAAGACCTGACCCACCGCACTCTTATCTAGGTAAGTCTGCTAGTTTTCAGTTCTTCAGCAATTAAAATTTCTCTACTACAGTAATCATGCTTTCTGATAAGCCAGGATTCCGACACTAACCTACCTTGACTGTTCTTTACAAATAAAGTTGTGTTACCTCCTCTTTAGCAGCCTATTCTAAAATCATTTTATCGTAACTTTACCACCAAGTCATTACATTTGATTATAGAGAAGGGTTGCATATGGAGAGGACAATTCATCTTTTGCAGGAACTTCATAATGTATGTCTATTGAAACAGCAGACCAATTGCTTAATAAACATATCCAATTACATTAACAATAAAAAATGTGAGTGAGGATTTAGGGGCCAAGAACAAGGTTTAGACTTTAATAAAAGACAGGCTTGTGGACAATTCTGATGATTTGAGTCTGATTTTGATTTTCATTCTCCCTTCCTAAGAAACACAGTAATGATACCTACATATAATTTGGGGGATTTTGTAACAATCATTGGATCATAGAATGATTTGGGTTGGAAGGGACTTTTAAAGACCCTTCAGTCCAACACCCCTGCCACAGGCAGGAACATGAATGAGCTAATATTTGTAAATCAAGACAAAAATCTTTTGGCCACATAATATGAATATGAAAAATAACTTGCACAGAAAACAAACTCAGATACACGTATAACTTTTTTACCTGTTCCCCTTTTATATTGTGTTGATCCAGGGATGTCTTTATTGCAATATTGCTGTAATAAGCATATGACAGTTCCAAATCAAGAGGATAGTTATTAATGCCTTGGTAATGTTTATAGCCAAGATTCATCACAGAAAGTCTCTCATTCCCCTGAGCACCAACCAAACTATATAGCAGTCCCTGGCAAAAATCAACAGACATAAACAAGAGTGAATTCACTGCACATCTCACAAGTTAAGCACTTTGCAGGAGATTTACAGGGAACAGAATGTTCACACTCGTAGCAGATATACTAGCTATATCATGTAAACAGAGTTACAGAAGCAAGCACAACCATAAAGTAGTCAAAATATCTTAATTTGCATAAAAACAGTTGAAAGAAAAACTAGGCTCTAAATACTTTTCAAGTATTGCATTTATTCTGTCATCACTAAGCGTGCAGCAATTTTTTCATGTCATTTTACTACAGTGTTGTTTATACTCTGACACTTTTTATACTCCACAGTGACTTAACTAATCCCACTGATGCCAGCTGGAGTTTCCACACTGAATTCTGTGGAAACATATGGAAGCTAACAAATAGCATTTGAGAATCTTACCCTAGGCATTTGACAGGACTAGTAGGATGGAATCTATGGCTGGTAAGGTTTCAGCACAAATCTCCCTTGAGGTACATGTTAACTGTCTATGAACCACACATTTGCCAAAAAACATTTTCAGCACTACTATTATTTTTCACCTGCACAGTAAGAAAAACCAGTGGTGTCCCATCTGTGCTGGATATTAAATTGTTTCCTACACTACCTGAAGCTGATCCAATAATGAAATGACTTAGCCTCCATAATAAGCACTATATATTCTACAATTAGGATATAAAAAAGGTTCCTGTCTAAGGTCTCATGTTTTTGAAGAACTGCAGACGAACTTTGTCTCTGATTGGCCTGTCAGGATTTTTCTGATTTCGTGTCCTGTAACCACAACAGACAGATCTGCTATTCTTTATGAGTGTTTTATATTATACTATTATATCACAATTAAATATCTGTTGGCAATTTTAATGTTGCCTTCTTTCCCTGATATATAAACCCCTACCCTTAATTTGACCTAGCACATTGAAACATTTCAGTTACTTGCAACCTGCCTGAGAGGTCAGGAGCTCTCAAATTCTGCAGTTGCTCAGTTGAAGCACAATCACTTTTTTACAAAAGAAAACTGTTCTACTTTGGTTACCCTTCCTTACTTGACCATAATATACTCAGTGTCACATTTTTGCACATTCTGAAATCAGACTTCTTTCCTGACTGTACTATGCAACCTTTCTACTACAGATTTGCCTGATCCGAGACTTTTTTCCTACCCGTCCTCAAACGACTGTAGGTGACTCAAGGGCTCTTACTGAATCCTGGCTCCACAGGAAAAGCCATACTTTCTATGCTCTTCACTTTACTACCATTTTTAGGTCTTTACTGTATCACTGATTTCCTTGTTCTGCTTGATCAGGATAAAGATTCCCACCATCAGGTCTTCATAAAGATATCACTGCCATCAAGGTATTTATTAGTAGCTTTATTGGAGAATCCCTTCAACCACCACCTAGATCTGAGGGCCATTTCACTTTTTTTAATTCAATGGATCATCCCATTTCTTAACAATCTTCAAAGGTAATTAATTTCACAGACACCATAGAACATGTTAAATACAGTACCTTTACACGATCCACAGACACACCGAGCCCTGTTTCAAATATAACTGCAAGGAAATAGGAAGCCTTATGGTATCCACAACAACTGGAATCCATCAGGAGAGGGACAGAGGAGCCCAGATTGCTGAGGCCATTGGCACTGGACAGATCTTTCACAACCTTCTCAAATATCCTCTTGCCAACTTCTACAACTGTATCACTTCCATCTCCTAACACTAGAAATAAAATACAGGACACACAGTTATTGCAAGAGTTAAAATTAGGAACCAATTTCCCCAGAAACTGAATAACAGACAGAATAACTCTGTTATTTCTCAAGCTGAATGGTATTCTACATGCAGATGTAATTCCTAGAGACACAAGGTATTATTGAATATGAAGGGTGAATAAAAATCCAAAAGACCATCTTAAACTAACTAACCACTAAAAACACAAGGATATTTCTATGATTCCTTCTACCTAATAAGATATCCTTCCATCTGCAGCATATTGCAACATATAAGCTACATAACACTCCTTCATGAAGTTAGCTAATATGAAAAAAAAAATGTACAACACATTAACTCAAATTATACTAAACTACACAACAAATATTATTGAGTTATTTAAGAACAATTTAATAAAAGAAACATGATTACCATCTGGACTACTGAAATTCATCTCTTGTAACAGTTTGAACAAAGTGTGGTACTTTTCCCTGAGCTCTTTTCCCCACATGAAAGCATCACATTTGGATTTTTCTCCATATTTGTGAAGCAGCTCCAAATAATAGTTTTCATAGTAACCTAGAGAAAACAACATATTTAAAACCGGAAACTTGTTTTGAAAACAAGTTTCTGACAGAAAAAAAAAATTCTAGTAAATTACAAATTCATGGACAAGATGAGCACACCCTTAACACAAAGCTAAAAACTCACCCAGCTAGCATAGGTCACTTACAAATACATTTAGATTTCTCCTCCCACACTCCAGTCACAGCGCATTCAATCAAATTCAAATTAGAAATATAAGCTAGTTTTCGGCACACATTTAAACTCTATCATTCTCCTTTCACCAAAGTGGACGCTTTGGTAGAAACGTGTTAATTACTGAATGTTAGGCAACTGTGGCAGAAACATTCTAGCAAAATCCACCCATTTTCCTTTAGGGTCATTTTGAAAATTAAATGGAAGGAAGGTAAATGCATAGCATACATGAAAGGCTGAGAGTATTTCTTTGTCCCTTTAGGCACCTGTCTTATTAGAGAAGACATATCAACATGATTTGAGTTTTTATTCCATGACACAAAAGTATTTGCAGGGGCAAAACCTCAGTTCTAGCTACCAGTAATGAGATTAAACTCTTCGAATTGCATTTTTTTCCTGTCATGGATGAATTTAATTAAACTTTTGATGATCAATATCCAGACTATTAAAGGAAAGAAAACAGGCCTCCAAAGATGACAATTCAAAATTCATGTCATAGATCAACACTTACAACTTCTGTGTGTTTTTTCGCCTTGCCTTACAATGTATCTGTAATCATAAACTATTTCTTGAATGTCCGTACATCTCTCATAGTAAAGTTCGACTTGTTCCACTGTGTCTTTGTCTTGAAGAGGATTAGAAATCTGTAAAAATGCAAATGATGGATAAATGGCATCCCCAGTACCTGTTGTTGTGTATGCTCAGCTAGAAAGATGCATTGTACACAAAAAACCAAAAGGAAACAGATTGTTCACTACAATCAGCTTATCTGGCACATCATATTAGTGTGTCAGACAACCTGATGCTGGCAACAGTAGACCAGTCTATTTAAAAATAATCCAAAAATCACAGATGAATTTCCAAAATTGACCAAACCTGTAAGACTTTTGCTATCAGTTTGATCAAAATCATAGATTAATCAAATGTATCCAACAGTGTATCATCAGAAACTCTGGGAACAAAGCAATACTGAAAATATGTCCTTATTAAATACAGATTTAAAAACACTGCTTAACACACTCACTTCCCAAAGCATTATCCTTTAGCATTTGAAATGGTAACTAATATTGCTAGATTTCAACAGAAAATTATCATAGACAACATATGTTCCCAGATACCATTGTGCAAACATCTAGTTTATCACTTGATGAACACTCCATCTGAAAAATTAAAATACGGTCATAGTTGGCTGTTAGTATTTCTACATTTCCCAGCAGTGCTTTTGCTCACCTGCTCTGTGTCCAACACATTGAGGCGATAGTATTTCACAGGCCCAAAGAACGCTTCAATACCATTTACGTACCCACTGCCTCCAAGAACGAAGTATCCAGCAGTGTCATCATAATAGAAATCTTCCCTAAAACTTGAGAACATGAAAGAGAAGTAAAGTAAGTTGACTATCTAGAGGTACTGTGAAAGAAAGAAGAGAACTTAGTATTTCTCAGAATTTCTGCAACTGACAGTTTTAAGCTCATTGCAAATATCTTTTTCTTTTGTAATTTGTTTATTCTCAAAATCGACTCTGCAATTTAGTGTGATGAACTATGGAGTAAATTTAACAAATCCCTTGTTTACAAACATATTAAACCAGCAGGGTGTTTTATTTTTCTGGCCTGTAAGTATCTTTTGATATTTTATGTATCATTACTCAACCTTGATTTTTTTCAGTTCCACCTTTCCCTTTCACTTTTCTAAAATCAGCATATGAAAATTTAAGCTATCTGTCTCCTAGTTATCATCTGCAACTTATCAATTTCTGGATTTAAAGCACAGCAGAGAAGGAACAATCCTGAAGTCTGCCATGCAGTTCACTGTTACACAGTTCCCTTATTAACAGTGGCATTTTTTAATTATTTGCAAGAGAACAACTAAAATTCCATTTAAAAAAAAACATTCAGTTGCTTAGAATAAAGGACACAGCATGAATACTTTTGGTAACAATTTTGCTCTCTAACTAAGCCAAGCAAGTAAAAATTTCCCTGGTGAAACACAACCTCCCATAGCAACAGTAATACTAGACTTCAGTAAGGCCAAAAGTTCACTTGAAGGCTGATCTTAATGCCACTGACCTGCCAATCAGTTTTTAGGGAGGGTTATCAGACTCTGGTACTAGATCATGCACCACGTTAACTTATGGCATTAACAAAAATATTCAGCTCATGCTTAATGTAAGCACAGTAAAGCAAACTGGTTTTGAAAGCACAGTGTAGAAAAAGACCACAGACATTTTCAAAATCAATTAGAATCTCAGTATAAACTTGTGCTATTCTTTTCCCATTCTCTGTATCTGAACATATACACACAAACTACTCCACAAAGGGGAAAATGGTGCTTACGTGAAAGATTGATGATGATGCCTTTTCAAATTCTTCCCAACACTGCTTACTTCAATCTAAAAGAGCACAAAACATTAATTACAATAAAAGAAATGTTATAGGGTACATTTATGACAGCGTAAAGTTGCTCCAGGGGAGGCTTAAATTGAATGTTAGGAAATACTTCTTCACTGAAAGGGCTGTCAAGCACTGGAACACACTGCCATGTTAATTGTGGAGTCACCATCCCTGGAAGTGTTGAGGAGACAAGCAGATGTGTCACTAAGTGATGTGGTTTTAATTGATATAGTGGTGTTTGGTCAAAGGTTGGACTTGATAATCTTTGAGGTCTTTTCCAGCCTTAATGATTCTTGTTGATCCACAGCCCAAAGTCCTTCTCCCCAGGACTGTTCTCGATCTACTCTCCGCCCGCCCGTGTTTGTGCTTGGGATTCCCCTGCCACAGGCAACCTCTCGCACCTGGCCTTGCTGAACATCACAAGGTTCACCTCTCAGGCCTGTCCAGGTCCATCTGGATGGCATCCATTCCCCTCCAGCATCTCAACTACACCACACAGCTTGGTGTCATTAGAAAACTTGCTGAGGGTGCACTCAATCCAACTCAATCAATCAAAATTGATTTCCCAAAGCTGGAAGGTCTGAACACCCCCTCACAACTTCTAGTCTTAGATTTTTCATTCTTTTGCTATGTGATCATGTACAACTTACACTACTTCTCTCAGCTTCAGCTATTAAGGAGTTTGTCAGAGGCATAATCAAATTATACAGATCTCAGCCTTGAACCTGTAATTCAGAAGCAAACATACCTGTCCACCCTTAAAGGACAGATCCAGTCGAAACCACTGCTTCAGAGGAAGGCTGAAACTAGTTTTCACTGCAAGGTCATCCCCTCTCATGAGATGCATCTGAATATGCACGTAACCTGAGAGCAAAAAAGGAAGAAAAAGGAAATAAACACCACAGAAACATTAACAGCAAGAATGGGTTTACGAATTGTTCACAGTGGTTCTGTCCTCTTCATCACGAACAAAAGAAATCTGGGCACTCCCCAAGGCATACATCAGCTCTCAGAGAGTCCCACAGACAGTGCTCCACATTTCAGTCACACATCTCAGATGCTGATGCTCCCACAGAAACAACAGACTGAAAACCAGGGTTAAACAGACTAAACAGACTAAACCTAAGGCAAACAGGGAGGCTGTCACAGTTGATCTCAAACATCAGAAAGCAGTTGTGACTTGCAGTAAACTGCAGAAGGGACCAGTAAACAATAGCATCCACTCAGCACTCGTGGTGGCACGTGGCTGCAATGATCAAGTACAAGATGACTCTACGCTCCACTTCTTGTACCCGCAGAAGCTATACCCATGGTCTGAGCTTTCAAGACCAGACGAGGTTATTATGATAATCTAGTCTAACACTGAGAATAAAACTGGCCCTAAAACCTCACCAAGCAAATCTCACATTAAGCTGATAACTTCTATTTTTTTATTCTCCAAAGAAAAGCATCCAGTTTTGTTGTATCCCTCTGGGGAATGGTTTACCCCAAAAGGAACCCCAAAGCCTGTAACTATGTATTTTGACCCTACCTTCCCCCCTATCTCTGCCCAACTGGCTCAGTGTCAGCTATCTGTCCCGGGACAGAGGGTCTAGATAAACCCATGCTCTTCCTTGTTCGGTCTCTTTGCCCCTGGAACCCCTTCAAGAATAAAGCCTTGGAACATCCTGAGGTAAGGAGCCTCTTTTGGGTCTCTTTCCCTATCTCGAAGTCTTCCTTGCCCAAAGTCCCCCAGAATCTGAGCTAGCAGCGGGGCCAGGAGCGCCCCAGGAGGGTGGGAACATTTTGCAGTTTATAATGGGTAAATTAATTATCAAAATTGGCTACATGATAGAGAAAATGAAAATGACAAAAATAACAGAGAGGAAGAGGCCAGTTTTCAAACTCACAACAAAAAAGGAAAAAAATTGTATTATGGGAATGCCAGGTGTGCATGTTTAAAACTCTGCATGCTTACTTCCTGGAGCCTGCCAGCCAGCTCCCAGCCCTCTTCTGACAAGAACAGACTCCTACTGCAAGTCTTGCAAGACTAAGACAGTGACACCTTTTAACTTTATTCTGGATCAGGGAAAGATCCAGAAGATCACTGGTTCTTGAACATTGCAATGTAGGCAAGACCTTGAATGACTGACTTTTTCTGAGGCTACTTCAAACTATCAAAAATTTTCATGTTGTATATATATGAATTAAGATAAATTCAAAATAATACTTGAGTAATAATAAGAAAGCTTGTTCATCGAGGTAAGACTCTTTAATCTCAGTGTATGCTCCCGGCTGTAAGATTTAGGCTATTCTCCTGACAAAGCAGAAGCTAGCCAAGACTAGAGATACTATGCAATTACTCAGTTTTCTCCTGTTCATTTTGTAGCTACTTTCCTACTGAGACACTATAATCAAAAAGAAGCATTTTGCAAGGGATCAATTTCACAAAATAGGTTTGATAATATATTTTTATAAATGTTATTTCTAAGCACAGATCGATAAAGCCTGTATTAACCTCTTCTGAAAGCCATTAATAATATCCCTTACCTTCCTCATTTAGAAATACAGCAGGAGTACCATACATTTCTTTTGAATCAATAAAATAGAGTATACCACACAGATCCTTTTCACAGTGATGGAGTAGGTATAGCCAGATTGAAACGGTGAACCTGTATGAGCAAAAACAAACAAAAAATCCACTCCTGATGAGAAAGGTCTCTATATAATTTCAAAAGCATGCATTTCACTTTAATTTAGCAAACCTGTGTCACACATGTAATCTTCAGAATAGAACACATCCTGTGCAGTAAAAACTTTCAGAAAAACCACAGTTAAGACTCTTGGATCTTTGATCTCTAACCACAGACCTCTGTGGTAACAACAGGAGAAGAGAGCAAGGAAGAATTATCTAAACCAATTCCAGAATGCCAGGTCAGAGCTACTTCCAGATCCTACATCACCAAGAAACTGAAAACACAACTGAGACAAATTAGAGCCAACCTCCCACAGATCCCAGATGCATGGTCTTGTTGTCTCGATTATTGAAGCCAGTAAAAACTACAAGCTCTGTCTTCTATACTAAAAGCGAAAATATGCTTGGGAAAAGCAGTTAAAAATGAGTCCATCCTCTGGAGAGTAGAGATAGGTACAAATAACTTTCACAGAAGTACCACAGGATAAATAAAGGTGGAGCCTCTGCAAACTATGGAACAGTGCAAAATAAAAAAACAAATACCAATAGCACTATGTACCTAGAAATTTCTGTTCAAACCTGGTTGAGGCACTAAAAGCAGAATTTATACCACAATATCTAATTTTAAGGAGTGCCAGGCTAATTTAGTCTGTGCCAGACTAAATCTGCTTCCATGCTCTTAACAGAAATTTGATCACTTATTTCTGTAACATTGCCATTGCACTTAGGTCAATGCTAAATGACTTTGAAAATCATACCTCCAATGTACAATTCAGCAAAGCATTATAATTATTATCATATCTGATAGTGAAATAGTTCACTTTTCTTAGTGATTTTTAGAAAGAGATAGTCAGTTTTTGCATTTCTATAATTGATAAAAATGGTCAATATTTGTTTATAATACTTTAGGATTGAGTCAGTTTGCCTTGCTTCTCTCTCAACAAATTGCTTAACATGAGTACCTTGTATCTTTTCCTAAAAGAAACCACTGTAAATCTGAAAGCCTAACACCTACTCTCCTACTTAAAAAAAAAAAAAAAAAGGAATTAAGATCAATTTAAGCCAAGGGTGATTAAGTTTTCCCTAATGGAAACTATGTCTTAAACAGCTAATAACACCATTTTCTCCAGAGATGGTACATGGGTGAGGTAGAAAGGTTTGTAAATGACAATCACTTGTATATTGATTGTTAGAACCTACAGGCAAACACTGTGCTTCTAGAAATACTGCTCCTGTGTTCATGCTTATATCTCGCTCTTTTCAACTTTCATCTCTGTCAATAACACAAACTCAAATGCCTCAGTCTCCATTTAATCCTTGATTGCAAGTCTGAGACCATATTTGTTTTGGACACATTTCTTGGGACAGAGTTTGGGACAATGCTGACTCATTTCATATCCCCATTGCTGCAGAATGCCAAACAGCATGAGCAGTCCCTTACAGTCCCAGCCTGTCCTTGCTGCAGGCTCTCCAGTGGTAGCCACCTCAAATGACAGCAATGTTATCTCCGGCTCTCTTTCTTTACAAATCCCTGACTGAAGCCAAACAAGTAATCTCAGTTAGATCCATCTACTTCTGTTGACCTTTTGTACAGTGGGGAACCATACACAGAACTGAAAAAGAACTGAAGAGAAGAACTCTCTTCCTCTTCCTAGCAGAACTACCCCAGGCAGTCACACAACCACAACACACACTGAAGACATGAGCTGAAGGCAAGAACTAAGTGGAGCAGATAAAAAGAAGTATAAGTTCATGCCATATACTCTAAACCAGAGCTTGAGTGCCTCAGTGCCAGAAACAGAATGCAACTGTGTTGGTGAGCAAAAAGCAGCAGGCTGTCACCCATCCAGAAGTGACTAGGAGCTAAAAACTACTCTTATTTATGGCTTCAGTTATGGTCTGGGAGCTAGTAATTTGCATGCAACCTGTGCTCTCTGGCAAGTCTTCTTGGCACTCTTCTGGGGGCCACAGACCAAATGCAAACCAGCAGGCAAGTTCCAGTTCCTGCAATCATTTCCTACTTCTGTAATAATGTTGCCTGGGTGAGAGCAGCTGGTGGAAGGGGAGTATATTTATATATCTCTTATGCCCTGAAGTTGCAAAATATGACTGGAGAGTTGTGACAGTTTTGGGAAGGGGGACCAGAGCAGAGCAAGATGACCTTACAAGAGCGATTCCTCTGTAACTGAATAGTGTGCAGGGGCTAAGGAGTCTAACTCTCCTGTCTAAATGGGAGAGTTTACACAGCAATGGTAGAAGGAAATGGAGTGAGCTCAAGCTGGAAGACTTATCTAGGCAGAGGATTCTATCACTAAGGGCTTGTCAGGTGCAAAATAAACTAGAGCGTGAATTTATAGGGATAAAGCTGCTTCATGTTGCTTGCCCTTGCAAGAAGTCCTACCCTGCTCTTGGTCTGCAAACAATATTAGAAATGCAGATCTGTTTGTAATGCAGAAAACCCTAGGCTAGTTAGTTATGAGACAGCAGTCTGATCATGACAGCAGGTAACAGCTAACTCACCCTCCTAACTGTACCTAACCCATTCAGTTACATCTTCTAGTGGCATCTCTTACACAGCACTGTACAAACACATACTGTAAGTATCTTCCTGAGGTTCAGCTTAAGCCTGTGCAAAACTAGAATCAGAAGGAACTGCTAACTAGGCTCCTTTTGCATCTTTTCTCAAATTAGTAGGTAGTATTCCTTTAATTTGTGGTCCAGCCCAAGAGTTTAAATACATTATATAGCATTAAAATGAAATACAGCCCAGTTCAGTTACTTGCCCGTACTTACATGGGATAATCAATCTGATGTTGTCTGACTGTCTCAAGTTCTCTGTTTTCAAACTGTTCAAATTTCTTCACAATTCCTGTTTTTTCCCCACTGGAAGCATATATAAATTCAAGAACCTGGATACCATCTGCAAAATACAATCTTTCTTAATCTGACAGACAGAAAGCATATTAATTAAGATTAAGAAACTAATAATTAGCTTGCATTCTTACAGTCAAACATTTAAATCACACAGCAGATTAAAAGTTAACACAAACACTCGATAAGTCCTTAAACACAAGTTCACTTGCTGCTGTCTAATGCATTATAGTCTTGGACCAAATAACCCACGAAAAGTGAAACTAAGCCTGTTTCCAGATGGAATTAGAAGCAGGGAAAGAACAGACATTTAAATCTAAGATACTTAAAGAACTAGTTAGTAAGCAAGAACTCTCAATTTATGTTATTCACTTAAATCTCATCCTATCTTTGGTTATGCCTAAGTGACATTTCTCCACATCTCTTGGACTTGCTCTCCATTTGCGCCTCTCTGTATTATAGGTATGCATAGATACCAATTCTGTTCTTAACTGATATGGACAATCCTGTAATAAAACTGATAAAGCTGCCCCTCCTAAGAAAAAGGAGAAAAATCTTCAAGGCCATGATATATCATCAGCTTGCCTAGAGAAACCCAAAAACCAAGCAAAAAACCACCAAGAAACAACAAACCAAACCCTGAGCAATTTGTTACAATATTATTTTAAGAAACAAAATTTGAGTATTATTTCCTCCTATTGTATATTAAACTGATTTAACCTGTAATAGAAATAGATAATATAGACAATAAGATGTTTCATAATGTTGCAGATATCACATGCTGTCTCCAACAAGTATTTCAAAAAGCCCCTGAAGGAAGTGAAATGTTCCCTGTTCTTCTTCAGAGCACTTACATTCCAATGCAGTGAAAATAAATTATAAAAATACCATTATGGGATTTTCTTGGACAGAACCATTTAGAAACAAATTTTGTTTTTCCTTCTAGGTTCTGCTTTGAGCATGCATTGAGAGCAAAAGAATTGTCAGCATGTGTAAAGCTAGAGATAGGCAGGCAGAAAAAAAAAAAAAAAGAACTCAAAAATCTCGAAAGTAAAGCTGTTTCAAAAATCTATACAGCTGGCAAGACATGATTTTTTATTTAAAACTACTACTTTTTTCCTAAAATGCTTGTTCATAATGGCTCTAGGAAAAAAAAAAAAAAGAGGTGCTGTAAAGTTTAGCTCACAACAAAGACTTGAAATATGTTTCTGAGTGTGAGGCCATCATCTTAAGCAGAAGGAGACTACTTGTGTGAGAATTATGTGTGCATGAACGGCAGAACTGATTCTGAAATAATGCAGTAAGGGACTGAACAACTCTGAAGATAAAGGAATGGTGGGTTTTGACTAAAATTGTTTGAATATGCTTAGAAAATAGGGGGCCAGGCTGCTACAACCTCCAGGCTGGCTGTGATGAAACAACCTGAAGACAGGATGGCTTCAGCACTTGCAACACTAACCTCATAGTTATGGAGATTACATGTTCAACAACGCTTCCCAAGTAAACCACTGTATGTAACATTTACTATTTACTACCAGTAGGCACTTTTTAACAGCTTATCAGAGATGTAATTTGTTTCCCTGAGGAAAAAAAAGTGACATTGCACCTACCACTTTCATGAGGGCACTGAGGTATCCTGTTGGCCTGGAGCATCCACAAATAGTCAGCACCCCACTGTAGACAAACTTTGTGGTCCTTATATGGCCGTTCAAAAGGTGGAACTGCCTCTAAAAATGTGTAATTCTTGGCAACCGCAGCCTGGTAGTCCTCATTCTGCTCATCATCATAGTTGCTAGCTGATTTGTGACTAATCCATGCATACAGTATCACACTGTGCACTATTATTGAGTTTTTGATGATATAATCATCTCTGTAAACCATGATGCTCGGAAATTTCAAGTGTACTTGTCGAGTTCTGCTAACATAAAGGTTCTTCTCATCCTTCCATCTCCTTCTATATACTGGTACACCAGTCCTGAACTCGGAGGAAGCTACTGCCTCCAAACTGACAATACAAGGCTTAGAACATAAATACTGAACTGAAACCTCAGAATTGTTAAGAACTTTCTTTTCTAATATGTTTAAATAGATAAAGTCTACATAATCCATATTCTTCTGAAACTGTGGAGTAACTGCTGTTGTCTGTAATGTCTCCTTTCCAAAGGACAGCACAAAGTTCTGGAAGAAAACCCAAAACACAAACATGTTAACCAGAGAATCCAAGTTTATGTGATTACTCATATACTCACAGTAAGAACATTGCACAAGGACATTTATATACCACAGTTTAACTTCAAAACATGAGGTTTCTTTCAGCCAGCAAGTAGACATGGGTTACTAGAGAGCCACCATCAAGATTTTTTAATGGTAGCAACTTCCCTACATCAAGTTCTCAAAGTTACACATGCTTCTACAAACAAACCGTATTTACAGGGTGTATCCTTCAGCCCTTATGCAAGTGGAATCAGGTCTAAGATAGTGACTTACACGTCACGCTATTTAAACATGCTCCTAGGATCAGGCCTAAGGAGTGTACATGAAAATGTACTGGCATATATTCACTGTGTATCATTGTTTGCTAGGATTGCCAAAGCTTGATGTTTCTGTAAAAGGTTAGCTAATTTTGTTACCTGTCATGCAGTTCCCCTGAAGGACAAAATTACAACAAAGGTTTCCTGAGAATGAATTAATATTTGTGAAGTGTTTCATTTTTTACATGTTCCTATCCTGAAGATGGACTTGGAAATCTGAGCAGCAAGAGCAGCAGGCTGAATTTGCTCAGCTTTTGCTCTCCATAGCTATGTATGTTATATATAGTTTGAGAGTGACTGCCTGGACATACAACAGGATTATCCTCTATGCTGAAGTTCTTGTCTCTAAGGCTTCAAACAGCTTCTTTTCTTTTGGTCCTGCAGTCAGCATCCAGCTTGATGCACTGCCAAGGATACTGGGGATTACTCAGCTCTGAGGGCAAGCCACCAACACAGCAGTTCCACCTGGTCCCCTGGTCTGTTGAAAATATTCGGAACTGTCACTTGGGATTATCAGGGAAGATGGTCATTAAGATTGCTCAAAATGAGATCTGCCTTGAGTAACTTTTAACTTTGCTAAAATTAAACAAATTAAAATAAAATGTATCTTGTATACCTGTCTTGGATTGATGGCTTTACCACTGTGTTTTTCAAAATATTCAAAAGGTTCGGCCTAGTCATTAGTACATTTCTAATCACAGAAATTATGTGCTGTGCACCTGAAGGACTAGACCTTGCTCACAATCCAAAATGCAGGTCAGTAAAAGTCCCTAATGATAAACTACTTTGCTTTTTATTTCTTAAGAATATGTTGAGACTCCTTGGGAGCTACACTGAAAAAACATCAAGCCAGTAAGACCTGTGAAGGTGTAAATATTACAAAAAGTCAGAACTAAGTCCTATACTACTTACTTGTTCCTACGGATGAGGATTTTTGGATTTTTTGATCACCTGTGTGATCAAATGCAATTTCCCCCCAGTTCCCTGCCTCCTTAGAGATGCAAAAGAGCTCAAGGGTTGTTAGTGGAACACAACTATGCATAGAGGTGCTGTTTGCTTCAAGACCTTGACTTTATTAAGGGCAGACACTGGAAGACATAACTGAATGAGGGAACTTTTGGATGAAAAAGCTAAATATCATTGCAAGCAGATGGGTATCTCTAGATCATTAGATTTATTTAGTGTTCCTAGGGAACTTGTCACTTAAACCACTTTCCATAACTGCAACCAAATTTATCTTCTTGTCTCTGACACGAGACACTGCAAGTGAGATGTCCAGTGATGCTGAACTCCAATACACACGTGTAAGCACCAAGATATACACCCTGAACAAAAAAAGCCAAAAAAACCACAAAACACTATGCAACTCAGTATTTTGGCTTCCTACAATAGACAGTCTCATCAGTGACAGCTTTCCTCTCGGCTTTATTTCCCACTCCACAAAATGCTTATGGGTTAGGGCATGGCCCTAATAATGACAAGGTCGTGGGTATGATGCCTTTATTGGCAGTTCACTTAAAGAGCTGGACTCAATGATCCTTGTGGGTCTTTTCCAACTCAGAATATTCTGTGATTTTGTGATACTGTAAAAACCATGCGAACTGAAGGGGCTAAAAAAGGAATACCAACAGGAGGTTGATATCCATTGGAACACATGGTATGGTGTCCACCATATGCTGGAATAACACATATACACGAACACTGAGATAAAAGTTGATAAGAGAGCCTTGATTTTAACACTGATTTGAGTACTTTTCAGAGCTTGACTTGACAAAAGATGCTATTCTTTTACATTTCCAACACAATTCTTCAATTTAAATACTTCCAAAAGCATGACAAGCCCATAGCAGCAGCAAAAAATGGTCCTAAACCTCTTGTACTTGATGGTTATCGTTCATATTTCTTGATCTTACAATAAAGAGTACTTGTAAATAGCTTAATCTTTTTGATATGTGGGTTGTGTCACGAGGAAGATGGTAAAATACTATGAACACAATGCCATGTGGTTATTGAAAGATGCAAAAGTCTACTGGGTAGATACTACAAAGCATAGGGGTACTAATGTGTGCTTACCACACACACGCACTTACTGTCAGAACACACACAGCCAGCTCTCAATTTTCTCAGTGGTCATCCAATACAGAGACAGCAACTAGACTCCAGCAAAGGCAGCTTGGGTCTGGCACAGTTCATTAACAAAGATGCAGCAGTGTATGAATATGTTCATCTGATTTCCAGTGAATGGCAGAAATTTTGTGGTGATGATCCCAAAGCAGTAAGCTCTGAAACCCCAAGCCCGTTCTTTGTAGAACAATTTCCATGATGTTCCTAGAGCACTCAAGCACAATGCAACACAATTGCTGATGCCTAAGTTTAGCTTCAGCTCTGCTGATCTCGTGCCTTTCTTGTAGTGTCTGATCTGCTAAATGGCTCCTCATTTTACTTTGGTCCCTGGGTATTACTTGAGGCCTGCACTGCCAATACGCATGAAGTATATTTGAGTCTGCTGTGACATCCCACCTAACAAACCCTTCTGGAGGCTCATCCAATAAACAGCATGGAGCAAAGAACCCTGAATAATCCCACAGTGAGGGAGGCCTGGCAGAGACTGCGCACCATAAAACTTTCAGACCATGGTTGAGTCTCTGTTACTTGGTTGCCACGACACAGTGCAGAGTGTGTATCATCTAAATGTTTCTACCTGGTAAGGAATGGTCTTCCCTCCCTGTTATATCAGACAAGGCAGAGCTAAATGTGCATCACCTCTGATACAGAGCAAAGATGAAAAGATTATACACTGACTGTGATTATGAGGCTTAAATATAAAAGTTTCCCAGCACACTAAAGAGGCCAGCTATGCAAATTCAAAATATTGTCATGAACTAGGCTAAGTTCAACAAGACAGACGTAAAGGCTTTGTTGTATTAACAAAGGTTTAGCCATTAAAGCTGTAAATGTTTTCTTTTCCTTTTCTCAAATCCTGCTGAATCTGAATGAATCAGCCCAGTCATCCCATCAGATCTTGGGATAAAAATCAATGTGGGAGGTAAACACCGCAAGCATTGGGAAACTGAACGTTTTCAGTAGTGTAACAATACAGAAATGATTGGGCAAGTATTCTTTCATTTGCTGGAGATCTCAACAGGACCCTCCATGAGTTCAGTTCCCCATTACCCTATGAAACCTGCACCTGTTTGCACAAAACCTGAAGATAACCACAGTCCTTCACCTGCAAATGGCCAACACGTCACACTACATTTTAAGATTTGTGAAAAGAAGATGTGACAAAAAGGGGTGTCGATCTGTTGCTCTCCATCAGCACCAACACGGTACAGGCACACAAAACTTTGACCAGAGCTTATGCTTAACAGCAAAAAAGATGAAAAAGTAGTTTAGTAAATGGCCCTAAAGCACGGTTGTTTCCATAAACCAGTGCAGCAGTATGCTCAGTCGTGCATCTGTAAGCAGATGTCAAAGGCCTCCCCATTTTTTCCACTCTAGAAGTTTATCGTCACCCAGGGCAGAAAACCTAACACTTGGACGTGACGACTCGGCGTCCCCCAGCTCAATAAGACCGCATGACCCTGGGGGCTGGGAGGGGGCGCGGAGCCGGGCCGGACAGCCTTGGGCCGGCTCCGAGAGGCGGCCCCAGCCCCGAGCCCCCCGCACACCGCCGGGCTCGGGCTCCGGCTCCCTCGCCCTGCGGGTAGGACCCGCGGCCCCGCACGGGCCGGCCCCTGCCGCCACACCTGGGTGGGTCGGGACGCGGGGGCAAGTGCAGGGCCGGCGGCACTCACCGTGAGGAGGACGAGGAGCAGCGGAGGTGGGCGGCGGGGCTCGGCCGGGGGCCGCATGCTGCTGCTGCTGCGGCGGTGCCCAGCGCGGCACGGACTGCGCGGCCGACCCGGCGACAAGGATGCGGCAGATCCGGCTTCCTGGAGGAGGAGCCGCCACCCGGGCAGGGCAGGGCAGGGCAGGGCAGGGCCCCGCTCCGCCGCCGCAGGTGCGGGGGGGCTGGGCCAGAAGGTGCCGAGCCTCGGCCGTGCTGCGCAACTCCTTGGAGGCTCCTCGCAGCTCCGTACAGCAGGCGCCGGGCGGCGTCCCGGGAGCGGCGCGCCGGGGAGGGATCCCCGCGCAGGGCCGCGCCCGCCCGCTCCCTTGGCGGCTCCGCGGCGGCCCCCGCCCTCCCGCCTCGGCGCTGCACTACCGGCGCAGTCCCCGGCCGGGACAGCTCCCGCTGTCGGGCGAGGCTCTTTAGGGCGAGGCGGCGGGGCTGGAGCTCAGCATCTCGGGTTGACCGGGCCGGGCTGACAGCGCGGCGGCACCGGCCCAGTGCCCGCACTGCGCCCCCCCGGCCGCGCGGGGGCGCCCTCTCGCCGGGCCGGGCGGTGCCCGCGTCTCTCCCGCGTGTCCCGGAAGGCCCCGCGCAGGCCCCGCGCCGCCTCAGCCGGGGCCATGGCCGGGCTGTCCCGCACCCTCGGCATCTTCAGCGCCTTCGTGGCCGTGGTGGGAGCCGCCTTTTACCCCATTTATTTCCGGCCGCTGCTGCTGCCGGAGGAGTACAGTGAGTTTCTGCGCGGGGGGGAGCTGGGTCTGCCCGGCCATTGCTTTCTGCTTATTTAGGAGATACCGGAAAGCCGAAATAATACAGCTCGCTTGAGCAAATATTTCAAGTTATTGGCCAGGACGTGATTAAGAACATCCTCCAGGTGCTCCTTAGAGGAATGAGATGCAGTTGAAGAAATTGAGATCAGAGAGATGGAGCACCTCTCCTGTGCAGAAAGGCTTAGAGGGTTGGGGTTCTTCAGCCTGGAGAAGAGAAGGCTTCGGGAAAACCTTGTAGGACACTTGAGGAGAGCTTGTAAGAAAGCTGGGGCAGGCTTTTTAGTAGGGCCTGTTGCAATAGGACTAGAGGTAATGGTTTTAAACTGAACAGAGTAAATTCAGAGTAGATAGAAGGAATACAGTTTTTTATGATGGTGGTGGTGAACCACTAGAACAGATTGCTCAGTGGAGTGGTGGGTGTCCCGTCCCTGGAAACATTCAAGATCAGGTTGGACAGGGCTCTGAGCAACTTGATCTAGCTGAAGATGTCCCTGCTCAGTGCGGGAGAGGTGCACGAGATGATCTTTAAAGGTCCCTTCCAGCCCAGACTGTTCAATGATTCTATGAGCTGTTTGAGTTCTGTTTTCCAGCTGCAGTTGAACATCTAACTTAAAACTTGGCCACCAGTTGTGATGATTTGCTAGAGCTGGTCTCAGTCTGCGGAGTCTCTGAAACTGACTCCTGAGAAAAACCCCACTTTCCTGCCAGAAACAGCTGCCAGGAAAACGTGCAAAAGCCCACAGCTGACTCTATCCAGGAAGCCCTCGAAGGCACCTGCCAGCTTCAGGTGTGAAGCCTCAGCAGCTTCAGGCAGGTTCTCCGTAGGGGGAACACCCATTACTCCTCAACTTCTGTGAAATACTGCCAGAGGAAATGGGGGGAAAGTTCTGGTGCAACCAGCATTGCCCTCTCACTTTAATTTTTTATGAAACTAAGCAAGCTGATAACATGATATATGTGGTTAATCTGCCAAGATAACTGAAGATTTCTAGGAAGGAAACAGAAAAAAGGATAATGAACTTACTGATCTTATTGGAAGGGCTTTGGCCTTGCATCAAAGCTCAAGTGAAACTTAACGTACAAGCAAATTTTTGTTCAAGGATTCTATGTTTGTGAAACTTCCCACAATAATGTTTCCTACTCTGTGTTCCCTTCGAAAATTTATTACTAAATCTTCTTTTGCTTATGCTATACTTTCCAAAAATACTGTATTAGAAATGTTGCTTGGCAGTAAGGAAAGGACAGAACTAGTGGAGCATGTCCTCGTTTTTACTTGTGAATTATGTGAGTAGATGTTTCCTATCAGTTTAGGGGGTTTTAATCTCTGTTTAGGACATAAAATGATTAATGCACAGTTGGCAAGTGCGCAAACTTGCGATGTGATACCTGATTCTAAACCCTACTTAATGCTCGCTTCTGAGTCTCCATCTGATATCACCTTTATTCATTTCCAATGAGCTTTTCTTGATGCTCATCACTGCAGTATGAGAGGCACAAGAATTTATTATCACAATACTTGAGGCAAGATTGTGGACTTTCACAGTTGTGGTGTTTGAACCAAAGTATTTAAACTTTGGGGTGCAGAGGATTTTCCGAATAAGATGTATGACAACTTCCATAGAAGCTCCCACCCCTATTGGCTTGAGCTGTGGGTGAATACTCAGTATTTCTGTGTTTGGGGATGCTGTGTCCCAAAAGTTGGGTGGTTTGATTAGCATCACATAGTAATCATGTGAAAGGCAAGAGTGAATTTTGTTTATCTGGAGTGACATTGAGCTATGTAACATGAAATGCTGTGTTTTCTTTCTTCACTCTCGTTTTTCTTGTGTATCTGCCAAACTCTATACAAGTGAAGTAAATTACCATTCAGGAAGAAGACTTCACTGCACGATTCTCAAACATCTTCAGAGAAGTTCCTATCAATTTAACAAATAAGATGAAAGCTACTTAGAAAAACTGTATGTAATCAAATTGTTGATATGAACTATAAATTGTGCACAAAGGAGTTTCACTTAATTTCATACAGAAATGTTATAATTTTATAGGTTTTTAGTACCTCAGTTTGTGGCTTTGTGTTTTCTAATATCTTCTTGTGTGTATCTAGCTTTAAGAAAGATTGTTTCCTCATAAGAAACGCGCAGTTTAGTGTCAGTGATGAAGCCTTGAGGGCTTCAGCACAGACCTTTTCCACATGGATTAACCAGAACATTGGCTTGACAACTGCTCTTTGTGACATTTTCACAGATTGCCTGATTTTCTGAATTGTGAGACACTGTTCCTTCCCCATCCTGAGAGGTGGCTCTCCTGTCACCAAGACTGAATCTTCCTTGTTGTCCTTTTTTTTGGCTCACCTGTCTTCCAAGTTGTTTCCCTGTTGACTGTTTTGTGTCCTATCCATGTATTTATCATTTCTTACATTTTTGCCCTGTTTTCTTTGCCTGACCAGTTGACACCCCCTGCTGCTCAAGTCAGGTGTGTCCCCAGAACTCTCAGATTGTTTCCTGGTTTTGTCCCTACCTCTCTTCTAATCTAAGTTGCCACTCAAGACTGAATATCCTTCTCCTTCATGTCCTACAGGAAGACACATTCCTTGCCCAAATCTATTCTCCCTTTCTGGGTTTTGTGTCTTTTTCTTTTGAAATTAGACAGATCTGATGTATGGGAAAATGTCCCTCAGATGCTGAATTTCACAAAGTTTACAAGCAGTAATTTTGTAGGTGCTGTCATGAAATCTGTTTGCAAGATCTTTCAGGGCCTGAAAATGGGAATTGCCTAAAAGAAAAAAAAATCTTTTGACTGGTTTTATGCTGAACATATGAATGGCAGCTTATGCAAGTACTAGTTATTCCTCAAGTGCTGGCAGGTGTTTTGACATCTTTATTAAACAGTTGGCTTTGTTTTAAGATGATTATCTTACTGTTTGCATTCTCTCAAAACAGACTAGCTATTAGTTTCTCAGTGAAGTAGGAATACTACCTTTGCATTCTGTAGGAAGATGCTCAACAGAATTTTACTGTGTAGCATCTAGAATTAATAACATTTTCAAGATTATTTTATTGGGTGCAATCAAGATATCTGGCATTTTCTGTTTTTCAGTCGTGTCCTTTCTGTTCTGTTTTACAGAGAAAGAACAGTTAATAAACCGAGCTGGTGTTGTTCAAGAGGATATTCAGCCTGCAGGTACACTTGATTTATGTGTTTGCATTGATTGTTTAAAGACCCTCTGGAAATAATGCCTGAATATTTATATGGATTTAAATAATACAGTGAAGAATACATTCAGTGAAAACATATTTAATAAACTTGCCATTAAATTATTTTTTCAGGCTAATTCATCCCTGAAAAATTACGGTTTTAATGAAACTCATCTTAAAATTACTTAACTGGCCAAATAAGTTGCAGAGTTTCTGTTGTCTTCACACTTTCTTAAATAGAGGCCAGTTTCCACTTCTGAACCAGCTCAGAGCAAACAAGAAGCATGGATAGGCTGAGCTGTAGCTATAAAAAACAATATTTTACCGTAGTTTTGTGGAATACTGAACTCTACTTAAACACAGTTCATCAGCACTTTGGTAGTGCCTTCTGGCCTCATGGATGGATGGGCCATGCAGAAATCCACTACACATGGAGGAAAATTTGGAATGCAGTGCTAATAGCTTTTGGTTCCTTGCTGTTGACAGTGGAAGGCTTAGAAAAGCATATGAGGGAAGTAAAATTTAAGTATAGAAGACTATCCTTGATAGTTCATTTTTTCATAATGGTAAATGGAGTGGCTGTCCATTATGGAAGGCTGGCATTTCTTGATTAAAGATATGAGTGTGCCTGTCTTGATGAAACATGTAGTATCTGGATATGTTAAAGGGTAATGTATTTTTGTTTTTGAAAAAGCCTAACATCAGCAGCAGGTGAAAATCAAATAGGATTAAGGCTATCAGCTTACTACACACATTGGTTAGATCATTAGTGCAGGACTTGCTTTCCAGGGAAGTGGGTGAAATGCTGAAAAGAAGTAGGAAGGGTACTGATAAATAAAGGTCTCGTAAACCTGTCTTTTTTACTAAACATTCAAGAGGACTGGACTGGCTCATTTATCCAAGATGAAGGTACTTAATGACCAGTCCTTAGTTAAAGTTCTCCTTTTCATCTGAGTTTAGCTGCTGATAAGTTATGAGATCCATTAGTTGAAAAGGAAGCCTAGACAAATTTAAGTGCTAGGTGCAATTCTAAATGATTGATTCAACAATATTAGAACACCTTACCTATGAATGTGATAGATTTTTCCATTATTACTTTAAGATGAAAATGAGGTTGTCTTTCTGTATATTTTTGCAAGTGTAAGCAGAGTTGCAAATTCAGTGCAGAAATTGTTGGCTTCTTTCATTGCTTAATACACAAAGCTGGAGTAGGAGACCTGTTTTTTCTCCAATAGTCTAAATTATCAACTGCTGGTATTCTGATATTTGATTTGTAGGGTTAAAAGTGTGGTCGGATCCATTTGGAAGAAAGTAATTGGCGGCTGGGTATATTGCAAAACTGAAGATGGGCGTCTTCAGCTGCTTCTTCTTTCACTGAAGTGTGTCTTTGGGTGTCACTGGAAGAGAATTCTGAATATGCTGTGTGGGCACATGAGGAGCAACAAAGGCTACTGAGGTTGGAGTCCCAAGAGATAAAAACATGCTAGTTTTCAGAGAGAATCTGCTTGCATAGTTCACAGACTGTTAGAAAGCTGAATGATTATTAAGTGTAGAAATGAAATATTTACTTCCTTGAGAAAAGGAAAAAAGATTTTCTTCGAATCTGTAGACACTTGTAGAGTAAATTATGGATAGAATAAATCATGCAGACTGCTGCAATTTCCTCCCTAGTTTGAAAGTTACAACATGGTGAGTGTAAATTTGTACATTAAAGTTTTTAAACCAATGTGTACTTTTTTCATTGCTTTGCCGGTGTGTGTGGAAGGTACCTTGGCCACCTGCCAGGTGTCCCCCTGGCCATTCTTACTGCTGTTCCTCCACAGGGCAAGGGTAGTAAATAGACTGACAGAGCTCACGAGTCTGGATAAACACAAGGAGATTTCTTACCAGGTATTTTAGCAGGCAAAACAGACTCAACTTGGAGAAGATTAATGTAGTTAAGTATGACACACAATATTTCAAAGATCATTGCAGGATCCTGTATGTTTATAAAAATGTATGCGCAGAGTGTTATCCCTAACGTTAGCAGATGTTTGTCATCTTTTTGGATGTCACACACTTTTATTGGGACAACAGGTGAAGGACTCCATGTTTACAGTGTTATTTTCCAAACTGCCATTCTGCTACTTACTCTCCCACTCATACACACCTCCTGTGAGTTAGTTTTTATTTAGTCTTCTATTATCACTCTAAGCCTTAGAATATTTTCTGTTTGCTTGCTGGGAAAATGTGGCCATGTTTGATTCCTTTGAGTTCTCAGGTCATTTTGCATGATGATTGGAGCCAGAGTGAGTGTACTCATTCAGTGTAGGGATCACAGATTGGTTTGGGTTGGAAGGCACCTTAACGCTCATCTAGTTCCAACCCTGCTGCCATGAGTTGAGACACCTTCCACCAAACCAGAGCTCGTCTAGCTTGGCTTAGAACACTTCCAGGCATCCACAGCTTCCTAGAGCTACCTGTTCCAGTGCCTCATCACCCTCAGTGAAGAATTTCTTCCTCATATCTCATCTAAACCCACCCTCTTTCAGTCTGAAGTTTCACTGCATAGAACAGAGCAACACTGTCACACAGCTAATTCAGTGTTTGCTGCTAAAAGAAGAATAGAGCTGAAAAAGAAGTTTTTATCATTTAAACCTTTCTTCAGTGAGACTGAAGAAATGAGGGAGCCTTGTTTTTTTTGTTTTCTTGAACAAAACATTCATGCATCAGACCATTTCAGCCAAGTTTTTTTCATCTAAAATACCTCCTCAGTGAAAATAAAACATTGCTGAAATGCAGATATTCCATCTATAACTGCAAGCTGCAGTTTGCAGACAAGCTGCAAACCAAAGATGTTTCAGAGAATGTGAGAATTTTTCTATTATGCAGCTTCTGTCACTTGACATAAATGCTTAAAAATCATGTATCATGGTAGTGTGTAACCAGCAGTATAAATTATGTGATAGAAAATGTGAAATTACTTAGTTTAGGGTTAAGAGATAAGACAATCTCTGCTACTCGTTTACTTTGGGAAGTTGAGCAATTTGCTGAGTTTGGGTCTTGCCTAGAAAAATGTTAGATGGCTTCTGAACAGTGGCTGCTGGTGGCAGGTGCTGAGCCTTTTGCCTTCATATTACTTAAATGTTGGAAAACATTTGAATACTTGAACTCAGTTATTTAGCATTTCTAGAACTATACGTGTCTGTTGGTCATGATCACAAATTCCTTCTGGTGCAGAAAAGCTTGGTAAGTTTTATAATTGCCAATTTGTACAGAATTTACAGCAGTTTGTATCAGTTGAGTACTACTGAAGGGATGGTGTACATTGGTATTAATGAACATCACTTCCCTCTCACATTCCACCTAATAAAGTAGGCTGATGGACCATGGCTTTAAAGCATTAGGATAGTGAATGTCTTTTTCAAATTTTTGCTATTCTGTCTGGATAAAACTAAAGTCAACAAGGTATGTACTGCAATAATTATCCAGAATTTACACTGAAATTTGCTGATTGCTCTGGCAGGTGCCACTTGCCTGGAGACTTGCCCCATTCTCACGTGTTAGGTTCTAGTCCTGCAGCTGGCTTTGAGGCAATGTTTTGTTCTGCTCGTGGATGCTTGACTTTAGCCTCTTCTTCCAGGTACCTAGTGGCAAGTTCAATGTAGTGAACTGTGCTTTCCAGGACTCTTACCTTGCTCTGGAAGTAAGAGTTCTTCACTACTTTCATAACCTCCAGCTACTATTAATTTGGTGGTTGGGCAGGACTAGGCCTGCATTCTGCAGAGCAACTAAATTTGCTAGTTTTGGTCAAGTTGTTCTGATTGTTGTGATAAAAATGCTGCCTTAGAATATTTTTTAAATTATCTCTATCCTGTTACATGAATGCATTTTGCTTATGTATTGTAGCCGGATTGTGAACAGCAAATAGACCCTCAGCCCTTGAAGGACTGAAGAAAAGTTTTAAGCAGTGGTTTGATACACCAACAGAAACTGGTTGTACTAGGTTTTGGCCTGTTGTATGCTGATATTTTGAAATTATTAAAACTTGTTCCATAAAGAGCAAATCTAGCATTTTGGTCTAAATACAGCTTAGTTTTGAAGCACTGCACATTGTTGATGATGCAATGAAACCCTTAAGTACAAACACTTGAGAAAAAGTAAATATGGCAAAAGATATGGGCAGATTGCCAGATTATACACGTGTGAGAAGGAACAAGTTCAATAAATGAGTATAATATTCAGCAAGAAAAATCTCACAGAATTTTGAGAAAATCAAGTGGGATTTTTCTTGCTGAATATCATAATTATTTACTGAGATTATTTCAAATGATGAGAAGGGATTTTTTTATCTGTGATACTCAAAGCACATCAAATAGCCTCCAGTTATCATGAATTTTATTCTATGTATGCTCTCCTATGAAAAAACAGCCCAGAAGAAGTAATTCTCATGATTTGCTCTTTTCTAAACCAAATTAAAGCGTGCGTTTTCACTTCTTCCAGTCTAGCAATAATTAACTACTCATTTTCTCTGTATTGTGTACACTTCTACTGACCTTCCTGTTAACATGCAGATGCAGCAGTAAATGAAAAGCTGTATTGGCTTTTTCTGTTGTGCCACACAACCCAAAAAGTATGTTTGCTAGTGGAAGGAAATTATTGTCCAGCTTCTGAGAAAGTGCTGTGGAATATACACTGTTTCTATGTGGACAATGTACACCAGGTGAGAGCAAAACACAAAGTTCAGGTCAAAGTTTAGGTTGGACCTGTGATCCGAGGTCTCTTTCTCCATAGAGCAGACTGTGTGGGCCTTGCAAGAAAAATGGTGCAGTGTGAAAGACACTGCACCATGGAAAATAGGACTGTTGTAGTCAGTTCCATATTCCACCACGCTTTTGTCTGGCAGCAGGTAAGTAATTTAGCCTTTGAGCTTCAGTTCCATCTGTCAAATAGCCATAGGTAGTGCTCCCCTTCTTTGCAGTTGAAGGTAAATACAGGAGTCTGGTTTTTTTTTTGATTCTCTGGAAAACTTTATTTTCTTGTCTGAGAAGTTTTCTTCAAGGTTAGGAAAAATTGGTCTGAATTTGTGTGAAAATCAGATATTTTGGTTCCAGGAATTGAAAATGTTTTGAAGAATCTTCTCCAAAAGAAAATAGCAAATTTCCTAGATCTTTGTACTGCTGAAATACTATGTTCTGAGAATGGAAATTTTATATTTTGGGAGGCAAACAGAAAACTCATCTGTTTTTCACAATACTAATATTGCAAATATGAGTAAGTTGAAATTCAACTCAATATGAATGTTTTGTACAGCTGTACAAAAAAGCAGAAGATGGTCAGCTTTTTTGGTGGCCCAGGTGCCTCAGCAACTTTTTGACACTCAGCATTTTTCAATATTTTGAGTTGCTATTTCCCGTATTTTCTGTAACAATGAGTCCTCCCTTCTGACCTTGGTGTGTCAAAAAAGCAACTGAAAGCCTTCGAAGAGTTAGAGGTACTACTGAGCAGAGGAGGTTGGGGCACAGTGAATGGAGGTGAGAAAGAACTTGAGATACTGCTGGGAAGAGTGTTCCTTCTGTAGCCTCAGAGGAAGACTTGGAAGTTGAGTGGTGGATATGAAGAGGAGACAGTGTTCAGTTGAATGGCGCACATGCATGAGGAACATGGGACATAAATCCATTGGCATACATTTGTAGGCTCTGCAGCTTGCAGAGCAAATTGGGATACCTCTTGACCTCTTACCTGTTTCCTCCCCAGCAGATTGGAAGAAAACCTGTCTAAAGAAAGTTCCTAGGCAAGACAAAGGTTATCATGAGAAGAGAGCATATGAGGAGGAATTATGTATCTGTCCTTTCCTCTAGCCTACCTTAAGAGGCCAAACATCACAGAATCATTTGTGCTGGAATGGACCTCATGCTGGAAAGTGTCTTTCAGGCCCCAGGTCACAGGGAAAGGTGCCTTCTATCAGCTTCTTTCTGTAATTCAGAAGGGTGAGTATTAGCAATGCCAGTCAAGGTAGGGGAGGAAGGTGTTCCCTTTGCTTCAGAAATTCCTGTAGGGGAGTTCTCAGTGACCCACAAGTGGATGGCTCAGGCACAGTCTAGGAATGTATTCTTCCACTCTGAATGAAGAGAAATCACTATGGATATTAACCAGAAGTGTTTGCTCCCTTATCTAGTCTATATGAATCTTCAGGTGCCAGTGATTGTGGCAGGCCAGCTCTAGATCCATAACTCCTCACATCTACAGATATGAGGAAGATTCATACAAGAACTGTAACTTGTACCATTTCTGGCTGTACAGTACCATTAGGAGTCCTCTGAAGCCTGGAAAGCAGCTAGTCTTAGAACCTTCACTGTCTGCTTCTGTATTCCTCTGGTTCTTAAAATTACCCTGTGAGTGGCTGATGTGGGCTTGCTGGATGTTCAATATAACAAAAAATTTCTTACTGTTCAATCCAAAACCCCTTGTCCCACCTAAGAACCTTTGGGACATTTCTACCCCTTGCATTTCCTGTATGTTTTTAACATGGCTTGTGTGATTTTGTGGCCTCTGCTGCCTGCCTGCCTACCTCTCTGTGCTTCTGAATCCAAGCATCAATGCCAGCAACACCACTAAATGAAGGAGCCTGTAAGGAGCTCTGAGGATCTGAGGGACACATTTCCATACTTGAAGTCTGGCAATCTTTGCCATGTGTCTCAGAGTTCCTCCTGGTTGCTTTCAGTTGACAAGCTTTTGGTTCATTGCAAAAACTTGTTATTCCTTATTGCACTTAGCAGTTAAATTTTGTCCCATAGCTACCATTCCAGCTATTCTTTTGCTCTGACATGGCCTCTCAAGTTGTTTAATCATTAAGTTTTATTAGTATATTTAGATTTTTGTGCCAAACAATAATGTTAAATTTGTCCTGGGACAGTCTTTCGAGGAATGCCATCAGTAAAATCCATCCAGGCCAGACTTTCCATTTGTCATTTCCGCTTTGAGCTACTTTCATTCTTGGCTTACAGTTCTTGAGGCTACTAATTGTTTCCCATGTGACATAATTCCAAATGCTTTGCTAAAGTCCAGAGGAAATATATCCCCTGAATTTTTGTCAGCTGGTTACCTGATTAGGTAGTACAGTTAATACTCTGACATATTCTACTTGGGACTTTTCACTGTCCCCACTTTTCTTTATGTCACAGTTTGCTATGATTCCTGCGTGCTTTTCTGGAAAGAAGAACACGTAGAAAGATGTTTTCCAAAGAAGTTCCTGAACATTCTCATACTCCCATCTGTGTGGACACCTGATGCACATGAAATTAACCGTTCTGTTAGAAGTACCTAAACATGAGAGAGTGACCTGCCTCCCCAGTCCAGGCAGGAAGGAGAGATGTTTGCTGCTATCAGTTTATTTCAAAAGTTATCAGTTTATTTCAAAAGCAGAAGTTAATAATCATCCTGTCTTTTGTCACTGATTATTGACTCAGAAGAACCGGGCTTGGCTAATAGAAAATTGCTGTAAATAGTACAAGAACACAAGGATAGATTTATTTAGTCAGAAAATCCATCACTCAGCAGACTTGGAGAAGAGGAAAGGCAGTGAGCAAGTCCAGTTGACAAAATGAGATTAAGTGAATTGTCACATCTGCATTCATTAGCAAAATTATTTGGGGGGGTGCAAAAGTGTTCACACGCAGTTCTGGTTTCCACAGGTCATTGGGTGCCTGTTGCTTAGAAAGGCTCTTAACAAGGCAGGCATGACAACCAGATAATGACTGCTTTGAAGAACATAGAAGTTTCCCTTTGCTTCAATCCTTTGGAATCACAGAAGAGATACAGATAAAGGTAAAAATATAATTTTTCAAGTGTGCCACCAGTTTCAATTGAATGATGCTGATGGCAGTTTGGGATTAATTTGTGAAGTGTCACATCGTTTGGGAACTACTTGGATTATGATCTGTATGCCCTGTTGATCCTACAAACTCTAAGGACGTCTTTATCCCATTTTATACCCTATTTACCATCAGCTACTCTGCCCATCCTTTTTCAGGAATCTTCCTGTGATGGCATGGTCTAGATAAAGTTCTGATCATCTCTAAGTCTCAGAAGAGCAAAAGATGTTTTGTTCCTATTATTTTCTGTCTTCCAAGATAAAATAAATTGGCATGCAACTCTCTGTTGAAACTACCATGAATCTTCACAACCAGGTTCTAATTGTAGTCCTAAATCTGTGGAAGATTTCTCATCTCCTAGATGATTTTTTCTACCTGTGTTTGCAGGCAGACAGTTCCCATACCAGAAGTGTCCATGTTAAGTATTCTCCTGATAGTACAGAAACGCATAAGCACAAAACCAGTTTCATTCCAAAGAGACATTTAGGACTGCCTTGCTTAGGAACGTGGCTCTTAGGGCAAATATCTACAACAGATAGGAGGCTTCAATCACTTAATTCTTTCAGGATTCAGCAATTTTGTCTCCTTTGCAGTTTTTGAGATAAAGCAAGGAAAAAATGGTAGTACCTACTTACAGTATAGCAATCTTCTTCACTCTGTCCTGAAATAGATCCCAAGCAGGGCTATCAGATCCCAAGTGTCTGAAAATAACTTCTGACATTTTCGAGACTGTGTTCTGAGTAAATAGCCTCCTTTGTGTATGAAATGCTTATGAAATCGTACCTCTACTGTATACAAGAGGTATAATAATATTTATGTCTGCTTTGATAATTTTACCTGGATGGGCATAGGTAACAGAACCCTCTGTTCTCTAGTGTTAGTTAATGTGTTGACCATCTTGTTACCATTAAACTTCTTTTCCCAAAACACAGCCCTTAAAATCATCTGCATATTCCAAGTGTGTATTCTTTATGGACAGCTTCTTAAGAATATTTCTGTGTTGAATGCTAGCTGTTATGTTGGAAGTCTTCCTCATCATTCTAATGGCTTTACCATCTTGTGTCATTGTAGAAAACATCACAGTGATACTTCATATACAATAAGGATATGTACACTTATATTTGCAGCTTCTGGATATCTGGGGAAATACTATGTTTAGTACAATGTTGCTGTATATTTGCTGTTGTAGAAAGTGACAGGGAGTTTCTGAAGAGGAATTATGCACAGGAAAGGATATCCTTGCCTCAGATGAAGTGAAAGCACAATCCCAGAAATCTTCTCTGAATGTTAGGCATCTGTCCGGTGTTTTTCCACTGTTTGCATTTCATTGATCACAAGGGTCATCAAGAATCTTTGCCAGGATTGTGTTAATTCTAATTGAAGCCCCGATCCCAAATCTGATGTCTTTCCGTTGTTTCTTCACAGATGTGCTGTCTCAAAAGCAGTTGTATCACAAAATAACAGACTATACACTGGAAGTGACACTTGGAGGTCATCTAACCCAGTCCCCTGCTCCAAGCAGGGCTAACTCTGGAGTCAGATCAAGGTGCTAAACATTATTTTGTGTGAAGATGTCTCAGGAGTATGTGCTGTCTTGTAGCTAGTTCCTCAATCTTAGATAAGTCAGTACACAAGATCATTGTCTCTGGGAACACTGCAGAATCAGTACCTACTTGTCTGAAGTGTAGGTGAAAGTATCCTCGTGTGTGTTGGTGCAAAGCTTGTTAGAATATACCAGGGACTATGGTATTGGTATCTCTGGGCTTAACACGCCTGCCCTGGAGAGAAAACATCCTTACAAGTGATTCAAGGATTCACCTTTGTCCCCTGTGTGCATTAGATGACAGAATAAGCGAGTGCTAGAGTAAGTCTCTATTCTCTCTTGAGGACACCAACACTGGGATCTGGATGCCAGTGACTGGATTCATCTGTCTTGCCAGGAGGCTATATTCAGCCTGCCGTGTTTTTAAGGAAGTGGAAGGCCTGCTCAATGAACTCTCATTCAAAGCAAAGAAAATCTAGAGAGGTCTATTTACTTTTCCCACTGCAGATGAAAGAATGGGCTCCTAGTGAAAGTATGGATGGAACAGGCTTTCAAAGAGGTGATTGAAGAGGGAGGGTGAGGAGCTATTTCTAGGTGAACTGGTCAGCCATACTCCCTTTTGAAGCCTCACTGACAGAAGGGCTTTGGCAGTGGGAAGGCAACCATGCAGTGGAGCATGAGTGAGAGCATGAGAAGCAAGAGCCACAGTCATGTTTGTGCAAACTCACCAGCAAAGGAATGGGGGCTACTCAGCCCAGTCCAGTCCACAACAAGAAGAGAATCATCCCTCCAGTATACCTCAAACAGTCCACACCCTCTATTGCTCTTCAGCCTAGTCAGTATTTCTAGTTCTCTAAAGGGGGGGCTACTAACACTTGGAAAGTCTCTACACACAAGTCTTTCCAAACACTCCTCTCTTGTTTCCCTTGGGCTGGAAATCATTTCAGATGTGCCAGCTGGGACGCAGACCCTGGGCTGATTCCAGCACCTGGTTTTATGTCAAAGTGAGCTGGCTGAGCCTGTGGGACATTACAGTGTGCCCTGAGGTAGGTGGTGCTTGGAAAGGTGCTGCTGGTCTTCTGCAAGGAGGTGGAAAGCAACAGTGTCACAGCTGAGTGGTCGCAGAGCAGTGATTTCCAGTTCCTTCTGATGTTTATTTCCTGGTGAGTGTGTGACATGTTTAAGAATATTTTTAGTATTTGTGGTAGTAGCAAGAAGTATACACTAGTTGCTTTGCATGTTTCTTTTGTCTTGAATTTTAGTATGTCTGCTGCTAAAGATATAGTTGCCCCTGCACTCCAGAAGAACCCCCAAAACAGGGACTAGTCAGCTGGATAATTTCCTACTTGTAAGTGTCTAGATGTAGAGTGGAGCTTCTCACTTAGCATTTTCTGGACTGCTTATTTTCCAGTGGAACAAATTTTCTTTTGATATAAAATATATGGTTCAGTCTCTAGAGAACCCTGTCTTTGTATTCTTCTTGTGCATTATTCTTATTACTAAACAAACAAACAAACCAGAATCAAAACCCCCAAAACAAAGCAGTAACCTAAGTTCACAGCTGAAGAACATGGACTTTCTTCCCAGAAAAAAGTTAAAAGGGAAGACAAATTGTATTTAATTCTGTTGCGTAACCAAGAAAATTCTTTCAGAGAACAGTGCAATGTTTCCCCCCTCAAAGGTACTATATGTAATTAACATAATTAATTATACAGTTATTCACAAGGAGGAACAAGGATGTTTCATTCACCTTGTTTTACAAAAAGGAAAAAAAGGTCCTCAATCTGTCAAGTGCAATGCAAATAAGAACTGAAGATTGTTTCTGAATGCTGAAAATGGGGCAGAGATGGGAAGTTGTGGGATAAGGGTTGTCTCATGTACATTGACGGCAACGGTGAAAGAAAGAATAAATGGTTTCTTTTCAGTCATCGTTGTAGCTTTCAGTTAGAGCCTGGTTTGTATTCAAAGTTCTTGCCAAACAATTGCTTTTGCCAGTTTCAGGATTATTTATCAGCTTGGATTGACAAAATAAGCTTTGGGCCCATGATGTAACTCAGATGTCTAAATCTGGTTTTGCATAGGGAACAGGGTGGGCTTTCCCAGCCTCATAAGCCAGATCTTGGTCTGTCAAGGGGACTAGAGAATTAATGAAGTGTGACTCTTGTGTGTGGAGGCTGTTTTTGGGAGCAGTACTACTCTGTAGCCACTAAAAGTGGGCCGGCATCCTTTCAGTGTCTTTCTTCAGCAGGGTTGCCTCTTTCACAGCTGTCTGCTATGACTCCTTTTCTAGAAGCTTCCACATGACCAGTTGCTCTCAGGGGGTCCTCCCAGCACAATAGGGTTGAAGCTCAGGGAGCTAAATGTTGTGCATCCTCTCAGGAGAGAGGAATCCTGAGCTATTGGGGATTATATTTCTCTGGGTGGATCTTTATGCACAGAGAGTTGTGCATGAATTCACAAGCCCAGGCAGAGTTGGCATCTCAGGTGTAAATACTGGCCTTTCTTCTACTACTCAGTGTTTTATAGGCTGAAGAATTCAAGTACTCTTTTAAGTGGTGCTACTTGTCCCATGCAGATGAGGAATTATTGAGAAAGTCAGGTGAGCTTAGATACAAGGCTCCCAAAATACCTGCTCTTGAGGAAACCAACTTACATTGCCAGTGGTTTTGGCACTGCCTGTAGTCCTCATCTCATCTGTGCACTGTCCCAAGTGACACCTTAGCTGTCAGCTGTTTGCTTCCCTTGATGTCTAGTGCAAGTATGCTCAGTGGTTGTGTGCCTGTGAGGAGCCTCTCAGCAGGCTTGTGATGCTCAGAGAACTTGGAGAGGTAGCCTTCAGGACCTGTCTTCAGTGGGTTTTCCTTGCAGATACTTCTGGACACTGACGGTATTTCTCTACCTCAGTCCCTAGGTAACTGAGGTGTTAGATGTTACATGCTTCTGCTGAAAAAATCTCTTGGCCATTTTTGTGACCTCCAGGGATGTCATCTAGAAATGCTGGATCCCAGCTTACACTGTAATTGTGAGGCTGTGCAAGCATTGGCACCAAGGCACTCTTGTTATTTTTTAATTTTTTTTTTGCATTATAGAGTTTGGACTCGAGGGATTTCTGAAACATTTGAGCATCCCCTTAAGGCAAAACTCATCCTGAAATGTACTTCTGGGAGGAAGCTAAGCTAGCCTTTTGTGATGATCTTCAGAGTAGTGCATGTAAACCCATCACCTGGTTTACCAGCAGGTCTAGATCTACTGCCAATGATTTCTTTCCCTGGCTGTGATAGAAATTATTAATTTAAATGTAGTCATAATTGCTTCTCAGATTTATCCCTTGAGTTGAATGAGCCTCAGTGGGGATGGGATGCTGTTCCCTCTCCTCCTTTAGAGTCTATTCCCTGCTGTGGCCAGTTGATTCTTACAGTTTCCTGGGTAACTAGGGTCATAGCTTGTCAAAATAGAGGGTTGCACCTGTACTTCCTAAAGACAATGCTGAGCTCTGCTTGCTTAAGAAGATGGTTCATCATTCTCTGTTGTGGTATGACAATAACTCCTCTCTGAACTTTGATGGCTGGGCCGAGATAGACATGCTGATAGTCCTGTTTCTGCTTAGAATCTACGAGACCCAGAAGTCCTTCGAGCAGGAGGCTTGTGTGCCTTGCAGAAAATATAGTTGCATACTGAGTATCTGCCTAAGCAGACTGTCAGAGGCTTGCTGGGGTCACATGGAGAGGATGGCTGTGGTGAGATCTCATGGTGAGTCAGCTTGCAGGTGTATTGGGTTACCTGGTGGGAAGCTTGCTGCCAGGGTATTTGATGGTCTTTCCCTTGGCTGCAGCTTTTCTCTAGGCACATCTGATTGAACCTGCAACCAGCATGGGAGGTTGTGGAGCAGAGGGATGCTACAGTACTAGTGCAGGCACTGCCCTTGAAAAACATGAAGAGAGCAAGGCATGTGCTAAAAGAGAGAAATCCAGAAAGTCTTCTTCATAGGGTAATATGAAAGGTCTCATCAAGTCAACCCAAACTTTATGTTTTCCCTTTAGACAGCAGCTTGTTCCTCAAAGGAATAGACCCACTTTAAAAGGATGGATTCACTGCATGCAGAGACAAAAAGTATAAGGTCTTTAGGGAACTTAACTTGCTATCTAATTATTTATTAAACAAATACTTATTTTAGAAATCTGTAAGATGGCTTGGTAACCTTGTGATGACCTTAATGAGCTGCAGTATATATGGCTGCTTTGTGACAAGGGTTCTGCAGGCTGCTGTCTTATTAGCATTAATTTACCTTGGCCCTCTTCAGAACAAAAGAAGGCATATTTATTTAATTTTTTGAAGTTAACAAACTAGAATTACTGAATAGACTGCCCTAGTATTTCCTTTGAAAGTAATATATTCTTTTTGTTTGTTATTTCTATTTCTGCCATGCTAAATAATTGGCCTCAGGCTCCAGTTCGGAGAGCACTTATGTGCTTGGTACCCTCAGTAGCAGTTATTCATGCGTTTAAATTTAGAACTGATAACCTGGGAATTGACTGAATTGTGGCCTCAGTAGTAATGCTTTTAATTGCAGTGTAAATCCCGTCTTCCCAATGGCCAGTAGATGGGGCAAGTAGGCCTCCTTATAGTTACAGTCAAATTTCGGTGGTTTTTTTTTTTGAATGCAAGGTTAAAATGTAGCTGTTGTTGGCTCTTAGTTCAACAGTCTAGTTTGAAGGCTCTTTACCTTTGTACTGTAAGGGTAAATTACGAACTTTGACGTAACTGCACTATTTTCTTTACAAACATGTGTCGTAAACAATCGTTCTCTTCCTTGAAATTCTGAGATTTAAAATTGTGTTCCTTTCTTTACACAGGGATGAAAACAAATCTTTTGAAGGTTTTGCTGTACAAAGATATGGAAATGTGTGTTCCCTCCCCAAAACTAGCCAATAGTTAGGTGTTTACAACACTCATGGGGATGCAAAGGATCCAAGTTTTAGTCCCTGATAGTCTTCCGTGTGCCTGTAGAGTGTACCAATGACAAGATTACCTTACTTGCCTTTTGGTAATCAATTCTCTCCTGCAAAAGCTGTTGTCACTTTTACACATTTATTTATGCACCAGACTTGTACAGACTACATGTGTGGCCATTGTTGCTTTCTGCCCACACTTCTTGCTTCCTTTTAACACTTCATGTTATGTACTTACCTAAAGAGAGTGATCCTCTGAATACTGCCTGTTCAAAGGAATAAGAGCTTTTTCTTGAACACATAGGAATACAGAGTGCTCAGATTCCCTTTGGCCACAATCACACTTCTGTTTGTTGTTCATCACATCAGCTCCCTAATTGTGCTCTGCTTTGTCCCCACTTCTTGGAGCTCAGCTTGGTAGTGTGAGTCCTGGAGCAGGCTGTGCTCTTACAGGCAGTGTGGTGCAGGCGCAAGAACTGTTTTCTGCATTACACTGAGGCAAACAACTCCTCAGGTGCAGAGCCCAGGGATGATGGGGAGCTTCTGCTTGTTACATAGACCAAATACGATTTGCCTAGTTGAGTGTAGCTTGCCCTTGTGGAAGCAGCTCCTATTGTTCAGCCTTGAATAAAAGGTAGTGATATTTCTATTCTGTTTTATTTTAGAGTGGGGCAAGCTGCCTGAGATATTTTAATGGCGGGATGAGGAAACCTCTATCTATACTAAACTGGTCAGGCAAAAACAGCATATTAAAATAAAAGAAAACAGTTTGGCTAAAGATTAAAAAACGTCAACCCCCAGCTCTTTCTCCTCAAACTTTCGAAAGCTGAAATGGAGGAATAGATGTGAGCCTTCCTTCTCAGATATGTAGGGAGACCCTCAGCTGCTGGGCTTTAGTTTAGCGTAGGGGTCTGTGAGTGCCACCATCTGTCATTATCTGTTTGTGATATCCAAATACTCTCTAAGTGGGATGGAGCACAGAGGAAATCCTGGCTGGATTGGCATGAGTTTCTGCTCTTTTTTGAAGCTGTTGCATGGCTAAATCTAAGATGGGTAATACTGAGTGCAGAGGGGTGTGCAAGGCTTAAGCTGGTGTAAACTGAGAGCAGCTCTTTTGCAGACAGTGAAAGTAACTAAACTCTATGGATGTCTAAAGCAGTAGAAGTCTGGCTCATCTTCTCCAAAAGTGCGTTATACAGAATCTAGATATTACCTTAACCTAATCCATATTTTGAAGGAACAATGTGTGTTGTCTGTTCAAAGTTTGCTCCAGCTTCTCTCTCTTTTGCAGCTTCAGGATGCCCTCAGACCTCATCTCTAACACTGCCCCCTATGTGGTGAGCAGCATGATTCAGACAGGACTTCTTGCAGCCAAATTCCCACAGCCTGCAGTAGTCCTGCTTTCTTTACTTTCCATTCAGTCCTCTGACAGTCCTACAGCAAAAATTCCTTTGGCTCCTGCCATATCTACCTTTGCCTTTGAATATTTTTATTGGCTTACTGTGTTTTGAATGAAATGTGAATTCCTCAGTGCTTTTCCATTTGCGTCCAGTGCTTGCGTTTTATTCATTGTGTATATCTTGATGGTCCAGCACCTTTTGACTTCCTTGTGGTCTTCCTCTATTTATAATTTTCTTCATATCCTTCCCTGTTACCAATGAGGTGTTCTCCTCATAAGATAAACAGTGTTACAGACTCTCAAAGCCTCTGCTTCCATACTATTTTGTGCCTTCCCTGAAGAGCTGGTCATTCCTCTCTAAATTTTCTGGTTTATGATATGGAAAAAACTGCTTTAAAATAAACATATTGCTGCTGGGGCAGGTATAAAACATGGCTCAGACTGCACAGGCTCTTCAGGAACATGGGTTTTGACACAAATACCTCATGAGGCAGCTGGAAACACCTACAGCATGCGGTGTTTTCGAGTAAACCAACTGTTCGGTGACATGCTGGCCTCTGAGGAAAGCTATGCATGCTGTTAGCCAGAGGTATCTCACGAGGACTGAGAGTCCGTCTGCTATTTGGCTCCTTGCAGACAGCAGCTGTTCCACAAGAAGGTGAAACATGCAATAAATGACTGCATTTACTTGAAGCAAATCAGAGCTCAAGCAAAGGCAGTGGTCCAGCCAAGTATGTTTACCGCTCTGGGAATGCGTTTGTGCTGATGCAGATCTTTCACCCAAAACCTCTGAACATTTGAAAACATTAAGAAAGATAGGCAAATGCCTGTGTTTGCAGATGTGTTTGAGCCAGGGTTTGGACGCTGCCATCCTACAGAGTTTGGTCCTGCTGTGGCTGCTTGGCCAACCATTTCCTTAACTGCATAGATGGTTTCTGCAACTGGTGCCAAGCTCATGCTGATGCAGTTACGCTGGTAACAGGACCTGAGCAGGCCACTGCATAGCTAGCTCAGGTAGGTACACATGAGCTGTGGTCACTTGAATATAAAAATACATTTGTCCTATTTTTAGGAGGCAGGAAGATCTGGGACCTGGTCTGAAGACAAAAGATCAGTCCCAAACATACATTTCTCTTTTCCACTGCTGCTTTTGAGGGGAGAGAAATGAGAAAAGTGAAATATTATATAGATTGTCATTAATGAGAATAGATTCAGGCTAGATTGTGCATGTCCAACTGCTGAGTGAATGTTCAGATAATGTCTAATGCAGGAAAATGTCCCGTGACCCAGAAGGGAGAGAAGTAGTCTCTTCATGTGTGTGCATATTTTCCTCAGGAACCAGCAGATACATCTTTAGGTTCTTCTTTTGAGATGCAGAAGTCACTTGTTAGTCTGCAATGGCATACAGAAAAGGGCTGTCTCTTTAGCCAACAGGAGAGTGTTAATGCAAGGGCTTCATGTTGTTTTTCTAGAAAACACTATGCTCCCAAATAAATATCACCTGCTTCTGAGTATGTTCCAGGTGGTTGGCGATGAGTTAAGAACTGCAAGAACTGCACTATGCTGAACTATTTTCAGCAGAGCCCTGGAGGCTGACAGCTCCAGAATGATTGGAGGATGGCTCTTCCTTGCCAAACTATCCCCAGTCAGCTGGGGTGAGTGGCTCCTCACTGATGGTCTGGTGGTCCTCTACTCATTTTTCCTCAACATACAAAAGGGGGCAATCTGAAAATTCTTGGAATAGACAATCAGTTCCTTCCAACTTCCTCACATTTTACTGAGAAACTTGCTTGTTCCCTTCTTGTTTGCTTAGCTCACTCCTGGTGGTTTTCTGCAGACATTTCTCCCAGATGACTTTGCTAGAACCACAGTGAAACTGAAGGCACTACCCATGTTCTACTCTGAGTCCCTTAACTACAAAATGTTTTCAGTTTGCGGAGAGGGTTTTTTCCTCTCTCTTTCATTCTCTCTGCTCCTTGGCTTCCCACAGTGACAGCCGTATCGGTTTGATTTGAGAGAAGCTTTTGCATGTGCTATGAGTGGCTCCTTCTGCTAACAATTTGTCCTCTGCAGCCTGTTGCTGCACAGTATAAATAAATTTCACTGTTTAGTACTTTCCCATTTTGTTCCCCTGCTGCTGGCAGTGAGTTGGCCTACCCTGTTTTGTTTTTCAAATTTATCTTTCTTTGCCCTTCCTATATGAGACAGTCACAAGATTAAATTAACAAGGATGCATTATTGATGCATACTTTTTTTGTTGTTGTTTCGTGCTGCACTAAAAGTTCTGCATAGAATGAGAATTAAAATGTAGATTACATTCTGGAATAGTATTCAATTGGGTCTTAGGACAAGGAACAAGATTTTATCCCACTTCAGAAGTCTAATGGTGTGTGCTGAATAGATAAAGTCTCCATATAAAAAGCATTTTCAGTCATTCTGCCACCTAAACTCAGTGTTTTTACAGTCTTCATTTGGCCCATTCCATGCATGTATGCTGCTAGAATGACCAGGATGTTTAGCTCATCAGACCTTGCTTTGCAGTGGTGAATGTAGGTACTGGAAGTTCTCCAGTTGTAGTACTATGCATGCCCCTGCAACCTCCAGCTCAGAATATGGTAAATATTTAGAGTGGCTGAGCCCAATGTGGGCTCTGTGCTGTTTTAACTAGATTGTTCCTCCTGCCTTAAAGCTGGCTTAGGCATTTATCCACCACACCAGAATCACTGCGGAGTACATGTGCCCCTAATTGGGTATGATGAAGGCCACAGTCATGTTTTCCATGGTTCCAAGCCTGAAGCTTGGAGCGCTTGAGGTTGTTTTTACTGCGTGAATGTGACTGCATGTGGATTTTAATATAGAGAAAAACATACTGTGACCAGCTAATGAAGTCAGTAAAGTGGTTACATTTGCCTACTTTCTCAGAAATTATCATAATTCCTGTCTTTCTTGGGATGAATAAAAGAAATCTATCAATCTAGACAATATTATTTTTGTCTATTTTTGTACCTTATTATAGCATAAATAAGTTTTGAATAATATAAATCAAGTGTTTTTTGTTTTTTCTTCCACTTTCTGACCACTTCTAAGCAGAGGGCATCACCATGCACAGGGTGAAAAAAGCAACGAGAAACTAACCCATTACCATTTGCATTTTACAAGCCAGATCTTAAAAAAAAAAAAAAAATACTTGAAGGAGGGGAAATTTGTCACCTTAACATTGCAAATTATGTGAAACCAGTATGTCCTCCCACCATGGCATATGTTTGTGGTGGGTAGGCGGGGGAGATGCAGAGAAGAGGTGATGGTATAAAAATACCTTGTAAAAACAAATGTTTGGCTAGGGGAGAGAGTTTGTCACTTCAGCTAGACTAGAGGGGGAAACCAGACAGACAGGGGGCGGATGGGGGCATGGAGGGAGGAACTTAAGTTCAGTGAGGTAAATAACTTGACAGTGTCTCAGAAATTGCTGTCAACCAATTCACTGGAAAAGGTCAGATATTAAACAAGAAGGTAGCCTAGAAAGTTAAGGAGTAAAAGCTATTTAAATGAAAAATTAAGACCTTAAGGGCATTAAGCATGTGATAAATACTAAGCAGAAGGGTGACAGGTAGAAACCCCAAGTTAAAGTGCACAGTCTTGCTAGCAGCCTCTCTTCCTGTACTTTCATGAACTGAGAAGTAGGAATTTTCTCAATTATCCTTCTAATAAGCATGCTAAGACAATTAGAGACATGGGGCTCTGTATAGTAACATAAATGCAGCTTTGTAATGCACTGCTAGCATGGCTCTCTCCCTCCACATGCCATATGGAACAGTTTGTACACTCCACAGCATGTACTGTGCAAATGCGAGCAGACACCAACATGACCACCCATAGTGGCAGCCAGGGTGGAAAATGACAGTTGCCTTGTCATGCTCCTGGGTGGTTTGTGTGCTGTGGTGGGCGACTGACAGCCCCACATCGTGGGACCTGCAGGATGCAGGAGCCGGTGGGAGGGAGGGCCAGGAGGGCCCCTGTGCAGTTCCACCTGGAAGTAGTAGCTGTCCAAGTCTCCTTCCTGTCTGTGATAATTATAGTTTTAATTTGGTTTTAATTGGCTTGCCTCAGTGTACAAACAGGTGCCCAGCTCAGGGAAGAGTGGGTAAGTGCGTGAGAGAAAGAGACGTGAGGAGAGAGCAGGCTGGTGAGTGCTCTTTACATCTGCTGATCTGTTACCTGCTTGTATCCTGTTCTGTGGACAGATTCACTTGCTGCTTTCCTTTCTGCTTATTCCCTGTTGCTTTAATCTAGGGAAATTCGAAAGCAATTTGAATGGACATCTCCATGAAGAGGAGGTGTTTTGTTAAATCAGACAAAACGTGCTTACCTGCTTCCTCTCTTCTTTCACTTGGAAGTATGTCTTTTTCTTGCGCCAGTGGGTGACTTTTGAGGGTGGGTCAACCTCCTCCCCCATGGTGTGGGACCTGCAGGGTATTACAGCTGAGTAAGCAAGGCTCTGTTGCTGTGAGGGCTTATGCTAATCAACTTTGTGCTGGCAGACTGGCTGGTGGGGCTTCCAAATGACAGCCATGGGACTGTTTTAAGTGCAGGCCAGGTTTCAAGGGTGGCATAAGCTGTGGAAGCTCCTTGGTTCTCAGTTTGCAGTCAAGGACAGAAGATTCAGCTCTCTTTTCCTCCTCTGACCTAAAACATATTGCTGAGGTCTGTTCTGCAGGGTGAAACTTTCCACTAGTAGGTGTTCACACAAATTTGGCTATATCTAGCTATCTTCATGTGTTGGTATACAGTCATTTCATACTTACATTCCTCTGAAAAACTGTGTCTTTTCCCCCTTCAACAAATTTCAAAGTAAATACACCAACAAAACATTGATAGAGAAATTTTCCATACTTCAGTCAGGAAACTGAAACTTAGAATACCTTCTGAGCCCCTGTCTGTGCAGCTGTGTTGTTGCTTTCTCCTTCAGGGCTGACTTAGGGTAGCTGTGGGGATTAATAGTCTGAGTTCCCTGACTTACATGCATGTAATATTAACGAAATATTTTGGTAGAAATCTAGCTTTTACATTTCAGATTTGTTTCGTTGCTCCAGTTGGTGGATTAAAACTGCCATCATAACAGCTGCCTGAATATCATGTAACACAACATGCCTTGATGCCTTGTCATATTTCAGTGTTTGCTCACAGCACGAACAGTCCCAAGCATTGTGTTGGGTTTTTTAGTTAGTGAAATAGAGAGGATCTTTTTTCCTTCACTTTCTCACAACCCCCCAAGTTCTCATGCCTTTCCACTATCCCTTTCACTGATTTAGTGATCCACCCTTTACTGTGCAAGTGCTTGGGGGTGCTTGCACTGTGCTAAGCAATGCAGTACAGAAAGCCTTTGCAGCTGCTTCTGCATGAGGCTTCCTGAATATACTGGGGTCTTCCTGCATACAGTGAGCAGGTAACACTGTAATAACTGAAGGGTGGATAGTATAGCAGCCAAAACTACGAGGTTTACAATTAGTTAAGAACTTTTTTTTGCTGGAGATCTTAACACTAAACCCTAAAATATTTCATGGAAATACAGTACTTGTGATACAACTCTTTGGGGAATTTCATATGTGTAGAATGAAATTTCTGATAAAAAGGAAAGAGAAATATTTTGTAGGGTGTTCAATAACCTGATCATTAGGTGATCACTGAGATATACAAGACCAAGTTGTAAGTTCTCTGGATGAAAAGAAGAAACAGAAATATCTATTAATCTTTCCAGTACTGTAGATAAGTGTCTTAACTGTCGGGCTTTTGAGGAGGATGCATAAGTCTGATTTCTGGGCTTCTTTGTGTGAAAACTCTCAGAGTCTTTATCCAGTTCTAAAATTCCTCTTTTTCTTTTTTCCTGGTACTAAATTTTATGCTTTTGCAAAATGAAAACCTTGTTATCCAGCCAGATAGAATAATAAAAGTTGTAGGTGTCTTGAACTTGAAGCAAAGAGGAAGAATATGTGTTAATTTATTGGCTCTCTGTGAGAGGAAAGTCTGGGCTTCATTTAAAAGTCAAATGTAAATATCTTTTTTCTAACTTTGGCTTGTGACAGATCGAGATTTGACATATTCTCATTTTTCCTAGCAAGCTGCTAAGGATTCAGACCAACTTGATGGAAATATACCTTTGACAGATGACAGCAGGATTTCATGAGTGATTTCTATCTGAAGGTGACTGCCCCTTCTCCACAGCCAGCAAGTAGCAATATCATTTTAAAAGAAGGATGTCAGAGAGCAGCTTGGTTTTCTCAGCTGTCATCATTATTTGTTTCTCTCCTGGCCAAACCACCAGAAGCAGGTTAAGGATGACACAAACTAGCAACAAATCATGGGGTGGAGGACAGAGCATGTGACAATGCCCTGGCTATGGTGCAAACATTTGAGCTACGTTTCGAAAGCCTGGATTTGTGTTCACCAGAGTTCATGAGTGAAAAATAAAAGTCTGACGATAACAATCAACAACCTCGATCTCATTAGTGCCTACTCTTCAGAGAAGAGGCTGGAGTGGATCCCATCAAGCTGTGATCTGGTTCAGTGCACTGAGGAAGGTTCCTAGAAGCATTACCCCAGCTTCTTTACACTGTGCACTGAAGGGAAAAAAACAACATTTGGCAATTTGTTGTCAATATTTGTATAACTCCTGATGCCACTAAAACTGCATATGTAGGCTTTAAACTAACAAAAACAAAGCCGTGGCCAAGCTGGAGAGCTGGATTTGTTTCCATGCACAATTAGGTTTATTTGTTTAGGTCTCATTTTATTTGCTTTCAGATGACTCAGATAGGAGTATTGCAATCCTTTCAAAGTGAAGTAGTGTTCTGTGTATTTTGGGCATTGGGCTTAGCCAAATGTGGAAAGAATTGGCTGCTCAATAGTATTTTCCTATCCAGAGGTTTTTTTCAAACTTTTGAGAGGAACTGAAGGAATGTCCCTTCCATGCCAGGCTTTCCCCCCCTTCTCCTTCACAGCGTCTCTCTGCGTTAAAGAGCACAGGAATTTTAAAACACTCTTCTGTTGTGCAACTGTTAGCAACTGCTCTTATTAATTGCTTTACCATTATGCTGCATATTTAAATTCTCACTGGTGTCATCCATAACATGCTGCTGTGAGTGTCTTTTAACCCATTCCAATGGAATATATCAATGGGGCCTTGCTCAGAATCTCCCATCCTGCTAGGCCAGCTCTGGGTTTGCTGAAAACGATTTCCTGCATACATGAAGGGATATGTACATTTTGGCAAGTAGCCAAGTTTTCTGTTGGGAATTAGTCACTAAGGGCAGATTATTTTCCAGTGGACATGCTGGTATGCTATCAGTTCAGAGAATTGTCTTAAATCTCAGTACCACGGTGTTTCTTTTATTCCCCAGCCCCTCAAAAAATAAAAGAAAACAAAAATGCCTGGGGGGTTTTGTCTCTCCTGTCTTATAAGTGTAGGAGGCAATGGCTTTTAATTAGTGCTTTAGGCACCACTGTATTTTCAGGGAATTTTTCTTCCTTTGTTTTGTTCTGATAATTTTGCTTCTAGAAATACTACCTCAGATGATGTTTAAAATGGAGACAATATGAATAGATCCAAATTTATTCCTATTTTTATGAAACGTAAAGGATTTCCTGCGCTCACCAGAAGTATGCATTTGATTTATAGCATTCCTTAATGCTCTTCCCACTCACAGTCATAAAAGAAATATAGTAACAAAGGCTAAGAGACAATTAATTTATTTTTAAGTTTGCTCTGATAAAACCAAATTGGAACTTTTTTCAGTCTTAAGTGTCAATTCTAAAATTTGGGCTGTTTTTCTAATCAAGAACAATAAACGTGGCAAGTGTCTCGTGGAGCGGAGCCGTGGCTCAGCACGCTGCTGGCCCGATGCTGCGCACACACTTCGGGGGCAGACGGGGTCTGCACATCACTGACTCCTCCCCATGCAATAGCTTGCTCTGCGAGACTGCTTGACCCTGGGAGGGGCTGAACAATGCTTACAGTATGGGATTTGTTGGGGGGAGGGGGGGGGGTGATTCTTGCTTTTTAGAGGATAGGAACCCAAAATATATCTATGACAAATGACCACATTGAGGAGGAATGTAGATCTTCAACTATGATAAAGAGTAAAGAAATAATATAAATTTCCAAGCCTGTGTTAGAAAACCAAAACGAAGAAATAATAAGGTGGGCAAACTGGATGATGCCTAGAGATCTGTTCCATATTACACTTTGTTTCCCTCCCCCTAGCTGTGGAGAACTGACACTGTCAGAATAGATCAAACACATTTAGTGGCCTTACTTAACATGGTATCACTTTATAACCCCTTCAGGGCATTTCAACGTTGGGCCTGGAAAGCTGTCAGACAACACAGTCCGGTGTGCTGGCTGCAGCTCTCCTGCCCTTTCCCCACACACAACATTTTGCTGTGTGCTATTCTTCAAGTCTAATCCAAGGCTGAATGAGACTGTGGATTTCACTGGAAGCTGAGAGAGGAGGCTGGATCAGGACCTGTCAGAGCTGACAGGGCTCATGTTAAACATGTGATTTGATTATCAAAGTATGGTTTTGATGCAGGACAGTGAATTAGTTTGACTTCTATTGACTAGTAAATTTACAGTTAGTTTTTATACACTGAAAATGTGTAACCATTCCAGATGCATATCTTCAAGTGCATAGGAAAATATAAAGACAGTACACTGTATTATAGGTCATCACATAAGAGACTTCCTATATTAAACTAATTTTTACAGTGTTTGGGCTGCCTTAGTTGCCATGTAAAGTTAAGTGATAAGACAGAGACTTTTTTTGGCAAGTTATATATATCTTTTGCATTTTTACTTACAACACACAGTGAGCTACAGCTGAGCAGGTTGTGATTTCAATCTAAGGTGGTTTCACCCCTTCCTTCCTGCAGATGTGTAGTTATGTGTAGGCAGATACTTGCTGTAATTCAAGGCTAGTAATTCAAGTATTGAGACTTATGGTCTTACCACCACTCCCTGATGTGCTTTACAGGTAAGCCTGAAAGAGGAAAGAGACTCTGGGGAGGAAATTAGAAGAAAAGAAGTTAAAGATTTAAAGTATCAGCCTTGAAGATACAAGGCAGTCAAGACATGGAAGGAATCACAGAAAGCAGACTGTACTTCCTCTTCCATGTGATGAGGGACCTGAACAGTTTAAGAACAGTAAAAACTTATAGCTGTGCCAAGCACAAGTAAGATAATGCACATGTTAATCCCACGTTATCCTATTCCTCTCTTCCCTAGGACAGAATGAAGTCTATATCTAAATGCCTGCTCCTGTTTAACTTCAGTGTAAAGTAAAATAACTCACCCTGAAACATCTCTGGGGGGGTGTAAGTAAATCATAATCCAGACAAGTCATACATGCTTTTCATCTGTTGAGAAGTATTACATCTTAGCTGAGGGTGGGAAGGAGGTGTCTGTCAGCCACGAAGGAGTAATTCAAATCACCTGAACATTAAATATATCTTAAACAGCACCAAATGCTGGGAAGCATGAGGAGGAAGGGTGGAGTAAGATGAACCGCCAATGAAGCTTTGAGATCGGAGCACAGCAGAATCCAGGAAGGCTCCAAAGGCTCAGAGGATGCTTGGCCTGGCATCCTCTGAAACTGGATTTTTTCTCCATCTCTGAGGCTTAGTACACATAGTCTGATTTAATCTAATAAAAGAGAGGATAAACTGCAGTCTGCTTTGATCTACAGGTGCTACTTGTCAAAAAAACACTTTTCTCCCCCACTAATGCAGATCAAGCTGTCATTGAAAAATCACTTGTTTTGATAACCAAGCTTTTTTGTGATGTTTCACTTTCCACTGATAGTCTTTATTACCTTGTCTTGTTCATTTTAAACAGGACCTTCAGTCTTCTATGATTAATAAAGTAATTACAGTGATATATGTTTATTTCCTCATTGCTGGATTTCATAAAGTTGAATTTCCCGTCTTTGAACTTCATCAAAGTGAAACATACCAGGTATCTTCATTCCAGCAAACTTTTCCATGTTGCTTTTCTTATTTTTACTCACTTCCTTATACTGTATCTATAGCTGTGTGGTCACTCACCAACATATAGGAGCTTCCTCTATGTGCTCTCAGATGTGCCTGTAATTAGCAGGTTGCAAAACCCAACTCATAAACTTGCAGCTGTGGCTTAACACTTCTCTGAAATGGCCACGTAGCTTCCAGTTGGTCCTGAGTGCCAAAACATCTGTCTGCAATGGACCTTGTAATAAACCCTGTGAGTCAGTGTAGTGGCTTCCTAGACAGAGGAGTGCTGGTGTGCAGTTAAGTAACCTATTTATGCCAAGATGCCACGGGCTTGAGTTAGAAGACTAGTGGAGCTAAATGTCGTGTAGGCAGGTCATGAGAACACTAAGAAACAAGTGAAGGTAAAACTGCAGTTTGTGAGATCATAGGATTGCTACTTGCAACAAACCTACGGATATGAATGAGGAGAAAATGGCACTGTGTAGGAGAGGAAATCCTTTTCTAACTTCTCCAAACTTACATGCAAAGCGGAATTGCTGGAGAAGAATCTGATTCGTCGTACTTGCTCTTTCTTCCCTCCTTTCTTCTCTCTATGATCACTCAGAAAAGTGTGCGTAGAGGACTAAACCACTGTGAAAGTACCCATTATGATATCTGCCAGCCATGTGGAGAAAAGCCAGTGTGCCAGAGAGCAACACGGGTCTGTGGCACAAAACATGCTTGTACGAGTGGGTGAATCTGGGGGATATGAAACTCCATGACAATATTTGACCAAGCATGGCCAAGCTCTCACTTCCACATGAAAGGAGGAAACCTCTGTGTTTGTGCGTCAAAACAAAAATCAATCTTTTCCCCCTGCTTTCACTCACCCCTTGTTAAGTTTTATGACTAAGTCTGTTGTGTCTCCCCTTTGTCATGTGCTTTGTTTCTTCTTCCCAAGCACCCTGCTGAGGAACCACGCAGGGTCTGCACAGTGCTGCCAGAAGCTGTAGTGCTCCTTGGGAGTTGGGTGCAGTGTCTCTTGCTTGCTGTGTGCAAATACTGTCTGTCTAAGCCCAATCTTGCACCTTGTTTAAATGCCTTGTGCTTGTTAAGGGTCTGGCTTTCCTGAGGACCATGTGTGACAGCTTTGCATTGCTCTTGGGAGTCAGATGTTCTCTCACCAAGTTTCAAGGGGACAGTCATCCCAAGCAGGGTTATTCCCTTTTGCTGCAGGGTTTCCACTGGGATGACATCTGCTGATTTCATGCAAAGGTGCTGGCCCAGGCACCATGGACCATGACCACTGGAATGGCCATTTTTAGCAAACCCTAGCTAACTAGACCCTCTGAAATATCCAAGAAGTTTCCAGCTAAAAGCAAAAACTGAGCTGTTTGCAATGAAATGTACCCCTTGCATAGTAATGTGTGGATGTAAGGACATTCTCTGAAGTAAATGAAAGCCATGCTGGTAGCTGTCGGCGCTTTACAGCAGCTCCAAGAGTCCTTTCTGTTTTCCTCAGCTAAAATGGTGCCAGGATGTTTTTGTTGCCTGACGGGCCGTTGGCAAGAGCCTCCCTTTTGGATAGTGCTGATTGTAGTGTTGCTTACTGCTGGGGAGCCTGGCAGCCAGGCTGTGTCCCACTGCCCCTGCCAGGAGCAGGTGGCCTGGGTGCCACCAGCCCTGAGCACCCGGCACCCTCCCAGGGACAGGCCGAGGCTGGAGCAGGACATGGTGCCTGTGGCCAGGCAGGGCAGGGCTGTGGGGAGCTGGAAGCTGCTCCTGCTGTGGTGCCGCTGGGGCAGGGGCCACTGAGCCCAGGGCATAATGAAATGGGGTACTGGGTACAGGGTGAAATGTGGGAGCCCTGGGGGGTGGCAGTGCCCTCAGGGCCACTTTGGCTCTGCCTCACCAGCTCCAGGCTGTGCAGGGGTCCTGCTGGCAGCTGCTGTCTGGCTGTGGGCCTGGGGATGGACACGGCCGCCTGCTCCATGCTGAGGCCTCCCTGAGGGCCTTCTCTGGGTCATAAAGCTGGAATTTAATTGAATACCAGATTGTAATGCTTCTGCCAGAAGAGGGTGACTGCTGGAGTCTGGCTGTGTTCCTGGACAGCTAGAGATGCTTCAGGAGCGCTGATGTCCCCTGGGTGCAGCCAGGCAGAATGATCATCTGGCCAGGCAGCAAACAGAGCCATTTGTTAAAGGTAAGTGCAAACCCTCAGCACCAGCCTGGCTTTCTGCATGTATCAAAATGCTTGTGCTGGTTTGAACTGAGGTCTCCCTGCAAACCCAGACTGAGTTTGCCCCTCGGCAGAGCACGTTTAAATGGAAAACCAAGGAGAATATCAAGCACTCGGTATGTGAAAAGTGCTCTCACAGAGAGCTAAACAGACAGGTAAAAGGATCAGAATGCTATGGTTAGGTAAGTAGAACCTGAGAATAAGCTGCTGCTTAACAACTGCTAAGGAAAAGATGGCAGGATGGGAGAGTCCTCAAACTGTTTCAGAGACCTGACTTTCACCTCTGTGCTCCTGGCAATATTCTTCATTTGTGCAATATTTTTCACCCAAGAAACAATGCTGTTAAAGATGAAATGATACTGCTGATGAACTATTTGGTGTTAGCTTTCCAGTCAGAAAAGTGAAAGGGTGATGCATTTGTCATACCGAAATGATGTCACTTTGGGAAGGGAATAATGTTTTTGTACTACAAGATAATTAATGTCTTCTATCCCTGAGGGTTTGATTAAACTATCAAGTACCAAGTGACATCTTTGTCATATGACACTTCTTTGGAAACTGTAAGTGCCAGAACTGCATTTCAGTGTATACTTTGGCTAATGTAGAGCCACTGCTCCTCCCCAGGGTTGAATTTGTCATGACTCCTGGGCAGTGAGGAATCTTTGGTCTCTTGATATAGGTTATTTCCTTTTTTTGGAGAGAAATAAGAAAACAAAAGAAAGGGATTAATAATTTTTTAGGTAGAATTCCTGCAGCAAGGAATTGTGATCAATATGAAAAAGCAGTAGTACCAAGACATTGGGCTATGTTGCTTGGGAGGAGTACTTTGCATTCCACAATAGGCACAAAGGGAGATATTATTAATATTATTTTTTCTGTAGGTGTTTTAAATACAGTTAACTAATGCTGGCACCAGTAAAGTTACTTGTATTGAAGGCATTACACTGATAAACTGTGAGGCATGCCCATCTGAGACCAAAGAGATCAGGTAAAGAAAAGGGAGCAAAAAGAAGAAGGACATACAGATGACAGAAATTAAAAAATGAAACAAATATGAGACAAAGCAATTGTTAGGAAATTAATCTAGTAATTACCCCAACACACTGGAAATCTGTGGGCCCTGGTGGTCTGGTAGGTTACACTGTCCTAGCTGCTACCACTTCACTTTTAAAATGTAAAATCTTGCATTTTACAAGTCCTGATCCTCAAATGTCTTCAGTCATTATGTTCAAGTTCTTGCAAGTGCTGTGCAAGAAAAATTCATGCACACCAGCTCTGTCAGAGCAGTGAATACAGCAGGTGAAAAAAAAAAAAAAAGCTAATTAAAACTAAATCTTAAAATCCTGTTGCAATTCAATCATGGGGCTTGACATTAAATGAATTTTCATATAAAAATAAGGGGCAAATATTTGATTTTGTATTCTTATTTCTTTCCTCCTTTTAAGAAAGTGTACCATTAAATTGTATAATGTCTAGTTATCATCACATACAAAGAGCTTATTTCCTGTTCTATAATTTCATGATTATCAAGGGCACCAGTTATGATGCTTTGTTGCTCCCTAGGTTTCCCAATTGGAAGGAAGTTTGTTGAGTAAGTTAAACAATAGATGTGAAAAAAGTAAAGGAAGAAACATCCCCATACCTCTGCTAAATTTCTTAAATTCCATAGCAGGATGAAATGAGCAAAAACCCAAATGAAATTCAACTTGAAATCTTTTGTTGGATTTTGTTTTAAAACTTTTTGTGAAAAGATACAATAGGTATTTTAACTCAATCCGTAAACTTCTTTTGGATGAACCCCCATTTTTAAGATCCAGACATTTTACTGGCACTAATCTTTTGTTGGTTCTAGAAGATTTCAGGCTTGGATTCTTCAGATTATTTCATTCACCTATGTCAGCCAAAATGCCAGTGAAAGAATTTGGGCATGCAGGACTGAAATGGGAAGATTTTGAATTTTTGCCCCATCATTCAGAAACTGAAGCTCAGAATATATTTCCTTCTTTTTCACATTCAGCAGTAGAAAATTGTCTCCAATTTCAGTGATCTTGAATAAAAATTATTTTGCTGTCACAATGTGAAAAGCAGAGAAAATGTGAAACAAAAGGTGTTGAGTCCAAACACATAGTTAACTGACCAAGTTACTACAAAACTCTCCCTAAGAATGTCAGATTTATTTAAGTGTTTTATTAAAGAATTATGTAACTTCGTGTCTCTTGTTTTATTTGTTCTAAGGATTTGTGTGTTTCTTAGCTTGCAAGGGCATGGGATTGGAATCTCTCATGGCTTCAAGAAAGGAAGTTGTTTTTTTCTGGGGTAAACTTCCTTGCTTGATAGAAAATACTTGTATATTCTCTCCTTAAGTGAACTTTTTTGTATTGAAAAAGAAACTAATTAACTATTGGGGCTTTGGCTAGAGATAGGAGCAAGAGCCATCTTTATTCAGTTGTCCCTGTAATTTATGTCCCTGCCCAGGTCACTTTGTTGCTATATTGCATTATTTTCTAGGAACCCCTGGACTGAGGGTAGTATCTTCCACTAAACAAAGACTAAACCTTAAGTTTAGTGTTGACAGAAGTTGAATTCTTGCATAATAGCTGTGATTGAAGCAAATTTTTTTGCAATACCTGTTGGGACTCAGTAACACATAGAAGAAAGTGATGATACCACTTTGGTGGCACTGGTGTCATCATTCTAAGAACAAGAAGACACTTGTGCACCTATAGAAGGAAAAACTAGAGCTCGCTTGAGGAGCAGCTTTTGACTTTCTCTTATGACTGTCACTAGGTAGGGCTGAATTGTTTTCGAGGTTTGAAAGAGTAACTCTGATGTGAGGCATCAAAAAGAATGAGTTTTTTATATACTTACGTGGTGAACTAGTCCTGTTATTGCTATGGGTAAGTTATCTGACTTTTCATAAGGAAAAGAGAGTGATAATTTGGATATTTTTTTTTGAGATTGATTTAATTTTCAATGTTAAAGACCTAGGAGATGGCAGTTTTCACCCCTAGATATCTTAGATAATGACAATATGCAACATTTTGTAGGAGCCTTCATGATTGTCTCTAGGCAGCCTGTTGAAGATTAATGAAACATTTTGAATTATCTGATTTATTGAAATAGGAACGAATTATTTGAAGTAGTGAGATGTCACTTCTGCACTTTGTAGACTTACCTTAGTAAAGCAGAAGTGAAATGCACATTGCCAGAGTTTTTAAGAGCTCTGACTTTTTCAGAATCAACCGGGTATTTGTTCTACACATATGGTAGACCTGAGGCGTGTCTGTGTGTCTGCTTTTGCACTATTGAAAACATTCCCAGACTTCACAGAGACTATCACCTGGTCTGTAACATTCTCAGAAGAGGGCAGACAGTGGGATCTGATGTTGCACAGTCTATTTGCTACGACCTGTTACTGCTGGCAACTGTGTATGTGGGATTTATAGGTGAATGTCCTACTCAGAGCTTTGGGAATTCGATCTTCTCATGCTTTTTTAATAAACTGTCTTTTGCTGAAAAAATTTATAGCAGTATGGATTCTTATGGTTGGTATATTGAAGAGCACTCAGACTTTTGAAAAGGACCCACATATTTTATTAAGTGATGAAGAAGAGAGTGTATGGACAGCTGGGGTGGAAACTGAGGCTAAATTATAGCACATTTGAATTTTTAATTTTTTTTTCTGTGAGACTTCTTGTGCCCTTGGCTGAAACCTTTCCTGCTGGACACTAAAATGGAAGTGTTCTGGCCTAAATGGACCTTGTGTCTAAGTAAGCCTGGGAATTCCTATATTAAACCACTTCTAGAATATACAAATAAAGAAGCTGACAGTTTATAGAATTCTATTTAACTTATATCCATTTCTTTCCATAATTCTTTTAACATGCGGAAAGTCACAGAGTTCGTAGTTTATTTAATTCTGATTCATTATTATATTGGAAAAACAAGTTACTGAGTCACTGTTACAATAATCTTTTTCCTTAGCTGCTGATAATTTCTTGATCATGTTAGTTTTGGAAATTTTTATTCTTCAATTTATTCTCACAATATGAGAATTTTCCTCATGTTCCAAATTTTGGTCTAAGGCTGCCTTGTTTCTATAAGGTGTTGCCTTGCTTTGATTTGTTCCTCAGAATGATGGGTGATGTTAAAGTTCTCCTTGCAGGACATCTCACCATTGCCCTGGTGTGTTTCTATTTTTGGACCACCACACTGGAATTTAAGAAATGGTAGAACTGTAACTGAAATACTTATGTGTTGCTAATTGATACATGAAATAATATACTGAAGAAAGAATTTTGTCCCCTTTTTTGAAGATCTGGGATTCTAGCCAGCTGTGCCACTATCACTAGAATTAGGTAGGTTCATCAGATATCATAACACCAGATTTTTCAGTTTACTGGATGCAGCTCATGTTGGAACTTCATTTCTAAACTGTTTGGTTGAATCTGTTTTCTTTTATTAGTTGTGTTGCACCTAAGTATACTAAATGTTCATCACAGAGCAACTGGAGGCCTGGACAGAGGGTCAGGAAGAACAGACGTGTCTTTGTAGATGCAGGTTAGAAGTTCATTCAAATGGGAGGGAAAATAACTATGTGTTGCAACAGGATGCAGGAAAATAGGAAAGGGGCAGCAAGTCATACATGTCTCCAGAAGGCCTTACATCTATCTGTAGGATGCAGCTCTTTCAGAAGGGTGGCTTTTTTGCTCTTCTGAATCTCCAAAAGGCACAGAAAGCATTAATCTGAAACATGAAACCAGGTCCTAAGCCACACTGAAATACCAGTGTTATTTCTTTTTCCAGATGAGTAATTACTCTTTGGAGCCAGGGAGGAGGGGCTTGGAATATCACATGAAATTACTTCCCCCCACACACACCTCCACATTTTTTAAAGACTTTCCATGCAATGAAGTCAGTGCAAAGTTCTTAGGAGCACAGAAATGATGATTAGTACACAGTGCAGGAGGAGTATCTCTTGAGAACTGCTGGGGGACTGTTAAAAAAAAATAGAAGGAAAAGGGAAAAGGTCAGTTTAGATTACAGGTTGTTAAATCATGGAGACACATTTAAGATCCATTCCAGCCATTCTGTAATATCAGAATGGCAGAAAAATGTCCCATTCACTCTGTCCCAGATACACAGCCTGTTGCTCTTCTATTTTTATTGTTTGGATGGTCCATGTTAAGTGATACGAACTATCCAAGTTTCCTAGTAGAAACATTAAATTTCATTATATCTGCTACAAAACTGAGCAATATTTAGGACACTCAGCTGAGAAGCCCATCTTCATAAACTTGTGCTTCTGCTTTCTGTTCTTGACCACCTTTCCATAAGAGTATAAAAAAGCTTTCCTTTTCCCTTCTCCCATGTTTATTCTGCTGTTCTTGTTAGTGTCACTCTTTTGCCTGACAGCCCATATTCCTGTTTTCATTCCTTCTCAATACTGAGCTTAGCTCTTTATGGATCAGTATCACTGTCCATTACCATGATGTGCAAAAGCTATCTCTGAAAATTATTTAAGTGCCTAGTAAATGTCATGGTACATTCCATACTCATTAGAAAACCCAAAGTGTTCAGGGTAGAGTTCTTTGCAGGGCTGGAAATTTATTTGGGTTTCATTTGAGACAAGATCCATGATGGCGAGGAAGGTTTTGATGCATTCATTGCATTGGCCTAGAGGATAATGCAGTTGCAAAGGCTTGTTGATCACAATTAATTTTAGTTTCTGGAGTTCAGTCCATCAACTGCTTTAGAAATTAGGAGCAAGTTTTCAAAATAGCTTCCAGTTTTCAAACCAGTTTCCACAGCTTTTGGAAGGACATCTTGACATCTTGTGGGGTCTGAGACCATGAGAAAGAGGACAGAGGAAGTGTGTCAGTGCTTAAAAATTGTATTTGTTTTGCTACAGCAAATGGAGCTGCATGATTTTTGATCTGACCAAGGTATGGGTTGATCTTCACTAAGTAGTAAGGAACAAGTTTTCCAGCAGACCAGAGGAGGGAAGAGATGCTTTCTAGCCATTCATACCTATGAGAGCATCAGTCAGTACCCTGTCTTACTGTCTGGCTGTGATAGCTCTTAAAGTTTCAGGAGTATTTTCAGGCTCTTAAATAATTTTTCCCAGTCTGACCAACACTGACTCAGTCTTCTTGGAGTTCAGCATGAGCCAGTCAGCCATACTTTACCAGAGAGTTGAATTACTATTGGTGTTCTGTCTTTTCAGTAATACTAATAGTTGTAACTATTAGTATTACTGTTGAGAATGAATGTCCTCACAATGTTATCAGCTATGCCTCTGGCACCTTGGAGTATCCACCAGAGATTAACAAAAGGGGTATGTGTGATCCTGTAGGTGAAGGCCTAGACAGAAGATACAATTACACACCATTCTGAGCTCTGCTCCAAACAAGACTTTGCAGGTACCATGAGCAGGGTCACCTTTTTCTGAAACCAGCATTTTCATGACTTATTGCACTCCTACATATGGCTCTAGATGGGAGTATCAGGGTTTTTAGGGATAGCCGGAGTGGCAATAAAGACAGTCTCCATTTTGTGTCCTGATATGAACCTGACTGTGAGGCCTCCAGAAAGCTGGCACTTTGTATGCTGTTGGCATTTTCTGATTACTGTGTTTTTAATCATTTTCCCCAGAAATGAGATGGCAATTGCAGACATCTACAGGGATAATGTTTTCTTCCTGAGGAGTGGAAAAACTACTTACTTTTCAAAGAGCTTGATAGGTGAATCTCTCTGACTGAAGCACTGACTATTTCCATCTTTGGCAGGCAAACTTCTGCATTGTTACTAATACAGAAAGCCACAAAACTGCTTCATATTTTATGGTTCTAATGTTTAGCACTTTTCTTAAGCTTTTCATGTGGATATGGGATGGGATGAAACAGATAATAGTGTTTGTTGAAAGATGAAGCATTTATTGTGTGGATTTACTTGATCTTACCAGTCCTGTATCTTGATGATTCTTCACAGGTTCCAGGGCTTCAGTCTAACACTGTAATTAAACTTCCTGGCTTGATGAGCTGTTTAGCATAGTGAACTTCCAATTCTGGTTTTAACTGTGCAATACTTTTAAAAGAGTGATTTCTCTGTGTCTGATTCATTGGTCTTGAGCTATCTCTGAACTATGGTGAATTTCCTATCAGTGTATGCAGGTTGGAATTTACATGTTGGTGACAATTAACATCAAGTCATTGGGCTGCTGGTTAAGCTATTATTTGTACTCTGTGAGTGAACTTTCCAGTGATGAGATTCTTTTCTGAAGCAGACCTGTTTGGTGAGAATACTCCAAAGCACTGGGAAAGCAGTGGTGAAAGTTTGACTTGGTAGCATCCTAATCAAACCAGAAAAGTGGCATGTTGGTTTCACTCCAATCAGCAACTCCAAAGTGTCCAGTCCTATGCATAAGATCTGTAGGGCACCTACATTGTTCAGACACTGTGCTTTCTCTGACCACTTTCAGTGAAAACCTTACAGATACTACTTTCCTATTGGTCTCTGGACCATTAGAAGATTCTGGTTTTAAATACTGTGCAGCCACCCTCTATTGGTTCATTCTGTGATTTCTTCTCAGAGACTAAGAGTTGTGTAGACTCAAAAATTATCAGAAATTGTCCTGGACAAGGCTGTCTAGTCCTTTCTCGCCACTCAAACTCCCTACGTAAGGATTCTTACATCTGAGATAACTGTTAGTGGAATAATAAGGAATTAGTTCTTGTGCTTCATATACTACAATTTAGCTTTAGGGATGGGGGAATGGGCTGGGTTTTTTTTGTTTTGTTTTAAATGAGATCTCTCAATCTATTTCTGGAATGTCTGAAACTCATTTCTCTTTGTCGTCATTCATAATCAATTCCAGAGCTATCAAGTATTTCATAAAATGGTAGCTGCAGATTTTTTCCTACATCAGCCACTGGGACTGAAAAATAAATGCATGTAATAGGGCCAGAGTCTCAAGACACATGTGACACTTTGTTAAGCCTGTGTATATCATGGTTTAAAGCCTCAGAAAGTTCTTCTTTCTCTGATTATGTTCTCAACTACTGTTCCATTCAAGTGTAGCCAAAGACATGTCATTCTTGTTCTAATTCCTATGAACAAAGCACACAGCTTTTGGTTTTCATTCTTGGCCTCATTAATACTGATAATGCAAAATTACAGAACAAATGTAAACAGCAAAGGACCTCTAGGTGATTGTCAAGTTCCACTTGAGGATACGCATTTCAGGAGCCCCATGTATTTAGCTTATCTGACAACCAACCAGTTCTTTCATTACTCATTTCAAACTGCTGGGAAAGATAATGAGAAGCATTTCCCAAATGAAGTGAGAAAAATAATGTTTTGCCTACCAAAAATCTCCAAACACTTGTTACTCAGTACCCACGTGTAGAGGAACATGGCTGTGCATCTGTCTCTAAAATGTATGTGCCTGAGAAAGGAACCCAGTGGTATTCTGGGCCAGAAAAGGCTACTTAAGACTCTCTAGGTGGACTTTTTTGGCCATTCCAGAAGTTCAAGGCACACTGGTTCTGAAGCCTTTCTTCCTTTTCCTTATTCCATCACATTTTTGTGTATATAAACACAAAATGCTGTTAAGTACTGCTTCCAGACACAGCTTTTAGGTTAGTGAAAGAATGCCCAGTACAAACTAGTTTGCTTACCTCCAGTGGGAGCTTATAGGTGTGGGGAAAAGATATAAATGGAAAATGCCATCCTGACTGTTAGACTCTATTTTTATTGTATTTTGAAATACTTACATATGAGCCTTTAAACATAATTATTGTGAGTAATGGAGCCAGAGAGTTGTTCCTTCTTATGGCATTAATTCTCATTGTCACTACTGTACATATTATCTTCTAAAACTGGACTTAATCTGTGGTTTGGATTTGTGGGAGCTGCTTTTTTTGGCTTTGTTATGTAACCACACTTACAACTGTGCCAAACAGCTTGCTTGTTTCAATAGGATGATAATTTGTTAAAGCAGGAGGGAGAAGAGAGGGATTGAAGTGCCACGTCTGCTTGGTTTTGCAAATATGGTACCTCATACCCACAAAGCACTTGCAAACATACAGCCAGCAGTGTAGGTGGAAGCTGTGTAGCATAGTTTAGGAATTACCTCTTTTCAAAGTCTCAGAAATCTTGTGGGCTCAAAATACTCATCAGCATACTGATGTTTAATAAGTTGCCATCTGTCAGCTGAAATGTGGTAAATCCAGCATGAATGATTTTAGCCCACAGAAAATGTAAGGCAATTTGATGTAGCTTTGCCTGCAGGGAAAGATGGCTAAACTAAGCCATACTACCCTGCACTTGGCCAAACTAAAAGTGTGCAGCCAGGTATTTCCAGGGCCTCAGCTGATTTGCAATAACTTGACCCATGATTGAGAGTCCTTCTGCACCTTCATTTGCAGCCAGATGATACTCAGAAACTGAGGTCTGGAGGGATGGCTAAATTTAGCTATTTTTAAATTTAATTCAACTGCTTTGGCACCAGAAAGCCTTTCAGAATTTGCTCTGGCCAGGATGCATGGAAAGTACGTGCTCTGACAATGTAACACTGATTATTTTATGGATTTCTACAGTTCAATATTTTGAGCATCCAGGAGCTAACCCCCTCTCCCTGCCCCTGCCAAAATCTTTCAAGTGATCTTCTGGAGAAAGCTTTCAGAGAAAAACACAAAAAAAAGGAGCTGTGTGCTTGAATCTTGCTGCCTATCACTGGCTATTCTTGAAAAATTGCAGGGGGACTTGTGGGTTACAAGTGTACAACTCATACTACACAGTGTGTTACTAAGTACAGTACTGTCTTGCAGGAAGTAAGGTTTGAATGTCACTCTTGGGCTTTGAATACATTGTAGTGGGAAATGAACAGGAATTACCATTTCATCATGCATCAACTGACAGTTTCCTTTGAAAATTCAGCTTCTACTTGCCTGCCATATTCTTAAGGCTGGAAGAGACATTATAATCTCCTTTGCTTGTCCTTCCATGTGACACAGCTTGCAAAATCTACATTAACAGTTCCCAGCTGAACCAAGCCTAGAATTCAAGCAGGCTCAACATTGCATGTATATAAATGTCCTTTTTTAAAAAGAGTCAGCTGGAAACCTCGAACTGCAACACATCCTATCTTTAGAGGAAAATGAATTTGATTTAGATATGAACTTTGTGTCTTGGCCTTGACTCAGTTATTTTCTAAGTAAAATTAGTATCTGGCAAAAATACTCCAACCCCCTTGCTTATTGGGTAATATAGTTCACTGGTCATTTAAAGAAGTGTAAAAAGATATACCTGGGAGACTACATTCCTTTGGAAGGATGCAGAGTACCTCAAATGCATGATAGCCCTCACTTGGGTATGAAGTGCAGAAAAAAAGCAACTGATTACAAAAATTCCTGATCAAAATCAAGATGCAAATAGTCCTCGTCTATTCAATCTGCACTGAAGTAATGACCCATTTGGAAAAAAAAAAAGTTTGGATTTCACTTCTTTTTTTATTTAATGACTAAGTGTAGACACTAAAGAAGGGAATTGACTGATTTTACGAGCTGATTCCCTTTCCTTCCTCCTTGGCTCATGTGTCTCTCTGGTGACTAATGGGGAGGTTGCTTCTCTGGAACACAAGGGGAAAGTTTCAGTAAATTGCAAAAGCATGTTTGTTACTTGGAAGTTTTTTGGCACATTTTTGAGCAAAGTTCATGGAAACTGTAAAAGTATTCTGAAGAAAGACTTAGAGGCCACATTATCAAAAAATGCACCTACGCACAGGGACCTGCTTGTGAAAAGTTCATTGCAATGATCAGATCAAGAATCTGAGCTGTTGTGCAGTCAAACAGGTGTGTATAAAACACACAACTGCATCTGCAGATGAGGCAGTTTCCCTGTCATGGAAATACACAACTCTCAGATTGTTGTCTCTATGTTTTATAAGGGTGAATTAAGTACCTAATTTTATCTGACAATTATACTCTTTCCTTACCTCTTTCCTTGACCCTTCTGTTTTCCATGTGCAAAAGATAAAAGTTTCCCCTACAGAACAATCTAATGCTTCTAAAATGTTCTGCCCTTAGAGAAAGCACTCTATGAAGCAAAATTACTAATAAGGTTTTATTGGAGATTGGTTTGTTCTTACAGGAACTTGATCTCAGTAAGATTTCTAAGTCTTCCTACCAGTAATTTGGATTTTATGTTCTTGTGTGAGGAAAACTGTCAGAATCTATGGAATTGTAGGGAAAATAAGCAGATCTGCAAGAGGAGAGGAGAGGAGAGGAGAGGAGAGGAGAGGAGAGGAGAGGAGAGGAGAGGAGAGGAGAGGAGAGGAGAGGAGAGGAGAGGAGAGGAGAGGAGAGGAGAGGAGAGGAGAGGAGAGGAGAGGAGAGGAGAGGAGAGGAGAGGAGAGGAGAGGAGAGGAGAGGAGAGGAGAGGAGAGGAGTCCTCTGGCAGGCTTTGAATTCTAGGAGAATAAACTCACACTAGTCTTTTGGCTGCCTGGATTATCTCTGCAGCTGTTGATGTGCTCTCTTTTTTATGTCTTCTTGCTGGCTTTAGTAGTCATATTCAAAAAACCAATAGATTTTTATTTTCTTGAAATACCCATTAAAAATGGATATTGCAGTCATGAAAGCTGTTAAGCAAGCATGCTGAGACACCTGGGAGACATACATAGGACAGGAATATTTTTGTTTTTCACTACCAATATCTTTCCAACTCAACCTGAAGCAAGCAACTCTAAAAGGAAAAGGATGTTTCATTTCCCATAGTCCTTTAGGTCTTGGCTTCCCCAGCAAGGAAGTCATATTAACATCTTCTCTGATGATGACTTAGGTGATGCAAATAGCCCTTTGCTGAGAATGGAACTGAAACCACATCTTCATTTCATAGAACCCATAAAAACATTATATAGGTCATCATTAGCAAGATTTTAATTGGAGGCCAACATAATTTTCCTGAGCTTCTCATAGCTCTTTGAACTTGCACTTTTTTACCAGTCCTGTACCCATCTTGGAGCAGTCTGCAGTGCATCCAACAGAAATGCGTTTGCATGTTTGCAACTGACTTTAAAATACCTTGCTGGTATAGCTGTTGGCAGCAGCTTGCTCTACCTTCCTTTGTCCTTTTCTTGTATATTTATGTAACCCGAGACATGCAGGGAGGTTTTCAGTTTCATTTGTGATTTACCTAAAATTCTTTCCTTTGGTTGTTACAAGTCATGTCAGATGTATCAACATGGAGTTTCTCTTCTGTCTTACACCCTCTTAGAAGGCGAACCATGCATGCACACACACACACACACACACACACACACACACACACACACACAGAGAAGCTGCTGAAAATCAATAGATGTAACTTAAATACTGGGAGTGTACAAAAACATAAATCACAATTCATCATTCAAAATATATTAGCAAATGAGAGCCATGGGGAGAGCTGACATAAGAAATCTGCCCAACATACAAAGCATTAATTTTCTGGAAATGCCCCAGATGTGCTGGCTGTAACTACCTAACCCTAAAAACATTCATAGACAAGATTTTAAACAACTATTCATAAGAGTAACAGCTCTGATACTGGGTGTTGTCTGAGAACTAATGATTGCCCACAATTAATGGCCCTCAACTGCATTTGAGCCATTAGCTCCTCTCAGTTAGTCATTAGTCCCTACACACAGTTCTCAAACTTCTGTAGTCCATTCAGTATTGGACCAGATGAAAATGCATTGTCTCCAAACACTGAAAAAGCTTGTAGCAATGTAAACTTTCAGCAACTAAACTGCTTGCTTCACAAGATTTGTGTTAGGGAAATTTCTATGTTGAGTTTGGTCCTAAATTATATCTTTTACATAACTTTTGATTCCCACAATTAATCACTGCACAGCACCATAAGGAAAGAAGACATCCATATGCTGTAGTAATGAGAAGCCTCCAATAAATGTGACTAATAGAAGAAATATGCAGCTTAAGCAGTGAATTAATAATTTATGTGAATTGCAAACAAGATTTTGCATATGGTGCAAGTATGATTACAGATGAAGCTGTTAATGCAAATAAAATGATCTGAGAAATAGTTGCACAGCTCAGGTCCCTTTAAGACCAAGTCATAATAACTCTTATGACTTGGAAAATGCAGGGCTTGGTTACACAGAATATAAAATCTGGGGCTGTGCTTTGGCTTTAGAGTGTGATTCTGATCTGAAGAGAGACAACTCAAAAAATATGGCTTGCTCATTTTATGAAATCTTCCTAATCCTGTATTCAGAATCATACCTGCTAACCATGAAGACACAAATCCTGTGCTGAAAAGCAACAGTAAGTAATGCAGGAAGTGGCACTAGGGCTAGAAGTGAGATGGAAGGAGCCACTCACACAGTTCCTTGCTTTGGGACAGAAACGAGTTAAAGGCTGGGATTTCCCTGTCATGGAAAATATTGTCACTTTGCAAATTGCTCTCCTTCAAAATGAAAACAGTTTGAAACTTCCTGTGGAATGGAAATTCTGTTGAAATAGTCTGTAAAAAATGTGTCACAGTACAAGCAGAAGGCCTCCCAATCTGTAAAGGAAAGGGTTTTTCCCTTGACTTAGACACAGCTGTCCACTTATAAAATAAAACATGAGAATCAGCTCATAGACTATTGACAGCATTGTACATTACACATCCTTTTAGACAGCATTGCTACAGTACCGCATGAAATGTCAATAACAATATGTTTAAATCCCTAAAAATAAATTACTTTTCATAACAGAATTCATTTTCAAATGTTTGTAGATTGTCTGTATTTGGTTTCAGGGCAATTTGAAATCTTGTCAAAATTTTGGCTTCAGATTAAAAAAATTCTTTTTTAATCCCTTAAAGACCAGTGCTTAGAAAAGATAAAGCCATGTCAATCCCGTGCAGAGCTGCAGCGCTGGTACCTCACGCAAACCAGCGCACCCACATTACCGAACAAAGCGCCATGTATCTGTTTTGAATTGGCTCCTGTCGGGACGTCCATCATAATGGTGTCTGTAAGTCTGAGAATGTAAAGCTACTTGCTTTGTGGCCAACCTCTAACTACTAATAAGGGCTAGGGAGAAAGTTTCCTTGGAGGCAGTTCATCCCCTAATTGCTTGCACAGATTTTCTAAAGCCCTTCTCGGATGAAGTTGGCATTAAGTCCTGTCAGAGCCAAAGGTTTAGCCCACAAGGACAGCAGCAGCTCCTATACTCCCACAGCCGTGGCTGCCAGTGCTCCAGGGCCCACACCCCAATGAGAGATGGGGGGCACTGGAAAAAACATTGTTTGCAGAGAGCTTCAGTCCAGGCCAGGTGCCAGCACAGGGAAAGCAGAGCCTTGTCAAGGGTGGCAGATGTCTAGTGAAAGCAAAAAAGGCTCTGCCGCTTTCTCAGTCTGCTGGAGGTCTTGCTCCTTGGCTTGTCACTATGGTTTGGCAGGGATGAGCAGGAAGGCAGAGTTGTTGAGTTTAGGGCCTCTTCCAATGTCAGGACAAGTAATGAGGGCTCTACCCTCAGTCTTTGTCATTCCGCTGCCTTTTGTCCTCCCCTCCAATGACAGTCTGACCTCTCATCCAAAGGGAGGCAAAATGCATTTTAGTATTCTCTGCTGAGAATTCATGAGTCTGTTCTGATGCAGTGACCTACAGCTCCTTTTACTAAGAACTAGGACTGTGGGAAAGTAAATTTGTGAATAAGGAAAAATAGGGACCTATTATTTGTAAGATGCAAAATTTTTACACTGAGTGGTTTAACAATAACCATACCTGCCCGGAGATGGGGAATATACTGAGTATATGAGGAGTGGCCGAGGTCACTTGGTCTGTTCAGCCTGGAGGAGACTGAAGGGAGACCAAGCAGTCTACAACTTTCTCACAAGGGCAAGTGTAGGGGCAGACACTGACCTCTCTGGTGATCAGGACAGGACCCAAGGGGATGGGTTGAAACTGTGTCAGGAGAGGTTTATGTTACATATCAGGAAAACGTTCTGTTCTTTACGCTGAGGGAGGTTGAGCACTGGAACAGGCTCCCCAGGGAAGTGGGTGCAGAACCAGCCAGCCAGACTCAAAGAAGCATTTGGACAATGCTCTCAGGCTATGGTGTGACTGTTGGGGCTCTCCTCTGCAGAGCTAAGAGCTGGATTCAATGATCTTTGGTGTGTCCCTTCCAACTCAGAATATTCCATGATTCTATGATTCTGTGAATATTGCCACGTGTCTTTGTGCTGGTTTAGACAGCCCAAGAGTCCTTTGATCTAACTGAAATGGCCAGGCTCCTGCCTGAAAGCCCTGGCCCATGCTAACACAGGGTATCTCAGCTTGGACATGGTTCCCTGGCTTGCAGACCACAGCTGGCCCACAGCTGGCCAGGTTGGAATATGAGCAGGATGGGCTCAGGTTTCCCCAAGTTCAGCTACCCTGGGCATGAATCTGTCAGATCTCTGGGACAGCTAAACAAAAGCCCAGTGGCAAGCCTGTTGTAGACATCTTTCTTTTCCTAGTCTTTTATCATGCCTACTGTCTGGATTTTTTGTTCTCCTGTCACCAGACCCCTTAAAGTTGGATCTGCTGCTCACATAGATCCTAGCTAAGACACACTCAAACAAACTAAGGTCTTTACTGTGGGGTTTGCTAGTGTCTTTAGCATTTCAAAGCGTTTCAAAAACATTATGAAGGTCTACAAAAGTGTCATTTCACAAATTATGAAACTGAAAGATGCAGATGTTTGAAGATTGGTCAAAGGCAGCACAGTGGGAATGAGTGTGAGAATACAGATGTAATTGCCACATGGTTTGGGTCCTAACCATAGGATCATAGGGAGATTCTGTAACCCCTTTAGACTGTGATATTAGTTTATTTCTATTTGCATATCAGAAAGGTTACTATCATAATACACACTGTGACTACTGCAATAGTACTGTAGTAATAACTGTTATATTACAGTCAATTAATTGAAAAGGCAGCATTCTAGAGATCTGAATGGTACCCTTCGTTGTCACACAGTTTGGGTGACAGTGGTTGAGAACTGGCAGTGTCAGACCAAGAAGGTTTTTACAGCTAAATGCTTGAACTGGCAGTAAGTGTACATAACAAGAAGAAGAAACAAGAAGAAATCCTTTTGCAGTGAGAGAATGTAATTATTCCTGTGAGATCTTTTTTAAAAAAAATCTCACTGTGAGCACAGTTAAATGAAGTAACTGGCAGCAGCATTCACCATAAAGTCATTCACTTTTTATTAACAACAATTCTAACTAATCTAAAGTCAGATCAATCTAAACAAAAAAATTATTTGCAATCAGTCTTCAAAGTATTCTGGAGCATCTGTTAGACTCTCCCTTCTGAAATATTCATATCTGATTATGAGGCTAGAATTAGTTGAGAGCTCCCCAAAGCACTGATCTGTAATGACAGATCAATGTGTGTAGAAACTTACAAGATGACATGAGAAGACTGCAAAGTAGTATGAAATATTTCCTTCCCAAACTCTGATACATAATCAATAAATCAAGACAAATGTAAAAGAAGTGCAAGGGGAATGAAATGGTCTCTTTATGGTGATTCTCTGTATAAGAAGGAGAGTGTAAGCTCAAGCAACCTCAGCGAGGTGGGGTTAGTGGGCTGGGATTCCATGAGCCTGGGGGCATGACACTGGGTGGTCAGAAGTAACTAGAAGCATTGGTGGTTAGAAGCTGGAAGTGGTTTCATTCATGTTCAACTGGCCTATGTATGTGCAATAAGGAAGACATATCAGTATTTCGACCTAAGAACTGATTTCCAGTGGAGAAAGGAAGCTCTTACCTAGGTATTGTAGGATCGCTGGATGAAAAAAACTTGCCCAGCACTGATGCAGCATCAGGCATCCATACACATTCCTGACAGGTAATTTTTAATTTGTCATTACAGACCTCATGTGAAGGAGATTTGACATTTTTTCAAGGCTCTTACTGCAGTCTTTTACATCTTCAACTGAAAGCTGCATTAACACCTTCAACCCAACAGCATGCAAATGCAGAACTGCTTTGGGGATGCCCAGACTTGGCTCCACTAGCTCAACTCTTCCCAGGACCATGCTGCAGTGTCTCCTGTATTGTAGACATATGGCCCAGGGCAGGCAGAGGAAGAGGCTGGATCTGACCTACTAACCTTTCCCCAGAGGCCAAAAGGAGCAGATATCTGACAGCAGAGCAGATCTCAAACAGCTGCACACTTAGGGTGCCTGTGAACCCTGCGCAGTGAGTCACAGAACTGCAGGGGTTTGTGCTGCCAGTGGGAGGGGCTGGATGGAAGGTGCCTCTCTGCATGTGCCTGGCCTGGTGCCATAGGCACACATCCCAGCCTTGCACAGGAGGGCAAAACTGGGACCTACTCCTGCTACTGCACAAGATGCCAGTGCCTCGGGTGAAAGCAAGGTCAGTCGGCCAAATTAGGTTGTCCAAAATAGTTGAAAGTTCAAAACAGCTTATTTGATTACAATGAAGTCCATTCAGCTCTGAAATTATCTCAGTATGCTAGTTTTTAAAACCCAGTGGAAAATTAAACCTCACTTAAGATCATCTCTTCCCTCCACCCTCTCCTGGTGAGAGGGACATTAAAGGCAGAGATTATGAGTTAAGAACCATTTACTTGAAAAAACTGGGCCCTGCAGTATTTGGGAAGCTGCTCAGTCTGGTGGCTGCAGTGGTAGTCCTGATTCAGGGGGTTCCCATCGCCAGGGCAGCAGCAGCTGCAGTTACAGCTTGTGTTTGTTCAAGGGACCAATCTGTCTTTCCCCACCACCGAGGTAAGACTGACTCCACTTCCTGCTTCCAGCAGCTCAGCATTCTCTGCTGAAACTGCACTCCCCCAACATGATATGGGTGATATGGAATTTAACAGTGCTAGAAAACTCCACCCCTCTTTTTCTTCTGTATGCAGGACACTCCATTTTCCTTTGCAAATGAATCCAGAATGAACGAATCTGGAAGGCAGGAGACTGAGAGAGTACCATATATTATGTGAACAAAATTGTGACTGTTTCTTTGACTAGGTTGATGTTGGCCAATGTATCTTTCTCAGAAAGCAAGGAATACATACAGTTCTTCCTTAGCTTGACCAATTTTGAGGTTTATTGTAAAACAGCTACTGGAGAGAGTCCAGTGAAGGACTATGTATTTGATGTAGGGCCTGGAGCATGTATCCTATGAGGGAAAGCTGAGAGAGCTGGGACTGTTCAGCCTGAAGACTAGGCATGTGGAGTTCTCATCAGTGTATATAGATATATGATGGGAGGGTGCTAAGAGTATGACACCAGGCTCTTTTCAGTGCTGCCTACTGATAGGACTAGAGACAGCTGGCACAAACGCTCTGAATGTCAGGAAATACTGTTTCACTGGCACAGTTTGCCCTGAGGTTGTGGAGTCTTGATCCTTGGAGATATTCAAATGCCATCTGGACATAGTCCTGGACAGCTGGCCCAGCCTTGAGCAGGCAGGTTGGAGCAGATGACCTCTGGAGATTCCTTCCAACCCCAAACATTCTGTGATTGTGTGACCCTGACAAATCCATAAATTCTGTATTCAATACAGAAGGATCTACAGCACTGAGATGAAGCATGACAATATTTTTTGTTGTTTGACATGCTGTCTTGTACCTGTTTGTTCAGGACTCCATTTGTCTTAGTAACTGGTCCAACAACTGCACTGACTCCTTACAATGAAAAACTCAAATCCCAGTGTCATGCCAGGGTATAAGCCTTGATATCACATCTCAGTTTAAATCAAAACTTAAAAAAAAAGAAGCTGCTACATAAGTAGAAAAGAAGTTTCTTGCATGGCTACTCAGAACTGACTCAGCATCCTACATGTGAGACTGCCACCCCCTGGAAAGGACCTTCTGAAGCGTTTTGAAATAGGGGCTGGCATGAAGTGACATAAAGGTCTTTAGACTTAATTTGAGATAGATCACCCTGAGGATATCTTTTGTTTTCATTCTGTCATTTTACTGTCTCCTGAAGCCTTTGATCAAAATCATATGGTAGCTGTGATTGTGATGGTTCCATGTCTACTTCCTCTCTCTTTAAGTAACTGGTTAGAAAGAGACCCTTAGTAAAGATACTCCCTTTAGCTGCATGGCTTTCTTTATCATTGAAAAATCTCTTTTCCTGCCTAAATGAAATATTTCCTTAAGTGGAAACTTATTGTGCCAGAATACTATATTACTCCTGGCTGTGACCTATTTATACTCATGATGCATAAAGCCCCCACACATCTTTTTATTGTAAATAATGGTTTTCCCTGTTCTTTGTTCTTTCATTTTCTGTGGAATTAACAATAAGTATTTTCTGTCACTGTGCATCACTACAGAGGATACTTCAGCTAGACAATAACTACCTGGAGTCTTGTCTTTGGGATCTCCTTCTTACCTAGAACTGAGAGGAGTGCGGAAATTAAGGACATGATTTATGCCACTGATGGCTCCTTGTCTTCCTTGTATGAGGATGCTTGTTTCAAAGGACTCGCGTAGAAAGTTTACTGCACTCAAAAGCAACAAAGATGGACCAGAGTGTATTTTTCCAATGCTATTTTAAACGTGTGGTTATGGCTCTGAGAGACAGGGTTTCACCAGCCACACCCTTCTCTATTTCCCAGCTTCCTCAAACAGTTCCTCTGCTAGGGCAGATTCACTCCTCGTGGAGCAATTGTGCAATCCTACATCACTCCTCACTCTTCGCCTCTCCATTTTCCTTATCTCTCATGAAAAGTGTTGCTCCAATACACTCAAGGCTTAATCAGAGCATTTTTTAATGAAGGGTCCTAAAGTATGCATTGCTATAATCCATTTACAGGTTTCCTACCTATTAAGTGACTGACAATTCCATCTCTAATGTATCTGAATTTCACATTGGACAAATCAAATTTTCAGCATTACATTTATCACTGGCAAAGATTGTTGAAGAATACAAAGTTTTGTGAGATTATTTCCTTATATGATACTTCATTTCTTATATAAATAGTTTTTGATGATCCTGTATTTTAATATATTTTTAATTTTATTTGTATCCACAACATGTTGAAACAAATAGTGAAAAACACTATTCTGATAAAAGACTATCTAAACAAGCCCAGAGTTTTTGCAATATTCTCTTGGGAATTAAGCAGAAAATGAAAAAGTTTACCCATGGGGTGTTAGCATAGGTCTGCAGAAAATGTGGAGAGGCCTGGAATTAGGAATAAATTACAAGTATGAATACAGAGAGCTTTCACTTTGACATTTCCTAATGGCCATTTTACAGTATTTATTGCCACTGTACCTGCTCACTAATACACATGTTTTAGTAGACATTCCTGTGCTACAAGGAAATAATTCTGTTTCAGGAATGAGGAATTACGAAACAGAGCTTAAGCAATTTATAAGAAGTCACACACGAACCATGTAGGTATCCCTATATCTCATAAATGGCAGTCTGGTGGTGCAACTATAGCAGCAGTTCTCTGCTCTCTGCTCTCTGAAAAAAAAAAACCAGTAGGAGTTGTGCTACAGCCCTACATTTGATATTGCATAAGATCAAGATGATTATTAACTTTTTATGTATTATTAATGATACAATGCTACAATTATCTAGTATCTATGAAGCCTGATTTATCCAGTTATTACAAAAATTGCTGCTGCTCAGAACACAGGATTTTACAACAAAGTCTAAGAACACTCACACATCATTATGGAAAGAAGTGAATGAATGATACTTGTTCTACTTATGTGATTAAAATTATTTCCTTCCTACCATTGTGAAATTGTAATCCTGTAGAAAGTTTCTTAACTCTAACTTCAGTCCCCAACAGTGGTTATACTGTGTTTGTGAACACCCATTGGTGCACAGAGTCCAGATTACCTCTACCCACAATACCTCATATTTCTCTAACACCCTTGAATGTGTTTCAGAAACATGCTGATAGAACAGAAAATGATTGCTATTAAAAGATAATTTTCAATGGCTTTAGACAGATTGTGTTGCTAAATTCAGTTGAGAAAATGCAGCTTTTCATACATGTTCATACAGCTTTTTTCTATTTAGCATGTTATGTCTTCGATGTTATGTGAAAATGCTTCTAAAATGACACTGGCTACTTTGGAATTTGTGTGGGTCCCCTGACACATCCTTTCTGTGGCAGCTGGAAAACCACATTGTTCAAGCATGTTGAGTTCTCCAGGTGGCAGTCCCTCCTAAAGCTCCTTCAAAATATCTTAATCAGGTTATGGGTTCAGTTTTTTATTTACATGCCTCAACCCAAGATCAATTAAGTTTGAGGATACCTTGCCATCAGTTTCCTCTGCTATGTTTCAGTTGCTCTGTCACTGCCTCAGGAGAGGATGCCTGATGGGGATACTGGGAAAACCTACACCTGCATTCTAAGTGGAAAAAGCAGAACAACAAAGGCAGAATTGGAAGTTATTTTTTTTAAATCTTTCGGCTAAGTTCTTAAAGTTTACTGCTGGAAGAATCCAAAGACTAGGGAGCTCTTGACTCAGAGGAAAGAGACCAAAGTCTAGTCACTGACTAAAATCCTTTGGATGTTGGAGTAATTTGAATTTTTCATTACCTGTGACTGGGCTGAGGTAAACTGATTGAAGCTTAATCTGGCACAAAGGGGCAGGAGTGGGAAACTGATGGGCCTTGATTTTTCCATTTGTTTAATAAAATTTTAAATAGGCATTGCAAAGATACACCAGATCCAGGACTCGCTGATTCTTATTTTCCACTGGGAGAGTCCTCAATTTGGAGGCAACGCTTATGGAGCTGCCAACCCAAAATCATCCTGCATCTAATGGAGGGGAAATGAAAAGCTAAAATGGATAGCTGAAGCAAAGACATGTAGAAATGACTTTGATACAGTAGATAAAGTATTAATATTTTTTGTCCAACACAAGAATACATTTTAAATTGTGAGAGTTCTATGAAGTCCTCTGGAAAATTGATGAAAAAGTTGTGAGGCTAATCATACATGTTGTGAGAAGGAAATTCTGCAATTTACCAAAACATCAGGAGACTCTGGCAAATTTACTTGTTTCTTGCTTCTACGAGACCAAATAAATCTACAGCATGTTGTCAAGTCCTTGAAATCTTTCCCACTGAAAATGGAAATTAGCCCTAGGTAAAAGCCTAGTGATTAGTCAAGGACTTAGAATATGTCTTCTCAGATTGGCTGGGTCAAGCAGGTTCTCTAGTTCATCACAGGGGCAGGGCACAGTTAAAAAAAAAGGTTGCTCTTGAAGTACTGCAAGCAAGACTGAATAACAGTAGTAAATGAACATACTACATGATAAGGGATACTAAGCTGTATTTACATTTTCCACTCTAAAAAAATGGAGGAAAAAAAAGAAGGGTGGTAGCTGGAGAAACCAATTCAGTGTTTATAAAATTCATCCATGTGATCAAAACATGTAGCTGGTATTTCAGCTGCTGCCATAATAATTGATGACTTTAAGTGGGCTACATTATTATGTAGCTCATTTCTAAATTACCTAGCTTATTCAAACAAATCTTTCCAAAATCTATCAATTAGATTAGCTCAGTGCATCAATCAACAGCATTCAAAATTGTGCTGACTTCAGTTTTTGTGGTGTCTTCTTTACAGTATTGTTGTCCTTATAAAAATTGTGTCTGTGGTCCTTTCAGATTTCCAAAGCTGACTGCCTCCAAATTCTTTTAGCAGTGGACATTTTGGGTAGTGAGGGATAACAATTTCCAAAACCACATTTAATTTATTTATTACCTCATCCTAGAACTTATTTTACCCTAGGGCACAACCAAAACATATGTAACTAATTATCCTGAGAATGTCCACAGCTCCAGTAAGTATGATTTTTTTTTTTTAAATCCTGCTATTTTTCATTCTTCCTGGTGTCCGTGAAGTCCTACTGAGACATTTCTGCTGGATAAATTCAGCTTTGAGTTTGTGTGCAAATTTGTTTATATTTCAGGATAGTCTGTTTCATCTTTTGCTGTTCAAGTAATAATCTAAATCTCGGCCCACAAACTTTTAAGTCTCTGTCAAACACTTTGGGGATATCAAAAAAGAAAGTCACAAAATGAAGGCACCAGGGCCCAGATTTATTCAGTTAAATTCAACTAACATCCCCGTGGCTGGTGATTCCTCTTGGCTACACACAGCTGAATATGCTGGGCTAGCCAGATGGAAACATCAGGCAAGAGAAATAAATTGGGATTCAGCCAATACAAATCAGATTTTGTGTATCTGATTTTGATTTAAAAAACAAACCCAAACCATAAAAACTCTGAATTCTTCAGGATAGAAAGCTATCTTATGAGCCTGAAGTTTGTTTAAATGCAGATTTTTTCACTATCTTCCTTCCAAAAGAGGGAAAGAATAAATACAAAATAATTAGTGAACTGCAGTGGAGTCATAGGAGGAATAAATCCAGGCCATTCTGATTAGAACTATGATACAAAGTGTTTAAAAAATAAAATTAAAAACATAAAAACACCCAAAAGTTTATAGTAGAGTTTGGAAAAACTTTCAGGCAGATGGCTGCAAGATCTCTCTCAGGTATACAGATTTTCCTCATTGCCACAGAACAGACTCTTCCAACTTGCTCATGGGAGTCAGGAGAGTTGCACTTTAAAAGTATGCTGGCCCCAGTTCAATGCAGTGTAAAAAACCAAACCTGTTCAGTCTAAATATTAGAAGCAGCTTAATTCTCACAGAGAGGAATCCCACCTCTGCTAATTCATCTTTCCAGGAAGCCTGGTGAATTAGCCTGAAGCAGCCATCACACTGTCTAAAAATTGAATGTCCATAATAATATAGAGAAGGTACTTTTGGGTATCATTTTCTTTGCTGAAGATGTGGGAGCTCAACACATTTAATATTCAGGCTCTTGACTAAAGGTTAAATTCCTGCTTCAGTGAAGGCAACAGCAGAACTCCCCTGGGTTCAGTGAGGCAAGATTAGCCTGATGGGGCTAATAAAGCACAGGTACAACACAGGAGCTGTTTGACTGCAGCCCTTGGTGTACCTGACAACAGCAAGTGACTCTACAGCTGAAATACATGGAGTTTCCTGGTAGCCTTGCCATGTGGCAGCGAGTTCTCATTTGAACTGTTTGGTTTTAATCCTGAAAGCAAGGGGATTTAATATCTGTTGCTCTACAGTTATAAACTCTCTCATAGTTTGGTTTTTTTTATTACTATTACAAGAAATAATGTAGAAGCCTGCTTTTTTTAATTAGTCAAATCGTAACAGTATGCCTGGTTCCATAGAAGACTTACAAGTCAGTGTGCCCCCTGAAATATTAATCTTCCAGACAAACATAGCAAAAGCAAGTTTAATAGAAGACATAGAAAAATAAGAACTGCTCCACATTTCTTAACTGATTTTGATGCTGAGCTTTTATTTATTGTGTTTGCTGGACTTTTGAGGGATAATTTTCTTTGGAATGCAAACTACATTTGAGAGATTTTATACAGAACCACGTCCTGCGTGGTCTTACTCTGCCTGTGCATGTGTTATGTGTTTTTCTTGTTGCCCACTGAAGCCTAATGAGCCTATCCACAAGAGTAAACATAAGATGATAAAAATTTCCCCATTCAGACCCTAACTCACATCTCAAGATGTGTGACCAAATGTCGGACATTCCACTCAGAAGTCCAGATGAGCTCATCTCAGATAACTCACTGTGTTTCCATCTGGTTCAAATTTGAAGAAAACTATTTAGTTGGAAGAAGAAAAATACATTTTGTATCATTTTAATGCTGAACAGATTTAGTGACATACTTGCTTATTTAATCTACAGCTTTGGAGAGTCTAATGAACTGAGTAAGATATATATCTTGGCTCCAGTTCTGTTCTAGGATACACCAGAGAAGCCCCAATTGACTTAAATGGAATAGCATCTTTGTAAACGAGTGCAAAATATATTCCAGTGAAAAAAAGTCTACAACCATGGTATGAAGATAAGTATTTCAAACTATTGCAAATTACTTAACAGTTCATCTACATTTATGTCTTTATTTATGTCTTGTGTGTTTTTTAGAGGAAAAAAATACCGTTTAGTCAATAAAATAGTAATTTTTTTTTATTTGAGGAATTTAAGCATGTAAATCCCACTCCCAATAGCTGAAGAAATAATAGGTATGTGGATTGTCTGAATTCTGATGGGAGAAATTTTGAAATCCAGTGTTGTGCTGCACATCCCATTCTGCTGTGTGTGTGCCAGAGGTTACCTTTGACATAATACAGCCCAGCCTGGGGGGTGCCAAGCATCTATTAAAGAGTTCAGGGACATCTGCTCCATTTCAGGAAGATGGGTGTTCTCAGGATGGTCCAAATATGCTTCCTTTTTGTTGTAGTGAAAACACAGAGGGGCATTTGGCATAAAAACCAGATCTCCCCTTAACCCAAATTTTATAGGAAAATTTATGGCTCCTGGTGACCTTACCTGGAGAAACTACCAGGTAGCAGCAAATACTGTAATTCCTCCTCAAATTACATCATCATTGCAAAAAAAATATTGTTCTGCATCTCCAGCTACTTACTCATTCCCAGTTCTGATCCATTCATTTTTTCTGTCAAATGTGATAGAAAAGATCAAGGGACAAGAACAGCTAAAGCTATCCTGTTCTTTGTGTGGGAAGGGGTCATATAGAAAAGAGAAGGATACAGTGCATCAAGTGTGTGATCCATGTTTTCAGTGGCAGTTCCATTTTATGCTGATTAAAGCATGTCACAGTACACTTGAGAGTACATTTTCTGCTCTCAAAGGTGGACAGGCCAGTTCAACAACAATAAGATCTCATTTTACTGTCCCTGCCCCAAGTGTCACCCACAGCTCAGTTGTTTGCATTTTTTTTCCATGCTGAATTATGTATATGAATCCCAAGTATTCTGCAAGTATTACTGCAGAAAAATAAATTAAAAAGGATTCAGAAAAAAAAGTGAGTCTAAGTTTTGTTTATGAGTTTGGCTTGTTGTAGAGTTAGTTTTCTTAAATGTTATGCTGACAATTTATTTTTCTACATTTGTGTTGTCATCAAAGTTGTGGCATAAAAGACTTGATTCTTAAGCATCAAGACTGTAGTGCTGTTTTCACTGCAACTGAAGAGAGAAGTTTAGAGGGCTGCTTCTTTTCTCAAAAGATTATACAGTAATGAATTGGAGAGAGAACGTTTTTTGGGCACTCAACTATAAAATATTAAGAGTCTTTTGACAGTTCTTTTTTTTTGTCCAAAAATGTCATTTTGTTGCAGCAGTCAAACATTGAAATGTCAGTTCACCAAAATTTGGCAAAATAGCTTCTCCAGATGATATATGGAGGGAAGGAGAGACAAGCTAAGAGAAAGGCCTTGGCTTTCTCCCATCTGTGGAAAACCAAGTTTCCAAGCCCAGTCTGGTTAGTGAGAGCTCTCCAGAGGAGTCTCATCCTTTCCTGGGGAGTGCAGCCACTGTGAACCTTCTCTGGGGGCTTTGTCACAGAGCAGTGCTTTGTTTTTAGTGGAAAGGTCGCAGATTGCATTCGCATGAATACAGAAACAAATTTTGAAACTAGAAGCAGTTTAATGAAATGGAATTGCAATTTTCCAGTCAGCCTTCCTTGCTTCGTTTTGTCATCAGCAGAACTCGATGAAAAAGTAAGTAAAATGAAGTGTTTGCTAAAAGGAAACAGACTCGAGGGAACATATTTGAAACAGATATAAATGCCAAATTTCCATTGCCATAAAATGCCACTTAGTGGCTGAGAAGTTCTGTCCCCTTCATCATGGACAATCTGAGGGTGAGGAATTTTCTTATGAAGGTGCCAGAGCATTTAACTGCCTTTTAAAATATCATATTGGGGCAGAAGCATGCATTCTGCCATGTGCACTGGTTGCAGCAGTAACAGGCAGTCAATTAAGAAGGCAGAAGCAGAGGAGGGATATTTGCTCTGAGCTCTTTTCAATGAAGCACTTGGGCACAGACATTCACAGGTGTTAACATGATCTTCTCTTTTATGATGTGATGACAAACAGTACCACTAATAATCATTTGGACATTTTTGGAGAGCTGGGTAAAGAAGAAAATGGAGTTAATCCTCCTTCTTTTTTCCTTTCCATTTAGCTGCAGCAAGTTCTTGTGAACATTCCTTTGCTCCCTTGTCCTGAATTTTTATGGTGTTAACTGTCCCTTTGGTAGAACAGAGAAGAGATAATTTTTTGACTCTTACTTAAAACCAACTTCTAGTTTCTTGAGGACGACACAAGACAAAAAAAAATCCTATGAAGAGAGGGAGAATAGGAAGCAAAACAGCAACAGAGTGCTTTTCTTATTCTATTTCCTCCAAGTTTGCTGCTAGACAAAGAAAAAAATGTAACAGAAAGCATTATCAGCCACGCCGAGACCTGGCAAATTTACACTAGTGTTGAGCTGCCAAAGGCATCTCTTGGTTATCTTGCTGGTTGCAGGATTGCAGCAGTGCTGCAAGAGAAACAGTTTAGGACAGACTAACTAAACAGATGGCAAGAATAGAGAAAGATTAACTGAATTAAAGAAGGAAAAAGAGATAGCAGGGAGAGCCTGGGAACAGTAACCTGAGCCTGACATGCTGGATATCATTCAGAAGTGAACAGAAACTAGTAGAAATGGGGTTATCTTTTGGATCCTTCCCAACAACTCTGTCTGTCCACATCATCTCTTAGCATTTAGAGAATTAAGGTTCAATAATGCCATAAAGATCTGTCAAGTCCCTGCACATAGTGGGCATTTTGTGCTACAAAGGTACATCTCACTCCTTTCAGCCTTCTTGGAATCAAATTATGGACACAGAAGTGCAATAAGCAAAACAGGATTATTCTTTTGTTGTTTGCCAAATAAGCCAAATTTTCTGCTCATCAGTTTTGGAACATTTCTCCATTTTTTAAAATGTAATCTCAGCAGCATTTCACTCAGCAAGCGTTTTTCTCTGAGCTTTTAAAGTCCTTTTGTCTACAAGGTTTCCTGACTTCAAAAAGTATTTTATATAACAAGGAGAGGGAGACTTTTCTTATTTGGACATTTTTGATATGTCCATGCAATATATCTTGTCAGTTTTGGATTAGTAGTTTTGGTCCAATGACTCAATCACCATTAGTTTCCTTGAAACAGAAATAAACTATTATTTTACAAATAAAATTTTTACACTTTTTAATTGTCTTCTAAAACATCTAATATTGTCAGCTGTCAGGAAGGGCCACTGAATGCTGATATGCCAGGAACCCTACAGCTTCTGGGGTAGTGGTCTGTCAGTTTTTAAAGGCCTATTCCTCCCTCAAATATGCCTTACAAAATATCTTGAGGCCATCTGATGGAAGTGGTGTCACTGTGGAAGTGTCCCTGTGCTATGTGCCTGTCTCCTTAAAGATTTGTGATAAGCAGAAATGACTAAAGGATATATGCAGACAGCAGTCTCAACAGAATCAGTTTTAAAACACTACTTATGCACTTGGCAGTGTACCCAGTACTCACAAATGTGAATATGTGGTACAACAGGGTTCATCCTGGGCACTAGGAACTACCTGGATGCCTGGCTATAAGCTGTGCAATTGTGTCCTCAGCCTCCATGTTGCTCTTCTCTCTGCAGGAAAGCAAGCATGGGCATACCAAGGCTTGCAGCAACCAGTTCTTTCTGCCATCACGTAAAAAAAATGAGTAAGAAATGAGAACATTATGCAAAGAACACTACAGGGAACACTAAGCAAAAATTGTTCGTCAGTTGGAAAAATGTCAGCAGCAGATTTCCTCTTTTTGCTTCTGTAAATTGCAGCGCTAGGAGAAGGAGGGGAGGGATAAGGAGGGAAGCGGGCTTATGGCAAAAATTTTATTGGCCACTTAAGTGATAGTCCAAACATATACTAGGAAGTCTTCTGTTAAAAAACTATTTTTTTCAGAGTTGTCTCAAGTTTATCAAAGTTTAATGCTGCTTTTACTACACTATTTGCCTCAGTAAAATAATTCTGAAATTATAATAGCCACCCTCTAGTGCACATTACCCCTTCATGGTGCAAAGGACAACCCTGATACAAGAAAACATCTATTTGGCAGTATTAAGAAGAAAAAGAAAAAAATCTTGTGTGACTTCAAATTGGATTTGCAAGGTATCTAATGCTGAACTCTAAAGAGAATCTAAAAGGAAGAACCAGCTTTTAAAAACAGAAAGCCTTGCACCCAGGAGGGGTGACTTGAAATAGTAGTTCTATTTTAAATCTTACAGAGGAAGAGAAAGGCTCTATGACTTTCTTACCTTATGCAGTCAGAATATTGCATGAAATGATTAAAGGAAAAGAGTGATCCAATTCTCTGAACCCTAAGTAACTAGACATAATTACTTAGGAACAGAAACTTGAGAACTGAAAACTGGGAAGGCCTTCAGCTTTATCTACAGACAGCATAAAGGAGAAGTAAACAGAAACAAGACCAAGTTACAATACAACATATACAGGTGACAAATGCAAGTCAAAAGAATAAGCAGCCTGTTTAGAGACAAGTAGGTTCTGTGTTTGCAACAGAGCAGGAACACATTCTCTTGGCTGGGCAGCAAATAGGGTCACACTGTACCATCAGCTGCCTGTGCACAGATGCGAGTGCCTTCAGCATGGCATGTCAGTCACAGGGACTGATCCATGGGTCTGGCATGGGCTGAGTTTATGGGAGGCAATCTGAAAACTATTCAACAGGCCTGATTAACTTAAACCATATTTACAGCCCTGTCACTGCAAGATACCTACCTATGCATCTAGCTAGCTAGATTACTTGCCGCATTTCTACTCTCTTCTCTTGCACCAGTAAAGGTGAAATGGAAGGAGAGAAAAAATCACAAACCAGAAAAAAAACTTGAGAATCCAAAAGCTGTTGCAGAAGGGAGATTATTTTGAAATGTTTTCTATGAAAATATTAACACTTTTCCCTGGCTCTAGTGAGTGCATGAAACAGAACTGCTGTGTTCTGGTGCTTCCTACTCCATTCAGCTTGCAGCCAAGGACAAGTATAGGTGGCTCTTTCTGCTTATGGATTTTTTGACAGGTTCAGTCTTCATCTTTTTATTTCCATTAGAAATCCACACAGAGCAAACCATAAAATTTCCAAGCATCTCCTTAGTAACTGACACTTAAAACACAAAAATCTCCACACTGAACTCATTACTTGCTCTCTGCCCTCCCAAGCTCCCAATGATACAGAGGATTCTAAGAAAAGGAAGCGGAATGTGCTAGGTATGGTCCAAGAGAGGGATCAGCTCCATGAAGACCTAAATCTAGGAGAGAAGCTGATCAAATGAATGTCTAGCAGAGAGCCGTCTCTCAGCTGCTGTATCCATGCTGTTGTGAACACCACTTTTTCTCTCTCTGCAACAAAGCTCTAACAACAGTACTATCTAACTTCCACTTTTTGTGTTTTCATTGGAGAAAAGAAAATGCCAAAAGGAAATTCTTTTGCCTATGGCCAAGTAGTGTTATTCAAAAATCCTGTGTTAGAAGAGAGTTGCTAAAATCCCTTTGGAATCTCCCTTGTGCAGTGTTTCTGTACAAACACAGCACAGCAATATGTTAAATCACCACAGCTGAATGATCTCTGCAATCCATGATAAAGGAAAATAGAATGATCATATGGGTTGAATCACAATAGAAAGGAAAGACTAATACATAATATATCTTTATTAATTAGGAAATCTTTCTGTCTCAGGTACTCAAAAAGTCAAGTTAATTGATGTAAACATTTTACATCTGGGCAGACTTAAAAATCTATCAGTACAGAATATTTAAAAGTTGCAGCTTCCTAGGGGAAATTCAATAATTTTTAAGGGCCAAAAAACTGAAGCCAGTAGGATTTTCCTCTGTAGAATCAGAATCAAAGAAAAGAGCCCCCAGCTCTCCCCTTGATGACAGGCACCGGAGCTCTGCAAAGGAAAATAGAAAATAGAAAAAGAGCACCAATGAATTTTGAAGTGAACTTGCCAAGTTGCAATACTGTCTTCATTTAAGTCTCTTCTAAGAATTTTTCCAAGGTATTAACAGGAAATAAATAGCTTATGAAAACAGTAGTATAATTTCAGTGGAGCCATTGACATACCCAGGAGCCCAAGTCAAAGGTTTTTCATGTGAGTTAGAGTCTCCATAGCCACTGGCAGAACAGCAGACATTTCATCGGTTTAGGGGTTAGTTTGGCAAACACATGTGGTTACAGTTGCTTTCTCTGCCCCGGCTTCCTCTGAAAATCTTCACTACTTTTTTGGATGGTCCTTTCAGTTCCTTTGGGTACCTTTCCATTCAGTGATGACCAAGCCAGCTCTAAACCTTTTCATACCAAGACAATTTCTAAAGCCAAATTTCAGATACTGAAAGAGAGTCCCTTAATGAGAAATCCTGGTTTCTGGAAGCAGAATAATCTCATTTGCAAGGCATAGGTTACTTTCCAGCAGGGCTGACTAGCTAAGCAGGCATGGCTGTTCTTTTCCCAGTGCCTGTTTTGCTGCTACATGATTGAACTGGGTTGATTTGTGTGTCCCTGCACTGGGCTGCTTAATTATAAGCACTGAGTCTCAGTTCTTCATGTGTAAAATGAAAGCAGTAATAGCTTCCTCCTGCCATGCACACACGTAAAGGAGAAAATGTTAGAAGATGGAGGAGCATGTGGGTGTTTCTTGTAAAGGTTACTAGACCTGTCTAGTATCTCAGATCTCTCTTTCTGACAACTTCATGGTTTTTGAACCTGATCAATGCCAAATGGCCATGTGATTTCATAATTTTATCCCCAGTGCTGCTTCCCTCCTATTAGTCACATCCTTGCTTGGAAAGCACAACAGTTCTGAGGGATGATGAGAAATCAGAGAGACAGGTTATCACAGAGCTGGTGCCGGGGCTCTGTGAGTTACAGAATGCCTCAAATGCAGTGGAAAGCTGACAGGGTCAGAAAATTTCCAGCTGCTTCCTTTTTCTGCTGCTACCACACCACAGTGTGAGGTGGGATATGTTAAGACCTATCCTGAAACTCAGATGAACTTGACCCTTTCATAGGTTTCTACTGCTAGATTGCACTGGCAGAGCCAATCAAAGTAGTGACACTAGACAGGAGGATGTAATTGAGTTGCTTGCTAAGTTAGGAGGTTGGATACACATAATAACTGGTTCTGTATATGGACAAAGCAATATGCAGTCCTACAAATCAAGGGGAATAAAGCTTTTGAAGATTGTTGCAAGTGCAGGCAAAACTCTTCTCTGTATCCCCTCTCTCCTTGCTTGGGCAAGATGTCTCACACATAATATATGTTCCACCTGCTACTGACTCATTTTCCTTCTCTTAAAAAAAAAATAACTTTTTAAGCAAAATTTCAGTCTTTGAAAGCAAGTCCCTGCCCTTTTATATTTAGCTAAAGTAAACTACTTCTCTAAAATATATCTGAATTTCTCTGCAGTGGGTTTGTGGAGGTTGTATGACAAACCTGATAGTCATAGTGAAAGAGGAATATGACCTGCTCCATACATGAACCAGGAAGTCTGCTCTTTAGGTATCTGGTGAATTTCAGATGAAAGAGCTGAATAAGTTCCTTTTTCCACTTCAAGCTAAAAAACCAAAGTTTAACCCAAAAGCCAGAGGGGTACAGAGGAATGGGTATAAAGTAGGAGACTGTCAGTTCTGTGGCTCAGGAGGTCAAAGTGCTGCAAGATTATTGCAAGCTGATACTGTAAACCAGATCCAACAAAAGTCTTGCAAGTGATTATCATACTATTTAAACAAACTCTTTAATGATTTTGCACTCTCTGCTTCTGACCCACATCATAATAGCTCTTTCAGCAATACATTTTCTAAAGAAGACCTTTATATAAGAATTGTTAATTTAACAACCCCAGCCTGGTGCTATAGAAAAGCAGAACTATGTAATTTTACATTTCCCCCACCCTTTATGGCTAGTTTTGAGAAATCTCATATCAGAAGGTGAAAAAACTATGTATTTACTCTGTTTCTAGGTTTTTTTTGCTCTGTGAGACATATGGCTACAGTTTTGGGCCTCTACAGAGAATCTGAATGGATATGCTTACATTGTATAGGAGGTACATGCTGTGAAGCACCTCAAGGTAGCTGTTTTCTAGTTCTTCACTTCAAGCATGTGGCTAAAGTGTGTGTTGGCTCCCACCTGCCCACGAGTCTCTTCAAGGAGCTGGGCGGGGAGACAGTGAGCATCTGAGTCTCTCTGAACTGTGACCTGGCATGTATCAGTGCTTGTTGACATGTCTTTAGCATGGCTTGGGAAACAATGTCTCTTATTTGTGGGCCTTTGATAAAGATCTTAAGGTTGAATGATATTCTCATTGATTATTTTGGCCTTTTAGCAGGAGGATGGAGCTAAATAGTGGAACTCAGTATGGAATTACTGAGAAGTAATTGATTTGGCTGGGAGTTTCTGTAGCTGGCATTGCTTCAACAGCTTCTACGACAGGGCAGTTCTTATTTTTACCTTTCAAGATCTCAAAAAAAAATTGAGGGAACTCAAAGAGGATCCAAAGCAATGGTTGAAGACCTGGAGGATATACAAAGACTCAAAGGAGTTCAATCTATGTATTAAGCATGTAATAAAGTTGGGAGAGGGTCTGCAAGTTGTGCTCATTGAAGAAGAAAGAATTTGATGATGAAGGGCTTTCTGACCTGATAGACACAAGTACAAGACCTAGATGTGATCTTAGGCCTCCCGTATAAGTCCAACAAAAGAGGAAGTTTTTCCCACTGCTTTGGTCCAACTGAGATTGTGAAGGGAATTGTTGCTTCTGCTGAATGCAGTTCAGGCCCTGCCTCCAGCAAGATGGGCTCTGGCCAAAGCCTGCTCTGGCCTCAGTGGCAAAGACAGTATTGCATCAAATGCATTGTGCATTAGAGAAGAAGCCAGACAGAATACTACATAGCTGGCAAGCTACCTGCAAATTCCTGGGGGTCTCTTAAGAAGTATGGATTGATTCTAGTATCAAGAACTGGACCTAGTAAACTTTATTATTATTATTATTATTATTATTATTATTATTATTATTATTATTATTTATTTTTTAATATGCATTAGGATTGAGCAAACAGGAGCTAAAGAAGTAAGGTCTAAAAGGGGGAACATTTCATTTCTGATCTTGGAGAAAGAACTTCTTTTTTCTTTCCACTTTTGGGCGCTCTGATAATTAAATTTGGCAACCTAGACTCAGAGACACAGAAATCCCACAGTACAGCTTGTTCCTACAAGTGTCTGACAAATTCTGGAGCAATAAGGAGATTATTTCTGTTCTCATCATAACTTAGAAGCACTGTTTCAGGTAAAATGGTTAGAGAATTTAATCTCTCTGGCCAAACTTAGAATAAAATGCTAAAGAATCTTCTATCACATGCCACTTCAAACTGATAACAGTTCCTGTCATCAAAACCAGCATTGATCAAGCTTCAGACACCAGACTCTGAATGACTTCAGCAACAGCTGGACTTACAAAAGCCTGAAATGACTGAAATTTTTCTTGTAAAGTGAAAAAAACCAGCCACTTAATTGTAGAATATTTTCTCTTTTCTTGAAATTATTAGATTTGGCAATGCAGAAGATACATTTAACTGAGTGTACACCAGAAAGGATTCCTGGAATAATGAAGGAATTTATAGGAAAATGCTATCACAAAATCCTTAAAGGAACTCAGTAACAGCAGCTCTACTGATGCATCATTTTGCTCTGCTTATCCTAATGTATGTCAATGCAGAGTAAAGTTTTGCCTCTTTTGTATTACCTTAAGAAATAATTAATTTTGATCTTAAAAATTAAGAAAATATCCTTGGTTCTGAGGAGGCAGGAGTAAGGGATGATTCCGAGACAATACAGATGCATTAATTATAATTCTTAATAGATATAAAATCAAGGGCCAAAAGTAATGACCAGAGAGAATCATAGACATTTAGTCATTATTAGATGAAAATGAGAAATAAGGAAATAATTCAGAAAATCTAGAAATGTTCAGTAAGTGGTTTTGTTCTTTTCTAGGGGATGGGGAATGCAACACTGTAGTCACATAATCTGTTGATGAAATACTACGCAGTGTAGCAGTTCTCAAGGCATTTGTATTCAGCACATAGAAATAGGAGCTTTCTACTTCTCATTTATCTCACCAGTCTTGGACTTCTCTCAGGACAGACTAAATCATTTTAGTCCCTAAAGACAGAGGAGATGAACTCCATCCTCTGGGTCAAAGAACATAAATTTCTGTTGTAAAGTGGCATTCTTCATGAGGGCATAGTAAAAAAAACACAAATGAAAAGGCTAGTCAGTCACAGGATGCAGTCAGAGGAGCAAAGTTACCTGAATGCAAAAAGTGACAAGTAATCTCAGGATGAATCAGGTGAGGAAAGTTTTTTCTTAAAATTGGGAAAATATTAGTGCTACTTGTCAAGAGTATTGGTAAGATACTATCTGGAAAATTTGTTCACTCATGTTTGAGAATTCAAACTTGTGCATGAGTAAAGCAGGAACCTGGATGAAATGGAGAAAATTGCTCTGGTAGAGCAGGCATGAAGGAGCTTGTCTTGTTTATCATAGCAAAAAAAAAAAAAAAAAAAAGCCTGGGATGTGATATGATTGCTTTTTTGGAAATACATCAGAGGGCTGAGCACCACGAGAGGAGAAAGATATGTGAACTAACAGCATCTACAGGAAATGAAAGATCAGTAGGTAGATGGATAGATGTATAAATAGATAGTCACTTTCAACGTGACTCTTTGCTGTAGCACCCATATCAGAGGCTCAAAGAGTTGGAAGCTGAAAATAGAAAAACTGAATTCAAAACCAGACGGAAATTTTAGCTGCAGTGATAATTGTAGCAATTCATCAGTTTGCAGTGGATTCCATCTCAGTGGAAACTTTGAAATGAAAATGGCACATTTTCTCTAACAGATACATTTTTATTCATTCCTGGTGCTGCCCTTGGATCAGAACTGATTCATGTGCATCCTATGGCTCTTATTTTGCTGTGTGTCAACTAGGTAATTCTCAGAGTGCCTAAAATCTTGTTGCTAATTCTCTACATTTTTACTTTAGAGCTCCTTTTAAATTGCAAGAATAATGTAGATCAGATTCATTGGAAATAAAAATGGGGTCCTCTGCTTTAGCACTTCTGTGAAACAGAAATACATTTTTTTATTCTGTCTTTAATCTGCCTTCTTGAATGGTTTTATTTCATACATGCTGATGGCTCAGCAGAAGGCTGTTGTTAGCTCACAATAATAGATAGCCTCTAGGTTAAGTTCTGGAAGTAACTTTGGAAACTGTTTTTCAGGCAATGCTCCAAGAAAAAGAGGCACATGTTGAGGAACTGACATAACTTTTTAACACCACAACCAGCATATTTCTTCATGCAAACCCAGCCAAAACAAGTTGCCAAAATCAATGTTGATCTAGTTCTTCGTCCAATCAACAAATGCCATTGTTTTTAAGATATAACTTTTTTTGGTTAAAGTTCAAAGCAAAATGCCAAGGATTTGCAAAACTATTAAAATGAGAGGATTTAGGTTTCCAGAAACTCTGGCTTGCTTTCAGTCTCAGTGGGTATTCTGAGCCATCAGAAATTACCCAAAGAACCTCTGCAGTTTTTATATAGAACCTAATGGTGAAATGACAGCAAAGAGGACGTGAGTGCATGCACATGTGCATATGTGTGTGATACATACACACAAAAAGGTACTTTACAAATATTACTCTAAAAAGGGTACTTTGAATTTTTCTGCATCACTGAAATTTAGTTTGAGACTAAGAAAATATAATTACACAGTACGATTACCAGAAATTTTGAGATTCTCCTGTTCGTTGGTAAAATGTCTGGTCTTCCAATCCATCAAAATAAAAATTGTGCTGGGTTCAGAATTCCATGACTGTGGGTTTTATAATTACAAATACATTGAAACATTGCATAGCCATGGGATTTATTTAACCTTTTCCATAAGATGTTTCTTTAACAGGACCTGTCAAATATTCCTGAATTTTCCATGGTAATAATATGTTCAGAACTACACAAACCCAGAATGGGAAATGCAAATGTTTATCTCTCTTAAGAAAAGATTTTAACAATTCCAGTAAAGGGTTATATTCCAGAATCTGGGCTTCATTTTGTGAGACACCCTATAAGACCTTGAGATAATAGACAGGTAGGCCATAGGGCAAAAAGCCAAGGTTTCAACTAAACTTCAGTAACTTCAGTGAACGAGGCCTTCATATTTCAAAATTTTCAGTAATGATCTTTATTGTAATAGCACTGTCAAGGTGTTATTTAAATATTACTGCATACTGCTATCTAGCTTTGGCCAGCCATTAGGTAATGGTGAAGCCTCTTGCTTAGATATTGAATAGTAAAATTTGTTGATTTTCATAGTCTTTAAATTCTTGGAGACATAGTGTCGGTTGATTTTTTACAGGCTTATATGATATTCTGGGGCTGCTGCTTTGCTTTTTCCTTTAGGATTTTTGGTTTCCTAGCTTGCGGGTGAAGTGGTTGGAGCTAATTATAATTTCCAGTGTTAACTCCTAAAAAACACCACATGTGCCTATTTGCTAAGAATTCCAGTTGTTCATTGCACTGGGTGGATCTAGCGCTGCCATCTCCCCACTTTTACCATTTCAGTGGCCCAAGACAGTCTCTAAAGCACTTTAGCAGTTCCTCTTTGTGCTTCCACATACTTTATCGTGTGGCACATAGAGAGCAGTGGCTTAAATCCCCTTTTGTGCCATTTTCTTACTCTCTTCTTAAAACTTAAAACTCCTGGTTTTGTAAACAGGCATGACAAAGCTGATGCAAATTGCATTACATTCACTTGGGTTTTTTTGAAGTAGTCTCCCTAAAAGGTCATGGTGGATGTAATCCAGTATCTGGTAATCAAGTTGTAAGATTAAAAACTCAGCTTATTAGAGAGTAGGAATTTGGTACAAAAATACAAAAAGGCTATTGCCTTTTTTAGGTATTCTAAGAATCCTTCAGGTCTTCTTCTATGCAGAAAAAATATGAATTCATGCTACTTACTGATGAACACTCAGAGAGATAGGTCTAGTTCTTCCAGACATTGTGCCTTCTTGTGGTCATGGTTTTGGGTTTCATCACAATTCCAGCATAGAGTCTGTGGTAGGATATACATTTCAGCAGCTAGTGTAATGATTTACAAAATACCTCAAATATTTTCTCAAAGAAACACCTTTGTCAACCTACTTTTGTGTATCTCCAAAATGAACATTCCACTCAGACACTGGTAAGCAGAAAAATACCTACTTACCCCTAGTCTTTACCTGCAGGCCAGTCATCTTTTCTTTATTAGGAGTGACTTGTTTCGAGTTTAGAGCAAGCAAAGGTAAGATCCCTTCATCCATCCTGCCAGCAGAGCCAGACCACTGTCCAGCACCATAGCAGCTCTCCATCAGCCTCAGCCCTGAACCCTGCCTGATCATACAAATAAGGAGTACAGTGCAGTACCATGAAGAGCCCCCAGCAGCACCTTGGATACAGCAGCACCACCACCAAGATTTCAGAGGGCAAAGGACAGAGTGGAGCACAAACTCCCACTTTGGACTGGTCAGAATGGGTTTTTCACAGCAGGAGGGGCTCCTACAGCCTTCTGCTGTGGCTGCTTGAGCTGCCTTGCAGACCGAGTGGTTTGCACTGTGGGGGCCTCATCTGAAAGTTTTCCATGCTTGATGAGGTGCTGCTGTCATTTTCCAGCCCCTACAGATGCGGGGTGCTATAGGCCACTTGGAGCTGTGGGACCAGGGAAGCAGTGCTGGGCTGGGCACATACCAGAGTGTCACTACACTCACAGGGGAGGAATATCATGTTTATCTGCTAATGGCCTGTTATGAGTTTGTCTGCCTGTTCTTGATTCACTTTAAGTGAACCCTACATAAATGTTTCTCTGTGATGGTTGTCACTGTAACTTACAAGACTGCATTGGGTTCATTTTTTCAGCATTTTAGGTTCATGTCCATACAGCAAAATCAGAAAACCCCACCCTCCTCAGTAATTCCTTTTTTTGAAAATCTTTCTTCATCTTGCTTAAAAGAAGGTGTTATTGTTCACACTTTTTCTTCTCTCAGATGCAGAAGACCATTCTGGAGTGGACATCCAATGATATATTTTGTTTTCAGGGAGATGTTTGAAAATATTTGAAATGAATTGCCAGTAAATATTCATACTATTCCCTGCAGGAAAACTTGTTCCCAGAAGTTGCCATAGGTGACATGGAAGTTCAGGAATGATAAATGCTTCTTTTTGCTGATGATTTCACATTTTCTTCTTGCTGCTGACATTTAGACAAAGTTTTCTGCTGACATTAGAAAAAAAATTATTTTCCCTTTCCAGACATTCCTGGCCAAAACATCACTTTTGTGCTTGCTTTAACATTCCTAAGTTCCCAGTTGTCCTAAACAAATTCCTTTTTATTGATCTAATGATTACTAGGTTCAAATTCTCCCTGATTATTGTTTCACTTTATGCTTTATATCTGTAGCTGTAATAAGGAAAGCTGAATTGCTTCATTTTAATACTTTTAGTAATCTTCCTTTCTGTCTGCTAGCTGCACAATAACTTTCACTTGACTTTAGGCAGGTGGCTGCACAAATTCATATGGGTTTTTTTCCAGCCCTTGTGCAAGCCAAATGAGTAATATTTTCTTCATGCACAATTCTCAAAAGTACACCAACCCCATCCGTTTGGTGCCTTTGTTTATGTGTTGTTTTACAGCAATATGGTTACAGTTTCCTCACCACTCTCACATTATCAGGCATCTCTATTTTCCTCATCACATCTAGCATTGTCCTTCCTCTTGAGTTCTGGGCTTGGTTTCTCTCTTAACATCATACATAACTTCTTCAGTCCTGTACAAAGTCAATTTAGGCCAAAATCAAGGCTGCAATGGCCACAAATGAATGTATTGACATGGCCTTAACTTTCTAGAACAAACATTCAGTACAAGCCCTATGAGTTCCAGATTTATACAGATCCTTAAACACTGCTAATTCAAAACTTTTGAATTTACTTCTATAACACTCAGACAATTAAAAGCAGGCTGAACAAATCTGGGACTGGTTATGACACTATTGTTGTTAAAACAGTTCTGGCTGTTTATATTTTGAAGCAAGAAAATTGAAAGTTATTCTGAGCAAAACCAGTGCTTGTGAATGCTAAACTTTTAAACTAAACACTGCCTTTGGTTTTTCTACCATGAAAAAAACAACAAAAAAACCACCCCAAAATAAAAAACCAACATGGCAAAAAACTCTTACTGAGTGTCATTATCTGGCTGCCAATCAATAAGTAAGCAAGAAGGGAACACTCTGCAATAACACAGGAAAAGGAAAACAAAACATGCAGGCCAAATCCTAGCAGATCTGAAAAATGAAACCACTTTTACCTCAAAAGCCAAAACAGTTGGGGAGGGGCAACAAAAATGTTCAGCAGAAAAGCCTACTGCACCTCAGTAAGTTGGAAAGATTTGTTCCATCAATTGCTGCCAAGAAAGAGAAGAAAGGACACAGTTTAGCAGGAAACACACACTTGTGCAAGACTTTTAATAGTTTTCTTCTTGTTTATCACTTAAGTTGATAAGAACTTGTACACAGCTGTTCCCAATGAGCAAATCTCTTATGGTGGTAATACAGACTAAGAAAAACATCTTAGTTTGTGTTCATGCATTTACACCCCAAATAAAAGCCACAGCACAGATACCTGCTAGTTGCTGTTTTCTGAAGTTTTGGATTCCTTGGATCTGCACCAGTAAAATAACAGTTTTACTGTGAAGCCTGATTTCACATTCCCATGCTTTTACCTTTGCACTTTCAGATGCAGTTGGTACCAGCAATTACCGTTTGCAGCTAAACTTTCTGTCCTGCTATTCTAAACACTCCCTAATTGCCTTTATCCTACTAACAATACAGGGATGGACACACTTGCCAAGAAAACTAAAATATTAAAGAATAACACAGTCTCCTACTTTTCAGCCCCACTGACTCACAGTGACAAATACCATTCTGCCATACCACATTGTTCTTTTCTACCTTAACAATCAAAAGCAATAATACAATAATACTCTACCATATCTTGTTTAACACCTTGAAGCTTCAAATATCTGGAAAGTTAAAGGCCCTATTCCTGAGTGCTTGGCTGGAGGCAAAAAAGACAGCTGAAAGCACATGCAGTGTGATGAAGGTACACTACATATGAGACTCTCCCCCTTCCTCTGCTCCAAAAGTAATTTTAATGTAAGAACAAGAGTTTCTAACAGAAAACAGTAATCCAAAAAAGTTCCTCATTTTGCTTTTCTGTTCATTCCACTCTTAGTACCCATGAGAACGAAGCAATGGAAATGAGAATTTGTTCAACTTCATGGAGGTATAACTTTTGACATACTTTGCTTCATTTAAGTACATTTCATTTAACACCTTGCCGTAGGGGACAGAGATGACTATAAATAACAGGAAGTTTCCTGGTAAAGCAGGAAGCTATTTTTAATTCTTTTCAGAAGCCCTGCAGAGAGATATGGTAGCAGTGATGCTATGCTCTATTTTTCCTACTCATATGACAACAGCATAATGGCTGCAGGGGCTTCCTTGTTTGGTAACCATAGCACCACAGAATCATCTAAACCTACACACTGCTAACTGCAGAAGGTAGATAAACCAGCACTGAAACCAAGGCAATGCTAGATGCTCAGGCAAATATCAGCTTTGGAGCCTTCTAAAACTGGATTGAGGTGTATCTTTAAATGGTGGTGTAGTCCTTAAAGCTCCATGGACTGGGAATCTGGAAACCCTGGCACCCTCAGCCCTGGTCAACCTGAATTAGCAGTGCAGCCCCCTCTTCGGAAGGATGCCTGGCAGACAGGCAAGTTTTGGCTTGAGCTGGGGTTGCAAGCTGACTGCTATAAAGATGGAGGCCAAACTAAAGTTAGAAGTCAGAGCTTTCAAGGCTTCCTTGGTCTTGGCTGGACCCACTGGCTCCAGGGACAGCTTGGGCAGTGGCAGCCCTAGAACTGTGGGCTCTAGAACCACAGGCTCCTAGACAGAAACCTCACAACAATGCCTCTGCGGCCCACCAAGACCAGGAAAGAGCACTTCAGGTCTGACAAATTTCACAAAATCACACAACAGCTTGAGTTGGAAGGGACCTTAAAGACCACCGAGCTCCAAGCCCTCTGCCATCAGCATGGACACCTTACCCTATACCAGGGTTGCTCCAAGCCCCATCCAACCTGGCCTTGAACAATTCCACGGATGGGGCATCCACAGCTACTCTGGGCAACCTGGTTCAGTGCTCACTCACTACTCTCATAGCATCAAATTTCTTCCTGATATCCAATCTAAACCTACCTCTTTCAGTATAAAGGCTCTATCCCTTGACCTACCACTACATTCCCTTGCAGGGAGTCCCTCTCCAGATTTCTTGTAAGTCCTCTTCAGTTACTGGAAGTTTGTATGAGGTGTCTCCAGAGCCCTCTCTCCTCCAGGCTGAACAACCCCAGCTCTCTCAGTCTGTCTTCCTAGGAAAGGTGTTCCAGACCTCTGATCATCTTCATGGCCTCCCTGGCCTTGCTCCAACAGGACCAAGTCCTTGTGTTAGGGTCCGAGAGCTGGATGCAGTACTCCAGACCAGGTTTCACAAAAGCAGAGTAGAAAAATTTATAGGAAAGCTTTCTAATTTTCATTAAAGAAAAAAAAACCTGACTAGCTGACCTCTGAATCAATTCTTCCATCCTGGCCATAGGGATGCATTACATAAGAGGAAAATATAAATGCTTCAGACTGTATCGTAATTTCACAGAGTTAGTAAATGTGTCTCTGAAATTCCAGAAAAGTAATTTCCTGTGATGCCATCAATTCTATGACTTGTAATGCTACCAAATAAGATAAAAACTCTTCCTACTCATCTTAATTATCTTGCTATGGCCAAGACTGAGATTTTCTTTCTAATCACACGTTAACAACTATTTATATATCATGTGTCAGCTGGAAGTGAACTAATAGAAGGACAACAGTGTAAGAACTTGCCTGAACCAGAAACCTCAATGGGTTATTTTGCCTTTGACTTTACTACAACTACGTTTAATTATTTTTCCATGTCACTGTTCAAAGGACCCAAGTAACGCAGTCCCTCGTGGGAACTGAATACAAACTGAGAGCGTTTGTACTCCAGAAACTAAACTGCAAAGTTAAAGAACGAAGTGTCTAGTTTTTTAAGATGATACAGTTGTATCCGTACACTGAGACAATTAAATATGTGTATCGAAAACATTACAAAGCATCACACTGAAACACAGTGATTCAATTAAAGACCCAGATTGGCAGAAAAAGAAAGCAGACGTTAAAACTGCATTCCTGTGTATATTGCTCGAAGGCCAAGGCAATATCCTTATCTCTGAAAGTAGCCAGTTTACGTTTCTCTGAAGGTATAATACTCTGAGGCTTCTAATTTCCTACCTCTGTAAATTCTGTCTTCACCAAGCTAGTGATCAGCCTGTGAAGAACTGATGCTTCTAAAGTCTCTCCCTAGCTGGTAATGTAGCAGCAGAAGCAGATGTTAAGACATTACAGAATGTTGCATCCATCTGTTTAGTAACTCATCTTTACTTATTTGATGCAACATATGAACAACTGTGCAAGCAACTTTGCCCTAACAAATAGAACAAATAATCCATACACAGGGGGAAAGCTGAAGTTCACATGCAACCATAGTTTTGTTTTTTTTCCACAAGATACATTTTTAAAAGATGGACCAAGTTGATCATTTACATGCATCTTGAACTCCACACTCTTCCCCTTCCCCCATCTGCCTATAAAGCATGCAAGTGGTGGGAAAATACTGTGACTGCTTCTTGCTGATTACACTACATTTTTGTGATAAAATGGTTTGGGGGACTATCAGGATGAACTCCAGCTGACTGCCTTCAGCCCAGCAATATTCCATATCGTCAGGAACTAGCCCTCGAAGTACTTCCTTCTTTCCTTAAGCTCTATAGGGACAAGCACTGCCTAGTTATCTGTCTATCTTGAGTGCTCCTCTGTATTTCTTTAAAGCAAGACAAAGAGGCATTCAATAGGAATTTGCCTTTATTATATAGCTTCTACTTCTGTTTCTGCCATTACCACATATCAGCTCTGTTTTTGTTCCCCAGCCAATTCTTTTCATATTTTCCAGACCATTCAAGTGCTTGTGCCCAGTGTGACAATGAAGTTTAATGAGTAAGTCAGTATTACTTCTTAGGAGAGCAATTAGTTTTGATTCATGTCTTTTCAGATCAGGAAGGCAAATGGTCAATTAAAGAAACCAGTGGGAAGAAGTTGTTGCTGCCACTACCATGTTCTGGCTCTGAGCCACAGTATATCTGACATTTGCAGGAGTTATGAGTGTGAAATCAAGGTGGATGAACGTTTTTCTGTAAAAACAGTGTTGGTCCACTTTCACTCTTCTCCTGGAAAGAAGTCAGACAGTTCTTTTAGAAGACCTAAACTCAAAACTATTCCAAGTCAGACTGCCTTGGGGAACCAGGGTAACCTCAACCAGAATTAACTCATCCAGCCTTTCACCCTACTCCCAAACCTGGAAAAAGTTCACAGATAGAGGTGTGTCTGGGAGTCTGGCACCAATGACTGCTGTTATCTGAAGTAGCTCAGATCAGGATTAGGTCTTTTGGATGGAGATGGATGTGAAAGTCCATTTATTTCAAGGTTGTTTTCCACTTTTGTTGGTCTGGAATACAAAAATTTTGCACACCATACCTCTGTTTTTAGGAGAAAACATCTTTGTCCCTTTCACAAGGAAAACACAGAAGATGATAGCTTCCACCAAGTTCTGACTGCACAGCATGTTTTTTTTTTCCTTTTCAGCTGTGGTTTTCCTTTGATATCTCAGCTGACAAGTATTACTTTGTTTTTCCTTGTATCACTGACAACTTCTTATGCCTTGCATTTCTGCATTGAAGTACATGACTTAACAGCCAGAACGTCTGACATGATCCTATGACATCATTTCCAAGTGGAGGGAAGGAGTATATGTTGTAACCTGTAGGTTACTTCAGCATCTGACAGCTGCTATTTGGTCTTCCCTTCTCCGGAGAAGGGAAAGTAAAACCTAGTAGAACTAGGGTGCTAACTTTAGTCCTCAGTGTGTCTCATTAAGATGTCAAAGCAGATAGCTTTTGTCACTTTTCTACATGCATACAGAAAATAACCCTACTGTTTTAGTTTTATACCTGGAATCTGATGCTGTATGTGAATTGATTTTATCACTGCCCTACCTCCTCTGGGGCATTTATTGCCATCTTTGTGCTTCTGATGACTAAGATGTTAGAAGAAACATTGATGCCAATAACACTGCATCTTCTCACATGGGCTTCGTACTAGAGCTCCTTATCTCTGTGACTGCTTGCATTTGAACTTCCTTTTTTTTCTCTCTGGATAATGCTAATGTGAATGTTTAATATTTATGCTGATATTAAAGTTTACATTTTATTTTTGCGCATGTTGTATGTCTTCAGGCAGAGACAATATTAAGACTGTTGTTGTAAAATGGGTCAGCATTTTCAAAAACTGCAGTCTTCAGTCCCTAAATGCTTAACCATATGAGAACAGTTTTGTATTAATAGTATAGGACTTCCAAGGCTTGGGCCTGGACTAGCTGGAATTGTAGTTTGCGACTTCTATTTCACCCTAAAAAAGTTTCCAGTATCACATGTACATGTGAATGGGTGCAGAATAGTTGAAAGAAGACAGATTTAAACACACTAAGTTAAACATTAATTAAACTTACTTTGGTATGTATTCCCTCTAGTATTTTGTTTCAGAGAAGCAGTGAGCTCTTCTGGCTTAATGGGCTAAGGAACCATTCTTTCTGCTACAGGCAATTCCTAGACAAAGGCAGCTGGAGTCCCAGTCCTCCTGTGCTCATATTTTTTGGTCCCGTAATGGAGCTTGACCTGGAGATGAGAAATATGCCCAGGTTCCAGAGTTTATCTTCTTTTGACATCAATTTCTATTTGCATCACAAGTCCCTGACTTCACTGTCATTAAAAGACCTTTCTCACAGAGAACCATAATCACACCTCCAAGTAGTGTTACATATTTTGAACTTGTATAAATCACATTTTCTTACCACACCTTCCACTTTCTCTCTGGAATCATCTCCTGATGTTGCCTGCTTTGGGTGTAAGGACAGGAGCCATTGAGGTATTCCTCTGGACTGACTGTAGCAGAGTAAAAAGAACAGTGCATCAACTTTCTAGGAAGGGTTTTTTTTAAATGAAAACAAAGTCTATTGACTGGAAATGATCTAAATGTGATTATAGCCACTGCCAGGTCTATTGGCAGCGTAAGCTGCCAGCTTTGCTTTCCTGTTTTTTTTTTCCCCTCTGATAACATGTGTAAACAATCAGTAGTACACATTGGAGTTTTTTCTTAGGCTTACGTAGGACCTGCACACACACAATATGGGATGGCGAAATCGCCATCAGACACAGGACTCGCTCTGTCATAGGGCAAATTTGCATTTGCAGGACATAAAACAGCATGATGGTAATGGAAATATTTACAATTCGGGGAAACAGATGCTGAGGACAGGGTCAGATGACTGGAAGCTTCTGCCCAAGGCACAGCGTGACATGAAAATTGCGTGGTCCTGGCTTCTCACACCCATCCCAGGGTTCATTCCCATTTGCCCCTCATAGGCTGACAGAGGCAAAGAGATCATTGCTGCAAAAGCCAAGGTTTTGGAGGGTTTAATAAGGTCTTCATATTTTTCTCATCCCAGTACATGGGGTCATTTGACAAAGTTGTCAGGGAGCCCTGAAGCTACTGAACACTGTTGAACTTCATGATGAAGATCAGCATTGCTCACAGGTATTGTTTCACATTGTACATGCAGGCACCAGTAGGGGCATCAGTATCTCTTCAGAGGGAGTTATTTTGAAATGAAAACTGAGATTGTGATACCATCAAATGAATCCTGGAGGGAGTGGGGAAGGTGTGAATCTAATGCAGTTTAAAAAATGATGTGTATACTTCCAGGTAAGCTTTTCCCACTTTCTCATCTTAAATCTTCCATCAGTTCTACACACATTTTTAACTTGGTTGAAGCCCTTTAAATGCTTTTGTGCTCACCAAACTACTTATTTGGAGCAGGGACAGAACATGACATAAAAAGACAGAGGAGACTAGAATTTACTGGTGAAAACTAAAACAAACAAACAAACAGTTAAAAATATGGGCAAAAGTGCACCCCAAATCTTTTCCTACTGAAATGAAATCTCAGGAACAGGGGGACAATGAAACTTGAGCTGGGTAACTAAACTTCCTGCCTTATAAACTCAGACCTGGGATGCTCCAGGGTAGTTCTGAAACTTCCCAGGTTTGATCACTGACAACCGGAGAGTGTGACCAAAAAATATGTGGTGTTGCCTTTGTTTACTTCAACAATGTAAACAACACAGAATTATGTCTGTCAAAGTATCCTTAGAGACACTGACCTTGTGAATACCCTTGATTTTAAAGGAAATGTAAATGACAACGTTAAATGAACCCCTGGTTCAAACAGTTGGTCCTTTGTCACCCTGAGCTTTATTTAAGCAGAAGTGAACAATACCATTTAGGCACAGCAGAAAGCTTATTTATATTCCAGATAATTCTCACTGAACTATTAAGCAGGAAAATATGTTTCATTATTAAATGTAATTTGCCAGAATATTTGAAACTGTGATGTTGGACAGAGAGCAAGGCAAGACAAAATGATATGTCAAAGTGATAAGTCATAGACAAAATGTGCTGTCCCTCTACCAAGAAAGTAGCTATAAGTCATCCATTGCTTCATCCTCACAGCACCTCTGTAATGCAGACTGGAAAGGAGCGGTATCAAAAAGAGGCTTGAGCATCCAAAAGGACATGTAATGTGTTCTCACTTCAGAGAACTTTGAAAATATTTCACCCATAGCTGGAGAACACACCAACTTTGTAGTTGACTGTAAGCAGCAGGAGATGGGATATCCACAACCCCGTGCTGCCCCATACTCAAGTCCACTTTTCTTGGTCACTGTATCTTGTCACAAACCAGAAAGCCAAGCTACTCACTCTCAAGTGCATCTTCACTCCTATTTTAAAACCTGTCAGGCAGTCAGATTTCTGCTGTCAGAGTTCTTGATGGCCTGCTCTGCTCCAGAAGGTAAGAATAAAAAAAGTCACTAAAAGCTGGGCTGTTTTTATTTCGTTTCTTGAGACTGACTCATACTCTCCAATTCCTTGTCCTTAGGGAAGATACAAGGAAATGATGTAAAATTCCTTTCTTGGCTTATTTTCATGCTTTGGACTTTTTTCTTTTTGGTATAATTTGTACTGGGCCTGTTTTTTAATTAATCTGTATGGATTGTGCCAAAGTAAAAGCCTGAGCTGTCTGTCTCTGTATTCTCATTTGCAATAGGGATGCAATAGGGTTAATAGTTGAGGGTAAGAAGTACTCAGCACCATGATACACCAGGTGACCCATTAATAATTACTAGGGAGTTCTGCAAGCTTTTTTTAGAGATCAGATTTTAAAAGGATGACCAAATTGAAATTTTAAAAGTCTGGTAACATTTAAAAAACCCCCTTTGTTTGAGAGATGCTGTTGTGATAATTCCTACAGCTCTTGCTGTAAACCTGGGGTGGAAAGGGACATACTCTACATTAAGCATTTCATTAAAAGAAAAAAAAATCAGAAACACCTTGAAGATGAAACTCCTGGTGTTTCATCATCAAACTGAAATGAAAGCTTATCTCTAAACATTCTTGTGGACTGCCTCCAGTTCAGATTAAAAAATGGATCTGAAGCTATCTGTAGACCATCAGAAAACTTTTGGGTTTGCAAAACTGAAGTGGAAAACTTCACAAAAGTATCTCCAATACAAATGCACTTGTATTGTTCTAGGACCAGGACTACAAAGGCAGATAACATGCCCAGAGTCAGAGAATGTCCAGAAGGTGAACATAGGTTTGCGTTCTCTCAGACTCAGAAAGGAGCTGAGCATGGCTGTGTCTGAAAGTTTCCTAAACTAGAATGATATTTCAAGGCGTGAGTGAAGATGACATTCTAGAAGCTGCTTTTAATTAGGGTGTGACATACCAGGAGTTTGGAGTCACAGCTGACTGACAGCTCCTAGGGAAGCAGTCTTTTCCAGCTCTCTGGGCAACCAGCCTCTCATCTGGGAACAGGGAAAGTAGTTTGGGACACTATCCTCCAAATATAATTGGCAAGAATATGGATTGAACTGCATATTGCACTAAAGTGGATGGCAGCCTTTTACAAGGAGAAATCTCTCCTGCTCGTGCACTCACACCAAACAAAGCCCTTTGGAGAGCCCCAACATTGTTGCATCAGAGCTGCTCTGTCAGGTCTTTACAGCAGTAACCTGCAAATTGACAGATGTAGCTCTGCAGATGTGCAAATGCACCATCACAGGTGGCAAAAGAGTCCCTGGGTCAGAATGAGGAGCTGAGGCATACTGGTGGCAGTAGAGGACATTTGCTTGAGTTTCCTGCAGTGCCCATTATTTCAGGTGCCACCATTCCCTTGAGCAAGCAGCAAAGCAGCCTGAAAGGCAGATTGTGGGTATAATCTGTGGTGTGAACAGGGGGGTACTCTATTATGCCTAAACAGAAGCTGAGATGAAGTTCTAATAGCACATACTAAGAACTTTAGGACATAACTGCTATTTTAAGTAACCAAAACCCTTAATGGATCAGACCCCAGTGGAAGAAATTCAAGAGAATTAGCACAAAGCCACTGGAGTCACTACTATAGGAATTCTCTTTTTACCACTCACTTTACACTCCTTTCTATTGGCTTTCTGGAAACATGCATTCACTCAAAATGTGCCTGATCATTTTTTGAGAACAAATGCAAAAAACATATATGCAACAACTAACTGAAATTAGATTTTGTACTTCTACCAGCAGCTGCAGAAGAACCTTGTCTGAGCTCTAGCAATCCAGCCAAGGAACTGAAATTACACAAATGAATGTGAGTAATCAAAATTAAAACATTTAGTGCAAAAAGTTAGCCAGCAGTAGTAAATGAAATTCAGCAGCCTTTTAAGAGCAAAATAATAATTCACTCAAATAAATAAACTGGAAATTAAAAATATAAACTGCTAACTATTGAACTCTTTCTTCTGCTCTTTGAAACATTAACATTCCTTTGCTCAGGTGGGAAACTGCATGGTTATAACTTAACAAAAGCTGAATTCACTGACAAAGTCAAAATTAGCATGCAGAAGTCCTGACTTCTGATCTTATGATACTATGTGATATCAAGCACATTGCTTTAAATGAACTCTACGTGATTCTGGACCTTTTTGTTTTCTTCACTCTTTATGCATTCTCATGAAACCCTAAGTAGCACAGGGTCTTAATTGATCACAGAAAATTAGTCTGTTTTCCTGATTTGGCAAACCCATCACTTTGTCTTTTTTGGAGATTGAAGCTAGGAAACCACTTCTTCATAATTTTTATGTGAAAGCCACAATTTTTATCATTTGATAAAACAAAATCTGCTACTCTGAGTTGCATGTAAAGCACACATGTAAGGATTTCTCTACTTACACAATGATTCAGTGCACCTTGCTTGCTCTTTGCATCATCAAACACACAGAACTTATCAGAAGATGCTGGCCAGGAAAATATACACATTTGAGTTTTACCATGCAAAATTGCTCGGTTTGCATGCTAGAGAAAAATATGCAATACCTTCCCAAAGCCACAAAAATATACGTGATTGCCTATATATTTACCATTTTGGTTCAGAGCAGCAATACAGTTTTGCAACATATCCCACCCCCTGACTGTTCCCATTTACTGCACACTGGCTCAGCTCCCAGAGTGGTTTTGGTGCACAGAAGCACTGAATTCCCCTTGCAGGGAACTAACCCAGAAGCTCTGCTCAGTGCACACGAAATGCACTCCAGTGAGGATGTTACAAGTCCAAACCAACCAGTGGGCCTTTGGGCAGCTTTTGGGCAGCTCGCATGGTGAAAGGAGCCAATCCAAGGGATCAAGTTAAGGCAGCCTGAAGTTCAAACCCTTGTAATGTTTATAACAAACATACTGATTTTCAGCACTAACCACTTCAATATGTTGATCTGTTTCTGTTAAGATGAATTACTCATTAATGTAATCAGAGCCAGTCCATGAGACAAACATAAAAGGGAAGAAAATTTCAAGAAGTATTAGATAGGTTTTTGCCCAGTATTTTGAGAGGTATCTCTATGTGTTTATTTATCATGGTGGTAGTTCCTCTACAGACCCTGCTATCACCTCCTCCTATGACAGAAAAAATACAGCTAAGAGTTTAGACATTAAGCAAGATACCTTTGCTTTAAATTAACTTAGATGAAAAAAATCTGAAATGGTAAATTTGAAAATATGGTACCAATTTTGATCTACTGTATGTGAACAGATGAAATGAAAAAAAAAAGAAAACATCTCCTTCTTAACCTACTACATAATGGATGATTCCTGATCTGATAGACATGATGGTGGTCTCATTTTACAGCTGCTAAAGCATCTGTAGGTTCTTTCAAAATTATAACACCAAGAAACTCATTAATAAAAATATCACAAAAAATCAGTTCTTCACTGCCTACTATTCCTACAGTGAAAGACAAATTGATCACTGATCTAAATACTGGGGATTGTGGAGAGGTCATGGGTCACACTCAAATTAAGTTTGCTTTGGAGAAACATTTTCTTTTTTAACCTAAACAATAATTTTAACTTTACTCATGAGGAATAATTACTCATGACTGAAGAAAACTGCCAAGCTAAGAGAGCAAATGGAAGCATTTTATTTTAAACATGAATGATATATGAGAATTTTTAAGAAGGCTTTATTAATTGCAAAACTCCTGTCACAAGGACAGAGGCCTTCCTTTGCTTAAAAAGTTAAGCTCATTTAAGATGATGACAGTGCAGTGCTCAAAGCAAATGCACATAAATTGAGTTTACCCATTTTCAGCTTGGGCAATACAAAATTTACCCCCTTCTCAGTTCCTGGCTGATGCTACCTCTTGAAACTAACAGCAACAGTTCTATTATTCTCTCTCAGTTTTTATGGTGCACTTCTTGGACCTTTCAGAAAGTACAAAGAAATCCCAGAAAACCTGTAGATGCCAGAGCTCGCTCCCAAGTACTATTCATTTTCACGTTACTGTTCCAAGTTATTCCAAGTAAGAGCAGCTACCTGGAGTGAAAAGTTGGTGCTGAAGACACTGTGTTCACCCAGCATATGTTTCAGGGGATTTTAATTTGAAGGAGCTTGAGCTGGACCCATGAACTAAAAACTCCATGAGTCATGTGAGGACATTTGGGAAGCCCCTTCCAGTTTAGTTGCTTTGTAACTAACTCTGGTTCTGGCACTCACAGATCTCCCTTCGTCCTGAGCAAGCAACAAAAAGTGGGAACAGCTGGGAGATTAATGTACCACAGGTAGATCCCCTGAGCTCTTGGCACCCCTCTTGGATGTCCTAACTTTTGACCGGGCAGACAGAGCTAAAAGAAATAAAACCTAGCCACGCTGCTTGGCTCTGAGCTACTGGTGATATCCTGGTTTCCACTCTGCTACACATTCTCATAGCTGATGCAATGAAGCATAAGGGAAAGGAGAAAATGAGCCAGCTGCCTTGCTTTATTTTGGGCAGCATTTTTTTTTTCTCTCCAGGTTGTTCTGAGCAAGAGTAAGGCACCAATCTCCTGACTTACAGAGCTCTTCAAATCTTTCTGCTTCTCTCAGAAACAGAGGGTGAGCGTAGAAGCTGTCCCATTCACAGTGCCATGTGGTCCCCTGTGTGGTATCTGGCATCCTCCAGTCACTCTGTACTTCACAACATTATTTGTGAAAGTAGAGGACTAAATTAGGTGTGTCTGTATCTCAGAGAGGCAATGAAAGCAAACATTAGTAATGTTTACCTCTTTTAGGTAGTCTTCCTATCACAGCTATACTCTTTGATAAAGCAGTGCAGAGGTGTCAAATATGAGAAGGATGATTTATTTTTATTGCCCCTTTTGCAGTGATTAGCATATTTTTCTTTTGATTTTTGTCCTCCTGTCTTCAGTTGCTTCTTCATTCCCATTTAATTCTCCCCCCTTTTTTTCCTTTCTCCCCCTTCCTTGTTTTGTCTCCCTCAGGTTCTTTCATTGTCACATTGTGCTCCTTCAAATGCCGCACACATTTTGTCAATGGAGGCTCTGTAGTGGCTGGAAACTGAGAAGATCCTGTACTGCTGCTTGCCAGGCAGCGGGGGACCAGGGATTTCTCAGTTTCCAGCTGCTTTTGAAGCAGCACTGATTGGTTTCTCTTGCTGCTGCAGAAAAGGCTGGCACACGGGAGCAACAAATTCAGCATGTCCTTCTGGCCTGTTTTCAATAGATCTGCAAGTGCCAGAACAGAGATGGGGAGCAATTTGATTCTGTCTGCTCAGCCACCCCTCTCTCTATTTACCAAAGAAACAGTACTCTGCCTTTCTACCAATTTTTCCCTAACTTCTGTGATTTCTCTCTCTGCCACACATCCTTCCAGTCCACTGCTGCAGCTTAGCCAGAGTTTCTGTAGAACCTTAAAGACTTATTTCTCTTGTGCTACTTTTGCAGCAGTATTTGAGCTGAGTGAAAGTTCTATCGATCAGTGAGGTGCTACTCAGACACAAACACAGTGCAATGGCTTAAAACATGCAAGTAAAAACAGAGTAATAACAGCTGCATTTGTAATCAACATAAGGGACAAGACAAAAGTTTCCTACATTTATTAAGAAATTTATTTATTAACCCGTTGAATATTCCTTTTAGAAGATTTCTATAACAAAAAAACAACAACAATGACAAAAAAAAAAAAAAAAAAACCCACCAAAAAAAACACCACAAACAATGGGAACATATTTAAATATTAAAAGCTTTTTCTCCTTCATGAAGTTTTAAGTATCTCCAACATGTTTGAGGAACCTCCTATCATGCTTAAGAACTACCACTGCAAAGACCTCTTCAATCAGGCAAATTCAAGGGACTAAAATTCAATCTGTAAGTGGGCAGAGTAAGCAATGAGAAAGGCTGCAGTACAAAAGCAACAAAAGTCCATGATAACCATATATATGCCCTAGGCCAGCTGTAAATCACTAAAACATTGCTTTCATAAAAATACATAATTTTATTTTATAAATCCATTATTTCCTAATGGCCATTTATCTGCCCATTGGACAGATAAATGGGTATACATTACTGCAGATGGAATTCAGAGAACAGGTAGGAAAGAAGACAGGTTAGCAGATTTGAAAATGAGTTCAAGGAAGATATGTTAAGAAACAGCACATAAGTGGTCTGGGGGTAAAAATCAAGCCAAGGCTCCACCAGGCAGTAAATCCAAAATTACAATTAATCCCAGATCAAAAACGTCACTGTCTCTTGATGCAATGTATTTGATTGGCACAGCTGGAGGTAAAAGATTAAGTTTGTTCAATAAGGCCAAACCTTCCCTCTGTGCAATTTGAGTTTGATCAAACATCACTTTTTCTCCCCTAGCTGTCACTGATGCAGCATAAAGAATAAAGCTGGCATGAAAAGCCATGATGTGTATATATTCTGTGTGCTGTGTGACTCCACATGCTGTGCCTTATCTGGGCTGAATATATGTTGCCCAGAGATGCAGTAACTCCCAGAACTCTTTATAAAAACGTATCTACAACCTTGAGGATAAAGGGTAATGTTAACGAAACAAAAGAGTCAATATAAAAAGTTAAACTGCTGTTCTGGGCTAGATTTTCCCAGCAGCTCATCTCCCTGAACTGTGTTCAGAAGGATGACTGGGAAACACTGTCTGTTCCCTGCACTAATCTGGTCACTAGCTGGTAGAATAAATCCTCCAGCACGGGTGCAAGCAGGCACACTGAAATGATTTCCACAATGTAGCACCTCTCTATGGTGGACTAGACATACAGGACAATCACTTCTATTGGACTGCTCATGGAAATGACTTTCAGTCCCCACACATTTGGAGCAGATGTACATCAATTACCTACAGGTTGAAGGCTTTCTGTCCTTTCATTTTGTTACTAATATCCTCGCAGAGCCACTCTGTCAGGTTCCCATCCCCTGCCTTTTCCTCCCCAAAATTAGAGATACAAAATTATTTACACTTTGCATACATTTTGTTATGGAAATGCCCCTAAGCTATACATTGATAACTCTTCTGCAACTTTTACTTCAGACACAGTTCCACAAGACCAAATGGTAAAAAAAAATTATTTCTTTTAGTTCTGACTCACTGCTGAAAGCCTGCCTAACTGCAGTACAAACCTGCGGAGTTCAGGTCTGTGTGGAATGGCTCAGGGAGAGTGTTCTTCAAGTACAAATATAAAACTGAGCTGGTGAGGTTCTCCAAGGAAACAAGCAAAGGCTGCTCTGCATGCCCTCGCAGGCTCCAGAACCAGCTCTGCGGCTCCAGCAGCTGGGGTGTCCTGGTGCCAGTGAGGCCGGGAAGGTGGAGTCTGGAAGACATGTGTGTGCAGCTACCTGGAGGTCTCCTCTTCCAGATCATGTTTCAGGCAAATCATCCAAGAAGGCTGTCAAACATTACATGCACTGGAGAGGTTTTATGCAAAAATGATGAGTGATGCTTAGTAAAAAGCAACTGAGGATAGGACCTAACAAGAGTGTGTTTACTTGTGCCAAAACCACTAATTATCAGATGAAATGTCAAAGATTATGTATGTGGTAGTGCTGTGACAGACACTGTAGCTATGTGAGGCAGGGACTACAGCAGTCCATGTGTTTTTGCTCGCACAGCATAGTTTCTAGTTATTTGGCAATGAGCCTCACTTGAAAAATGTTCTGGGTGCAGCTCCACCTGCCCTTTTCATAGCTTTCCAGAACTGCTGCCTATTTCTCTCACCCCATGCTGGCACTGCTGCCTGTTTTAACAGTGCTGATGCTGAGACCAAACTGATAAACTCAGCTGAATGCAGAAGCCTCTGCACTGAGCTCCATTACTCCCCTGCTTCCATTTTGATGCAGCACCAAAACACTGGATGTAGCTCTGCAGCAAGCTAGCCCAGACCTAAAAGAAGAGTTGTACTTATTACTTCTGTGCCTTAACATACTGCCAGCAAAGCCACCCCGAGCTCTAGGCCCCAAGGGTGTCACGCCTGTATGTGTACGTTCAGCCAAGGGGGCAGGACAGCATTAAGGGAAAGGTTTGCAGCACCCGACAGTAACGCCTGATGTGTCACTCCAGTGGTGGTGAAGGAGCTGTTTTTAGCAGGAGAAATGAATTACTCACTAGCTGTTGTTAGGCCGAAGAGATGCTAAAACTGCTCATTTGGTTTCAACATCACAGTGACACAGTTGTACTCATCCCATTTCCAGGAACTGTTCAGTTTACGTCAGTCAGGGCTCTCCACATCTCGCTCCAGCACATGGCTTAAGTGCCAGAAAAAGAGATCTGTATGGACAAGCTGGGGTAAGTGGCAGAGATTATCTTGCTGCTGTTATAGAATAACATATCCAAGCTTTCAATACGTATCACCAAAGCTTTTCCCATTTAACTATTTTCTACAGAAAAACTTTGACAATAGGAAAAGGGGAAACACAGAGACCCAGGCACCCTTTCAGCAATGCTGCGTCAATTACAAATACAATGATCACTAGGTCTGGGCTTATTGGTGACAGTTTTTCTTCCCTTCAATTTGTGTTACGGCCTGAAATCACAAAGCTGTGATCCCCGAGAACTTCCTTTGTAATGCATATCAACTTTCGTTGTGCCCCTTTGTTCCCAATGTGATGGAGCATTGTGGTGCCTGTGTCCAGGGAGCAGGTTCGCATTATTGTTCTTGTAAATATGTACTGCTGGGTGCAGCTCAGTAGAAGGCATTGAGTTTGTGCATGACTGACGCCGACCCGGACAACTGCTCTGACCCCCAGCAGATGGTGGTGCAGGGACTGCAATGATCTGGAAGTAATAGCATGTGCCATTTCTTTTTGTTTGGAACAGACAGCCAGACCCTGTGTTTCCCTCCCCTGCGCAGCAACAGCTGTATATACAGTAGGGACCAGCGCACCCCTAACTGTCACTCCAGTCCTTCTCCTCTGCCAGTAATCAGAAAACCTTGGGCTCTGAGACTCCATGGAGGTTAAACACTGTATGAACACCACATGGCTCTTTCCAATGTTAATAAAATTGTGATCATTGGGGCATAGATCATTTTCTTTCCTAGAGAAAAGTGAGTAATAGTTACACATATCTACCACCCCTGATATTAGACTTTGCAGTGATGGACTTGCTGGTTTTTAACCTCTGCACAGAAAAAGAAAAGGGTACAGGAGTCAGTATTAACTAAGAATTTTAATGTTTAGACTACCAATAGCCTTTCTGTAGCTTAAATAAATTTAACTTATCATTTGTATTTATCAGAGACCAAAATAAATGTTTATTTTGAAAGGAAGGTATAAAATGGGTGAAAGCCCACAAGTGATGTTTCTGCCAAGGCCATGGGAGATTTACTGCTTCAAAATGATAGCAGAGTAGCTTGCATTTGAATCTGTAAGAGACCAGATTTTTTAAAATAAAACTCACTGCATATGAGGCAGCTCATCAGAGGTCAGAAATGACAAATTAGAGCATGATGGAGTTAATAATCACCCACTTTATGTCTGGCTTCTGTTACCAGCCTCCATAAAATTGTCCTGACAGTCCAGAAGAGAAGTTCCTTGGGATGGATGGAGCAACTGCTCCATGCTCCTCCCCTCCCAGCCCTAGCTGAGATGGCTGTCAAAGAAAGGGTCTGAAAACCAGGTGCACTCTAAACACTGTATTTCTGGCTGCTGTAATGCTTCTGGGAGGCTTTCAGCTGGCAGGTCAAGAAACAGCAGACTTGCAGCACTCAAAATGAGGAACAAAGGCAGGCTAGGAGTAATAGCAAGGAAATCCTTTAGACTTTTCCCCTACTTTATACTGACATAAAACACCTCTTGGGGATTTTATACACAAGACCCCCAAGCTATAAGCCCATGTTATTCTAACTGTGAGACCATTTCTCTGCAAGAGGGAATGTTGTTTAATTCAGTGCAATCTCCCTATTTCTGTGCAGAAAGAGGAAACCTCTTCTGAGTTTGCCTCTCTTAATCTCCCCACATTAATGAAATATTCCTGGGGGGACCCAGAGTCTCCCAGGCCCACAACACTGCTATCAGGTTACACTCAGCCTCTGTTGCTGGGCTGGTGGCTGAGATGCCTCATTATCTTTAAGTTAGAAATTTCATCATAGACTTGAGAAATGACCTTGTAAACTTTCCTGAGACCAGCTTAATTCTTTACAAGCCCCCATCTTTTGAAGAAAAAGCAAAGTTAGGAAATCCCTGCTCATCTCCAGTGTAAAACCACCTCAGGTTCATCACACATCAGGGTTGGGTCAAGAGAAAAAATCTTTGAATTTCTCCTTCTATGACATGTAATGAAAATTATTGTTCAGTTTGAATTCCTTCCAGACTTCCCTCATGTTGATTCTATGAGCACCACCTCAAACAACAAACATTTAAACAGAAGTAGCTTTACTTTCTTGACTAATCCCATTAGCTTTAATGAGTCTAATCGCACCAGTAAAATTATGCATGTGCTTAGCTCTTGGCAAGGTCAGTGCCAGTAATGAGGAGAAAAACAAACTGATAATGAAACCATGAGTAATAAGACTGTCTGGATATCTGCATCTCTAGAAAAAGATGGCTGTCTAGAACTTTAAAAATGAAACACCACTTGTTAAGATTAAAGACGAGAGAGTGAATCCTGAACCAAGAATGACAGTAAATAAAACCATAGAGAAATTCTTTAAGTAATTATCATCCATGACATGTCTTCAGTTACATCTATAAGCTCATTACCTTAGTTATGACTTATCTGTTCATCCATTCATTTATATGACGGTCATCAATATGATATCCAAGCACTAATGAACTTCAGCATTAAAAGGTGATGTTTAATTGCCTAAGAGGCAAAAATTCAAAAGGTGTCAGCCACTCTGGATCTGAACAGTATTCTCAGGCAATTCGTATGGAATTTATTTTCAAAAATTCTGGCCAGAAATAGTCCATCTATTTTCAAGAGGAGAATTACGGAAAATGGTCTTAACAGCGAAATGCTAGTAGTATGAAAGCTAGATTAAGTCCACAACAACTAGGATTTTGTAACCCAAACAGATATCAACGTGGAAGTATTACAAGTCAGCTATTTTTTAGGATTACATGTTCTTGGTGATGCCTTTTGATTATCTTCTGTTTCTGTATAACTTCTTCAATGATTTAAATAAGCAGTGCCAAACCAAGCATTACCTTTATAGCCCACGGCCATGGACAGTCCGTAAGCTACTAAACACACGAAATGACTTTAACTTCTCTATATAGGGCCAGAATGAGGCCTACCTGTCACTAAATTCTCCAAAGAGCATCTATATGGTATCCAGCTTTACAGTTGTGAACCAATTAATTTTGTAACTCCTCTCTCTAGCCATAGGCAGAATTCCTGTGCACACATATTTGTATGTAGAATTATAGGTTAAGGATTTCTGTCCATATTTCTTTCTATTTGACATAGTGTGTAGTCATCACTGGGACAAAGACATTTCTAATACATAATAAAATGGGGTGGTTTACAATGGCAATTGGGTTTTTAGTGATAGTTTTATCAAGAGGTCGTGTGCAGATTGTGATTTTCTTTTATTGTAGGGTGACTAATTCTTTTTTTGTACCTTGTTATAGTTAGTCTGAAATTTCCTTAAGCATTGTTCTGTTACATATTCTCTGTAAGTAAGAAAAATGTGTATTATTAAGGGTGTGTATTTCTCTTGTGTTTTGTAGAATCAAATGAGTTTTCATTCTTCGTTTTCAAAAAACACATTTTACTTAGAGGTAGAGGTGAAGTCTGTCAGCATATATTTTTCTCAAAGAGCCTAATGAAAGACCAGACAAGCTGAAAAAATCAGCTCTAGCTCAGTCATTAAATTATAGGCTTGGGTGTGAGCGTAGATAGTGAATTGATACACATCAGGAAAACAACCTAACTGCAACAGCACCCCTGTCGCAGTCTGGCTCACTGTGACCTTGAGTCAGGTCCAGCCAGGTGAGGGTGGCAAAAATAGAGGGCTGGGAATGATTGAGTTGCCTGAAAAATGAAGAACTTCAATAGTTTTTTAATTGTGCAGAAACTGCACAATCTGAGGGGCAACATCCAATGAGCCAGGGGTGTGGTGAACTTAACATATAGGGGTATCTGAGGGCAGGGGCCCAATCCCAAATGCAGAACAGGAACATGACCTTATATGTGACAGGTCCTGAACCAACTGAGAACCAGAACCAGAAATATGGCCTATTATGTAATGATTCTCTTAGCATACTAACTTCCATCCTTTCAGTATCTCACCTCCTGTGGTCTCAGGTCGAAGCCTCCTGCATAAGCCACTGAGGCTAAACCACTACTCATGCCAGCCAGTTTGGTTCCCACACACCTCTGATTAAAATGTTAAAATGTTGTTAATGTTTTCCTGCAGAGAGACATATGTATTCACATCAATTTGGATCTGTAGCATGGCAAAATCAATTTGTATTTGTATATGAATAAAATCAATAAAACATCTGGAGTAATATAATCTTTAAATCTTCCTTTTGCTTTGTTAATTATTTGTGATAATTCACAGTCTAATCAACTAGTTCAATCTCCTCCATTTTCTTGATTTCAATAGGATGCTTATATAACTTCCTTAGGTGTCTTCAGCTCAGAGTCAGTCCTACAGAGATCAGACAGACTGAAAAGAAGCTGTATCTTCTCCTGTATGTTTTGGAAACACAGAGATTTTTACAGTTTGTCCTGCTGTATTCCTTGCAATGAATGACTTTGTAATCCTGCATCCTGTGGTTTGATCTCAGAAGCGGTTTGGTGCGTGCACACGTTGGCCATGGCAGGAGGTCCGGGCAGCACAGCAGCCACGCTGCCTGCTGGCAGCACCAAGGCGGGGCCTGGGGAATCCCCGCTCCGCTGCTGCCTCTGAACGTGCTGGGGTGCAGGGGGCTGGCACCACCTGCTGTGTGGCGGGCAGGCTCTGCCAGCCCCCAGGGCATTTTTGCCTCCGGATGATTCACTGAAGTCTGGTGGTACCTGCAGGGGCACCCTGAGGATGAGAGGGCTGATGGCACCACAGCCATCACTGCGGAGGGCTGTGTACGGAGAGCAGGGCTAAGGGAATAACCTGGTGCCACACTTACAGGCATCATGTGCACGAGTGGAGGAAGAGAGGTTCAGAGATGGGCTCTTTGAAGAGCCCAGTAAAATTAAGGAGGGATAGAGGGTAGTTTACATGCAAACTGACAAAAAATTTCACCCAGTGGAAAATAAGTGAAGATACTACTCTGGGGTAAGGTGAAGAGCAAAATTTAATACAATGCAAAGTATCTTAACTGGCTGTTCTAGGAAAGTACTTAAAAATAAGAGGTTATAGAAGTCAGTCATCAAGCTGTTCATGCTGTTAACCTACATAACCACATGATGTTATTACTGTTAACCTCATCTTCCCTCCCCCTCTTCCTTCCTAATGTTTCCTATACTCCTTGCTTCTTGTCTTTACACTAAAAGAACATTCAGGGAAGGGACAGTACTTGCTTTCAAGGCAACACCACAGTGAGGCTCAAGTTTGACTGTAGGCTCTGGAGACTCCCACACTAAGGTATACACTTACACCTGAGCCCGCATCTGAGCCTGCATTAAGACACAGATTCAGATTTTTTCTTTGCTCTACCATCCTCTTTGAGACTATGACACACGAGCAAAAACTATTTAACAATGCTCCTGCTGCAGACTGCTAACTAGCCTACTCTTTTTCTCATCCTTCAGACAATGTTGCAAGTTCTCTGAGCTGTGCTGAACATCAGCATCCATTTCAAAAACAGACACTTTTGACATTGAGCTGGCTGGCTAAAGCTTAAGCGATAACTTTTGTTGGCACATGCACCACAGTTCAGATCTAAGAGATGTTCTGTGGGCAAGTGCCTGTTTATTTGCTTTCCTAGACACGCGGTTGAACCACAGTGTACATCCTGTGCTTATGAAATTCCAGCAGGGTTGTCTCACAGTACCTACCACTAGAATGTGTGATTTACACCACCTACAAACTGCAACATCTCAAGATAAACCTGCTCCTTATAATGAAGATCCTGATAACTGCAGTTCTCACTACCTACAATGCTTTTTAAGGTCACTGGGTTTTAAAATAGCTGGGATTTTACAGGACACACTGTGAGGCTTTTTTTGTAAGACAGGCTGATCTGAGATGGAGTCTCTCATCCCCTTGCCCATCTCTCGCATGCTTGTGCTAAGCACAAAAGAAAATTGGGATTGCTTCTATACAAAAGTGTGCAGTCTTTTGTGTTCTCGTCTTTCTCCAAACCAGCGAGGTGGGAAGCAGTTGCCAAATGAGAAACATATTAATTAGCTAATGCTGTGCCCAAAGGAATGAGCTTAGGGGAAACCCAGAGCCAAGGCTGACCTGGAGAAAATTGGGTCTGGACTGGTCAAACAAGCTGTTGAAATCTTTGGCCTGGTTATTACAGCTTGCATCCCATGCTCCCTGCTCCTGCCTCTCCTTCTCCTCCAAAGCTGGGCTGCTTGAGCACTGCTGGCCAGCAGCTCCTGCGGTATCATTGGTGGGACAACACTCCAGGCCAAAAGACCTCCTCCCTGCTCACACAGAGGGCCTGATCCCTAACGATTCCATGGGCTCATCCTAGGCTCCTTGTCTTTCCTCCTCTTTCCACACAAAGCAAGACTGAGAGGACAGGGGAACTGTATGGATTACCACGATGAAGCTGCTGAGATCCACTAAGCACTGGCCAAGTGGCTCTGTCCACATACACACGTGTTGGTGAAACCAAGTTCGAGGTGGTCATGCCCCCCAGCTGACAAGTGAGAGTAAACTGGATTTCCTGCTTTAACAGCCTTCCATTTTCAAAGGTGTCTAATGATTCTGAGCACCCAGCTGGAGTCAACTGGCAGAGCATCTGCCTGGAACACGGATGAGGCCCAACACCTGTGGAAATCATGTCCTTCAAAGGTGCCTCCAAGCTGTGCTTCTCCAAATTGTCTCTGAAGTGACAGGCCTGATTCAGAATCCTTTCACCAACCTCAGCTGAGCTTAAATAGAAAAGTCAAACAAAAAGATTTGCATAGCAAACACAAAAATTTAAATAGTGCAAACCTGGCATTTAAATTTTTCTACCCCATCTCTGGAACTGCTTACATTCATAACAGGCCAGAAAGTGAGGTCTAGTTCCCTAAGGTAGTGGATGCTTTCAGTTTCCAAAAAAGTCAATAGGAATTCTTCATGCTTTACGTGAAATACAAACTTTTAGCAGCAACAAGAAAATTTAATGCATAAACAATATTTAAAAATCTTTAGTGGCATATTATCTTTTCTTCCACCAGCTACTCACATGAAGTTCAAGCTATTGTTTTTGATTTGAACAGTATTTCTGGCCTTTTGAACTGCAGATCATTTATAATTTAAAAAAATAAAATCAGTGGTTATTTGTTTTATAAAGTACTGCTGTCAGTGATGGAAAGGACTACAATGGTTTCTATGATTACTAATTTTTTGAACTAATATACCTGCTCCAGTATCCAATTAATCTGGTTATTAATCAAAGTGCCTTCATTGTAAACTATTAAAAGAGGCTAGACACTGCAGATTGTGTGCTGTATTTTTAGATTTTCCAGTTTGATTCAAAACACACTAAAAGAGGGGCCCCATAAAATAACCATCTAGAGACAGTCCATGGCAAACATCCAGAAACTATTCTTAATGGAATGGAGTTAGCACGAGCTGAGATCATTCTTTAGCCTTGGGAGGGAAAAAAAAAAAAAAAAAAAAGAGATGTCTTTAGGAAGAGATTTCCAAAGGGATTATGAGTTGCTCTTTGCAAACAATACAGAGGATTTCCAGTATGCATTGTGCTTTTGCCGAGAACTGTGCCTACAAGGGAGCCAATCAAAGTCCTCTTGTATCTAATGAGGAGGGGGAAATCATGATGGGGAAAGTCCCTTAATGACAGGAGACAATAGCTGTTTGTACAGTGAGACGTACAGAAAACTGTGTCACCAAGGAATCTCTTAAAACATTATTGAACTTATCTGAGCCATTATTCATTGAATTAGCATTACCAGTGAAGCACATATGTGGGTGAGAAATCTGAAATCTTAATTCATGGGATTACTGAAATGTTATCTTTTTCCATAATTTGGAAGACAGCAGAGGTAGAGAGCTAAAGTAATAACAAAGATGTAGGTTTTGGAATCTCAGCAATCTTTAAATCAATGCAGCATTTGTCCCCAAGTTAGACTGACACGTTACACTAAACCCATAAAGGAAGTTGAACAGACAGAAGTCTTGATGTGAAAGGATGAGTTTCCAAATTTGGTCTTCTAATGGACAATCAGACCGGCATCCTGAAGGGGCAAATGTTCTTAAAATAATCCCGAATTGGGGTCTTCTTTTTTTGTCGTATCCCAAGGTGGTTGCACAGCGCGGCAGCCCGGTGCTGCAGACACCGCCTGTCCCCGCGCCCACACTCAGCCGTCTGTCGCCACAGGGTTCGTTCAGCTGCCTGGGGCTCTGCCAGACTCCACTGTTTCTGTTTGCTAAACAAACGCATCTTACGCACTTCAGCTGCAGATGAAAACAAAATTATGAAACCGGGCTTTCAATGTAACACCGACTTCTAAAAAAAACCCAACTATGTTAACAATTCCATGTAAGGAACCTAAGAGGTCTTCTAAGGGCTGTGCCTCCAAATCCCAGCCTCCTGCTCTTTTTATTCACCGTTTGACAAAGAGTTCTTTCCGCCCCGTCCCGGTTCCCAGCTCGGCGCCAATGGCCCCTCAGCCCCGGCACCGCCGCGGGTGTCTCCGGGCCGCGCACGTGCCGGGCCCGCGGGCAGCACGAGGCGCGCGGCCCCACGCGCACTTCCCGCGGGGACGGCGGGGGAGGCGGCGGCGGCTGTGGGCCGATCCCCTCGCGCGCGAGCGGCCGCCCCGCCCCGCCCCTCCCTCCGCGCCCCAAATGGTTCCACCCCGTCCGCCCCTCCCTCCTCGCGCCGGCGGGGGCGAGATGCGCGAGCGGGCAGAGGGAATCCCTCGGTTTCCCCTGAGCGCTCTCAGCTCTCGCGAGACTTGTGTCGCTGTCGGCATGCCGGCTGCCGCCAGGCTCTCGCGAGAGCGGCGCGGTTCCCACGCCCGGGCTGTTGTGTCTGAGGGGAGAAGCCCGAGCGCTGAGTGGGCGGTCCGCACCGCCCCCCCCTCCCGCCCCGCGCGTGTCTCGCGGACCCGCGCACGCGCGCTCTGGGCCGCGGGGAGGGGGGCGCTCTCGCGAGAGTAGGAGTTTTGGCGAGAGTTTGTGGAAGATGGCGCCTGTTGTGACAGGGTGAGTGCGGGGCGTTCGCGGCGCCCGTCGGAGCCGCCGCCGCCCGGGGCTGCCTGGGCGAGGCCGCGCCGCGCCCGCCCGCCCGCTCCCCGACCGCCTCTCGGGGGCACGGGGGGCTGCCCTCCGGACGGCCCGCGAGCGGGCCCCGCGGCGCCAACCTCGCGGGGCTGGGGTCCCGCCAGGTGGGCGCACGGAGGAGGCGCCCCGGGTGCCGGCCCGGCAGCGGCCGCGCTCTCCGGCCGCCCCGCGGCGCGGAGGTCCCGGCGGGTCTGGGCGCCCACTTTGCTTTCCTTGTCTCCGGCACGGACACGCCGGTCGGGACTCCGTGCAGGGTCAGTGCTCATCCCGGCTGCTTCGGAGCGGGTCCCGCTCTGAGGGCTCCCAAGGGAGCGGCGGAGCCCAGCTGGGAGGGGACTTGGGGCTGGCACGGGCTGTTCTCTCTTCTCGGTTGCTTCGGCTCGTCCCGCCACAGGCGGGGGTCCTCCAGGCTCCCCCGGCCACGGACCGGGAGTGCTCGGACAAAGGCTTTTGCTGCTGTGGTTGGGAGTTGAGCGCGGTGCCCCGATGCCCCAGCGCCTCTGGCACGGCGGGGCCGGCCGGGGCCCGGCCCGGCGCTGTCACTTGGCGGCGGAGCGCTCCGAGTCGCGCCGAGCGCGGGCGGGCTCTCCACCCCTGCTAGCAGGACACCCGTTCCGTCAGGCTGGGCGACCGAGGTTCCCTTTCTCTCCTCTCTGCACACCATTCCAGGGCTTTGTTGAGTTTTAGTTGCGTTCCTTCAAATGCTGCCGTGCAGGGAAGGGTAGCAGCCTCCCTACGCCACTAAGCCACGCTGGATCGTAATGAATGGTAGTCTCCGTCCCTTTCAACCACACTGGGTAATACTTAATCATGGCTAGCCAGCTGCAGCATGTGTCACTGTAATAAGTGACACCCTCTTAGCCACCTACAGCTGATGAATAATAACAGATCCACTGCTGGTATACAGTACGCAATCACACCTGCAGTGTTACATTGCACATTGCCATCCTCGCCACATCTTGATTGCTGCTGCTTATTTGAAATGCCGTATCCTCAATTTTGGACTATGCTGAGCATGTGTGACCTCCCTCTATGTGTTGAGGGAAGAGACAGTCAGGAGCAGAACAGACTGTTTCTATACTCCACCTGTTTCAAATGAAACTTCGTCTCGTTAAAGGACTTCTAGGTCTTTCTAAAATGGGGACCTTATTTTAAGATTTCACAGTGTGTCTGTGACCTTCTGTCTTCCCTGTGGGATTACATTGTCTACAGCATTGGCTCTGTGGTTAGAGAGCAACAGCCTGCTTGGGGGTGGGGTGGAGTTGGTGGTTGATGCTTTTGTTCTCGTGGAGAAGGTAGCATTATGGTATTTTGTTGTTTTGTTTGGCTGCAGTAGTGTTTCCAATTTCTCACTCTTGTCTGTCAAAAAATAAAATCAAAGCTTTTGCTTGATTTCTCTCCTGATGACGGTGTCTTGTGGCTGATATAGAATTTCCCAATTAAATGTTCTTTGGGGAAGCTAATCTTGTTTGTTATGATTCCCAGAGTGTACTATTTTAGAGGTTGGACTTGAAAGAAGGGAATAAGTGCCTTTAAAGTTTGCTATAGCTATTAGCCTGTGCTCTAGTTAGCAATTATTTTTTTCCACGTTTCTGTTAGTTTACTCATCCAAATATTTGGGCTTCATTTCCTTTTGTTTATTGATTATTACAGGATTGTCAGAAGTGTTGTCATGTTTGTGGCATTAGTTTTATACTTTTGAGATGTCTTGTCATGTTAAAATGTTGACAAAACAACTGTGGATTATTTTAAAAACAGTGATCAGAGCAGTAGAAAAAAGTACCATTTTAATGAGACTGAAAAAACTGTTTGTAGTTCATTATTTTAATGCTACATTTATTGTTTAAACCTAAAAGTCAAATAATTCTCTGGAAAAATAGTTTTGTTTTCTTATTGCTAAATACTTCAAGTGTAGGTAAAACGAAATATGCTGACTTTTGTTAATGTAGTTACATGGCATGAAGGAGCCTAACTTTTTTTTTTTTTTTTTTTTTTTTTTTATGACCTGATTTTGGAGTATGGCTCTGATGCTGAGTTGTCTGTGTTAAAAATCGGTGATTCTTCAGTAGCTGATTTTTTTTTTTCAAAATAGTATTAGTAGTTTTCTTTATGGGCTGTTCTGTAAGAACTTACGTGGACAGGTGGGAAAAAGCGTTTGAAGTTAAAAAGCAATAACCGGAGAATGTAATGTGCAAATCATCCTGCATGGCGTTTGAGTGGGCATCACAGGGGCACTCAGACTTAGAGGTGAAGCTTATGGCTCTTTTGCAGTCAGTGTTACCTGAATGAAAAAGCTTTTTGTTTTTCCCTGTGAAAACTATATGCCTAAGCTTAAGTTATGGTACATAGGTTTGTGCAGTGTTGGAATGGAATAGTGGGCATTTACTGCAGCAGTTTTGGGGGGCAGTCAGAGTATGTTGTTGCTTTGTTGTTTACAGCATGTGGCACGCTCATGCTGCTGCCTCACAAGGAGTGTTTTGATTAAACTTGCTCATATGTACAGTGTGACAAGCTAATCTGCAGAGTGTCAGAACCAGATACAGTGAGAGAGTAAACAGAAACATGAGACAAGTAACTTAAAAGGAATTACTATTCACAACTGTTATTTAAAAGAAGTGATTAATTTATGGCTGGGATTATAGGATAGTATTTTTGGGATTTTGTGGAGTGTTTTTGGGTTTGATTGTGAACAGTTTAGGGAAATACTGTTTTAAGATGACTAATGAAAATGCTTCTTTAATTATATTTTGAGTGCAATTCACTTGTTTTTAAATAATTGCTGATACTGCAGAAATACCTGTAGGCATCCATTAGCTTGAAAACTGCTCTGCTAGGTCTAATAAAGCCATATGACAGAGAAAATCTCTAGTGCTGTGAACTTAATTTTGTAATTTTACAGTGATATAAAGTATGGAATGGTGTCTTCTTAGTAGCCTGGGACAACGTGTTCTGTAAAATACTAGAAAGCCAACTTAGAAATAACAGATTGAAATGATCGATAGTAGGCATTGTCTTGAGTACTCGATTACCAATTAAAACTTCTGTAATAGCAGTATACTATACAGCATTTGGATTATTTTTTACGCAGGTTGAGAAGCATTGAAAAAGACAAAAATACTTGGAGTAGGCTTATTGCTGGTATGATGCTGTTTTTCCGTACAGTAGAAAATTGTTTTAGTCACTTTTCTAAGTAACAGGCTATTCAAGTTCCATGTCTGAATTAGTCATCCTGGAGCTCCGTGGTTATGAGGGGTTTCCTGACCCAGAATGCTTAATGATTTAAGGGTAAGGGAAGGCTCATGAGATCTGTGATGGTACGGGAGAATGTTTGGCATAATTGATGTGATTTTTAGTGTAGTAGTGTAGATGTGACAGCCATCTGGTCATTTCATTCTTTTGTTTTTAATGAGAAATAGGAAAAAAAACTTGTGGGAGGTTTTTGAAAGAGGGTGCTGCTTCAGGGAGCTCTCCCAACCACAAGGGCAAGAGAAAAGAAGTTCAGAGTTGAAAATATAACAGTTTTCTCAGAACCTCAGCTACATCCTGATTAGTAATTTTAGAATGAGGGCCTTGACCAGTGAGGATCTTGAAGCAGAGAGTGAGGTGGATGCTGCTCAAGAAGTGAGATGGGGAAGGACTTGGGTGATCTGGCTATAGGCTGAAAAAAACTGTTGAGAGAGGAATGTTCATAAGGATCAATTCTGGATCGTGAAAGATAAATAAGATTGCTTCACTATTTTAGGTGTGAACTTCTGTGGTCACTGATAAAATTTCATCTTAGTGATGTGATGGGTGTTGCTAGGATCTCAACAGCAGATTATTTCCTATTTATGGGACCTACGGAAAAGCTAAACTTGAGGGCTAATGCTTGGTTAAGTTCAGGTCTTGCAGTAGTGGAAAGGAGACTGAAGCAATGGTGGAATGAATAAGACCTGTGTGTTGTCTGTGCTGAAGCTAGCTGATAGTGAGGCATCAGTATGGGGAAAGAGAGAGTCAAGCTGGGGTGTTGACCTGGACAAGTACAAGAGATAGGGAGTAGAAGGCATATTTCTGATTGATGTCAGGCAGTTCATAGTTGAATTTGAATCCTGGCTCTGGCTAGAATGAAGACAAATGAAAAGGGATGTAGGACAAAAGCCTATGAAGTGATGCATAAAATAGTACAGGTGAATGAGGAGGCTCCTTCAGGAGGATACGCTGAGAGAACAGAGTGATAAGGGATGAGTCATGAGAGCAACAACGCCAAGGGAACGAGGGAGAGTTATTTCTGGAAAAGAAGCATTGCTGGTAGTCTTGGGTGATTGACAGGTCTAGGAAGATAACACATTGATTTTGAGCCTCATCATAGAGTTAGGCTGCAAGAGATGTTGGAATGGTTTCAGTGAAGCTTAAGAACTGGAAACAGGATGATGTAGACTATAGGACTAGAATTCATGGATAGATTCTTCAGGCTACAGTTTTTACTGTCACTGAAGGTTTAAACAGTGCTTATTAAGATTTGAGTAATAGCATAACTACAGCTATTGTATTGTGTGTATGCACCTGATGAGTGTTAAAGATTGGGAAAAACTCGTTTACAATCAAATGAGTAGATGGTTTTGTGTGACTAACGTTTAAGTCGTTATCAAGGAGCGTGAGCTGTCTTAAGTCAGACTATTGGGAAATCCTTGTGAGTGCTATATTCTTGAGTCTTCTGAAATGCTGGCAAATACTCTTTTAACCTTTTGTACTTTAAGTAGAAGCAATTTTATGGAGTTAAGGTCTTAATTTGGATTTTATTTGCTTTTGCTTTTTATTCATTGTATTAAGTAGCTCTTTGTTGTTTGACTTATTCTGGTTGATACAGAGCACAAAGAAAGTTTGAAAATAATCTTTCTATAGCTTGATTTCTCCAGAAATAATCTGTAACTATTGTGTTTGGCATAGTATGTGTGCGCTTGTTACAGCCAATTAAAAGGCAATATCCTTTGCTGATATCTCTTTGCAAAAATAGTTCTCTTTTAAGTATTGTTCAGCACTATGAATTGCATAATGATCATGGGTTTGTGAATGAGAGTGAGTTTCTTTCCTCTGACTTGCTAGTTTCTGTTTTGCAATAATAATTTATTTTAGGACTATTTTTCATTATTTTGAGCTCCAATTTCTATGTTTACTCCAAAAAGAAGAGCAGGTAGCCTGTAGGTGTGTATAGAGTCTTCCTAAAAGACGGTGGTGCCTTTGCAAGAAAGGTTTTGAAGAAAGGTTTTATAGTTACTAACTCCTTGTTGGTGAAGATTACAGTTAAGGTGCAATGCGTACCTGTTCTGTGCTATGTTTGGTTTTAAATGAACTTGAAAAGATAGGCTGTCATTTGAATTTGTAAAATACATACTTAATACAAACAAGTATTTTATCTTATTTGTTAAATTTGTTAGAATTTCTCTTGGGATGAAGATGTAGTTTCTGCACAGTATTAGTTTGACGTTTGCAGAGCAAATCATGTCGACAGAGTTCTGAAGTTTCAGGACATAATTTTCTGTGTTCCCAATACTTGCAACCTTAAATTCTTTGGATGTTAATGGCAAGCACTTTATTAACTGAACTATATGGCACTAATGTGCTGAAATACTGCCTCCCAATAGCATTTCACAGGGAAGGTGTATTTTAAGTGTTTTTGGGTTTTTTTATATTTCTTATTTCAGTGTTTCTAAAAATTGAGTAATTGTGTATGCTGACTTTTATAGAATTACTTATTTTCTTCCTTTGTGTTTAGGTGGAAAGGAGAAAAAAGTAAATGAAACTAGCTGTGTTGTCAGATGAAATCTTAATTCTGTTGACAAAAGTAGATATGCCTTTTAAGTCTATAGTATTTCAAGGCAGTTTTATAATTATAAATTATATTCTTGATCTCAGTGAACTTCCATTATTTTTATGTTGAAATGCTTATAGCATTATAATGTTATACACTTCATCCTTACCTTGAACATAATTGATCAGTTAATAATTAAGATGATAATGAGGTAAGGAAATAATATATAATTATGGTTATCTTTTGTAATGTAAAAATTCAGAAAATGAAACAGCCAATATACTTACTTGAAGAGGAAATTATTAGTAGAAGTGGTTTCCATATCCCTGTATTGGTACCGAGTCTTGGAAAAGTAAGGGCGAAACTTAAGGTTTTTCATTTTCTGGGGTTCTGCTTCTGTGGTGTTCTTTACTCATAATGTGTGTATGTATTTTGTGGTTGCTGCCTTTTACAAAAGAAGTTAAATATCCTTTACAACTTGAAGAAACTCTTTTGTCACCTTTGCTATGTCACGTCACAACCGTATTTCAGAACCTAATATACTGTTTAAAATAATTTCATTTCCTGAAAAATACTTCATGCTCTTTAACTGCACTTTAGTTATCCAGATGGTAACATATGGCCATGTATCTTCTTGCTTTTATGCTTGTAAATGCATAAACTCCATATTTGTGGTGGTAAATTTTTTACCAAGAAAGAAAAGATCGTAAGTGCTTCAGTATGTACAGTGTGAGAAATCTCTTGATTAAGCTTGCAGATTTGTATCTCACAATAGACAGAGGCTAGTATTTTATATATAATATATTCTAATATTATATATGTATTAAAATGATATATAAAATAAAGACACGAAGATAAACACTGGGGTTTTTTTAGTATTTTTAAATTTTAAAAGCTTGACTGATCTGTAAAATTTTTCTTTAAGGTACAATTGTTGCCATACTTTACTATTTGAATAATAAGATTGTTTAAGGAATGACATGTTGCTGAGACATGGTTTGTTCTCTAAAGCAGCCTGAACGCTTCAGTCAACAGCATGTGTCTTCAGGAAGCTTGTGAGACTCTTTTTTGAATGTGTCTTTTTACATAGATAAGTCGTGAAACATTCATGTTGAATTGAAATAAATACATATTTCTGTAGTTATTTAAACTAAGAGAGGCGCTGTGGAGTGGTCTTGGCTAGTTAGAGGGCTGGGCAGTCACCATGTGTGAAATTTGACAAGGGCGAGTGCCAGGGATGTGCATAGTCTGGGGAATGGGGGGCTGCAGAAAGGGACCTGGGGGTTCTGGTTGAAGGAAAGTTGGATATGAGTCAGCAGTGCCCTGGCAGATACAGGGGCTGAGCGTGTCCTGAGGTGCATCAGGCCCAGCATCACCAGCTGGGCAAGGGAGGGGATTGTCCTGCTCTGCTCTGAGCTGGTACAGCCTCACCTCAACTCACCTTCAGTTCTAGGGGGTGGTTTTGGGTACCACGATGTAAAAAAGATGAAGAGCTCTTAGAGAGTATCCAAAGGACCACCATGAAGATGGTGAATGGTCTAGAGAGGAAGTCATTTGAGGAATCATTGAGATCAGCTGTCTTATTCAGTCTGGAGGAGACCAAGAGGAGACCTTATCACAGCCTAGAGCTTTCTCACAGGAGGAAGCAGAGGGGCAGGCACTGGTTTCTTCTCTGGTGAACAGTGACAGGATGCAAGGGAATGGCCTGAATTTGTGTCCAGAGAGGTTTAGGTTGGATATTAGGAAAAGGTTCCCCAGGGAAATAGTCACAGCACTAAGCCAGACAGAGTTCAAGAAGCATCTGGACAAGGCTTTCAAGGTTCATGATGTGAATCCAGGGGTGTCCTGCACAGGGCCAGGATTTGGGCTTGATGATCCTGGTGGATCCCTCCCAGCGCAGGATGTTCTATGAGTCTATGATTCTAAAGTTGTTTACATGCTTCACTTGGAAAACATGAAGACTTTACGGGGGTTGTGGTTATGGTATAACTTTTCTTCATTTGTTTTTTTATTCAGGAGCAAGAGTTTGTCTTCATTTTGTTGTACTACTTAGCTAGCTTGTATGCAGTAGTAGTTCGTCAGTGCATTGAAAATCCAGAACGCTTTCTCAAATAGGCAACAAGCTGTATTGACAAGTAATCATTTTTAACTGCTCTGTGCGAGATCAGGCCTGGTTCTTAATTTAATTTTTCTACTTCTTGTAGGTTAGATTAAAGGGTATATAATACAATGGATCCTAGTTAGTGTTTTGGTTATTAATCTAGTTTCTTAGAGTTATTTGAGTAGAGGAATGAATACCTAAATATTTTCCTTTATGAGTAGAGGCAAATATAGACATTTTTCTGAATGTGCAGAAAAAATGTCTTTCTACTTTTATTCTTGGTAACATTGCTTGGTCTGTAGGACATTTCATCTGCACTTCTGTTTTTTTCAAAGCCATACTTGTGGCATATTTTTAGTGTGTGGTGTTTTGGGAGATTACCAGGAAAAGTTGGTATCGAAATGAAACTTGATCAGGCTGCTGTGAAATTCAGAATTTTCCAAGCCTGAAAGAGGGAACTGAATTGTGCAAAATACTGGACCCTAATTTTTGCCAAACCATAGAAACTGCATGGAATAAAAGATAATCTTCAGAAAATATCCTCCTTTCCTTTTCCTGGCAACTCTTATTTTTACTCTGTAATTTAATTTTGTCTGGGAGCAGTGGCAAAGGATCTTGCAGGCAGTGTTTGCAAGCTGCAAATTGTGGATTAGGAGCTGCCTATGTAGAAAATAAGGTTAAAGTTGTTTGCTTGGCAGAAGAATTTGTGAAACTAAGCTTTTATCAGTTACTGATTACAGGAGAGGTTGTCTTGGTAAGAGGTGTTACTGCTTTTCCCTGGTGATCTTACATAAAGGGAACTTCAAAATTCGCGTCTAGAGAGTTGGAGGTACTGGTACACACTCTGAGTTTATGCCATTGTGGAAGACTTCTAAGGCCAGGCAGAATAAATAATAATTAGCCTTACTCGGTTATTGTTGTTGTTCCAGCCGTCTGCGTAAAAGCTCTTCATGTCCTGAACATGAAAAAACAAGCACAAAACCCCAGTGACTTGCCAAGGTCAAACAGAATCTGTGGAGAGGTGGAAATAGAATTACTGTCTCCTGCCTCTGTTCTTCTGTTTGGTTTAGTTATGGGCTGTTTGCTGAGTTTTGACAGGTGACATCATGTTGTCTGTCCCAACTGCTATGAAAGCTGGTCAGGAGAAGTCAGACTGCCTTAGGTTTTTCATCTGCATAACAGAAAGGTATGGCAAAGAAGGCTTGAGTGACTGTACTCTTCATTAATGTGTTTTGGTTATAGTAAGCGATATTAGAGTGGACACCAGAGAGCTGCTGCTCTTACATAATTGAGACAGATGCGATGGTTGGGGCATGACCAGTAGGTAAATGTGCCATGTAATAAAATGAAGTGGTGCTGCAGTGTGCTGTTGCCGTGTCTTTATACTGCGGGAGAAATTATTCGGTATAGGTACTTATTTTCAAAATTGAAAATATTTCACTACTTTCCAAATCTGCCACGGGGCTCCGGTTTCAGTGGTGAGTGTCAGAATTCAGAAAAGAAAAGGCTTTGGTGAGTCTGCTGTTATTCTGCATGTGTGTGCTTCTTTTCATGCTTGCTATTGTAGCATGACGACTAGTACAATCCTCAATTATGTAATATCTTCCAGAAGTTATGGGAATATATCAAAACTATTTTGGACATGTCTTTTTGTCCAAGTATTTTTCTGGCCAAATTCCTTTCTTCTGCTGTTAAGTACTTTGTCAGCATTGAGTCCTGGGGTGTTGTTGGTTTGGTGTAGTTCGTTGGGGGCTTTTTGGTTTGGTTGGTTGGTTGGGGTTTTGTTTTTTCCTTTGTGTGTGGGTTTGGTTTTGTTTTTTTTTTAATTTTCTTTTGTGTTTCAGGGTTGTTTTTTTTTTAATTTACTATTGCATGGTTGATGTTGGTTTCTTCCGTTTATGTGTGCATTACAAATTTCTCTCTAATAAGTCATGGACAGCAGTTAATCAAAATAAGTATTTGGGATTAGGCTGCTTCTTCGAAAGAGGCCTGTAGCACTCTTGATGTATTGTGACAAACTTCTAATCAGCACAGATGATACTGAGATGGAATTCTGATCACAATATAAAAGTTGAAGGGATCTTTGTATAAGTACTAAATTTACAAGAGTGCCCTCTGTTAATTGTTTTGCTGGTGGTTATGCTGGTGTCTCTTAGTTTGTCTGTAAGAGTGATAGAAGAATGTTAAGTAGAGAGAAAAAAACAGGCAGTTGTCTAGAGCTAAAGCAAATTTTTTGCTCTAAGAGTCACCTGAAGCAGGGAAGGAGTGAAAACCTATTCTGATAATCTATTTTAATTAATAATATAGATGTTGGCCAGGCTCAAGTTCAGGTTTGATAATACAGTAAATAAGATTAGTGTTCGCAGTGCTTACACTTAGATAGCAGCACTCTCAAAATACCAAGAACTGTGTTAAAACAAATGTGAGATCTATGCCAAAACAAACATCAGAACTTTCTGCTTTTTTTTTTTTTTGCAATGGGCAAAATACCTGTATTTCACAACAGTTAGCAGGCAAAACAAAGGAGTTATTATGAAACAGTGTTTAAAAAAGGTTTTACTGAGTATTGCTCCCAATCAGCTTGTTGAAATGATCAATCATACTTCAGATGGTAGTGGAGGAAGAGTAGACCAGGCCTTTACAGTCATGTGTGATTGTTAAAGACTACTAGAAAGTATGGGGCAACTCTTGTTACTGGATCCCTTGTGCTGGAAGGGTACTAGTCATTCTTTTTGACTGGCTGCATCTGAATGTAGCTTTAGAGACGGCAGTAAACAAAAGATGACCTCCGAAGATATGGTGAAGGTACCTCTCAAGACAGAGTTTTAAGCCAGTCCTTACGTGAATGTTCCTTGAAGGTAACCTGAATTTCCATATGGAAATAAAATATAGAAGAAGAAAAGCTCTGGGCGTATTCCTTGTTTTTTTAATGTTTCTGGCTTCTGTGTTTTTTCTGGAAAAAAATCTTAACTTTTTTTTGATTGTTAAATACTTAGTAAATAATCAGAAAAACTGAACTGACCGTACTGCCTTAATGTCTCCCATATTGCTGGATGGCACTTAGACTTAGCAGTAGACTGGTTAGACTTGTCAGTTTGCATAGTCATGAAAACAATATTGCATCAGGTTAAATTTAAAAGTTTATCTTTTTCATTTTGACTGGTTCTCTAAAAAAAACCCCCAAAAGCAAAAGACCTATGTTTGCCGGTAGGTATTAGGCAGTGATGAGTATTATATCTGTAGAGATAAGAGACTTCTTCACTTACCAAAAGTTTTCCTTAGTCCTTAGGATTCAAATTGTGGATATTGTTGTTGGAAGTACTCAGCAGATTTTACTGGTGGCACTTCCGATTTTTTTCTTGTTGTGTTCAGTATTCTCCGACCTAATGGCCCTGATTGTAGAAGAGTTTTTTCAGTAATAATACATTTTTAAAGATGGAAAATACTATTCTGCCGTTGTACAAACTGCATTCCTAGCTAATATTTTCTCTTTTTTTGTTTTGACATTAGTTGAAAAACACGTATAGCCACTGCTTGACATTCCTTTCCTCTGATTCCAGTTTATATCTGGTCAATTCTGCTTCGTCTTTTTACATGTAAAGCATCCTGAACTAACATAAGGTATTATATTTTGCTTACTCATTTTCAGTTGTGTTCTCTCCTGAATTTCGTGAGCAGCCCTCAATTAGTTTTGCTCCTAGGTTGCCTTTTTTTTTCTTTTCCCTTTTTTTCCCCGCTCACTTTAATTATTTTTAATGGATAAGCACACCAGAGTACTTTCCTTTTTTTTTTTTTTTTTTTTTTTTTAATGTGTAGTTTCTGTGTAAGCCCCATTCTCTTTGTTCCTGGGCAATCCATGTCCACTTATGTTTGTCCAGAGCAGTAGTTTCAGACTGCTTCCCAACAGTTGTTCCTTTTTTCCCCTAAACTTTGCTGCTACTAGCCATAAGGCTTGTGGTGTACTTAGAGCATCACCACAACCATTATCTACAGGGCAGGGAAGTCAGCTGTTGCTACTCAGCTACTCAGCTATTCCCTACTTTTGGGAACTTGAAACTTGGCTTTGCTTGTGTCTTGGATAATGAGAGGGGATGTCTAATAAGTACTTGAATGCGACTTGTCTCCCCCCTTAAGAACTGATGAGGATTGGAGAGAAAATAAAATCTAAAGAATTCAAGAAGCTGAGATATCTCATGTAACAGGAGACAAAACATTGATACAGAGAGAGAAGTGTAAAACTTAAGTTATATTGATAAAGCTAGAGAGAAATACAGTGTTCCTATTGTGAAGGCAGGAAATATATTTTGGGAGGGGGAAGAAGACATAGTAAAGATCACTTTATTTTGGAGTTTTGGTTTTTTGCTTTTACCATTCTTCTTTATTTTGAAATGTTTCAATCCTCTTCATGTATGGGAAGCTACTACTGTTTTTTTATCCTTTTGCTACTCCAAAGAGAGGGCATAAAATAGAACTTCGAATGAATACGGACTGCAGTCTGTTGCTAATGGCTTTGTAGGGTGTATATTGAAAGCTGTGAAGAAGCAGGACACTTTGTTCTTACTAACATGTATTTCTAAAGCAACAGAACTGGGAGAAAGGATTGTTTTTGAAGTGATGAAAGCAAACAAAGTAAAGCTGAGACCAGGTTAAATTCTGTAAATAAGCATTGCCCAAAAAGTGGTGGGTGTGTGTCTGTGTATATGGATACACTTAAAAGTGTTTTTACTACAGCTTTAATATACAACTCGGATTTATATTTACTATACAGACAGTTTCTTCTAACATAAGATGGGTTAAAGGAGCATGTGTGACTTTCTGCATAAAATTGTAACTTCTTTTTCCTGGTTCAGTGGTTGAATGCAAGCATTTGATTTGCTTCTCTTAATACCTTTTCAGAACCCTAGAGAAATGGCGTCATACCGAAGTGTCTTAATATAGATTAAAAATTACCAGTTTGATCAAGATAGTTCTTTATTACACTTTTTGTTCTCGTTATAGAAGGCATCTTTATTAGTGACACATGTCCTGGTCTCGTATGTTTTTACTTTAAAAGAAACTTTGTTTGAAAGCTTATGATACAGATGTTCTGGAAGTAGATGTGTAACAGTGGTGCACTTTTTCTTCAGCAGTGAGCCTCAGTTTACTTTTGCTGATTAAACAGCTCGTGTAGGCCTTTGTCTAAAGCATTTTTCCCACTTCATTTTGGAACAAAATTTAGAAGTCAAACAGGCATATCCTTTGGATATCAGAATTGAATAATTGTTCCAGCCAGCAAGGCTTATGTGTGCAACCTTGCTTCTTTGGTTAAAGGCTTTTCCCTTTGGTGAAAAGAATCTTCAAACTATCAGTCTTGCAACACTGGTCCATAGTTGGAGAAACAGGAAGCAAACACTTGAACATTGTCCCAGATCACCATTGCTCTTCCAGTCTGTGGCGTCTTCCCTTTTTTCAGCTGCTTTCTTAATTTCTTTCTTGGAAGCCAGAAGTAGCTTCATGCAGTTTTCTTAAGAGTTGAGTCATTTATCAGCTTCTCCTTTGCCAAATAATCTGTAATGGAATCCACTACGTTTTCTTAGCCTGAGGCTGTTTATTGCATTGTCCACTTGCTTTTGACTTGCTGTCTCAGTCCTTTTCATTGCTTATTCTGTCTGTTTTCTGCAGTGTTGTAGTTAATTGTAGCTGTTAGAAACATCTTGAGGACTCTTTAAGTTCAAAGTGCCCTAGGTCTTGGCACAGTGTCCTTCCTCTAAGGAACCTGTACTTGTAAGTAGTCTGTACTTAACTTCAGTGAAGTAACCTTAACTCAAGCTGCTTGCAAGATGTTGGGTGGCATGCTGGTCCAGAGAGCCCTCTTAACAGGGCTCTAGCACCTTCAAGGGTGGACTCTGGTTTTTGTTATAAAACCAGCCAGGATGACTGGAGCTCTCTATACTCCTTGTGTTTTGGGAAGAATGGTGTGCTGAATGTTGAGTATACTTCAGGTTTGTCATGAGGTGTGCTGGCATGGCCAACCAGATCTTATAACTAGTAAAAGGATCATAGTTGAAAAGCTATGGGCTGCCTGTCATGGCATTGTTTGTGTAGTTAATGAAGATTTATTTCCTAATGGGCATTGTGCTTTGTAGGTGCCAGTCTCTTGGGGAAAACTGGTAAATCCTTTTCTTTTTTAAAAAAACCCAAAAAACTAACTTGTTCCAGAAAACTCCACAGCACCACTCCTTTGCCGCCCTTCCCACCCCCCAAAAAATTACCAATAGAGATTTATTATTCTTTCCCTTAGAGTTTGTGGTTAATTTTATTAATAAACATATTGTATTATCGGGCCAGACTTGACAGCTGGTTTCTGTGTGTACCCTCAGACAGCAGTGGCATTCTATCACAGCACTTGGGGCAGCGGTGAGCGTCTGTGGCTGCTGAGCTGTGTGATTTGCAGGCTTTTCCAGTGGCACTCCAGTATGAGCCTGGATTTACTGATCTGTTAAAAATAAATTTTAATTCTGGTGAGATGACTCCTAGAGGCTGATCATATTGATGATGGGAAGTTGCCTTGGGATTTCCTTGCACTGAATATAGTCACAGGAGAATGTTCATTTAGGAGGAGGTACCGTTTAAGCTTGTATGGTTCTTACTCTTCTTCAGCTGTCCATTAGTCCTGTTGTTGGAAATGGAGAAATGGATTGCTGGAACCTTGGCCTGAATAAGAATAACCTGTGCATACACTAGCAGTGGGAGCAGAACACCCTGCAGGCCTCAGTGGATTGTCTTAAGTCTGTCCTTCTTCCTCATCTTTGCCTCACTTTGTAATAGCAAAAGGAAAACGGAGAGGAATGGATGAATTCTGGTCTGGGGCTGGGGAACAGAATGAACTCACTGAAGGTAGATAATGGTGTATGTATGTGTGTGTGGAGGAAATTGTCTCTTGAATTTTCTACTGCTGCAAAGACATTGAAGAAGTTTTGGAGGTGGGAAAAGTAGATTTTGCTATCTCAATGTTGAAGTTTTTATCTGATTCTTTATGTTTTTATTTATTGGGTTGCGGAAAGGTTGAGTGTGTTTTATTCTTTTATTTAGCTGTAGGGAAGTTGTACTTTCTCCTCCCTCAAGGGAGTTTCCTGTGTGTATGGAACAATAAAAAACAGAAGTGAAAAATACCACCGGCTTCCAAACCAGTCGCTCACGTTTCACTTCTCCCACCACCTTTCTTGTCATACAGGTAGTCCAGCAGTCCTTCCCCTGCCCCACAGCAATGCCATCTATCTAAAAAGCTAGACACTGTCATAGCAAATATGGTAGCTAACTTGGCACACCAAATTATTACAACAACCTGTGAACCACTGGGGAAATAAAGAAAATTTACACAGTGCTACACTTTCCTGGTGTTTATCTTTAACTTGCCAGATTGTTTTGTTAGGCTTTTTTCAGGCTAGTAAATACAATGTAACTTTATTACCTGTTCCAAGAGGTTTGTAGTTATAAATAAATACAGCATGCAACTCACGGGCTTTTTTCTTTAAAAACCCACCTAAGGCAGAGGCCCTAAAGATGTGTGTGACGCAACAGTTAAGTTGCATTTCATAATGTGTTACTGTCACTAGAAATTTTGGAGACCCTCTGTTTACAATCTGACTATAGAGCAAATTTTTCTGTATTTCTCTATTTCTTATGCCTAGGTGAGCAGTATGTAGATAACATCCTGTATTCAATATGAATGCTGTCTTCACAGTATTTAATCTTTCCCACAACCATATAAGATAATTTAAGCAGTTTAACACTTGTATTCTGAATTTCCTTCATTTGTTTAGACGGCATTTTGTGTATGTTCTCTTGTCATGTAATAGGTTTGTGGGTTTTTAGCCTCTTAAGTTGTTCTATAAATGGTAGGACTAAAGAACTTCTGTATCCTTTACACTTGTGCTGTGTATGGTGAGGAAAGTTTATGGGAAAATACCGTGAACTCCTCCATCCCTAATGGGCAAAGTGTAGTGGTAATAGATCTAAGACATAAGCTTACTGCCTGGCCAAATAACATATGCAAAGTGATCAGCTGTGAAACAGTAATTTCCAAATTCTGCTTTGTCTTTTTCGATGACATTGGAAATGTCTGTGCAGCTTCCAGTTTTATGAAAACTCATAGCAACTTGATTTTCTTTAAAAGCTGCTTTCTTCTTTTTAAACTTAGTTGAAACTGATTTATGGGCTCCTAAGTTATTGCAAGGATGGCTAATCAATTTATTAATTGTACTAATACTGTACTAAGTCTGTTCTTTGGACAGAGTATGCCGTATTTTCTAGAATGCATTAATGCCTTGAAGAAAAGATACGATTTCTCTAAAACCTTGAATTCTAAGTGGCAGCTTCTAATACAGGTTATCCCTTGATTTTTCTTTCAGGTGAGACTTTCTTTCTTCATTTATCTTGGCTGCGTGGCCATCTGCATATTTTCGTTCCATAGTTCAGGTTATCTGTCTGATTGTTGAACTTCAATGATTGCATTTGTCAATTTTTTTTTCTGTTTTGGGGAGTTCGGTCTGCCCTGTTTGAGGCAGCAGTGGGCAGAAATCTCAGGAAGGAGAGCTCTCTATAGACTGACATGTTCCACATACTGCATACTTGCTAGGCCGGTGTTGGTAATCATTTTTAGCCGGTCAAGGTACGCTTGACAGGGTTGGTAGCTGCTAACTGAAATGACAAATTTGGTTGTTTAGTGTTTCAAGACACTTGACAATTTACATTCCCTTTTGGCCCTAATGTACTTGGAAGGATGAGACAATGTTTTGAGAAGAGGTTGGGTTCAGAGCTCAGCAGTTGGAAGCCTTCGCAGCAGTGCTTAGGCACGCTTTTCATGCTGTAAAATCCTTGCAAAAAATTGTGCCAGCACAGACGTTATTCTGGGAAACTCGTGTTGTAGGAGTCACAGCTTCAAGATCATGCAGAAGTTAAGTGCTGTTGGGTAATTAAAAAAAAAAAAAGTTACTGGTTCCTTAAATACTTAAAATACCTACATTAAGTAAAGTTTGTCTCAAAAAAACATTCTTGTTTTCAAATTGGTTTCATGGTTTATAGTGTTCCTCATTAAGATGCAGGGAGAAGTTTTACCAGTAATTTGCATCTGTGTGGAGTTTAAACTTGACAAACCTGAAAAGCAAGCCTCCTTAAATTAAGTATGATTCACGCAATTTCCATTTTTAAAAAGGGACAATAATAATTGCTTTGCATTTGTGCTCTTCAAATTTTATTTCTTATGAAAAATGCCACATAAAAGCTGTTAGGGCACAATAGGAGCATGTGTGACTATGTAAGAGATCTGTAATACTATAATACCAGAAAAAAGGATGATAAGGTGTTAGCTTGCTGACATTCCAACTATGTAATCTAATCTTTTCATATGGTTATTGTAAATGTACTGTGATAAGGAGGAGTAAAAGTTTATTATTGGAGTGTCTGTTTAACTATCTTGTACAGGGATCATTGACCCAGTTACCATAACAGTTGTTAAAAGTATAATCATATTTGATGGTAGGCATTGTGGAGATTATATTTCTGTAGCAATTTGTTTCTAAATATTTTAGTTTTACAATTATAACTACCAATAATTAGAAGGAGCTTCTAGCTTATAAAATTTAAACAGAAATATAGTTTTTGTTGTACTTACTTTATTTTCGTCTTTATCCTTCAAGACAAGTAGTTTTAAAATGTGAATATGAATTTCTGTCTTTCCTGTGTTGGAATGCTCTATTAATTGTTGCAAGGGCTGTAGCTGCAGTATAATTTAGTATCTTAGAATTTAACTGTAAATCAGTTCAACAACAGTGACAAAAAGTCCAAAGCTTTCAAATCTTTTAAAACAACTGTTTTTCTTAAAACACAGGTTTGTAAACTATATATGGAATATTACCTAATTTTGCTGTCTATGCAAGTTATGTGACTTTAAAGGATTAAGAATAATTTGCTTATATTAAATGCTTCCCAGTAGAGACCTTCAGCACAATCACAGGGAAAAAGCCTAACAGTGGAGAATGGTATCCAACTGATGTAGTTGTCCTAGGAAGTGGAAAAAGAGCCTTCTAATTCTCATTCTTTTCTGGGATGTGTTTATTGCTGCTGTTTTTATATTCATGGGATGATGTATTCATAAGCTTAATTATGAAACAATGCACTTGAGATTGATTAATTCTAGGATACTGACAGCTCATTTTGCAACTGCGCCCAGTTAATGTTAGCGTAATCACGTAATTCCTGGGTGATGCAAGAAAACATCTGATATCTAGGAAACCCTATAATTTTGTAACACAGGTTAGTGCCAAATAGAGCTTTGTTAAAAGATATATGTATGCACAGGTTTTGTGTCATCATATTAATCTACTGAAGAGATTAATTTTATTTACCAATTTGGAAATTACTATTTGCATGGCTTGACCTGCTTAGGTGCTGATAACATATTCTCTCCTTTCGTACTGATACAATTTTTGAATTGTTTTACAAGTTTAGGATCAGTGAGTGAGACATAGTTCAGAGAAATAACCTTACAGAACTCTAGCAGTTTATTGAATATAAGGAGCTGCTTCCATACTGCATTTTGAAGGCTCATAGTATAGAAGTTGGAGGAAGAAAAGGAATTAAAGGAGAGGGTACATACCATAGTAATACTGTGTTTAAAAAAGAAAAATAAATTATATTGCATAAAAAAATTGACTGAAAGTGACTGAATTGCCAGAGGAGGAAGATGATAGGGAATTGTCCCCATTTCTTAGAACTGTTTTTTACAAGTTTGAAAATACAGTAAAGATATTTGAAAATGGCTCTTGAAACTTGCTTTGGAGGGCTAGGCACTGCTGTCAGAGCTTACAGTTCCTAAACCAAGACCAGTTAAGGAAGCGTATGAACTAGTTTTTGTTGGCTTCTTGCTATTATTTGTATTATTAACATTATTTATGTTATTTACAATAATATTAAGTGGGTTGAAATTGAAGGTAGAGGTGCATCAGGTTTCTAACAGTGCCCTGCTACCAAAGTAGATCACATTCTCCTGAGTGTGCCTGTTGATTGCACTGACGTGGTGCTGGCGTTCACTGGGACTGTGATTGAATTAGTAAGTCCCCTTTCCTTTTTCCCCTTTCCCCCTGGCCTTTCCAAAAAGATTTTTTTTTTCTGGGTTGCTGATTTGAATTTATCTGTGGAAAGGTCTGACAAGTGCTGGAATTTGGTGTTTGAGGAGGTCAGTGCAGCTGGGGAAGCTGGCAGGCAGGACCTGTTTGGCAGTGACAAATCAGCTCAGCTGCCTCTGAAGCCACAATCCAACTGTGAACTGGAGCAGCTGGGATACAGGCAAAGTTTGCTTGCCCTGACCTAGCAGAGAGGTGGGAAAGGCATTTGAGGCAGTGGTGACTTAAACTGTCACAGCAAGACTTGTCAGAGTTGGTCTGCTTAAACCTTAGAGATGTCAGTTTACTTAGCTGTCATGTTTCATTAAGTTCTGACTGCAATTGGGGTGACAGTCTTATAGGGTATCCTAAGCTAAACTTTGACTTAGGATGCTAGTCGCTTGGTAAGATCTTTTAATTTTGCTTAAGACTTGTGATTTGCAAGTCATTTTCCATACTGAATTCCTCTGTGTGTTTTCTTGCATTATGGTTCTTTCCCATGAGAGTTACGGGCTTAGCTGCTCCTGTAATCTTTTTTGGCTTCTGTTGAAGTTGAGTTTGTGGAGGTGACCAAACAGCTTTCTGCAACCAACATGACTGGTTTCCCTGTCTCCTGCTTTGCTGTGTGTAAGTGGTATGCCGGATTGATGGACTGAGTTAGCTCCTTTTGAAAGTCACTGCAGGTGGTGCAGGGGAAGCAAGTTGAGGAGCTTGGAGCAGAGACAGTAAGCCCCTTAGAGACAGATTAGGCCATTCTCCGTGTTTTTCTGCTCATAGGAAGCAGTTGCTGTAGCAATAAAGCTCCTTTGTTTATGAGGGTATAAGGTAAGGAAAGGGATGTGGAAGAGTGATTATCCTGTTGCTTGATTAGAGCAGTGGTTAGAGATTTTGAAGCTGACTGATGACTGTCCCCTTCAAGAACCTGTTAGCTCTTAAAGAGGTGTTCCAAAGAAATGCATATTTGCCTTCATGGTTAGTGAGGTTACTCTGGCTTCTTGAGAATCTTTCGTCTTTGCAAATTCGATATGGTTCTTTACCACTTCCTTATAAAATCAGTCACAATTTCTGTTATGTATTTTTGGTATTACAGTGAATGGTGGTGGTTTTTGTCCTTCTTTTTATTCACTTTTTCTTAAGTTATCTTCTGCATAAAATATCAGTGCTTATCTTCCAGTTAAGGATGGAAATTATATTTACAGAGTTCTTTGAACACTGCAGATATTCCATCACTGAAATGAAGGTTGAGCAAATCCTTAGGTACTATACTATAGTGCTGAGTTCCTGTATTGATAGTAAAGTGGTTGAAAAAGTCTCCTCCTAAATATAATTTGTGACTTTTCTAGTAATTGGGCAACAGAGATAATAATTAGTATACTTAATAGTTTTTCCCTCATGCTTCTAAAAAAATTCTTCAGACTAAATCTTATTTGCAATTGTGGGCCAATAGTAAGTCTAAAAAGCACTGGTTTGATACTCAATAGTTCTGTTCTTGCCATATTTGGAAGTTTAATTTTTTGAAAGGTAACTGCTTGTTTTTTAAGGACTTGCTGATACTTGAATTATGGTTCAGTACAGGATATATAATCACTTTCTTGGGAATTAAAAGTCAAGTTTGCTTGTGAAGTATGTATTCAAAGGTGATGTGCAAGGTGTGATCCTGAGGAAAATTTGCTGTGTCAGATGGACAAGAAAAGAGGTCTAATAATCATAAGCTGACAGCATTCACTGTCACTAAAAGCTGTGACTGTGGGATGTTTTGTGTACAGTCATGCTCCAGACTGATTTTATGCATCACCATTACTTTAATAGTCAATTTTGTGAACTATGTGCAGGTGTTTTCCTTTTTCCAAGTATCCCCTCTCTTTTGGTTTGAATGGATGAAGATAAAACTAATGAGCGCATTCCCTATGCAGATGCAATAGCTGAGGCAAATATACTGTGCTTTAGGGACTGGGATTCTGTTGGCATGCTGATTTTTCAGGCTAATAACTCATTCATTTGCTAAGGTACGTGTGTCCAGTTTCCACTAAACATTTGAGCCAGTTATTAGGCAGTTAATTAAAAAAAAGTGACTATAAAGGAATAATAATGAGTAATGTTTTACTATGTTTCTTACATTCTACACCGCTCCAAATTTTTAATGGCTTTATCCTTTAAGTATCTAAGTTCTTTAGTATACCTGAGATCTTTAGATTACTAGCTCCTTGCTGCAGGTACCTACAGCTAAAAGCAGAAGCAGGGAAAACACATCTCCAGGTGTATGTTTAGGCACTTCCTCATTAAACAAGCTATCATTACTGACTTCCTTGCCTCACTTAGTGTGGCAAAGTTGTGTGAATGCTGTCTTGATTAAAATTATGTCCTGTTTGGACAAGACCTTTGACTTAAAGAGTTATATACAAGTATAGTGATTACTGTGTGGAGTTTTTTCCAAATCTAGGTAGACTACTATAAAGAAGTGAACTTACTTACTTTCTGTAAGTTGTTTAAAAGTGAACCTGCTTACTGATACAGTGCAAGCTTTATTTAAATTGCAGCTGTGGTTCTGTGATTTTATGGGGATTGGAAAAGAGAGGACAATAATGAAAGCAGTGTGGGAGGATGAAAGCAGGTCAGAAAAGGGGAGAGGGAGTTTCTAATTGAACCAGTGACTTGCAGTGAGAGGGTGTGACTAAGTGAAGCGGAGCTTTTTCTCTTGTATTTTTGTCAGTATTATTTGATATAGTGCCAAAAGTGTGTAAGGTGCTGTAGAGTGGAAGACTTGTTTCAAACACATAACATGCTTCCTGTGTTGGAGGACTTAAATTCTTTAAGTATAGTTGGGGGCAGTACAGAATCATGCAGTACAAAGATGTGATAGTACATGGTTGGTGGCATTCACCCTGGAGCAGGTGGGTCTTTGTAGTTGTTGTTGTTGTTGTTGTTTTTGAAGAGGGGGAATGTTTTGTGTATTGATCAAAACCTTTCTCGTTTTGTGATTTCAGGGGCTGCTGTGCCCCCTACTTCCAAAGAGTCACAATGCACTTGGACCACCCATCATTCACTCTTTACAGAAGAGAAAGGGACTTCAGGAGTACTAGAAATCCATTGTTCATGTCTGTTAGACATTCTTGATTGCTGTGGTTTTAATTAATTTTATCTCCTTTTGTAGGATGGATAAGAAAGAGAGTACCTTGTGTCAATAATGTTTCAAAGCAAATTGGCTGAGACTGGTTCTTTGTATGTGAATATGAAAACTGTATTTATATTTAAAAATGGGTTGGCTTTTAATTCAACTCTAACCTTCAGGACAAAGTCTTTATAGCAATATTTGCTACAGTATATTTGTTACAGTAGACACCCTAATGAGAATCTGGGCCAAAGTGCTGCTGGCAGGCAAAAGTGAGAGTGAGTTGATGACTGCATGTGACTCTGCTAATGCGTGTGTTCATCTTGAAGGATGAACCAGCCTGTGATGGGTGAGCTGGAAGCTGTCAGTCAGTTTGTTGACTTCATCAGCCTCAGGAGGATCACGCTTGTGGGCATAGTTGTGTCTGGAGGGAGCAGCGGGGGAGATAGGTGTCATTTCTTCAGCAGTTTCTGTGCCTCAGCTGCATGATATTATAGAACAAGACAATAGAGTATTTATTTAGGGTGTGAACAGTCTAAGGATTTAAAGACTCCTTACTCTATGATGCTATGCAGATAGTTAGGAGCACAGGGTATGCTGGGTCACATTAGATTGTATGGCATTAAATGACAGCAACCTACAAAAATCAATGGAGGGCAAGATCCCCCCAAGAAATGGCGGGGGGGCGGGGGGTTGCCTGAGAAATGTTGATCTGCTCAGAACTTTGTGAAGAATGAAGGTTGTGTGCAGTTGTAGGCTGTGAAGTGTGTGGGTAAGAATTACTTCATCACCTCTCCTTTCTTTTGACAATATTAGCTTGTTTATTTTAGTTCTTTGGTTTGTGTTTCCAGTGTGGAGGTTGTTTAGTGCTGGATGTTACCAGTAATACAACTGTTTCTGTTTCCCATAATAAGACTTGTGTGTATTGAACCCATTTATGTTTTGGAGAAGATAAAATTTTCCTTCTGAAGGCTTTGTTTCAGCCACTGGTATGGTTCATTTATTTAATATCTGCATCCATGAAGAGGATCAGTGTGAAATGTTCTGTTTGGGCATAGGTAATTGCTTGTGTTCACTTCCATGTTAACTGAATTCTTATATGCAAGTATATGTCTTTTTCATTAATCTCTTAGAAATTGTGTCCTTGAGGTATTTTGACTTTTTAATCACATGTAAAAGCTGTAGATCACGACTTTTTTGAGCTCTGCATTTTTAGCATTGACATATCATATGCGCTATTTTCAAATTCATTTTAAAATAACGGATATCAGTGTGGAATAAGATGCACTTAGAGAAATCAAATCCAGCAATTATCTCCAGCAGTAGACATGTTTAAAGTGATCTGGCTCCAACCACTGTATTAAATGGGGTGGTCTTTCTATGCCATCTCATGCTGGATCATAAACAGCCCATTTTTTTAATATGTAAGAGTTCTCTTTGGGTCTGTGAAACCAGCAGATGAGAAAATGTTTTCTAATTACCGATTATCATTTCCCTTGGGAGTTGTGTTTTAAAATGTTTGTAATAGACTATGGTTGTGTAGGTGAATGCACAGAAATATTTTCCGTATTTACATCTTGTCTTCACCAAAATCTGTGCACAGAAAAGTATACCTGTGTTAACAGAATATCCTGTGTTTTGAAATGTACGCCTGCTTTTGCAGTTGATGTAACATGTTATCTAAGTGTAGAAATCTGCAAAACCAAAACAAGTCTATGGGGTGGCTGAGTCTTACCCTGTAGGTTGTAGTATGCTGTTCGATCCGAAGGAAGTGTTCCTAGCAAATGCCAGATTAAGGGATTGTTCCTGAGAATTAGTGGGCCCTGTACATGGGCATTGTTGCATATGTTTGCTTTGATAATTTCAAGCATGTTAAAAGTCCATACATATGAACCTTCCTCAGTGCTTCTTCAGCTCTTCACTAATTTGTTTGTGGTAAGCAAATTGAAGCTGGAAATGGGCAGAGGATAGACAATTAAAAAGAGAAAAAAAGTCCCAGCATGCTACCTAAATCCATCTCTTTCAGCTTTTCTTAGATGATATCTCTGTTAGTGGTTGAAACGGAATACTTTTATATTGATCCTCAAACTTTGAATGAAAATCTGAGTATTTAACTTTGCTGGATCTTAGACAACCTCAGTAAGCCAAGTAAGCCCTTGAGATCCCAGACTGGTGAGCTTGTAGTATAGTGAGTTTGTGGTAACGGATCACAAAGTAACTTGAAATTAATTCTTTGAGAAGTATTTTCATTTCTCATGGTAGAAAGTAATAGAATCTGTTACAATGAGGGTCTGGTTATCTGGTGCTAAGAGCTGAACACACACTTGACAGACTTCCTAGCTTTCCATATATATAGCAGTTACTTTAAAGCTGAGGAAGAATGATAAAAAAATACCTGTAAATGACTTCTCTAATTTTAATTTCTTTCTTTAAACGGCTTTTTTGTGACTGTTGAGTCACAAACTCTTCTTGTTCTTTCATGTTACATGGCATTGTAAGAGGTTTAGGAAAAGGTTGCACCTGACTGACACTGTTTTTAGAACTGGACTTAAGTGAAGCACAGGAATTTCTTTTGCTGCACTCCTGGTTGAAATACTCTTAAGAGTAGTTGAAATGACAGTGTTTCTTCTTCCCCAATCCTATCACACATAATGATTTGTGGGATACTAGCTATTTGATAGGTATTAGAAATGCTGGAACTTAACTTGAGGCTCTCATCAAACTTCATTGTCACTTCATATCATTGGAGAGCAGAAGTTGGATTTTCTTGCGTTCTTTCTTTCTAGATTGCATAATGTAGTATGAGAGGTTGCCAAAGACTATATAAAAATCTGGAGGTTTTTTTAATAGACAACTCCTATTTGAAGCATTGTTTCCCTTGGTTGTCCTCTGAAGAAGTAAAATCCTTAATCACTCTATTTTGTATTTAATTTCTATATTAAATACTCAAGGTCTTATACTGCCTTAAATTAGTGATTGCAATATCTTACTTGTTGCAATGTTGAGACATTTGTGCTCTGGGAGATGGAACTGAAACCATTGAACTGAACAGTAGAGGTAAGTTCCTTCCCAGCCAGTTTCTTTGTAACACTTGTCTGGGGGTTTTTTCCAAAATCCATACTGAGGTATTATGGTAATCTGTGGCCTTTTAAAGAGTTCTTCTGACGTGTTCTGTAGCAAATACTGTGATAAGACTGTGGTATAACAGGACAAACAAAGAATTGAATTTGCTCTTCAGGAGTGATGTTAGGCCTTTGCTACATCAGTTAAAAGCACCAGCAAGTGACTGGGTCCAGTTGGCAGTCGGGTGTTTGGGTGTGAAACTTTTCCAATGAATAGTCACTCTGTGCCTTTTTAAAGTCTGTCATTTGTTTCCCATGCATAAAGTATCCATTTTTTCTTTTCTCATTGTACTGGGTCTGGCTGGGACAGAGTTAATTTTCTTCACAGCAGCTGTTATGGTGCCATGTTCTTTGTGACCAGAGCAGTGTTGATAACACTGTGACCAGAGCAGTGTTGATAACTGATAATTTAGCTCTTTCTGAACAGTGTTTGCACAGCATCAAGGCCTTCTCTCTTTCTCACTCTGCCTGGTGTCTGTCTCCCCACAATGACTGAGGGGGGTACAAGATACTGGGAGGGATACGACCAGGCAGGTGACCCAAACAAACCAAAGAGGTATTCCATGCCATATAATGCCATACTCAGCAATAAACTGGAGGGGAGTGGGATTTAGAGAGGTTACCCATCTTTTGCTTAGGAAGTGGCTTGGTGTTGATCATGGGTGGTGGTGAGTGGCCCGTTTCACTTTGTTTCTCTACTTCCACTTTTGCTCTGTATGTTAAACAATTATATTATCTCAACATAAAAGTTTTCTTGCTCTCTATTCATGTTTTTCTCTTCACCCATCTGATGGTGAGGGGGAAATACGCACCTGGATGGTTTAGTTACATATGGGTAACAAAGCACCACATGATCTCTTCATACTTGTGTGAAGTCAGATCAGGTTGCTCAGAACCCTGTCCAGTGAATGTTTCCAAGGATGGGGCATCTACTAGCTTTCTGGGTAGCCTGGTTTTGGTTACTATTCTTTTGGATTCTTCAGGGTAAGGAAAGTGTTTACTTTTATTTTCAGTGTTGAAATTTTTAAGACACCAGGGAAACTTCTGTCACAAAAAAATTGACACAGAAAACAGTAACTGTAGTGTATTTTTATGCTTTTTATATTTTTTTGAGTTAAATTTGAATGTTTTGCCTTGCCAAAGATTTTTCTGGTGCACCATTTTCTGTAGTGGTCTTAGGCCCATGTTTTTCATTTTAGCAAGTCTTAGTTTGCAGCTCATGTCTTCCAATTCCTAATCCTCACTGTTTCTGTTGCTCCCCCATGTTGGCCTCTCCAACACACTTGCTTTCTGCTCAGCTGTTGTTTCTGCTGTAGTCAAATTTGACTACTCCCTTTTGCATTTTGCTTCTCTGGAGACCATTTACAGAAAGATCCATGCTATTCTCATTAGATGCCAAAAATTGTGTCAGTCCATAGGCCAAGTGAAGATACAATACCTAATTGCTGACGTTTGTCTCTGTATGTTATGGAAATATTTTTTTAAGGCTTCTGTGCTCAGTACATAAAGGTGAATGGTCTTTCACAGGGACTGTTAAAATGATGTTCTTGGCTGAAGACCAGTACCGGAAAAGACTGAAGTTCATATTCCAGGCAGGAGGATGCTAGAGCTGTTCAGTGACCATAGATCTTCAGTCAGAGTTGAAGATTGGATAGCATGTGATTTTTGTTGAGATTTTTTTTTTCATAATTCTTTTTCTTGCAAATGGCAGAACTGTTTTGGTTAATTTTCATTTATTTATTTTTCCGTCCAAAGTTGACTTGACACATAGAGCCATTGAATAAAAAAATTGAGCCGAATCATTTATACCCAGAAAATAAGACTATATAACAAAAAAAGGCATGCTGGCATGTTTAGTATAGGCATACAACGACTGATAGATGCTGAAAACAGTGAAAATTCGTATTCCTGCAGCCATAGAAAATTAAAGTACATATTGTATCTGAGCTAGGAGTTCCAAATAGGATTTCACATTCTGTATTGTCTGAAAACATTTGAAACTTACCTTGTATATTGTGCCATGTATATACCTAGGCTGAGAATATTACAAGTTTGAGTAAAACTATCTACTGTACTCATAAGATTAGTGTTAGTTCACTAGTTAACTTCCATACTTACTTGAAGGGCAGTAAAGAGATAAAAGGAGAAAGAATGTTTCCTTACTGTGAATGGGGAAAAGAATTTTAAATGGCAAACTGGGACTTGCTTAATGAAAAGTATGGACTTGAAAAGAATGATTTGGGACATGATGTTGAAGGAAGTTATGCTTACAGTGCAAAGTGTGGAAGTGAAATTAATTTATGCAAAGCATCAGAAGACAAAACACAGGAAATAATAGAGTGCTAACTGGTGGTTGGGAAAAGAAAACAGGACTGGGAAAAGAATTATTAGGACAAGTAAAACTTGCTCCAATAGCAAGTGATTATGGTGTGACTAATGCTCTCACTCATGTTTCCAGTACGGTGTGTTAGGATGTACTAATAGAATACAGCTTGAACTGATGCGAGTGGAACAGCAACTTGACTGTATGTCTAGGATCTCAGTACAGGACACCTGAAAGAGCTCTTAGTCTTGGATAGTAAAGTTTAAAAAAACCCGGGGAATTAAAGGAACTCGGTGAGCATTCAGATATAATGATACATATAACTTGTAATTAGGACTTCAAATTACATACATTTATCTTGTCTAATAACCACTGCAAGAATAAAACTATGATACATTTTTCATTTCCTCTCCTGTAAATTTTTGTTATTCATCAATCTGCATATTTTCAATGTGAAAGAAAGGAGAAATAGAAATACTGAACATATAGAGAAATTCCAGAACAGTGAAATCCAGTGAAAACCTACACAAAAAAAAGGTTGCAGTCTCAGTTATATCTGGCAGGTAGCCTTGTAATATCTCAACTGGCTCATTTTTCAACATGCCAGTCAGATATGAAAGTTTGAAATAACAACAATCACAGCTTGTGCAGTGGATGTCATTTAGTACCAAACCATAGATATAATGTGTTTCTTGCATTTTCATCTATCTTAACATGAGAAAACTTAAAAAGACTCTTAGTCTTTTCTTCTGTGTAGTAGTTGCTGGTGATTTCTGTCCTTCAGGTTATATTGTCAATACACATCTCTACATCAGTTTGCAAACATATGGAAAAAGTAAACCAGATGAACTATTGAATGAAATACACGTGATTAAAAAAAACCAAACCAAAACAAATTGTCTCTTGTTTGTATATTTGAGTTTTGTAGTGTGACTGAAAATCTGGCCTCCTGGATGCAGTTGCTGCTTTGGAATATATCTGGTTCATAGAAGTATACGTGCTGATCCATGCCTGCTAGTCATCAGTAATGGATGAGTAAGGAAAGAATATAAAAGACAGGGTAAATGTAGACTGCTTTGGGCTTTTTAAACTCATGCTATTTTCTTTGCTGCTGGTAGAACACAGTTTAGGTTTTCCTGAGAACAAGGTTGTAAAAAATAGGTCTTTATACTTAATAGAATCTAACTGAGTGTATCAGACATCTGTTTAATCTTTTGAGCCCACTTCTGCTTTCAGCCTCCACAATATTCTCTAGCAGCATGTTTCACAAACTTTGTTTTGTGTTTGTAGAGCAAGGAAAAAATATTCAAAAATAAAATTTTTGGTATTGGGCATATTTCCCAATTCCTTATTTGTGAGACAGGAGAGAATAACTATCTCCTTTCTACATTTTGCATATCTTTATCAGTCTCTTACGTCTTTGCATCTGTTTGTCACTTTTCTCTTGTACTCTCACTGAAGGCTGGAGTTTTAGCCAATTGCATACAGAAACTATTGATTATTCATACTGACTTTCATGCTAACTTTTGTAACTCTGAGATAACTTTTTTCCACTGCTGCAAGTTTTCGGAATTGTGAGGGTGTGTCAGAATAATACCTTGAGATGGTGAGGTTTCCATTTCCTATTTCATTCTTAAACATTTTTGAGTTCTAACTTCTTTAACTATTGCTGTTGAGCTAGGGAGGTGAATATTTGTGGGATATTTGAAATTATTTTGTAATGATGCAGGAAAAGGCTGTTCGTTGACACCATGGCTATGGTACATAGCCATCAGTCATCTGTCAGGACAACATTATTAAAGAAAAGTAACTGAATTTAATTTAGAAACAGTTAAAGTGGGACTTAAAGTAAATATCAAGATGCAATTTCCTCCTATTCTACCTCTCTCTAATGTATATTGAAAGAATAATGAAAGGTTTACCCAATTTACATCACCTCTTTGAAAGGTTCGTGTTGCTATGGGTAGCATTTATATGTGTTCACAGGTGATTACACTGACATAAATAACTTCATTTTGTATGGGGGAGGCTGGGAAAGCTGGTATATGAGTTAGAGAAGTACTGCGCTGAGCATCAGATCAGAGTTTGCTCCGTACATCTCAGAGTGACTCAGTGAGTGCTTTAGCTCTGATTCTGAAGAATGGGGATTTTGGTACTTTTCTCCTGTGTTGTATGTTCAGGATTTGACTGAAGGAAATATGGAATTTATTTTTTCAGTAATTGCAACTTTGTGGTGTAGATCCCTTGTTAATAGAACTCTTTCTAGCCATTAAGTGTATGTGCAAGGGGAATGTATCTGCTCTACTCAAGAGTTCTGCAAGGCTATGTGTTACCTTGGGGGGTAGTGTGAGGTTTTGTCTATAAGGGTTTTTTGTGTTAATGCAGTTTCTGGTGTGCTATCGTCCTCATCTTGGGTTGGATCTGTTGGCCATAGTACGCATACTAAGTGTTGTGTCCATAATGCCTTCTTTGCTCCAAGATAAGCATCTGTTAATATTTTTTTTGTGTTGAATTGAAATGTGCAGAGGGATTGAAACAAAGAGAGCAGTTCTGCTCAAAAGCAGGGAGCTAATCTATAGGTATGTTGTTTGTAGTAACAAACACTCTTATTGCTTAATCTGTTGTCTAGTCAGAGTCACAGACCCTCTGTCAAATAGGATGATCCTAGCGATCTTCAGGGGATCTTGAGGGATCTTCAGGGGAGAGCAGCACCCACACAGTATGGGAGTAGTATGGGGGAGTTGGGGTACACACCTACTCACAGTTACCCAGGGAAAATCAGAGGCTCATGGGGTAGCTAGGCAGATCCTGAAAAGATAACTGTTAGAAGCAGAAGGGCTTTGGATGTAACTTCCCTGCTGCCAAACTGCAAAGCTGTTTAGGTTTTCTGGTTACCTTTTCTGCATTACAGATATGTCAATGCAGTGATACATACCACAGAGAAAAATGCAAATTAAGTTTGTGTCCAGTAGACCTCAAAATTTAAAATATATAAAAGCAAATCTCACAGCGAGAGTTCTGGTTTCAGTCTTTCATTTAAAATTAAAATAAAGCCGGAGAAGTGAACTGTATTCTAACAACAACAAAGTAAAACATGAAGGGAATTTGTCTGGTTGGAAAAATAAATTTTTATTTCATTGTTTAAGCTGAAAAGAAAATTGGCCTTCATGTCATTGATTCAGTTCATCTGTGTGGACTGCCAGTATTTTAGAAGGCATATTTCTCAAGTCTTGAAAAATAACTTTACAGTTGGCTGAATGTTGTCACTGACCTGTCAGGAGAGTGCTATTTTGCTCAACTATATAAATGATAGTTATGTATTTGTACATTTCTAGGATTACAGAAATTACATTGTAATGTATGAAATCATTACATCACCAGTTGCTGTAGAGTCCAGGACAAATCCATTGCACGAACAGGGAATTTCTTGTCATATCACTTAATGATCAAATTCTTGTCCTAGGGAGCCTCCAGCACACTCATAGGACAATAGTAGGAAAGGGTTCTTTTCCCTATCCAGGAAGCATAAGGGGACGGCTATGCCCACCTATGAAATGAACTTGGCAAGTCATGGAGATACTAACAAACACTGGCAGCAAAAACACAGTCTCTTATGTCTCTGTTTATTTTTAGGCAAAAAGGTGTTAAGCTAAGCCTGTCTTTTTGTTATGTTTTGTTCTTGCGTTGTGAGTTTCTTGGGGGTTTTCCCCCCAATCTTTGTCATAATTTTAGCTTGTGATTACACTTCCTCACCAGGATTAGCAGATGTACAGATTGCTAGGTGCAGCCTTCCTTTTTTCACATGTTTTACCTGACCATTTTGGTTTAATCTGAGGATACTTTTGGTAATGAAAATATATCTGCCATGTGTTAATTTGGTGTCTTATGTAAATAAAGACTTTCGTGGAAAGTCTTAGCCTAGTGTAAAGAATATTCTTTCTCTCAAGAATGGTGTTGAAGCACTGAAAGAAGTACAGCTGTCTCAAAACACTTTATGGTGAAAAAATGTTGAGTGTATTGCAGGCTATTTATGGATCAAGCTTGGCTGCATTCCATAGGAGCGATTTTTCCTGTAATTCTGTACTGGCATGTATGAAAATGTTGTCATCCTTTTTGTAAGAAGTCATGAAGGAAAAACAGATTTTTGAGAAATTGTCCTGGTGGAAAGCATTCACTGATTTCTTAACACAGATATGTCTGTTAATTTCTGTATGTTTACAGTAACTGCTTGGTGATGGCACTGCTGGTCAATTGAATGGGAAAGATCTTCTGCTTCTTTACATTCTTGTGATGTTCGAACTTTTCAGAAGTGATTCTGAGAGCAAATGTGACTTCAACAAAGAAAGTTACCTAGTGCTCAAATGTAAAAAATCCTCTGCTATAGTGGGAAAAGCTGTTGCAAGGAGGCAGTTAATACCATAACAGTGATCTTATGTAGGAAATTACAAAGAAAAGACATTAAATTCTAATACAATTTCAAAAATTGTCAAGCTGGGATAGTATCTTACTGTAAAATTATGACTAAACACTTTAGTTTTAAATTAACAACTACTTCTTTTTTCAGGAAATTTGGAGAGCGACCTCAACCGAAACGGCTCACAAGGTAAGCATTAAAGAAACTCAGTATTTAAAAATTTTCTGAAGTTAACAGTTTTCATTCTCAAATAAATTAGGTTAAAAATGTGTGGGTTGCTAACCCCAGAATTTTAAGTATTAAGGCTTTTCAATTACATATGCAATCAGCAGCCAGAAGTACAATTTTTAACAGAGTGGCTTATTTTTAATATGAAACTAAAAGTGCATTTTTAGAAATGTTGTTGACTTCATGTATCAGTTATTGTAGATTATTCAGTATTGTACTGTAGATTATTCAGTAGGATGTGGATCTGCTTATTTTTAAGGAATGAGCTGATTTGTTTCTTGAGTAAAAGTGAGGCCATGTAACACTTTTACTGCCAGAGGTGAACACGGTCATGCAAAGGAATGATCTTAATCAATTTCTGGTGAACCCCAAACAATCAGAGAGAGTATCAAATAGAACAATGAAGTTAATCCACTGGAAAGTTTAGAGTGACTGGAGTACAGTGCTTGATTTGCTCCTGGCCTGCCTGGGATGTATTTACACCAGAAACTGTTCAATAGTCACCTTCTTTTTTCAAACTGCTTTATTGCGGTCTATGCAAATATTTATTATTCTGTGCCACACACTGTGCCAGTTATAATTAGCTCCTGGCTTTAAAATCCACTGTTTGCTTGAAAGCAAAAAAGGATGTGCCATTTGTTTTATAGTTTTGTGTGGTGATAGAGGAAGACCCTTGTCACCCTGACAAGCCTCTGTTGTGAATGAAATGATACCTTCTGTTAGCACGTGATGGGGGGGGAACATTTACATTTTGTGTTGTGAATATCTGTCTCTCTGCATTTCTGGATAGATTTTAGGTTAGCTTGTCATCGTTAAACTTCATTTCAATGCAAAATTGATCTGTACTGGCTTACAAGTATTTGAGTGAGCATGGCAGTTTCTTGTTGACCTGCCTGTCTTCAGGGATATCTGAAGATGCTGTGTTTTGAGTAATGAGGTGCTTTCCATGTTAAGTAGTAACACGTATCCTATAACCCTGAAGTTACTTAGAGAATTTATTTTCCTTCATTAAAAAAAAGAACAACAATAGAATGTAACTTGTATGTTTTAAAAAGAACAACAGGAAAAAAAGTGACTATGAAGTGAGAGCTTTTAACTAAGTTTTCTATTTACTGTAGTTACTCTAAATTTCACGTGCAGGATTTTAGCTACTAGGTGTGCTTGTTGCTCTTTCCTGAATACAGGGTGGGTATCTGAGAAGTGCCAGCCATCCTTCAAAGCAGCAGTTTGAAAACCTTTCCTGTGATGATAGAGGTTGGAAACAAACAATTTACCTTTCCTCTGAGGAGTAAACTGCTAAAATGGAGCAGTTGTCACCCAGACTTTTAAGATTGATTTGTTTATGTAATACTGAAAATGTATCCGTAAACTCTTAAAAGCATTTAGTGCAATTATTGGGAAAAAAAAATTGCTGTGGGTTTTTTGTTTACAGGCTGCCTTGTTCGACTAATAATCTGTTCATGGTCATGCAAGCTCCAGCAGAACAACACTGCTCTGTTCATACTATGCTTGTTGGTTTTAGATGTAAACTATAATAGTACTACCTTCATGAAGAGTTTTAGGATTGAATAATGAAAAATGCCATATAAGATATCAGTGGGAGGGATTGGAGGGGGATGATCACTTGTTCTTGCAGGAGCTTGGATTGTACAAATCCAATGTAGAAACAGACCAGTAGAGAACAAAAATTTTCATCTTCAGACAATGTTAAATAAAGATTAAATAGCCCTGAGCAGTTTTCTGTGTGGATCGCACATTTGGAGTAGTTTTTTAATAGCAGTCAAGTCAAAAGTTTTTAGTATGACAGATGTTCTTAATTTAGTATGATAGTACTCTTAATAGAATATTTCCAGTTGTCAGATTAAAAGTTTCTAAACAACTTAAATACAGTTAATATATATCATAATGAAATGTATAATAATAATTTTGCAGTGAATTATTTTGGGGGTTTAAAATATATTCTTAAAAAAATGTGTGTAAATTAGTAATTCTGTGGGCTTCAAAACAGTTCTTTCAGCTCTCCTTTCATGGAAAAACATCAGTTTTACCAATGTCAAATGTAAATAGATCAAGTTAGTCCAAATTTAAAACAGCAATTCAAATCTATTCTCTGTTCTTATATCCTGCTATTTGGCTCACTAATCACTAGACATTAATCATGTCCTATGCAGGCATGACAAACACAAGAATTTGCAAAACATCATTAACAAAGCTGAGTTGTTGTTGTCCAACCCAACCCTAGCTCAATCTACTTGCTTTCCTCTATGAAACTGTATGGGGATTTCTTTTGGAAAAGGTGTAGTCACTATAATACTGCTTTCTATCCTCCAGTGTTTTTTCACTAGAAATTGGTTTGGTTTTCTAGATCTGTCCTAAGGAAATTCAGTAGTTGGCACAGTTCACAGAAGAAAGACGAAAATCCAGACAACTAAGCAAAAAATCCTTCTTATGAAGGGTTTTATCTTTTCATATAAATTCCTGATAAATTCATAATTTATTTCTCTGGTAGATGACTTTGAAGATGAGTGCATTGGTGGGCATTCAAAAAGCTCCTTCAGGAACTGGTGTTCCTGCCAGCACTCTGGCACAGCTGATCCCTAGGGTGTTGAATTTGGCATGCTGCTTAATGAACAGTTAGATTATTATACAGAAGAGTGACTGGCTGTTATTGTTCTCTCGCTTCTCTCAAGGAATTGTTGTTGGTGTGTTTGAGGTAATTACAGCATTTATATAACATCTGTAATTACAGTGATGATGAACAATAAAACATTTTTGATTTTTTTTTTTACCTGACTGTAAGGTAGTAGGACAGGAAGTAGGTCTTTTCTCTGAAAAAACTAGGTGAAACAATATGCTGAAGAATTTAATTTTTTTCTTAGTATCTTCAAAACCAAAAGAAAACTTGCATATAAACATTGCACTGATTTGGTTAAAAGCTTAGACACTTTGTCATCATGATACTAAGTTGATCATGAAGAAAATATTTAACTAATTAAAATGTGTTCTAATTTGTAACATGGTTCTTAATGAAATAGGATTTAAACATGGTGTAATTATTGGCATTGATACAATTTTACATCACAACAGTGTTTTCCTAGAAAATGTAGTAATTGTAAATGATTGCAGACCCTGTATTACGAGTTTTGTACAGGATAGTTACTTCTTTTTCCTGTGTAATTGTTTTAAACAGTAAGTGAACACATCTTGACCCTGTTAATGATGGCCTTTTTGGAATTTCAGGTCCTCGGGTTCTTTCCCTAAAGCTGTCTTCATTTTGTTGTAAACAAAACCAAAAGAACTTTCAAAGCTTATGTTGTGTTTTGATTTTTAGGGAAGCAATGCGAAATTACCTGAAGGAGCGAGGTGACCAAACAGTGCTAATACTCCATGCGAAGGTTGCGCAGAAATCATATGGAAATGAAAAAAGGTAACTTTTTATGCTGCACTGAAGTCTGTCTACAGGTGGGAGCTGAGGAAACTATCGTGTGTAGTTGGGTGCACAGCGCTTTGCAGTATTCCTCGGATTGCACTGTAGCCTGAAGAAACATAAAATGTTTTCTCCTAAATAATTTAATTATGTAACAATTAATGGGTTGCAAACCCATAGCATTCAATGGAGTGATGCCTGTTTTTACCAAGAGGTTCCCTATCTGTGGGCAAAGCTTTTCTTCCATTGCCTAAAATTGTTCTCATTTTATACCTTCCATTTTAATGTTGGAGTAACTGAGGTGATCAACAGTGAATACTTAAGAGAGGAGTTTTTTCCTGAATAATTTCACATTTATATGAAAGGGAAATTGCTAGCCTCAGTAAGATAAGTTTCTGAATCACGTCTGTAATAAGTTTAAAAAAAATGATCAGCCTATCATGACTGTATTTATGATAAACATTCCCTTGCAAAAACCAATACAGTACACATTACACTTATAGGTACTTTTCTAAGGGACGGAATCTGCAGGAACACATGGGAATAAATACTTCTTAGGCAAAGGTGCTTTTCCTGCAGTCTTCTCTTGCAGACTTCTCTGTGTGATGTTTTTTTGCGTGGCTGATAGAAGCAAATACGATGCTCCTTCATATGTGGGTTTCTAGACCTATTACACAGCATTCTTCAACTGCAAGCAATGCTCTTCTACCTGGCATTTCACTAGAATAGTGCAACTTTTGGTTATTTTTTGTGTTATTAATATTTGTTCACCACAAACACCCCACATATTCAGCTCATTAATGGCTTTGAAATTTTAACCTTTTACCACTGTTACATAAGTCCTGTTGCATCGTGATGTTTTTGTAGCTTTGAGATTCATGTATAAGACTGTTAGAAAACACAAATGTTACAATTAAACCTGCAAATTTCTCAGTTTGTTGTTACCCGTCTCAGTCACACTTTCTGATGTGTGTGCATCAGAGATACAGACTATATTTTGAACTGTTTTTCCATATTCTGTGCCTGAGTACTTGTCTTTCACAGGTCCTTTCTTTTTGGCAGTGTCCAGGTTCTGCACATCCATAGAGTTGTTTAATCAAAGTGCTTTTTAGGTGTTTTCTTGATGTGAATCAAGTGGGAAGTTAGTGGAAGGAGGAAGGGCAGAAAAGCAGACCAATGTATTTACTGTATAACTGTGCAGCCCTCTTGCTCTTTACCGTGTTTAAATGCAAAAGGATTGCAATGTCAGGCTGTTCTAACAGTTAAGGGTAACTGTAACCCTTTGCAGCAACTCAACAGCTGAAAAGATTTATCGTGCCACTATAGAAACCTCTGGCTGTTACTTTGTCAGATTGTATTGTCATTCAAGAGTTGCATAGTTAACTCATCACTGCAGATGAGTAAAGTATATTACCCCCCCAAAAATGAGGGGTGTGCCTGCAGATCAGTAAGTGACTTTCTAAACAGTGTATCTGTAACTTTCCTCCCAAGGCCAGAGCAGTTCATAAGGAACATTTTGCAATGCTGTCCAGTGTATCGTTATTCTGGAGGACAAATTGCATCAAAAGAAAGGAGAATATAAAAAGATAAAGTATGTAATTTTGATTATTAAAAGTTCCATTGCTGTTTAGAAAACCTACAGAGGTGTTCTCAGGAATCCAGGGCAAAGCTTCAAATTGTTATTTGGTATGGGTTCTGAAAGCTCCTGTGTGCATTTTGTAGTATTGCCATAAAATCCTGTTGACTTGAATATATGTGTATACTTCACCTGGTGCTTTACTGTGGCACATACCTTACCAAAGCAGTGGTAATGTTTGGTAAACTGCTTGAAACAATTGCTAACTGGAATTAGGCATTCTTTCACCACACTTCTTGAGGTGCAGTTCAATGTCTTAGTACAGCTGCATTTGTTCATGCAGGTTATCTGAGATTCATCTACTTAAGAAGGGAAGCATGTCAAATGAGTGTGGAAAAGTTCAGAGCTTTATAAAAGGTGATCAGAATTGAAAACAGTTGTTTGTTGATTATCAGATACTTTGGTGCTGAAATGATTGCTGTTGTGATATGGGTATGAAATGAAAGTGTGGAATCAGTCACCAAATCAATCAGGTTGGAAGGGACCACGGGGGATGGCACAGGATTGCATCCAGGTGGTTCTTGAACGTCTCCTGTGAGAGAGACTCCACAATCTCTCTGATCAAACTGTTCCGTGTGCAGTCATCTGCACAGTAAAAAAGTTCTTCCTCATGTTCAAGTGGAACTTCTGTGCATCAGTTTCCACCTGTTCCCTCTTGTCCTATACATATTAAGGTTTCATTTTTTCAGTTTAAATATTTTAGTTTTTCTTAAGCTTCAACATACCATGTAGACTGTTTCTAATATTGTTCTGCTAGTTCCCAGACTGTCAGCATCAGTAATGATGTCTTGTTGTTACCAACATAAAGGAAAGTGCCAGTTATTAAATCCTTGAATCCATGTGTGCCCTAAGGTACCGAATAAAACTGAATGATGAATTACTATATTCCTTTTTCTTTTTTTCTTGAGTTTTTAAATTGTTTCTGCTTTATTTACAGACTATAGCCTTTGTTTCTTCATACTTCTGGAGTAAGCAAAATTAGTAAAGTTTTAATGCTGATTTATGCAAATGGGCTATAAAGTTTTCATCATTTTTACATTTACTACCATTTCTGAAGTGAGTTGGTTGGCTTATGTCTTTATAGAAAGAAGTGTATTTCATACCCGTTTTTATAGACAAATTTCCTGTTTTCCATCATGGGATTTCATCATGGCATAGATATCATCTGGTTTATTTTTGGACCTTAAAGAATCATGCAATTTGCATTACTTTTGTGATGGGGAATTCAAATTACAAAAGGAATTATTTCTTAAATTTGACATCTCTTTCAAGTAGTTGGAGAACTTAAAAAAAAAACAACCTGGACAAAATTTCACCTCTTGTTACAGTCTTTATTTAAGTCTTACTTGTTGAGAGGTCATGGAAAATACTTGCCATTAGCAAACTTTGCACATCATAATTAAAAGGTTAGCACAGTAACTACCTTTCACTGTTTTGATGAGGGTAACTAGATGGTGAAATACACTGTTAAAAACTTGCTGTAGATGCTGCAGATCTCATGTAGTGTGGCCTGGTTTAAGTAGGCATCACGATAACACTATTCCAGGTGCGTGGATGCAGACTTTCTAGGTTAACTTGAGAGTTTTCTATACTTTTAAGTAACAGAAATGAAAGGAGTTGACTTTTTGGAGTTGACCCTTCATACAAGCCTTGCACTTCACAGAGTTAATGGTTTTAGCTTAATGAAGAAGCCAAGAGTTAAGAAGCTCAGGTTGGGCTTTAGTTGAATTTAAGACTTTGTGCCTGGTGTTTCCTGTTGGATGACTGTCACCTTTCAAAGGCATTCAGTTGCTAGAGACTCAGGTGCTGTTCAGTCCTGATGAGTGTGGGTATTTGGCTTACACTCTTCGTACTGTTTTCCGTATTTACCATTGACTGACTTCTCTCTTCAGAGTCTGAACAGTGTGAACATTCAGTAGTTTGAAGGACTGAAGTGTTTTGGATTCTAAAGCATAGTTTACCTGAAGAGTTCTAGCTAGATTGGTATTTTGATTGTCCTGTTCAGAATTAAACATGATCACTGCTGATTAGCATGAGGACGCTGTAGCTGCTGCATCTCGTTTGACAGCTCTGAGTGAAGGAGCTCCTATAATTTCTTATCAAATAGTTCCTTTTGCTGAACTGAGTGTGCCTGTCCTCTGGGTAAAATTCATTATTGAGATCATAGCTTGTTCCACTGCTTTGTCCTTAGCACTGTAGTACCTAATGATTTTTCATTTGTTTGTTGTCGTGTTGAGTTCTTTAGTGGATGTTGTTAGTTCTTTGATCTCCTATGAAGAAAGATTGCTGACCAGTTTCATAATTGACAAACACTTGGAATTGACCAACATATAGGAAGGAGAAACTTCCCTCCTAAAGTCACAGATATAAAATAACTAGCTAGTAGAAGCATCTGAATTCTCCTGAAGGTGAAGCCTTCTGTAAGATGAACACAGGGATGACTTGGATGATTTGAAAAGGCAAACCTTTGTGACAGAAGCCTGCAGTTGAGGAAAGCACTGGGTGCATCAGAACTAGGTGGAAATGACACGAGCAGATCTTATTTCCCACTAAGCCCTTGCTTCCTGGCAAGTTCAGTTAGAGTAGCTTCTCTACTTGAAGTACCACATTGTCTCTGTATTGGTTGGCTTGAATTGACTGAAAGAATATTGTTCTCTCCTTTGATGATTATCTGATTTAATACCATGTTTCCAAAGTTCAAACCTGGTTCACTTTTCCTGTATTGAATAGAATATTCATAGCTAATTTCTTCTGTACATGAGTTTGCAGAACTGTAATTATGAAGTTAAAAAGATCCAGGACTTCAGCTGTCTATGCCTGAAGTCTGAGAAAGAGGTAGATACATAAGAGACAAAACCCATTCAAACTGTGAGTGTCCAGACTCTTTCTTCATGTTTGAAGTTTTAACTAAACTTAAAATTTTATCAGCTTTAAAAGTTTCTTTCTTTGTTCAGTAAGTTTTCAAAGATTTTTCACTGCATCCTAATTTTAAGAGTGCTTTAATTGTAGTTTTGTGTTCCCTTCATCAGTGGATTGCACCTTGTTTCTTACAGGTCTTCATTGCCATCTAGTGGTCGTAGTTATTCAAAGGACTTGGTTTAGAATAAAGCTGAAATGAGAAAGGATATGAAAAAAAGTAGGGATTTTTTTTCTTGTGTTCTAACCAGTAAGATAAATACAAAAGAGTATATGAGGAAACAAGGTCAATGTGTCATGTGCTTTATGGTGTAATATTATTTGGAATAGAAGGGATTAGTTGAATTTTTGTCTTGGTTTTGTTTGCTTGGGGTTTTTTTTAGCAAAGCATTGCTCTGTTAATAAAGGGTGACACTATTTTTTAATATTGGTATAACTTCTTCATCAGGAATAGCTTATAGCTAATGATCACAATGCTTTTGAGAGAGGTTCATAGGTACTGCAGCTGTATACATATTGCTATAACAGCTGCTTTGCTGTGTTGTAAATGGAACGAACGTAAGTGAAAAATTTTCACTACAGATTTATAGTCAAGAAAGAAAGTTTGAGGAGTTTTTTGCCTGCAGGTAGTAAATTTTTGTTCATTTTTTTATTTGGTGATTTGTTTCTCTGACAGAATATATATTTTGTGTGCATTAACCAAAAATACTACAAATACTTGCATTTATTTATATATATTCTTAATATATGTGTATTTAATTATGGTATTACTATCAGCACTTTGAATTCATTTATTAAGACTTCAGTAACTTAGAAAAACAATTTATATCTGTTAAATAAATGTGGTCATGCTGAAAAATGATAATGCTGGATTGGTGAGATAAATAAGAGCTTTACACTGGATTTTCATACTAAAGCTACCATTAATGGTGTTTAAGAGAAATAAGAATCATTTAGATGAAAAAGACCTTTCCAGTCATCAAGTCAAACCAGTTACCTGGCACTGACCTCTCTTGCCCAGGATTCCCACAGACACTTAGGAACTGTATAATTTTGTTCTCTGATCATTTTCCATGACTCAGAGCCCACTGTTAAGTTCACCCCCTGCCCTGACAGCTCCTGCCCATCACTGTGGGCAGCACAACTGGCTGCTGCCATAGCCTGAAGCCTGTTCTCCTGCATGGAGTTCAGTTGTCCCAAGCCCGATTAAAAAAAAAAGGGGGGGAAAAAAAAAAGCAAAGCCAGAAAATCCTGTAAGGCAGGAGTCATTGTTGGGTTGCAGAAGTCCCAAGTTATACCACTACTCTCCAAATTGAAGTAAATAAAATAATTAGAAACTTTCTCATATTACCCTCCCTTACATGCCTCCTTAGCTACCTCACAACTGGATGTACTCATTCTGCTTCATCTTTGATCTCAGTGAAATGATGATAAAAACACGGCAACTTGTTTGCTAGCTAAAACCAAACCTTTTCAGGATTTGGGTTTTAACAAATTGCAGAAACTTCAAAACCAATGCATTGTATTATAATGCTGAGTTTTAATTTTTAACATCTTGCTATAAGTGGCAATAGACTAGATTTCAGTCAGTGCTGCTGAAAACAAGGCTTTAGTTTTTACACATACTGATGAAGATATAAAATTATCTATTCCATTTAAGAACTGGGGAGAGATATATGTGTGGATGGAATCAACTCCCTCCTTGCTTATGACAAAACTCTAAACGTTTAGGAATTGTAGTCAGCAGTTGTGCATTAAATTAGTTTGTGGAACTATTCTGTGTCTGTTAATGGCTCCATCATGTTAAACACCTGCGAAAGACTATAACTTTTGAGGCCCTTCTTCCTTTCTTTCAGAATCTCTTTGTAAGGTGTTTTATAGAGGTGCAGACTGGTACCTGACATATTGAACTAGAAAGATTCTCAGTGGCAGTGCATCATCTGATTTTCCTTGCCTTTTTTTTTTTTTTTCTAATATTTATTTATTTATTTATTTATTTATTTATTTATTTATTTATTTATTTTTGCTATTTAGAAAATCTTCAAGACAAATGAAGGGCATGCCTGTATAAACTCTAGTGCAAAGTGTAAATATGAAAGTGCAGTTTGTTTATTTGGACAGCTGTGTGTAATTCCATAATGTGTTCTTCATTTTCAGGTTCTTTTGTCCTCCTCCATGTGTGTATCTCATGGGCAGTGGATGGAAGAAAAAAAAAGAGCAAATGGAGCGGGATGGTTGCACTGAGCAGGAGTCACAACCTTGCGCCTTTATTGGGATAGGAAACAGTGACCAAGAAATGCAGCAGCTGAACTTGGAAGGAAAGGTAGAAAAATTGTAATAAAGCTCTAAGATAACGAACTGCAAAGGATATTATAGCTACATGGTTCATATTTCAAGGAATGCCCTTTTGTTGTTTTTGGATCACTTTCTTACACTCTAGGTATTATGTAGTGGTTGAAAAAAAATCCCTCCAAATATTTAGGACAATTGAATAATTGGTTTTGGCTCATAGGGTCATAGCAAGGTACTGACCTTTAATTTGTAGGTTGTTGATGCAGACTCAGTAAACTGTTAGGTTATTTGGTAGGCATCTTGGCTAACTAAAATACGATTTCTGGCCCAAACTCTCTGTCCTGCTCCTTGGCTTGCATGAGTGAATAATGTTTTCAAGGAAGTATCAAAAACGTCTGCTGCTAGAAGTAGTCTTTAAGTCCCTTTGCCAAAAAATACAGTTGAAATAGAATCTTAAAAATTTAGTAGGTTATTTCCACAGTGGTGTAAATTGCTTATGAGATTTTTTTAAAAGTATTTGTGATGACTTAAAACAGTTGGAATAGAACTAGCAGCTTGTTCATTTTACCTGGTTGTTTTACTAAAGAGTATTTTATAGCTACCTGATATTTCCAGCACAGTCTACCAGAAATGCTTCATACATGCTAAATAGAAAAAGAATAATTGAAGCTCTTTATGAGTTTTTTTTTAATTCTTTTGTCACTTAGCATAAGCACTTCGCCAGAAATAACTTCCTTGTGTTTCAAAACCCAATCATTTCCAATCCTTTCAAGAAAAGTTCAGCTCAACACATTTTCTGCACAGGTGGTCCCTTGTGCATGCCCAGTGTAGAGTCTGCACAGCCCTAATCAAATGTAATTTTTAGTAGTGCTCTTGACACCTCACAGGTGGCTTTGACACAGTTATGGTCTCCAGTCATGTCTTCTAGTCCTGGTCAGGGTCTTTAGAATGATCATAGAGTTATGAGGTTGAGTGCAACACTTCATGAAGCTAAATAGTAATCATAAAAGAAACACATACAGAAGAGTTGGGAGAGAGCAGGTTCTCATCTGCTTTAGAAACTACTGCATCAGTTTTCCTATTTTATTCATAATTAAATATGCATAGTTTCTTGAACTGGGTTGACTTCAAAAAATAAACTACACTATGTTTTCACCTACAGAATTATTGCACTGCCAAAACATTATACATATCAGACTCAGACAAGAGAAAGCACTTCATGTTATCGGTAAAAATGTTCTATGGCAATAGTGATGACATTGGTGTGTTCCTTAGTAAAAGGATCAAAGTCATCTCCAAACCTTCTAAAAAGAAACAGTCACTGAAAAATGCAGACTGTAAGTATTTCACAATTTTTTCTTTATTTAGCAATTAATTTTGTTTCATGCTAATTTTTTGTTACGTATTTTAAGGTCTGACTACAAGGGAAATACGGTGAAATTTTCAACTTCTGGTTTTTTGCTGTATTTCAGAACTGTACACATCAGTGTATTTTAAAATATTCCAGTATACATAGGTTACCCTGTTGAGTTTTATGCAGTCATGGTTAATTATTTAGTAAATATAGAAGGCCCACCCAAACCCTTGTGTATTCTGAGGAATGAATTCATGTAGACAAGTGTATAAGAAAAGTTCCACCTCAGCTTTCTAAGCTTTTGGATCTCTCGAACTGCCATGATCTGGTGCTTAGAGTGTTTTGATCAGTATCAAAGAGATTGCTTTCAGATTGTGATAAATATGTAGCATCGTGTTATCCAAACTACACTTCCTCACATCACAACCATCTTCTTGCTGTCTCATGCCATTTTCATGTTGTTCTTATTTTTGTTTTGCATGATTCCTTTTAGGTAGTAGTTTAAGAAATCTGTATGGTGATATTTCACCCAGATTTATTTACTTACCGTGTTTTTCAACTAACGATATCTCTGGTGCTAATGTATAATTGGGAACGTTTTTGCTTTTCCTCCAACGTTTTTTGCCTGCATACCACTGGAGCACCTCAAGAGATACCCTTTTTTTTTGTTTGTTTTTCTCTCTCTCTTCACTAGTGCTTTAAAAGGCTCTTCCATCTGTGTTGGGCTGGAACCCATTCACCTATGGAATGTGGATCTCGGGGCCGCTAGCTTGGCACATGACTAAAGGCAATCTGTTGCTGTGCAGTTCACACCCGTGGGCTCAGAGTATGCACTGTTGAATTTGTATTCAGACAGATAGTTTTGATGGAGAGTGAATATGAACCAAGCATTCTTCCATAATAAATGTGAACCAAGTAGAAAAACATGCCCATTCTGATGGCAAAATTTTAGTTGCTGTTTTTTTTTAGGGGAGCAAACTTTACATTTCTCTCTTTTGAATGATAAGTTCAGATCTGAGAACATTACAAGTTGCATGGTTATAATTTGACATAGTTACATCTGTCTTCCTTTCAATTGCCTGTGATTTGTAAGAATACTTTGTCTTTATCTTTCAAATATTCTTCAAATGATTGCTGACAGTTGTCTGAAGTATTTCACAAGGGCAAGCTAAAGTTTCTGCTTAAATAATCAATTGCTGGAGAACTAAGAACAGAAGAAGTTTTCAGCTAGCAAACACTGGCCCATTTGGCTAAGTGGCAGAATTCTGTGAACTAGCATGCCTTTGGAGATCAGCCACTATGTATGTTATTGCACTCATAATTTTATGACTATTCTTGGTCTGTCACAAATATAAATATTGGATAATTATGTCTTGATTTCAAGTATTCTTCAGTTTATTTTATGTTATTTGTGACTTTTAGATACTTTTCTATGTAATAATGAAGTAATTTTATAATCTCAAGTCTGTATGTGTTCCTTGCAGTATGTATTGCATCAGGGACAAAAGTGGCACTATTTAATAGACTTCGATCCCAAACAGTTAGCACGAGATATTTGCACGTAGAAGGTGGTAATTTCCATGCCAGTTCACAACAGTGGGGAGCGTTTTACATTCACCTCTGTAAGTAAAAGCAAATATGTGTATTTTTTTTTCACTTTATTTCCTTCATCCTCACAAAAAAATCCTTCATTTTTTCCTGCATCCTCCATATTAATTGCCCGTACGCAGACTTGTTTTGTTTCTGAGTGTATATTTGATGTCATAGTGTGATGTTAAATGTTTTGCCTATCAAGAAAAATGGTGGTTAAAGCAAGTAATTCTGAAAATTCCTGTTTCATGCAGTGGATGATGATGAATCAGAAGGAGAAGAATTCACAGTGAGAGATGGCTACATTCACTATGGGCAGACTGTCAAACTTGTATGCTCAGTTACTGGCATGGCACTCCCGAGACTGGTACCGTTTCATTTCTCCAATGCTGTAATTAATTTATAGATGGCAACTTAAAGTAATTCCATGGTTGGGTTTGCAGTGTTTACAGTTTTTGACCCTGTGTGTTGCCTTTGGGTAATGCATGTTTTATATGGAAAATAGCATTTATTTTAATTAAAGCATATTTTTGTATCTGTAGATTATTTCTGTAAACAAAGAACAACTTGTAAAATAGGGAATTTTTCAGAATTTAAGCCTGCCAAAATAGGTTAATCTGTTTATTTTAAAAGCAGTATTGTAGACTTCTCTGTTCCAAAATGCTTCAGATATTGATATTGAATAGATGAGTAAAATATTTGCAGCCAGTAGGACTCTTCCATGTGTAGAGTTTCAGCACAGCTTTAAAAATGTTTGACTGATCTGAATACAAAAGCACTTCTGTGTACTCCTGAGGATATATTATACCAGTAGCAATTTGCAAGAAACATTTTTCCATATTTATTAATACTGTCTCTTTTAAATCTGAAACATGGGAATTGTCTTTGGAATAAGTTCAGGTTTGTGAACAAAAAAAAAAAAAATTTCTTCTGGATACACAGTACTGGGTTTTGTAAATAAAGTTAATTATAATTATAGATTTCTTTTCCCGTTTTATGCACTGAATGCCAGCCTAAGTGGAATTGTGTGTGATTAATAATCAATAGTGCTTCATATGGGATCTTCTGTGAAATTGTGGTTTGTCAGCCCATTGTGAGTTTCATACAAGGCTCTGCTAATTGCAGTTTAGGTAGAAGCAATCTTTAGAATGCACCGACAGAAAAACAGACTTCCTGCAGTCAGGCTTTTGTTCCCCTTTGCAGACTAATTTTGCTAGGACTGTAATGAGAAATTCTCTCCCAATACCAAAACTTAGCTAAAAGAAAAAGATAATGGCCTGCTCAGCGTAAATGGTACAAAATGAAAATTTTGTTTGACAGTAAAATCAGTTACACTGGTTACACTACAGATATGGTTCAAGCTCAGGAAATTCAGTAAGAGCATGTCACTTTTTTATTAAAAAGACTTCATATTAATACTTTTTTATTGCTGGAAGGAGATGGCATCATTTATTTTTCCAGAAACCTTATTTGTAAGTAGAAACAGAATAAAACAAATCAGGCTAAAGGTTCCTGTTTTGTTTGCCTTGGGGAACCTTTGTCATATTGCCTTACAGGACTGATGGAAGGTGATGCAATTGAAAAATAATTTGCAGATATTTTATAAGCTAATGTAAAGAATTTTGAAGAAAAAAAGTTGACCTTTAAATTTATATTGCTAATAATCCTCTTTATTATAATTAGATATTGCAGAGGGCATAGTTGGGTTTCTGATTGTCAGCTAAGCAATATTCAGGCACTTTGGCTGTTGCATCTAGTATGTATTGCATAAAGCATTAAACTTCTTTCTAGGAGTTGAGTTAAAATTGCAAGCTACAGATTTTCACTCTCTAAGGAAATAGCTTTTTATTTTTAGAAATAAATTGGTAAAACAGATCTGAATTAAGTCAGCAGATACTTCTTCACTGAACTATGAAATGTTATGAACCATTGCTCTTTGCAGTTGTTTTTAAGTAATATTTAATGATGAACTACTGATATGTTATAATTGTTATTTCAAAAACTGCACTTAAGGACATCTCAATACTTTTAGTTAATCCTTATTTTAATTATTCTCCTTCAGCAACCAGTTTGTTGATGTTGATGAATGTTGTTGGTTGGTCCTATCAGTGGTGAAAGCTTCTGTAGAAGCATATTAATTACTTAGAATAGTAATTAATAATAATTGATGATAACAATATAATTAATAACTGGTCTTTTACACCAGCAAATGAAAGAAAAGTAGATTTTGCTGAAGCTTTAGCTCTTTTTCTCTACTCCTTCAGCAAAAATGGATAAAATATATATGCATGGAGCAAGCACATTGAAATAGTACTGAGTATTGCTTCAATGTTGTGTTCTTGTTTCAAAAGCATTAAGAATTATGAGTCTAACATTGATAGTAAAATGAGGGGCATGGAAATGTTATAAAAATTACATTTCACTTCCTTTACTGACTGTATGTATGTAATAAAGTATAGAAATTGTTCTAAATATATATGTACAATTTTCATTCACAGATAATTCGAAAAGTAGATAAACAAACGGCATTACTGGATGCAGATGATCCAGTATCACAGCTCCATAAATGTGCATTTTACCTTAAAGACACTGAGAGAATGTATTTGTGCCTTTCACAGGAGAGAATAATCCAATTTCAAGTAAGTTGTTTAAAACTGTTTCAGTAAATGAGAAGCATAGTTGCGAAGTTTTCCCAAATACCCTCAAAATATACATGAATGCCATTTTTGCTGTAGGTCTTGAATATGAGTCTAATACTTTGTTTTGAAAAGAGAGGATGGAAAGCAACAAATTGTTATCTGTGCCTTTCCAAATCTGTTTTTCTTTTCTCATAATCTTCTTCCATGTCTGTCTGGAAAATTAGTTCTGGTTTCTCCAATGAAGAAAAAGGAAGCACACTAGAAACACAACCAGATCAGATACTGTGGCTTAACATGATGGCATACACCAGTGGAGCTGCACCACTTATTTGTATGTCCCTTTCTAGGCTGCAGCAAATAGGAAATGGTACAGTTGATGATAGTCTTGTTTCATGATGAACTCAGCAGAGCTGCTATGCCATGTGTTGCTCTTGGCTAAGAGTGTAAACATAGATAGCTGTGGCAGTTGCCCACAGTAATTTGAAAAGCCACAGAAATTTTATTTGTCTGTAAAGAATGTAACTGTTTCAGAAATGCTTTCTTCTCCAGCAGGTGGAGAAAAACATTGGGTTTTAATCTCTTGTATGTTAGCATGCTTGTAGCACTTTCCCATGGTAATTACTACCAGACCAACAAGGACCCTGAGATTGGTTCAGCTGGTCAGAGCATGTTGCTGAAAACAAGGTGGTGGATTCAATCCCTGAACATGCTCAGTCTTTACTTGAGTTGGGCTTGATGATCCTTGTGGGCCACTTCCAACTCAGAATATTCTGTGACTCTGTGAGGGCTTTGACCAAGTTCAGGACTACCTAAGTATTGCAGTTTTCTTTAAATATTTTGGTGGCAACTCAAATAACAAAGGGTGTTGAGAGATAATGCTATGCTCCAGGAAGATGGCCATGCTTGGGATAGATTGAGTACTCCCTTAGAACAGCTTTCTTCTTGGGTAAGAAAAGTAGAGGTAGGAAATTAGAGCTAACATTTAAGATGTCCCTTAATGTAAGGGAAGGAACAGAAAGACTTGGTTAAGAGTCAGTTCAATTCTGTCCTGAATTGGAACAATGGAAGGAGAATACGAGAAGCTTTGTTCCTATTTCAGTAAACATATTCATGACCTGTGGTTCAGAAGGGACTAGATCTATTGCTTCTACCCACAGCACACAGCAGCAATACATATCTGTCAATATATGTTCTTGTAAAGGAGAATGAACTATCATTTAGAAGAGAGAGGTGTGAAATGTGAACTACAATAACTCGGGATCAGCCTGCTATTTAATCATTCTTAGAGTACTGTATGGGAAGCACTGAGTGAAGGAAACAACTCCTGCTTCTCTAGTAGCTGTCCTAGTTCAGTATCCTGGAATTGCCTGTGGGACTATCAGGGTGTTCTACCACTCTTCAGTTTCAGCAGCACTCATAAGAGCTCTGAACTTTCTGCATGGGTAGGAGTTAGATAAAAGAACGCTCCCTATCCTGAATTGTCTTAGTGGAGTAGGTACCTGCTGCTTATACTGGTTGAGTAAAATCTGGTAACGTGCACATCCAAGTGTTACCATGCTCTGATAGGAGAAATCACAATGGAAGATAAACTCTTTCTGCCTATGTCAGGAGAGAAATCCTGTTTTATCTGGGTCTTTTATTTTGGATCAGAAGACAAAGACCAGGGAAACAGCATGTGTATACTGTTCCTGTAGTAAGAATCTAGACAAACTGTGGTCATTGTTGAAAAAATAAAGTCAACTCAAAACTCCCCAAAATAAAACAAGAATAACAGCAACCCCCTCAAATCCTGAAACTTCAGGATGACAAGTCTCTCTTGGGTGAATGGAAATAGCCCTGTATAGAAACCATAGAGGCTTAAAGCAAAGAGGCTGTAAAAAGTCTGCAGATGAGCATGAACCTTGAAATTCAGTTGCTGAAGCACCAGCCAGATCTCTCTTTCAAGACATGCATGTGTTCTGGAGCATGGAGAAAGGATATAAATTGTGCCTTACTGGATCAGAGCATGTCCATGTCTGTGTCTAGTCTACCAGCAGCAGCAGGAATTGGTGCTTACAGGAAGCAGGTACATCTGGTTGTGTTTTGCAGACCAGTGTGGTTGTACTCTGCCGGCCTCCACACTTCTTGTACCAAGTGCTGTTAAAGGCTGCATTCCTGACTCTTTGTCATTTTGTAGATGTGTATGTTGGTTTGATTACATTAGAATGTGCCAGATGTTCCTTTTTTTAAGTAATCTCTGGCAGAAAGTTGAAGAGGTTTCCTGTTCCTGTGTAGTAAAAGTTTGCTGTATTTGTTTTGAATGATGTAAGTTTGTGAGTGATTCCTACTTCCAGTTTTGCAGTATTCAGTGAGCAGCAGTTCTGCATTCACTTAGCCATCAACATCCTAATTTCTTATCTCCTAACTGGGAAAGCACAATCTTCTCCATTTCTTCTCATAAGTTTAGCACTCCTTGGTGATTTTAATTGCTCTTTCTGTCCCTTCCCTTGTTTTTTCTCCATGACTTTTTTAGATAAGGAGACCACAACTGCACCTAGTATTACAGAAGTAGGTGAACAAGGGATTTATTTACACTGGCAACATAATACCAGATAACTTGTTCTCAGCACTTTCTTCTGATGGTCCAACATTGTGTAGTCACTCACATTGCACATCAAGGTGGTGGTTTCAGAAAACTGTCAGTGGCAACCCTAGGATCCCAAGTTGCAACTTCTGTCTCCAGTTGAAGCCAGACAGTACATGAGTACTAAGCGTGATCTTAAGGCATTTTAATCTTCCAATGCCACCTGTTGAGAAAATTCAGTTAAAGGAAAGGAAAGAAAGGGTGAGAAATGTCCCTGGAGCCCTATTTGGAAGTGACAAGGAAGAACGCTTCTCTAGAAGAGGAATTGAAACCTACGGAGAGAGTAATGTGTTACTAAAATGATTGTTGATGGAACAGGATTTTGAGATCAAATTCTGTGGCATTTGCCTTCCACATCATGGACTTAGGAAATGTGAAAGAAGTCAGTCAAAGATCTTTCACAGGGTAGTTCACTTTTTCATATCCGTGGTTTTATTTGTCATGACTCAAAATGTATCATTCCATGCCAGCAAGAATTGCAATCAGCCTGTAGGAAAGGTGTCATGTGTATATAACAGTTCCTCTTTTGAAGTTGGGCTAGTAATTCAGAAGCTGCATGTGTTTCTGAGGGAAGTTGCATTTGGGCATCTTGAGTTTGGGAAGGTCTGTAGTTACTATCCCTGTCACACACTTCACTTGACAGCTGTTTTCAGTGCTTTTTACATGCTCATACCAGAATGAAGAATCCACGTGAAAATGCAGCTTTGTTTTTTAACATCTGATATGGACAATTCATGCTAATTGAAGTTTATCTGCCACGTTGAGGAGTGAAGGTTATGGTTACATACCAGTATATCCTTGAAGCTTAATGGAGGGAAAGAGAATCTAGTTACTAGAATTTTTTGTCCCAATTTTTTCTGTGTTTAACCTATACCAAGTTTTCATAGGGGTTACTAGGTTGTGAAATTGTTCAGAGGGGCTTCTGTTGCCAAAATTTGGCTTTTAAATTTTAATTTTTTTCGGCTATATATTTTCTGTGTACGTATCTATCTATCTGTCTATCTACACTAACTTAGTAGTATTTAGAGGGAGACGCTAGATGACCTTTGAGGTCCCTTCCAATGCCAGCCATTCCCTGCTTCCATTATTCTAATTTGTAAGGCTGTCATTTCAGCTGCTCTTCTATGTCCTTGCACAAACACTGAAATACAAGCTTGTGTTTTCCATCATTTTGTGGAGGGCAAGGAACTCTAAACAGAAAAAAAATCATGAGCGGATAAAACCATAACTTAATGGAAAGTATTGCACTTCAGTCTGTAGCTGTTTTAGACATTTTGCCTTTAAAAAAGATCTGTTTTAAAGCAGCAGCTTCTAGTTATTGTAGTTTTTTTGTTAATACCTATTGAATAACATGAAAACTTTGAAAGTTGAACTAAAATAAAACTCAAACATAAGGTTGGAGAGGTGACTGTTCTAGTTGAGAGTTACTGTGTTCTCACAAATACTAGTTTTCTAAGTCGTTTTTCTGAACTGTGACAAGAAAAACATAAGGAAACATGTTTTGGAAATAACAGGCATTATTACTGGCTGAGTTGGTTTTTAGGTTTGTGACTTGACAAATATGTCTGCAGATAAGATTTTAAATTTTTGTTTCTCTCTAAGGCCACTCCATGCCCAAAAGAACCAAATAAAGAAATGATTAATGATGGAGCTTCTTGGACAATCATTAGCACAGACAAAGCAGAATATACATTTTATGAGGGGATGGGTCCAGTCCATGCTCCTGTGACACCTGTGCCTGTTGTAGAAAGTCTTCAAGTAAGTTGGTAGTTGGTTTTAATAAACTTGTTTTATAAGAGATTATTTTTGTCGTACTCATTTAACCTTCATGGTACCCTTGTGAAACACTGTAGGAAACAGTCTTAATAGCTTTATAGATAATAAAATTACTTTGTTGTAATAATTTTTCTTACTTACATTTCAGAATACGTGAGCCTATCCATCAACTAATATTGTTGTATACAATTAGAATTTTATTTCTGAAAGTACCATGGCAGTGATATCTTTAGGACTTCTGTTTGATTATTCAGAAATTGTTTTTGACTCTTGCCAATTATGGATCAAAGAGAGCCTTACTAAAAAATCCCCCAGCATTTGGGAGAGGAAAAACTTAAATCTCCCCTAACACCTTCTCTGAAAGATTTTGTTCTTTGTTTTCAAAGCCTTGTTGACGTCTATTCTAAGTGGCCATCATCAAAACGTGGAAATTCCTTCGTAGTATCAAATTAATTGGCAGTCTCTTTTAGATGTATTACTTCTTTATGCCTCAGTTGTGTAGATTATGTTTGTGTTTTGGTTTTGTCCAGCTGATAACAGCACTGTTTAAAGTTCTTCTCTGCATGTGAAGGTTTTGTTTGTAGCTTTTTTTGTTTGTTGGGGGTTTTTGTTTGTTTTATTACAAGGGGAGAGTGTTTATTCTTAGTAATATATATTTGGGGGGGATTTTCTTCTTCTTTTTCTATTTGCTCTGTTTCCAGTTGAATGGTGGTGGGGATGTAGCAATGTTGGAACTCACAGGACAGAACTTCACTCCAAATTTACGTGTCTGGTTTGGGGATGTGGAAGCTGAAACCATGTACAGGTACAATACTTTCTGTTACTTTTATGGTGTTTATGTTTTACTGGGTGCTTTCAAGAGTGTATACTTGTGTACACACTCAAGTGTACATTTTTCTGTGCTGCAGAAAGGGGTCTGGGAATGCTGGTTGCCAGAGACTCAGGATGAGTTAGCAACATGCCCTGGCAGCAGAGAGGCTCAACTGCATCCAGCTGGTCAAAAGATGCAGTCAGCCCACTGCAGTCGGCACTGGGGCAGCCTCACCATGAGCACTGCGTGCAGTTTTGGGCTCCCCAGTTTAAGAAGGATGTTCAGGTAGTGGAACATGTCCAGAGAAGGGCAGCAATGTTGCTGAAGGGCTGGAAAGCCCTAGGAGTTGCACTGAGCACTTGGGGCTCGTCTGGTTTAGAGAAAAGAAGGCTGAGAGGTGACCTCATTGCTCTCTGCAGCTTCCTGAGAAGGGGAAGTAGAGAGAGGGGTACTGAGCTCTGCATCCTGCTGTCATTTGCCAGGACACATGGGAATGGTTCAAAGCTGCACCAGGGAAGATTCAGACTGGACAATTGCATACCATTTCTTTACTGGGAAGGTGGTCAGACACTAGAACAGGCTTCCCAGAAAGGTGGTTGATGCCCCAAGCTTCTCTGTGTTTAACCAAAAAAAGGGCATTGGGCCTTAGTAATGTGATTGTAACTCTTGGTCAGCCCTTAAATGGTCAGTGTGTGCACTAGTTCAGTATTGTAGGTCCCTTCCAACAAGACTGTTCTGTTCTATTGAATTCTTTCAACTTAAGTACATTGTACTCAGTTGACTCTCCTGTTTTTCAGATGTGCAGAGAGCATGCTTTGTGTTGTTCCAGACATTTCTGCATTTCGAGAGGGTTGGAGGTGGGTCCGACAGCCAGTCCAGGTTCCAGTAACTTTGGTCCGTAACGATGGCATAATTTACTCCACCAGCCTTACCTTTACATACACACCGGAACCAGGGCCACGGCCACACTGCAGTGCTGCTGGAGCAATCCTCAGAGCCAACTCAAGCCTCATGGCTTCCAGTGAAACAAACACAAACAGTGAGGGAAGTTACACAAGTGTCAGCACAAACCCCACCAATGTCACATCATCTACAGCAACTGTAGTTTCCTAACTACTGTTGTTTGTCTGGACTTTAACTGACTTTTCGTGCTACATTCAAGAGAACTGAACAATTTTTGTGGTTTCATGGGAAAACACTTTTCCATTTTAGGTGATATGATTTGAATCTTGTTACCTGCAAGTGCTGATCTTAAAAACAGAAGCCACAATAAAAAAAAAAAAAAGAAAAAAACCAACATCCGAAACATAAGAACTTTATTGAAAATATATTTTTCAGCTGTGTTTTTTTTAGTAGGCAAGAAACAAAAATGTGGCTGGGATACATGTTGAGCAAACTAGAAAACATGAACACAACATAGTTTTTATGGACCAAGGAACTTGTATAAGCTTTAGTATAAAAGGTACATTTTCACCATACCTTTTTTGTATCACAACATATAGTACACTTTTGTTACCAAATAGTTTATATTTTTTTTTCCTCTGAGCTTTGCTCTGAAGTATATTCAGGTTCCAAGCCTGACCATGCTTGTATAATCTAATTACCATACTCTTCCAGTTTTAAAAAAAAATATATATTTTTGGTCTGTGGCTGGAACTGTTCCTTTTTTTAAACTGAAGTCTTGTGACTTTTTATGAACTGAAATTGTTTTTATTTCAGCAAGTAGAACCTTGTAAAGGCCAGCATATTTTTTTTAAGATTATATGAAGTCTGTGCAAAAGCTTTAAAAAATGCCTCTGCCTTGCCTGCAATACATGCAATGTATGTTAACTTTAGTGCTCTGTTTTCAGTCATTGTTAATAGTTATTTCTGTTTTTCTTTTTTAAATATGTATTTATAGTGATAATTCATGAGGTTCTAACATTACATGAGTTTTTTTTCCTAAAAGTGGCATCTCAAGCAGTCATATTAATGATTGTTCATGTCACAGGCATATGTTGGTGTTTTTGAAGGGTTGTTACTGGGTTACTCCCCCTCCTCCTTGCTCAGTCATACTACATCTGAAAATGTTTCAGGATCTGTTCAGGTTTTTCTAATCTTGTACATAATTTGTATTAAGTGTAAGTTAAATGTTTTATTTCAAAAGTGGAATGTTCCCAATAACTTGATTTGGCAGCATGTCTTCTGTCTTGTTGGCATGTAACTAAAGTACCATGAGAAGTATGTGCTACAAATGGGATTGGTAGGTGATGCCCTTCATCACTTGAGAATCACAACAAGCATGTTTTTCTTCATACTGTTCAGTAAATTAGGCCAGACTTTTGTGTAACACTTGTATTGAGAACGTGCTTTCATTGTGAAGTGATCATACAGTAATAACTAGAAGTAAATTTTATTACTTAGAAATGGGCAAATAGGAAATCATAAAAGCACTATGAAGATGTCAACTCCTCCCATCCTTGTTTCCTGTGAGTTTCCCTTTCCCTGCCAACAGCTTGTGCAACATTCAAGTCTTCTCTCCAGCATAAATTCAAGGCTCATTTGCACTTTGACTTTGTTGGTTGTTGCATTTGTTTTTCATTTTGACTTTACCATGTTTTGTCCCTCCTTGTAGACCTGCCTGCTTCATTTGTATTTGAAAATATACCCCAGTAGTTCATTTGTAGTCACAGAGCTAGGCATAGACTTGTAGGACAAGTTCTGACAGTGTGATCTTCCTCTTTAAAAGCCAAAATTTTGTGGTGTGTTCAGCCTTTTCTATACTCTGAAGCAAAAGTCACAACTGCTGTGTAAATGTGAACCTGTGGTTCCCTACAGTGCATTGCTTACAAGCTTACCTGTTGACGATTTTCATAGGGTTTTTATTTCTGACCACTTACTGCAGTTTAAACACCCACCACCATTTTAAGGCATCATCTCCACACCACATTTGTGTACTTTGACGCTCCATTCTGCTTGTTTGCTTTAGTGCTCTGTTGTATGTGTGAAAACCGTGTGTTTAAAGGAAGAAATTGGTTATAAAGCATACTTAGCAAATAGTAAAATCAGTGCCACTATCCTCCTGAAATGTGCTTGTATTCTACCACAGGCCTTCATACTTGTTACTCTGTGTTACGAAATGCGTTCCCGTGACGTAGTCGCGATGCTGGTTCCTAGCACTAGTGAATGCTGCCTCACCTCATCTCCATTTCAGTGACCAAGGGCAGGATTCATTGTGGCCTTATCTCTGTTTTAAACTGTTTACTGGCATTTACTTGCAAATCTGTTTACCTTTGTATGTGCTGTAAAATTTTGGTTTATTGTGTTGTGGCAGGAATCATTTCACAGTGTTTTTGTTAGAAGCACATAACTATCTTACAGTACAGCTTAGTTCAAGAGCCACAGATTTTCGTCGCTAATTAGACTGAGAATTAAAATAAGCAAGATACGTATATCAGATTTAGAGGGTATTCAAGAAACCATGATAGACACACAGCAGGCAAACCATAACAAGCCTTTTAACCTTCAAAGACTATTTAAAATAGCTTTTCAGAACTTGACACGTGCTTTTATACTCATTATTTTAAATTTTTTTACATATAAATGCAATACTTTTTATATTCAGTTTCTTTACATGCGGTAATTTTGCCCAATAGATATAATATCCCTTGACTTGTAAAGATTTAGCCTAATATCTGCTGTTCTACACACTACAGCCAAGTGGGTGAAAAAAGAGCCTATTCTGCTTACAAGACCATTTTAAACCACATAATTTCATTTGGCTTGTGGCTCTCTTGTTGCCAGTAGTTATTCTGTAGTACAGAAATGGTCTTCCAGGTCCTTACTGTTGTTAATACGTCCAGTTGTTCAGATATATTATCTTCCTGAACTTTTTTTCTGTGGGGTGGTATTGTTACATATATTGGCCTTGTGAGCTGTTATCAATTTTCATGATACTAAAAATATCTCAAGATTTTGATAAAACTACTTATAGAATGTTTCGGTATGAAACTCTTTTAACTGTTCAAGTCTAGCTGTTAAGTCTGCTGTTAATTCTGTATACATAGAGATTGAGTCTGTGTTCAGAATGTTGTTATAGTTCCAACTATAGGAAGAAGAAGCAAAGTGTGTGCTCTAATTTAGCTATGCCTTTTCTCATTTTCTGTTGTTTGGAACTGCGTTTCAGAATTCAACACTAGTGTAGTCTTTAATAATCTGCTGCTGATGTTTTTCCTAATTATTTGCCCTGAGGGCATCCCACAACTGTGTTCATAATGGTATTCTGTACTTATTTTCATTGCACAGACTTAGAAATTCAGAATGGTTACCTGAAAAGACATTAACTCAAGACATAAATTGATGAATTCCCCATATAGAAAATATTAATGCCTATTGAATCAAATTATCTATTGGAAGTAAGCTACCCACTTGTGGATTAAATGACTCCATAGAGATGTCCATCTTGAAACTAAGATGCTCTTCAATTATTAACCATATTATTTACTTTCTTTCAAAAGCAGCTGTGTTTATGAGTACTGAACAAATGTGTATACTTTCCTGTGCCAGACTTTTGACTTTGTTTTCAAGCACTGTACTGTGGGATTGAGTGGCAGCTTTGTTAGAAGAAGAAGTATATTAGGGTTTCTACTTAACCCTTTTAGGACTGAAAAATTTCTTCACTTTAGAAGCTGTAAAATAAATGAGCAGTTCTAACTTCGTAACCATTCTGTCTGTGTTCAGCACTGCATTTGCCCCATCTGGAGGTGCTATGCTAATGTCATTTTTTAAAATCCTGTAGCATGTGTATACATTCAGTCTTAAAAGGGTTATTTTTACAAACTGTGCACCTGTAAAGTTTCTTAGCAATAAAGGTAGAAAAAACGAGCAAGTTTTTACCATAATTTTGTAGAATGAATTGCTCAGTTCCATATTTCATCAAGAAAACCCCTGCAATATGGGCAGTTTTGAGGATTAAATAAAAGTGAAATGTAAACCACATAAAAGTGTTCTTGTCAAGTGTACTCTGTGTGTGTATGTGCATAAACTATCGGGTTTCCTTTTATTCTACAAGGCTAAAGATAAAATGCCATGTTACTGTTGCTGTGACAAACGCAATTGAACATCTGTATGATGATACAAAAGTACTTGTGGTTCTTGAACAGGTGTTGAAACTTGCCACATTTTGTTGGTTTTTTTCCATGTTGACCAAGGAATATGGGTTTGTTTTTTGTTTGTTTCATTTGCTTTGGTTTTCCCCCCCCCCCTCAAATGAACAGTGAGGTCATCTGTGGAACCAGAACAACACAAAAGAAGACCAACCCTGGGAGTGAAAAGTCATCAGTACTTGTGAGGCTGTACGCACTGGACTCCACTTAAATGGGATATGGAATGTCCACCCAAAAATCTAAATTGGTTTCACTTTTGCTTGTATTATTGCTGAAGTTAGATAAGAAACTGTTTTTTAATAATGTGTAAAAAAAAAAGTTTCACTTTTTTATATAATTTATTAAATAAGAAAAAATGAACTGTGTTTAATTGTTTAACTTTAGCAACTTCATTTTTGCAACTAGTGCACCTGACTCCTTTTAATCTTATTCTTGTTTGCAGAGTGTCTGACATTTCATTCAGTGGGTTGATGACTAGAGCTAGAAATTCAGAAAATTAGCTTATTTCTTGTTTTGACAGAATAGTAGGGCTATAAGGAATGGCTAGAAATTATACTCTCAGTTTGCAAGCACAAGTGACACAAATCACTTCAAGAAGGTTTTTGAGATGGGAAGTGGACATGGCAGAGAGGGAATATAGAATGGCAGAAGCCTGCCAGTACTAACTAGTGTTGTATTAAACTGATTGAAGAACTACAAGTTTACCTGTAAGACTGTGAAGGGGCTAAAAGTGGTTCTTAAGTAGGGGAGGCAAAACAGCAAAAAACCAGCAACAAAAAATCCCTGGCTTTAAAGGATTACAGATTTTTTTTGTTGAAACATCTGCAAGGTGTTTGCCATTAAAACACATAAAATTGTCAGAAAATCATCAGTTGCAGAACTTCTGTTTTTTGAAACAGGGACAGTATGGACATTATGTCTCAAATTTATTTCCAAGACTCTTCAGTCATTTTTTGAAAAGATAAATTGATTCTTCTGGAGCAAGAAGACATTAGAACTGAGGTTTTTGTAAAGAGAATGGTTACTTGCAAAACTTTAATCTTTGTGTCGTTGGAAGAAATTGCATGAGATGGTGTTGATCTTTAATGAAGAATTATGGATAGAAAAAAAAATCTCTTCAGCTAAGCACTGGCAGTTAGCTATTTAAGTAGTCTCAGTAAGAAATCCTAGTAGGATCCAGAGAAGAAGATTCAAAGGAGAGTGGTGTGAAATCATTGGGCTAGAGGAAAGGATTAATTTTGTGTTTACCTGTAATATGTACCATTTCAGAACTACTGAACTCAGTCAAGTAGTTGTCCTTTCACAGAGCCCTGTTTAGACTGGAGTTGCATGCACCCGAGCAGGGTAAAAAAAACTGAGTGCTCAATTAGTGTTTCTGTGAAGGATATTTATTCCTGGTATCCAGTAGCACAAGCCTAATGATAGATCAAAAGCATGAGGAGTTATAGCCCATATTACTAAAAAATAATTCTGTATTGAATATAGACTTTAATGATGTATGCTGGAGTGAGAGAAGTAGAGAAAGAAGCAAACTTGAAAGTTAACTACAGTCTGAATGAGATCTGATAAAACCTTTTGAATTTGACATCTTTCAGGTTCTGCATCTCCTTCAAGAATGGAAAGGGATGGTTAAAAGTTGGATATTATCTGTTCTGTGTGCTGTTGCCTTTGTGTTCTAGTCTCAGTTCCCTTATTTTTCATGTGTACTTTTCCAGATCCTTAATTACATTTCAGATTTTCTCAGAATGTGTTAATTTTGCTGCATAATTTAGGAGTTCGTTTTAAGCAAAGTGAATTCCAGCTTCTGAGACTTCATGCTGCCATCTCTTGGTGTTGTTTCTACTGCTGGACTGTGGGTGGAGAGAAAGAAATGTTAGTTGTTTTTTAAGCTGCATGTAAATAGATGGAATGGAAGGTTCTACAGACCTGGCCCTAAATATCTACAGGTTTTTAGTTGAGGAGAGTACAATTTAGAAACATGTAAAGTTGTAAATTCTTTGAATTGAGAAACCCTTTGCTTTTTATTTATCTTCTGATTATATGTTTGTCATGTTGCCCCCTCATCTATGTTCATTTAAACCTTCAGTCTTCTCTGTTGTTCTATTTGCTGATTTGTTCACTGGGAAAAGTCTGTTTCCATCTCTGTGAATCCCAGTGGGTGTGTTCACAGTCAGGATGGGGCCTTGTGCTATTGGAGCTACTTCTGTGCCCTGCCTCCATCTCATCTTTCTGCTTTAGCTTCTCCTGAGTGACTTGACTTTGAAGCCTTTGGCATTTACATCTAATAGGAACTGCATTCATCTGTTCATTGCTATACCAGTACATTACAACCTTTAAATAAATTGCCATCTATTGGCCATCCTTTAGAGAAGGAAGGATTTTGATACAGAAGCTGCAGCCTTGCAGACCATACTGTCAGAATCCTTCCAAGAGCTTCATAGTTCTGTTTGGAGAATAACTGCAACAATTAGATAAAAGATAGAAGCACAGACCTGTACATACTATGTTTTCTGTTTTGGAATTGTCTGTTTTAATAGCCAGCTGGTGACAAATATAAACTTAGTTCTTAAAATCTCCAAGTGAGTTTAGGGGACTTTTTAAATGAGACAGTTTGTTCTAGTCTTTCTTAGTTTTGGTAATTCTAATACAATTGTGCATGATCTGCTGCACAAGACATGCTTATGCAGATAAAGAAGTATTTATAGTGAGCCCTGAACTAAACTCTACATAGTGTGCATAAACATGCTGTTTGTTCTCAGTTAGGTGTGCTTCAAATTGCATTTTAGTTCTTTCACTGCCAACGGGTTTTCTTTGTGGAAATTGGGAAAGGCAGCAGAGGATTCAGAGTGTTTGAATTTACTGCCTTAAAGAATGTAATTGGAAATTCTCCAAAAATGTGAGAAACTTAAACATGAAAGAAATCATTAGGTTAGGAAGTAGCATATCTGATTTTTAGTGTCCTCGTCTTAGTCCTAAGGCAAAGTGTTTGTATGCTTTGCCTTTGAAAGAGAGAATTTTAAATTTCTCGCACTGTTTAGCATAGTTCTGTGCAATTCCTTGTTTGGATTCAGAAAACAAGCACTTCAGTGCACAGACAGAGCAACTGCAGAGTTGCATCTTGCTGTCAGTGCGCTTTCTAACACAGCATGTGCTGCTTCTTAGGAGAGGAAGTGAGTGGTCCCATTGTTCCTTTACCCTGGCTCTGCTTTTATAGGAGGTGCAGCCTGGCCATTCCCAGCCTTGTGGTGAGGTGTTCTTGCTAAGGTTGCACAGGCTGGCAGTCTGCAGGAATGCAAAGCAGGGTGCCTTATGAAACGGTGGAAAGAAAAGGTGTTAAAACTTGTATTGACCAAATAGACATCTAACACAACATTCTCAACAAAGGGGGAGTTGGGTTTATTTTTGTTCCACATGAAAGTGACATGTGGCTGTGCTGTGGAGATCACTCACCAGTTACTATAAATTTCAGAAGAGAGATCCAAGAAAATTAAACCATTCTTGGAGGATCTGACGTGGATTAATCTTTCTTTGTGCTTGTGTATCTGCCTTGCCAGTCCTGCTGCTGCTCCATAATGCTTTTTGCAGCATTCCAGGGCTTAGGGAGCCTCTGGGTTTTGCCTGTTTTTGATGTGGCAACCTCAGGTGTGAGACTGATTTTATATCATCTTCCCAGTTTCACACATTCAGAAAGCTTTGGACTTCTAAACCAATTTATTGGTAAACAGTTTTACATTGGAGATTTGATAGACATGGAAATCAAACTGGTCTGAAAAAATGGTTTATTCTTCATTTAATTTAGAAATAATGTTGATAAGGAAAGTTCCTTATTTTGGGAGGATAAATGCAGTTGGTGATCGTTTAGACTTTCAAATACCACTCCACTTTTGACCAAGTGGTTCATTTTTCAGGTTAATAATAATTTTGTGCTATTTATGCAAAGGAAAAAAAAACCCTAATCTGATTTTTGTTGTTGTTCCATATTTCTGTCTTCAGATACCCTGACTTTGGAGCTGTCATGAGCCAAATGTGTTTCATCCAAAAATTTATGATCTAGGTGTCTTTATATCCTGGACATCTTCCAAATCTAGAGCTTGAAATAATAAATTTTTATAAAATTCTATTTTTGCACAACTTTTTTCTGTCAGCTTACAGGTTTAAACTTGTAGAAAATAGATACTGGCTACCAAGATAAATGTGTTAAATTAGATAACAAAGAATTTCATCTCCTCTCACTGGATTTTAGGATGGTGAAACAATAAACTAGGCTTACTACCACATGGGGTTGTCTTCACATCAAGGAGAAAGTTGAAATATGTTATGCAGCCATAGCTTTTAAAAATGATATGAAGATTTCTGATTGCAGCATGTTTTTTCAGGCACCTTGAGGGATACAGGTATGAAATAAGGTAGAGTTTTGCTGCAATCTGAAAAACCTCTATTAATCAGTTGCACATTGTACAACTATTATATTACTATCTCAGTTCTTTCTCTCACCTTACTTGCATTTGCTTGTTTTAACAAATTCCTTGCAGCTGGTTATATTAGAGTGGACACTAACAATGTTGATTTACCTTGTTTTTAAATTTATTCGGTATATGTGACTGAAAACTTTCCAATTGTATAGACATATAGAGAGAAAGAGTGAGCCAAAGAGGATGGGCTGTTGAAACAACAACACATGATATACCCTTCTGTTGAGTACCAGATGTACCCTTGGTGGCCAGAACGTAGGAATCATTTTGTTCTAAAACCTGATGATGTAAAATCGGAAAAATCAAGTAACAGATAAATGATAATTACAATTCATGTATTGCTGGAATGTATCAGAACTGAGTTTAAAATTATTATTCTCTAACAATTCATTGTCCTTGGTAAACCATCCAAGACTCAGATATAAAATATCAAATCATATACAAAGTATCTACTAAAAAAAACTCAGGCCTGTGCCTCATCCAAATTAAAATAATTTTGAATTTACCTAATCTTAAGCTATTTTAGGTGTTTTGCCAGGGTCAGAGGGAGCAAGTTTAAAAGTAAAATTTTTTTAAAAAGGGGGAAGGGTAAAGAAAAGAGTCTGGTCAAGATACTTTGGATGCAAAGTTGGGGTGCATCTCACTGAAATAGTATCTCTAGATATTTATGTTTTCCTTGTTTTTTTCAGTAAGGAGTAGTTCATAGGCATTGATAAAGCATCAGACCAGAGAGTCTGTCTTCCATCTTAACCATTTAGTGAGTCCATCTTGCCTGGAATGGAGCAAACTGAGCTTTATATCATTTTTCTGAGACAGAAAGAAACAAACCTGGTTCTCTCTCACCTTAAATCAGAATTTCTCTCTTGGGTAATAAGAGCTTTCTTCCTGCCAAAAAAAATATATTAACTCTGACTGGCTTATCTCCATCAAAATATTTTCTGTTGGGTAGTTTAATAGGAAAGCTCCTGAAAAACTTCAGCTAATTTCCCAGCTGGAGTTGAAATGTAAGATTATTCAAGGAGTGAATTATATCCTGAGATGGAGAAATATGAATTATTTCATGTGCACAAATGAAAAGTCGTGTTAACTGAGGATGCTGAGGAACCACTACCTTTAGCACTTTCAGGTCCTCAATAAGGATCTGGATGTGGCAGACCTTAAGTAAAAATGCAAGGGATAAGGATGTGTTTGTGTATAAGGAACAATGGGGACTACTGGACTTCAAGCTATAACTGCTGCCTGGAAAACCCCTGCTGTGGTAATAGTTGGATAAAGAATATGCCAGGGATGTGCTGGGTTTCTGCTTCTGTTAAGGCACCTAAGTCAGTCAGTCTGGTAATCAGCTGAGCTTTTGAATGGACAGATGCAGCAATCCTCAGCTTGGAGACGGAGCTGGAAGTTCATTAGAAAAGTGGAAGAACCATTTCCTTGTAAATGTTACAAATGCTCCACTGCCTTACTACAGCACTAAACCTATTCTGCCTGCTCGAAATGACATGAAAAATAATAATAATTGAACTTTGACTGGTTCAATGGACACTCAGCTTCTGTGGCCTTCCAAGCCCCACCCTCACCATAGATGGGTGTTTGGGGTCAGAATTAAGTCCTGATGGACACACCCAGAGTAGGATTCTGGGCAGATGTGTTTGTGACTAGTGTGGAGAAACACTTGAAAACAAATGCACAATTTCTTCTTGGATACTCAGAGGAAAGGGGAGTTCTGCTTTATGGATGTAGTAGTTTACACTTGCAATAGAGTCCAAAAATGTGAGCCCAAGGTTGTTTGCAGAGCTGATGTTTGGGAACAAGTGGGGTTACAGGGCACTGACCTAGACTGAGTTTGAAGTAGAACTAGCTAATAAATGTGTAAAGGCTTCCAGATCATCATCAGCACCTCAAGTACTGTGTACCTTTATTTACTCAATTTCTTGCAAGATAGAGCTATTCCTTTCTGAACATTTCTGCTACAGGTGTAAACTACCTCATCCACGCCAAAAGCCACTAAATATCTGCATTTTAGGCTAATTTCCTCTCCAAGACAGATGCAATCTATGTACTGAGTAGCCTCCTGCTTCACCAGGTGCTAAAAATTTTAATCTCCTCTTGCCTTGCTGCCCAGACCTTCACCATCCTCAACAATACATATGTATGTGCTGTCACTGCTTCCTTGCAATGTATTGCAGAGAGTGAAATATAGAAAATATATCTGTGTCTCCCCTTGTTTCCAATGTCTCCCATGGGCTGCTCCTAACAGGTAATCAGTCATCACATCTCACTTCACCCCACAGAAAGAAGCTGAAGGGCCCAAATACGAGAAAGCCAAATGTGCAAGATGGGCCAACAATTGTGAACGGTGATTTGTCAGGGCAGACATGGAAATCCTGAAATATTAACAAAATTAACCTTTTCAATTTGATGAAGCTGAACACAATGCATCAGGAGAGGCAATCAAAAATTGCTTTAGTTTCCTGGATACAAAAAACCAGTTTTGTTGGTGACCTGTGTGTGAGGTAATCCCTGAGGAAAAGGGGAATTGCTGGAATTAGAGATCAGTCATAGGGGGTGAAAGATGAAGATCCATGTTAAAGCTATGAAATGAAGTAAAGGAACCTCAAGCCAGATGTGGAATTTTGCAATATTAAAAAAAAAAAAAAAAGGTGTAAATACTTGATAGTGTAACTAAAAAGCAGGTGTTCCCAAGGGTCCCTCCTTCAAAGCCCTCCCGCCTGCTGCCTGCGATAACTGATCACACAGGTGGAGAGACTCTCAGAGACACAGCAAAGTGCTCAAAAGCACTTGCACAAATAATGTTCCTCCAGAGAGGACCAAGGACAAATGTAAGTAAATAACAATTCTTGGCACACAAGTAGCACAGATGGCTACATTTGGGCCCACAGGCACATGGAAATAATATCAGAGTTCTTCAGTTTGTTTTATGTGTTAGTAGATTAGAAAACATTATTCAAACTGCATTTGGAGGAAGCACAGACACACAACATGAATCAGTTATAAAATTGCATTTTGGTAAGTTTGTATTAATTTAGAAATGTGACTTTTGGTAGAATTAGAAGAATGATTGAACCCTCAAGCACTGTAGCTTAAGCAGACACAGGTTTGAAAATTATTATCTAGCAAAGCCAGGTGGTAGCACCAAGATGCACCTCAGACTGCTGCTGTCAGTCCTCAAAATGAGGACACAGGAGCTGTGTGGTGGAAAAGAGCTTTAGAAAAGTGGGCAGGAGGGGCAGTACCTGTTTCCTTCTAGGAGAGAGTATTTTTAAAGTTCATTTACAGGATGCTAGTGAAGAGTAGCGTGTTTCAGTTACTGGTAACTATTAAATGCAAACACCACGGTTTGGGAGGGGTTTGGTTTTGGGGTTTTTTGGTTTCTTTTTAAAATAATCCCTTGCTTCATTAGATAGTTGTTTTTCTACTTAACCCAACTGCAGTTGATTTTTATTGTTTGTGAAGCCTTTGTCATTCCTACTCTGATGGAGTATCACGTCCCTGGGGCTGCCTCCCACCGTGGCACTGGTGGCAGAGGTGAGCTCTGTGTTGGCTGGTGGACAGGAAGTGGAGGAGCAGCTCTCAGCAGGTCCCATGGACGTGCAGGGTGCTGGGCATTGGGCTTTGGGACAGAGGGACTCAGGTTGTGCTCTCAGCCCGTCAGGTCAGCTGGACTGGAGTGTGATGACACCTTGGCATTGCAGTGTGAATTCCTCAGGTTGGGAGATGCCCAGCCTGTGCTGCTGCCAGCAGGCTGGTGTGCTGCTGCTTCTCCACGGCCCAGGAGCTGTTCTCTCTCTGACTCCTGTGCTTGGGGCACAAGGCTGAGACCCTCAGCTCTGCCTGCCTGGGCTGTCCTGCTGACAGAATCCCTTCAGCTGCAAAGCCCTATCCAAGGCCTATAGAAAAGAAATCAATTCCAGTGTAGTTGTTATCTCTTCAAATCTTCACTTTCCCCCTGCCTAAAATGAGTGCTTCTCTACCAAGAATGAAGTTTGATTTTCCTTCCATCCTGCTGCCTGGAGAAAAAACCTTTCACTGCCCCCCTCCTCCACTATGTACCTCCTTCCCATAAAGGGCACATCTGCCTTTTCTTTTACTTTCAGAAGGACAATCCCAAATTAAAAAGTGTTTGCAAAGATCTTCTCTCTCCACAGACCAAGACCATGTTCTTTCATCCCCACTATGACTTTTTGTCCCCCACCACTCTACCAGACCAAAATGTTTCCCATTCAGCTTCCCTTCCATTCCTGCCCCACCCACATTTCAGCTGCAAATGCAGCTCTGACTTCAATCACCCTCTTCCTAAACACTCTTCTACCAGACTTATTTCATCTCTTACAGATCTCACAAGAGCAGTATTGGACAAAGCCGTGCACCTGCAGCCTGCTTACTCTCCCATTCCACCTCTACACAGCCTCTCTCATTGGAGGTATCTTACTCTTGACCTCAGTGTGTAGCAAAGGAAATCTATCCTGGTATTAATAAATATTTGACAAATCAATGCAGTAGAGGAGTTATGCTGGATGTTAAGAAACATTTGATTTTTGTGGAAAACCCCTGCCTTTCAGTAAAAAATTCTTTAAATTTGCATCAGCCTTTACTTTTCCCTGCTTAAAAAAAAAAAAAAAAAAAAAAGGAGAAGGAAATAAATACAAAAGGGAAAAAATGCTGGAAAAATACCAGGGAATACAGAACTGTGCCTGACAGGCTTTCCTGGACTGTATTGTTTTGCCTCAGTCAGCTGACAGTATTTAAACAGGTTTCCTATTTAATAAACACAAGGGCACTGAGATATATTTTCTGGGTGCTTCCCCTAGATCTGCAATCTCAGTGAAGTAAAGGTTTTGATATTAGCAGAACTTTCCTCTTGTGATAAATGCACTGTGAGAACCTGTCTGTTAACTTTAGTCTTACTTGCTGTGGTCACCACTGATTTTTTTTTGCAACTTTTAACATGAGCACTGACCACATCTGGACAGCAAATAAAAGGCTCTTTGTCTTAAAGACACAGCCTCTTCCTAACCTTTGATAACCTCTGTTGGTCCCCAGAGGATGGTCTGAGTTACATTAAATCAGTTGTAGCACCCTGGGAAGCTGGAAGGGAGATGATGTTGGTTCTCCAAAGAAGCAACAGCTGTGCCCTTGCTGCTACAATGAATTAACTTCAGTGCCATACCTGGAGTGTTCTTTTTCCTACTTGCACGTGGCAGGGCCATCTTTTAGGATGCCAACAGAAAAAGCAGCTCTGAAGATGGAGTGTCTTGGGTGACATTGCTATCCTCATAACAGCAAGCCAGTCACAGCAACACTGCCACATGTCCCCACAGGGATTTGGGGTGAGATTTGAGCCAGTTGCTCAGAGCAAGGAGCATCTCTGGTTCCTCGACACCTACCTTCAGTTTAGCTCTGAAATCCTGGCCATCTCAGGTGTTAGAAGGACCACAGGACGTTTATAGGAGTCAGTGCAAAGTTCCCAGCTGGTTGGAAAGTTCTCTCTTGGGTGCTGTTACTGTTTAGCACAGCTGCCCCTGTGGTTTCACCTCTGTGTGTCATTCTTCTCTTGGTCGGGAATGAGGCCTCTCAGCAGTTGCTAAATATTCTCAGAACAAGGCCCTGAGCCAATGTCCATTCAATAATAATAATAAAAAGTCTCTGACAGCAAGCAGAGAGCATGAGCAGCCCCTTTGCTGTGAATTCAGGTTCTGTATGTGCAACTTTTCTTTATGCCTGTTTTGTAACTCTGGTGTTTGTATGACTTTCACAGGACATATGCAGTGTTTTTAATCTACTGTTCTAAATCAGGCTTGTATATATGTTGCATTTCTTCATTCTATCAGGAAATATTTTTTTGAATTTTAATAACTGTCAAAATAGCAGGACATCAATTAACTGGTGTTTACCCCATAGGGGATAATTCCTGCTTGATGTTTACTACCAGCTGATGCTAATGAATATGTTTTGTTCTTGTCTCACCGTACAGTGGAACAACTGACATCTCACTAGCTCAAAATTAGCTTTTTGGACACAACTGGGAGTGGAAGCCAAGAAAACTCTTCATGAAATAGTTATCTGTGGAGATGCAGACAAATAGCTCCTAGCAGGGATGAATTGCCATTAGGCAAGCAAAACAGGAGCTCTACAATTCATGAATGTTTCCTTGGCTTTTTTTTTCATTAGGAGGTACCCAAGGCAGCCTAACAAGCATTGCAGAAGGAAAAAAATGAAAAAGGTAATTCTAGAAGTTGAGGGGTTTATATACACAGAGAGAAATTCTGGCATGTTAAAGACATGCATTACTATGCTGGATGAAATGAGCTGAAGCTGTTTAACTGTCATTAATAATGCATATAGAAAAATTGACTGGAAAACTGTGGCCAGAGGGTGAGCAAACTGCTGACCTACATGCACATCTAAGTGAAGTGGTATTTGGTTGGTCCCTGTTATATTTGAAGTGGAAGAGCAAAACATTTTACAAACTAATGAAACCCAACCAGAAGTCTAAACTTTCATTCTATACTCTCTACCACTCTGTCTCTGATGCTGTAATAAAAAAAGCTGCAGCCTCTATTCTCACATAATCCTTTCTCAAATTCAAACTCATTAGGTTTTACCTTTCTGTACTTTCCTTTTGAGAATGGGCATCTTCTGCCACTAGAAACCCTCAGTTTAGCTGAACATCCATTTCAGTATTGACTGATCCTGAAGTCATCTATTCCAGGCCAGGAGAGCATTTTGATGAACCATGGTGGGTGTACTGGTGTTCCTTCCACCATCCCTGGGCTCGGAGGCAGGAGGAACAGGAGGGAGGTGGGATCACAGACAGCCTCCCCTCCTTGCCAAGAAGGGCTTGGTGGTGTTGGAAAAGAGGCCATGACTTGTTCAAGGGGGTGTAAACCTTTAGTGGCTGGAGCTCCAAATCTACAGGCAGCCTTCCATTAAGAGCATTAAGGTATTTTGTCTTGGCAGTAGTGAAATACCTTTACTTGCACCCCTCACCAAGTCCTGTATTTAGCAGTACTGTTAAGACATCAGTATTAAGGCATGCCCTAATAATAAAGGTTGCAAGTAATAGTGACAAAAACATCAAAGGAGGATCTGGGTGCTATTTAATGTTTCACTTTTGTTTCCTGAGCTAGTACATCCTGCTTGGTAGCTGGTGTTCCAGAGCTGCTGTGTGAGCTCAGCTGTAGGATTGTCAGGAGGGATTGCAGAGCTGTAGTGGCATGGGCAGGATATATGGCTTGGAGAAATGTGCTCCAGGAGTCTGTCAGCCAGAGATGAGAGGGGGAAATGAAGATGAGAGTGCTTTCTGGGAAAGTAAATCTGGAAAGGAAAATAAACCTGTCCAAGAGAAAAAAAAAAAATCATCTAGCAATTGGGGGTGGTGGGAAAGTAAACTAGAGACTGAGAGGCATGCAGGACAAAAATCAGGTGGTGTCATGCAGCTGAAAGAGATAAAAGAAATACAGAGGGAAAAAACCCCAGGAGTTGGGAGAAAGGGAAAGAAAAGAAAAACTTTAGAGATTTATGGACGTTATACACCTGAAATTCATTGGTTTGCCGTTTGTCTGCTACATCTGGAAAACAGTTTGCTTTTAGGGACTGCTTGTAGTAGGATAGGATTTTTCTCTACCCCTGTAAACTACTGCTGAAATGAAGATTTCGTAGGCTGTTGTTATTTTGGTATGTTTATTCCACCCATATTTGTTGCTGAAGATAACTTTTCAGTGACATTAGCATCTGAATTAAAGTCACTGGGAGGATACCATGATTCTTTAACAATGAAAGGGCAACATTTGGACCCAGAAATTACTTCTACAATGGACAGATCAGAAAAAAGGGGCATTAAGGTGCAGAAAGGCTGAAATTTCCTGTGCTAGGAGATCAGGGCAGAAGAATACAAAATGACTGGATTGCAATACTGTATTTTAAAAGCTTAATTCCTACTTCTTGGTTTTGAGAGCTTGATCAAAAGAAATATTGTGTTGGTTATAACAAGAAAATAGGTGCAGAGGGGGCAGTGGAGGGGATGAGTGATGCACACAGAGATGGGCCTTGGAGAAATGGCACATTTCAAACCTTCCCTGATTGTCTCCCAGCCACCACTCCATCAGGATCTTCTCCTGCCTTCCTCATTTCATCACCTCCAAATTGTGCTCCCTGACAGTTACGAAAGGGAATCAATCAGCAGCTCTGCTCCTTTCAGCCCCAGCTACTGGAGGCCACGGGGGGCTGGGAGCTGATTAAGGCATTGTTGAAAAAAACTTTGGCTTTCATCTGAAACCACTCTCCTCAGACTCAATCACTGAGAGCAGGTGAGCTGTGCATGTCCTTGTTACTCCACAGGTACCGGAGAAGCGACGTTTACAAAGAGGAATTTGCTTTTGGAAGAGCACGCAGAGCTGTGGCTTGGGCTGCCCTGCAATACAGCACACAGCCAGCAAGAGTCACATCCAGGACATTGTTAAAATGTGGAGGGTTTTCTTACTTAAACAACCATTTTTAAACTATTATCTAAAATCGATCCAGGCTTTCAAATGGTATAAAATACTTCACAAGTATATTTTTCTGCTGTCACTGTTCCACATAAATTCCCAAGCAGCTGATTTTGTTCCTTCAGTTTCAGTACAGAGGACAGGTTTGTAGAGGGTCTCAACGTGTATCCGTAAATAAAGTAAAATTTTCATTTTATTGCAATGAATTAAATCCCATAATTTCATTTGTTGGGTATTTGCAAAAGGTCAGATCAATGTCAGTAGTCTCAGCACTGTTCCAGGAGCAGTGCTACTTTATTAACTAGGCAGACAGAACATTGTTTCTATGGATTGTGCATAAATAGTGTTCAGAATTTTTTTTTAATTTCCTGTCTGTGGACAAGCTGGATGGAAAAAAAAATAATAGCAAAAGTTGTGTGCTAAGTTGTTAGGGTAAACCATTTCAGGCAATAACTGAGTGCAGAACATGGATCTGGGTGCTGGAACTCACAGTATATTTCTAAATTAAAATCATTCTGTAAAAAGATCAGATTTTCCTGATTAAAAACCTTGAGAAAGCTTATATTTAATATCCACATCTACATTCCACGCTGTGCTCAAATTTAATCTCTTAAATTTAATCTCTAATAACAAGGGTTTATAATGATATTGATTCAGCTAGAAGATAGAAACATCTCCAACAGGATATTTTCACAAACCAAAGTAAGTGATGTAACTTCTCCATCTGAGTTCCACAGAGCACAGGACAAGACCTGAACACCCACACTCACCCGTGTGCTGCACAGGAAGGAGACTGCATACTTTGCTCAACAAAGCACCAATAATTAATCATTCAAAGCTGTTTTACTCTGTGTTGCATCTATTTACAAGTGCATGTAGTTGGAGAAAATAGCTGCTCCAAGGTTTAAAAAAACTGTTTTCTGACAAGGCCTTTCAGCCTTTGCTCGTTGTATCTGCCCTTGCTGCCATTCTGCACCCAACGCCTTTATTTCCGTGTTGGCAGTGCCACGCCTGAAGTGGCAGTGAACATATTTGTGAAATGTGACTGCCATGGGCACCAACCTGTGTCACCAGTCCTGCATCTCCTGTAAAATAACTCTTTGCTTTATCCCAAACATTTATCTCTGTGCTTCTCAGTGTGGAAATTTCCACACAAGCCTTTGTGGCTCATCTTAAACCTTGCCACTTGCATTTGTGGGTGCTTTCAGCTGCAAAGAAGAAAACCATTTCTTTGTCCTTGTTCTATGGGGTTTATTTAAGTGAAAAATACATTAAATTATGTTAATTTATGCTATTGCCTGAGTGAAGAAAGCATTCCACACGCAAAGCCAACAATATTTATTTTAATTTTATTTTTAAAAAAGAAATTATTTTACTTAAAAGCATTACTTTCATATGGACAGGCCCATTCTCGCCACCCCAGAATTCCTGTGAGAGTGACACCAGAATTATCTCAACATGTACTAGCTCAGCTAAAATAATGTGAAAAGATACTACAAATATAACAGAAAGATTTTTTGCTTATGCAGCATAGCTACTGAAGTGAAGACTGCATTACATATATTCATGTTTGAGAAGAATCTGTTTGCATCTTGGAAATTTTAAGAGATACTGAGAACTGCATCTGAAAACTAAGCAAAGCTGTTGATGTAGAGGACACCAATTTTTGCAGTGAAATTTATGCAAACAGAGCAACTTCCAACACTTTTCATGAAAGTCTTTTATCTTCAGAGCTCTCTTCCTCCTTTGTACTTTTGAAGGGAAAATGATGTAACACTCAGAGAGTGATAGCATCAATTTCCCGAAAAATCTCGCTGTGTTTACTGTCAACTGAAGTGTTTCATTAACTGCAAACTAAATTGCGTTCAGCTGATGCCACAGTCACTTTCCAAGACCAGACCATTCACCCCTCATTGCCCCCCAGTGCAGCTCAGGGGGGTGCAGGTGCAGACATGTGTGTGTAAGAGCATTTGGAGAGGGAAGCCCTTGTGGTTTTGCCCTCCTCTTCATCACCAGCATCTCCCCGTATTGCAGGAGGCTTTTGCTTGGCACAGCAGGTGAAGGTGGCGAGGAAGGCCATGCGGAAACGCTTGTTCATGAAGCAGTAGATGATGGGGTTCACACAGGCAGAAGTGTAGGACAGCAGGTGGATGAAGGAGATGGGAGCCCCCGAGAGATGCCGGTCTGCGGAAGCCGTGTCGAAGGCTCGCCAGGCATTGACACTGAAGATGGGGGTCCAGCAAACGAAAAACAGAACCACTATCACCATCAGCATACGGATGACAAGTTTCTTGGCCATTAAGTTGGCAGAAGAGCTGTTGCTTCTCACTCTTTCTATTTTGTTGTGGCTTATAGCAGAGAGCTGTTGCAATGGCATTTTCCTTATTCTTTTGGGTTTGTTGAGGTAACATCCATCTCCGTCCTCATATTTGGCGCTGCAGGTACTTATTCTTCTTTCTGTACATATAAAGTGCTGTTTAAATAGTTGGCAAAATATCTCTGAACAGTGAGCCAAATAAAAAATGAAGAATGCAGTCTAAATCTAAATAAACAACATAATTCATAGCTGAGCAACTGTTGTGAAGAAAGCACTGGCCTGCTTCTGAGCCAGTCGTGTTATCAGCTACTCTGAATCTGCTGTCTCCCAATATTCTCACATCTTACCTCGATACAAACTGATGCAAAAGGTGTAAGAATGTTGCTTAGTTCAATATGGACAGAAGATATTTTTCAAGGTTATGTGCTTCTATTTTAATCTGACAATTTTAATTGTGACATTTGTTGACAAAAACTGTCCTCATCCATGGCCAGAAAAAAACCCTTGGTATTTCTATAATAAACAAATTAGAAATTTAATGTATTCTGTCCCAAATCTTTGCAAACAAGCCATAGGTGAGGTTTATTTGCTAACAGCAGAGTAACTGTAATCAAGAAATTAATGTGGCTGGCAAGTTCATGACATAACTGACCATAATGATCACTTTTGCAAGTAGAAAGCTTTCCTTTTACTAGCCTCAAAATTACTGCTCTTATCTTCAATTGTAACTTAAAAAAACTCACCCCAAACCAAAATGTATTGTTACCTCGTGAAGATTTTCTCTGGCTGGCATCAAATTTTATTCCTTTGTAGAGTTCCAAAGAAATTAGACCATATGCAACCATCATTATAATCCCAGGAATAAGAAAGAGTGTGAGTAGCAGGAAAGTGTACCTAAGGAATCCAAAGACACATTGAGAACAAGGAATGGCACAAAACCAGAAAAACAACTGAGAATTGGGGAAGACAGGATTTCAAGATTGCTTGTATTTTTTTTCATGCCAATTCAAAGTATCATTTTGACACCTCAAAAATTTGAAGTTCCTAGTTCTTCTCCTGCTTCCCCCAGAAAGGTAGAGCAGGAACAAGAGAATAATGGCTGAAAACCATCTTTCATCCCACCTATGCAGCCCAGAGGAGATGGGCACTCCCACAGTGCTTAAAGGGAGCAGAAACTCTCTCTGCCTATGAGTGGAGTTTCCTGGTGCGACCAGATGAGCATTGGATGCCCTGTAGCTTTGGACAATGTAAAAACTGCCTTGCAGAAGCTAAGTGGTCAACTGCTGATTCTCAAAGAAGTCCTTGGTACATTAAAAATATTTTAATGTTTGGACTCAATGGTCTTAGAGGTCTTTTCCAATATAAATTATTCCTTTATTCTGCTTCAGAGAGATCTGACTTCCTGAGGGCTGTGGCACACATGGGCAAAGACAGAGCAGCCACAACCTGGGTTTTCATCCCTGGAGCCATGCAAAACTCCTGAGGAGGGATCCCAGGACTGGCAATGTCTTTGGTAAAGGAAGCAGCTTTTACTTGTTTTCACATCTGCTACTCTCCTAGTCAGCTTCTCTGATGTGACCACAAGTTGGAGAAAAAATTATGTTTAAATGCATCCATGAGCCTGTGTCTCTCCTGATCCCTGTGACTTTGGTTCAAATTCAGTAACACACCTGGGAATTCAGTAACACATCTGTAGGGAGACTGCAGAGGAGAAAATTTTGTCCTGTACCCTTCCTCTTCATGCCACCAAATACCTGAGACTACTACTGCAAGCATTAATACAAAGTTACTCTCTTTGTGGACATGACATACCATACCAAAATGGTGCAGACTTTAATCTTTTTCCTGGTTCCAACTGACCTTCAATATCAAAAAAAAAAAAAAAATCTTACACTTTCTTGGTGCCAGTCAATGTTTAGTCAACGTGCAAGGACATCATGTCCAAGTACTACTGCTGTTTGATAGTGCTGCTGTTTACCCTGCCTGGATGTGTAGGACTGGGAGCATGTCTCTCCCCACTTCTCTCTGCCTCTGTCCTCCATAAATAACCAAAAACATTCTCAAATAAGACATTTGCAGCCTCATATTCTACTTCTCTGCTACAGAGAACTTCAAACAAATTAACAGGCAAGGCAGTACACAGAGGGGTGTTTGTAAGTGTCTGCATTTCTCAAACATTAATCAAGGATTTCTCTGAGAATGTTGAAGTTTATGTGTAAATGAGTGAAAGCAATATTCCTACCATAAGTGACAGATTGGGGCTTAGCAGACCATGGTGTAAGAATCATTGCCATGTTGGGCAGTCTTTCCTATGACAACGGAAAAGTCATGCAAATGTCAAAATGTTAGCAGCTTAAAAATGATTTTTTACATCTTAAATAAACATGATAGGGTGTTAACATTTGCTGAAGGTTAATACTCGATTTTCCATAGGCTTACTGCTACCATGAAATCCCATTTTCCAGCAGGTAATTGCACATTTGCCAGCAGCCAGTTATGTCTTACCAAGACTGCTGAATGACATCGCTTGGCCAAAGGAGCCGACACATATTTGCCGTGGTGTTGTTGTACTTGGTGAAAGGTACCAGTTTGCTGTAGATTGGGTATGGTGACATGATAGTGAAGGAGGCACACCAGGTTGCAGCAATCACTCTCAGGGCGTGAGACTTTGTCTGCCAGACCCTGGACTGCAGCGGTTTGCAAATGGCACTGTATCTCTCCAAAGATATGGCAACCAGGTTGAATGTAGAGACACTTACAGAGACACCTATATATATAAAATGAAGAAAAAGGTTATTCTCTTGTTTTAAAGGTTGTGTTATGTTCAAATTGTCTTTCTAGCTTGCTGTATGCATACAAAAATGTAAAAATATAGCAAACTATTTATAAGCAGAAGTATTTATAAACACTACATTGATTAAGTCAGTGAGAATATATGGGCAGTGGGTCTGAGTCTCCAAACTGCTCCAGACTGAAATTCCTGTTCTGCTCTTCTCTTACTCCAAAAGTCCAAGAAAAAATACACAGTCTGTCAAACCATAAAATTCTGGTAACAGGGAAAGAAGACAATTTTACTCCTAATTATTCTCTTTGCTACTGTGGTTTATTCACTACACTAATTGTACTGGAAATCAAACAAAGCATTGGAAATCAGTTACTTACTCTCTTAACACAGATGTTCACAGTCTGTTTTCTATTGTTTCAATTTTTTTGAGTGTCCTGCCTGACTTGTGATCTGATTTTCTCATTTGAGAGTGTTAAATCTATTACAACTTTTTAATTAGATGCTAATGGAGTTACAAACAAGGAGAAATGAAGTAATGAAGCAGAATCTTTGTCCTTTGGGTGCCCTTAATTTCTTCTGTTCATATTTTATAAAATATAGTGTGGCTGCTTGTGTTTCTGTCATTGAGGTGCCCAAGTTCACCACTGTAAAATTATCAATATTTGTTCTTAACTTCGCCACAAATTTTTCTTTCAGTGAATGAGCTTATATTTGTCTTTGTCAATGTGGGTCAAATGCTAATATTGTTACAGTTTGCTTTACAGAAATCATCTGTAATTGAAAGTTTGTCTTTCTACATCTTAAAATGAAGAATTGAGCGTAGTTGATGCAATGGTTGTCAGTGTCTGTCAGGTGATGCCTCTTAGCTGAACCTTTAGTGGGAAATCTTCACATTCTGACTCTTAAAACAGCTTCATAATGAGAAACTTTATGTTGTTCTGTTTCACTGGATTTTTTTATAAAGTGATTTACACTGTGTGCAATAAGAGGGAAATGACAATGCTTCAGTAATGTTTTATGGTATTTTTGCCAGCAATTCATTGTAATTGTTTAAACATGGCCTTTACTTTTATTGGTTTTATCTACAAAAAGATGTTGATTTCCCATTCGCACACTTTAGGTGTGTACTTTCACATTACATCAAAGTTCTCAAGGGCATGGTTTGAAATGGACCTGAGGTTTCTATAATCAACTAAGGGTCTCCCAAAGCAGCAAAAACAATGTCCTCTTTTTTCTTTTTTTCTTTTTTTTCTTTTTCTTTTTCTTTTTCTTTTTCTTTTTCTTTTTCTTTTTCTTTTTCTTTTTCTTTTTCTTTTTCTTTTTCTTTTTCTTTTTCTTTTTCTTTTTCTTTTTCTTTTTCTTTTTCTTTTTCTTTTTCCATTTCTCTTTTCCTTTTCCTTTTTTCTTCTTTTTCTTTTCCTTTTTCCTTTTTCTTTTTCTTTTTTCTTTTTTCTTTTTTCTTTTTCTTTTTCTTTTTCTTTTTCTTTTTCTTTTTCTTTTTCTTTTTCTTTTTCTTTTTCTTTTTCTTTTTCTTTTTCTTTTTCCATTTCTCTTTTCCTTTTCCTTTTTTCTTCTTTTTCTTTTCCTTTTTCCTTTTTCCTTTTTCTTTTTCTTTTTTCTTTTTTCTTTTTTCTTTTTTCTTTTTTCTTTTTTTCTTTTTTCTTTTTTCTTTTTTCTTTTTTCTTTTTTCTTTTTCTCTATTGTTTGGTTGGTTTTGGCTTTTGTGGTTGTGTTTGTTTGTTTGTTTGTTTGTTTTGGTTAAGCAACAAGCAAACGCAGAGGAAATATTAAAGTGGGACAAAAATCACTTACACACACATACACAAGGAGACATTTTGAGACTCCCAGCTCCTGGCTTCACGACCAAAAGGAGTATGGCAAGGCATACAAAAGTGATGCTTCTTAATGTCAGCCTCTAAAATCTGTATCTGTGGTTTATGGTCTTCTGGTGAGCTCTGATCACACCTGGTCTGTCTGCAAAGAGTTCTTGCTCCAACTTCCAGCTCTGCTAATTACACCACTTTGGCCTATTTCTCTTTTCTTTTTTAATGTGTCACTGCTGCCAAAAATCTGTGGGTAAAATCTGCCCTTACTGAAGGTATACAAGTCCATCATTTCTGGTGGGTGATCTGAACACTGATGAGAATCTTGTCAGTGATGAGGAAGCAAATGCTTGTGCTGGGTTCCTCATTAAAGTTTGATCATGCAATATCTTCACATCCAGCAAAACACTTCTGTATGTAATTAAAGTTGTGTATGCCTCTGTGTTTCGCTGGATCAGACCAAGGACACCAGAACCATGAAGATTTAAACTACAAAATTGTTTCTTCATAATAATGGTAACTTCAATGGTGGATGGAAACAATCAGCCTTTTATAGCTCTTTAAATACCTTCTCACCTGTCTCATTAGTCAGTCTTCAAAATAGGTATAAACTTCCCAGACTTACCCATGAAGTAAGTGGCAGTTTTGCAAACAGCACTTCCAAAAATAAAATCTTTTAGCAGGTTGGGAATGAGGGTGAAAGGCATGCAGAAAAGGCAGAGCATCAGGTCGCTGACTGCTAGTGACAGCAGAAATGTGTTGGTGACTGTTCTCATCCGCTTGTTTCTTATCAGCACCGTAATCACCAGAATGTTCCCCAAAATGCTGAGCAGAAATATCAAGCAATAGAGCAGAATCCGTATTATCTGATGCAAATCTGAAAATTGTCACAAGAAAATATCAATTACACAGTATTCCACTCAGATTAATATTATATATTTCACCCTTTAATCAAAAGGTAAAAGCCTTTCTGTATTCAATTTTCTGAAGATTTGTCTTTACACCACTGCAAAATCAGTGAAAGTGCTGAAATTCTTAAATGTATTCTGATCTACCTAAATTGCATAGCATTAAACTACAATATAAGCAATAAAATGTACATTTGGAGAGTTAAATACAACTTAAAGCATGTGCTTCTCATGCTACTTACTGTGCACCACTTACCATGGGAGACCCTATTTTATGCAAAAATAAGAAAAGATCAAGCAATCAAAAGATACTTTAATATATAGGGGGTTTTTAGCTTCAGAGTGCTATAATTTCATATTAAATCACTTTCATACATGGTATCAGATCTGATCACTCCAATGTTATTGAATTGAGAAAAAGTCATATTTCTCCAAGTCCTTAGCAGAGATGTTTGCATTTTGTGTTCCAAAGTGCTACTGTTTTAGTTTTCCATTATATCCAAATTTTGTCCTAGTTCAATTTTGAACTTGGAAAACCAGCACATACTAAATTTTTGCTGCCTGTTTCTCATCCTAACTTAAAAGCAAGCAGTTGATTTTGCCCTCTCTCAAAGAAAATGCTTTGCATAGCTCTTTCTTTCTGTAATATCTCTACATCCAGCTAGAACTAAAACTGCCTTGAAAACATTTTTCCATACATACCTTTAGAAGGATAAGGTGCATCATCCACACAGAAAAATGTGTCATTTTCCAAGATGATATCACAGAGGAAATCAGTAATGTTGGTACCATTCCCAAGGAAGGTACTAGCATCAACTATTTCCATTCTTCAGTATCCACAGGTTAGCTTTGATGAAGAGGAAGGTGGGTTTGTAACTATCTGCCCATGCTTTCAGCAAGCAAATACGTTTCTGAATGAAGACTTCAGAAGAAATACAAGAGAGGCAGCTGTGCAAGGAAGCTGTTCTGACTCTCCAGCAGGAGCACCCAGCACACAGAGTCCTGTTCTGGCTGAACAAGATTTATTCCAGGGGCACACACGGCATGCAGAAAAGCAAAGCGTGTGTGCACATACACACTCACACACTCACATGTGTATGCACACACACACACACACACACACACACACACACACACACACACGTATCCCCTCTGGTACTTTTTAGATCCACCCTCTTCAGCTACTGCACTACTGTTGGGATTATAAACAGGCTAGAAAAAGATTACAGCATTAACCCCTTGCAAGATAGCTTCTACTCGTGTATCTGAAATATTTCTCAGAGTCAGCCTGTTATGTCACAGCCTATAAATGAGACCCAGGGAGTGAGGAGAGTGATAAATCTGTCTCTCAACTAACATTTTAAATGGTAGGGGTTGCTTAATAAAAGGGCAGAGAAGAGAAAAATGTAGTGAAGATTTTGGATTCCTTACATGGAAACGATTCTTGTCTTCGTATTTTTCAGAGTAAACTGAAGATAGGGTAGCCTCAGAAAAATAAAAGCAGCTACATTTATCTCATTTGGCAAAGTGCTAGTTTCATATGAAAATGCTGTACGTGCCTGATCCAAACCCCAGCAAGTCAACAGAAAACCCCACTAATTTCACATAGTGGATCAAATCTTATGAAAGTATATTAGAATTGTCAGTTAATATAAGCAGAAGTCTATACATTTCCTCTATGCAAGAACAAATATGACTTGACAAACTTGATATAACTGATAAATTGTGGCACATTAGCTACACACTAGTGGAAAACACAAAGATCTTGATGGTTAAAAAGTTCTGCTTTTTTAATACATAAGTATCACCCTCATTGGTGTTTTCATGAAGTCATGGGCTTTTACTTTCCAATATATAGCTTGTTTACGGCCAGAAATGCAAATTAATATTAGAAATTAATCTCTACTATAACTGAATGAAAAACTGATTTCACATTTAAAATCCCATTTACTTAAAAGCAGAGCAGTAACAGGTGTTTTATAACAAGTCTGACCCCTCAAAGCTGATATACACAGACTGGAAACCCTGGCTTTCTTTTCCAGTCTTGCCAGCTTTGCTTTATAGTATAAATAGTGGGAATAGGTATGCAGGAAAGTAGATTGAAAAGTTACATTGAAAGTTCTAATTTCTCAATTATCCTTTGTACCTCTGGGAGTCTTGGATGCAGCTGGCCATCAGTGGTCCATACCAGTGCACGGTCCCACTGGCCACCTTGCTCTCAGGCTGTGAGAGGCTGGCTGGGGCTGCAGGACAATGGTTAACACTAAAGCCAATGCAGGTCTCTTGTGTCAGTCTCAAACATGTGTGGGACAGGGTGAAGGCCCAGCTTCCCCAGGACAGCAGAAGCCCCTCACTGAGCCCCAACCCAAGGGATGGGCCCACTTCAGTGTCAAGACATGCTAGCTAAGCACATGCAAGCCAGTGAGGCCAGCAGCCATGGCTGGAGGCTTACAGAGTCGGCAAAAAGGCAAACTGAACCAGGCTGCACTGGACACGGCTCGCTTTGTGTGCTGTGCAGACAGCAAAGGAGCCCAGAACAGAGTGGTAGGAGACAGCACGTGCAGCACAGGCTGGAAGAGTTGAGAGTTAAGTACTGAGCCATGACTAACTCCAGCAGATACTAATTTCAGCCAAAAGCAAGCGCAGAATTTGTGAGGGAATTATATTCTGTGCAAATCCCAGCAACCGTGGAGCTACTGTTTAAAAGAAACTGGATCACCTTGTTCACATGCTCAGGATTCTGAATGTGTAAAGGTGCAGCTTTCCTCTACAAATTTGTCCAGAGATTTTTATCTGTTATTAGAGTTGTCATCAGTTTTCCTGCTCTGAACGCCAGGTTTACAGACTGGCTCACAATTCCAAGGTTTTAGTTCCCCTGGAGTCCTTTTTAAACATTGGCATCACATTTACACAATTTTTTTCCCCTGGCAACAACATAGTTCTAAACAATAGCTTGCACATCATAGTTAATAATTTTACTATTTCCTTTAGAAGTTCTGGATGAATACCATCTGGTCCTGGGCTGAGCTCGATTCAGCATCTGCTAGTTAAATTGCCAGAGTAAATGAGGAAGAATTTGCAATGAACTCTTGACTCCCCTTTTGGAATGGATTTCTGCATGAAACATACCGAGATCAAAGTGCTTTGCTTTTCTAGGCTTTTATTTTTCATAGATTTACTCAAATGTACAGCCAATAGTCCTCATGTTTGGACAGTTCTGAGTTGCCTTTAAGATATCATTTCTCTCCACTACATTTAGCTAACTGCTCTCCTTGCAGATCAGTATCATCTCATTGTCTCCCTGCAAGTTTCAGGAGAGAAAAAAAGGAGGCTTTAATGAAATGCTTGCTCATTGCAGATGTAATTTTATCATTTAAGAGAAAAAAAAAACCTGAGTGTCTGTGCACTTGTACTTAATCATGCATAATTTGGGATGTTGAAAGTTTTAGGCAAGAACTTCCCTGGAGCTGCCTGTTTTATTAGCAACACTGACTTATTAATAAATTGTTTTTTAATTAAGAAATAATTTAGGTGTCTTAATATGACTGCATTGATAGTTTGGACAAAAGTATACAAAAATATTTTTCCTTAAATTTGAAGGAGTCTTGCTAATCCATGATAACAAAAGAATCTGCCTTTTTTTCTTTTAGTTCTAGTCTTAATCCTTTTCTCCCCTGTAATGTCATATACTGAACACACTGCCCTTGCAGCCAAAACAGTTGCTGTGCTCTGTCATTTCCTGCTACGTGTATGTATCTTTTCCCATCCAAAGCTAAACCACATCAATTTACAGTTACCTCATTCTTTTTTTCCCGAAGAATAATCTGTTCTGTTTTTTTATTAATTTGATGTAGATCTTTACTTAATTTAAATAGAAAGTCCACTTGTAAAATGATGAATTTGGAAAAACATATCTTTATCTGGAGTCAAATTTACAAATCGGTTTAGGTTTGTTGCCAGGTCTTTTTTGTCCTGACAAGTGAAATTGAATAAGACAATTAGAAAAAAACATATATGGAACGTCATGGTCTACTTCTGTTCTCACTTGCCAGGTTTATGTTGGCATTAGGTCTCTGATTCAATGGGGTTACTCTCACAGGCACAAACTAAAGGGAGACCAGAATTAGAGGCCACACCATTGGAGAACACACAAAATTCTCATGAACGTATTTATCTTAAACTTCTTCAAGGCAATCTGAGCCTGACTCCTATCAGTGTCTCACACTAACTGCATTTAAACAATTCCTTTCATACTGGTCTGAACTAAATACATAAGGATGAAATTTACTTCTGAGCACCTTGTTGTACCATCAGTGGTTTCTGAAATACCATTCACCAACCATAGATGGGATCAAAGGTGCACAAGGTGCTCCTGCGGCCCCTGCAGTGCCTCTGCAAAGGTCACGTATTACATGGCATGTTGCTTAATAAATCTCTGGAAGACTCCACAGGTCTTCAATGATGAAATTATTGTATGTAGGTCATGTAATTATCAAGACACATCTCAAGGTATGTTAATGTTCTCCTTTGAGCAAATCTTTGCATACTAGACCAACACCAGACAAAGTCAAAATCCATCACATGTTCTAAGGTATGGTCATCTGAGACTTTTCTGAGGTAGGGTCATGGAATGATTTGTAAAAAACAGGTAAAAGATGGGGGATTGCCACCAGAAACAACCCCAATAGGTTATAATGTCAGCAACAAAATGGTACAACTCTTTTTGACAATACTCAACTCCTTAAAGATCAAAACAGCAACAGGCTGCTAAATAAAGACCCACCTGTAACAACTGAGAACAGTAGTCTTTTATTTTAAGATTCCAGTTAGGCACGTAACAAAGAGTCACAACTATTTTACCACAACAGATTTTCATTAGTGTATCTCGCAGAGATATATTAATGAAATCAGTTATGTGAACTTCAGCTGCTATGAGTTTCAATTTAAAGATGAAAAAGCAAAGCAAAGTACTTGGCACATGCCACTCAGTAGGAGAGTGGAAGAGTTGGGAAAAGCAGGGAAGACTTTTCAGACTGCTGCTGTCTGCCACTCTGCTCTCAAAAGAAGCCACGCTATCCTCATGACGTTAAGATCAAATGGATTTCCACATTTCCACAGAATTAGATAAAGAGATGTTAGTTTCACAACACCAACTAAGTAATTTAGAGACTGGCTGTGCAATTAGCAGGGAGGAAATGGAGAAGGTCAGCTGATGTATTATTGGGTGAATTGGTACCAGCATGTCTGAAGCCAGGGCTTTAATTTAAGATTCCAAAGTTTGCGTGTCTTACCATGTACAGAGAGAAATTATTTCACGTTCCATTGCATCTCATCTAATATCAACATTTTTAGAGGAGTAACAGTGTCTGTTGATGATAAATTCCCTTAAGGTAATACTACTGAACTTTGTTCACTGACATCTGAGTTCCCAAGAGTCGTCTAATCCTTGTTTAAAGGGAACTCAGGATGTGGGAATCAGGAGAGGCATTGTCTCTATTAGACAAATACTGAAAATTACACTTACATAAAATGAATAAATTTAATCAACAATAGTAATTCTTTAAAGTTTCAGGTTTCTATAGGAAACATAAACTTCCAATGAGCAGTCATCTGATAAATTTGCACAAGTCTGCACAAGAAATAGAATATGCAATTTATTAATTTTGATGAATTCTCTGTTATGCAGTACTGAAGAGGGGCACATAGCCTCCGATTTTAAAGGGTAACTAACTGGCTAAACCTCTTCTCAGTAACTGATACCTGAGTATGAATTTTAGTCATTTGAAACAATTCAAACCATGAAGTGAGGGCAAAGAACAAAAATTTTAGAAGACATTGCAAAATGTTTCTCCATTAGAAGACCTATCTATCATTACTACTGCTGCAGACAGGTACTAGACAGCTGTACTTTATAAACCTCTGCCAGCAAAACCCACAAGGAAACAACACTCCTTGAAAGTACCTAACCAAAATGGGATTTTGATCTAATAAGTAGAAAAGCAAAAGACTGGGATGTCTAGAATTTTGCTGGTTTTCCATTGTCATGATTTTGCATGGAAGGGTAGTCAGACAGTGAGACGACAGGTTGTCCCCTTCAAATTGTGGACTTATATAATGAAAGTAAGATTTTAAATTAGGCTCATGGCCTGTGTTTTGTTGTACACAATTAAGTATTTTATTGTTTGACTCTTGTTCTCTTACTGTGACAATCTCCAGGCCAGTTTTTTCAGCTAAGTGGAACTCTGCTAGCTGGGACTTTGGACTTATTATTGAACAGAATAAGAGGAGGTAGAGGGAGACCTTCAGGAGCGAAGACAATTTACCCCAGTAAATTGAAGTTTTCTTCTAGGTCTTAATTCCTGGGATGCTTAGCTTTATTTGTAAATTAGATAAATGCTCTTTGCATTTTGGACTTCCTTGATAGGTATAATACTGTCCAATAACCATATGCAGAAAGTTGTCTGTTATAATTTTCTGAGGAACTGAGGAAAGCAGGTCAAGTCCATAGAGACAAAAAATACTCTATTTCAATTATTGTGCTAAGCTGTCCTGGAAGTATTTGATAATGATCTCAAAACATTATTGAAATACTGAAACACTGAAAATAATACTTTGCAGAGTTTCAGCACAGATGGGCTATTAAATGATGGTATTCTTGGCCTAATTTGCCACACTTTTGTCTATATAGTCCTTAAGAAAACATATTCTGAGGAACAATTGCTGTAGTTAGTTTGGACTACTTGCTCATGTTTATACAGTATTACATAGTGCAGGGAGTTAATGTGACTGAAAGTATGTAAGTTTTAAATTAATTTTCATTGTTTAGTCTTTGCTTACATTACAAAACTGTTTTAAATCAGCTAAGAAGTCTCAGCTCTCAAAAGATACAAAGAGAAACAAAACTCCGAGGACAAACTCTGCTCTGAATTCTCTACACTCCCTTTCTGACGGTGTCAGATTCAGTCAGGCTGCTGTGGTGTGTCCAAATATCCAGGGTTTATAAATTAGGCATATCAGAAGTTGGATTTCTTGCATGTAACCCTTGTAGGTAGAAAAGTTACATGCCACACTCTTGATTTTGCTTTAATAAACATCTGAAAATTTGCAGTATCTTAACTGCAATTAACTGGGTGATTTTTTCTAATATTTTTTTGTGTGTGTGCCTGAAGTCATTATCTCATATTTGCAATTTCATGCCATTCTGGTTTGGCCCTTTCCGGAACCAACTGCACTGGTGCTAAGTGTGCTTTCTACAGAAGAAGCAGTGCCAAACAGTCACAGATCATACACACATTCTGGCTACTGTGTCTCTTCTTGGTTACCTTACCTCCTTGCAATGTTATCCTTTTATTCTAATGCATTCATTTTGCAATCCTACAATGTGGGAAAAATGAATAAATTGAAGTAAGAAAGGTATTTCTGATGAGATAATGAGAAAAGTGTTACAAACACTTAGTCTTTTGTTTTTACAAGCTTTGCTGACTGAAGTTCCTGGAGCAAGTAAAGGGTTCTTAAAACATTCTAAGGAATATGCTAGTGAAATACTCCCAGATTATACTGTCACCCACTCTGGTTTTAAACCTAGTGGTATTTAAAGTATAATCCTGCTCAAACCATAATCTAACAGTGATCTCTTTAATTTCAATTTACATTTCTGTTAGAAAGTCAGAATTGTCAGGTGTGATTTTATACTTTGTAGAGACAGGCCTCCCCAAAGTCTTCACTTAATTGTCAATGACTGCTCATTAAAGTTATTAGGAGTCAAATGGGAATGCTCTGGCAAAAAAAACAAACAAACAAACAAACAAAAACACAAAAAAAACCCCCCCAAAAAAAACAAACAAAAAAAATCACTATTTCATTAGCTGTTAAACTGAGACATTTGATACGAGAATATAGTTTTTCACAAGGCCTTATGAAGAGAAGGCTGGAAATTTAAAATTAGATTCTGTGAGAAACATTCAAATAAATTCTAAAAATCAGATCATGATATAAACTGGTAAATAAGTTTTCATCTTCTGTTTCAAGAGGAGTAGATGGTAGGTCATATACAATATTATCCAACCTAAAATAATAGGAAACTTTAATTTCTGTAGTCTGGCATTACTAAATAGCCAAGGCCTTACAGATTTAACACTGTTTAAGAAGAAACTGGCAGCACAAAATGATAGTTTTTGATGAAATCCAGCTTAGTTATCAAGAACACAGTAAATTTCATTTCCCTTAATAGTACAGGGGAACAAGAAAAAGCCCCAGGACTTTTCCTTGCTTACACTTTTTCCGTCACCCTAACATGGTGGCTCATTTAGTTAGTGACATGACAACAACTTCTTCTGTTCCCTCTTCAGTGCATCTTCATGAGTGCTTCTTTACCTACTGCTCATCCTATTTGTGCATAGTTTTCTCCTCCCTTAGGCCAACTTAACCAAAACTGTGAATTTGAAAATGGCACCATAAGTCTGGAGTGTTCATCCCCTAGGCAACACAACTGAGCTGGGTTCAGTACCTCTAACAGTGGTATTATTTCCAGTTCTAAGGAGGAAATAAATGGTTAAGTCTCAAAGACTTGTGTCTCTCAGATAAGATAATAAAAGCTAGTGGTATCTGTTTAAAATATTTGTCCCATCCATATTCTTGCTGCAAACCTCACAGATATATCTGGAAACAGAAAAACAAGCCTACATTTTAAAAGCAGCTTCTTTAAAAGAGTCAGTGTCATGAAGTCGTGTCAAGGGAGTTTTAAGTTGGGTATCAGGAAAAGGTTCTTCAGCCAGGGGGTGTTTGGGCACAGGAACAGGCTCCCCAGGGAAGTGGTCACAGCACCAGCCTAACAGAGTTCCAGAAGCATTTCAACAACAGTCCCAGGCACATGGTGTGACTCCTGGGGATGGTGCTGTGCAGGGTCTGGAGCTGGAGTTGATGATCCCGAGGTCCTTTCCAACTCAGGATATTCTATGATTCTGTGATGATCTCATGCTGTTATTTCCCTGTATGCCAACATGTAGGCAGGGGCCAAGCTTAGGTATCACACCTTTGATCTAAAATTTTATTATGGTGCTTTTGTTATTAGCCTAATTTTGCCAAAATGAAAAGCCCTTCTGTTGTTGAAGAATTCCAATGAGATATTTTAATTCCATATTTTAAGTTGTTTTACTATGCATTATCCAGCAGGAATCCATCCTGCTCTACTCTTTATGAGTTTCAGTTTTCAGTACTCTCTATTGAGTTTCTCTCAATTCGGTTTTAGACAAAGACCAAGGAATTTTATCCACACTAGCTACTAGAGTGTATACATGTATTTATTTAAGCTCAGAGCACATTTTATCCCATCTGCTCTGGAAAATGTGTCCTTTGCTAAACAGTGGGTAGGAATTTTGGCTACAGGGGTCCTTCCTATGAAGGACAAAAGTGATCAATGATAAATTGCATTGCTATATAACTGCTTACCCATATTAATGACTGATAGTCTCTGCTGGGCTGTACAGTTTTAGGTTTATCAGTTTCATACCTTGTCTCTTTACTTTTTTTTTTTTTTTTTTTTTTTAACAATAAATGCAATTTATTTCAACCCTTCCTGAGCCCTTTAGCACATTCACTTCTGTGAATGTTTTCTAATTTTCCTTCCTGATCTTTCTGGGAACATGCTGCAATATAGATTGTAAGATTCAAGCCTGTATCCTGTAATTAACAAAATAATACAATTTTTTTAGGTACTACCTCTGTCCTTTTTTTGATTTAGCAAATTTGTTGTGCATTTGAAAGATTTCTTTACAGACCTCTAAACAGTGATGCAAAACAGAAGACCTAACTGCATTTTTATATTTAAAATTTTTAGTTTCAGTGTGCAGAGCTTCATCTGAAATCAAATCATTTGGGTTTGTTTGTGCTCCCTAGAGCTGTGTATAATATTTTGGTGTCATTTTTCCTTAAGCAGATCTGTATATTAATTTGTATGTTTTGGGTTAGTGAAAGCAGGGTAGTTTGCTACTCAATGGCTCTGAATCCAGCCTTCAGAGCTGTGCTTCGCATATGTGTGCTCTTCCATCCCACTGTTTTTGGGGTCAGTTTTTGAGCATGTTGTTATAATGAATTTATTTCCACAGTAAAAGTTTGATCATCTAGTTGTGCTTCATATTTGCACAATTCCTGTAACAGGCAGTATTAGTAATCAATGTCTCAGATAATTTCCTGCAATAATGTATTCCTATATATAAACAGAGAAACAGTAGAAATTTAGAAATTAGGACTCAGTTTTACATTTTGACTTAATCTCTTTTGAACTAATACAGGACAACTGCAAGTATTTCAACATAGGTCCCCACTATAGGTCCCCACTATGGCCCAAGGTGTGCCAGAGAAGATTCTATTCCGTAGTTGGTGATGATATTTAATCAGTGCCCAGTGCTCCCTGCTGATGGCAGACCCCATTTTTCCATACAGGGAAAGGAAAGCACCATCACTGGAGAAAAAGCTATAAGAAACTTATGAAGGTTCACTTGCTATCTCCTACTCATTCAGCATTTCCTTTTTGTTGCACTTCCAGCTGCCTTTCCAACAGAGCAGACATCAAGTTAAGGAAGTGGAAATCAAGGTAAAGGATATGTGAAAAATCCTTGTAAGGGAAGTAAAAATCTCCATGACTGAAACTAGATTGTTTCTTTGAACAGTTACAGTAGCTGGTGAGCCATAACCATTACAAAAACCCTTCAAGAGTTTCTAGTTCCTTTTGTTTTATTCTTCACTTTTGAATCTTCTATTTGAAAATTTATCAAACAAGGAAATGAGACAATGGAAGAAAAAAAAAAAAAAAAAAAAAAGAGAAGAGAAAGGATTAATCAACTTTGTCATCAAATCTGAATCAGAAGAATAAAACGTACCCGAGAAGAGATCCTTGTTCTTCCACTGAAGTTTATAGTTCTACCTCTTAATGATTAAGGAGAAGGCAGCCATGATCTAGACACTAAATAATGTATCCAAAGTGGTCTGCTGGTTGTTGAAGACTTCCAACGTGCACTGATGTGACTGTGTAGTAAATTGTATATATTCCAGGCAGTGAACAAAAGTATAACAGACTACCTTAAAACATTTATTACATTTTCCACAGAAGACTAAATTCCCCTACTGCAGTAAGTAGGATATAGCATCAAGAAGCTATTTCAGTGGAGTAATGCTCAATATTGTGTAACAAATAAACAGAGAATGAGAGGATTTGATATTTTTCAAAAGTAGGTATAAAACATCACCACATATATGTTTTTAGATATTTTCATAGCATCACAGAAAGGCTTGGGTTGGAAAGAACCTTAAAGATCATCTAGTTCCAATCCCCCTCTCCAAGGGCAGGGCTGCTACTTACTAGATCAGATTGTTCCTATTTTTAAAAGAACATACTTCTTATGACAGACAGGACCCAAGTCCTGCTCGTATTTAGATCACATACACTCACTGGAGTCAATAGATTTGAAAAGAACACAGAATCTCACCCTAGCACACCCACATACCATAAACTCTGACGTGGATATGTTAATTAAGAATCCACTGAGACAGTTCTTTTTACTGTCTTTCTTCCTCACAGACCAATTGGTTAAATTTTGTAAAAACCTTAAAAGAAATTTAAGTAAGCTGCTATGTGTGAACTGGGAAAATGCTTGTTCATGAATGCTGAATCATGTCTTTCAAAACGTTTGGCTAAGTACAATAGCTGTGTGAATTTCCCAACAGACTTGCTCTCAGGTGAATATACAATTTAAGGAAACAAAATATATATGCCACGTGTGAAATGCATAAACTACTCAGTGTATCAACTGTATTTGTGATTCAGCACGTGTTTCTCTTCAGTGTGTATCTAGATCGAAAGACTCCATTTCTGCTTTAACTCCAAGAAATCCTACATCAGCAAAATTATATCTTAATGCACAGCAAGTGCACACATGGAATTTTACCAATGAGAAGATACAGAATATTACTGCTAAAACCCTTGTCACTTGACTAATAATAGAACACATGAAAAATGGACTAAATCTAATAACACTAGAAAAACTAGGGACTTTGTGCATGTTACTTTTGGTACATATCTGATAACTCACAGTTCCTGCTGTGGCTTAGAAATGCTACAAAAAAGTCCCACTAACAGATTATGACCTGAGATACATGGCCCTCTCTAGGGAGGTTTACACTATCTAAAGCCAAGGTTTGGTTTTAGATAGTGTAAGCAAGAACTGAAGCAACAATAAGCTCCTAAAACTAGACTGACAATCCTTCATATCACTGGTAGTCAAAGTCTAGCTCTCAAGTTCAGCCATACAGTAGAGAAAATACATTATTTCTCATGAACGACATTCTGCAATAAGAGATGTTTTCTGCTCTGATAAGTGAAGATACATCATCTAAACTTCCTACATTCTTCAGATTGCATCAGTGGTATTGGGGAAAAAAAAAAATCTCATTACTTCACAGGAACTGATTATTTTGAAGAAAGTATTGAAACTTGTCAAAATACACACTGTCACTTTTTGGTAATTTGAATAAAGTTTAAAAGTCAGGAGGGTGAGTCACTAACAGATCTTTCTTCTTTTGTCATACATCTGTTATCAGCTCCAAACAATATATCATGATTCAGACTGCACAAGGAAACCAATGGATATTATAAAGAGGAGCTTGGAGGACTGGCCCATAACAGAGATTAAAGTTTAATATACATTTGTCTAATATAAAGCATGAGCACACTGAATAAAAGACTGAATATGATGTTCTCTGAAAGGACCTGCTTGGATGACAAATCTATTGGAACCTGACACTTTAGTTCACAGGTGAAGTTCTGATAATGGCTTGAATTGGAGGACTGGGGTTATGGATTTTAAGCCCTCACAAACTGAAATAGTTCCAAGTGGAGAAAGAAGAAATTAAGTTTTAGACAGGAGTGGCTCTTAGATGAAAAAACACTAACCAACTACACAAAAAATCCAGTTTATCTGAGCTGGGATAAAAGAACCCCAGAAGTACCCTGACTGAAGAAAGGCAGATTTGGAGTTTTGGGGGCATAAGGGAGATGTGTGTGGCTTTTGTTTGAGTTTGTTGGATTTCTTCCCTCTAATGTCTTATCCTTTCATTTTGGCAGAAAACAGAAAGTTGTTGGGTTGTTGCTGTTGTTTTTTTTTTTGTTGTTGTTGCTGTTTTAATTTGGTTTGGATTTGTTTGATTGTTTTTGTTTGTTGTTTTGGTTTTTTTCATAAACCTATGGAAGGTTTAGGGAAAAAAGACTGTGGCACTTGGCTAATTTGGTATACAGCCACTCTTACACTTGACCCAGACTGCCACTGGGGTTTCCCCATGCTGTTGTCCTCTTGGTAGTGGCTCCTATTCTCTTGGTAGTGTCTTCTGTAGAAAAAGAAAAAAAAAAAAAAAAGAAAAAAAAAAAAAAAGAAAAAAAGAAAAAAAGAAAAAAAGAAAAAAAATAGTAACTTAGAGAGCTACACAATATTTATGATACATTATCAGGCTGAATGCAATGTGTAGCTCTCCCTCTCCCTGGATAGCATTAACCCCCTTGGCACTCAGGGTGCAAAGGAAAGGGAAGCAGTTCACTTAGAATACTAAATCCTGTTCTGCACCATACCTTGTTCCCTTTTACTGCCAGCACTGAGTGCATGAAGGCACCCACCCTCAGCACAGGCAAGGGGGCAGTGTTCCCACCCAGCAGAGACAGCAGCCCTAAGAGGAGACTTCATGTCTTGGCGTTTCTCACAGAAACAGAATGAAAGGTGAAGGGGGGATCAGGGCAGCCTGGGTGTTGTGAATTGCTTAGGCAGAGTGTCTTATGAGCAGCTGACTGGAAGTGCTAGGATCTTGTTGACTGCTAGGATTTTGTGATTGGGACTGTTGGGATTTTATTGACCTTGCTGGGATTTTGTTGTCTTCTCTCACCCATTATCTGTCATACACCACCACTGCCTCCTTTGGTGATACCTGCAGACAGCCTAGTTTGATATTAGGTCAACTACTATATTACATGGAAAAAGCCAAGCTGACTGACTATGTAATCTTTACTTTCCATTTCCAAATTCTTGATGCTTTCCAGACCTGTTGTGAAGAAGAAAGACACTTGGGTTACCAGTATCAAGTATGGTTAAGTGAAGTAGTAAAACAAAACACAGTAAAGGAAGGTATAATACTGTAGAGCACTGCAGCTGCAAATGGAGGAGGAAAACAAAGGGAAGAGAAATGGTGTTCAAGGCTGTAAGACTGAGACACTGAGAAGGAAAGACCAACAACCCAAAACAGAAAAACTATGACCAGAAAAAAAACCAGACCTCTGATAACACCAACAAGCTACTTCTGGTACGTGGACATCATAAAACCACTCTATGCTGACTGTACTGCAGTTGCTTACTTGCAGTTTAAAAGCAAAACATGATGAAAAAGCCATAATTGTCAAAAACATATCCCATTATCCAAGTTAAACCAGTCATGTGATGCCAGGGGGATAAGCTAAAGCATTAGTTGGGATTTCTGCCAATGCCTGTTATTTAAGAGATATTTTCTAATAATGACTCTATATCTCAAGCTGCTATGCAGCATAATCCTTGTAAGGAAACAAAAAAGAAGCACACACTTAAGCGTGAGATTTCTTAACTAGATATGGTAGGGATGCACAAGAAGCTGTTAACAGCCCTTGGTAAGATTCTGTAGATTATCTCTTTATATTGTCCTACTTTTAAGCTTGGATTTGCATTTACAAGAAGTAAGTTTTCCTACCCATACTGGAGATGTAACTGACCAAAGGGAAACCCAGTGGAAGGAGACCAGACTGGAAACAGCCTAAAAAACAGGGAATGAAGACTGATAGATGTGCATATGCAGAGGGTTATAAAGGCAACCTTGGAGCAGAGGTAATCAACTGCAGGAAATTACTCATCCACAGGTGGCATTAGTTTCTTGTCCTGTTTTCTTGGCCTCCAGTGATCAGGATGGCTTTTGCAGACCTGCAGTCTTGTGCATTGCACATGAAACTCACCTGATGTACTGTTCCCCATATTCCCCAGCAGCAGGGGAATACACACTTCTAATCAGCAAGGGGTTGTGGCTTCTGTCCCAGCCCATGACCTGCCATGCAGCCAAATATGGTGCCTGCAGAACACAACATGGAAAGCAGTGAGGGACCGTGTTGTGCTACCAGTAGGAATGTACCCAGCCTCTGAGCTGTCATGTATCAAGCAGCCCTGACAAATAACGTGCTCTTACACAAACACAGTGTTAGACTTCCATCCCTGTGGCAATCCAAAGGTTCACTTACAAACTGGAAAGTGCAGCTGAGGACTGTGCCAGGCAAGGAGGGAGGGCTTTCTCTCACATTTGCATCTAAAATGTAAAACTCTGGACTTCAGCTGTTGATCTGCAGAGCTTATGGTCATGCTCCAGTTTTCTGCATGTGCTTTCCTTAGCAGGTGAAGGTCCCACACAAACAAATGATCCTCGTCAAATTAAAAACAAACAAACAAAAACCAAACAAACAAAAAAATCACCACCAAAATGAGGTGAGGTACTCTCTGTATGGGAACATTTTGCAAATTTTTTTTATGATCTAGCACAGAAGGTTATTACATTTTGTATGCTTGTTCAGTTGGGAATGTAGACAAAAATATAATTAACTCTCTCAATACACAGAAAAAAAAAAAAAAGTGCTCACTGTTGCCCCTAACATCATACATGCATGTAAGAAAAGAACTGATGGAAAACCTGATGTAAATCAGAGTAGACATTCAAGGCACTGGTAGACAAATGGGTGCTGGATTACCCCATGCTCTCCATGAACTGAGAAGCAACCTCTTCTCAGTATTTTGATTAGCATAAGTGACTCTTTCAGGTTTCTTTACAGTTCATCAAAGAATGTAATCTCTGACCTTCTAGTACTATTCTTCTTTAAACTTCATTTTATCCAGAAATGCTCACAGGTAAGTCAAAACTGGTTGCAGACAAAGGAGTTCAGATGCATTTTTATACCTATTATATGCAGCTGTTTTTTCTATTGATGTAACTGATGACAGCTATCATTCCCTCCTGTCTGTCACTCCCAAGAGCGAAAAAGTTACTCCTGATGTTTCAGAATCTTGAAACATTGTTTTACAGAAGTCATCCTCAGAGCTGAAAATAGGTCCTAATGCTTTAGAGATCCACGATCAGCTTTTCCATGTTTTCTCCTCTCTTAGCTTATTTATTAATCCTTCTGGGACTTTAAAAATGGGTGTTTTGACTTAGTAAATTAGTTTATTAAGTAAAAATTTAATTACATGGTTCTGTTACTGGTGCACATAGGAATAGATTTTCTCAGAGAGGTTAAATAGATTAAAGTTCCTTGCCTGTCCCTCAGGCAGGGATGTGCACACAGTGCCACACGCGTGCTTGCCTCAGTCGGCTGCCGGTACCGAGCCTGAACTAACGCCTCACCGTGCCGAGCAGACAACCTAAAATATCCCAAAGTGCAACAAAACTTCGCATCAATCCAGGCCGACTTGTATCCCTCAAGAAGTACACAGAAGCGTGTCTTCGGGGGAGAAAAGCCTGTCCATAAGAAGGTGTCCGCCCAGGACGCTGGGCATCCCAGCAGCTGAATCGCTGCGCTGGAACCAGGACGCGCCATCTCTTTCTCCTCCTTTCTTTCTTTCTGTGCTTATATAGGAGGTCAGAGCATAACAATTGCCAGTAGTTTTCTAATAAAACTTTCTGATTGCTTGCGGGCCCTCTGACTTTTGTCACTCCTTTCGAGCAGGAGCACCTACAGCTCTTGGGGGCTTCCTCCCCCCTCAGGGCGGGGCGGCTGCGACGGGGAACCTTTCAGTGCGGCGCCGCTTCCCGCCCGGACGCAGCCGCAGGACGGCGCCGCTGCCGCCGTTGCCGGGTAACGCGGCGGTGCGGCGGCGAAGGCGGCCCGGCCGCGCAGGGGCCGCGATGCTGGACCCGGACCGCGGGCTGTCCCTCACCATCGCCAGGGTCGTGCAGCGCCTGCAAGGCTCCAGCCTGCACTCACAGCTGGAGCGACAGGCCCGGGTGAGCCCTGACCTGCCGCTGTGCCCCACGCACGCCTCCCTTCCGCGCTGCCCCTCCCCGGCGCTTTGTTCCCGGCCGTCACCCCCGGCCCTTGTGGCCTCCTCGTGGGCAGGGAGGCCGGGGCCTCCCTCGTCCCCTCCCTCTTTTCCTCCTTGTCCCGCTCCCCTCCCTCCTCGGTGGGCCCGCAGAGCCGTCTGTTTAGTTTCTAGAGCCGTGTTTATTGTCTTTCCCCGTGGGACCTAAGGATTTCGCAGTGAATATCCGTCTGAAATCTCACTGCTTCAAATATAGGTCCTGAAACGAATTGCTTTTTTAATCTTTAATTTGGCGAGCTTTAAATTCCACCCACCCTCCCCCGCTCCCTTAGTGTCCCTGAAAAAATGAGGATTTGTTGAAAGGAAGTGAAAATAAATGAAAAAACACGCATGGAAGTAAATTTTAGTAGCTGGGAAAACAGTTGCCTTTTTTTATATATATATTTAATAACTTATCTGCACTTGGAGCCAGATTTTCGCATTTCAGCTGAATTTAATTTAGGATGTTTCAGATAAAAATTGCGTCAATTTTCATGATCATAATAACCTAGTCATGATGCTGTAGCAAATATTGTGCATTACTGAAATATTTTGGATTGAGTTTTATAAAATCTTGTGGCTTTTTTTTTTTTTTTTCAAACAATGCTTAAAATTATACAGGTTGATTTTTATTTTCCTTATTTATTTTTTTAATTTTTTTAGGATACCATGTCCATTATCTGTCCATTAGTTTTGTTGCATTCTTAAATGAAACATGATTTTCCTCTTTGAATGTCCCTGAAGCTTTCCATAGCAAGTGACATCACTGCCTGTCTTTTGTTTGTTTTGTATTTAAATTTGCTGATTTGGTCTCTAAATGCTTTTCTAAATGTGTGTCTGCCTTGCTTCTGTTGCTTTTTAAATATTTGAATAAGCCAATGTGCATGACTTGAAGGGGGCTGGAATGATGAAAGAATTTAGAGGCTGGGTTCTGCTAAATGTTGGGAAATTGAGCGTCCTAAATAGCCTTACAGGAGGAGTGGGGAGTCAGACCTTGTCCTCAAAACAGGTGGCAAACAGGGCTCTCTTCTAACACCTCCATTCCTGTTCCTAACAAACCTGAATGCACTCCCTCCCATCTGCATTGTTTTATCCCTGTCTCTGGCAGGGCCTGATTTCACAGTCATTCGAGGCTTTGCAGGGTTTTTTGAGACAGGAGGAAACTTGGTGTCCTCAGGAGTTGGCTGGGTGTTTAGAAGCTGCTGGTGGGTGGCTGTTTCATGGAGCAGTTTTGTGCAGGTGGACACTGAGAACATGAGCAGTGCCCTCCCAAGGTGGTCTTTGGAGTCTGAAAGGGCAGCGAGGTGCCTAAATCCCTGCTGGATGTGAGAATGTAACTGCTGTTATGGCTTTTCTTGGAGAAGAAAAGTATTTATGTAGGTCATGATCATTCTAGTCATACAAAGTGCTAAGGGGAAAGAAAAGAAACAAGGCAACAAATATTTGAGTTGATTCTTAGAGTTGTGTTTGAAGGGTTTATAATAGGAAGTTAAATCAGAGCTATAGTGTAGTGATCTGAAAGTTTATAGATACATCAGCAATGGGATTTCTCAATCAAATGAGTTATCTCTTGGAGGTTGTAGTTTAAATTAATAGGGCCAAATATACACTGTGTTTGTCACGAATCTGTGTGTTCTTGATAGAGAGGGTTTTTTTATTGACCTGATGTGCATTTATGTTCTTTGTTTTGTTTATAAAGCTTGGATAGTCACGTTAGTGCTGTGCTGTGCAGTTGCAAGGGCCCCTCAGTCAGTGCCTTGTCTCCTGTCCATCTCTTAGCAGCTGTACAGAATTCTGAAAGTTCCTGGATTTTGCTTCACTCTGTATTAAGTTAATGCTCAATATTCCTCGCATTACACAGGGTATTTGAGTGGAGTTGCACTCAAATATGAAATCTTAGCTGTTGCTGTGCATCACACCTGAGCTCCAGTTTATTGGTAGGATATGATGGAGTGTTTTGTCTGCTGATTAACGATGCTCAGTCTGCACCAGTTGTGATTTTGAAGGGTGATCGCTTTTTAGGGGATTTTAAACTATTTTTGGAGATGGACACCTTTGGAATCAGTGCATCAGAGTGAAACTTACTGTTGTTTTGGATATTATACTGCAGTTATACTTCACAAATATTCTTCATCTCTTAGTGTACAAAATGATGTTGTTGATATTTGTTCCTGAAAAATACTTACTGTCTCTGAAAATATTACAGTCAAAATGGATCATAAGGTCCATTATAATATTGCCTGAAATTTTGAGAGAACAGGTAGTCTCATAAACAGTATTTTTAGCTATTAGAAAAGCTGTGTTTTGTAAATTCATCTCTTCTTTTATTTTCTAGGATGGAGAGCTCAGAATGAACAGTTTCATCGATGAGTTAATAGAATTTTGGGGAAAACACAGTATCCTGACATTATTTGTGAGAGGTGATAGAGTAGCCCTGTGGTTATGAACTGATCAAACCAGTGCTTTGCTTGGCTGTCACTGGTAGCCTGAGCTAGTGTCAAGGGCTGTGATACACAATCTCTTTGAAATAACTTTGGCATGGGCATCAAATGATTTGCTGTCACAGCTTGACCTCTGGGAATACCAAGATAATCGCATTTTTATCCAAAGGATTGAAGTAGAGGTAGTGTCATATGCTTGTAAGTGATGAATGAATAAATAAATAAATGTTAAGTTGGTTTTTGTAGGTTGGGTTTTGATATATTGATATATTACTGCAGTTAATAAGAGAGATTAATGCAAGTAAGAGTGCTAATGTGCTTTGGAATTTCTTCTGAACATATTTTGTAGTGTGTTTGAAAGGAAAGAGTAATGGTGACGAAGAGCCAAAATATTAGGTAGTAACTTTTCAACAGGTAGAATTGCTGCTGGCGTTAGTGGGGTAGCAGAGGAGAGACCTCATTTTCAGGGAACAACTTCACTGTGCAAGTTTGTAATCAAATTTTCTTGTTTTTTCTTAATTTTTCTCTTCCCTTTCTGAATTGTAAATGTTTTTAAGGTAGAGATTAGCGGTGTTTAGAAAAACTAAGGCATGGACATCTCAAGGGCAAAATGCAGTTTTAAAACAAATTATTTTGTGAAATCTTGCTAAAATTCTGCTTTAGGGAAAATCTATGTCAGTGAACTGACAATAAAAATGAAACCATTCAAAGACATGAAAAAAGTGCTACCTTTTTAGCACATTTTCATTTGCAGCCCATTCAGAAACTTCATTTTGCATAATCTTTGAAGGAAGGTGGGCTTTATTAATCAGTTAAGATTAATCAGTCTTAATTTTTGTCCCATGCAAACCTCTAATAGAAATCAGTCTAACTCAGAGTTGCCCTGAACCTCTAGCGACCAGGGGCAAATAACAAAATTTAAGAAAAGAAAAGAAAAGAAAAAACCAACCAACCAACCAACCAAACAAAAAAACCCCACAAAAAACCCAAACAAACAAAAACACAAACAAACAAAAAAAAAACCGCAAAAAAACAAACACCCAAAAAAAAACCCCCAAAAAACCCCACAACAAAAAACCCCCCCAAACCACACAAACAAAAACCCCAAAACAAACAAACAAAAAACAAACAAAAACAAACAAAACCCCCACAAAAACACAACAAAACCAACCAACAAACAAAAGCTTCAGTAGTTTATTCCTAAAGAACTTTTCTAAAACAGGAGGTGACAATAAAATGAAAAGTTCTAAATGAAAGATGAGGGTTCTAAATTATGTTTTAAATAGAACAAGAAAGACCCACTGTGCAAGGAGTCCCCCCTGCCATTCCTTGTCTGCATAAATGTTCTCAGACATTTCTTGTAGGTATGTCTGGAGTGATACAACCTGAGGGAACCTTGTGATAAAGCATGATAAGGGCTGTTATAGGAAGCAAAAAGGGGTAAAAGGGGTAATGTAAGTGTAAAAATCAGGCCTGATACCCCATCCCACCCCACTGTAGCAGTTAAGTTTGAGAGTGAGAATACATTGGTGGAGGTACCTGAAGGTATGAAGAGGGGTGGAGAGGAGATGACGTGATCAGAAACACTGTCCAGAGGAAGGGAATCTGCTCTCGTTCTTTGAGCAGAACTGTGGTAGAACCAGAAGGGCTTAAAGCCAATATCGATCAAAGGGAGAGGTAATGGTCTTTAAAGGACTTCAGGTGGGGCAAAGGAGGAGAGGACTTGCTTTGGGAGCACTGGGAACATTGGAGCTGGAGTAGTGCTTGACTGTGCTTGTAAAGAAAGTGTAGGTAAATAAGCTTCAAATAATTCATGAGGGGTGAATGGTTTGCAGTATGTCTCAGCATACTGTTTTCATGACGTTTTTCACCAGTTTAAAAAAAAAAGAAATTGATACCAATCTCAAATAAGAGATCAAATTAAGAAGGAGAATGTTTCTGTGCAATGTAGCATTTATTTATTAAAAATCAGCAAACAATGTAGACTCCTGAGTCATCATAGATAATTAATGGTTCATTTTCATGCATTGTATTTGGCAAAGGATTTACTATCCCTGCTGATAGGGCTTGTACCATTGTTTTAAGTGGTTCAACAGGAATATTTGCATTACAATGAATTTTAAATTGAATGCGGTTGAGTAAGTATTGATCAGATGATGGAGTTCAGAAGCAATGCAAGCTTGATTGGCAGAGTAGTACATTTTTAGTAATGTGGATTCTGTTTTTTGCCTTGTGTACATATTTTATATTGAAAACCTAGAAAATTTATTAAACATTAAAATATATCCTCATATCTTCTAGTACAGCATAACATTTGAAGCTTCCACGTGAGGCTGATTGAAGCTCTCTGTATCTGCTAGGTTATTTTTACTTGTATGAGAAAGTTCACAGATCTTTTTCCCTTGGTGTAGTTCATGTAGAAATGTAGAAGGGTTGGAAAATTGTCAGTGTAATCAGGGTATTACAGTTCCTGAAATTTGTTTAGTTATGTTCAGAATTATTCTTCTTTCTGTTACAGAAGTATATAACCAAAACTAAAATCTCTCTCTTGAAGTTGCAGGTTTAAGTTTTTAGTAAGTGTTCATGTTGAAATTGTTGTGGTTGTGCTTGAAGTGGTTTTTACCAAGTCAGCTTGGTCCTGATAAAGTCCAGTTATGGTAGAATAAAGTATGTAAGGAAAGGTGAATATTTATTAGCTTTCATTGAATTTACTTCTAAAGATGGATTATATTTGGGGAATATAATTTATTGTGTTTTACTGTAATTTGGAAAATAATAGCAATAAAACTGAAAAGCATTGTGCACTTGTGCAAAAACATACTTAACAGTAATAAATGCTTTGAGAGGGTACATATTTATTTAAACAAAAAAGGCTTTGAAGAGAAATTATGGTAGATAGCCTGTAAAAATATTAGGATTGTGTAAAGTTATTTGCAGAACTGTTTGCAACAGAATGAAAATCTATGTTCACCTGATGCGATTCCACATTTCACTATAGTTGGGTCACTTCTCTGCAGTGTTTATTCTTGTTGAGAAAAGAAATAGTTTAACACAAGAGTTATGCTGGAACACTTTGTTCTGTCAAACCTCCTCTTAGCAGTATGTTGCTGGTCCTCTAGTTATTTTCCTATACTTCTTTCAGTGCTGTGGTTAGTGGATCATCTCTTGCATGATCAACGCTGCTCCAGTCACGATGCCACTTCCAGATTAAGATGCTAATTTGCAAATAGGTTGATCTCTCTATTCCGTTCCTCTATGAACCAATTTACTTTTTCCACCTACTTTATTATTTTACTGTTGTGCTATCCTTTTACTTGCTTTCAGCCACATCAGTGTTGAGTGTCTGGATTTTCTTCCATCTTGGCATCCAGGTACAGAGAGGGGACATTTAGGGTATCACTTAGGACGATGACTGCCCAAATCTCAGCGGGATACCTTGCCAAAATCAAAGATGTACACACAAGATTGCTAGCAGTACCTTAGGCACCAGCAAATTTGGCAAAATTTTAAAGGTCCCTGAACTATCCTGCTGTTGGGTACAGCTGAAGAATGGAGGGTACCAAGAAATGCTGTAATGATAGCTTGTTTTATGAAGGAATGTGGAAAGGACAGGTGCATCTTGATTCACAAGAAGCTCACCAAGACTGTAGAGGAATGTAGACATCACACCTGGACCTTGGGGCTCTATCTATAAGATTATGCACAATGTGTTTTACAGGGAAAAGCTGTTAGGTATTAATATTTATTAAAAATAATTTGTTACTTCTTGCTGAAATGTTCAACTTTCATCCCTGTTTCCTTTCAGGGCTCTGTATTGGCCTAACTCAACCTCTGAATATTTGACTTTTTCACTGTTCTAGGTTTCACCCTTTGCCTTCATGGAATGTTCCCCTGTATTGCTCACTTTCTATTACCCTGCTTGTTATAGCCTCCTTATAGTAAGAGATAGTATTTTTCTTATAGAAGGTAGATGCCCTTTCATGAAGTTGTATATATTAAAATCGGTAATTCTACCTGGGTGTTTGCTGTGTTTTGATCATGCAGGGAATTAATTCAGTTAATGAGTACAAATCTCGTCAATGTCGGGTTTGCTTCCAGTAAATCTTAGGCAGGCATTTTTATCTGTGTAAAGTTGGAGTAATTCTTTTTTATATAAATATAATCTTGTCAACATATTTTTCATTCTACCAAACAATCACAGGGAATGAAAATGCAAATGAGGCTTAGTCAGTATGTTGTACCAAGCAGTTTAAAACAAACCAACCCTACATAAAATATAAGTACCTAAATGTGTTTTCCGACATGGTACAACACAGAAATGAGTTAGATCAGTTAATCCAAAGGAAAAACAAGATTATATGGGAGACCTGGACTAGTAGCTTTGGAACATCAGCTTTGCTAAGTCCCCTTGATTCCTCAATTTAGTTCCCATAAACACCCATAAATTCCAAAGAGCTACCATACTGTTTAGTTGCAGCAAAACAGTTTCTGAAGAGAATTTCTTCACTCACCAAAATGAGTATTTTCCCTTGTTGTGTTATACAGAGCTAGAGTATGGTCTGTGTTACAGCTGGCTGCAGCTACCAGCTGACCTGTTTGCCACATGCTCAAGTATCTAATTTCTGCTTTGAAAACTGATCAGCATTTCAGTGGGCAGTGAGTCCCTAACAGTTTCTGTGGCTCTCTTGTTCTGTTTAGCACTTAGGAATGTGTGGATTGTAGTACACAAGCAAACAAAAGGGAGAGTGTAAATGGGAGGAGGCTTTTGCAACTGAACCCTGAATTGGTGAAAGTGGAGACAAAAGTGCCCCCATAATTTGAGGGGGAATTTTCACATTTCTTATGTGAAAATTTTTCTCAGGAGAGCTTTTTTCAGCAAAGAGAAGAAAAAGGACACAGGAAAGGTGCTAAAGATAGATGTTCTGATAAATTAAAGATTAGCCTAAGAATATTGGCTGCAGCAGGGCTAAGAGTAATGAAATAGTACTTGACTGAATACATGGGCATGGAGAGGTGAAGGTAACCGGTGCAGGTTGATGCACTAATGTAATCCTTGGAGAAAATTCTCCCCAGTATGCTGTCCTGTTTCATTTTTGACTGCCTTTCTGCTGCATTCAGGAGAGTCACTGGATTTTATTTTCTGCAGCTGGGGAACAGGCTCTGTTGGGAGCAGCAGTTTACAAGACCTCTGTTGTTCTTTTGGCCAGACAGGGAAAATGGGAAGTATTCTGTGGACTGAGCTCCTTAATGCCTTCTGATGTGATATGCTGTATCAATTTCCAGAATTACCAGGAATCTCCAAAAAAAGCCCCCCGTTTTTGTTAATAGAGTAACAGATATCCCTTAATAAGCCAAGAGCTCACAGGTGTGTGAACAGCAGAGAATTAAAATGACCCATTTTATAGCAGATTGTACAGGAGCTTTCTTTTTCTGTGTGATTTATCATCTGTCAATGAGTTGTATTTGTGTGGGGATTTTTGTGCATATCTAAAAAGTGTGCCAGGCCTTACAGGTAAACACTTCATGGACCCTGAGATTAGAAGTAGCCATATTTAACTCAAAGACAAAACTGAACATTTACAAAAGCGTGCACAAAAGCTTCTGAGGAACAGTATGGCAAAATCTGCCCTGCTTGATGTGTCTAACTTTATTTAAAATTTCTGTGGGAGGCACACAAAAACAGTGCCTTGCAGTAGAGAAAACCCTCAGCCTGACAAATGTCCAAGAAGGACATAGGACTTTCCAATCAAAGTAGCTTCAGAAGGAATTCTTCGTGAAATACTCCTTGAGGTTTTTGCTTAAAAGGGTATTTTGTGAGCTGCCCAAGAACTCACATAAAAGTCTTTGTTTCCCAGACATTAGTGTGGTCCTTTGCCAGCTTTTACCATTGTGCTGAATGGAATATGTGTTTGTCATTTGACAGATTTATGCAACTCACCACATCTTCTGGTCTGTGCTTACGATGACCTCTCTTTCTGAGAAGCATGCTTACAGTCTCTTTGCTATTGCAGTCAATAAACCAAATATAAATGCCTTCCTTACCTGTAATGGCAAGGGGACTTGAAATAAGAGCGTCAATGTTGATGCTGTCATTTTCTCCATTATTGTCCATTCCTCTTTTCATCTGGGGAACATGGAAAGGTTTCCTGAAAATTCTGCATTGTGAATTCACCTAGACCAACTTTTCTAGTGCAGAAACACCCTTTTTTCTTATGTATAAACTCTAAGGCAAATTACAGGGTTTCGGAGTTTTAGTTATGGACTTTAAACATGCCATGCTGTCAGCAGTACTGTTAGGGCTGGAAAACAGCACAAGTTGGTGAAAGATTATTTTTAATTAAATAGTAATTAAAATTCTATTGCAGCAGGAAGGCTTGCTGCAAATCAGTAGCTGATACACCTACAGCATATTGTTGAGTAGCTTTTGGTAAGAAATGTCTCACATTTCTATGTAGATGATATGGCCATATGCTTCTAATGTATGCCTGGAGCTGTCATGGCTGTGGACACAAAGATCTTCTGGTGTTATTTTCAAGTTAGCATGCAGTGTTGCTATTTTTTTCCTAAACCTTTAGCATCATTATCTGATGTTAGTCAGCTATTGCCATGTACCATGCTTAGGAGAATATGTATTAGAAGGCACTTCACAGAAACTTCTGAGTTTCTGTTCGTTGTCCTTTTGGACCTTTGTGATGTATTTGTTTTCTCCTCTTGGTCTAGCTGTAGAGGAAGGAGATGCTGTAGCAGCTGGTCCTGCTGTTGCTGAAAGATGTGCAGCACATCTGTGTGGTTGTGTCTTGGTATGATTGTAAAGCTGGTTAGTGTTGAGTGCATTTCATTGCAGGAGTTTGTATACACCCAGTAGTAACAACTGCAGTGGGGAATGCTTAGTCCACACTTGGTTTGTTTTTTTTTTTTTGTTTGAAAATGGCATGTCTTACCTGAAAGAGGCAAACTGTGGGAGGTTAAGTGAAAAATTATTGCATGTTTTCGATTTCATTCTTTCAGGTGAAATACAGTGACTGGTTTCTAGTTTTTTTCCATATGCACCTTTTGACCAATTCCTTAATGTGTATAGTCCAGCATTTGGGCTAAGTATGTGGGGTATTTGCTCAGATTGTTAAACTTGTATGTTTAATATGCATTCATTGCATATTCTACTCCTTTCTTCTCTCTCCTTCCCCACATACACCTTTTAGCATTGATGAAAAAGGCAAAGACATTGAGTGAGAAAAATGCTAACTGTTATTTTTGACTGCTATAGCCATTGCTCAAGGAAGGAGTTTGCTTTGTGTATAACCTTAAGCATGTGCAGTACTTTGTAACTTGAATAATATAACTTCTCTTTAGTTCTTGATGATTAATTATTTATTTTTCATATTAGGTTAGCCTACACAAACCAGAAATTAAGCTGGAATCACTGAAAGAGGATATTAAGGATTTTCTGAAGACATCAGGTTTGTAATACTTCATTGATACATTTGTGAGTAGGATAGATATATGTAAGAACTTATGTGACATAATTGATGACAACAGTAGTTTGTGGAGCTTGGTGTCTTGTCACATGTCACTGACAGTAGCCAGAAGCAGACATCCAGTGATTCCAGATTATTAAATCAGATAAAGAAAATTTAAAAGGGTGAGCGTTGTTGGATTCCATCTGCATTTTGAAAAACATACTATGCAAAGTGCTTTTATAATTTTATAAGATACTGGTGATTTTTTTTGAAAGTTGAGTGAAATGAGAGTTCAGTCACTTCTGAAAATGGAAATTAACTTCCATGGTGATACTCTTGAAAATTTTACCTTTAATTAAATTTCCAATTTGCATTGAAAGCAGTAGGCTACGTTACTGTAATGTGAGGATTTTATGATAAATGATCTAAGATTTATAATCAGGAACACTGTGTCTATTAATATTGATTGTCAGTTTAATAAAATGATGGCTTTGAAAAAATAGAATGTGAATTTTTTAACCAAAACTGTATTGTAATTATTTGAGCAGCAGCTGGAAATAAAGGATATTTGGTCTCTATAGAGGTTTCAACTTGCAGTTTTCCTGTCTTAATTAGATTAAGGTTTCCTTGTCCCTTCCTGTCTCTCTGTTAGGTAGACATGAACTGAGACCAGACATAAAACTCCAGTGACTGCAAAGAAATCTCTGATTGATGTTCTGTTAGTTTTAATTCCTAAAGTTGTCTTCTGGTTGTTTTTTTTTATTTTAACAGGTTGGGAAAAGAAGCTTCAGAATGCTGTTTATAGTGAACTCAGTGTGTGAGTTTATTTAGTATTTTCACTTAATGAGTTCTACTCACATGATTTACTTTTGATCCATTTGTTTGTAGAGGTGTATGTTGTGTTACTATAATCCACAATATCTGTCATAGCAAGGGTACCTGCTTAGTTTCTGTTTTTAAAGTGCCAGTATTTCTTTTTCATCTTAGTGAAAATACTGGACTGAAGTGCATTTTAAAGAGTGAGATAAATACCACCACATTTTGTAATTACTGTAGTATTTTCCTTTTTGCTTTACTTCCAACAAAATATAATTCTTATGTAAATGAGGTAGTTGCTGCAAATGAGTTTTAATTGGGGTATTTGTCACAGCATTGCACATATTTGTTGTATTAATTATTTTTTTAAAATCTTGAAGAAATTGGATCTCTAGGTTTCCCAGGTCTGTGCTGATCATGCTTGGATATGGTTATAAACACAGTAAAATCAGTCAAGTTTTCTTTTTATTGTGTTCAGCAAACTTTGGATTAGACTTCTGGGAAGCATAACTTTTCTTTACATTCTGGCACAGTGGAAAGGTGAACTTCATAACAGATATAGCCATAAATGTAACTATAAAATAAGAAATGTGTATGCAAATCTATTTGTGCTAATTTAAATAAGGTTGTTAGAGTTACCAGTTTGGCACAATGTATGTTTAGTAGCATGAGGGACTTAATTTAGCAAAATGCTTCTCTCTGTTAGTAAGGATTCATCTTCATCATATCTTTCCAGGGAAAAATATTTACCTGTCTCTAGGGCTAGTGCACGGAAATAAGCAGCAAAATAAGGAAATTAGCCCTTGAAAATTGAAATTAGCTATGAACACCATGATTTCGTGAGCATTGTGGAAAAGCCAAGAAAAAGCATTTCTGAAATCTGTTGGTATTGATTCTATTTTACACATTGGGACAGAATAGTCCATAACAAATTTGCACCAAGTACAGGAATGACCTTATCAGTTAAAAATGGGAAGAAATCTGGAGAGGGTTTCCCAAAAACATATGATAGGAACTGATTGAATGCATTCAAACAAATGAAAATTCAGGCTAACTATTACAGAAGCTATGTGTAAATTTTGTTTCCTGAAAGACATTTGAGACACGTAAAATTAAGCTGGATTAAATGTTTGGCAAAATCTCATTGGAAATAACCTGCACTAATGAAAGATAAATTAGTGTTTTGGTTTGGTTTTTAATTTTTTTCCAGCTTTTATATTTTGTCATAACGCAATTTATGAGTGGATGGGGTGTTAACTTTGCTTAAGGTGTTAACTTTGCAAAGGTGTTAACTTCCCTTAATTTAACACCTCAGACTTCTAGTTACTTTGGACATCTACATGTTCACTAATGATTTTTAAAAGGACACCCTCAAGAAAAAAAATGACATTGTTTCTTGATAAAATGTGATGACTTGGAGAGGGACAGTTCCAGAGAATCATAAAGATGATATCATGTGAAGAGAATACTCTTTTAAAATACCTGATTTGTTAATGTCATTATTTTATTTTATTTTGTTTTAAATATGTGAAGTTATAAGGGAGCATTATTTTTAATACAGGAAGAACTCATGTTGAAGTGTTATTAATTCTTGCATATTGTTATGTTATTTGTATCCATAGAATGGATGAGGAAAAAATACTTCTAAAAATAATACTCAGTTTTGATCAACATTTACTTGTGGTTTTGCTAGTGCTCTCAGGAAAGAAGTTATATTTATGTTTACAAATACAGGATTAATTAAACAAAATAAAACATAAAAATATTTAAAGTTTATCATATTTTCTTCTTAAGGTTTCCTTCACTCTGTCATCCTGCAGCACCGCCTGAACATATTAAAGAACCTTTAGCCTATATGAGAAAAGCACAGGTTGGTGGTTATCAATTTTACCATTCATATCAGATCTTTAATTAGACTATTTGATATTTACTCTGTAGAATGGTATTGTATTTCTAGGTTTTGTACTTTAAAAAAGCACTGATTTGTAGTTGCATCAAAGGTAGTAGTCATATTGTATATTTGAGATTTTACATAAATACAGAAAATGCTCAAGTAATTCTCCAGCCATGAAAGAAGTAGGATATAGTGGCAGGTGGGTTGAAGATGTAGAATAGAGATGATGTAAATATGTCAAAGAAGAGAATTTGGTTCCGTTGAGAAGGAAAAAAGGGGTAGCTATAGGTCGTTTCACTTAGGGTTAAAGAACCTTTTTTTTGAAGAGACACAGGCAGTTTCATGATGAAAGATAACAGGCTGCAGAGATAGCGAGATCTTCAGAAAGGAGATATATTTAGTACTTAGAATTGTGAAAGGAAGATGAAAAATATAGAGCTAAGGAGCTTAGGGAATATTGAAGGACAATAAGAGAAACTGGACTGTAAAGATTAAATGAGGATTTTTGGTGTCAGGAAAAAATGCTTTTACTTTGTTTTATGTATTCCATTTGAAATTTAAAAAAAATCCACATAAAAATGTAAAAAAAAAAATGGAAAAAATTAACAAACTTCAAGAATATGATCTAACCAAAACATCTGAGATAGGGATAAAAGTGTATTTGACTCCATTGTGCCTAAAAATACATTGCACTATTCTTTTACTCAACAAATTCAGTTACTTTTACAATCATATTGTTGTTTATTCCCCTAAGTCTTATGTCTCTGTCTTGGATTTCAGTCTTTAGAATTTAATCAATTTTTCTTGTGTGGTGTGAAATGTAATGCCACAATTTGCTGTCTGAAAAGAATCACTCTTATTAGTTTATTAATGCAAAAACCATATCTATATGCATGTTTGTCTGAACCAGTATCATGGCTTATTATTTTACAAAAGTGTAAGTAATACTTGCAGTGTTTTTAGCTGTGTGTAGAAAGGCCTGTTATTCCAGTAGTTTAAAAATGAGCAGAAGTCCTGTCTCTGCTAGTTTCAAATTTTGATTCCCTATTTCAAAGATTATTAGTCATCCATGTCCTCTTTGTGAGTTAACTCTGATAGGCAGCTCAGCCACTCACTCACTTTCCCCCAGTAAAACAGGAGAGAATCAAAAGGGCAAAAAGTGAGAAATTGTGTTACAAAAACAGTTTAATTGGCAAAGCAAAGGCTACACGTGAACAAAGCAAAATAAGAATACTTTCATTACTTTCCATCATCAGGCAACTTTCATCCCAGCTTCTTTATTTGGAACGTGATGTTGTATGGTTTGGAATATCCCATTGCTCACTAGAGGTCAGCTGTCCTAGCTTTGTCTCCTCCCAATTTCTTGTGCACTTCCAGCCTCCTTGCTGTTGGGCAAGTATTAGAGAAGACCTTGAAGCTGTGTATGTACTTCTCAGCCATAGCTAAAACCTTGGTGTGTTATCAACACCCTTTTGGTCACAAATCCAAAAGAAAGCACCATACCAGTTACTATGAAGAAAGTTAACTCTATCAGTAGATGCTCTTTCAAACCCTTTCTTGAAACACAGCTCTTCAATAAAGACTTGTGAATCCTTTCCATAGAGAAATACTGGTAAATTATGGTAGTTGTGAAATAGTAATAAATGCACAGTTAGAGAACTAATGTTATCTTTTCTATAACCACTGAGATACATGTGAGTGTTTGATTTTCAAAATGTCACGCATTTATCACTGTAGGTAATGGGCCTGTAAGCAAACAAGCATCATCAGAGCAATTGAATCACAACTAGGTTTCATTTTGTTACTTGTTTTGATTAATGATGAATAAACAATGTAAAAAGCTTAAAAACTCAGAGTTTCAATGATTTTGTTTGTTTAAAATATTTGGAAATAGCTAAAATACAAGCGTACAGGTTGCTAATACCTTTTGGGAGAGAGATAAAAGTGAAAACTAAACAATTTACTTCCATAGGTATTAAAAAACTAATTAATGTTTTGATGGTAAAGACTGGTTTCTTTTTATTTGTAGGTAGGTTTTTTTTTATTTTTACTTTATTTTCATTTAGCATCACAGCAGTTGGAAAAAAGTATTTTGGTGCTATCATCAAAATTTGTCCCCATAGAAAAATGTTGTCCTTATAAGTCATATTTGTCATAATCTCTTTTTATTAGGTACAGTCACCATTTAAGATGCTATTTCCATTGTTGCAAGTTTGTTGACAATTTTTTTTACACTTTTCTATCGTAATTAATTTTGCTCTACTTCTGAATTCTGGAAATAAGGGTACATACTCTCAGAAAACCATCTCTGATAGTTACTGGAATGACTTTGAATCACTGATTAAAACAATATTAATATTTTATCTAGAGTAGGTATTAAAATGTTCATAATTAACCCTTTTCCTTCTCATATTGGTTCTGTTTTCTCATAGATGGAAGACTGTAGGTTTTATATTGCTTTCTTTTCCTACGTTGAAAGAAAACCAGGTTTCTCGTGAAGGATAGAGCATTAATGGCAATGAGTAGTAATGCTGTAAGTCATAGAATGATAGAATGGTTGTGGTTGGAAGGGACCTTAAAGGGACCTGGTTTCAACCTTCCCTTGCAAGGATACCTCCCAGTAGATCAGGTTGCTCAGAGCCCCATCCAACCTGTCCTTGAACACTTTCAGGCATGGGGCATCCACAACTTCTCTGAAGAACCTGTTCAATGTCTTACCACCCTCACAGTAAAGAATTTTTTCCTCGTATCTCATCTAAACCTACCCTTTCAGCTTAAATCCATTCTCCCTTGTCCTATCACTACATGCCCTTGTTAATAATCCTTCTTCCCCCCTTCAGGCAGGGTCTTTGGGTGCTGGAAACCATTCTGTGATGCTGGGAAATAGTTTCCAAATTGCAGTACTACCTTCCTCAGTTTCAGCTATTTTACTGAATAATTGTAACCATAGCAATCCTAATAGTGTGTTTTCTTAGTGTTGAATTTCTTAGTGTTGAATAAAACTAGAGGAATCATCTTGTTAAATGTATTGTTTCCATCAATAAAATGACTTTATGAGCTCTGCCTTTTATTTCAGAACAGTGCATTCTGTTTCTGCTTACTTCAGGTAACTGCTGTCCTGGACAGAGGGCACGGTATCTTGCTTGGAAAGGCTGTATAACCATCACTTTGATTTTGTCCTTTTTACATTTAGTTGAATATATTTTACTGGGTCTTGAAAGCTGAATTATGTCACAGGTTATGACTCTGTATAAGTGGTTTATTACCAACATGTTGCATCCCCAGTGCAGTAAGTGGATTAATGTCTGGTGTGGCAGTTGTAAGTCACACCATGTGTGTTGACCTTCATTGCTCTTTGGAATTAGATGGCTCTTGGACTTGCAATGCTGCCATCTGTCTCTTTTCCTTTTGTAGCTTTTATATCTTTAAGCATATCTTTGCTGTTTCCCTTCCTATGCCCCACCCCTGCCTGTCCTGCCTTAATTTTGATGGTATCGTGATGGTGTCGATGGTACCAAACTGAGTGGAGAAGTGGCTGCTTCAGAAAGGAGAGTCACTGTGCAGAAAAGCTGGAAGAGTGGGTTAACAAGAGCCTTATGATGTACAAGCACAAATTTAAGGTCTGCATGTGGGAAAACATAATCCAGGAGTGCAGCACAAACTTGGATCTCCCTGACTGGGGAGCAGCCTGAAGGAAATAAACCTGAAGGACCTGGTGTACAGCAAGCTCCATATGAGTGGAGAGTGTGCTGCTGCATCAAAGAAAGGCAACAGGATGCAGGGTTGCATCAATGTGAGCATCACCAGCAGAGATGAAGAAGCCATTATCCCACTCTATGTAACACTTCTCAGGTCACATCTGGAGTACTGTGTTCAGTTTTGGTCCCCACTGTACAATAAAGGATGTAGACAGACTGGAGAGGGTCCAGAGAAGGGCCACAGAAATGTTCAAAGAACTGGGAAGCCTGACATGTGCAGAAAGGCTGAGAGAGTTGGGTTTGTTCAGTCTTGAAAAATGGAGGCTATGGGGAGACCTTGCTCCAGTACTTCAAGGGTTGCTAGGGAGAAAATGGAGACTCCTTTTTACAGAATCACATGGAAAAGATGAGAAGTAATGGGTACAAGTTACTCCTGGGGAGATTCTGAGTGGACAGAAGAGGAAAATTTTTCACGTAGGGAATGATCAGCCATTGGAATGATCTCCTTAGGGAGAGAACATTTGACAATGAGGATTTGGCTGGACAGGAGGCTGGCCTGTCTGATCTAGACCATGCTTTTACCAAAAAAAGACTGTAACTTTGTTTTTGCTACTACTACCTGTGCATTCTGCATTTCCACTTTCTTATCCCATATGGCCTAGTAATCTTCATGCTCTCTCACTTCTTATTTCTCTAGCAACAAAACCTCATTGCTTAGCAAAATAGTAAATGCTTGATACTACCACATTGTGAGAGATGAACCAGTTTGTGGCATGGTATTGTGTAACTGCAGCATTTGAATGAAATTTAAATATGATAGTACAGTTAAAAAAATATATTATACAGAGTATGATAAAAAATATGCAATTTGGAAAACATTCCTTACAGTTAAAACTCAGATCTGTTTTGCTTATGCAAAATAAAGTGAAGGGATGACTTGATTGTGAGGAAATATTTCTGGTGAAATATAGCTATTTTTTTAATGGAAAAAGGTATGAGAGGATCTTGTAAATGGTCTTGTAAATGAAAGCTAAAATGAAAAAATTATAGACAAAATTTTGATTTTTTTTTAACAGAACAATTGAACATCTGCCCTTCCCTTCATTTGCTTCCTGTCTAATAAACTGCAGCCTCTTTTGGACAGAACTTTGGGGAGCATGGTTAAACAGTAACTAACTGTTGTAAAATTTGTGTCTAGGGCAAATTACAAATAATAGATAGAACTAAATGAAATTAAGAGGAGTCTTTGTATTCGTGGCTTGTCATCCACAGAAAACTAAATTAAGTATAAAATCCACCAGTGGTGCTGTAATCACGGAAGCAAAGTACAAATAGTATTGACAAGGAAGTCAATACTAATTAACATTAACTTCAGAGGCATTAGCCATGGAATAGGCACTACTGTGCAATTGTCAAAAGAATCTGGTTGCTTTTTTAAGCTGTCCACTGGCCACTGAGGTATCATCTGTTGTTTTTCTCTGATTAGAGAACTATTTCCTGAGCAATGTATTAGAATAACTATTTTTTAAAGCATTACAGAATACCAGTTTCTAACTTTCCTTAATTTCTGACAATATCTAAGATACTTTTTGTGGAGAAAGAATGCCAGTCTCTTCAGACCCCAAAGTGGAGAAAGTATTTGCTATGCACAGTTAGTTGATTGACCTCTTAAAATCGAAAAAATTGTTAAATGTTGATCTATAAAGAAGCTTGATCATTAAGCATACATAAAAATCAGTAATTGTGAAATACATGCTTTTTTAAAGATCTGAAATATGAACAACTGAATTTTCTGGTTCTTTTTTGTGTTGGAAAGAATGAAATCTGATCTATTGTTTCTGTGTAAAGAAGCGTGTACATATTCCCTTCATGTGTTTGCAGGTGTCAGTCAGTGACTCTTTCTATCCTTTTAAATATATCTCTGACTTCAAAAAACTGCTTGGTATTATATAGTAAATTCAGTTTTCAGGAAAAATAAATTCCTTGTAATTTATCTTTTGTGTGTGTTTTAGGGAAGTTGGGAGAAGCGAATTCTGAAAAGTCTGAACAGCATGTGCACAGAACTCAATATCCCACTAGCACAGAAGGTAATGTATTGTTAACTTTCTGTTTTCAAACTGATATTTTCTCTGAAATTAAGCCTCATCTTGCACACTTGTAGTATAATCTTCATTTTAGTCATGGTTATCAAGAGCTGCAGGTTCACTGTCTAACTAATTTTAATGCAGAAAAATCTCCAGATATGGTGGCAATGAATGCATCAGCTCAACTTGGGAGAAGATGAAGGCTCTAGGTAGATTTTCCTCTTTGCTGTTGCAGTAATTATCTTCTTGAGGGAGGAGCATGTCAGAAAGCTAATTACTGTGTTCATTGCTCTTAATAGTATTTTGTGTCCAGACTCAGCTGTGTAACTAACTTGTGCAGCCTGTGTGCAATACAGATGTGCTTTAGATGTGCTTTGTGTGCAGAGAAGGCTGTAGTTGAACTGGTACATGAGGACAGAACATGGTACATTGCTGGTTTTGTTTGTCATTCATTCTGGTCTTTTTTTTAAATTATTTAATTTTTTTAAATTAATATAGAGGCTTTAATTTAAAAGATCATGGAATTGGGGAGTAACATTAGAATGTTTTTTTCCACCGGTTATACCTCTGTGGTAGGTGGCAGAACCTCTATGGTTCATCATGAGCTAAAGGATGCAGCTGTATTTGGTTTTCATGACTGCCAGGGACAGGAATTTGATGGAGTCCAACAGCTCTATGGAATGAGCAGTAAATAGTCAGTAACATGAAATTGAGTACTAAATATCCTAAATTCATTCCTAAACACCTGAAACTATTTAATGGGCTTGTTTCCTTCCAGAAGCTGGAACTTGGGCTTTCTACCGTGTAATGTACCTTCAGGCTAGGGGTAATTTGTAAGCAAATAAGTTTGGATTGCTATTTTGTAAAACGTTGCATTAATGTATAGTTGAAATGAATACATATATGAAATAGGCGTGTTTTTATTAATTCTGCTAAAAAAAAGAAGATATACTTTTTTGTGCCTTTCAGAGGCCTGTAAATGAACAAAAAGAACTACTTAATAAATGGAATGAAATGGGAACTGATGAGCCAGGTAAGCTCAACTAAATTTACATGCATTAAATTTTTGTACATAGAAAGGCAGCATGCACATCTTACTCACCAGTCAAAGGTTAATCTAATCTCTTCAAAGCAAATTGATTTTGATCTTTCTTTCATTGCTAATGCATCATTATGCATAAATAAATACTTGTTTCATTGTTTTTTTTTTTTCAAGTTATTGTACTAATATTGAATCATTACTGAAAGGTTATTGTATAATACTCCATATTCTGGTGCTTTAGAGGTTTATTCAGCTAGGACACAGCTCCTCTTATTGTGAACTCAGGCTAACAAAAAATGTTCAGAACTATGAATAATTAAGCTCAGATGTTTTCTTGACAAAACGTAAAAATAACTCTTGCACAGAATAATCAGTGATATTATACTTAGGGAGAGCAAAGCTGACTCTCATGTTAGTTCATAGCCAAGTTCCTTAAGAAGGATTTTGCAGAGATGCTGGTTTGTATCGCACTACCACCTCTCTGATGGCAAACGCTTTTCATGGATTTTTTAGTACTTCTCCCCAATTTTCATTTGACAGCAGTACGTGTAATTCAACAATCTAAGTTGTTAAAAAATACCCTCCTTTTGAAAATCATCTTTCCTAAGTCTAAGGATGATTCAGTCTAAACACTTATGAGGAGTAAGTAAAAGCTTCCTGTGGCTACTGTTCACTTCATTGAATCATAGAATGGTTTGGTCTGGAAGGGACCTTGAGGAACACCCTCCATTTATCTGGGGTTTACAAAAATAAGGCATGATCAGTAGTATAATCATGACAGAATGTATGGTGATTGTTGCCATGGTATTTGTGATGATGTTATTTTGATCTTTGCTCTAATCTGTTATTTAAATTTCTAGATTGTTATAGATGTGGAACGTGTTTTTGATCTTTTGGTTTTAACATAGTGTCATTGAAATCTTACTTCAGATCTAAGTCTTTTCCGGCCTGTTTATGCACCTAAAGATTTTCTTGAGGTAAGCCTCTATGAAACAATACTCAGCCATTGGCTTATATCCATTATAGTCTTTTATATGAAGTGGAAAAATAATTGCTAAGTGTATTTCATACTAGTTCTCATTTATAGGAAGTGAAATTTGTCATGGATCTGTGTTTGGTTTACAAAACAAAATAGTATTGTCCCTTTCCTTTAAACAGCATTTTTAAAATGTACCTGTGATAAACTTCTCTAAAGCATAGGCTGTGCCCAACGTTTTTTCCTCAGAGAGCAATTCTCAACTGATTTTGTAAAGCATTTTACATTTTAAATTCCAATATATTAATCTCATAAATCCCAATGAGCTAATAGACTGTTTGATAGTAGATTGCAAACTTGTGAGCAGTTAAAATTGTATGTCATCTAAGAAGGTTGTAAAAAATCGAACATGTAACGGGACTCTGGAATTTCAAGGCTTTTGTATGTAATCAAACTGAACCATTAAAAAGTTGATAACTGTGGAAACTTTAAAGTCTTAAATGTCAGTATTATTCATCATTTTCTATGACTCAGGCACAGAACATCATAGTAAAACAGTACTTACTACGTATTACTCCTTTTGTTCTGTTAATTAAAATCACGTTGAAAATGTTTTATTTCTTTGTTTTCCATCATTGTACTAACAGCCATAGTTTTTAATCTTGGATCTGTAAATAAATCCATCTTTTTTGTTTAGCTTTATTCAGTGACCCTCATGATCACTCTCTTTTTTCTTTTATATTGTTTTCTTTCCAGAGTTTGCAGTTTCTTTAAATTAACAAGTCTGACAGTAAAATTATACGGTATTAGAATATTTAAAAGAGAGAATTTTAGAGGTACAATGTTATGAAAGAATTTCATAAGAGCTGGAAATTCATGTTAGAAAGAATATTTGCATATCATATCAAATATTTCAACATCATATCAAATTCTATAACTTGGAATAACTGTATGTAAGAGACTGTAAATTCCTTTATACATAACAGTTGCTTACCTTGACATGATTCCTTGTCCTTTAAATTATATTTGCTTTAACTTTTCAATTCTGTAATTTCTTTTTCTTATATGAAAGAAGATATTTTGATATATTTTTATTTAGTAAGCAATTGTTTTAGTAGCAAATTATGTAGCACTTTTATTGCGAGCTCTGTAAGATTGCCAGTATAAGAAGATGGATAAAAATTCTTCCAGAGAAAAGTAATACTGAAGAATATCCTGGATGCTGTAGCCATCAGAAATATATTGTTGGCCTAGCCTAAATGAGGAAGTAAATTTTAGTCAAGACATTACTATGCAGCCAGCACTTGATTGTGTATATTAAAAATTATTTCTGCTTTTTTATTGATCTGACTTTTCAAAGTCAACTATGTTAGCTTCCTTAAAAATTTCAATGCTTTTTGATTTGGATTATGTTGAGATATAATTTGATAATTTGCATCTTTATATGTAAGTTGTGGCAAATGATTTTGTGCTGAATGTCCTGTTTGTAATGCTGATGATGTTGAGAAAATTTCTGAATGTAAGCAAGAAATGACAGAGCTACAATTTTTAAGGTACTGATGAATCTTCGAAACCCAAATTATGAAAATGGAGAGCAGCCTAGTTTCAGAAATCATCTGGGACTAATTCAAGTTCCCTTAAAAGTTAAAGATATTCCAGAATTGGTGAGTATATTTTTTTTCTAATAAGAGGTTTCTGTAATAGTTATCTTTTCTTGCTAATGAAAATGATTCTAACAAATAAAAAAGACTATTAGTATCATCATAAATTTCTCCTTTTGAAAATGAAAATCAATCTGAATATGTAGTTAAAATATAGAGCATGGAGAAGTTCTATGAAAAAACATTTTTAATGAAAAATAAAACATAAACTATAAATTTTCTGCCAGTAGGGAAGTTTTCATTTTATGCCACACAGATTTAATTTGTGCCAAAAATACACTTCTGTACATGTTTTTCTTAATAATTTTTCTTAATAATTTTTCTTCTGTACAAGAAACTTCAAATTTGTAGCACTTCTCAATTCTGCAGATGCTGTACAAGATGATTAGCCTGACAATGAGTTTGCTTCTCACTTTCTTCTCAGTATAATTTTAAATCCCTTTATTGTCAGGTTGTAAATGAAAATAAATATTTGAGTACTAGTGTATTATATAGGAGAGTTTTTCTAAATGTTTCACTGATGAGGCTTTTGGAGATTTTATGCTAGTAGAAAAAATTTTCACCTGAGTTGGAAAAGAGATGGATCCTTAACCTGACCTTTCATTCACCACTTCACTACATCCGGGTGTAGCTCATACTTGACATGCAAACTGGGGCTTATAACTAAAACTGGAGTAATAATTGATGTGACATTCTATTTCAAATGTGTGCGTTTAGGAGAACTCAGTTTGCTCCAGAAAATACTCACATTAAGCCTTTCAGAAGAAATCTCAAATGATTTAGAGAATTAAATATATTCATTATTTTGTTATGGTTCTGTTCCTTTACAGAAAGAAGACTTTAGCGAACTGGGCTTAAATATAGGACAGCTAGGTATTGATGATTCAGCACAAGTGCCTCCTGGTAAGCTAATGCCATGCTCCAGTCATTCAAACAGAACACTAATGAGTAGAATCCTCAAAATGATCAAAAAATTTACGTATTTTTCCCATAGTGGATCATAAATATTTGTTCTGTAACTATGATTGTAGTGATTTTCCTAGTAAAATATAACTAATAATAGAAAACATTGCATATATGAGGAGTCAGATTTGGAGTAGATTTAAAGTCATCACCTTAAGTAGAGAATACATTAATTTCAATATGTTTGAACACCTCAGGATCTAGAAAACCTGTCTGTTTCCAGAAATACAGAAATTATTAGTAAATGTTTATCTAGCTAACAGGCATATATACGTATATATAGACAAATACACATACAAGCATATTTAAAATAAGTGTTGTCAAGAAAATCTTACAGAACATACCCATATATTAATATTGAGTAACTTAAATAGTGTATAAGCTCTATTGGTTTTCCATGTATGCATCTATATGTCTAGGAAGAGATTTTAAAATGGTCTTTCCATCTAAAAAGGGAAATCACTGTAGTATCATGAGATTTTCCTTTTTAAATGGAAACTTGCCTAACTGAAAATCATGTTGTATAGTGCTGCTTTAATATCTGTGGTTTTGAAACACAAAATTAGTTTTTGAACAAGAACTTTGATGCATGTTAACTTTTAATGATGTTAGCAATAAATTGCAGCTGAAGGTAATGATGTGGGGTAAAAATACAAAACACATTATCAGCTGGGGTGTCTTTTTAATTTATTTTTTTGCCATGCTTTTCTGTGTCTTTATTTTCTAGAGTTCTTTGAAAATGAGCATGTACGTGTCGGGCAGAAAGGTATGGATCTCTTTTTATCTGTGATAAATTGTGAGTAGTTAAGAATGCATTTAATAAATTTGTATTTGCGTGTACCTCTTAGAATTTTAACAGCTTAGACTAACACAAAGCATTATCAGTAATATCATTGTAATTTAGATAGACAATCACTAATACTGTTGTCATTTAGACAGGGACAGAAAAGCAAACATTTGCAGTCTACCAGCAACTATCAGATAAGAAGTTCCACAGATATTTCAATAAAAACAAAATAGGAAGCACACAGACATCTTTTTGGTGACAACTTAACCTATTCCACTAGTGAATTTCAGTTTAAAATCAAAATTCTGTGAAGTCCTTTCTCTGCACACAAAGTTCTCATTACTGTAATGGGATCTATGCCTTTGTGTTAGAATAGTCTTTTTAATAATCAGTTACAATTGCAGAATGTTGCAGTTCATAACCACTATGGAATATCCACTTATTTGTCTCTCTGTACTGCTGCTTCTGAAAAGTTTCGGGATTGTTTTTGTAGGTTAAGAAATAGCCTACAAAAGGAGGGGAAAGTTAAAAGAAAGAACAATTAATAGGTTAAGTTTAGTTATAAAAGAAACATACAAGGAATGGTTGAAATCCACCAATATATACTCATTACTGTCTCTTCTGATTCTGATTCCTGCTGAACATTAGCACCAAAGGAAAAAATAGACAGGATGCTGTCCCAAAAGTGCTCCATCCTAATTTTTTTGTTGCAGTAACAAAACAATAATCTTTCTTTCTTTCTTACTTTTTTTGTTCTCATCTTTCTGACTTGCGCTGTCAATTTCCTAATCCAAGAGCAACTCATTAGGTACTGTCCACCTCTCTGTTCTTTTCCCATTCTTCCAAATAAACTATATTTTCTGGACTTCCTGAGCCATTCATTCAACTCCACATTGTTGTTCCTATTCATTATCTCTTGTCTATACCAAGCAGCTCTATTCTAAAAAATGACTTAGCTTTTCCTATATTCAAAGACTAAAAATTTTGTAAATATGTAAGTTAAGTGCCTTGGCCATAAACTGAAATCCCTTTTCATTCAGTGGCAATCCTGCTGCATGCTCTAATAGGTGTTAGTTATGACTTTTTTGCCACTGAGGCATTGATTTTGCTTTTATATTAGATATATTGCCAAGCCTAAGGATTTTATTTTGTTGTGTTTAGTAAAACCCATCTTGTATATACTAAAACTACTTTTTAATATTTTGTATGTCAGTAAGAAAAAATAATGTAAATACTCATGGATGCCAAGATGAATCACAGTGTTTCTGAAGTTCTGTTGAGAATGTAGGAAAGGGGTTTTTTTGCCCTCTTCATGCAGGAACAAAGGATCATAGAAATGTCTGTTAGAGCTCTGCAAGTAAAACAAAAATTTGGCGAGCTGGTCTATTCAGTATTTAAGCAACAAGGGAAGGATAGAAAAATCAATTAGATAGGTACTTAATTCCAAACCTTGTTCTTCTAAGTTGTATCAGAGCAGATATTGTGAATATTAAATTCAGTGGGATATAGAAAAGCAAGCTGTTTCATAGACACTTCAAAAAAATTAGAGGATGTGGATTTGCAAACTTTTGAGCAGCAGTGGAACACCTATGTAATGTCTAGATAATAACACAGAAATTTCTCCAACTCTCTCTCTCTTTTGTGAAATACATTTTGGTTATGAGGGTTCAGTTAATCACATATCCTTGGTGAGGAACACTTTTACCAGATTACAATAGCTAAAGATTTATGTCTTTCAAGTTTATAGATTTAAGTAGGAACAAGATAATCTGTTTTATGGCATCCACAGTGCTGTATTCAGCGTGAGGCCCTTGTGACAGAGTAGCCTAAAGCTTCACAACAGTGACCAAAATAAGCAAACCTGTCAGCAGTAGAGTATTTATTTTATGTCAATATGAAGGCAAACCAACATTTTTCAAGGTCTTTATCCTCTAGAGTAAATATACAATAATGACAGAACGTGACAGTACAGTCTGGAATGGAAAATTCTGGCCCCAGTTATCTGTGGAGATGCTCATGCAGTTAACATGAAAAAAAGGGAGACACAGAAAAAGCCATAATGAGTGGCAGTCTCCTATTTGAACTGGGATACCGCTCGTGATTAAACCAGGAATATTTTGTGGCTATAAATGGCTGCTTGTTCTGCATGATACCAGCTTAGTAGCTGCAACTAGCCTTGATGTAGTCATGTGTACATACTAAGTGCTATTTTATGACAGAAAGGAAAGTAGTACAGCCTTGCTGATTAATACCAATTGCCTTGTTTCCCAAGGAATTACTTAAAAATTGCACTGTGGAAACCAGATCTTTTCAGTATTTTCCTATTAGCTAATGCTTACAGCATGGTAAGCCAGTTTTTAGAGTTAAAAAAAATAAGGTATTTGATAGAAGTCTTATACTACATCAACTCTACCTGCTTTGTTTCTAACAGTTCTAGCAGAGCAAGATAGTGCTGCAGCTCAGCAGTATGTTCGTCAGGGATGTCCAACAGCACTCCGAGCTGATCTGTGGGCCCTCATTCTTAACATTTCTAATCAGCCAGAGGTAAGTGGTAAAGGGAGAATAAAATGTGAAGACTGGGTGAGAACACAAAAGTACAAGCACTTATCTTCTTGTGATATTTTTTTGAAAACAGAAATGTTCTACTGAGTTGTCACAGAAACTGATAAACATTTTATGATTTAAAAAGCTGTGTACTGTGGTAAAGTCTTTGCAACTCTTCCTAATTTTTAATAGATACGTGAGCAAAATACTGTAGAACAAATTATTCAATTAATCTGATTGTTTCCTGAGATTTTCCTATATAATGCTGACTTTTTTAGAAGGAGGCAAGAATAAAGATCTGGGAAGAAGACTGAACCTCTCATATCTTTGCTAAGTTTTATAAAAATATGTGTTATCTCTTTTTCTTGGTTGTTTGACCATGTCATCATATGCATTTACATATCTTAAAAGTTGCTTTATGTACTATGGCATATACTCTGCATATGTACAATCAGAAAGATTTAGAGAGAAGCTAGTAAGATGTGGGTTGTTTCCACATTCCCTTGTACAGCAACAGTTTTTCAGTGTACCTTATATTTGATGCAAGTCCTCAATGATGAAGTTTTTTGCAGTTTCTGAAGCCATAGTTATTATATTTAATATACCTTAAAAAGTTAAATCTCCCTTTAAGGTCTTTGCACAATTGGGGAAACTTTGATGTGAGGCTTTTATATGTACCTAATAATATACCTTGTGATAATTACACACTTACCAAATTATATTTGTTAGCTATAGATGAAAAAGAAAAATAAACTATGTACACATACTTTATTTCTGAGACTGAGTGCAGTAGAAATTTTCCTTTAGGAGACATTTTGCAGAGCCTTGAGACTGAACTGAGTAGATTGTGTGCAGGGAATTAGTGGTGAGACAATACTTTGTCATGATGCTGAGAGAACTCTAGAAAGATGTGGGCAAGTGGCTAGAAAATGCTAATGATAACTTTGAGACAAAGTGGTAAGGGTAGATAAAGTGATGCAGACTGGGAAATTAATTTTGAGATTGTTAGAATAAAGAATTGAAAAACAGTGAAATACAAAATGCACCCTCAGTCCCCATAAAAAACCAGAAATTATCGACCTGGGACAAGATATACTACGTTGGAGAAAATAATTTAAGCTGAGGTAAGTCCATGTAAATGTTTATCTGTCATGCAAAACTGAAACTGTTCATCTAATGTAACAGCTGTCATAATCTTCTGTCTTATTTTCCAAGACTATTTTTGCATAGCATTTTTTATCCTGGTTTTTAAAAGTTGTTGTATGGACTTCGAGTACTAAAAATAGAAATGTGTTTAAAAGATCGATTTTCTGAGTGAGACTTAGCAGACTGCCCATGGATCAGGTAGGATAGCACGTGGGTTACCACAGCTATGTTATAAGCTGAATAGCCATGGTTCAGTTTAAGCATTGCATTTACTAATGTTTCTTACACAGAAGTAAGCTGTGACTACTGCCAAAAGGCTTAACACCCTGAGATGTTCTTGCATAGACTGAATACATGGCTTTATTTTTTGTAAAGTATAGCAAAGCAGTTTCTATATACATGTAGCTGTTTTATGATCTGCTGAGTTTCATATGGACAATGGATTTATCTAACACTTCTTTTACCTCTTGTGAATAGTTTCTCTGTTAGAGTTGAGTTGTCTGTTTGCACACATTCCTTCCTGTAATATTTCTGATTTGCAATTTAGGCTCTATTACATTTATAGCTGTATGAATCTCTAAATCACATGAACTGTGAGTTTCCTTTCTTTAATGTGAAACATTATGAGGGTTTGATATGGGCAGCATTGTGTGTGCTAGCATCCAATATTGTTGTTTGGAAAATTTTATTCAGTAAAGCTCAGCCTCTGTATAAAGCTAATTTACAGCCAAGCAAGGGATGATACTAACAATCTGCTTTGTAATCATAAAAATGATAAACTGTGAGCTCAGTATGCTGGATTATTTAGAAATGTACAAACACATTGCCTGACAATGAATTGTTTCTGAGTTTTCATTTGTAATGGTTCGCTTTAGAGGAACTGTGTTAAAAGAGCCTTTTTAAGGTTGCAAAGACAAACATTTGAAGGTGAACAATGTCACAGTTAATATTGTCTGTATAAACAGTCCAATTTGCAATATGTATTTTAATCATATGGTCTTGAATCACAGAATCACAGTTATTTCCTGTGGGATGTCTGTCTCATTGCACGAAATGGATGGCACACACTGAGAATCTGTTGAATTTTTTTTCCCCTCTGTTCATAGTGTTACACAATTGTGTTATTCTCTGCATGCTGCTGAAACAGTGCTTAGGAAAGAAATTTGTTCATTTTCTGATAGGCTTTTTCTTCCCCTCTAATATTTTGAATTAATAGGTGGAAAATTTTAATTCTGAAAATTGCAGCATGCAAACATCAGTAATGCTTTACTTTGCTATAGGTTTTACTGAATGTAGTTTATAACATTTAAAAACTTAATAAATAGGTGAGGTGGTAAGTTCATAATGGGGCATTATGTATATTTGCCTTATCAGAAGGGTTTTTAGATTAGGATCAGTAGCCAAAGGTCCCTACTGTATCATTCAAACAGCAGGAAATCCAGCTACACTAACAGACTGTCATCATCTTTGGCTGGAGAAGGATGTATTTTACAAGATTTCACAGATCTCTGGTAGAAGGAGAGTAAGCTTTGGACCCTCTTCAAGGATTTACCAGGAGGGTCTTCCTTTAACTCTTTTGTCTGTTTTCACTTTATGTAATCTGGTCAGTTTTTTGTTTTGTCCTTGTTAGATTTGAGAGGCAAATGCAATAGTGCAATCACATGGCAAGGGTAACTAAAAATGGGTCATGACCTGCCAACAGTTCAGCAGTGAGAGTGTAGCTCTAGTGCCAAGGGTTTCATGATGGGACACAGGTGGACTCTGCCAGCACAGAGTAATCCAAACCTTTATTTCAGAGAAGGTGAATATCCAGATTCTGCTTAAAGTAGCTTTACTTAGCTTTACTGGAATCTGCTGAAAGACACTGTTCTCTCTTGCCCATTTCTCTTGCTCTCTTTAAGGTTCTCTCTTGCTCCTTTCAGAGCTCCCTTATGCTCTCAGGTGGATACAATATGAATGGTTTGGGTGAAATTTTAGGATGTGGCTCTGAAAGGTCAAGAGGGCTGGTTACTGCAGTCCTGAAGTGCACTTTATTTCAATTTGGAAAGATGAGTATATGAGATGTGGTATAAAAGTATATAATTTTCAGAAAATCTACTGTCTATATAAAAATAGAACATATTTTTAAAAGGAGAAAGTTTACAAAATAATGCTACATGAAGATTTGGCAGACAAGAAAGAAATGTTGAATCAGATGAAAATGGTAAGATTTTTGTTTTATAAATGAAAACATTTTAAATTATCTAAGACATATAACACATTTTTGGACACTCCTGAAACTTGCCAGTAGTGGAACTTCTCATCTGGAGAAAGAAATGCAGCCAGTGAACAGTAAAAGAAGGCCTGAATCTTTTTTTAAAGGCTGAGTGAGGTGTGAGAGACTGATCACCAGAGAGTCTTGTGTCTTGAAAGTAAATCTTGTGTATGATTCAGATGTAAGGAGTAAATCTATTAATACAGCATCAATCACAAACCTCTTGTCTTACTAAGAGACATGGGCAAGATCCTCTTGTAGCCAAGTTGGGGCTGAAAACCTGACATGATTCCCAAGCCCAGCTTCATTTTGCATCACAGCAATCACAGTTTAAGAGAGAATGGATGGCAAGTAAGGAGTTAAAACCTTTATTCTTAGAATGCTTATAATTGTGTTAGCTTTGCAAGTCCTTTTAAAATAATTTCTGATTTGTTTCCTAAACTTTTTTTTTGCATGAGTTCTATTTCAAGTGAGCAGCTTGTCCTTAGAATCATAGAATGGTTTGGATTGGAAGGGACCTTAAAGATCATCCTGTTCCAACCCCGTGACCATGGGGTTTGGTTTATAGTTTCTTTGGTTTTGGTGCTGGTTTTTTGTGGGTTGGTTTTTTTGGTTTTTTTTTGGGGGGGGGGGGGGTGTGGGGAGAGGGGTTGGTTGGTTTGTTTTTGGGTTTTTTTGTTTGTTTGTGTTTTTGTTTTTGTTTTGTTTGTTTTTTTTTAGTATTAGCTTATTGTGTTTAATATAGACAGTCATTGAAGATGGCAAAAAAATGTTATTAATTTGGCAGTGTTATACTTGATTAGACTACAGTATTGATGCTTTAAAATAATGACTTGAGCATTTGTGTAGTTCTTTGTAGCTTTGAAGAACAGAATGCTATGTTCATACTGCAGATATTATGCATTTAGTAAATACTTATGTCTGATCCTTCCTAAAGAAATAGTGTAATATTTATACCTCCCCTTTTTTATTTCTCAAAAGGAAAATGTAAATATTTTCCCTGTGAGAGGCATCAGTACTTAGTAAATACAGCTCTTGTCCTCATTTCAACTTAGCAGTTTAGTAATATGTTAATTCTAATAGTTTCTAAGTGTGTACTATTCACCATTCTCTCCCTCTCAGGATTTCATCTTACTTCCCACTTGTTCATTAAATCCTTACTCTGGACTTGTATTTATCAAGGAAATCAGCAGTAAATCTGTGAAGTTTGGAATATACAAATATTTGTGTTGTGTCTATATAGATACCTAGAAATCAAAATAGTTTGGTGAAGTGGCAAGGATCTTTGGGATGCCTGACGTAATTTATCTATTAGTTCAAATCAATCAGAAATTGTTATTCAGTTGTAGGTGTAATGTCAGAGAGATATTTAGTGATTTGGGATTTACAGGATGCCAGTGCTATATTTAATTCTATTTTTCCTTTGCAAGCGCTTTCTAAGAATTAAGGGATAGAATAAGTAAAAGCAGAGAAGTTTGTTCTGATTCTTCCCCATTGTTTCACCTGTATGTTCTATAGACATTCAGAAAACAATTGGAGTTTAAAAACAGGTCCTAATTTTTTGCACTCTTCAGTTATTTTATATATATTTATAATTTCATCTTTGCACAAATTTAAACTGTTTACAGGTTCATACGAGTTTAACGTCAAATATTTGCAGCAACTCAGTAATGTTTAAAGATAAGACAGAATCTGTTGATGGAGAGGTGCATGAAAATAGAGGGTTACAAACAAATAAAACATAATGATTTTGAGTATTGAAGAGACTTCAGGTGTAGAGAGAACCAAAGGCTGGAAGATATGGGTCTTTGGTTTGAACTAGTCCGTTCATTCTCATTTTATTACTTAGATGATGGCAAAGTCATTTTATAATGTCTCAAATCTCAGTTCTTAGGGCTTAAACTAGAACAAACCATAGATGCTTCATAAATGTGCAATGCATTTTTTGAGTTCTTTTAATGCTTTTTTTTTTTCAATTGCTGAAAATTATTATTTTTTTTACTTTAAATATAAATTCAGGTCTCAGACTGATGATGGTAATATTCTTAATTTTAGGACATCTTGTATTATGAACAGCTTAAGTCAAATGTGATTCAACATGACCTTTTAGTGGACAGCCTCATTTACAAAGTAAGTAATTCACTAAACAGTGAGTGATTTATGTGTTCATCACACTGGTATGTTGTTGTTCGTTTTATTAACAAAGAAAATACTAGATGGTATGGTTTTGAGGCGTGTAAAACTAATTAGTGTGAACTTATTATTATGAACTTATTCCTGTGCCTCTGTTGTCTCTCATGTAAGATATTTGAGTTGAACCATTAAGTCATAAAGGAATGATACCTTCATTTGAAGGAGTAACTGGGTTTGTGAGAAAAAACCAACAGGGTATGACTGCTTCCATTTCAAATTTCAACCCTGAATGCTTAATCATCAAGTTAATATAGCATTTTTTAATTTTAAAATGTGGAGTCTGAGCTTAACTGTAGTTCTTTGAGTGAAACAGTGTCTTCTATCACCATATTAAGTTCAGCCTCCATGGGATTCTGAAGAGAGGTCTTTTGGCTTCAAACTCTTGTATTTTTTATTACAGGATGTAAAGCTGACTGCCAGTAATGATGACTACTATTTTGTATTTGAGGATTATTTATATCAGGTATGTAACTACATTTTGGTTAGAAAACATAGAAGATATACTCCTGTGGGGTTGTATCATCTTTGGAGAGAGAACTGCCTTTGTAAGGCAGAGTACAGTGGGACAGATACATCTGTTTGCTGCATATACCTTCCCTTCTGAATAGCAAACTTGGACATTTAAACAGATTAAGCAGGGCAAGCCTCTAAAACTCCTGCTATGGAGGACCATACACAATGTCATCCCAGTACACTAAGCTGGAAGATAGAAGATCAGCCATATTTTTCCCCTTTCCAGCTTTGCAGTAAATAACCACCAACAATTAAAAGCTGTTGTGTACAGAGAAATTATGACTTGAGAAGTATATTCAGGGTTCCATTAAAAAACCCCCCTAGCTTTACAGTGACCTATTACAATAAGCATATTGACATATTTTTAAATAAAGGCATTGACTGTGAATAAGGTAGTGACAGGTATGGTTTACTTGTAGGATTGCTCCCATTGCAAAGCTGTTTCTAGCAATCAGGAATCCAGCTAATTTACAAAGAATTATCTTTGTTGGTGCCTATGAAATGCCCGTAATTAGAAGGAAATTACATCTATGAATTTCCTAATGTGTACTTGATTGCAGTGTCAACATTACTGTCATGCAGCAAACATAACATTTCCACAGTGCTTTTGATTTCATTAGTCCTGTCTGTTACGTTAGACTTGCTTAATTTTTTAAGTTTAGAGCTATGTGAAACTAAATAATTTCTTCTTTGATGGGAATATATAAAACTGTTAGTAATTTAACTAGGCAAGAAACTGTCCTTAATGCTGCTTAGTTCATATAGATGTAAAAATATGCAGTACTGTTTAAGCATACTATTCAAGCATGTCTGCATATAATTCAGCATTTAAACATTAATAATTAAAACTATAACCTCATGAAATTATGACCTATTTAAAAGTAGGCACAATATTAAGGTCTGTATCTGAATTTGTTTCAGAAGTAAAATTTCCTCTTGACCGCCATCATCTACCCTGGTGCCACTTCAGAGTAGGTATGTGTAGCCACGGTTCATGCCTGCCATGTTTTGGTTTCTGGAAAAGAACTTCAGAAAACCCAAACATGACAAGCAGTGACTACAGGTATGAGGCCCTAGATCCAGGGGGTCAGCCAGATGACATAGAAGAAAATTATCTGCCCAGAGAGCCTCCCAATGATGCTTCACCTGTCAGACAAATCACCACCACTAACATTAGAAAGAGAAGAAGGGCAGTTGTAGTGAGTGACTCCCTTCTGAGGGGAACTGAGGGCCCCATATGACAACCAGACCCATCCCACAGGGAGGTCTGCTGCCTCCCTGGGGCCTGGGTAGGGGATATTACCGGGAGACTTCCTGGGCTGATCTGGCCCTCTGATTATTGCCCACTGCTGATACTCCAGGCTGGCAGTGATGAGATTGAAAAGAGGAGCATCGGGGCAATTAAAAGGGACTTTAGGGCACTGGGTCAGGTGGTTGATAGGGAGGGAACACAGGTGGTGTTCTGCTCAGTCCCTTTGGTGACAGAGAAAAATGATGAAAGGAATAGGAGAGCTCACATTATCAACAAGTGGCTCAAGAGTTGGTCATCAGAATTTTGGGTTCTTTGATCATTGGAGAACTTTCGGCAGCTGTCCTTCTGGAACTGGATGGGCTCCATCTCTCTATTAAGGGCAGAGGGATTTTAGTTCATGAACTGGTGGAACTCATTGAGAGGGCTTTAAACTAGGTTTGAAGGGGGAAGGGGATGCACCGGGCTGTCTGGAAGCAGGCCCAAGGGTGGTAAGGCTGAGTTAGGGGTGAAGTCAGTAGCCCAGCTGAGGTGCATGTACAGCAATGCCTGCAGCATGGGTAACAAACAAGAGGAGCTGGAGACCATGGTACAGCAGTAATGCTATGATGTAGTTGCCATCACGGAAACGTGGTGGGATGACTCACATAGCTGGAGTGCTGCACTGGATGGCTACAAGCCCTTCAGAAGAGACAGGAAAGGAGGAAGAGGTGGAGGGGTGGCCCTTTATATAGAGAGGCTTTTGATGCCATGGATGTTGAAACTAATGACGATGAAGTTGAATGCCTATGGGTAAGAACTAAGGGGAAGGCCAACAAGGCTGACATCCTACTGGGAGTCTTTTATCGTCCACCCAACCAGGAAGAAAAGGTGGACAACTTATTCTATAAGCACCTGGAGAATGTTTCAGAATCAACAGCCCTTGTTCTTGTAGGTGACTTTAACCTAATGGACATCTGCTGGGAACTTAATACAGCAGAAAAGAGGCAGTCCAGGAAGTTCTTAGAGTGTGTGGAGGGCAACTTTTTGTCACAGCTGGTGAGTGAGCCTACCAGCGGAGGGACTATTTTAGACCTGTTGTTTGCAAATAGAGATGGGCTGGTGGGAGATGTGGTTGGAGGCCGCTTGGGGCACAGTGATCATGAAATTATGGAGTTCTTGATATTTGGTAGAATGAGGAGGAACATGGGTAAGACTCTTACAGTGGACTTCAGGAAGGCAAACGTTGGCCTATTTAGGACACTTACTTAGAGATTTCCTTGGGAAGCAGCCCTTGAAAAAAAAGGAGTACAGGAAAAGTAGGCATGCTTCAAAACAGAGATCTTGAGGGCACAGGAACAGATTGTCACTGTGTTCTGATAGATGAGTTGACGAGGGAAATGTCCAGCCTGGATGGGCAACGACGTTTTGAAGGAACTTAGGAGTAAAAAGAGGATGTATCATCTTTGGAAGGAGGGTCAGGTCTTTCAGGAAGTAATTAAGGGGTTTGCTAGGGCATGTAGGAAAAAAATTAGAGAGGCCAAAGCTCAGTTCGAACTTAATTTGGCAACTTTTGTAAAGGTTTTTACAAATATATTAATGGCAAAAGGAAGGATAAGACCAGCCTTTGTTCTCTACTGGATGTGGGAGGGAACTTAGTAACTGCAGATGAGGAGAAGGCGGAGGTGCTTAACACCTTCTCTGCCTCAGTCTTTTGTGGGAAGACGGCTTGTCCTTAGAACAACTGTCCTCCTGGGTTGGTAGATGGTGTCAGGGGGCACAATGGTCCCCCTGTTATGCAGGAGGAGGCAGTCAGGGAACTGCTGAGCTGCTTGGATGTTCATAAATGTATGGACCCAGATGGGATCCATCCCAGGGAGCTTGCAAAGCCGCTCTCCATCCTTTACCAACAGTTCTGGCTCACTGGTGAGATTCCACATGATTGGAAGCTGGCCAATGTGACAGCCATTCACAAAAAGAGCAGGAAGGAGGACCCTGATAGACCAGTTAGCCTGACCTCAGTACCCAGTAAGGTAATGGAACAGTTTATACTGAGTGTCATCACACAGCACTTACAGGATGGCCAGGGTATCAGACCAGCCAGCATGGGTTTAGGAGGGGTCAGTCATGTTTGACCAATGTGGTCTCCTTTTGTGACCCACCTGGTGGATGCAGGGAAGGCTGTGGAGGTTGTCTGTTTGGACTTCAGCAAGGCCTTTGGCACTGTCTCCCACAGCACACTCCTGGAAAAGCTGGCAGCTCAAGGCTTGGACAGGAGCACTCCTTGCTGGGTTAGGAACTGGCTGGATGGCAGGGCCCAGAGAGTGGTGGTGAATGGCACTGCATCCAGCTGGTGGCCAGTCACCAGTGGTGTCCCTCAGGGTCTGTGCTGGGGCCAGTTCTGTTCAGTATTTTATTGACAACATAGATGAGGGTATTAAGTCTTTCATTAGTAAATTTGCAGATGACACTAAGCTGGGAGCATGTGTCCATCTGTTGGAGGGTAGGAGGGTTCTGCAGAGAGACCTGGAACAGTTGGATGGACTGGCAGAGTCCAATAAGATGAAGTTTAATAAGTCCAAGGGCAGAGTCCTGCATTTTGGCCACAATAACCCCCTGCAACGTTATAGGCTGGGGACGGTGTGGCTGGACAGTGCCCAGGCAGAAAAGGACCTGAGGGCACTGGTGACAGCTGACCGAACATGAGCCAGCAGTATGCCCAGGTGGCCAAGAAGGCCAATGGCACCTGGCCTTGATCAGGAGTAGTGTGGCCAGCAGGAGCAGGGAGGCCACACCTTGAGTGCTATGTCCAGCTCTGGCCCCTCAGTTCAGGAAGGACGTTGAGATGCTTGAGCGCATCCAGAGGAGGCAACGAGGCTGGTGAGGGGCTTGGAACACAAACCCTGTGAGGAACAGCTGAGGGAGCTGGGGTTGTTTAGCCTGGAGAAAAGGAGACTTAGAGGTGACCTTAGAACTCTTTATGACTTCCTGAAAGGTGGTTGTAGCCAGGCGGGGGTTGGTCTCCCTCTCCAGGCAGCAACTGACAGAATGACAGGACAGAGTCCAGGGGAAATGTAGATTGGATATTAGGAAAAAGTTTTTTATGGAAAGAGTGATAAAGTACTGGAATGGTTTGCCTGAGGAGGTGGTGGGGTCACCATCTCTGGATGTGTTTAAAAAAAGATTGGATGTGGCACTCAGTGCCATGGTTTAGTTGAGATGTTACGCCTGGGTTGCACTCAATGATCTTGAAGGTCTCTTCCAACCTAGTGATTCTGTGAAATTTGCAAACTGTCTGAATAATGTCAACTCGTAAGGGTTTTTTTCTTGATTTAATGGTCAAAGATGATCTTCATTGTTGTAACACTATGTCTTCATCTTGGGATTTGAAAATCTGATTTCTATTTCTTTTTCATTCATTATGTAGACTACCATGGCATTAATTAGTCATTACCTAGCACTTGCAGTAGACATGGGGTTATAAACTATGAAGAAGTATGAACTAATATAGATACAATATTTTAAAACCATCAGAAATAGATTTTGTTAATCATTCTCAATGTATAACTCAATTGAATGTTTTCCATTATTTTATATCTCATTTGAGTGAAAGAATAGCTACAGAATGAAAATCATAAAAAAGACTAAACTCTCTGTAGTAGTTTGAAGAAGACATACCAAAAATCTTGGGAAAATTATATGGCTAGTTTTACTGCAAGGCTTTGAAGCAGAGAATATCTCAAATTTCTAATTATTTGTTGCTCTAGTTTTGATTGCTGTTTTGTGGTATTCTTCAGACTCTGCTCTAGAAAAAAGTTATCTATTTTCCTTGATAATTTCCTCTTCCAACCTAATTTGCAAATGCTTTACTGCCGAATTATTTTGTTCTATAGCCCCTGGAAAAATTTTGTAGTATGAGTCACTGTGATATGGGATATTATTTATTGATTAAGTATGATAAATGGAATTAAATATTGGCTAAATAAGATAGATAATGAAAAGGTTTAAACCAGATACATTATTTCTTGGTTTGCAGTGGGTTTATGGCTTTTTTCATGACTAGTTACTGCCTTTTAAGTTTTCCAAGTCCTTGAGCAGAGTGTGTCCTTTGTGTGTTGTGGAATAGATGAAATGTCCATCAAAACAAAAAAATTTGGGCTTAAAATAATGATGAGGATGTCTTGTTGCATTATTGCTACTTCTTTAGTAGCATACAATTGTTTTCGGGAAAAACAGCGTGAAATGACATCATTTATTTCCTTTAATATCTTTGCTTTTTTTTTTTTTTTCCCCAAGTTTACTTATTTTTGTTACTTCTTCCTAACTATTAAAATAAAATCCAGGTACTTTTAATAATGTAATTTTTTGGATAAAAGCTTTGACTTTGGGCTATTTTCTTTCCTTCAATGATTTGAATTCAGTGGGTTTTTTTCTGTTGGATTATAAATACCAATAATTTGGTTAATATTTCTATACTTGAAAAGGGGTTTGTGCCATTGTTTTCTTTAGCACTATCATTTTGTTAATAAGGAAAATAACACCTGGATTAGTAAATCTGTAAATACTTTATTTCAGGCCAGAAGTTCAATTTGAATACTATAGTCTTACATGCAAAGAACCTTGCCCAGAGTTTTTTGGGCATAGTCATAACTTAGGTTTGAGCTAGAGTCTATCTCTTATAAAGATGCGGAGTCTTCATTTAAAGACTTCCAGATACTGGTACTGGACACTGTATTCCTAAAAAAGAGAGCCTCAAATGAAGGTTACATTCTTTCCCCTATGAGAGAACACAGTTTATGTCCTGTTCAGATTAGTTTCTCTTTCCTTCACCTCAGTTAACATACACATAGAATTACATTTGCCTGTGTATTGTTATTGTCAGTGATATTTTGGCAGCTATGAACATGATTGTGTATTGCACAAAAATAATATTTAGCTTAAACTGTTTGAGATAAAGAAAGTATTATTCGCTTTTAAAAGATGTTTGTATTTGAGAAATAGTTTTGATGTTCAAAAAAGAAAAACTCAAAATATGACCTGCTTACCATTTAAAAAAAGCAATAATATTCAGTTGTGTTATTTTGTGTGTTTCCTTTTGACAAATGCTGATATGTGGAAGATGTTTGCACCAATTAGTGGGAAGGGAAAATCCATTCATTTTTATTCATAATAAATTATGTAATGAAACATTTCCTCCTTTTACACCTTGACTTCAGTTAAACTCTTAAAATCTTCAAGAGCAGAGTGTCCTGGGTTCAGCTGGGTAGTGTTAATTTCTTCTCAGTAGCTGTTACAGTGCTGTGTTTTGGATTGGGAATGAGAATGGTGTTGATAACACACTGATATTTTGGGGTATTGCTAAGCTGTGTTTATCCTAAGGACTTTTTCCTTGTCTCATGCTCTGCCTGTGCAGGTACACAAAAGAAACTGGGTGGGAGCATAGCCAGGACTGATCAAAGGGGTATTTCACACCACAGAAGGTCATGCCCAGTATATAAACGGGGGGGGTTACCTGGAATCGGGTGGCTGATCCGGGTTTGGGAAAGGTCTGGCATTCGTCCTTTATTGTTATTATTGTTTATTGGTATTATTGTTATCATTTGCTATTATTCACTTATTAAACTGTTCTTATCTCAGCCTACAAGTTTTACTTTGATTCTCCTTCCCATTCCAGGGAGGGATTGAGAGGGAGAGGGAGGGGGTTGAGCAAGCATTTGAGTGATGCTTAGTTTCCAGCCGGGCTTAAACCCCAACAGAGAGGGATTCAGGTATGCAGAAGTCAGCAGTGAGTTGAAGTCTGCCTTGTGTCTGCCCTCTCGTGTACATTCTTCATAGTGCAGCCTTTCAGTTCGTGAAAACACGAAGCTTTTAAAGTACAGTACTAACTACTGCATTTTTTTATAACTCCAGATAGGATGAGATTCTTTATTGTTTTGTTGGGGTTTTTTCTATGAATGCTTTTACTGTTTAATTTTATCCTCAGTGCTGTGAATACAGTTTATTCCATTTCTGTAAACAATAAACCACAAATATACTTTAGAGTATACGATGTGCATTTCTGATCTTTAGGATACAAGGTGAACATAATAATCTGTTTTTTTGAAAGAGCTGACTTGCATGCAAACATTTTGTAAAGATCCTGGGAATGAAAGCAGATGTAAGTTCTTCCAGAACTGCACACATTCAAGAGTGTAAATGCTTTGTTTGCTTATTCCCTTACTAGGACATCCCCAGGTCATAGTAACTGAGTAGAAAAAGAGTCTAAAAAGCTGTAAAAGCAGCCAGGTACCATACAGTCACTAACGTTGTGACAGAAGGGGATAAACACCTGCCGAGAGGGAAGGAGGAGAGTTGAAAAATGTGAATATAAAACTGGTAACAAATGAAGGTGAATGTAAAATTACAGCAAATTCAAAGTGAGCTTGGAAATTTGAGCAGAAAAACAGACTAAGGTGCTGAAGAGCTTTCAACCTTATTGGCTCTCTTAAATAGCATCTAATAGGTGCTAATTAAGACAGGTCCTTAAATTTGCTTGACATTGCTTTGATCCATTTAGTCAGTTGACTTTCTTTCCTGCAGGTGTTACTGTGTTTTTCCCGAGATACATCTGTATTGGAGCACTTTACTTACAGTAGTGCCACCCCACCCAAATCATACATACGAGGTAAAGAGAGTTGTTTTTAAAGAGATCATGTAGATTTTTGTTGACTGATGCACTGATACAGTATGTGAATTTGCTTTGTGTTCATTACACCCAGTAGAGTAGACTTTAAAGAATATTGATAAAAATGTATCCAGCTGACTTCTGCACAGATTCTGACAGTTTAGAAACTGATCACAGATTGCAATGTTGTTATTTTACTCCAGTTTTCTGTATATAATTCTGCAGTGTTTTACCAGAAGAGGTGAAACACAACTATGATAATATGGTAAAATCATGACAATGTCTGTCTTCATCAGAGCTAGACATTTAAATAGACATTTAAATATTGTCCTCTGCAACTCCAATAAATGTAGCAACTGGAAGTTGTTATAGAATGTTGTCTTTGCAAAGCAGTGAGTTTTGCAAGTATTTGTAGACAGGACCAGAACATGTTATTAAAGAGCTGTGGGCTCTGTTCAAGTGTGGGAGAGTGGAGCTTTACTAAGCATACTTAGCACTGATTTTTTAAAAAACAGTGTGGCATATTCCAGAGTATTAGCTTATTTTTGGATGTTCTTTGACTTGAGGTCTCATTATTTTTCTTAACAATCTCTAGATTTCTTGGTTCAGTCCATTTGCCTTCTCTGCCAGCTTCTCATGCCATTCTTCTGAATGTTTCCATGCATCTTAGAACCTCACCTGCCTTGATTTTACCTACAGATTTATAATGTTCTTCCTTCTTGAGTCGTTCAGTAGTAATCCAAACACTTTTTCCCCATGTACCTTCATCTTCTACATTCCCATTTATTTCCTTGGTCCTGGTGTCTGTGTATTTAGCCAAATATGATCCCTGAGTACTTTTTTTGCACAGGACTTCTGCTGACAGTTTTCATCTTGCTGCTTCTTATGTTGCTATAAGTAATGTTTGTTTTCTAATTTTTAATTTCTTTTTTTAATTGCTTTTTTTACTGTCTTCCACTGAATTATGGAGTTTTCTGTACCTACTCCTTGAAATAAGCAAAGGGCTCACCTGAGAGCAGAACAGCAATGGGATCCCAAGTCTCACTTCAGCATAGAGCCATGGCAGCCCAGAAACACAACTATGGAGAACATCCTGCATATTCCTAGACAAATCTGGGGAATGATGTTGCTGATACCTAAATCTGTGCAGTGTAAATCCGAAAGGCTTGTGTGTCCTATTTTTAGCCAATTTTCCAAGAGATGTGCTTTATGCTAAAAATACTCATCCTCCTAGATTATAATTCCTGGCTGCACAACAAGCAAACTGTTAAAAGGAAAAGGAGAAAATAATTTTTAGTTTAATAAAACAATTCATTTGTGTAATTGTAAAACACTGGATTTCGTTTTCATGGGGTATAGTAGGCAGGAGTTTTGCAGGGTAATTTTTATTTTCTTTTAGTCAGTTCGTGCTATAGGAAAATATCAAGGTCCAGATTCCATTGAAACTGACAAAAGTTCCATGTGCTAAATTTTATTCTGAAGAGTTGAGTACACAGAATATTCTGTAAATTTTCATGTAGTTAATTAAATTTTTAGTTGAATGTTCTCATTTTAGAACTAAAATAATTGCAAATTTTAATTAATTGTAATTGTATTTAATAACAATTTCTAAGTAAATTGTTAAATTGGACTTTGGATTATTAGTTTCTATAGTTAAAATATGGTTTAATAATATAATGTTCATTTTGCAGGGAAGATAAGTTTTATGATCAGTGATTTTTTTCACTTAAGTCTTTTGTGTCCAGCAGATTACTTAAATATTATTTTGTTATATCAGAACACCCATTTTCCTCTGTTGCAGACCTAATGAGGCCTTGAATATTTTTAATCTGTGGTTATAGCTGTTTAAGGGCCTTTCCTGTCCCTAGGTCAGTCTACCCTTATTCTCTCCCTTCACCATCTTCAGGGTTTGCAGCAAACACCTTCAGAAGCTCCTAAGATACACCCAAATAGAATCTCAGTGGAACAACATTGCTGAAATTTTCCTTCTCTTTTTTGTTGTGATCCTTCTTTATTGGTGCTGTGTTTCAGTTTTATATCTGACCCATTGCACTGCTTGCCACATTTTAGACAATGTCTGATGGTCAATAATGTAATTAGTTATGATTTTTGTAATTGTAACTTAAAATGTACATTTTAATTTAAATTGCTTAAATCTTTATACCTTTCTACAGCTTAATTACATTTTCTTTGTGGTTTGATGGTTCACAGGAAAACTTGGAATGGAAGAATATGCTGTTTTCTATCCCCCAAATGGTATGATTTGTACTATTGCCTCCTCTAGTGGTAGTTTGGAAAGTTTTTTTTTCCTCAAATACATTATATTTTCTTTTTCTATTACAAATTATGTTTTGCTGTTACTCTGTGAAATTCATTAATTTAAAGGAGTAAGCTGGATGGAAGCTACTCCAAACCCATATTCAGCCTGGTGTTAGTGATCACAAACGGAGTTTGTCTATATGTGGGAAGGAGAAGGAAAACAACTTGTGGTGCAGCAGCTTGTATTCAGTCTTGTATCAGCACTTAGAGGATTTGAATGATAAATGCTGAAACTTCCTGACCTTCCCAGCTTTTCACTACTTAACAAACCACACCCTAAAGTCTTCTCCTTTCAAAATATGTGTAGACACAACAGATCTATGTAATTTTAATATCATTGCTGTTGTTATGACTTCAGTTATTAAAATGGAGTTTTTTTCCTTGACCATTTCAATTTCTTATTGAATCCTTTCCCTCTATTTGTATTTTAAGTTCAAGCTCTTTCCTCTTGCTTTCAAGGCCTTACGTCTGGCCTTGTCTTTTTTGTCTTCTGTATTTGAGTGGAGTCAGTTGCAGTACATACTTTTGTTTCTCTTTTTTCTGCGTTTGCCTCTGCAATTCTTGCAGCTTTGTAGCCACGAAGCATTGTTCTTCTGATCTTTTGCCAAAGCAGCCACCTCTTACCAGTCTTTTATAAAATCTAGTGAATGGGAGCTAAGATCAGCTGGGAAGGAGGAGGAGCCGTCATGCTACAACTGCCAAGTACTGGAGATTTTGGCCTCTTTTTCTTCCTACTCCATCCTTGTCAGAGCATGGCATTTATGGGCTGTCATTTATCTGAAATGAGGTTCTAATATCAGCAAAGCTTCTGTGTAACAGTTTCATGGAAACTGAGCTTTACTTGGCTTTCTAGGAACTCTAGCTTGTGTTTAAGCCTGTAATGGGTTATACTGACATAGGTGATACTGTACTTATGTATGTACAAGATGGAGATCTATGCAGGTGCAATAACAAGGAAATACTTTATTCCTGATGTAGGCAGAATACATTTGATAGTGTGAGGGGGAATAATATTTTTTGCATGCATGAAGAGGATTATTAAACAACAAAAAAGAAATACTTTTGTTTTGCAGGTGTAATTCCTTTTCATGGCTTTTCTATGTATGGTAAGTGTGACTCTCATAAGCTAAAACCCCAGGATTGCTTTTCCTTATATGTAGTTTAAAGCTGTATATACTTTTCTGCGACTTTTAAACTTGAGTGTATGCTTTTATGGTTTTTTGTGTATGAAGATGGTTGAATATAATTTTTAAAATTTCAGGCTGTTTCATTTACTTATATTACAGCTTGCTGCCATCTGAAAATTCCTTCTTTGAGAGCTAATAGCTGATATAAGCTATGCATCTTAATGTGTATGAATAGAGGCATAAAGTTTACCAACAAAGTGCTCTCTCTCCTTGCATTTCACTTCTGGGTAGACCAACTTACCCATGAAAAAATTTTGTTCTTAAAAACTTAAGTGATGTGAAAGGCCTGTTTCTCTCTGCATTTACCTACAAGAGGTGTTAAGAGAGCATTACATAATATAATGGTTGCTAATTTACTGCAAAGAGGGAAGCATAAATATCAACAAAATTTTTAGAAAAAAAAGCAGAAAAATCTCCTTGGGTTACAAATGTATTGCAGCTATTCCAGATGTGAGATTATATCTTTTGGCTTTTCAGTTTTTTCTTTTGGTTTATCAAAGGTTTTTGTAGCATCACAGGGCAGGCAGATTGTAAGATTATGCTTAAAATTCTGTGTTTTGCTAATAATAAAGTTTAATGATCACAATCATTAAAATCATGGAATTAAAATATGAAATGCAAATTTGAACCTGAGTAGGCAATCTAAAGTCTTTGGAGTAATGAGCACTTAAGTTACAAACTCCTCCTTAGGGACTCACTTAGAGGCATTCACTTATTCTGTGTGAACTGCTTTTCAAAATGTTTAGATTTGACTCTGCCCTTGAGAACTCTCCCAAACTTGGGTGTGAGTTCTCCTCCCTCCCTCCTGCTCTCACTCTTTGCACAGGCTCAGAATATGCTGACTCTGAGAAGGAGGGAGGGTGAAAAGCAAGGCAGCAGAAACATGGTAATGTAGCTCAAGGCTGTGGGTACAGTGGCTTGGGACCAAGCAGAGCATCCTCTGTATTCCATGCTGTGCTGCTATGTGAGGAAGTGTCTGGGTCCTTATGAAAATCCTATACCCTTTTTCCTGTTTGCATGCATACAACTGTCAGAGTGCCAGCTGTCCCAGGCTGATCTGTTACCCTCCTGGCCTTTATGTACATGTGCACACTGACAAGTTTTCCACCTTCATCTTCAAGCATTAAAAACATGAACAGGGGTAACACTCTTTGCTTTTCTTACACCTATGGAAATACATGTGGCTGTGAACATCTCACCCTACCTTAGTACCACACCTCTCATACACAGACACCTTTTTTATTATTAAATCACCTTCTGTGATACTTAGTTAGGAAAATAAATTTCACACGTGCATATATCCGTATATATACAAATGTACATATATATATGTCTGTGTGTGTACATATATATACAGATAAATATATCCATATCCCTAACTTAGTATAAATAAAATGGAGGGGAAGGTGAATGTAGAGATAGAAACTATGAGTGTGTTAAAATGTAAGCTGTCAGCTAAAAGGCACCTGTAAAATGAAGCAGTCAGCATGATGACTGGACAAATCAAAAGGCTGTTCACAAAAAGGTATGACAACTGTGAGAATGCATTGAGTGGATGGACTATCAGTCTCAAGGAATGATGGTTATGTTTGTGCAGCACATGCATATAACAGGTTTATCTATATGGTAGACTTTTATGAAACAAGCAAAGTTTCAGAACTGCTGTTTTACAAATGTAATCAACTATTATTTTGAAACAGGTGTACTAGAAGACTTTTAAACAGTAAACTACTGAATGTCCATGGTTTACAAATCTTGTAAGAAATAAACATTGTCTCTATGAGTTTGTCATACTTAGTGATGTTGTTGTGGTAACCAAAAGCTGTTCTTTTAATATTTTCATTTTCACAATGTCCATTTTCAAGCAGTCTTACAAACAGAGCATCAATTTGGAGCTGGTCACTGGCCCCATGGTATACTGAAAGTGACAGACACTTGAATCAAATCTTGTACTGTTTGCATTGTCCTCCACCCCAGGGGTGCTCTCCTTACAGGGTATTTATTATGGTTCAGAAGCTAGCACTGTAGTAAGCAGGTTCTAATCAGTTTAGATTCTTGAAATATGTAGGAATGATATCTAGAATGTATCATGCTCTCTTTTTTGATTTCTTACATTCAGTGATAGACTGTGATTGAATACTTCTTTCTCAATAATTGGTTTAGTATTGTTTTTGTGAATTGTGGTACTATAAATTACTTGGCTTTTCCTCATACTTCATGCACTTAATCATTGAACTCTTTTAGCAGTTTACAGTGTTGGGTCAATTACAATTCTTTTATCCTTTCAGTTGCTCCACTTTGTTTTCTGTACCATGAACCTTCCAAATTGTATCAGATATTCCGTGAGATGTATGTGCGTTTTTTCTTCAGACTTCATTCCATCTCTTCTCATCCCTCTGTAAGTTCATTAGGAATTAAATCCACTCACTTGATATCCTGTTTGCTACAGAACAATAATATACAGTAGCATGGTTTTCTATGTGATTGAAATGTATCCTTTTAAATATAATAAAATATTTCAAGCAGGCTTGGAAAAATTATTAGGTAATTCCAGTCTGGATATTGTTGCTTTCTATGTCAGTGTTAGTCTTTGCTATTATATACCTTATTAAAATAGCAAGTTCTCATTTTATGAGGGTATGGAGTCTTTCATAAGAGTCAAGCTTTTTAATCTAAAAGATTTCTGAATTCAAAGAGTCACACAAATTCCCTTTCATTAAAAATATGTAATATCTGAAGTATTGTCTGGGGTACAGGGACTAAAATATATGTATAGAGATATTGTTTCAGTGATACTAAGTGTCTGTTTCTTTATCTGAAGTAACTTAGTATGACAGCATGCTTTTTACTATTACTAGATGAGTTTAAATACCTTGTGACTGGGATCAGTTGTCTTGAATGTACAAGAGTTGTAAAAATTGGCTTGTCTTCTATTTGTGAAGAATAAAGCAGAGGAAATATTTCCTTTTTCCTTGAAAAAGTGCTGAAGAGTTATATTGCTTTTTGAAAGTACTGCCTGGTTAAAAGAAAATCCTTTCCTTGGTATACCATTTCAAGGCTATGTGTTGTGCTTTCCATCTTTAGTAGCAGAGAAAGGCGTTAAACAAGAGTCTGTTCATTTCTGTGGTAATTTTTGAAACAATCTTTAAAATGTGTTTAACTATTTTTGTAGTTATCCCTATTGCTGTTTGGTTTTACTTATCAGAGAGATACTTTTTTTCACATCCTTTATGTTTAGTGCAACTGAGATCTGTTTCATCAAAGTAGAAATAATTCAAGTAGGTTACACTCTAATAACCCATTAAGTACTTCAATCCTGACATACAAACACCATAAGTAACTCAGACTTGACAAGGACTATCAGAACATGTTATGTTGCTAATACATACACAGAATTGCAGGAGCAAGGCTTTAGTGACTGAAGGTACTAGAATTGCTTGTGCCTTTCTCATCTGAGTTATTATATCATTAATAGTGTTTTATTGTTTGATTTAAAAATTCATGCACCCTTACATGCTGATACTGTTTTCTCAGATTTGACAGGATGAGTGTTAGTATTCACAATATGATCTTGTTTCTTTAGGGCATTGTGTCATTGTGTCTGCTTTTTGAGACTCTTCTACAAACCCACCTGCCCCAGCTCTTCTATCACCTCCGAGAAATTGGAGCTCAGCCGTAAGTACTTCTTTCTGACTTGCTACAAATGTTGCACATTCTGAAAATGCTGTTCTGTAGTATTTTAATTTAAGATCTATGGGAAATTACACAAAAGTATAACCATCAGTATACACAAAAGTATAACCATTTTTCCTTGAGAGTCAGATGTAGTGCTTTCTCTAACCCGTATGTCTGTGCTTTGTGCATTTCTTCTGTATGCTCTGTGAGCAAGAGACAACTGCTCTGTGAGAAGTGCTCTGCGCTGCATTACTCAACTGAGTTTCAGTAATTCATGTTGGATCTGATGGAACTAAGTGATGTATTTCCTAGGGGACAGAAGACACAGATGTGGTAGTTGCAAGCAGAAGGTACTGGAAGAGGCAAGAGAACAAGAGTCATTCAATGGCGCCAGGCACAACAGAACATTTTTGTCTTAATTGGTATCCATCTTAATAGCATAATAGCAGAAAGGATGAAACATTGAGGGTGATAATAGCTGAGGATTACTCTAATGTGATTGTTTGATCAGAATGATAATGAGAATGATATTAGTACTTTATCAAATGAGATGCTAAATAGTTTTATGATGGCTCTTGCAAATTAAAATATCAATTATATCTGCAGCAAGAGAAAATGCTTATTCATCCCGAAAGAGAAATGCAGAAGGATAATGAAATATTTTCAATTTATAGACAATCTGATCATTATGGGAGGCAGAAATACAATAACCGTTGTGTGTCACTCATTTGCAGGCTACGAATTTCATTTAAATGGATGGTACGAGCATTTTCTGGTTATTTAGCTACAGACCAGCTCTTGCTTCTGTGGGACAGAATCCTGGGATACAATTCTCTAGAAATTCTTGCTGGTAATAGAATTATTTTTACAAAATATGTGAAGTCTGTGTGAATGTAAGGCAAATGCTTGTTAGCTTCAATGCATTCTGTGATGAGAAGGAAATAGTTGCTCTTTGAATGCAGACAGTAGATTACATATATGCAAAAGCATGCATCATTTAGAAAAATGGAATTGCATGAGTACTGGATCTTTAATAAAAAATACGTCAGGTGATTTTTTTTAATGGCAATACTCAAAAAATGCTGAGTGCTCTCTGAACAGAACATAAGATGTTCTCCCAGCTTCAGTGGTAAATGAATTCATCACCTTTCACAAAATACAAGATTCATGTTATTTATGGCAGCTACCTCTACTTAAAGCAATTGAGAGTCCCCTGATTTTGCTGGATTTCTTCCTTTGAGGTAGCATCTTTTAAGACACTTTGAAAATTTTGTAGCTAAATAATGTCCTCATATTTAGGAAGGTTTAAGATGGAGGTTTTAAAGAAAACCTATATCTTTGGTTGAGTCAGTTTTTAAATACAAAGTAGGTAAGTAGAAGAGAAAAGGTTTTGGTTCCATTTGTACATGTAAGACAGCTTGTCACTTTTAGTTAAAAGCTAGTCATCTTCAACCTCAGGCATTTTCACTCAGACTTTCCTGAAAGAATGTTGTGTTTTTCCTGTCTGTTTGAAAGAGTGGTCAAAGAAACTCAAACACAGCCACCTGTTGTATATTATTCTTCAGAATCAAAATAATTAAACTAAGTGAAAATTGGTATTTTATATCAAGATTAATTCTAACCACTACTTATCAGGTCAGAAATGTAAGTATTGGACGTTTTCTTGCAGTCCTGGCAGCTGCTGTGTTTGCTTTCCGAGCAGTCAACCTGATGGAGGTGACATCACTGGCTGCAGCTGAAGTAAGGATAAGTTTCACTTAGAGGAGATTGAAATAGTTTCTGATGCTTTGCCAATAAGAGAAACTTAAGCTTCACATGGCACATGGTGCATAGTGCCAAACTTTCTGTCTAAATTCTTACCTTAGATAAAAAATAAGGAAATTGTGAACATGCAGTACATAATGTTGCTTTTTTGGAGTAAAAGGAAATAAAGCATATTTGCTATAAAAATGCAGTCTTATAAAATTATTTTGTATGTTTAAGGGTTTTTTTTTTACTATATAATCTGTGTTAGTGGGATATGTTGTTTTTGAAATATTGCAGAGATTTGTGGCCTTTTCCTCAGTATGTTCTTGTTGCTTCTGTTCTACAAATGACAAAAATTTTACAAGATTACTTTATCAATGTGAATCTAAAGTTTCACTGTGCGTACTGCCATAGGAAATGAAGAAAATTAAGTTATTAGCATAAAGATTATTATTTTTTATATCTAGTAACCTTTTTTTTTCCCAAAAAAATACAGTGATTAATTTTTTCCAATTTTTGAGTTTGTGGTCACTTTCTTTGGCTTTTTTAAAAACATACTTTCATGAGAAGTCATTGATTATTTGAGGCATTACATTGGACTTCCTTCACAAGTACTAGCCAAGCCACAGGATAAGGATTCTTAATTCCCAATTATTTTTAGAAGCAAGTTGAAATGTTAGACTCCTTATTCAGTCATGATGCTGTGTATATTTGAAGTAAGGCTAAAGACTAAAATAAAGTTACTCGGGTGCTATACATTGGGTAAACAAATTTCTTCTTTGAAATGTTAGAATGAAAAATTATGCAGTATGGTACTAACATAAACCAGTATAGTTTCTTTCAAGCCATGTCCAAATCTGATTATTGGCAGTATTGTAGTCAGTATTTGAATCTTTTCCTGACTTCTTAACTTGCTTTAAGGAAATTCGATTTGAATGTCAAGTTTAACAAGCCTTTTTGATTTTCATCCTAGGCTGTACTTGCTGACCTTTCAACCCTGAAAGTTATGCCTCTTCTTCAAATCTTCTTGTTTGCTACTGTCACTTGATCTGCTTCAACAATATTGGTACCACATTCCAGTCTTTCTGGAGTAGCTAAGCATCAACTATGCAATGTCTGCATAAAACCAAAATTAAACTCCATGTATAAAATCAATTTAGAAATACTTACCTTAATATTTTCTAACTGGAAAAAATAACTTTTCACATGATTGTGTGAAGTGCATGCTAATGAATTTCACTGTAAAAGCAATGGTTATTACTTGTACATCGAGAATGGCTACTTGTGCAAGTAAATAGTATGAATCACTGTCTAAAATGCATGTAGTATTAAATAAAGTAAATGTAATTCATGATCTGAGTTTTGTGATGTTATTGTCGGAGTTGTAAAAGCTCTTATTCTTTTAATATGAAATTACTTTTTCAGGCTCACAGTTTAGAGGATATCATCTCCAATACTGTCAAGTGAGAAAATAAAGATACTTTTACTTGCAAGATTATTTTTTCTTGTTTTCTGAGGAGGAGATGGGATCATACATCAGTTTTGCTATCCCTAGCTTATTTATTCTTTTTACAGAATTTTTCTGCATGTTCTTTCTCATGTTAACTGCTCCTGTTTATTCTTTTCATACACAGAGATATAGTAGCTCATTCCCCATTCATCTTTGGTTAGGTACCTATCTCATGTGTCAGCTGAACTCCTTCCTGGAGACCCATCAAAGGCATGCAATATGTTCCCCTGCAGCGAGAGCCTGAGCATAGCTTCCTTCAGAACTTGTTGGAGCTGGTCTTTGCATAAGACAAAATATTGCCCTGAGAGTGATGCCAAGAGGTCTTTTGCTGTGCCCCACACCCTCTCTGGGAGAGCAGTCCTATGCCTTTGACATAGGCCCTATGCCTTTGTGATTCAACACTGAAATCACTCAGGCTTCATTGCAAGAGCCCTGCTCATGTCAATGTGTGATGGATGCATTGTCACTGCAGTAGGCTGGCATCATCTGTTAGCTGTCATACCTTTTTATGAGGTCTTCCTCACAGAATTTGTTTGATTTGTTTAATACCAACGTTGGAATCAATAATCTGATTTGATTGAGTGTGTTTTAACACCTGAAAAAGGCTCTAAGTCGAAAAATGATAATGAGTTATGTAGTCACAGCATTTGCATTAGGACTTCTGTCTTTGCCTGGTTTATGAACATGTACATGCTTATGTACATGTAGTTCTCATTATTTGCCATACTGAATGTAAATCCATGAAACATGAATCCTTCATACTTGGCTCAAAATTTGACAAGTGATTTAAGCTGTAGTCTCAGGTATGGGTATGAGCTGTATATCTGAATCTTGTCTCTGTCAGGATAATGTAGTAGAAACTTAGTGAACTAGAAAATTTTTAAGGCTAATTTAAAAAAAAGGTAAAGTTGTGAACTCGGTGGTATCACTTCCTATATAAAGAACCAAATTGCTTAGCAGATAAAATGTCTGAGAATATTTGGGGAATTTTTTCTCTGTGTAACAGGGACAATTGATGTTTTCCTTAATGTTTTCAAGAAGTTGTAAAAAGACATGTGACAGCTTTTATCCTTTACAGCAGGTATTACCCTGTTTTATATATGGGAAATGAAGGCATAGAAAGATTAAGTGATTTGCTAAAGATTACAGAGTAAATTCCTGAAGGAGGTGAGCAGTCTCTCCTCTCTTGAATTTCTGTTTGCATTTCTGGATATTCAGTTTGTGTATAAACCAAAAGATCTTATTTCATCTTCAGAACAACACATAATATGCATCTACCTCTAAAAATGCAGCATTTTGCAGTTTTTAAGATCTGTAAATTGGGTAGCAGTTTAGAACTTATAATGTTACAAAGCGGTCACAAGGATTGTGGCTCAATAAGGTCATTACAAGGTTACCATGGCGTTTTAAAGAATTAAAAGTATTTACTGAATAGCAAGAGAGATTCCCTACAGGCCTGCTGACCCTCTAATTCCCTTTGCTTTGTGCTAGTACATGGTGCAGAATCTGAACAGTACCTTAACGTTTTCCAGATTAGGATTTTTGAGCAGTACTTTCTTTTTAATTTTCAATAAATTTGGAAATGCTGTAAGTAGGCAGAGATAGAGACTGTTGGATTCTTGTTTGAATAAGCAGTTCCATGACTAACAGAATATGGTCTGTTTATCTCCCATCTCCCTTGCAGACCCTCCATCTTCTCCAGTGGGGGCACTTAAACTGTTCCTGACCTGCACCAGTGTCTCTCCTGATGACTGGACAGGGGAACCTTGTACTCTGGAGCTCATGAGGGTCCCCACACACCTTCTTGTATACAGGAATACTGAGCATAAGTGCTTTAAAATGAGACTAAGATGATATTAAAAAATGAACTAGATTCCACTATACTGTTAGATTTTTAAAAGTATTTAAAAATTTTAAAACGTTGCTTTTACTGAAGTGGTGGTGTTTTCCTGTTCCTCTCAGTTACTCATTTAGTTCCAGCAAAATACACTGTTTCAGATTCTGGCTGATACTTGTATTTTTAATCTCCTTTGCTGTAATAAATACTAATTTAATTTTTCTTAATAATAAAATGACTGGTTTCTATCTTGCAGCTAGATACTTCTCTTGTAGACATAGATAGTATCAGTTATTTAAGTTTTAATTTTTTAACTTTAGAGATCAGTTCAAACTACCTGACATTTGTAGTCTGTCATTTGACTTCCAAATTCCTAAAACTCCTTTTTAATGTAGTTAGATATGTAGAATCATATCTAACTTGATAATTACATTGGTTAAACAGACTCAGCTTAATGTCCAATGGCTTGATTTAGTCAAATTGTTTTGGTCTGTTCCTCCCTATCTGAAATCAATATAAACAGACATTTCAGTACAAGAACCAGTTGTCTTCATATTTATAGATAATGATCAAATTTTTTGCTGCTTACCTTAGGATTCTGGCTATGGTCTGTCAAGGGTATCTTGTAATGTCAAGTGGACTCTTGTAAAAATGCAAAAGTAAATACACTTGTCTAAAAATGTACCCAAGTTATCTTCCTTCAGTACTTCCAAAAATATATTGAAGCTCAAATCTTGATGGCTGGGTCATGGAACAACTGAATAACTAGAACAGTTTATAATTTTAGTGGATTTTTTTTGTCATAGTAACAAATTTTATTATGAGAAATGACGAGAATATAAAGACTGCAAAAGTTAGATATCCCAGTAAAGGGAAAAGGCTGCAAGGAGTCTCCAATTTAAGACACATTTCTACTTGTTGCCAGAGAACAGGAGGAAAAAAAAAGAAAAAAAAGAAAAAAAAGAAAAAAAAAAAAGGGTGAAGCTTGCACCTATTTTACTATCTTTTGATGAATTTTATAAAATGCCTCTAACAAGACTGAAGGGATTCCTTGAAACAGAATTGCTGTATAAATATCAGTTTGGGGAAAGCAATATAGTGAGTTGTTAATTAACAATAAAATAAGCATTTTATAAAAGATACTGAAATACATTGCAAAACTGAAGGGCTGTATCTTCAGTGAGGAAGGGGAAGAGCCTTTCAACATATTGTAACAAATCAGTAAAATATTCTGTCCAGTATTTTATGTGAGGAAATGGGGCAGGGTGGGGACGGATGCAGCTGGGGCGGTGGGAGCTGCTGGGCGCTTCCTTTTCCCTGTTTCCCTCCAGGCCGTTTCTGTCCGTGCCTGGCAGCTTGCGTGTGCTGGACCAGCAGCTTCCATCCCCACAGCCCACACCGAATGGGCAATTAGCTGAAGCACGTATTTGTGTTTCTCAGGCAGCTCCAGCAGGTTTCCTCCAGCCCCAGAAAGCTCAGCAGCAGGGCCAAGGCTGAGGTGAAGGCCCCTGGGAATGGTGGGCAGAGGGGCATTAACCAGCCTTCCCCTTGGACTGGGCAGCACCGGCAGGAGAAGCAACCCCTGTTGTTTAATAATTTAATTATTATTTAATTTTTAATTTAATAATTCCCCCTCCAATAGCCATAGGTGTGGTACTGGGTGTCATTCTTGTGGGTACTTTCAGAAGTGCTGAAGGACAACTCCAGCACTTGGGATTCAGGGCTTATGTAGAGCTTTAGGAATCAGTACAGAAGGCAAAAAGAACCCTTCTGCAGGCTTCAGGCTTTTAGCACAAGGTCACACATGTAGCGAGGGGCTGCACATCTGTGATGTGAACCACTTTTTCCAGCTAATAACCATGGAATAATCTGAAATGTAGAACCCAGAGATTGTGTGCTGGTATTTGAAATCACTGAAAGATTTTTTTCCTGTATACTTTATGGTTGGCTTTTTCAGTACCTTAACAAAATTGTTAATGTAGGGAAGATCATTTTGATCCAGCAGTGTGACCATTGTGCTCTGCTTTAAAACTGTTAAAATGTCTCAACTTGGTATTTTATTAGTTAGTCAATTAATAGTATACCTACCAAATTATGGCATTACTGACCAGTTATGCTTTGGAGAAGCATCTCAGGATACTTGTCTTTTCTGCAGGGGACACAGTGCAGCACAAGTCAGCAGTTATTAATGGGACAGAATGAGTCTGTAGTTAGGACAAGATGTTTGTCTTGGGTTCATCACCAAACAGTGGTACTGCCATCTGACTGTGCTAAGTTCTAACCAGGAATGAGCCTTAAAATTAATACAAAGGGAGAAATACTGCTTTTTTGGCAATTTTTCTTTTTTTGAGTCTTTGTTTAGGTCCAGGGAAGGTTCACCTGATTCTGTGTCTTGTGCGACATTTCTGGTCCCAGGAAGTGAACTTGAGGTTCTCTGAAGAAAGTTGCAGAGGGGCCTCCGTGTGCCCACATTTCAGAATCAGCATTGTAGATGTTGGACTACTGATATGTGCACGCAATTATCTCTAGAGAATTGGCTTTATGGAGAACCACAGTGCTTTGCCAAATGACATTGTGTTTGGCTGAACAGTTTGAACAAATTGTTTCTTTTGGAATTATGACCAAAATAAATGGAATATTTAACAAAAGAGTTAAAGACACAATTTGTGCAAGACAAAGCATGTGACCAAATTCTGTGCTTTGCTTTAAACAAAAGTCTGTATCATGTTGCTAAGAGACAGGTTGGAATCTGATAGTCAACGACAAAATATTATGTTTTCTTCGCATAACATGTTTTAGTAAGTATCTGATTGTTCATTTTATTCAAGAATCGTGTTCTCTGAGTGTTACACTCTATAGGGGTTTTTTTCTGAAAAGCCCTATTTAGGATAGTTATACCCTAATAAGTCTAATTATAATAAATCAGCAGAAAATGTTATTAAAAGCATTAATATTTAGTTTTCTATGTGTTCAATACTATTTCTTACCTAAATTTTTTTGATAATAAGTTTAGTGTCACAACATTTTCCCTTTTCTCCCTTTTTTTCCAAATGCATCTGGGTTACAAAAACAACCATTTACTTGAAGCCCAATCGTGGTTCATTAATGTTAGCATCAAGTTCTAACTGGAAAACTGGCATAGTTACAGCTTGTGAAGGAAGTTCCAGTTGCTAGCAGCACTAACATTACTGGTGAAGTTTTCTCCATAATTTCTGACCTTAAGACATAATTAGATGTTTCATTTTAGTTTGTATTACATTCTGACTGTGCCCAGTTTCTGAAGGCATTACAGCTGATAGCCATGGGAAAGGGCTGGTAGGAATATTCATGCCCCTCATTTCCATTAACACAGAGACAGGAGAGCCCATCTGCCACCTCTGCCTCATGCAATGCACTTCCACTGTATGGAGGGCAATCCTTGAAAGAAAGGGAAAAAGGTGTGGAAAAAGGGTGTGTGGAAAAAGGTGTTCAACTGCTGTAGACTGTGACCTCTGCAACACAAAAAGCAATCATCTGCTACTTGTGTTTTTAACAAAGTACACTTTCTTCTACTGACTTTATATTGCATCTTTATTTAAAGATTTTTTTTTAATTTTTAAAGTTTGAGTAAGTTTTGTTAATCATACAAAAGATCAAGTGTCTTTTTGATATGTTTGTATAAATTTTGAAATTCAGACTTGTACCACTAGATTTTTCTGTTCCAGAGCTTTATCTTCTTCTCTCTTTTTTTGCAATCTTCAGCAAATATCCTTAGTTTTGTCATCTGGCTTCCTGTCTGTAGGAATTACAGTTTACATCTTACAAAAAACAGGAATCTTTCTGATTAGGATTGTTCTCTTTCCCTGAGAAATATGTTTCTATTCTGTTACAAAGAAATCCTGGAAAAACTTTAAATTCGGTGTCAGTCCATTCCTACATTACGTGGCAATAGGGATAAGGGGTAAGTATTACAGTGGAGAGTTGGTTTATGGCAAGTATTATTTATTTAAGCAGTTAATCAATATTCAGTCTTGAAAACACACAAAAGGTGGAAGTGGAAGATGTTTTGCTTTGCAACAGTCCAGGTTAATAAAGACCTAAAGAGAGGTTTGCAGTCTTAGAAAGCCAAATATATCAAAGACCTGTCAGTGCAGTCCTCCAGAAACATCAGGAAGTGATGCCCAGGGTGTTTTCTTGAATGTCCAAAGTGACCATTCTAAATGCAGATGGTGGAGAGCTCTGTGGACAAAGGGAATGCTGCATTGCCTGCCAGGATTTCAGTTAGAAGGGAGTAGAAAGAGAGAAGCAGGGAAGTTGCAGACACCTTGGTAAGTGCAGATTTCCTCAGGCTAGATGATAATCTATGTGTTCACTCAAAGCTGGAAAAAACCTAAGACCTTGGCCATCTTGGCTTTGAAAGAAAACACAGGAGTGTTAGGCACTAACTTGCAAGCAAGCAATGGAAAACATTTCCAGAAAACTCATCCCTACTACTGGACTTTGGATGAGGGAAGGGCTAAGATGGTAGATTGTACAAATAAGCTTCTTTGTTTTATATACACTAGATCTTCACACAGGATTCTAGATCATGAGACTAGGACCAAGTGAAAATACTGTTTCCAGAGAAAAGACAGAGAATGTTAGAGTTACGCTTAAGTTTACCTAACAATCTGGGCAGAGAAAAAGCCAACCACATCTTATGTGATATCTACAATAGTAATTCATATTGTTAGGGGCTTGACACTTTTGTCTAGTTTGATTTTTTCCTGGTCTCTGCAAAATGATGAAATTCTGCCCCTGAGGTTTGTAATTTTTTTAAAGTAAATTGTGGTGAATTTTTTTAATATAAAAAGCAAAGCATGTAAAGTCCATCTTGGCCCATTCAGATGAGGTTGTTTGTTTTTGTGGGGTTTTTTTGGTTTCATTACATAATAAACTTTGTTTTTGTATATCACCATATGTATTTGTATTTTTGAATTTAAAAGCTTGAACTGTAATTCTCACAGTTATTCTGTGTTTTCAACTCAAGGCTACTATTCTTCTTGCTAGGCAGTTCTGAACATTATTATAAAATATCGGTTCAGTCTGTTTTATTTTATAAAGAAAAATATTACCTTCTTTTTGAGCAGCACAAACACATGCAATGTAAAATGTCATAGAAGAAATAGCCCTTCATAGATAAGAGATTTTTTGTTCACAAGTTCCAAATGGTTTAATAAAAAATATTTGGAGTTGAACTGGCATTTTTAGTCCTCCTTTTCTAGAATTTACTGTAGATCTTTCAGAAAACTGGGCACAACACAGTGAAATGAGTATGTTCTTGATGCATCTCTGCTTTTCTCTAGATGGAAGTTTTGTTCCTTCTTAGAAAACACCATGGTGAGATTTTCAAATGACAATTGCAGGATAAATTACTCTCTCCTGACTTCAGTTCAGACATTTAAACAGAGGTGGTTACTGATACTGCTCAGGAAATTGTTCCAATGCAAACAGGTCAGTGCTGTGCACTCTGCTTTTGGTGGGACCGGGCCATTGAAAGGCAGGGCTATTATGGAACAGAAATGTTCTTTCAAGACTCAGTACTTTTATTAAGATTTCAGTGAGGATTAATGCTAGGCATTTAAGCTTTTTATTTCCTCCATAATGTAGTATAATTTAAATTTTCACTAGCTCACTTATTTCACTGTCAGTTTTCAGGTTGCGAGGTCAGTTAGATCTAAAAAGGGAAGTTCATAGCATTTAAGAAGTACACCACTCATTCTTTTCAGCTTAAAACTCTCAGGACAAAGCAACCGCCCTGCCTTAAGGAGCAACACCCAGTGCCATAGTTCGTGGTTTACTGCAGTCTCTCTCCAATAACTCTCTATAGGTGTCATATCTGCATCAAGCCTTTGTAGTTCAGAAGCCATTAGCAACCTACAAGGTGACCTGTAAGGTCCCTGCCAACCCAATCCATTCTGTGATTCTATGAACCTTATTTTTTGGATCATGTAGGTAACTGTTTCTTGAGCTTGTCTCTTTTTACAGACTGCAAAGATACCAAGGTTTTGTAGATGAGACTTGCTCTGGAGTGATATTGAAATTTTCAGTATTGAATGATCACAGACACTGATACCAGGGGAAGGGGAACACTGCTAGTCTTAGCACAGATAACCCCACTGGGAGCACATCTTAGGAACCAAATACTCTTCTGAGTCTCTCTTTAGTAATTTTAGTTCTGAAGATATTCTCTGAAATTACTGCAGCATAAACATGAAAGCAGATGCTAAAACATTAGGAAAAGCTTACCCATTGCTACAGGATGTGCATTCCAACTCCTGCATGCAGTGAGCAATTTCCTTTATGGTTGTTTTCTAGTTATATCAGTAAGGTCTTAAAGGTATTTTGATTCATGTATCTCAAGAACATGAAATAAAGAAAGGCATTGGGGACACTGTTAGTTGGTCATTTCCTAATGGATAAGAGACAGAAGATACTCATGTTCTTTTTCCTGAAAGTTGATTTGCCTCTCCTCTCCATGTTGGAAAAGCTTCAGATTATAGATGCTTATTTTAGTAAGAAATGAACAACCTGAAGTTCCCGTTACTCTCTGTTGATTCTAAAGGGGTTAAGAATTGACTGTCTCTGATTTAGACATTTAGTTGAGCCCTTCCCTGCATTTCCTAGTAACTACTATGAACAGTTTAGAAAGAACCTCTCAAACTCATTAAGAAGAAGATAAAAAATATGACCCATTCTATACAAGTCACATCAGAAAGCTGAAAAACTTCACTGAATACAGAACCTTTTTGTCCCACCCTAACCAAAACTATCACCATTTCATAATGGGCAGATAAAGGAATAAAAAAAAGTCCAGATCCAAGGAAGATCATGAAAGCCTGTTTAACTCCAGTTCTCAAGGCAGCTTAGCACATTGCACACAATCTTGCAAGTACCCCAACCTGCAAAGCAAGCAGGAACAAAAGTGAACTTGTACTCTTTCTTAAAGTGTAAGCAACAGATGAAGTTTTACTCTTTATACTTTTTGTGAGAAATACAGCTGTTTGTACCAAGTCATAACACCGAATGCCCCATGTTGTGTTCTGAGAGTAGGAAAATGGTCTGTATCCAATGACCTTGTAACTGAGGATGCAATCTCCGATGCTTTCTATTACCCAACTCAAAACACATAAAAATTGAGGCAAAGAAAAAAATATCTGTTATTTGATTTTTCTCAGCAGTGGTTTCCATATGTCCTTCAACTTTCTGGGCAATTTGAGACCAGCTTTCTCTGCCTCTGCAGAATGACCTTATTTATTACTGTGTCACTCACAGTACCTGGCAGTGCAATGCCACAGATCTAGAGAGCTCCTGTTTACAGGATGTGCAACTTGCCTGCAGACATTCCAGGAAACAGTCTGCTTGCTGTGACCTCAGAGCAGCCATTGCAATTTACCACAAACCATCTGACAATAGAATTGTATTTACATGGTACACATGTTCACTAGGCTTTTTATTACTTTCTGTTAGTCACAGATCATGAGAATATAATCTCCTTCTCACCAAAGTTCTGACCTCTGATTGATTGCTCATTCCACTTTCCAATCAACAGCTTCTAAAGCTATCAAAGCCACACTTGAAGTAAAAGCATTTGCCACTTTCTTCTTACTTCTTCAGGTCATAAATAGTCTTTGTTCTTATCCCAAATATTGTCTGAAAGGGACAAATTATTTCCATTGTAAATAATTAATCTGATAGCATTTTTCTGACCATGCTCATTCAGGTAAAGAACAACTCTATATATTATGAACTAAGCCTTTATTTAGACAAAAAAAAATCTGAAAGGTACTACTCACATTAAAAAAAAATCTGAAAGTTACTATTCACACTATTCACATTATTTTTAGTGTAACAGTTACTTTATAGACACTAGACACAGACATTATAGAGAAAATTATAGCTGATCCCCAGAATGCCTGTACCAGTCTGAATAAGCAGAGTCCATCCTGACAGTTCGTGTTACACATGAGTAGGGACTATTTTCTCTGATCAAAAACATACCCAAACATGTTCCAGGAGGCACTCTTCAATACTTGCTGCATCATGAGAATGTGCTAAATTACTCTGTCCAAATGATTTTTTTAATTGTGATTTTTATTCTGTTTTGTTGGGGGTTTTTTTCCACACAGTTGATCAATATGCTTATTTTAAGATAAAAAGTAGTAATGTGCAGTAGTGACTTTCATCACCTCCTGAGTGTGCTTTTCCTTGTTTCCTGTCTAGCAGGAAGGGAGCATATAAGACACAAAGCACTGACTGTCTCTGCTTAGGTAATCGCAGATTTAGAGATTTGCTGAGATTCAGGGAAAATGAAAGAAATATTATGTACATACTGGGATCTAATTTTTTTTTTCATTTGGTGGTAAAATGCTCTGTTCTCCATACCCTCTAAGATAGCCTTTTTTTGGTGAGTCATGTCTATAGCTCTCACTTCTGTGTTGAAACTGGTTAAATTCTCACACTCCTTGAAAAGTGAAAAAGCCAGCAATTTATTTTTAATGTATGGATTTGTTGTGTTAATACTGCTGTTCATTAAACATCAGGAATGGTTACACTGATATTTTAAAGACAGATTGAACTACAAATGAACCCGTTATGATTTTGCTGTGAATGCAAAATTACCACAGTCAAAGTCTTCTTAAAATTTAATAAAATGCCTGGACTTTTACAGTTTGGCAATCAATTTTGGCAAAACCAGTTGTAGTGATGTATGTTCTGAGTAGATCAGATGATGAACTTTGTCACATCATGATCTCCAGGATCGTCCCTTGGTAGTTTTTAACATATTTCTGATCGCCTAAATCTGTAATATAAATAATTTCCACAGCTGTTTTTGTGTTGCTCCAAATGGTCTTTAGCTGTCTAAATATATAACAACCCATCACTTTGTTGCAATCTGACAAGCCAAAATATTCAAGATAGCAAGATCCCTCCCTGCTCCTGCACCACCAGTAAGATTGTGTCCTGGCAAGATGTTTGGCTCCTGCTACAGATTCCAGAAATCGAAGTGCTGCCTGAAATATTTTATTCACTCATTCTGCCATTGTTTTCCTTCAGACTCGGTATCTCCGGATGTGCCTCCAGATCTTGTGTAAACAGATTGAGTCTTTATTTATTTTTGAAATAAACAGAACCCAACCACAGTCTGCCTAGCCAACATCTTCTAACTGGAATGGCATCTTTGTTCCCATAAAGAACTCAACAATTTGAAAAAAGGATAAGCTAAGCTTCTATGCAAATACAAGACTCAGCTGCAATGAACACTTGCTGAGCACTGTGTGTTCCAAGGCTTCTTTTGTACTTGTCCTTACTTCATAAGTGTTGAAGAAAAAAAATCTTCTGCTATGCCTGTGATGCCGATTGAAAAAAAATCTCAAATTAGGAAACTTAATTAAAAAGTTCTTTGCAGACCTGCAGCTCTTGTTTTGACCTTCAAGACTGCTCCTTCTTTCTTATTGAATGAGATTTTGTCATTTTTGCAGCATTTTAGCCTATTACCAGCTGATTTGCTCATTTGAGGGATATCTAGACTCATGGTCACTGACAAGAAGATCCTAAGGGCTAATACTCCCATCAGATAAGGAAAATGTTTCACTGACTTCTATTCTCTACATTCCAAGTTTCTTATCGGACTGAGATAACATCTTTCACCCACAGTTTCTTAGTCCATTAGCAGCTGGAAATACAGGACCATTTAAAATACTTTGTGTGGTTTCCTCTTGAACCAACAACTTTCCCTCCCTAAAACATTAACTTCAGTAATCTAGAAACAACAGAGAAGGGGTTCTTAAACTGATCCTCTCATCCTGACAAATATAAGTCTTATAAAATTCCACCTTAATTTGATATTTTGTCAGCATATGAAATCTGAGAACTAGAAAGTTTTATAAATTGGGTGCAGATATGAATAATTTCACTGATCAAGAGAAGATATCTGAATTTTAATCTCAAGCCTGTTCAAAAATGAATGTTTCTTTTCACAGCACTAATAGAATCAAATATTTCTTGGGCAATTTACCAATTATCTGGTGGTCGTTGCTTATCTGAACTTGAACTTACTGCCAATTTGTACTTGCATTGTTTTTTAATTAAAAAAAAAATAAAGTTATTGTATTAATTTCTGAGTCTTCTTTCCTGTAAGGTGACCTTGTAGCATTTTTTCTAAGTTCATACTTTGTTTCCGTTTTCCCCACCAGGTTTCCTTCTCATCTGTTATTATTAGTCTGGCTCATTTTCCTCATCAGTCTTCTCATCTACCCAGAGCATTCACAGCTTGTAGTTTGGAGAGACTGCAAACGGCACCAAAGAGCAGAAAAAAAAATTGTTTTTCCTTTATTCTATTGTTCAAACTTGCTTGAGGGTTATTGTAGGGTTGGCTGAATGTATATATTGGAAAGAACTGTTGGCATTAAACAACTCTGAAGATTATATCCTCTCCCTTCTTCTGTTCAGATAAATCAATGTGGTGATTAAGGCTGGATGAATGATAAAATTGCTAACAGGAACGGCAACTCAAAGCAGTTAATACACACTAATAAAAGGGGAAAAAGGCTTTCTGCTTTGAAGATCAATGGAAGGATGCAAGACAGGACTCAAAAGCCTCTCATGTTATCTACACAGCAAAGAACACTCAGAAAATTCGACCAAGACTGTAGGAGTCCATTAATACTCATCAGGATTCATGACAGAAAGTAACATAAATGGCTGAACTCTTAAGATTTCGAGGCCAGTTTGCTCCCTGCAGAAAGATAAACGTGGGCGCTTGTGGGAAATGCTATTGCAACATTCTATCAAACAATGGAGCATGTGCCAGAGCTCCTTCGGGGAAGGTGGTTGTACACAGAGCAGACCTCGAAGCAAAGCAACTTTTAACTTTTGTTCACACTCTCAGTGTCCCCATGCTCCGGAGCCCCGGGAACATGTGCTCCTGGGAAGCCCAAACAGCCATGGGGCACCAAAGCAGGAGTCACCAGGCTGCCCATCCACGGCCACGGTGATGCCTCTGTCCAGACACTGCTGGGTCCAGCATCCATGGCAATTACACAGGAGAGAAGTCACACCAACTCTGAGGTTCTCCTCATGTCTCCTGGTTCCTCTTGGTTGGCAACAATGCAGAGATTTTTGATATGCCTCTTTGTAACCAACCTTTAGCAGCTGATAGTGATCAGTGTCTCCATACTGTCTCACCTCTCTGAGTCATAAGGATTTCTCTGTTGCTCCTTTTCTCCAGAACTGGGTGTCTTGTAACATGCACACAGCTGTGCTGGGCTGGGTAATTTGCCTGCCAATAGCATAGTCCAAGCTGAGAACTCTTTTATTTCCGTGTGCTTGATCCAGCAACCCCATGCCCAGACATTACCATTCAGTCTCCACTCACAACAAATTCCAGCCTTTCTATTGCAATGGTCTACATCCAGAGGTAGAGAAAACCTTCTAAATAGCAAGCATACCCAAAACCCACACAGCTCTGCTGATGAATGGGGTAGGTCACTAGTGATGAAGCTGTGAAAAGGCTGAGATGCTCAAAGCCCTTTTCGTTCTCTACAAGCAAAGTCAGCCCTTAGGGTTCAAGTTTGGCAAAGTTTGGAGGAGGAGACTTTAACAAATTTAGCAAATTACATGCTTGCAAGTCCTTAGGGCTGAACAGAAGCTGCTTGTAAAGGTGCTGAGGAAGATGAGTAACTTCATTCTGCTGCTTCTTATCAACTTCTAAAGGCTGTGGCAATCAGATGGGATTTCCAGTTACTGGAAAAAAGCAAATGTCACATCCATCATCAAAGCAAGGTGCAGGAAACTGCAGAGCAGTAATCCTTACCAAGTGTATCTCTCAGTGGTCATGAAGGAAATGTTTCTGGAAGCCATTTCTGGAATGACAAAGGATGAGTCAATTCAGAAAAACCAGCACAGTTCCACCAAAACAATTGCCTTCGGTCATGAGAGAGCTGGCTCTATGACTGAAGTGATAAGAACAGCACATACTGATTTTAGCAAGGGTCTTTTGCTGTGACATCCACAGCATCTTTGTAGTCCAGTAGAGACTGGGTAAGTAGACAAGGTGGATGGCAGTCTGAACCACTCTACTGAAAAAGCAGTGTTGACCAATCTGAAATTAAACTGCCATCTGGTTATGAGTGATGTTCCTCAGGGTTGAGGAGGGGACTTAAGACTAGAGGAACTCTAGAGGTCATAATTTTTCTCTGATTCTGGGATGGAGCCTTGCAGGGCACTCCTTCTAATTTGGGTCCTCATACTGAGACCACAAATTATTTAGTTTTCTGTGGATTAATGGGTTAAGCTGCAGCCTTTCCTTGATTCTGAGCTCATGCAGCTGATTCTTCATGATATGAAGTGGCACTGCATCATGAAGAATTTCCAGCTAAGAAGCTTCTCACTGAGAGATCTTCTGCTATGTTGTCCTGACATCCTCCCAAGTCCAGAATACAGGCTTTGCTTGAAACCAATCCATTCCATGCTTCTTGATTTGGGGACTTGTAGTTAAAAGCAGGAGGTGAAAATGAACCAATATTGAAAGAGCACTTTTAGTAAGGATCATATATTATTTTAGGCCCACATAATTTTCTTGGAGTGTCCCTTTTTCACAGCTATTCTGATGCATAATAGGCTTTTCTTTACAGTGCTTGTGCAGTCTGGATCTTTTTGACTTCATTAACTCTCAGTTAGAACAGTTCACACTTGTCCAAGAAACTTGCCTCTTTCATGTACCCTTTATGCATTCCTCTCTCTTTGTAATATAACATGAACTAATTAATTAAATTAACAGCCGGTTTCTTTGTTTCCATCTGGGAAATTTACTCTGCTCCAGCTCCCCTCCCTAAAGTTAAACAACACTGAACAAGCTTTCTTAAGATACAGGCTTTTCATTGTTCTCTTTGCACAAGATCTGGTCAGATACTGTTGGTCTATAAAAGCTGTTGTATTCACCAGCAGAAATGATAATGCTGTGCACAGACTGCACAATTCAATTAGAGTTCATTAGGTTTAGACACATTTTCCAAATCCTTATATGCTATATGATTACTTTCAGCTTTTGGTATTTTTTTCCCATAAGAATGTGTTTCAACTGGTATGGAGTTTGCACACCTACTATATTACTAGAGAAATTGTTTCCTGCTGCATTTAATAGTACTGTAATGATTTCACAGTTAGCTTTCTGGATTTTGCTGACCCACAGAAGCAGCTTGTATAAATCCATTTTGTGCTCCTGTCTCCTGTAGGGTCTGCATAGCAGGCAAAGGCTTTTTGCAAGGTTCTTTCAACCCCTCTTCTCTTTTTCTGTAGGTAACTGCAATAGTTAATAGGAAGTGCAATGTTTATATAGCTTTTAGCATGTGTGCTGCATTATTTTCTCACGTATTGTGTATCTAAGATACTAGATTGAACCTGGTCTTTAAAGGCTGTGTTGTTCTTGTTAAATGTTTCTAAATGGAATTCTGTAAAGTACCACAGGTTTGGACGGCACAAAGCACAAACAAACTTTAGTGCCATTCAGTGGCTTGATAGAAACATCATAAGCAAAAGTGGGGTTTTTTGGTCAAGATTTTAAGCACAATGAAACCACAGTTGAATCTTTGTGAAGATTAAGTTTTCCTGATTTCAGTTGTGTGGGATCAGATTTGAAACTCTTCCTTTTTTCGTTTTTGTTGATGTTTTGAGAGTGCTGGACCTAAACTTCAGAAAGCTCTCCTCAGGTGTCTGCATTGGTGGTGCGATAAGGGCAAGTTTAACAAAGTCCAAGGTCTCATTTAGCCCTGTAGCTAAAATATCTTATTTTCACGTTGTGCCTTTCCTGGGTCCAGCCCAGCCGGTCTGGACCTGAGGGGTTCCGGGACAAGCCTGGCGGCCCGGGGGAGCCGGCGCTCCGCAGGTCCCGGCGCGGGCTGGCCCGGCTCCCTGAGGGCCGCCGCGGGACGGCTGCTCCCCGCACCCGGACAGAAGTGGCCCGGCGATGCAGGAGGCCCGGGCGCGGTCCCGGCACCTATGGCTGCTGTCGTGTGCTGTCGTGTGCTGTCGTGTGCTGTCCTGCCCTGTTCTGCCCTGGCCGGGCCGGGCCGCGCTGCCCGGGCAGCAGCACCAGGACCGCGCGCCGCTGGCCGCCCCCTCCCCGGTGACGTCACCGCGCGGTGACGTGTCGCCCGGCGGCGCGGGGGCCGCCGGAAGCGGCGGGAGGCGGCGCGGAGCGGAGCGGGTTGGTGCCGCCGGAGCGGCAGCGGCGCAGCGCGGAGCTCCAGCCCTGCGTTCCTTCCTTCCGTCCTTGTGTTCCTGTCTTCGCTCCGCGGCAGCGGCGGTACCGATGAGCAGGCTCAGAGCGCCCGGCGTGCGGCCGCTGCCGACCTGCCTGCTCCTGCTGGGGCTGCTCCTGCCCGCCGCGGGCGCGGGGTGCGAGGTGGAGGCTGCGGACGGCGGCGGCGGCCGGCGAGGAGGACGGGGAGGCGCGGCCGCCTCTGCGGCGGAGCCGGTGACAGGTAACGGCCCCCGCGCGACCCGCCGGCGGGCGGGCTGTCGGTGGAGGGGTGGGACGCTGTTCTCCCGGCGTCCGCGGCGCTCCCGGGCGCCTCCGAGCCGCCTCCCGCCGCCGCGGGGCCGGGCGCGGTGCGGCTCTGCAGAGGGCGCCGGGCCGGTCTGCAGGGGGTCCGGCTGCGGCGGCGGCACTGCGGTACTGCCCGGCGCGGCCCTTCCCGGGAAGGAGCCCGCCGCAGGATGTGTGCAGGATCCTGTTGAATAGCGATATTGTTGAGATCCGGAGCCGCCGCTTCCGCGTCGGCTCCCGCGGTGCCGCCCGTGCGGGGTCCGGGGCGCCGCCAGCCGCGGCCGAGAAGGGCCGAGCGCGCCCGGCCCGGCGCCGCACCCGCGGGGCCGCCTCCGGACGGGACCGGGCTGCGGCGGGCACGGCGGGGGACCCGCCGGTATCACAGCACGGCTCCTGCGAAGGCAGAGGTGTCCATCCCTGCCCCCAGGGGGGTTTAGTTCTCCAGGGAAGTGGAAGGCATTCCAGCCTTCAATTAATTCTTTAAAGAAAAGTCACATTGCTGTACTTAGGGCAGTTGGGACTGCCTGCAATTAAAACCAGCGGATGTACTGAAACATTTCAAATAATCTAATTTCAGCAGGCTTTGATGGCTCTGAATTGCTTATACGCATTCTGAATCTATATTGTAATGAACAGGAGGAGGCTTTACTGCCTTTAGATAGTTCACTTCAGAAAATGGGATTTGTGTGTTAGGAAATTCTCAGAAACATTTAGAAGTTTGTCCTCTCTCATAATGTGCTTTTCAGAAAGCTCCGTAATTTGAAGAAAGAACATGAAAGGTGTATGAAATAAGAAAGACCCATAGACCTTCAGAACCAAAGCAGTGTGCGTTTCTCAGAGAAAAACTTCTGATGTCGTTGGAATAGTATTGACACCTTGAGCTGAAAGTGCTGAACTTCAGCTGATGACACATACCTGGGTTTTTTTTCAGCCCAACACCTTAAAAACATGAATTTTAATTATAATTAATGAAACTTCAGCAGTAGTCGTGAAGTAACTCCAAGGTAGAGATGCAAGGCTACGTGATCTAGCAGTCCTGTCTGGGGACGCGAGGTTTCTGAAATCTGACTTGTCCAATCTGTTGGCTTGCTGTGTAAACTAAGGAAGTTGGAACATCCGCAGTCTGTGAAGCAGCAGTCCTACCTCCCAAGGGTGTTGAGGAAGTGCTGTATCGGAACAGCTCTCTCTCTTTTTGTTTTTTGATTGTGATTGATCTGGTTGTAGGTGGTATTAAGCTGTTATTACTACAAATACTGCTGATGCTGTCTGCATTTTGTGCTCAAACAATTTTGATGTGTCAGTCTGTATGGAAAAAACCAAATTTTTTATATATTTTATGGACTGTGAAGGTACTGAGATGCCTATCAGCTGTGTTCTCTCCCACTTAGTAGTGACTCTGGTGAAGAAGAAATACAATTATTTGAGAAATCTTAATGTGCTATAAGTGGATTTATTGTGTTACATGACAGTATGGTCTGGAAAATACATAGGCTTAAAAGCCATCTTACAAATAGTTTTAAATTTTAGGCTGTTTCAAGGTAGTTCTATGTTCATCCACTTAATAAATACATGTTTCAATTTGTCATGGAGTTTGCTTGCCTACCTACCTACCTAACTCCCAAATAGTTTTAAGTTACTTTTTGCAAAGCTGGAAGAATTCTTGAAGGTTTGCAAAAAAAAAACCAACCATATGACTTCTTCAGGGAGTGATTTTAGTTATATTATCATTTTCCTGAAAGGTAAAAGCACTGTTGAGTTGAGGAAAGAATGCCAACACTCTTCTGGAGAACAGCAGAATAAACTTCTGATTTAGTTATTTTGACTGGTTTGAAAAGTACTATCCAGAGGATAAAAAGCTGCTAAATATAAAGTGCTGCACTAGGAAGAGGCTATGGGATGCTCAGATAGAAATGTTTGGGAAACAGAGCTGTAGGAAATAATTCAGACTTCTAGTCACAAATCGGTCCGAATGAGCAACATGCAGCTGGCAAAAGTAAATGCCATCCTTGGGTATGTTGATTGAGTTTAAATTACAGAAGGTTTTTTTTTTTTTTTTTCTTTTTGATTGCACTTTTGTGTCTAGTTTTGAGTATTAAATCCAAAAAGTACAGAAGAATGTAGCAATGTGATTTGAAAGGTTCACAACCTATGAATTATTTTTTTTTAATGAAAGTTTTGCATTATTTTGATGTGGTGGAAAAGGCTGTGGAATGGGTATGTGGGATGGCTCACAGAAGCACTGGAAGTTTTTTAAAGCTTTTTTTCTATTGTTTGTTTGTTTGTTTTTAGGTTTTTTTTTTTTACTGTGGTTGAGATGCAGGTTAAGAGGAAGTAAATTTTAGTGGGTGTGATTTAGATTAAATATAGGCTGGAAAGTTTTTACCTATAACTGTCAAATTACGTAGATTGTTAATCAGGTTTCCAGTATTAGAGGTTTTTATTGGCTTAGAGAAAAAGCCGACAAAGATAATCTAGACACTTGACAGAAAAGGGATGTGTGATGAGTTTTAGGACTAGGAAAGAGCCTATGATTCTATTTTTGCCATATTTCATCAGATAGTCAGGTATTTACTTAATTGAGTATATAGATTATCATTACAGTTGTCTTGCCTGTGTATATGTGCTTTTTAAACATTACTTTAAAATGAGAGCTGAATATGTAACATGTGACACTGTGCTTGAAGGTATTCAGTCACGATTATGAAAATTGGACCAACAGAACTGTGTCTCCTGTGGAGGGAACATCATGAGGCTATTTGCTATTCACTCCGGCTCTGCTTGTTCACTACTTAATTTGGTAGAAGGTTTTAAGGAACCTTCTGTTCTAAGCTTGAATGTAACACTGGGTTTTCACATTTTCATATTCACCCAATTTTAAGTTGCTTTGTAATTCTGGATAATGGTGGATTTTTTTCATGTTTAAATTTAATCCATGGTCATGGATTAACTTGTCGGCCTTTGGGTGCGACAGAGAACCTGCACCTGTATTTGGCTAATAAATTTCTCTCAAATTGTGTCTTACAATATTTGAGACCAGTTTTAACTACATCACTGCATTGTATTTACTGAAGAAACAATAGGCAACGTAGTGTAACTTTTTTTTTTAGTAATTCAAAAATTTTTCTTTTAATTACATTTCTATTCTGGAATTTAGCCATCGTCTAAACACTCTGAACTCTTCAAATTAATCGAACTTTGGCATTTGAGAAGCGAAGGTTTCTGGAAAATGTGCTTTTAGCTGCAACTCTACAATTGGCTTAAGTTGTTCTAATGTGGGTGGCTGTTTAAGTGGGGCTTTTTTCTCTGGATATGACCCCAGCTGGCCACGCAGGCAATAATGTTACCACAAGAGAGCTAGTAGGAGTAGGCATGCTCATCCCACTACTGGGAACCCACAAGGAGGGAAGGGGTTTCGTGCTCCCTTTCTGCTTTGTACCACCCGACTTGCCCTGATGTTGTGATGATGAGCACTGTGTTGCTTTGGCTTGCAGGAATGTGACAAGAACCACAGGCAACAGGTAAAACTATGAATTTCTGATCAGACTCTTTCCTGGCTTGCTTTAAGCCTAGCATGAGTGAAGAGAAGAGGGAGTACCATGGTGTCAAGAGAGGGGAACAAGGTTGCTTCCTTGGTGATGGCACCTAGTGATAATCTGAACAGAGCTGTTCATAGAATTTCATCGCTAAGGTGACTGTGAAACTGCATCAGTGACCTTTTTGGGGCTTGAATAATGCATTTGGAATTTGGTGGTTGTGTGTGAGACTTTCATGTATGATGAGTTAATACAAAGAAGGTGGTGAATTTGGGCACATAGCAAAATGCTTTTGCATGACTAGTTTGGCATGCACTGGTCTTAAAAGTTTGTGAGCTATGAGACTTCTGTTGCTTTCTTAGTAAAGTGCTAGTAGATTTCTCTATTGATGGAGACTCAGCATTACAGGTTTGTTTTTTGTTTATTTTTTTGTGATTCCATTTCTTCTGTTTGTCTCCAGTAAAGCTTGTAATCTGGTTTTACTATTTCTGGTGGGAGGACAAACAAATTTCAAGTCCTGTCTCCTCTAAAGGGTGTTGACTTGAAGATATCATTTACTTTTTGATAGCATCTCAATGCAGTCATCTGTCTTTGAAATATAATTACTCAGTTAAATTAAGTTTTTAATTTCTTAGCATGTTTTTTATTCTTAGTGATGAAGAATAGAAGAAATTCTGGAGAGATCTGTGTTTTGGTAGCTCAGTCAGCAGTTGAATTGTCATGAGATACAGTTAAAAAAGCTGTGAATGGCTGGATTTGTAGACGGTTTTGAAATAAATATTAAACAAAAATTAACCAGGAAAAATCCTGGCCTTTGTGTAGCTGAGTGGCATTGGACTCCCACTCAGAGATAAGACATTAAGCACTTGTAGCTTCCTTTGCCCTTAGCTGAGTTTTTTTACCTTACAGCTTTCCAGCATTTTGATTGTAGCTCTTCAGTGTGTTCTGCACCTTCTGGTGTCCTGTGAGGTTTTTCCTTCACCTCTTCTGAGGATTCAATCTGTGTTGTGATTTAGACAGGTTATTTATTTAGCTGGTATTTTTTTCTTGTGTTAGAGTAGTAGTAGTATGTAGCAGACCCTTTCTTAATACCCCCAGTGTCGCTCCCTGAAATGTCTGAGCTCTGTCATGTCTCCATCAGCAGGTTTTTGTGTTGCCCTTTCAGCTGTAAGCTTTCTGAAGACAGCTCTGCTTTTCTGAGGACATCCTACCCGATTCTGACAAGCTGGGCCTACGCAACTTGGGCATGACTCATTTTCTTCTACCTAACTCCAGGGATACTGATCTATCATGTCTAGGTTGAGCTGCCATGTATTTGTCGAAAGAGGACTGTACCCAGTGACAGGAGCCGTTGATCTTGATAAGATTTCCCATGATGATACTACTACTATGAAAATCACCTAAAAATACTGAAGTTTTTTAGCATTTGTATGAAGTAAGCAGTTTCATAGCCTTCAGATTGATTTTTAGGTTGTGTTCTCTAACTTGTAGATCTTTACATTTTTTTTGTGTTTACTATTCATTCTCAATCAGCATTTAGGGAGAGGAATGCACAGCCAAGAGCTCTGATGTGGGAAAGCTAGTGTTACTTTTTTTTTTTTTTAATTTTAGTGCATGGTCAAGGAATCTTCAGAAGTCAAAAGTGTATTATTTTACATTAAGTGTTGACTAATTTACTGCAGGAATCCTGATGTATGGGAAGACCTCATTGGGATTTTGGGATTAGTCTGTTACATCCTGTTTGTGAAACCGGCTTTTTAAAATACAGGAACTTGAGATGTTTATCTTGACCACATAGGGAGTGTGTAAAAAATAAATAACCACAATACTTGTTGTCCTAAAATAAGCATATACATATTTTTAGAAACCAAGGTGAGTTTCAAGTTGTTACATAAGTTATTATTATTCTGCCTTTGGTTACTACTAAGTATCTCCAGTTACTATGGAAACTGCATATCTGAAAGAGGAGGGGTGAATAAAACTATTATACGTTGTTAAAATTTAGAATCAGCACAAACAGAATGTGGTGATTGTCAGAAAATTTGTCCTTGTTTACTTGATTTCTTTGAGCAATTCAAACTTTACCTTTCCTCCCCCTTCCCATTTCTTCTGGATCTTGCTCATTTTCCTTAAAATCCAAAAAATCCATGGCATTTTTCAAAGACCTGGGAGAGGTGGGTGTCTTTAAATCTGTATAATGAGATGCACTGTAGAATTTTATCTAAAATTCACCTTGGAAATTGAACAGAATGTGCTTGTCAGTACAATTAAGAATTTGGGCTCACAGCACTTAGAACTGTTGGCTCATTTGATTCAACAGAATTCAAATTAAGAGGTAGGAACCACTGACTTTTCGATCTTCTTCCTATGGTCTCTAGCCAAGATTTTTAAGTACATCAGGAGATTTTCTCTCTGTGCAGATGGTGTTATGCTGCTGCAGGTGAATCTTTTTTCTCCAGTGATTCCTAGATGCTGAGATGGGAAAGGAACCTGTCACTGAGTTACTGCAGCTTGTATTGAAAACCACAAGCAGCACCACAGAAGCTTGTGTAAATTGGAATTGTTGTTGAGGCTAGTTGGATTGTGTGAAGCTTAACTTCTGCAGTAGCTCAGAATTTATAGGAATGTAAAGATAGCTTTGATCCTTTTCCTCTAGGCAACACTTTGTTTCCTACCTTTTCTTGTGCATCATGAATCATTTAAAAACTGTCAGCAGCCCAGCCCTCTGGTACTGTCTCCAGCTAAAATTTTAATACCTGATGGATTTTTTTTGTGTGTGTACTGTGTTTCTGTAGTTAATGTTTATTTGTCAGAAATTGTCATGTGCTCAGCTTCTAGAACTGAGATGAGTAGTTTACTAAAAACAGTAGTTTACCTTAACCTATTTAAAGCTGTGTTTAAAAGCAAACAAACCTGGTGATAGAGTATTAATTTGAGCAAGGTTTTGTTGAATAAAAATTTGCTGAAGATGTTTTGGTTTTCTAGGCTCTGTGTATTTTGTCTTTAAAAGGAGAAACTTTCCTCATGTGAAAGTATGGTCTGAATGCTCCTTCTCACTTTGTGGTTTAGAATAAAGGAAGGGGTTAATTGTATGCAATTATTAAACATATGTGATAATGTTACAGAGTTAAAAGAACAGCTTTTCTCAGTTCCATCTAGTGGCTCTGTGAACAGAATTACTTAAATTCAGAGTTTCCTGCAAGTTAAATATGTCATTTAGAAAGGAAATTTTCACATAAATGTTATTTTATTTTTAATAGTAAATAACTCCTTGTGGCTCCCCTGGTGATTTGTCAAGAATAACTCCTGAATGGTATGTGTGTGGTGGTGGTGTTGGTGTGTGGTGGTTGGCTGTTTGTTTGTTTGTTTTGTGTGTGTTTTTTAATATATGTTGCATTTGACAAATGAGTGAATGGCTCAATAAGTGATTATTTTTTAGATATACTCAGTTTTCATGTAGAAGTATGTTTAGTGAGCTTTTCTAGGAAATTATAAGCTTTGACTAATAACTTTTGTCAATCTGTCAATTTTTTTTTCGTCCCAGCCATAGGCTTTTACTTGAAATGCGTTCTTCCCTTCTGCCCTCACTAGATTAAGCATTAAGTAGGTGGGTCTTCTGTTTTTATGCCTGGATATAAATCATATAAAAAGAATCTTACGTTGTTTCTCTCTAGTAGTCTGGAAATGACAAGCTTGTTTAGTTTTTCCTCATTTTGAAATGCTACATAATATTTTCATTTGAAGAACAGCATGCAAGAAATACTATACTGTTAACAAATAAAAAGCATATGCAAATCAGGTGTTCTGGGATGATTTTGAAACAAATATGAAAGGCAGTTATTCTGAGTAGGAGTCTTCCTTCTACCATAGTTTTAATTCTGGATTGCTATATATAGAAGGTTGCAAGGTAGCTTCTTGCTGTAACATTGTATGTCTATGTGAAAATACTGCTGTCTTCAGTTATTTTCATGGCCTGAAGTGCTAAAAATTGTTTTGAAGTGAAAATGAAATTGCTTTTTTAGTGCCAAGTACTTTTTACTGTTTTGCTAAATATGAAAATTAGATTATATAATATCATGTCATTCCAAAATTTATATTGTTAAATGTCAGGAAGGAAAAATATGTTTATATCCTTTCCTACTGGTGGATTTTAGTTACAAATGAAATGTATAGAGACAGTTCTGTCTTTACCAGAATATACTTTTAATTTTTGTTTGAAAAAAACTTTTTAACTTTGCTATCATGTTTTTGGAACCTGGCTGCCTCAGTTTCTTATTCATACTTGATTCATGTTCCCTGAATATATTTACTGAAACTATCAGTGCTGTAGGGGATATTCTAGTTTGGAAACAACACAGTAATATGTCAGTCTAAAATACAGATAAGGGTCACTGAAAAGGATTCTGTTGACTTCAGTGTATGAACCTGTATTATTTATTCACTGGGATTTCCTTCCAAGACTACATTTAAAGTAAAGTAATGTTTTGGTTTTGGCCTTGTGAGGCCAAATAACTGGTTTTACAGCGATAGTGTTGCAGGCAGGGCTTGGGGACCTGTAGCTCTGCAGCTTTATAGGATGTTAACTTTGTGACTGGCTTAACTTGACCTTGAAATGGGCTCTTTCTGCAGGAAGGGGTGCTCCTTTGTGCTTGGTGCTTTCTCACCCTCCCTGCCTATTTGGTGTGTTCTGGGTGCTCACTTCACATCATGTCTGGAGGTGGACTGCTTGGGGGAATTGACTGAGCTGAAAGCTTGCGGGTTTTTTCATCAGTATCAGGTTTTTGCTTCAGTTCAGTGCACAGCTGCTCAACAGTATCTTGTGAGGAGGTAAAAGTGTTGGGGGGGAAACTATTATTAACCATTTTAGTGGAAGCCCATTCGTGCCAAGTAAATAGCAAGTGAGAAAGGTGGGTAAGGGAGACCTGGGTACTCTCAAAAAGCAACGTTTTACCCAGATGTTACCAACTGTGAATCTCAAAAATGACATTGAAAATTGCTAAGGAAGTACTTCAGCTATCCATAACACTTGTAGAGAGAGGCTTTTAGATTAGCAGTAGAACCATGATTTTAGTAGGGCTTCTTAAAGAGATCAGTTATTGTAGATGATAGTAACTCAGCTTGCAGAAAAATGGATGGTTTGGAATGAAACTTTTGTTTCAGGAGTTAATTAATTTTTTTTTGCCTATTGATTTATTGTAAGAGAGTTTATATCTCAAAATTAAAACTGCTTGCCAGGCACGATTACTTACTTCTGTAAAGTGAAACTAATGAAATGTAATTTTATTAATACAGGATACTAAGAACATATGCCATTCTCGTTTGGCTGTAGATGTTAGAAAGCTAAAAAACCCCACATATTTGGACTCTAAATGCTTCCAGTTGACTACTTTTAAACACTCATGGAAGAATCCAAGTAAAACTATTTTGTTTTGTTTATTAAGTAAACATCCTAAGAAACTATGCATCTGTCATGTGTTATTCTTTTGTCTCTGAGGAACTCGGAAGCTTGTTTTGTTGCCTCATGTCTGTTTATAGTATCCCACGAACAGTAGTCAAGGCTCTAATTTCTCTTGATGTTGATGAGTGGTAAGACTTCCTTATTCCAACAGAGTGGAAGCTCTGTATGCAACCTGGTCTGTGATCAGGTTCACAGAAATCACTGTTGTCTTGCAAAACAGTGATGAACAATGACAGGTACCATGTTGTCTTACTGGGAAGAAAAAGTACGAGTTCACAGTACTAGGTGGTTACAGATGGAGCATCAGAAATTACTGGAAGTTTGGTGTGCAGTGGGGTGATGAAATGGGATTCAGTCTAAGCTGCTGTTGCTTGCAGAGATCTCTGAAACTATTTCATGATACTGTGTGACAGGGTGATGAGATGGTAGTGTTGACATGCAAAAGAGTGGTGCAGGGAGAGAAAAGAGGAAGGAGCTTACTTTAATGAGTGCTTTCATACCATTAAGTGTATTCTTAGAGTTGATTTAACTGATTAAATGGATCTCTGATTAGCTGTTATACTTGAGATTTTTGGGAGTAATTGTGGATTGTTCTTTGAAAAAAGCCTGGGTGTTGATCAGGAAGAAATACTACGGATTATGAATACAGAGAAATAGAATAATAATCATTTCACTTGAAGGGATGTAGAGGATACAGAAACACACAGGATATTCTGAGTTAGAAGGGGTCTGGAGGGATCATTGAGTCCTGCCCCTAAGTAAATGGCCCATACTGTGACTGAACCCACAACCTTGGCATTACTAGAGCCATGCTCTAACCAACTGAGCTGAGATTCTTGAACCAGGCTTGCCAGTGCTTTTAAATACATATTTTTGCGTAAGATAAGCTAGTAGGACTTCTCAGTATTAAAAGACGTGCCCTGTGGCCGTAGTTCTTAGAGGCTAAAGGCAGCTGCAATTTAGGCCTTCAGCCTGTCTTCTTCGTCATGCTGAACAATTTCAATTTAATTGTTGAGTTCATTTTTTGCTGGAATAATATGCTGAAATTAGCTAAGCAAAGGTTGAATGGGCTGGAAGCAAGGAAGGCCAAGAAGGTGGCGGGAGGGATGGAAAAGCACTGTGACAGCTAGATGGGTTTTGAGTCTTAGGAGGGAGGTAGCAAGGGTGGGTCTCTTTGAAATAATGAGTATTATAAAGCAGGCAACTCTAAGAAAACTGTACTAATTTTCATGCTATGAGACCTGGAGGCATTAATTGTAAAATCATCAGAATGTTTGAAAATAGATACATCTCTGCCCCGCTTCCCAGTTTCCAGGGTGAAGTGGGAGAACATGTCTGCATGAACAGGTACAGTTGAGCTAGAAATCTCATTACAGTGGACTGTTTTGTAAAAGCAAAATGTGTTGTTTTGGGGAAAAATTGTTGTTGCCATCACCCTCTGTACTGCACCATTTGCTACTGAATAATCCTTGGCAAGATTGAATTGGGTGGACACCTTTGATTAAGGATGGCTATTTCATGTTTTCACTAATCTTCTGTGAAACTGCAAGGTATGATTGAGACAAAACAATTTGATGGTATAGCTGCCATTTCCATTAGCATTTCATTTTTCTTTTTGTGCAAATGTTTAAAGTGATTGCTAAAGTAGAAAGGATAAGGGTAAAATACGTAAAGGAGAATGTCATAATGTTGCAGTAAGCTGCATCCATAATTTATGTGGTTAGTTTTTGGGAGGTGTAACTAATTTGGTGTTTTTAGTTTGAGGAATTGGCAAAGTTTTTGCTGGCATTGACTCAATTTAAAATTAATTTTATTGTATACTGTGTTTCTGCTGTTGATTTTTACTGGTTTGCAGTCTCCTAACACTGAAACTTCTTTCCTGCCAGAAGCTAGCAAAATTACAATGACTTTTTTGTTTTAATTTTCTTTTATCATACTTAGTTTTCTGTGCCTAAAAGGCTGTCAACAGCACATAAATATTCTGACAAAAGCCAAAGAATGGGACAGACATTGCCTTGTTGCCCAAATTATTGCTTTTATTCTTTAAATATGAATGTAATATTTGATTATTCCTTTTGAATAGATGTTTTTTTGCCCTTTAGTAGAAATGCTTTAAGAAATGCTTCTTTAATTCTGGTCATTTGTTGTTTGGTACCGTATTTTTGGAGTCTGTGAAGTGTTTGAGAGGACTTTAGGCAGAGAACTAAGCATACCAACTGAGTTTTCTGAGTACAGTAATAGTGTAACTGCTTAAAGACCAGATATTGTGGTTTGCTATCTGTCTTTGGTCTTCTACCTTCAGATCTGACCATGGGTGGAGATTTTAGGCAGCTGTAGGGTTTTAAGTGATAATGATGATTTTTCAGGTTGATCAACTAATTTTTGAAGATCATTCATCCAAATGGCTTTGGAAAATGGGCATTTGCTCTGTAGTTACTACCATGCCACTCTTATTTGTAGAACACTGAAGGAACATAACTAACTTCTCAGACTTTGTGGCCTCTTGTGCTTTTTTATTCAGTCCACCACCTGCCTTGCTCCCAAAGGTTTATAAAGGTTATTGGAATAAAAAGAATTGTTTCATTGCTTATCATATGATTGTGAATACTTGAAGTGAAACTATTTGGTTTTGTCTTGCTTGGGTTCTGCTCTGGAAACTGACTGTAGAAATATTTCATGGATGTGTCTACTTCAGTTTGCCATCTTCAAAATTTTGTTGGTGTACACAATTAAAATGAAAGTGGAAGTGAAACACTCTGCTGGTAGCAACGACTTGTTGCACATAAAAATAGGAGAAAAATCATGTTTAAAGGGGTGAAAATTGTGTTTGCTTTTCCAGGTCTGTGCTGTAGGTTGAATGATCATAAAGGACAAGCTTAATTCTCCTATATTAATTGGGAATGTAGTAAGAGTCTGGTTAGAAGCTGGAAAAGAGCATGTATTTAACTATCAAGACAGACCTATAATTGTTTTTCTCGGCAAATTTTGCATTCAAAATTTTGAAGAAGACTGACTTAAGTATGAAATTCTTTGTTGCTTTCTGCACACAGATGAGGATTGGAAAAATCAGTGGTAAACCACTATGGAAAGCAACGTCTTATGTCCTAGGAACAACTCAGAGGTTGCCACTTATACTACTGCTTGGGTATTTCAAAGCTCCTTTTGTTTGGCTAGGTAGTGAATTTGACCTCAGCACCTGACTACAGAACATTCTGTATTGTGTGGTGCTAAAGCATAAAAGGAATTTCCCTAAAGTATTCTGCTTAACCCCAGGGTTGTTTGATACCTAATGGAGAGGATAGTTCCTGAGTCTTAGGGTTAGTATGTGAACTAGGTGTAAATTAGAGACATAGCAAAAGGTGAATTATGATGTTCATGCTGGTGTCAAGTGCAGCTGCCAACACCAGAAACGAAGTTTTCAATGTATTGCAGAGCTAGGGCAAGGTAAATGCTCTTCTTGTCCCTTGTGTCTTGCCCAAGAGTTTTAAGTAGCTTGTAATGTTTGCATGAATAATCAGCCAGTCTCTGACATGTTCACCTATTTTATGAAGTAGCTTCAACTGATAGTCTTGGATTTCTCACTTAGAAATATTTTGAAACTTGCTGCTTCTTTGGCCTGTCTCAAACTGCTGTGACACAGAGAATACTTCAAAGTACAAGTTAGAGCTAGTTTGTTTGTTAAATAGGCAAAATCCCTTGATTTTACAGATTGTACTTTTCTGTTGGCAATTGAAATGGATATGAGGTTTAATTGTAATGAAAGCAACTTCAACATTTCATTCCTAACCTAGACAATCTGCATGTGGGTTAAATACTTCTATCAGAAATGATATTTTATTTTTGTGAACTTGTCATCATCCAAAGGATGGCTTTCTGGCATCCTCCAGTTCTCTCTTGGTTGTTGTTCCTTTCAGAGGAAATAGGGAAATAATGATTTGCATTTGGCAGGGCAGGCAGAAAGCTTTGTTTTTGCAGTGCTGGGTGAAGCCTTTGCGGTGGTTACTGGTGGGGTACAGGGCCCAGGACAGAGGAAAGCAGCCAGAGCAGTAGCAGCTGTTACTTCTCACACTGGAAATATCCAGCAGCGAGCCTGCTTCCTTCTTGGCTTTTCTGAATGGCTGTTGCTCATGCCAAGGCCATTGTTGTACTGGACTTTGAGAATGCAGCATCATTTGGGAACTGGTGTTTCACACAATGCAAACTTCAAGATGTGGTTGGAAAAGCATATTTGGGTAGCATTTACTATGCAGTTTCCTGCTTTACCTAGTCATATTATTTTAATTTGTTGTTTAACATTATTGAGTTTGTTGGGCCCAGAGGTGTTAAAGTGCACACCCATGGTGTTACTGACCAGAATCTTTAGGGATAGGATTCATTTCACGTCCCTTGAAATGTCAGCATCTGAGCTCCTTCTATAATAGATTAAGATTGTTTTGTTGTGAGATGGGAAATGCTGTTTGGGCACATGGCCATTGCCACTAAGTCTGCTCAAAAGCTGAAGTGAATTCAGATTTCTGTTGAGTGTGAAGATGGTGCTTTGTTCATGTACGGGGAAAAATATTGTTCATATTATTGGCTTTATATGAGAACTATTCTAAAAGCAGTGCTTTATTCTGTTTAAGGATGTATGTTTATAGGTAAACTTTAATGGTTTTTGAGTCAGGTATTTTTTTCATATTTCTTTAATGTCTTTACGTTTTTTGAATGCTACAGAATGAATAATTAATTTGATATTTATGTTTGCAGTGCTTACTAAGTGCACTTAAGTTTTGTTTCTCTGTTATTTAGTTTTAAAATGTTGCAGGATAAGGTTTCAGCCAATCAGTAATACTACCTGGGAAGCTATAGTTAATATGTTACTCAGGGACAGGGAAGTGGTGTTAACTCCTTCTCCTCATCTTTGATAGCCTTGTTAGTAATGATTTATTACTCTGAGGAGGTTTGAGACTTCCTAGTCTCAAACTAGGTTTATTTACTAGAGAACAGCAATACTTGAATTCACTTCAGCTTTTGAACTGTTTCACAAACTTCATCTGAGTTGCAGTGTAACAGAATTTTTTAGGATGTAATGTTTCATAATATATTTATTAAGTTATTTTTAAAATGTCTTATCTGTTGCCTTTGTCTAGCCTTGCCTTCTTCACCCCAACAAATCTTGTACATATTTTATATGTTCTGATTGTGTACCTCTAGCATCCTTAACAGGCCTTCTCAACTCATTTCATTTACCACTTATTTTTTGCTCCAAGCTAAGAATGGAACAAGAATACCGAAAAGGTAAAGACAGCATTTCTCTAATGCTAAACTTTTGATGCAGGAATTGTGTAGGTTTTGTAAAATGCTGGATGCAAGAGCACATAACTGAAAATGCCACACAGATTCCAGAAAGAATTTCACTGCATTACTAGATGTTTTTGGGGGGTCATATAAGATGCACAGGTAGTTTTAGACCCTTCTGCCTATGTTCATAGTGTCAGAAGTAAAGAGTAGACTGCCATCAGGCAACGTGGTTCTGAAAACTCTTAGTAGATAAGACTGAAGCAGAGCTATGGAAAAAAAGAAAGAACAATTTTACCTCTGCATTAATTGGATCAGGGAGCTTAAAGTTACACTTTGTACTTGATAGCAGAATGTTGTGCTAAATTAGAAATTGTGATATGCTCGCCCACAATTGTTCAGCATCGTGCAGCTGTGATTGGTTAGTCACAGGCAGAATGCTGGGCTGCCTACTCTGCCTTTGAAGCTGCCACAGCCCTGGAGTTGCTCTGAGTGGTTATTACTGTTCATTTTTTTTTTGCAGTCAGAAGGATGAGAGTTATGGGTGGTGCCTTTTTTTTTCTGGTGGCATAGACTTGTCTTTGAAAGATATCAGAGAGAAAAAGCAGAATCTTCAAGAATTTTTGGTAATAGAATTTGCAGCTTATTAGGAGGCTACAGTTGTCCCATGTTTGAGGATCTTTTAGCAGTTGTTGGGAATATCTGAGAGGATTCTCCTGAATGGTTATTCACTTTTTTGGACAACGTTGGAATCTGCAGGAACTCTTGCCTGTTATCTCTGACTAATGAAAATTGTAATAGATAAACATTTATGCCTAAGTTTTGCACTGTAATTCTGAGCACAGCAAATGTGTTTCATGTAATTAGGGCTTCTAGAAATCTTCCGGGCAGGTCTTTATACACAAATCTTTTAATAACTAAGTACTTTTTAGAAGTAATGATTTTTCTAGGATAGAATTACTTACTTTGTCATGTAATTTTTAAAACATATGTCTTTTTTGGTTTTGTTTGGAGAAAACTCTGACTCTGGATGCCTATCTAACATTACCTTCACTTTTGGTCTTTTCCTCAGCTGAATGTCCAATGGAACTTGCTAAGCAATGGGTTAAAAAAATTCCAGAAATAGATTTCTGTGGAGATTTTCCTTTTATATTGTTTATAAAATAATTCAGTTCAGATAGAGGGTAAATGTTGTGAGGGTGAGTACTTGAGAAATCTGTTCTTAGTTAATACAATGCACAGCCATTTAGATTAGTTAAGGCTGCATTACTATTTAAATTTATTTTGACTTTTTGTGATTTCTGCCCAATTATTGAATGCCTGTGTCATTAAGTATATGCAAAAAAGACTGTTTTATGTAGTGTGACAGTGTTAATATCTCTGAATGGGGACCTTGTTTATGTGTAGTGATGCTAGTGAAAAACTGAATGTTTCATGGATATAAAATATTCCATAATTAAAAGTAGCATAGTCAACTTTCATTAAAAGGTATGTCAAAGTCAAATCTTCCATTCTCTCCATGCACCTGTTTGCTGCAGTATGTGATGTCCCAACCAGCTGTCACTGTTGCCCAACCAGATTGTAGAAAGAAGAGAGTAACTAAGGAGGGGTTGCCAGTCTGGCCTTATGATTGTTCAACAGAAGATGGATACTAACTGAACACAGACAGAGAAACTCAGTAAAAGTTGTCAGTAGAATAAGGCATGGGTTGGAAAAAGCTCTGTCAAGGGAGGGTAGCAAAGATTGTAAAAATTTTTGAGTAATTTTTGCATTTGTTTAGGAAAAAGCCCCCTGGCCATTAATGGCATATTTTCCTAAAGACATACAGCTGACAGATTTCTTTTGTGTAGGGTTAAAGGGTTGCATATGCAGTTCTCAGCAGTAAACAAGTCAGGAAGCTGTGAAATGTTGCTTTGGATTATTCCTTGTCTCCTTCCTATTCTTCTGGTGTATTTGTTCATGTAAGTAAATAATACTTTTTAGCTGTATAAATTTTATAACTGTATAAGAAAGAATTACAAAGCAAAACAAATGCTAAATTAAGAAACATCTTTAATTATGTTGTTTATTTTTATAGAAGAAATACAGTGATTTTGAAATTTTCCACTCTGCGGGTGCCTGACAGGTTACGTTGTGTATTTTTTATTCCACTCATGGCATATTCTTGCATACTTTTGTTACGTTCCTGGAAGTTCTTAGCTAATTCACTGACAAAGCACCTTTGTGTTTAGAGTAGGTTTACTTTTTTATAAAACTTGGTTTAGCAGAATTTGTTTTAGTGTACACATGAGAACAGATTTTCCAAAAATCACTAGTACTGAAAATATGCTGCATGAAACCCTAAAGGTTTTTCACTTTGCTGTACATAATTTGGCTTTACTTACAATTATTAGTTTTCTTTCAAATACTTGGATAACAGACAAGGAGGATGCATGTCTTGTATTCTTCTGTTAACCCATTTCTGTTAACCCCACAATTCCATTAATTAATGGAATCAAATTTTGGATGTAACTGTAAATCTTCACAGACTATCAAAATATTGTATTCAGAACAAAGTGGTCTTGGAATATTTTTACTGCTTTCATAAAAGAATTAACTTGCATTTCTACTGAGCATCTATCACTGTTGTCTGTTATTCAGAAACATATTGCTACAAATTCACTTCCTGATAGGACAGAGGATTCAATTCCTGTGGGATAAACTCTAACTAAAACATTGGTGTCTGCTTTTGTAAGCAAAAAGCCATGTTTATTATCCATGCTGATGTAATGTAGAAATCCACTGAGGCTCTTTATGGAGCTGTATTTTTTTCCAGAGACTGCTCTTTCAGACAAAAACTGATGCTATTCGCAAATAGGATTTTAGGCATGTTACTGTGTGCTTCTTCCCCCTCACTGGTCCCTAAGTAACTGGTTAAAACCTTGTTTAACACTCTAATCGTTACCTTACAAATTCAGGGAAATAAATAGCTTATCTAATATGTTGAAATAACCATCTGCCCGGGGTTTGAGAAAGGGTGTTGCAAGAAGTCTAGCACACGGCAGTTTAATATAATTCTTCCTAACAAAAACCAATTACTAATCACCTTGTGTTCTGAACTGTGAAAATGTGTTCCAGACTGCTTGATTTTTATCTTACCCAGTATAAACATGGCTTTATGTTCATGTAGATCTCACTTGGAAAAAAAATTGATGCCTTGGACATGATAATCAATAGAACTCATTATCATAACTGTATATTAAGGCATTTATGTAAAGGCAGTTTGTATTTTGTTTGTATTCTTTTTTTTTTAGCTAGTAGCTTTTCAAAATACTATTAATCAGAGGAAAACTTTATTTTCTATTATTTTATGATTTTGGTTTGTTTTTCTTCACTTTGTTTTCTACCCTATGCTTTTTGCCTATGAAGACTTTCCCTTTCTTCCTTTGAAATTGTACTCAATCTGTTTAGAGATGAGCAGAGCAGTATGCAGTACTCAAGCAAGGAAGGTGTAATTACCTCTGCTTTTCTCTGTTTAGCAACTTTTAATAGCTGCTTATTAAGCAAATAATTTAATGGAGTTAACACCAATTAGCAGTCTTGCTGGTAAGAAGTTTCTCAAAAACATTCCAGTATGTTTAATTACCTCAGGTGACTTAGTGTGCCAGTCAGCAATGGTCAGCTGTTCTGTCTCTTCCCCTCCACATCTCCCTCTGCAGCTCAGACTTGAATTTCTCTGCAAAGTGTCATAGGTGGCATTTTCTGCTAACATGTTTTCCTTTTCCAACAGCAAAATTCAGTAGGAAGGAAGAAGACTGTTATGCTTGGTGTCATATCTGCAATTGAACTTGTAGCTCTCCAGCAGGAAAAAAGGAAGTCAGTGTTTGTTTGAGGCATAAACTGGTTATAAGGCTTTGAGTACAAAAGAAGTGTTCCATACATTATGTTCAATATTTCTCTGATGCATTTGTATCCTGTCTCTGAAAATTGTCTTTTGTTTGGTTTTCCATGTTGTACTGTCTGTTCTACTGAGTACAACAACTTATAAAAAGGATTTTGTGTGATCTACTGGCTGTTGAATTTGTCTACAGGTAAAATACTAGCTTCAAGAAACAAAGTCAACATTTTTTAGACAGAATTGAGTGTTTTTCTCCTAGAACATATTTATGCAGTATTTATTTTATTGATGAGGGAAGAGAAAACTCAAGGCACTCTGGTAGGCTGAGTTAAAAAAAGCCCATTACGGGGAGGGGTAATTTTCCCATATTTGGTAAACATGTTATGTGAAGTAGCAAACAATTGGAGGACATTGTGTCAGGAATCTGTTGGCTCTCTGTGACCAAACATTCCTATGGATCCAAACAAAGCAAAATTTTCCTTATTTCTGCTAGAATATTTTACATATCAAGTGATGAATGGTATCACATTTTTTGGGGGGGTAACTCCTATTAGGAAGCAACATTTTATTTACGTATTATGCATATTTATGCACAAACCTTCTTTTGTAATGTTGCTTAGATTCTAGAGAGTTGCTGTATCTCCAGTTGAATATGTAATTATGGAGATATTATTTCCTTTAGTTGCAACACATTTCTTGTCTCTTTCTTGTCCCCTAACAGAAGGGAAGGTATTTTCCTGGCAGTGAATTGAGTGTGCAAAACCACAGGCTGCTGGTTTCTCCCTGTAGACTGCTCAGTGAGGTGCTAAAAGTGATTATGTTCACTTTGCAAGTCCGGCCTGAGGCATGTGTAAGCTGAGTTAAATACTTGCACCCATACAGAAAATCTGAAAACTGACTTATGACATCATCTTTCTGTTATCTTCCTGATTAGTTAGTGACACACCAAAGTCTGCAGCTTCAGCTTGTGCTGGGCTTGTGCTGCTGTTTGTTCTCCTGTTCTGTGCTTGTACGAGGGACCCAGCGAGCTTTGATCGGAGTAGGGACCATGCTCATGAGAAGAGAGAGGTTTTTGAGTCAGTCTGGAGTCTCAGGAACTTTGGAGGTGGCAGGAAGACACAATGCAGCAGACATGGCTGTATGTTTGACCTGTTTGTTTCTGCTTGAAGCCTCTCTGAGGTGTGGCTTCTATCAGCCACATCTTCATGTGGGTGGGTAATTAAGTACACTGCAGAAACAGATTAATCAGGCTCATGTACAGCGTGCAGGCAGAGCAACATGCACTCTTAGGTTTGGATCAAGATAATAGGGATCACTGAACAAATTCTAACTGGCATTTTTTGAAGGAAAAACGTAACATGAGACGATTGCCCAGGTTTGTTCCTTCTAAGTTCCCATCTGGCTTACTTTCAACAAGGCAGAAACCTGTTGGATACCTGTTGTATCTTCCTCCCTTATAGGTTTTACTGGGCTGCTGCAGGTGTTTTTCATATGTAGGTCAATGGGCCTGTTCTCAGGTATTACATGAACTTGGCATATAATGATGTGGTTTATTATGTAACAATACATATGGGAATAAAAATAAAAAAAAAGAGAAAATGTGAATCTTCAGATCTCATTTGTATCGAGATGTCTGTGTGAAAAATGGGGCTAAAATCCTACTTGTCTTCATTTTAATTTTCTGTTTTTAATTTTTCTTGTTTTTTGTTTCCTCAACTATCTTCTCTTTAGCAATTATGTACACTCTTATTTGTGCTCATGTGTGCACGTTTTTTGTGCATATGTAGAAGTATACAGTTCTGACAAATGCTGATCTGATTTGAAAAGTACACGTGGATGTTAAAGCATATAAAATATTATCTCTCTTTATGAAAGTCCTTACCCTTTTGCTCTCTTTTTTGGAGCCATTTCAAATAGGCCTGCAGGTAGTAACACTTGGGATACAAGAAGTTACAATAAACAAACTTAAACACTTGTGTTCTTTAAACTCCCTTGTTTGATACAAGACCGCATGGTTATTGATTTACTGATCCCTTACAAAGGTTTATCAGTTGTAGTAAAACCTGATTAATAAAATTCCTTTAGCTTGGCAATTAAAATAAACATTACACCACTGCTAAAAGCCAAAGACAACTACAAGAGCACTAGACTGAGGCAAAAATTAAGTTTATACCATTCCAAGTACAGATAACCAAAAATTTACAGAAACTGTCAAACAAGTCAAAATACAAAAAAATTCCACAACTTTAATAAGAGGAAAGTTGAGACCCAAGTACAATTTTTCAAATTGCAATGAAATTTTGCAAATACATGCAGAGACAAAAAAAAAAAAAAATCTACTTTTTACTAAGAGTGCAATTTATGATGCTACCAAAGCACCACCTTTGAATGAATCATTCCTTTTGCCATCATTTACGTGTGCCTTTCCAGGCCAAATAAGAATAGGCAATTCCATAAATGCAGACCAGTGAGGTGACAAATGAATTAATTAACTCCAGAACATGAATTTTCACAGCTTTTTATTCTAAAAGCCAGTGTTCCTTTTATTATAAAAACAAGTAACAACTAATTCCTGCCTACTCTCTAGCATGTTCAACTTCATATACACTTAAAAAAAATCCTTTAATAAACACAAGCACATGCTTTTCTTACCTGAATGGGGGGTGAGTTTTGTTTCCCATGTTGTGTGCCAAGTGTTACTCCCAAGTGTAAGTAAGTTTGGGTTTTTCTGTTGAAATAATTACATTTCTTGGGGAGAAAAAAAAAAAAAAAAAGGGACAAAGAAGCTGTTATTGCAGAGATTAAATTTTTCTGCCAGTAATTTATATTACCTGCTCACTTCTATATTCCCAAAACCTGTGGATTTAAAAGTGCAATGAAACTTGCAGTTGTTTACGCCAGTACATTTTGTAAACTTAAGCAATGTTAGTTGTATTGACTTCTCTGTGTTAGTTCGTTGCTTGAGACTGATTAAGCACTGTTACTTAAAAGTGTTACTAGTTTTACTGGGCTTACTAGATAAGCTACTCCTGGCAAGTGTGAGACACAAGTTTTTGGTTGGTTGATTGCATTAAAACCTACCTTTAGGCAATACCCAAGGTCAGTGTGCGGGTCCATGGAACAGCTCATGCTGTTCACAAAAGGTTGGAATTCTTTTTGGTGTTCTGTGTGAGTCCTGAATTTGCTTCAGAGTTTGCACCTTCTGCAAGGTGTTGCTGTGGGTAGCTACAAACAAATGAGCTCTGAGCTCAGTGTTTTTCATATTAAACTAGAACTTCTTTGAGTTTAAGAACTAAACTCTGTTGGGTTTTTCAGGGTGTTGGTTGCATTAATTCTGCATATTAATTTATCTGATTTTGTTGCTTCTCTTTATTAGTGCATTTCATATATGCAATGATTTCTACAGCTTTCCAGTCAAAATATCGATAAAGTTGAGGATTATCTAGGGTTGCAGATAATTTTTGCAATACAGTGAATATTTTTTTGTAAGACACTTTTGTTACACTGCTCTTAAGCAGATCAATAAAACTGATGGTTTACTATCTTGTCTCTTTTTCTACTATTTCCATATTATTCTCTTTCCCTTCCCCCTGCTTTTGACTGCAACTTAGCTAACAGCATCTTGAATCTTATTTTTGATCATGACTGCAGTTGTAGTGCAGTAACTTATGTAACACTTTTTCATTAATTACTTTTTTGGCTTGTAAAAACATTTTGAAAAAAACCTGTCTTTTCTTCCATTCTCCTTCTGGACAGGAAAATTGCTAATTCTTCTCAAAATATTTTAAAATTTGGTAAATATCATAAAGTCACATAAAACTTTTTAAGTATGTTGATCCCCAGAGAATCTCAGATGTCTCAATTATTAAACCATTGAAAGCAAAGGTGAGATTTCTTACCAAAACAACATGGAATTTTACTGGAACTTTAGAAAACTAGCAGTGTAGAGAGTTTCTTTGCTCTAGCTATGGGACAAATGTGTAAACATTTGTAACAGATCTCACTTAAAAGTGTGGATTATCATGTATTTGGGGCTAGACGTGGCCATGCAGGTAGATTTTTAGTTTTTTTGCCTTTATAAGGTTGTGCATACCAAATGTCTCCTTGTGTAAAAAGCAGTTCTTTAAGAACTGCAAGATGCAAAGCAGTTTTATACGACATAGTGTAGCTTTACAGAAATCCTCATTCTTGAATGAACATGCCTGTTTTTGTTGAGATGAATTCTTTCTTTTGGATGGTTATTGCCCTATTTTCAAGCTCTGGGCTTCTACAGGCTTGACACCCTATTCTCTTAACATGCCTTAAGTTCCACTGAAAGTCGTCTCTCTTCATTATATACAATGTATTGGTTCTAACTGATACGGTGGTAAAGGCATACAGATTTTGCCAGGGCATTGTTTAGAAGTTTATTTATATGCATGAATGAATAGACATTTTTTACTATTGACATGAGATACATGTTGAAAGGAGGTAGAATTGTGCACAGATAATCCTATTTGGGATTTGATCAGGACTTTCCAAGGGTTTCTTCAGCCTCACCTTGTTTCTCCTTCTGTTATAATTTATTTTATACTTTGGGACATAAAATGTGCTGTGTCAGCAACTTCTGTGCTGCAGAGTGCTTCCTAGCAGCATTCTAAGAAAATAGGGTGAAGATACAAGATTTCATAAATAAGGATGTAATTTTTATTTGGATTTGCAAATTGGAGCCCTCAGTATCAGGGGGTAGGGGAGGAAATGATGATGACACAGTTGTTATTGTGGGATCTGCCTTTGCAAAGAGATGACAGATGCTGATGGAAAAGGGACCACTGAATGTCAGACCTGTGCTTTGGGCAGAAATGTCACCATTGCAGGAACACATAATTTGGCCAGTTCCCAAACACTGAGAGAAGTAAATTTATAGACTGGCTTAAAAGAAAGATTTCAAATTGAATTTCTGACATACCTGGATGGAAGGCCTTTCCCTTTCCCTTTCCCTTTCCCTTTCCCTTTCCCTTTCCCTTTCCCTTTCCCTTTCCCTTTCCCTTTCCCTTTCCCTTTCCCTTTCCCTTTCCCTTTCCCTTTCCCTTTCCCTTTCCCTTTCCCTTCTCCTTTAAACAAATCTTAAGGATACAAATTTAAATTTTAAAGAAGAAAGTTGGACAAGTTGAGACTATTGATTATTACTAAGCTAGTAGGAAAGTGGGTCAGTAGCATAGTTTGTTGTAGGCTGTGTGCAGTGTTATCATAGGTAAAGGAAGTGAGAAAACCTGCATCTGCTTACAATATGGTGAGTGTTCTAAGCTTTCAATTTACAATGATACCACTTTGAAATAAACTGTTAAAGCCATGGTTTTCAAAGTTGGGTTCTCTTTTCATGATAGCCTCATCTTTGTCACATATGTAAATACTGCTGTTCTTTGATCTGTCTCCAGTGTGTTTTCTCTAGAGAATTTTTGAATAGGAGTGAATTTTTTCTGAGCATATTCTCCTAGTTTGAAAAAGTTTGAGTCTTTTTTTTTTTTTTAAATCTTTTAGAGGCAATGTTATCTGGCTTTGGTTTGACATTGGTACTAAAATTTCACTTGCATGAAGAGAACTTCAGCAAAAGTTTTAAATGTCATAAGAGGATTTTTTATGTTTCTCTGTTTTCATAGTAACTGGAAACTTTTTTCAGGTGTCACCTTGTATGTGTTAATTAAAATTCCAGTAAAGAAATTAGGTTAACAAAGGGAGAAAACTATTTCCTTTGTTGCTTAGTAGAGCAAATAGAGAATGTAGCATTTTGTTATGGGCAGTATATGCTACTACCATATTTACTACCATAAATATGCTACCTGTTTTCTGGTATGAGCTATATGTTGACTCTGCTCAGTATTTTTCAGAAATACAGAGTAGAAAAACACTGTCCTCCTTCTCCCAGCAGATGACTTGGTATAAAAATTGCTTTAAAATTGTTACAGATGGAAAAAAATTAAAGCAAAAGTTTATAGCCTACAAATCACTGTGTTGGTATAGAAAATATTAAAACATTTATTCTGGTTGATAGTTGTGACTGACATGGAATAGTTGTTTTTTGGGTGTCAGCTTTGTTGGGTATTGCATTTAGGGCATGAGAACAGACCTCGGAGATAAAGCCTGGAGTATGTATGTTCCTTATATTTGATTAAATCAAAGTAAAATTACAGTGCAGAATAATATAAACATATTTCTCAGAGATGTGAATGAAGAACTTTAGATGTATTTTATTGCCTATGAAAGCCATAGCTCAGCAACAGAACACCTAACAAAACAAGACAGAAACCCCAACACATTTGAAAGCAATTCTGATTTATTTAAAGTGTTATTTTCTATATGTTCTCTTTCTAGTGTATTTCTGTGGGAAGCAGAATCACAATTAATTTCTTGTGAAATTAACTTCCTGTGGTTTTGGAAATGGAGTCTAATTGAATGTATTGAAGTAGAATTAATTCTTCATGGTTCTGGTTTATTTTTGTTTATGTTTAACAATGGGCAAATGGCTTTTTTACTTTAGGAAGTTGCTTCCTTTTTGATATTGAAAATGATGGACTGCCTGTATGTGTTGATACTTGATACATTAAGAGGAGGTAATGTAGTGGAAACACTTGTCTGTTGCAGTTTGACTCCGTGCCTGTTTTGCTGCTACTGTCTGGTGGGGAGAGCAAACAGCAACAGAGAACCTTCAGTAATGCAGTGCAAGAGATACAGCTCCATTTGCTGTATGTGTCCAGGAGAGTTAAAAAAAAATCTAAAATATTATTTTTCATGCTTTAGTAGTTTCAACTATGATAGACACAAATCAGTGTTAGTGTTTGAATTCTTATGTGCAAAACTCTACACTAAAATGTTATGTTTAAATAAATAAAATATGTAAGTGTCATACAGTACTTGTAATGAATCTCAGAAGTAAAAGTGTCATCCTCTGGAAAAGCCACACTGCCTTTCATTTCTTTTTGACTTTTCCCAGCATTAGGAAGATACATGGGATTTAAATGAGGACTTAAGAGTAGATTAAATATCACTTAATGTCATTGGTTACCTTTAAGGATATCTTATATCAATACTCTTTTGCAATTAGTTACAACTTCAATTGTCACAGTCTTAAATTATAAAAGGTCTTTATACTTTCTTGCTCTTTCCTTTGAGCTTTCCTCAAGTATGTCTGTCTGTCTGTTTCTTCTCTTCAGAAACCTGTCATCTTGACTGCCAGTAATAAAAATTTTAAAAAGTCCCTAAGGAAAGCAAAACACTCCCAAACACACACTCATTTGGCTTTGTGTAGCCAAGTGTCATAGTTTGTCTGCTTTGGGACAGATTCTATTATGCTGCTTTTTTTATGGCCTTGTGTATTTAGTTCTTAATGCATGTTCTGGCGCCAAGGTTTTGGAAAAGGGTCAAAAAACCTGGAGCTCAAATGAAGGCACAGCATAAATCAGAGTAGTGTTTGGGGCAGACATGCACTTAGCAGACACCTTGAGCTTGCTGGTGTGCGTAGAGATGTGGTGTCTGTCACGGCCTGTTGTTCGTGATGTGGGCTGACTGCTGCCAAAGGGGGCTGTGCCTGGAGATGTGGCTTCTCTAGGCTCATGGGAGGAGGGCCTTGGAGAAAGGACAAACGGTGAGCTTACTGGCAGTGGGGTTTGAAACTGTTCTGTGAGATGTGGAGAGGTTTTCTTGAGTTTGCTATTAATTTGTCTCCTGCTTACTTCATAGGTAAGGTCTGTTTTAGGTTTTGTAAGTCTACAAATACACTCAAAAAAACCTTGGAAAAACACTTGATAGTTAATTGCAACAAGTTGTCTAGGACACGTCCTTGTCCTGTACCTCCTAGCAGTGAAAGCCAGGATCTAAAAAAATGAGGTGGAGTTTTCCACTCAAGTAGCGTCGATGTTGTTCCATTCCATTTCTTCAGTGTGTTGATCCCCTGCCATGCTGCTGGCTAGATTCAGTCGTAGCATGGGGCGTGTCAGTACCAGGGCTGAGCAGCAGCACTGGGGCTGTACAGGGCATCTCTCTGCCTCTGTGTGGGCTTCCTCCTCCTCCCCAGCACCTTTGCTGTCAAAAGTGTTTGTGCAGGTGCATAGAGGGCAAATTCACACAGAATCAGTTTCCTGATCCTTGCTGCAGCAGGACTGTACTAATGTGCTTCTGTTGGTACCGGGAAGGAGATAGTACAGGGACAGAAATGAACAGCAGGGGCACGAACAATTGGAAATCCTTTTAGCATTAGTCTTTGGCTTATTCTGCCTTAGAGCATATGTGGAATTATTGACTTGGCTCTTCCTTGCATCCCAAATATGCTCATGCTGTTGGAGAGCAGCTGAGTGTTTGAAGCTGTACAAGTAGTATTTGTACAAGGTATGCTGTTCAAGCAAATGTAGAGTTTCCTTTATTGTTTTATTCTGTATGCAATGACTTGAGGTTTGTATAGAGGTGGAATAGTACTACTTTAAACTTTGACGCAAATTATATCTAAATCATTCTGAGCTTGTAGCATGGACTTTTTCTTGAACAGTCCGAGCTAAATCTCACATGATAGAACTTATTGTAGGGTTTGGAGTTCTTGTTTAATTATTCCTCTTTTTCTACTCCGAGTGATTCCATTGCATGACTTTATGCACAGGGTATGTGCTCATTGTGTAAGAACTGCCTTCTATTTTATTCACCACTTCAACATCTATGAAGTACATACTGGAAAAGTACACCATTTTCTACTGTTTTTATGGGCCCAGAAATACATTTGCCAGAATGGTATTAGCCAAGATGTATCTAAGAGCTGTGCAGCTATTGTTTATTGTAACATTCTGATAATTGTACATCTTACTATCTGTGCTAAGTTCGAGCAAGAGCATAATGATAATACGGTATCTTCTGAAATGCATGACTATTTAATTCTTTAGGGTTTTTTTTTCTTCTTTATAAGGTTGAGTTTTTTAAAAGGCTCTTTAAATCTAATTTCTATCAAATAAGCCAAGGTGAACTGAGACACCATAAGTAGATTTGTCAGCCTGGTTTATCACTTGGTGAAATTCATCATGAGAAAAATATTTAGCAGCATATTAGTAGGAGCAAAACTGCCAGTTATGCAATCTGGAGTTGGAGTGCTAACAGCAGAGCAGTTCACGTAAGCTTCTGGAAGCAGGATAGTCCTTAACTAGCCAACAATCTGTACTACTAAATTTTCACAAAAGCTAATAGGATTATTTAAAGAAAACGATATTCGTACGTACTTAAAATTACTGATACGTTGAATGGGGCTAAAAGGAAGTGTTTCATTATGGTGTTATTAAATAAAGTGAATCTATGCTTTCAGCGCCTTTGTATTTCTGAAAGTATAAACATAGGCTGGTAAGTTTAATACTCAAATGCTAGAATCCTAGCAGTTTGTGTATTTAAAAAATTATGCCCCCGTGCTTTATTGTAATCTTCCTTTATTGTAAAGAAGATGTAACTATGTTACATCTTTTTAATATAGGTTTCAGTTGTATAATTCTGATAGGATCTCAAAATATAAATACATCTTGACAACATGTTGTTACAGGAACTGTGAGGGAACTGATGATGCTACAGATGGTGCTCACAGAGGATTAAATTTGATTCCTTGGTAGGAACAGTTAATAATATGCGTACTAGATCAGATGGTGTGGAAGAGTGAAGTAATTCAGTAATGCCAGCAATGTCATGCCTACATGCCTGATTCATGGATATAGGATATGATTATGAATCACATGTGAAAACAAATATATCAAAGGAAACACTGACGCGATTAAAACTTTAGGTTACAGTTATATACATATATGTAATTTTATATGAAAATAATTAGACTTTAATAAACTCTAGTAATTTTTGAAAATTTGTTTATTTGCCTGAAAGTATCAGATGTTTTTTAAATTTAAAACCTACACCTAGAAAACTTTCTATGCCTTAAGTTATTTTATTTAAGTTATTAAACTGAAAAAGAAAAAAAAAAAAAAAAAGAAGGTGCTAAAATCCTTTTTCAGTGCTTTCCTACCTTCCCCTTTTTCAGTCTTGGAAATTGTGAACTACCTTTTCAGTATGAAAAAATCTGTGAATTTTTAATATCAGCCATATTAATTATCATGGTTGCTATATTTTGCAGACACTGTCTTGCAAAACGGAATTTAGTGGTTCATGCTCCTTCTAGCTCTTGGGCCATATTTGAATAGAAATTAGTACAATCAATATTGATTATAGGCTTTCACCAGGCATCTGGAGATCAGGCTTCCAGGTTAATATGTTTATATGGGTGGAATTCTAAGCAAGAAAATGAACTTTGAGTAAGAAAATGGTTACCAGCAAGTTTGCTTTTGAAATCACATGGACATGTTATCAGACATTTGAAGGTCACCTGTATATATCACTTTTCTCATTTCCTGACCAAATTAAGAAAGTGGCTTAAATGCTATGCTGCTGTCCTTTCTTAGGAGCTGACAAATTCTTGGGCAGATTAAAGTATATAATCAGGGATATACTGCATCTTTTCCTGCTTCCTGCTATAAGAAAAGGGCTAAAGTTGTTAGAAGACCAGTAAAGAACCAATCAAACCTAAAATACCCGAAAAGCTTGGAAGTGTGTTGTTATATGTGCTTCGATATGTGTTATGTCTTGTCACCAAGTACATATGAATACAAATCTGTGCTTTTTTCATCAGATTAATGAATGTTCTATTGACAAATGAACTCAAAATTCATTAAATCCTTTTTCTCTAAACACATTTCATCTAAACACATATGGAAAATGAGACTGTCCTTTCAGATTTGGTTTAGAGTGAAGGATGTGTTTATTCCAGGTGAGTTCAGGTCATATTTAAGTCTGTGTTTTTTTTCTTGGAGCTATTATAATTTTATAGTGTTGACAATCACTATAATATGCAGAGTACATCATACATTTCTGAAGATGCATTAAACAGTCTTTACTACCAAACCATGAATACTTAGATTTAAACTACTTTAAGTATTTCCCTTCTTGGTCTTGTACTAATAAATAGAAGTAAAGTGAAAGAGACTTTTCTGTTGCTGAGACGAAGTATCAGACATTTGGCATCGTTTTTTTACACTGAATATCCATCCATATGTGTTTGTAGGTTTGTATAGTAAGTATCATGGAAGTACAAGTAAGGTTAGAAGGAGGAAAAAACAGGATTTTTGGGGCTTGCGTAAGATGCATCTCCCAGTTTCCTCTCGTCCTGCTTTGTTAGGGTTGGCAGGAGTTCCTCTTCTAAATCAGTCTACTTTGACCATTGTATACAATAATTGTTGAACTTCCTCTTCCCTTCAAACTGTGTAATTGCTCAGGGAGGGTGTGGGAAGGAGATGGAAAAGCCATGAAATCATCTTCTTGATTTTTATTTAGTCAGATAGCGCAGCATTGTAATTTTAATAATTATTTTCCTATCAGTCTAAATGAAGTATTTATACTGATATTTTCATCTTGACAGAATGATCCTTGCCATGATTAACATATTCAACCTCCTTTTTGCAACTTCTTTTTTGAACAAGCATTGCTGATTTGGAATAGTTGTTTTTAATGCAGCTATATTAAAGCAAAATTAATTTGCCATCAAATCTAATTCTCTAGGGAATTCCTGTCATTTATTTTCCTTTGAGTTTATCTGGGTACGAAGTTCTTAAATATTTTTCTGAGATAGTGTGTGATGTTTTGAATGTCTTAACAAGTGATCAGAAAATTAAGTGCCTGCTGCTTCTTGTGAAGCTTTTATCTTGGAAAGATTAGAAAAGCTTTAATAAACCTGTCTTAACCCTTGATTTTGTTAATAACATTATTTGTCTGAATTTCTACTTGAAATAAACTGATCTCACTGATACGTTCTTTTTTTTTTTTTTTTTTTTTTTTTTCCAGCGTATAGAGAATGAAGTTCAGAATTAGACAGCTTTTTTGTGGGTGTGGAGAAAGCAGAGATGAGTTAGTGATGATTTAAGAAAAAAATCAAAGCCTTGCTTGCCTCATCAAGTTTCTATGCGGGGGAAAGAATCTAATTGATCTGCATGTATGAAAAGATACTGAAATAGCAGAATAAATGGGCAGTTTTTGATAGTGACAAAATCAGATTTGAATCTCATGTGAAAATTGCTTGTTATGTATCGAAGCTGTAATGATTTATTTTAAGGCTGTTTGAAATGTCATTTTTTAACTGAAGGTATTTAGTGGATTTTAACAGAATCATGGCAGTTTTCAGGCAGCTTATCTGCAAATAGTTTGGGGATTTTGTTGATTTTTTTTTTTCCCCGTTAACTGCACTGTTACCAGTCACTAAACATTACACATGTATTCAGAAAGAAGTGCACCAGATACCAGACTTAGCAGTCAGGAGTTTCATCTATGAATTTGATTACTGTTATTACATGAGTTTATAGAAGTCACCTGAATTTCTAATATAGAGCAATGGAAAAGCCTAATATGAAACATTTTCAAAATATTTGGGGACAACAATATTCTGAATTACCTTTCCTGTTGCATCCCTTCCCCTTGCACTGCTGTCATTAAGTATTATTGAATTTTCCTCTTCGGGAAGCTCATTTAAATAACATCACTGTTGTGGTTAGAAGGTAAGGTATTCTACACTTTTTGTCAAAATTTTGTCTGGTGGATTTTTTTTTTAATTACTTTAGTGGAAAGATGTGCTGTAATGATTAGCTTTTATTTAAATAATTAGAGTGAAAAATAATGTCACAAATTACTTTGTCAAGTTAACTGTTAGATGCTGCTCAGCCTACTTGCCATATGGAGGAGTTTAATTATTAAGAGTAGGAGTGATTTGCTTTGGGAGCTTTTAATTGAAAGATTAAAAGAAGCTCACTCTGAAGCTGTCTCAAACATTTACAGATTTGAGTGACACCTTATATAAGGATTTAACATAAAAATATGTTTGTCTTTACTGTGAATAAATTTAGTTTGAACATGAGGTAAAATTCTTGAAAACTTGCTTTTCAGTATTTTCATTGATCCCTGTTCTATCTGACACTCCAGTTTGTACTCAGGTCTTCAAAAATTGTTCTCGTAAAGGCTTTTTGCCTTGAAAGGTGCCACTGAATTGATTAAGAAACTGCAATATATTAACATACGTGTAAAACACAAATGTAAGGAAACAGGAATCCTAGTTAGGTGAATATTTATTTGGCAGGGGTTGGACATATTGTGGGCACCTTTGTTTCTGGAAAATGCAAAGAAATCCACTTCTGTCATCATGGCATATGGAAGCATGTTTATTTTAGGATGAGAGTACATACTTAGGAAGCTGATGCTTTATAGTGCTTGCCTTTTCTGTGAGGCTTCCCTTTATCCCATATGGCTTTTTAGGAATGAGGAATCATAAACCTAGCACAACATGGTACTTTTGAACTTTTGAACTCATCAGTAAAAGACAGGCATGGAAACCCTGCGGGCTTCCACAGGACTGCCATACGTTATTATAAAAAACATGCTTTTCTTTCTCGGTGGAGGCTGAACATCCTCAAAGAACAAAAATGATGTGTGGTAGTCAGTCTCTTGAAATAACTCCCTACTAACTGCTACGTTGCTCTGAGTGAACTAATGGGAAAATTTAAAGGCATTTAAATTTTAGATTTGGAAGTGTCTACCTGATTGCAGATACTTGTGAAAAATCAGGAAGCTTCTGTGTGTCTCTGTATTCTTAAAAAGGCTCTTTCAGGCATTAAAAAGTTCCAGACTGGAACTGTGAACACCTGGTTGGAGTCATTCTGTCAGGCTTGGCATGGCCATAGCTCTTGTGCTCCAGTGTCTGTATGCAAAAGGAGGTGTGTGAGAGAACTGCAGGCTTATTACCCGTTTGTTGGTTAGTCGGTCCTTTTTGTTCTGAAGTCTGTAACATTTGCACCTGTTTAGGGAGAAGCAAATGCAAAATGGATGAAATACTATGAGGTGCATATACCTTTTTTCTTTGGAACCTCTTCTGATGGTGTATTCCTAAATAAATTTCAGGGGCTTTGCTGACATGAGTGCTTGAAGATAAGGGTGTAATTAATTTTCCTTACTGGCTTATATTGACAATGTCACATTTAAAGTTTAACTTCTGTTGTCTTAAGGAAATGGAATAAAAACCTGTGACTCTAAAGTTGAGGGGAATTTCAAACTGAAAATCTTTTTGTGGTCTCACCTTATTTTAGTCTCTCTGAGGAAGATTGAAGTGTGCGGGGAAAGAGGGGTGGGGGGAAAGGGTATGAAGTGTTATTTTATCTTTACCTATAAATACAAAATTTTCTTTAACTTGGGTTGGATAACTGTGCTTGGTTCACTGTCAGACTGTCTCCTATGGGAGTCTCCTATGGAGGTGAGGACTTCCCCCATTGCCTTAGAGCTGGGAGGCAGTTACTGCCTCAAGGCAGGAGGAAGGTTTGTTTCAAAATCCTCTGCCAAGTTTGTTGAGCCACAAGTCTGACATTTAGTTTTTAGGAACAAATTCCTTTCTTATTATGACCAGTATTTCTGAAACTTCCTTGCTTCTGAGCAAGATGAAAAACTGAGGTATAAAATAACTTGTGCCTGGAGTAATACCTGCTGTGCTTTTATGCCTCTTGCCCACCTCGTCTCTTTTGTTTCCTTTGCTAATTCTTCTGTACATATTATTAAAGGAAAGCTCAAATTCCAAGCTGTTGGTTTACTCCCTGAGTGAATTTATCATCGCTGTTCTTTCCTGTGGCGATACTTTTGGACTAAGCGTGGACTAAGCACATCAGACTAGGATGGAGAAATCAGTCTAGACATTAAATTAGGCTTGTCCTTAAAAGAGGAGGTTTGGAATCCCAGAACATCTTCAATAGTGTCGATTCAAAGTGAAAAATTATCAACAAGTCTAAGAATTTGTTGTGGGACTTCAGAGCTATATTTCTGGTGTTTGCTGTGTCTTGAGATTTTTTCTCTTGTCTTTTGTCTTAAAAACTTCCCAGACATCCAGTTAACTAACCATACTCCATCTAGTATTATTTTGAATTGTTTTTGCTGTGCAATTGAGGCAAACTACTGCATGATAGAAGATTCTGCAGAACTGCAGATGATTAAATTTCCATCAGCTGTTTTTTGGATTTGGTAGGGTATGCTTGTGAATTGCTTTTCACTTATTCTTTAATAAGATTGTGGCTTTGTAGTTTGTTTTGAGAATGTTCTCTGTGGAAGGGGATGACTAGTGTTGTCAGTCTAAATGTTAAATTTCACCAGATGAAAATAAGCTTGAAAAAAAATCTGGATTCTCTTTAGAGTGGGTTAATTTTTATTACAGTTGACGTGTAGTCCTACTCTGTTTCTCAGTCCCAAAAAGAGCAATTGGCACTCTGTCGGCTCTTAAGGGAGAGATCAAGTGTTCTTGGAGCCAGCACATGGGACATTTGAAGCACAAGCAGCCTGTTTACTTCTCTCAAGAAAAGCCATAGCTCTTTAAAGTGCCTTCATGCTTAAATATCCTAAAAAGGCATATTTAAGATAAGTACCCTGATTAAGGGACCGATCAGCCTCAGTTGTGAGAAAATGTACTCTGAGAAAACCTTTCTGATTTGAAAAACTGGGCTTTCAGCTGAACAAAATGAAAAAAAAAATTGAGTGGTGTTTGCAAACTGTGAGAACATGTATCTGAAATTTAATTCCGTGTTAGAATAGAATTAAGTACAAATTAAACAAGTTGGGTGTGTTTGAGGCATCTGTGTATGTTTTGACAATTATGCTTTCTTCTAACTTAAGGTACAGTGTAGATCAAAACTTGTAACAGAAAGATTGTTCTTCTGATATGATTGCATTTTAGTAAAAGAATATTTTTTGTTCTTGGCCATGGGAATTTAATTACTAGAAAAACTTTAAGGTGATTCTTTATTATTGCAAGGGAAAACTTTCTGTACGAAACACCCTGTAATTGCAGAGATAGGTCCTTGAATCCCTCCAATGATAGTAATTTTTTCATTGCAAGGCAAAAATCTAAAGGCTGAGTATTGTGCAAATTAAACATTTTGTAATAAACCAAAACTGGATAAATAAAATATACATCTTTTTAATTAAAACCCCCCACTTCATAAAACATCAGTTGCATTTCAAAGCTGAAAATTATATTGTTTTTGATTGATCTGGTTTCATATTTAGTAATAAATAATAAGTATTTTATTAATTAAATATTCTTTAATATTTAATAATACATTAAAATATAGAAAACTGTCTTTGAATTATATGAAGTCATTCTAAAAGCAGAACATCTAAGTTCTTGGACAGTGTCAGTGAAGTGATTGGGGTTTTTCTGATGACTCTCGTTTGTTTGATTGATTTTAATTGATGCATGGGAACAGATAACAGATTTCCATTAACTTCTGTATAATAAAACTTAAGAATGAAGTAAGAATGCATTGACTCATGTCTAGCTGTGGAAACCAGTTCTGTTAATTATGTGTCTGAGATTCCAGCTATGTCATGGTTGTTATCTTTGCAATTCCTGCTTTGTAACCTTATGTGTTCCTTTATTTTGATTTTTAATTATTTTAAAATTTACATTAGACAGAAAAGCAGAATCTTGCTAATCCAGCTGGTATGAAATTGGAAACAAAAAAAAAAATTTTCTCTGAAAACATTTGGTTTCTCTCTTTTTCTAGATGTGCTTCCTTTACTTCTATAAATAAGCCTTTTAATAAATTCTATAGCAACATGAAAACTTAAGTCTTCGGTTAGATTAGATGAAGCAGAAATTACTCATATGCTCCCTCAATTTTTACTTGCATTGATATTATTTAAGTGTAGTGTAACGGGCTATGGAACTAGTCAGTGCATTTTATAATGGCTGTTACAGTGGGAATGTACTACCTTATTAAAGTTCAACTTTGAAAAAATGATTTCTGTATCCTTCTCCACCTTCTGTTCTTTGCTGGTGTTCAGTACATCAGAATTAATATAATAGCTGCTATTAGTTAATGCCAAGGTCTGTGCAAGGCCACTGTGGTGATGGTTGATCATCATGTGTTGTACAATTTTGGAGCATTTGGCATTTATCTTGTAGAAGGGAAAGATTTAGCAATTTGATGTGGTGCAAGCTGAGCCATCAGATGTGCTCAAATCATGAGCCTTCAGTAATGAGTGCAAATGAAAATGTACTATTTTTGACTTGGAATTCTGCTCTACAGTGACTGCAGTTTGTGATCAGAGTGTACAGGACTAATACATCATGTACTACTATCAGCTGAATTTCCTTTGCAGTGTGCTTTCTGCTCTTGCAGTCCTTGAGTATTTTGTGTTCAGTAGTGCTACCTATTTAGAATTTGATCTGCAGTGTGATTACCATCCCTTTGTTATCTCTTTATGAAACTGTGATTATATGACAATTCCTTTTCTTTTCTTCCACTGCTCTTTGTTTCATTCAGACTTTCAAAAAAGGTGGTTGGAAACTGCAGTAGCTTTATTTGCCACTGCACTGACATAAACTAAAGGTTGGATGATAAAAGAAAAAATGAAGGTAGCAAGTTACTGGGATGGAAGAAATAAATTGAAGAGTCAAAACTATTCTAGCCTTTTCTTTGGGACTCCTTCCTGAAAAAATGGGAGTTGATTTGCACACACAAGCCTTTCACTTTTTTTGTACAATTACTATTTTATGATTATATTTGATGTCTGTTACCTGGTGATTATGTGCAGTGTACACATGTACACAATACAGGATTTTAAACCCTTTCTTTTGCTTGGGAGCTTTATATTCTGAAGTGAAATTAAGTAACATTTCTGTGTGTTGTTTTGGTTTTTCTTGTCCTCCTCACTTTAGATCCCTGCAGTTCACTCAGCCCACCGTGCTTTACTGAGGAGGACCGATTCAGCCTAGAAGCTCTCCGCATGATCCACAAGCAGATGGATGATGACAAAGATGGTGGTATCGAAGTAGATGAAAGTGATGAGGTAGGAGTAAAAAAACTTTACTTGTGCATACCTGAAGTCTTTTTTAGCCTTTTGGTTTCTACAGCTGCTCTTTGTCTTTCAGCAGTTGAGTAGTTGCTACTGTTCTTCTTAATTCAGCCCTTTCCTCAGAAAAATGTGGAAGGAAAGTCTAATTTCTGTATTTGTCTGAAATGGGATATTTCTGTCCATTTTTCTAGCCTAAGGGAAAGGTTTGTATGACTCTGTATGAAGGCTGCTACTTTTGTGATTGGTGTAAGAGGTGGGCAAAGGTGGAAGATTGAGCTTGCAGTAAGGCAGTGATGTGATCCATTGCTTGATATTATGGTTTCTTCACTCAAAATTTTCTTGGTTAAGGCATCACTGGACTATCCTATTTACCTTAGATCTGTTGCAGGCACAGATGTTAATGGTGTAAAACAATACCTGTTACAGAGAGCAGTCTAGAAGAAAGATTTCTGATTTTGTTTACATTTTATAGGCAAGTATTAAGAACATCATGCTTACTAATGGTAAATTAAGTTCTACAACCTAAGGAAGTTTTTTGTGACTGCTTGTTTGATAGGTAGGCTCCTGGTGGTCCTGGCTCCTGACTTGCCCTTGCATTTGCTCAACATTACCATTTGAATTCTCAGAATTACTGGGTAGGAATGAAAATGTCTATGCAGTTTCATTGTGTTTGCTTATCTTGCTTTCTGGCTGTTGTTAGGCACATGCTTGAGAGCCAAGGGCAGTGAAGATGTCCCCTAAAAATGTGGATGCTGTCATGTGGTTCTGACACTCATCCTCACTGTAGGTGAATGGGAGAAGAATCTAGTTGTATTTTGTCATCCTTTTTTATAACATCTAGGGGAAGATTGTTCTCTCTGAATGAGTTATGAATTATCATTGTCAAATTTAATGTGATGCTATTTACTTTTCTGTGTGCCTGTGTGCAAACAGCATCAACAGGCCCCATCCAACCTGACCCTAAACTCTTCCAGGGATTGGGTCATCCACAATGTCTCTGTGCAACCTGTTGGAGTGCCACTCTACCCTCTGAGTAAATTTGTTCCTAACATGTAGTCTAAATCTCTCCTATTTTAGTTTTGAACTATTCTCCATTGTCCTGTCACTATCTGCCTGTGTAAAAAGTTGCTTTCCCTCTATATTATACCCCTTCTATATGTACTGAAGGTTACAATAAGATCTTCCTGGAACCTTCTCCAGGCTGAACAGCCCAGCTCTCTCAGCCTGTCTTAAGACAGGTGCTCTAGTGCTCTGATCATCTTGGTTGGCTGGACTTGTTCCAACAGGTCAATGTTTTTCTTGTGCTGAGGACCTGGAGGCAGCACTCCAGGTGGGATCTCACAAGAGCAAAGTAGAGGGGCAGAATTACCTCCTTGACCTCTTGACCACTCCTCTTTGAATGTAGCCCAGGATGCAGCTGACTTTCCAGCCTGTGAGTGCAGTGCACACTGTTGGCTCATGTTCAGCTTTTCATCCACCAGCACCTCCAAGTCCTCGACAGGGCTGCTCTCAATGACTTTTCCCAGTCTGTGCTCATGTCTTGGATTTCTCCAATGCAGGTGCAACACCTTACCCTTGGACTTCATGAAGTTCTCATGGGCCTACTTCTTAGGTTTGTCCAGATCCCTCTCGATGATATCTCTTCATTCTTTTAGTTCAGCTGTGCTGTTCAGTTTAATGTCATCTGCAAACTTGCTGAGGGTGCACTTGATCTCACTGTTGTTGATGAAGGCATCAAAGAGCCCCTGTCCCAAGAGAGAGCCCTGAAGGGCACCGCTCATCACTGGCCTCCACCTGGACACAGAACGATTGACAGCTGTGTCCATTCAGGCAGTCCATCAAGTGATCCACCCTTCTAATCCATCTCTCTCCAGTCTGGGGATAAGGATGTTACGTGGCACTGTGTCAAAGGCCTTTCAGTGGTCTAGGTAGGTGACATTTGTTTGGTCTTCCCTCATCAACCACTGCAGTCACCCCATCACAGAAGGTCACCAGATCAGTCAGACACTGTTGGCCCTTAGTAATGCCAAGCTGGATTGTCTCAGATCACCTCATCATACGTACCATAACATTGCTTCCATGAGGATCTGCTCCATGATCTTCCATAACAGAGGTGAGGCTCAATGGTCTTCATTTTCTCAGGTCTGAATTTCCTCTCTTTTTCAATAGGAGTGATGTTTCCTTTTTCCCAGTCACCAGGGACTTCACCTGACTGCCATGACTCTTCAAAAATAATGCATAAAGTCTACCTTTGTTATTGCAAATTGTTTGGGACAGGCACAGTTCAGTCTGAAAATTGAAACATTAGTGATGGAGTGTGAGCTTCCTGAGGAACTTCTCAGTACTTTGATTGTTTCTCTTTTACAGTGTTTTTTATACTTTGAAGTTGAGAAAGTTAAAAGAAAATACTTAAATATTTATACATTGGAAACATTTTATTAGTATTCAGAAGATTTGTCCTGGTTTCCAGACCGTAAGTTTCTTCCTGTTCTAGAGAAAGCAACAGAAGCTACTCTAAAAACCTGTTTAATTGGCTGAAATTTTAATAGTTGATGAGGCATGCTGTTCAGCTGGGGTAATTAGAGATGAGTGAAGCTATATGTTCAAACTACGCATTGTGCATAAAATAAGAGGACTTAATTGTAGCCCTTGTTTCTGCTAGTTCATTTTTTAATTATAGCAGAAATAGTTAATAACACATTCCCTGCAAAGTTGCACTTTTCTACATATAATTTCCATGCAAATCAGTGATGAATATGTATTTGCATAGAGTGCTTTCTTCTAAGACGTTAAATGCAAACCTGAAATTAATGAGAAATGCAGTTTAATTGCAAGTTCAGCTAGTAACCTCTTTTTCTTGTAGTGCTTTTACTAAATCTTTACCATTATCTTAAAAGATCTACATTTACACAACATAGTTACATAGTTACCTGATTACAGTAGGTCTGAATATGTACTAAATATGTCCTATTTATATTTCAGAACCGGATTTTTTTTGTTCTGTCACAGTGGGTAATGCTGTTTATCTTGATTAAGAATGAGGACTGATAATTAAAAACCCCACTTTATTAGAAGTAAAGCTTACATGAAATACAGGGATTTTACTTAACAGCAGGGAATGGATTTTCTGTTTTATGCTGCATGGTTTTTACTTGCAAGACTCCTGAAGAGCAGCATATTGAATATGTTGATTAGATGTTCATTAGCTTTTTACTTGGCAGGAAGAATGTGACAAAGTAGAATAACTTTCTGCTGTTTTACCAGCACTACAACAGTGTTACAAGGGTGTATTTACACCAAGGAAGGAAGTTCTTGTAAATAAGTTATTTTGAGACAGGAAGGTAAAAAGAGCCAAAGATGTTGAACTATTTATTTTAACTATTTTAATTTGCTAATCCAGTTAACTCCCAACAGTGATTCCAGGTATTTCATCTGCAGACAGTTTATTTTTCCTAGTGTTTTCATGCCCTGTTTTAGGTTGTAGCTTGTTTTTTCTCTGTAAAATGAAGGCCCACATAAAACCATTCTGTAAAGAAGGAGTTTTTCTAGGATATTATAAAATTTGAATGAAGATATTTCTTATTTCCTCAAAAATTGTCTGATACTGGAAGACCTTTGGACGTACTTCGTATGGACTGAGAAGAAACTTGTATTTGACCTTGATAAAGTTGATGTGAGGACACCTGATCTAAATTTTTAGGATGGGATTTAATAGTCAGCAAAGCATGAGGGGTTTTGTTGAAGTCTTCTAAGGAGGTCAAAAGGGCTCTAGTCTGAGCATGGAGTAGTTATTTTTCCTTATTATTTGGTATGGTACGGCAGAGAATAGGAAAAAGGAAGGAAAAAACCCTCTATACTTATTATGAGGGCAGGTTAATATGAATTTTCCTGTCAGACCTAGCTGCTGATATTATTACTTTATATGTCAAGGATTGCAATTGTTAAGCTGATTTCAAGAGGCAGGCTGTAAACGGATAACTGAAAGGGAGAGCGTGGATTGCTAACTGAGGTTTTAGTCATGTGTTGGTGGTAGGCTATCTGCCTCAGGAAGCATCTGTTGCGCCCTGGGACCGCGTTTTGTTTTAATGATGAGACACAAGCAATAAAACAGACTTATCATATGTTCACTATTTACATAGGCTTTTCCTGTCTCCAAAGAACTTCCCTAAGCAGGTCCTACATAAAGTCATTTCCTCAAGGAATTTCTCTGCAGTAGTAGAATAAGTTGATGTTTTTGAAGTATTAGTATCTGTTTTGGTTTAGGGCAAAATTGAGAGGGAACTTTTGAAGGGGTTTTTTTGGAAAGTAAGTTTAAACGTTTTTTTTTTTTAGTTGGTTTAGGAAAAGAACTTTTTTAGAGAAAAGTGGAAAAAACTATTTATTTAACAAACAAAATGACAAATGAGAAAACGTGGGGGAGTCAGGCCGTTTTTCAAAACAAACTGCGCGCTGCTGCTTTCTTCTCTTTCGCTCCCAGAACAAGTTTTAAAGGTACAGAACTGAATATACAGCACAAACAGAGCAGACGATTGGGGATACGAGCAGCAAAAGTCACTTTACCACAGTATCTTACTGTGCGTGTAATGTCTCACCAAGCTAAAGGCACGAATGCACAGTTGTGTGTGGGATCTCTGGATAGATCGCTTCATATTTGGCTTATTTTTTTTAAGGAGTTAACTGGAATTGTTATGAAACGTTATGAAACTTTATGAAAGAATGCAAACTGAACCAACCCCATACAAAACCACCAATACCCTGCCCCACACCCTTCCCCCCACAAAAAAAAAGACAAAAAAGTACAGTAAGGAGAAGAAGAGACTGCAGCATTGAAAGCGTCAGAGGATCGCTTTTAGCAGGATGGTCAAAGAAGTTGGAACCTCAGAGATGATAGGCCAACGTGACTTAAAAATGTTGTCTGGAAGCAAGAATCAAATAGAGTCTAACTTTAGCGGCCTAAACCAGGGAAGATGATTCTCTTCTATACATTGAAGCAGGAAAAGTAGCTAGCAGGGTCTGGAATGGTAATACTGTTATAGCACTTCAGCTGTAGTAAGTTTGAGAGGGATAGTCTTCATTTTGTTCTCTAGAAATATATTCTCAGCAAGATGTTAAATGTCCTTTCAAGTTCCCTTAGTATTTTGTCATTTGTGTAATAAAAGTCCTTAAACTGGAGTTCATATTTCTGTAAACAACTTAATATTCTGGTGTCAGCTGTTTAGGCAAAATTCTGCATGTGGAAAAATCTGTGCTGCAGTGATTCAGAAACTGAAGACATTAGAACTGTTTTTTCATGACACTGGCATGGCTCCTGAGTGTGTTTTACATCTCACTGTGCAAGACATTCTGTTAGAAATATTCATCTTTCAAACAAGGATTTTGAGCTTCCTAAGCAGTGCAGCAAACCTTTGCCCCCAAAGCTATTGGGTTACTTTGAATTCCTTAATTTGTTGTGGCTCTCTTAATAGAGGTCTTTTTTGAATCTTTTTTTTTTTTTTTGCATTCAACTACTAATGTATTTGTCTCCAGGCAGAATGTGTTTTATTCTCCTGAAGTTTTGTAAGCAACTCTGAACGTGTCTAGACAATTTGTTTTTGCAGAGCAGGATAAGGAGCCAGGTCTTGTGTGAAAACATTGATGGTGTTAGTTCAGAGCTGCGCCAGTGCAGAGAGGCCTTATAGAGAGGCAGCACGTGTTATCATGGGTAGAGTTGCATAGAAACCTGTTCCAACCTGGTTTGGACCAGACCTACCTCACGCCTTGCCTCCTTGGACGTGCTTAAGCTAATATGTAGCTGTCTGCACCTCTTTATTTAGTCCTGCTACAATGAAATGATCCCTTGGAAATTCTATCTTGGCTTTGCAGAGATTGCAAAGTTTACTTTGCAGTCGATAGCTATAGTTTTGTTTTGAGCTGTAGGAACTTTTTTCAATAGAATGTGTAGGTTATTTGAGATATACTTGGTAACACTTTCCTGGCTGTGTCCTACATTTTTCTACTCATGTTTTATTAATAATTAATAATATTATTAAATATGTTTTGTTATTTCAATTTATAGCATCTTTAGAAGCCATTTCTGTAGGGTAGGCAGTCATAGCTGAATCATAGTATGTTGCCTTTTAAAAGCACATCTCCATCATAATTTAGTCAGTATGTGTGACATTGCAATAACCGCAACAAATCTTGTAGCAAATAGATGTGAGGAAATGTACTAAAGGCTGGAGTTGTAACTTTTGCAGATTTTCCCTTTGAAGGAATAAACCTGAAGGAAATAACACTGAGGAATAGATGCTCAAGGGTGAGAGTAATGCCTGGCCAGGAGATGTCACTAATTGCACTTAAAAGTAAACTTGTCAGTTAGAGGGTCTATTTTAAGTTGATGAAACTGAAAATCATAAACTTGAGCCTTCACCCAGAACAAATTATAAACAACTTGAGATGCTTCCTGTTGCAGTTAGAGAGTGTGGTTAATTTTACTTTTCCGGTGGCGTTCTTGAAAATGTGCAATTGCTTGTTTTGTTTGCCCTGGAGGCATGTCCTAAAGCATCGATATTTGAACTTTTTTTTTTTTCCTCTCCTGTTTTTTCTTTTTTTTTGTTTTCTTTTTTTGGTGGTCTTTCGTCAGGTTGATCTTTGGTTATTAGTTGACTGGATTTTGGTAAAAGTTATGGTACTAAAGGCTTTCTGAAGGGGAGGGAAGGTGGTTTTGCCAACCTGATCCTGGGACTTCTCCAGGGCTCCACAGGTCCTGTCCCTTCCAGGCAGGAGAAAGTTTCCTTTGGAGTTATTACACTGCTGAACCTTGGGCTTTGGGATGTTGGTCTTTGTAGAGGTGTAGCTGTTATAGTACTTCTGGGATCAAAACTTTAGTTTCAAGTCTAGGTGGGGTGGGGAATTTTTTAAAATTCCATAGTTGTTTTTGAAGTAACTGCTTTGACAAATGGTTATTTTTGTTTCATACAGAGTTTTTAGGTAACTTATCTTCTGCTCTCTTGGTTTCAACTTTGTAGTCATAAAAGGACTTCTCCTTCCTGAGCAATTATGTTGGCTAAGATAATACTTAGATGTGTTTTTCTTAGAGCTTATTCTTTTAACCTCCCTATTTAGAGTTATTTTTCTAACCTTTTCTTTGTATACTTAATGACCAGGGCAACAGAAGAGAGATTAGCTGCCATGACAAGGAACAGAAAAATCCTCTTTTTAACTAGAGTTGTTCTGTTTTTGTCTTTCTTCAATTTAGGTCTTAGTTCTTTTTCTTAAAGAAGCACTTCCATATTAGGCCACTTTTGAAACAAAGATCTTTTATACGAAAGAAAGATGTTTGATGTTGCTACATACCTTTTCATTAGTGAATGCTCTTACTCTGTGAAACACGACGACCTCTTTCCAGCTCTGTGCACTGTAACTTTAGTGTTGTGCCCTTGCGGTGTCAGAGAACGTCTCTGAGCAAGTGCCAGCAGTACGGGTAGGGCAGAAGAGAAGAGGGGCTTTTCACTTGGTTCTCGTAGATGTACAGTCTCTGCCCGCGAGGAGTAACTGTACTGGTTACTAACTGCAAGCTGCTTTCCAGTTCGTGTGTTGACACTACTCCCTTTTAAAAAAGGGCCGTAGTCAAACGGTGTAGTCGGTGTCTCTGTGGAAGCAGGTGCGCTCTCAGCCCCTCCGCCCCCGGGCGGTCCCGTGCGCCGGGCTCGGCTCCGCGCTGGCGCCCTCTGCGGGCGGCGCCGCGGAACTGCAGGAGGAGCGGCGCGGCGTCAGCTCTGCTCCTGTGCGCCTGGCCGTGCTAGGAGGGGCAGAGGTGGCGCTTTTTGTTTTCGGTTGGCATCTTCTATCTCGTCTTATTTCTAACGATGTGAGTAGTACTGTTTACAGCAATTCAGGTTTTTCTTGACAGCACCTGTGACTGAGCAAGTGTTCTCATCCTTGGATATTTTACAGCCTTTACTGACAACAGTCAGTAAAGGCAGCAAGTTTGCACAAACAAACGTGGTCTGAGTTTTAGCTGGGAAGACGCAAAATTGCCCCATGCCTGTATATACAACATATTCTGTCCGTCTTCAGCAACCTGATCACCCTACAACACTTGTTTTGAAAAAAAAAATGTCCATGCCTGACAGTTGGAGTTTCCAAGGATAGTGCATCATCAGTCATTTAGAAAGCTGAGGAGTAAGCATTAGCTTAAGCATTTATCTTAACCCCCAAGTTAAAAAAAATTAAAAAAAAAATCTTTACAGATTATTTACAGAGGGACATATAATACATGTTTTTGCAGTATTTTTAGTATGTTTTTTGCAAGTTCCTGAAATACATACTGGGTATGTCAGTTGACAGTAGATACTTGCAGTCTGGAGGGAAAAGGTAAGGTGGGAAAACATCAGTTCTTTACTGCTATTCCATCTGTAAGACTGTACTATAACCTGGAAAGGCTTAGGGACATTAGAGGATAAGAAAACGATTTTGTTTGTTTTCTTATTGTTTAGTTCCTGCTCTTCAGTTTAGCCTTTAATAAACATGGCATGGGAATGAGCAAGACAATCCATCTTTCGTTGCATGACAGTTGGAGAATTTGCCCGCTTCATGGTAGTATTGCCAATGTGGGAAGTATTCAGAGTTCTCACTTGGACTATGGAATATGCAACAGATATTTTTACATTTGCATACAGTTACAGCATACAGTCCCGTGCTTATTAAACCTTTTTACTGTTGCTGATCCATGGTTTTTCAGAAGTTCTGTAATTGCCTTTGTCCCAACAGGCTGCTATTTTCAGTTCTCATATATTTCTTAAGTTTCTCATATATTTCTCATATATATGCATGTATGTGCATATATATATATATTTATGTCTTGATTTATGCCATTCTTATACACATGGGGAAGAGGAGTTAAAAATGCTTCTGCAGTTGGTATGGGCTAAATTGAATTATTTTAGGAATCAAAAGGCTTTACAAAGCTAATGTCTGACAATCAGGAAAAGTTTTGAAGTAATAGATAAAAATGAGAGGCTTTACATCCAACCAGTGTTTCAATATGATGGCTCTGTGGTTTGTTTAATGAGGGCAACTAGTATTTTGTTCCGAGTCCATCAGTTAGAGGAGAAACCTGAATCCATTCATAGTTTGACATTCCCTTACATTCTAGTAAAAAGATTTTAGTTAGGGAGAATTGGTGTTACTTTTGCTTGCATATTTTTGCTGTTGTATTCTGTTTCTTTTTATTAAGAGTTAATATTTTTGTTTAACATTGGCTACTTTTCAGTATCTCCTGCAGTTTCTGAATGGTACAATCTCTAGATGTGTTAGAAATGGAGCCTTTGCAGGATGCTCTGCACTTAAATTATTACCTGGACTGAATTTTAAGAATTGAGTTCTTCTGCAGTGCATCACTAGCTTGGCTTTCTTCCTCACCCCTCTTGAAGATGACATATGAGCAGCCATATAAAAGGCTGTTTCTTGACTTAGCTGTCATGACTGTCTCTAGCTGGTTTTGTTTGAGCAGCTTAATCCTTCATGAACTGAAGAAAGCAAGCTATCTACTGTGGAAAATTATTTAGTTTTCTGGTACTGTTACTAGTTTTTTGATACTAATACTAAAGTCTTCACCCACAGAGATTATTCATACAATGCTTTCAGGGACTGATGCTTATGAAGGGTTTCCACTATTAACAGGAGGTCATTTGCCAACCAGTGTTCCAACTTTTCTAGGCCTTTATGAAATAAGAAAATAGAATGAATTTTACAGTCCCATGACTTTTCTTGGGTATGTATTTGGAGAAGTGTTTGTAGTGACTTGTCGAATACTGATACAACACTGCTATCATAAAATTGTATCGTAGAATCATGGAATGGTTTGGGTTGGAAGAGACCTTAAAGATCATTTAGTTCCAACTTCCCTGTTGTATGCAGGGACATCTTCCACTAGATCAGACTGCTCAGAGCCCCATCCAATCTGGCCTTGAATGCTACCAGGGATAGGGCATTTACGGCCTCTCTGCACAACCTGTGCCAGTGCCTCACCACCCACTCTGTATATCATGATTGCATGAACTTCCTTTTTAAAATGTTTGCTAAAAGGCTTCCTATTAATTACTGAAAATGAAGCAGCTTTATGTAATGCTTCTGTGCTTGGAGTGTAACCACTGAGGAATGAATAGCAAGCAGAAAATTGGCCCTCCAAAGACTTCTGCTTTTTAATTTGATGAATAGAAGTCAAAATTTTGTTGTCTAATCAAAAGACTTTAATACTACTTAGTAAACAGCTTACTCTCATCCCTCAGGCAGTTGCATTTAACTGATGTGGCAGGATTCAGGCATTACTCATCCAAAAATGACTGGCACATTTTCAAATCTTACATGGTCTTATTTTTGAGGAGGGCAAGTTGTTTAAATGTTCTCAGAATAGAGAAGTTTACAGTGTGACTGTGTGGTGTGTTCCTGTAATCACTGTAAATCTGAGGCATACTGATAATGTTAAACTTAGTACACTAACAACTGCATTGTCATTTTTTCTAGGATTTAATAATTGTGAAAAACAAATCTTGTAAGAGTGTTTAACTTACTTTCTGAGTCTTTGATGTAGAAAACTCAGATCAATTCTTTGCTGCTTGCATGGGGAAGAGATAGGAAAGACTCTACTTGATTTCTGTGTAATTTCTCTTCAGAAATTGTCATTTAGGCATTTAAGATGATGTCTTTCCTTTTTCTTCAGTTTCTAAGGGAAGATATGCAATATAAGGATGCCTCAAATAAGCATAGTCACCTGCACAGAGAAGACAAGCATATCACCATTGAGGATCTGTGGAAACGCTGGAAAACATCTGAAGGTAGGTGAAGAAGTACAGCTGAAAATGATGGTGGCTATTGGCAAAGTTTTAATTGAACAGTTTTCCCGCCAAGTATAGAGTAGTAGGTGAAGGACCTCCTGAAGCTTCTTCATGAATTTGTTTTGACACTGTTATTTATAGGCACACGTAAACCTGATAAGAACTCATTTAGTCCAGCTAGAGGTAATTTCCTCTTCATGTGTTTTGTGTATTGTGAGTAAATAAGATAGCTTACATGAGGTTCTAATTTATCAAGATGTCTGGTGCAAGTGTTGAATTCCAGATTAGCACGTTTTTAATTTAATAAACCCTCAGGGTTCCTTTCAAGCTATTTTAAAATATTTTTATATAGTATTAAGTGGAAAATTCAATGCACTTTCACTTTGATTTAAGTTTTTGAGCTACAAAGATCTAGAATTCTTAGTCCAAAGCATTTTTGAAAATCTTCTTAAATTTGGGATACAGTAAAATGTACTGGCAAGCCAACACCACCGGCTCTCCCTCACTCTGATTTAAAAAAGTAAGTTGAGCCAACTATTCCAAGTATCAAAGGACAATGTTTAATCAACAGTACAGTGCTCATTGCCAAATATAAGTGCTCATTGTCCCAGGATATAAGTGATTAAGAAAGAAATCTGGAATTGGTAGAATTGTTAGGAGAAAAATACCTATCTTCCTCACCCCCTTCCCCACCCCACCCTTCATTCCTCAGATGTTGTGCTGTCCTGGTTCTGGCCAGGGCAGGATTAATTTTCAGCAGTAGTCAGGAGTGGGCATGGCTAAGGCATGGGTGTTATCCTTGTACCACCTCACACCATTGCTGGGAGCCCAGGAATGGGAGTCTGTCTCTTTTCTGGGGAGAAGAGGTTCATTCTGGTCGAGAAACATGGGGAACGGCCCGATCTGGTATTTGTTTATTGTCAGGGGCTTTCCATGTGAGTAGTTTATTTTTCTTATACCTTTTCTTATTGTATTGTTGCTATTATTGTTCATTTTCTTATCTCATTGGTGTTTCTAGTAAATGGTTCCTATCTCAACCTGTGATCTCCAACCTTTGTGCCTCTGGTTGGAGGGGGAGGGGAAACCACACGCATGTTTGTAGAAGGACTACTAAATTTGAGAATACCATTCCTAAACCATCACATGTTCTAATGGTGAGCAGAGAGAGATCTAAAACTTGGTATGGGTCAAACAACTGAAAGTAAGAACAGGAGGGGAATGAAACCAGGAATGTGGTATTGGTTCATTCTGCTAATGCAGGAAATCACTTCAATGCACTCTGAGATAATGCATGAAGTGTTTGGTCTGTAGTAAATATCTTTTTTAACCAGTAACATTTGGTCTCATCTCTTCAAATATCCTTTAAATACTTGCTGAAGATCCTGTTCCCTGAATGTATTGCAGCTAAATAATCAGAAAAAATGATCTCAAAACTGTTGGTTTAAGTCATGAATAACTCTTAAAAAATTTAGGCTATGGTGATTGTAGAAGTATAGTTTGTCTGTTGTGTGGATCTTTGTTCCAGTTTTCTTGAATGTAATGAGTAGGGTGAGTAAGACTCAAAAGACTTGCAGAGCAATGTCTCATCTCATTGTGTCTGCTTATAGTAGCCTTATTTGTGTATCCTGCTGAGAGAACTAAAATGGCACCACAGGGAGGCCTTTAGAATGAAAGTCCTGAGCAGTGGTGTGCTGACTGTTAGAAAGCGTGAAAGCCCTCAAGAAATGAACTACTTTAATTTGATTTTAGGTAACATGGGAAATGTTGCCATTCCTTTCTATATGTTTTAAGACTCTTTGATTTATTTGTTTCTTATGTGCCACTAGCTTATAGCAATTTGACAACATCAGACAAGAGGATGGAAGGTAGTGTAAACAACAGTATCAGTAATTTGAGACTTTTAGACAATCTGTTGAGGTATCTGTGTGAGAATTACAAACTCTAGTGTTCTTGACAGTATATACAGAAGCATCTTCTTGATCTACTACTGCATAGTTTATGCTGAGTAGAATTTGCCCCTTCTTTGCCATAAAGCTTGTTTTATTGAGTATTTGTCTTAATTATTTGTCAAATAGCTTAAAGGTGTTCTTTATTTAACATATTGGTGGTGCAAGACATAGGATTTGAGGGAAGAAAGCAAAAAACTCCGTTGCTGTTTGGTGTCTTCTTTTAGGATTAAGGAAAAAAGAGGTTGCATTTAAATAATTGATTGAGAAGGATTTTATACACTGAATGTAGCACTGAGGATGGACTGCATTGAAAGCTCTAAAAATTGCCTAATAACAGAGGGGGCTTCACAATATTGCTGTTTAATATTTCTGGCACTGGGCAGGTTTTTGATGTCCCTGCTTGGTGCAGAATGTTTAAGGCATAGTCTAGGCTCGTGCAAATAAAAGGAAGTTCAAGGCTGTTACAGGTTTTACCTGCATGGAAGGAGTCGTATCATACCTTGAATCAGCATCTAGCCTATTGTTGCTGTGTTGCCACTCATTACTCCTTTGGTACAAAACGAGACTGTAATGTAATTTGGTTTAGTTAGAATGTGCTTTTTGTGACCTTTGAATGTTTGTAATGTCATAATCTCATTCTATGGAGTGCTCTGTTTTAGAGGAGTAACTATGAACTATCATAGCTGTTTTAAGTGTAGAAGACGCTGCTCTCTGAAAATCTTCAGAATTCTGTTACTGTGTTACTGTTCTTTAAATGTAAATGCCAGTATATGCTTGTTGTATGGTATTCTTTGACTGTCTCCACGTCTAACTGAGCAGTATTTATACAGGTACTCCAGAGTCTTTCAGCCATTCAAAAGTAACAAACTTAGTAGCCATGGTTAGGTTAATATATTCAGGATTTTTTTTCTGCAAGTAGTTTTGAGTGTGGAAAAGGGTAGAGGTGAACATTTGGTTTGATGTCTGAATACCAGTCTTTGTACAATTATCTTTGGAAGTTCTCTCACTCAGTGGCACCTGCCTGCTCTTTTTGCCTCTGTAATGGGCTGTGGTCATGTGAATTTGCTGTCTGAAGAGCAGGGCTTAGGTATTTAGTCTCAGTAGCAAGTGGGCTGTAAAATCAGTCCAGGACCTTCAGCTGGGTGGTTCTTTGAATTGTCTCGGTGAGTAGGGTTGGATCCTGCACTCTTACTGATGTAGCATTGTCCCTTGGGACTTGTTGCACTACAAGTTGGTACTTGTAATAAAGTAACAACTGTTGAGGTCAAACCTGGAGTTCATGAATGCTTGGCTATTATCAGACTAATTTGAATCCTGTCAAAACCTAGTTGTTACAGCCTTAAAAAAAAAAAAAAAAAGAAAAAAAAAGCTTTTTTTTTTTTTTTTACCATTACGGCATATTTGAGCTTTAATGTATAGCATCTCCTATAGACTGTCCTATAATACAAAGAAACCTTCTCCTTGTCTTATATGTACCTCCCCCCCCCCCCCCCCCTTAATTCTCTTTCTTCCCTCTTTGTGGAAAAGAGGAGGTGAACTAAAGTCTGGTACATTATTTATTAGGGTAGAAAGATACAAAAATGAGTCTATATTTGCATGTGTGGTCACCTGTTGTGTTTTGATGTACTACTGCACAAGTGTTCTTGCAGCAACTGACACTAAACTGCATACCACAAACATGTTGTGGTTGCCTTGCTCTCTAATCATTTGCTATCTCAGGTTTTAAATATCTGGAGTTGGAAATGCATGCAAGCAGGGCTTGGCTGAAGATAAGTTACATAATGCTGCATACTGCTGATGTTACTGCTGAAGGTCCTAAAACCTAGTTTTGAATCTTTTTGTGTGATATGATAAATTTAACACAAGAAAACTGGTAAATAGCCTGATCATCTAATTAATGTGGGTTAACAATGAGAAACTTTAATACAAGGCCAGTTTAAAGCTACTTTTGCTGTCTTCACCTTCAGGTATGTTGGTAGAGCAGTTGAAAAGAAGTAGAAAAACACCCCCAAAACTCAAACTTGTGGTCTGAAGTAAAATAGCTAGAGACTGAGTGCTGCTCTGGGGTGTGAACACTGTGCCTTCTATACCTGTCTGCCCAAAGTATGTTGCTGACATCCTCTCTCCGGGGGTATCTCTTTGTGAAAAGAGGTGTGAGAGAGAAGGATGTTATAATTGTTCTGTAATGCCTTATGCATTTAACAGTACTTGAGACTTGCAACTTTGCTGTCTGAAGTACTGCTTTCTTTTTTGGTGATTAAACTAAGGAAAAATTACAATATCAGCTAATTAGTGGGAGTTGGCACATTGTAATTGGCAGTGCTGCTCAAGATGAATTTCAGCTGGCCCTTCAGTACACCTGAAGGGTGTACTGAATGACACTTGCCTTGTGTCATGTTTCAGTTGACTATGAGTGCTTCTTGTGGAGAAAGGCCAATTTGCTTTTCAGTGCTTAATGCTGTTGTAGAACAAACATGTATGTATGTCATGAAGTTTTATTGGAGACAAGTCAAGTAGTACTCCTTCCACCAACATATGGAAGAAATAAACCAAAAGAAACTGTTTGAATGTTTTCACTGATTGATAGAATAGGAAGGGAGGAACAGTGTAGTTTAGAGTCTGAGTCCACCTGGAAAACTTGGGGGGGCTGACACTGGACTTCTGTGCATGAAGGAATTAGTTTACATAATAATTCTAAATTTCTTGCAAAATATGTATGTGAGAAGAGATTCAGATCTTGACATCCCAGAGTAAGAGATGACAGTACATATTCATAGCTTAAATAGTTGAGTGGTCAGTTAAAGGCACACAACATAAATAAAGAAGTAATTGATATTATTTTTAAAAAAATGAGTAACAGTATAAGAGTACAGAAAGTACAGGTTTCAGGTCCAGTCTAGTTTAGGTTAGACTGTGGTTGCTTCTTTTTGCAGTTTCTGTATTAATGGAGGTATCTGATACACTGAGAGATAATGAATAATTAAGTGCTTTTTCCAGAATATAACTGATTTATTTGGAAATATTTCCTTGATAGTTTATAAGAAACACATCAGACCAGTCAAAGCAGTGCAACAGACATGATTTGCTCTATGGTAAACCACTTAAATGTGTTCCTCATTTCTTTCAGAATAACATGTTTAATATTACTACTGGATTGTAGAAACATATACATTTATGTAAAATTTAAGTGCCTACAAAAATCTTTCAACAGTAGAAGTGAAAAGTCTCAATGGTATTTTAAACCCTTCACCCCAACTTATAAACTCAGTGAATTGTGTGGCTTCTGAAATTGAGTACTGTCAGTGATAGTGTGTAGTGGCTACTTTAGGTGTTTTTTTTTTTCCTCATGTCACAACAAAACCATGCTTTTAGTTTGGATCAGTCTATGAACATATTTCTAGAATGCAGTTAAGGTGCTATTTTTCTGGATGACTCTTTTGTGACTTGTAATGAGCAGTAAGATGGCTTTTAATGATTTGTTAATCTGATTGCTTATTATTCACAAAACAGTTGAGAATCTTTGCAATGGGAAAACTACCTGTTCATAAATGGAGCCCAGACATTTTGCATAAAATCTTAGAGCAATATGACGAAACCGAGTCTGTTTCAGATCAATACCTGACTGTAGCTCACAAGGAGAGAAAGAAATGGGACAGCATTGTGGGAAGGTTGTGTAGCCATTCATATGGATAGATAACAAGAGGTTTGTACTGTGATTTTGTTACTTGAAGCTGTGAGTCTGTGAAATGTGTTCTTTCTCCACATATCTGGAATGATAATAATCTAAAATGTTTAAGCTTATTTTGCAGCTGTGCTAGTGTAGACAAGAGACCTAGGAGTCCTTATTTCAGTTACAGTGTGAACTGAAATATGAATTTGAACTCATAAAAATTTCCATTGCCTGCAGCTTTACCTGTCAAGTTTTCAGCAGTGGTTTCTATTATTGTTAGAAGTCACCACTGAGAATGTGTCCTAGTGATAATCACTGTCACATGCAAGTAGTTCTAGATAGAGAAATGTTCAAAACCCCCCACAGTGCTTCATGTGAATTCCTGTCTGTCCAGAAGGAGGCTGTCCCTGTTTCTCTCATATGCAGACAGACTTTTGCAGACTCATAAATAGAGTGAAAAATTTCCCTTCAATTTTGTCAATGTGAAGCTGTAAACTGTAGCAGCTGGTCTGTAAGGGACAGAAATGTGATTTTTTTTTTTTTTTTGTGGTATCTGTGGTAGTATTTTCTTAGTGCATCTGTAGCTATGAATGTTTGTGTAGAGTGTTGATGTTATTAAGGAAAATTGTTAATTGTTCTCTACATATTTTAAGTAATTTTTCTTAGACTATTTTTGCATGTAATTCCACTTTTCTTGGGCATGTTTGAGAGAGATCTAATAATTTTCCTGTTAAATTTTTTCTGTCTTTTGGTGTTTTCTTTCAGTCTCCTCTCTCCTTTTGTCAGCTCCCATTTTTGGTTAGTAGGCATAAGCCTCTAAGAAGATTCTTATGAAAACAGGTTTTTAAGGCATCATCCTGGGAAAGATCTTGGTATATTGTCTCAAATGGTTAAAGCACCAGCTGATGTGTGTTTAGTTCTGCAAGGGTAGCAAGGACAAAGAAGTAGATGAAAGTCACAAGATGCTGTCCTGATTTAAACTAAAGCAAAAGACTAAATTTTTCTGTGAAAGTTTTAATAAAGAAGTACTTCTATTGGTTCTGTGCCTGTTTGTTTTTAGTTTGCCTAAGCTTTCACAGGGGAACATGTAATGAAGAAGGCAAAATGCTAGAAGCACCTTGGTAATGCTAATTTTTCTGGAATTATATTTGGCTAAACTCTTTTGGTTATTGTAACCTGCCTTTTTTCTACTGCTTGTCTTCTAAGCTGTTGATTTTTACTAAAAACCCAAGATAATTGATTTTTTCTTTCAGTTCATAACTGGACTCAAGAGGACACTCTTCAGTGGCTCTCAGATTTTGTTGAATTGCCCCAGTATGAAAAGAATTTTAGAGACAGCAATGTCAATGGAACAACACTTCCCAGGTGAATATATCTTCTAGAGTAGTTTCAAATAATTCCCCATAGGTTGCTGCATTAGTTCTATATGGTAGGAACCACTGTGTGAACCTTAAGTTTAACAAGATACAGACAAATGCAAGAAAAGTGATGTGTCCTTGCAGTTTTGAAGAGGTGGCTGCATTTTTTTTTCTGTGAGAATATTTCAAAAGACAGCTTTCATAAAGGTTTTATTTCTTTCTGTGGAAGCTCTTATGAAAGGTCACATAATTCTGTGTGGTAGCAAACTTCCTTTTGAACATCTTCCGATCTATTTTATGGGTATATACAACAATATACCTGTGAAATCCCTTTCCTGGAGCATAAATGCCACACCTGCATATTGCCTGTATTTAGGAGTTGGTGTCACAAGCCTCTAAATATACCTTTAAGTATGCTAAATGGATTTATTTAATGATTTTTTTTTTTCCACAGAGGAAAGAATAGTTAAACAATTTTATTTTCCTCTTTTGCCACATGCATGCATGTGCCACATGCATTTATGTAGCATTACTGTTGTTTTGTATTTCTCACTCTTAATTGCATAGCTGTAATCTATATAACTGTGGGAAATGCTATTGATGTCTTTTTTTTGCATAGACTGATTTTGAATATAGTTTATGGAATAGGTAACATTTTGTCTTGTCATTAACAGGATAGCAGTAAATGAACATGCTTTCATGATCTCTCACTTGAAAATAATTGACCGGAGCCATAGACAGAAGCTTCAGCTTAAAGCCTTGGATGTTGTTTTATTTGGACCTCTCACCCGTTAGTAACTTTTTGGAGTTTTTTTTCTTATCACTTGATTGTAAGAATTCAACAGAGTGTATTTTCCATGACACTTGATACTGTAGATAGGACAGCTTATCTATTTTGTGGGTGTGCTGATTGATTGCTTGGCATGTGTTGTGGAACTCTGCAATGAATTAAAAAAGGTTATTTAGGTGCTTTGAGCAGGAAAAAGGTTCACTTCTCTGTGTCAGATCACATAGAAATTTTAGTATAACCCCACCTGACAGATGGATGTTGGCTTTTGTGTCACAAGAAGTGTCCCCTAAATATTTTTGACCGTTTAAATTACATTTATAGCTAAGGTTACATTCACTTCTCAATTAGCTTGGACAGTGCTGCTGGGATGCTGAAATGAGTGGGGATGACCTTCCCCAAGAAGAAGAAGAAAGAAAATGGTGATGCAAATCCAACACCTGTGTCATCTGTGCATACTTGAGTTTAAATGCAGTTAAATTTAATGCAGGAGTTCCACATCTGACCCATTTTACCTTATGCAGCCATGTTCATACCACATCACCAGTGCTCTGCATGCTTGCTTGGATACAGTTACAGCTCTGCTCTGGTACTGTGCATGTCAGGTGTTTCTGAACTAGTCAGGCCAGATCTCAGCTGGGGATTTTTAGGGAAAAAAACACCAGCACTTTGTATTAGACCTTTAATGCTCATAGAAACTGTCTTTACAGAGGTGCAAGTGACTATAAAAGTTGTGCTAACAAAGATATGTTATGTGAATCTTGGATATGATAATTTGACAATCCAACTTTTACTTTTAAGAAATGCTGCTGTTACCATTTTAAAATATACTGTATTTTTTCTGAGTGCATTTTTAGCTCAGCGTAGGGTATTCAAGAGGGTGCAGACTGGGGAGAACTTCTCAAATCTAATTAACACCTCCTGCTGGCCTGATAAAGTGCAATTGTGGATCTCTATTTTAACTGTAAAGAAAGATACAGAGTATCTTTAGTATAGATTAAGTAAATTATATTAGAGCACAGCTGCTTATGTTGTATGGAAAATGCTGTGGAATACATTTGAAAGGTAGTTGTTGGAAGTGGTTTGAGGTAAATGAGTAGAATACTGTTTAGCATCAGGTTCTGTCACCTTTTAGGCCGGGGAGAGGGGGGGAAGGCCTTAGTCTGTTGTCTGTATCAATGAACTAGTTAATGATGGTGTTGTTCTCTGCACAGGTCCCCCTCACAACTGGATGAAGGATTTTATATTAACAATTTCTATAGTTATTGGTTTTGGAGGCTGCTGGTTTGCATATACACAGAACAGAACCTCAAGAGAACATATCACAAAAATGATGAAGGACTTAGAAAGTCTCCAAACAGCAGAGCAAAGTCTTCTTGACTTGCAGGAAAGGTATAAAACGTAAAAGAAAAAAAAAAGTTTTCCTTTTATTTTGAGGTTAAACACAAATGCAGATCCTTTACAGTATTAAGTTTTTTGCATTAACTGCCTTTGGATTTTATTCATCTTCCCTTTGCATGGAAATTGTGATTTCAGTGATGCTGATTTCTTGGGTAGACATTGCTCCTGGATGTTTTAAGCAGGCAATACGAACTTGTGGATGAAGATAGAGAATAGAAGCTCAGTCTTTTTTCCTACAGATTTGCAAATATGTATTGTTATTTTCTTATAATTACAGTTTACTTTAAATAGTTAGATACATGGGAATGAGAACATTTTTGCTCTTTTTAAGCTTTTAAGATTGAAACAGACCTGAACTGATTAGTTTCTATTGTGTTTATAGGAGTGTGAGAATTGATAGTCTGTGGTGCACCTGTAACACATTTGTCTGTAGAGACTTGTATTTTGATACTGCACTTTTAATGATGGTTCACTTAAAAGTTTGGGTATTTTTCCTGGCATGGATATCACGTTTTGTGATGTAATTGCTGCTGATTCATGAAGCTTGCAGAGTCTTTATTATCACAGAGTGGTTGAGGTTGGAAGAGACTTCTGGAATTCATCTTGTCCGGCCTCTCCTGCTCAAGCAGGATCATCTAGAACAGGTTGCCTAGGACCATGTGCAGGTGGCTTCTGAATATGTCCAAGGATGGAGACTCTACCACCTCTCTGGGCAACCTGTGCCAGTGTTCAGTCACTCTCATGGTGAAAGTGTTTCCTGATGTTCAGATGGAGCCTCATGTGCTTTGGTTTGTGCCCATTGCCTCTTGCCCTGTTGCTGGATGCATTTTGTTATCCTGAGGACTGCAACTTTTAACAAATATGCTGTATATTTTCTCATATTTTTTGTTCAATTGTGAAGGCTTGAGAAGGCACAAGAAGAGAATAGAAATGTTGCTGTTGAGAAGCAAAATCTGGAGCGCAAAATGATGGATGAGATCAATGATGCAAAACGTGAAGCTCATCGCCTAAGGGAGCTGAGAGAGGGAGCTGAATGTGAGCTCAGCAGGCTCAAATATGCAGAGGAAGAGTTAGTACAGGTATCTGCCAGCTGTTTATAAAATTAGTGTTGACTTTAAATCGGTCCTAGTTTTATTAGATCCTCAGTAGTGCTTAAAGCAGCATTCCCCAAATGCAGATTTGAATGGAAAAATTCTGAGAGTACTTAATGATTGTCTGTCATTTATCTAGCAAAATAATCCTGAAACTATTAGAAGCTGTAAACTTTGTATATTAGCTTATCATAGTGTTTTGGGATTGACTGAACAAAAATATATGCAAAAGCATTTTTTATCTCACTATTAGAAGAGAGAGAGTAGCTTTGTTTCATCTGAACAGCAATACCTTTGGATTTATTGTACTAAAAAATTATCATCTTAAAAATATTTAAACTTTGAATTAGAAGCTATGTATCATTGGAAAAATATGGAAGGTCATATGCTAGATTTCAGAGTGCCAGATCCGCATACCTGCAAACAGTTGGTACGGACTAAAACTCTGTCAAGCTTTGGTATGGTCCTGTGGGGTATAAAGGTGCTTATAATTCATCTGTTAGCTCTAATGATACTTTCGGTGACACTTCTATTTCTTCTTGATTGCTAGGTTCGTATGGCTTTAAAAAAGGCTGAGAAGGAGTTTGAGCTGAGAAGTAATTGGTCTGTTCCTGAAGCTTTGCAGAAGTGGCTTCAGTTAACACATGAAGTTGAAGTACAATATTACAATATCAAAAGACAGCATGCAGAAATGCAATTAGCAATTGCTAAAGATGAGGTAATAAATTATTCTTCAGCTACTTAAAGATTTTTCTGATCTGTTGCTAGAGATATGAAATAGTAAAAACAAAGCAGATAAGCATTTGTGCATTTTTCTTCTTTGAATTGTTTGCTGCCTGTCAATATTACTAGTGTTTTGTCATCTGTTAAGTATACTATTAGTTTTATGCATTTCACTTTACTTTGCTTTTTAGGCAGAAAAGATAAAAAAGAAGAGAAGCACTGTATTTGGAACATTACATGTTGCACACAGCTCCTCCCTGGATGAAGTGGACCACAAAATTCTTGAAGCAAAGTAAGAGGGTTACCAGGACAGGATGCATATTCTTTTGTGATTGTTTGCTCCCGGAACAATGGCATTTTTGAGAGTTACAGAACTGAGTGTCTTAGTGGTTTTGCACTTTAGAAAAGCAATTTAAAACCACTAAAGAGTGAATATTTCAACAGCTGTAATGGATCTTTTGGTATGCTGGAATGAATGTGTTGCTTTGCTCTATCAATAAGAGCAGTGTATATAATTTTAATATGTGCCTCTCTTCAGGAAAGCACTCTCTGAGCTGACGACGTGTTTGCGAGAGCGTCTTTATCGATGGCAACAAATTGAGAAGATTTGCGGGTTTCAAATCGCACACAATTCTGGGCTACCAAGCTTGACGTCCTCTCTCTACTCTGATCACAGCTGGGTAGTTATGCCTCGAGTTTCCATTCCTCCCTATCCAATTGCAGGGGGAGTTGATGACTTAGATGAAGACACTCCTCCAATAGTTTCACAGTTTCACGGTAAGTGATGAGCTCAGTAAAAAGAAAGAGGAAAAGCTGTGGGGACATGGGATTTTTCAAGTCAGGTGGGAGAAGAGTACTGAAATCAAACAGGATTAAATCAAAGTCAAAAGGACCAAAATTCTTTGTAGCATTTTGGATACTAGATCTAGTGGGACTTACATAAATGGGTTTTGCAATAAAAATTGGGTTTTGCAATAAAGATAACATGAAGAAAAAGCCTTTATTTTGTTTCGGTGGGAGAGTGTGACAAATTCAGCTAAGGTTTTGAAAGCGCTTGTCAACCTTGGATTGCTACTTAGACAGAGGTTTGTAATGAATAAATGCTGAGTTTGTTAGCTCATTTATTCTTTCAGATGGAAGGGGCGAAGTTAGTCCAGGGTTCCTTGAGCTATGATGAAGATCACATCCTTTGGGAGGCCCCATGCTACATAGCCTTGCACGCATTCTTTAGTAGTTGGAACAAAATCCTGTTGTTGTTCAAGGGAAGCTTTCAGGCAGTATGTTTGTGTTTGGATACAGTGGGTTGTTTGAGTGTCCGTCAGAGAGGCCGAGTTCTGGAGGGAGAGAAGTCCAGCTTTGGTTAAACTATGATCAGAAGATATACACTGGGGATTCAGACCACCCTTGTATCATGAGTCACTGGGTCAGAAGAGCCTGTTTTGTGGAGATTGTGATTAACTGGACTCTAGAGGCAAACTGAAAAGATGAGCTCCCATGCAGCTATTCAAACAAGTTGTTTTAAGCTGAGGAAGGAGTAGGAAGGAAAGCTGTCATGTGGGTACATTTTTTTTCCAGAGCTGGGATTCTCAGAAGAAATTGAAACAGTATTTTAAAATAGCATAAGTTTTCCACTTTGCTGGCTTCACTTAGTGTGCCTTGGGCACTTGTTTTTCTTCTAAATGTACCAAACTTTTTTTCTGCAGAGCGCATTGAAAAGTTCATTAATCCTCTCACAACGCTACTGATCACTCGCAAGTTCTGATCACTTTTAAGGAATGATGTTTCTCTAGTTGTCTTCAGTGCAAATACTTTGATTTTGCCATAGCAAAACCAATTCATTGGAGACCCAATAAAATAGGGATACCTGGAGTTAAGCTTCCAGTTCTATATAGAGAAGCCTGTGGTCTGATTTCAGAATGAAGAGCTCCATTTATTGTTATGATTTTCCAGGTGGTCTGCAATGCCAACACTTGGATATGTGTAAAAGACTTCAGACTTGTGGGGTTTTTTCACTCTTCTCATTTAGCTTTTGCTTAGAAATGAAGCCATAGAAGAAAGTGCAGTTGATTCAAAGGAAGTACCATTAGAAAAGGACTGTACTGTTTGTAAGAGCATACTTAGGTGAAACTTTACTGTATGCTTTTGTAATTATGGTTTAATTTGTTTTTCTAAAGATCAGTTCATTGGCAGGTATTTCTTTCTCAGTGATGAAAGTACTCTGAATTTTAGTAATACTACAAAAACTTTTTTTTTTCTTCCTGAATTTTGGGAAGGCACAAAAACCTGGTGTTGTCAAAGTTATCAGATGAAGGAAGTAGCTAGTCCTTAGTTTATTAGCTTTTAAAATTTCTATTTGGTAAATAAAACATGGAAACACTTAGGAGAGGAAAATATGCTAAGTGATCTGTTGTTGAAATTAGTGTTGAAGAGTCAAATTATTGTAGGTTAGTTCAGTAACTGCTGAATTATTTCCATCCTTTAGACAAAAATAACAAATACAAATGAGGAAGGACAGAAGCAAAATGGCTTGTCTTGGTCATGAGGTTTCAAGCAAAATGCATTGTGCAGGAGGTCACTTAAGAAAAGGGCTATTTCAGTCACCGAATCTAAAGTGGACTGGGCTATTGCCTTTCCCCAGCATCCTTTGGACTCATAAGATTTACAAAATTTGAGGTCTGTTGGACAGATTTCTTTGTGCCAGAGTAATTGTGTCGATAGGCTAATATGGTGTCAAGTAATAGAGCTGTTTGATCAATCTCAAACTGAAGAACAAAAATGGATTAAGAAAGTGTCTGACACTAGAAAAAGTCCTTGCAGCAGGAAGGTGATAGTGAAACTTCTACTTTTCCATTGACTGATTAGGATTCAACTGGTTCCTTGATTTAGTGAGTTTCTTTTGCACTGGAAAATTCTACGTGTTGAATTGTCATAGCTGAATTCTTCATATTCCTGTGTATATACACCTACAAAGAATTAAAATGCTTGTTACTTCTCTCAAAATTCACAGATAGTGCAATTTTTTTTTTTTTAATACCAGCAAGTAGGATGGCATCTGATTTACCTGGACCTGTAGCACAAATTTCCTAGAGATTCTTATTCTCTTATCTCAGTTCACATTTGGTCTTTGAGGAATTTTTTTGTAATGACACAAGATGATTTTTGAGCTCCCAACATGCTTTTAAAGTCAGTAGGGAATTCCTCTAAAGTAAAATTAGAAGTTTGAGTTACATGACAACTCTCATGTTGAGACTTGCAAACCTTTCTTTCCTGCTGAAGAGTGGAAATAAATCTACGTGTCGGCAAAGGTGCAGTTATTTACTGTTTAGTGAAAGTTGTGATTTCCTGTGCTAAAAGAGAGTGGACAACTTGTCCTTTTCTGAGATTCCAGGAAGGGAAACTGTAACTTACATGATGATAAACTGGAAATGCAGAAAATAAATTGTATTTTGTCAGGCTAGACATACTTGTCTACAAAAATAATTGACGTGATTTTTAGTGTGTTGTGTTTGTTAAACAATTTTGAACACCAGTAAGGGTCTCGTGTATACATAGGCAGTGGTGCATTCCTTGGGGCAGTTTGAGCAGGGGTATGAAACATCCTGAGACTTGTAACAGCTAGCCTGAAAACGGGTCTGTAGATTTATTTCTGTGCAAGTATTGCTGCCTAATAACCTTTTGAAGGAGGAATTGGTTTAGAAACATTGAAGTTTATCACTTCCTGTTGGGTACTTTGCTGATGATGTCTTGTGTGGCTGTCTCCACCCATTCTTAGTATTTTTGCTTCCAGAAATTCATAGTTAACCTGGCAAGAGACTGTTATCTAAAAGGAAGCTCCTGATCTTAAACAGATTGAATTATGTATTTTCTGTCATGTTACCTAAATAGAATTGGTCTTCTCTATCTAACCTGCTTTTCAACTAGTGTAGTGTATATCAATTGGCTGTTTGGTTAGTCATACCGACGTTGCAAAACTTCTACATTTTCTTTTAACTTTCAAATCACCACACAATTAAAATATAGGACATTGTGTAACGTGCTAATTTCAGCACTGCTATTTTTAGTTTATGCAGGGTTGAGAGTTTCAGTAGAATCTTTCTTTTTGTTCTCAAGAGAGCATAGTGAGCCAGAGTTTTGGTGTACTTGGTCAGGATAGTATTTGAAGGCACAAAATCTCTGCAGTTGCATCCTCATTAGCTGCTTCATCTAACTGTAGAATGTAAGAGGTGTGCCAGTCTTTCTTCCTCTGAAACTGTCAAGCAATGTCAAAGTTGTTTAAAAGTCACTGTCACTGAAGCAGATATCTGCGACTTAGTCTTCAGAGTAGATACTGTTAACATCAATGTCACTTGGAGGGTTTTGGTTTGCTTTTTCTCTGCCTCAGGGTCCATTGTAAAACCTCCCAGCACACTGGCAAGAAGCAGTAGCTTGTGTAGATCAAGACGCAGTGTTGTGCCATCATCTCCACAGTCTCAGCACGCTTTGCACTCCCCTGACCCTGACATCCTTTCTGTGTCGAGCTGCCCAGCTCTCTATCGAACTGAAGAGGAGGAGGAAGCCATTTACTTCTCTGCTGATAAACAATGGTACGGAGATTAGCAAACAGCACTTCGAACTCTTGATAGGATTGTTGAGACTAACAGTTTAGAATTAGAGGTTAAACCAAGCCAAAAGTTAAAGTAATCTATAGGATAATATAAATTAATATAGTCTACATGGAGCAGAGAGTTCTTGTCTGGTATGTGTATGTAAATAGCTAGCATGTCATATACAGTTAAGTAATGTTACAATCCAGGGTGCACTGAACTAACCCTGATTCTCCATTACAATATGTTACTGGCTTTTACATCTGAAACTAGGATCAAAAGCAATGTCAGCTACTGGGCGAAGAGGAGATGGATGGTAACACAATTCTTACAGCATGTTGAGCGTGTACCTACTCTTGTTACATGGCCTCATAGGAAAAGGTTAAATTCCTTTTGGAAGGAGCAAATGAGCTTGTTGAAAGGTAGGGACACTTGTCCTGAAGAAACTTTTTGTTTATGATAGGCTTAAATCTCCTTCTTTCATTTCATAACTTTTCTGACTTCACGTGCCAGAAAGATAGACTTTGTTCTTTGAAGTGAGATACAAATGACTGATTCTGGGCAGATGCTGCTGCCCACAAAAGCAAGATCGCACAAACTAATTCCCTTAAGTTTAGATAATAAAATTACGTAATGCAAGTTGTAACTTAAATGTTTAACTTATTTTTTTTTTTTTTGTTTAATTAACTACTAAGGAAAAGTGTGGGTGGTGCTTTTAGACTAATGTTATTGATTCTAAATTAATTTCCTTTTTAACTGTATGGAGGAAATTGTAGTTTCATTATATTTTCTCTTCTCTCTGCTCTGACTCAGGGAAGTACAGGAAACCGGTTCGGAATGTGACTCCTTAAATTCATCGATTGGAAGAAAACAGTCTCCTCCGGCAAGTCTTGAGATGTACCAGACAATTTCTCCTCAGAAAGTATCGCCAGAAGAATTCTCACTTGAGGAATCATCTACAGGGGACTCCTCTTCTCTAACTGCAGATATTTCTCGGGGCTCTCCTGACTGTGTAGGCATGGCAGAAACTAAGAGCATGATCTTTAGTCCTGCAAGCAAAGTTTATAATGGAATCCTGGAGAAGTCTTGCAGCATGAACCAACTTTCAGCTGGGATCCCAGTCCCAAAGCCTCGTCACACCTCGTGTTCTTCAACCGGCAGTGATAGTAAACCCAGCCATGAAGCTGCTTCTGTCCCTAGGATAAGCAGCATCCCACAGGACCTCTACCAGAATGGTGAAAAAAATAAAAAGCCATCAAAAATAAAAAACCTCTTTAAGAAGAAGTGTAAGTGAGGTGGGCAGAAGAAAACCTATAGTAATATCATGAGAACTCTATTTTTTAAATCTTTAGGAATGTAATTCCATTTGAGCATTCCAGACTGGATGCCCTAATGGAATACTCTGTAGGTCTCCTATATTTAATGACTGTACTGTCAACGGTTGTGCCAGCTGTCAATGAGAAATCATTAAAAAGTTCAGACAGTTTACATTAATTTCTGCCTATTTATTTCTTTATTTTTTTAGTTTTTCTTTTTCAGCTTTTTTTTTTTTTTTTAATTTGATTTGTTGGGCTTTTTTAAGTTTATTCATAAACCATTTTTAAGCCACTTTGGACTCCAAAGCTTTAATGGACTAGTAAGCCCTTTTGGGCTTGCCAAAGTTTCTTGTTTACTGGAGCATCTTCCTATCTTTCCATAGAAATAGGACATTTATCTACCGGACATTAACAAAAATAAAAGAAGTAGAAGTAAATGAATTGCACTACTGTTTTACAGACTGGAACAGTCTCTGCAAGTGAAACTGAAAGACTTATATTTGACTGAGAAGATGAATCTTTTCACTTTTAGAACTTTTGGGGTTTTTAAGTAGAATTTAGCATTTCTAATTGACTTGATTTCTGGAAATGGAAATGTCATGCTTTTATTATGGGAAGCTTTGTTAGATGCATTTATTATTAGAATGGTTCAAGTCCTGCTGTAAAGATCATTTTTTTCCCAGGACTTTCACTGTGATTTTAATTCACTGCAGGCTGTATGACAAACAAAAAAAAAAAAGAAAAAAAAAGAGGAAAAAAAGTAAATTACCAAGAGAACAGGCTCTTGATTCCTTATGCAAGATGGTTGTGAAACTTGACTGAAGACTGAAAAAATTCACCCTCTCAGAATCAGGAGGGGGAATAGTAGCTTTTGTTTACAGGTTGACAAGAAAATGGACATTTGGGTTGCGAAAGTTTGTACTGTGGTAAAGATAATAAATTGGAAACATTATTGTGCTTGGGAATGTTCCAATTTTAGCTGATGCTTGTTTCAGACATGTTTCAGAGGTCCTGTTAATTGGAAGCTGTTGTAGGCTACATTCTTATGCTTACTGCTGTGTATAAGTTATTATATTTTTTGAATTAGCTATTATTGTCTTAATGTCCTCCTTTTGTAAGATTTCATACACTTTATTTTTGTATAGTTTGAAGATTTAGCTGTTCAGAGATGTCTGAAGTAAATGGTATAATTTTATAATGCATACTGTTATACTAACTCATAATTTTAGATACAAAGATAGATATAAAGGTGAGATGACATGCTTCAGATAAAAGCAATTTTTGTGAAGCTTTTTTTAGGGAGAGATGAAATTACTGTGAGGTAACAAGGAAGCCTTCTTAGGGTAGCAGTATCTAGTTGTTCAAAAACATCTTTTTATTTTTTTTTAACAGAGACAAGAAATGTTTGGCTTAAGCAACAGTGCCTTTTATTCAGTTTGAAAATATTAACACTGAGCCGGAATTTCTTCTGAGGTACATTCCAAAGAAATATCTCCTGCTCTAGTCAACAGAAGCAATTTATCATCCAGTGATGACTAAACAGTCTCAGATCTTCCATAGGGGTGTTTTAGTTGCCTCAGTAGCAGGTGCCACTGCCAGGGACTTTTGATGAGGGGCTCACTTCTTGCCAATATGTCTGTGATGTACTGTATGAAAGAATTATTTCACGGACTGCCTACATTTTTTCTAGTATGGAGCCTTCAAAACCTGTAGCTAATTGAAGTCAAGTGATATGTGTCTTTTCTATCATTTTCTATTTGGGTTCCACTGTACATACCCAATGTGTTAGTTCTCTCCTCAAGAAGTGGTGGTGATTTGAACAGATTTACTGTTGTTAGTGACATGTTTGAAGGAGAAGGGTTATAAAATGGGGTGGAGACCTTGCATATGCAAGGATTTTAAATGTCTTGGTATATTGCTTAATTCCTTGAGAGAACAGAAATAATCCGGAGTTTTGTTGTCTAACAGAGACTGATTGTAGGCCATCTGTGCAAAATAGCATGGGACAAATCAACTGTTTGATAAAGTTTGGAGAAGAAAAAATTGGTGGAATAGAAAATGATGAGAACATTATATTGTTCCATTATTCACTGAATCATCAGATTGAACAGCTGTAGCTTCAAAAGAAAAAGAATCACAAGGTAACAATGGTCTCTTTGAACAAAGATTATACTCTCTGTACGTGGCAGACAACAAAAAGCAGCAATGAGAAAAGACTTGTGCTGAAGAACCACCTCGATGCTGAGTCTTCAAGAGTTGTAGTTTAAAGCCTGATGAAGTACTTGAACATCTACAAAGGGAACAATTACTTTTATGCAAGTAGGGAACTTACTGTGCCTCCCAAACAACATGGAGAAGACTATTACCAGAACAATCTTGATGCACTTGAGAAGGCTATAGCAATAATTGAGTTTAAAATAAGATCTGGGGCTGGATAGTAGATCTTTGTGTGAGGTTTGAGTAACTCTGTCATTACCAACAAAGATGAAGTGGAATTTGGTACTGGAGAGTAAATATTTACACATGGAAAAAAAGCTGGTACTGAGTAGTGAAAGGGCAGCATTTTTTAATTCTGATATCAGAATCCAGCAAACTCAAATACTGGCAAGTCAAAACAGACAAATTCAGTTTTCTGTAGTAAGTATAACTAAAAGTGAAATAGAGGAGGTATTGAACTCTTCATTGGCTGAGAGTTAAAGCGTTAAATATATTTTTTAAAAAACCAATTAACTATTTTCTGAAAAAAAAAATCATGATGATGTACAAACAAATCAGATGAGATTTATCATAGTGATAGATTCTGGCTTCAAAACGGCAAACCTTTGGAGCACAGACTACTCTCAACACTCAGTGTATCAGCAGCTGTCCTGTAACTTAATAGCTGCTTCTTAATAAGTGTTAGAGAACGAAAAGCTTAAATTAATACAATCAGAAGTGGTGAGTATTAATTTTAAGTTGAGTTTATTTTTTATTATTTTAATAGCCACTTGCATTTCTTGCCATTTAAATTTGTCCACAATGTAATTGGCTTCCATTGATCCTACTGCAGAAATTCCCGTCTTGAAATGGTTCAAGTCCGTTTACCCGGGGATGTTGAGAGCACTGGCTCCAAGGTAGATCTTCACTGGCAGTCATCAAATCCAGTCTTAGCACTGAAGTACCTGGCATACGTCCACATCTAAGAAGTGAGACTGTGCCTCAAAAGGTTCTGTGTTCCGGCTCCATTCGCTAACAGTGTAACTTGAACTCGCTGGCAGTCAGGGAGTCCAGCCAGCATTCCAGTCTCTGGGATTCATAGGATATATCAGTCACTCAAGACTGTCAGCTAGTGTCATTAGAGACTGGTTTGTGGGGGGTTTTTTTGGTTTGTTTGTTTAGGGTGTTTTTTCGCTTTTATGGCTAAAATCCGCGTTCTATTTTTAATTCTCTGGTATTTCAGAAGATGAGGCTCTTTGCTATTTAAATATTTTGTTAGAGTACTTTGTCAGGACAGCAGCTCCTTTGTGGAAATTGCCTAAAAGACTTCTTCCTGTTTAAGGTAGCTGTTTAAGTCACCTGTAAAATGAAGAAGTGTCAAATGTATGGTTCTATATAAAGAAGAAAAAAATTCCCAGATCTTCCAAAACTAAACAAACCCAAGCCTTTCCACAATTCTTAGTAAAGCTATATGACACTTGATTAGCATAAACCTTCTGGGAAAGGCATTTTGGTTGCCATGGGGAATGCTTCTGACCATTTTATAGTGGACTTAGAGATTAAAAACAGTTGATTGTGTTTGGGTTTTTTGGCTTTTCCCATTTTGGTTGGTTCCCCTCCATTCCTCATCCCCACAGCTCAGTGATAGAACTTAAAATTGTTCATTGACAGTTCCAGCCATTATGTTGACTTTTCTTCCCCCACTGGTACCTAGGTAGCAGATTACCTTCTACTTCCTGAAGGACAATTTGCTGAAAGAGGAAAAAAATCTCAATCACAGTCCACCAAGTAGTAATGTTGTAGTAAGAATGTAGTTCTTTGTTTGGAAGCCTAGAAGGTGATGATGCCGAGAATACTTGATTTCAGTTTTCTTACCATATTTATGGATGCCATCTGAAGTTAGGCAGTAATTTACAACTGATTGAAAGCCTAAAAAGAAAAGCTAATTAAAAATTAAAGCTTTCAAGATTTTGCCCTTTTGCTTCCCAAAATATGAAAACATGGCATGCAGGGAGGAAAATGAGCTGATCAGTATTTCTTGTATCACCAGTTTTTAGAGTTTCAGGGTAGTTTCATTCCATTTCCATGATACATTGCTGGAGAGGGATTGCTACCTTACTTTAGTAAGTATACAATGAAATATATTTTTTTTTCATTTAATTACAAGCATATTTACAAGCAGTGTAGAGTAAATAATGTTTTTAAAGCCAAATAGAGAAATTACTAATTCTTAGACCTCTTGTCTATTTGCTTATCCTCTTACTAAGTTGGATGAAAACATTTTTATCATCTGTTCCAGTTGCTCTTACTGTAGGGGTGTGTTACTATCTCATGTTTGAATCACTGCTCCAAATTGCTTGTAAGCATTTTAATCCTGGATGTTGCATATTCAGTGATTCATGGTGAAGGCCCCTATGCCTGGTTGAGTCTAAATGCTGCTAATATTTTCTGCTAGTGACACAGATGTTGAGATAATTAATAACCAAAAATTGCCTGCACAGTTTGGCTGCCTGACAGTGTGTAGGTGACCATTCTTTGAGACTTCAGGAGCAGTTTAGATGTGTCATACAGGTGTTCCACAGATAGTTTTTGCTTCCAGCCCAGTACAGATGGTGTTTTTCTGACTCTCCACTTAGTCCTCTGTTATATAAACAGAATGTACCAATGCATATAAATGGTAACAAGATAAAATTTTAAATTATTATTCCTGGGTGCTCTTGCATCTGATATTGCTTAAGCAGATGGCAGGACTTATCAATCCACTTCAGGCATTCATAAATGAAGTAGATTTGTGTTATCTTTCGTTTTTCTTTACAACTTTAAATCTCAAGTTTACCATATTGTGTGTTTGTGTTCTGTGTATTTAATGCTGCACTGAAATGGAAGTGGGAAGGTTGATTTCTGCTTAGGTGTTAAGGATAACACATTTGAGCAAGGTAAAAAGAAATGCCTCTTGCTCATTGGAGAGGATAAAAAATGATCAGTAGTATTTAATCTCCTCCTAAGGAACACTCACAATTTAGATTGCTGGAGATAAGAGGTACATTCAGTCTCAAGGCTTTCAGATCAGTAACTTTTTATCCAACAAAAAAAATACACTTTCTTCTTTAGGTGTACCTTCAGGGCATTACCTTCTTATTTCTAATTTCTGTTTTTCATCCAGCATGTAATTTAGTAGTTACAGTACTAACCGGGGTGATTGCCAGACCTCAGAGCAGTTTCAGATAACTTTTTGTAGCATGTCTTAATGTCAGTTTTGGTTTAAAATGGGCTGAAGACATCTGAATCAATACTTTGTCCTTCACATTCCTTTTATTTTAATTCAGCTCAGTTCTTTGTGATCCCTTTCCTGTTAAAAAAAACTAACAGGTACTGGTAGTTTGTTTATAGTTTGGAGTACTACTTTTTTTTCCAGTTGGGAATTACTAATAGAGAAATGGTAAATAGTTGCCTTTTAAAGACTTTGTCACAGTTGGATATTGTAAAAACACTGCTGTACTTCAGGCGAATGAGATAGAGCATTGGCTGGTGTGATTTGTGTATGAGTGGTAAAGTTATCCTTTAATTGTCCTTTGATTGTTTATTTGTGTCTTAAGTTAATGCTGCACAATTATTTTCAGACTTGAATTCATTTAAAATTAAGGTCAGTATGTCCAATCCAACAAAAGTCAGTCTTCAGCTGTCAGCCGTCACTCCATTCTTACAGAAACTAACGACAATCTTGAATATTTGTACTAGCTTGTTAGCTTGTTGGGTGGTGGAATGGACTTTGGTAAGTCTTCAGGTGGAAGGCAGAGAACTTCTGAAGTGAACTAGGTAACCTGTGTTCTTTATGAGCTTTCAAATCCATCTCCCAGTAAGATGGAGTTTCCCCAGGGGAATGTGGATGTACTTACTGCTTGGAACTTTGTAGTTAATTATATTTGGCTCTCTAATTCTAATAACTTGCATGTGTGCTATGCTTGCTTGCTTTTCAATAGCTGACAAAATCTATAGGAGATCTCGGGAGTTTGTCTTAAAAAAATGCTGTTAAAAAAAAAAAAAAAGACTGGCAAGAGAAATCTGTCAGGCTGTGAATTGAATAGAATGAACAAAGAGACCAGCTGTTGTCTAAAAGTATTGTTTAAATAATTCTTAATGAAATGAATTGGGTAGCATGTCTGTTTTCACATTGCTCTCCTCCAAGCAACAAATATAATTAGAATGCCCTAGACTTCAACAAGGCTGTTTGGGAGATGTCTTGCCCTGTTTTTATTTTTTAATTTAAATAACATTGAGTTCTAGTGAGTGTTCAGCATATTAATGCCTGACTTAAAAGATTAGCAGAATTTGAATGACTTGCATTGTTTTGTTTAATTACTGCTTTATAAAAATGTAGATACTTGCAAAAAGCCCGTTGGATCTGGATATGTTTTAATGACATAGCAAGAAGAGGACCAAGACAAGTAAATATGTGCAAAATTCTAATCTTAAAATGCTGTACTGTTCTGGGAAGAGATGTTCTCCATGCAGATTCTGCTCTTCCTCTGTTTGCTCTTGGCTTCTGTTTGTTTTCATTAGTTGAACTAAAATAAGAAACAAAGCCCTCAGACTGACTAGTTTCTGTCTCTAATATATACCCTGTACTTGCTTTTAATCTCACCTATTGCATGTTGTTAATGCTGTACACAAATGCATTTGGAGAATTTCTTTGGTGTTGTACAGCATGATGCATTTCATTCCCTTTTCTAATTTACCTCCCATTAGCTATATATTGCTTTACAACTGGAAAAAACCCTGAATTTTTGGGAATTTAGTCTGTTTGCATATAAAAATCCTTTTTTTTTTTCCCTTTTCTGTGAGTCTTATGACAAATGTCCTGCTTGGAGAGTCTCAGACGGTATTTTCCTGTGTTTATTCATGTTACTTTGCTTTACTTTATAAGTGAAAATTGATTTTATTGATTTCTGATGTGTTGTTGCACTTAATGTTGAATAAATCTGACTTTCATTTTGAAAAGTGAAACTGTGTTAGTGAACATGTTATGTAATTTTAATTGATCTTAGCCTGTCCCTGAGTATATAAATTATGATTTTTTTTAAATTTTTTAAAATCTTGAGATAAGTTTTCTTGGTTCTACTTAGGGTTCTAGCCAGTATTTCTTTTTTTTTATGCTGTTATTAAAGCTTGACAGCAATATTACTGTGAAGGGAAAGGTGGAGATTGTTTTGTTTGGCAACTAGGATGCTACAGTCAGGCCTGTAAATCCTGAGTCTTACTGCTTTTGCTTGAAAGAGCCTTTCTGAGTTTGAGTTTAACATTTTGAAGATTTGGGATTTGGGGCTTGTGCTATTTTTTTTTTTTTTTAATCTTTCTTTTCCTCTCTGAACAGGCTGAAAAGCCTTTCCAAGTAAATGCTGGAATAATGTGTAGCCTTGTGATTTTGAGCATGAGGATTGGTTTGAGAGCCTGTGGCTCTCTACCAGAAAAAAAAATCCTTGTTATTGTTTAATATTCCTTTTAACTTGTAGCTCAGAGAAGGAAGAAGCTCAAGAAGAGCTTTTTCAAAGCAGCTTCTCTTGTAACCAAAAGTCACACTTATGTGGACGTGGTGGGGTGACTCATTGGCAACAGGGGTGAGCCACAGGATCAGTGTGAATCATGTTTAGAGAATATAAATTAGTTTTTTCCAGATAAAAATGGATATTGATAATTGAATCTGTATATAAATTATGTTAAACTGTAGTTGTCTGATACAGCCCACTTCAGAAGCAATAATTTAGTGTGTGAGTTGGTCACTGGTTTCACTTCAATTTGTCCTTAGTGTTCTTGATTAAACAGTGTTAACTGTTTATCAGTGGGGAAATCATATAGGCTGGCAAAGCCTAAATCAGCATCTTCAGAGAGCTAAATTATCTAACAGCTAACCTGCTGTTAATTTCTCCTGCAAATGTTGATTGAGCTATTATAGCATAGCTTATAAGAAATGGCTTATTTTACTGCAAGACTTGGCACCCAAGCAAGTGGAACACAGAGCATTCTAATCCCAAAGGACATCACTGAGCTTTGGTTAATTAACAGCTTCAGCAAGTTGGTATGCAGTCAGTGAAGTCAGGGTTTGATTTTTTTTTTCCTGATGAATTGCATTTGACTACTATTGAATCGAAGTCTGTTGCCATATGCTGCCAAAACGAGGCTTTTAAACTGATAGTTTTTCCAATTTTACTGGGTGATGGAATCACTTGTGAAATTCTCTAGTGTCCTACTTGCCCTAAGTGAGATAGAGGATGTGAAATAGGGTTGAAGTGGGACAGGTAATCTCCTGTAAGGTCTTTTGGGCATTTAGCTGTTCCTAGGCATAGGGTGTTCCTGCTTATGTTGGTTCTGGAACAGTTTCAGAAAGGTCTACCATATAGTCCCTGTTCCTTTGAGTGCCTTGTGAGGATATGCTAAGTATCCACAAATATATCAATACAGTGGAAAATATTTCTTTATTCAATGAATTTATTTGTATTCAATAAGAAGTTTAGCTGAATTTTCTGTCCTCTTGCTGCAATACTTGTCTTTTTCAATCCTTCCTCTTCTGCTTCTGTGTTACAAAGAGGAAGTTAAATAGTTAAGTTCTAAAGGCCAGGTTTTGTCTGTATTCTAAGAGGTCTTATCTTTCAGCCTATGGCTAATCATATTCTGGAAGTAATTTCTGAACCTCATGCTTGAGGTTCCTGTTGCTCTCTTTAATACTAAACTATTCACTCTCCAGTTTTTCTTATCAGTTTTATACAGAAGATGCTTAGCAATAGAGAAATATTCCAGAAATTATCACAATTGCAGCCTAGGGGTGAAGGCACATGAATAATTGTATGGGTTAAGAAAGAGATGGGGAACAGGGGTACAGCAGAAGAATGGGTATACTTTGTTTTGTACTCTGGAATGCAGGAGTCTGGAATAATGATTGAAGGTACAAGTTGCATATGAGGGAAGCTCAAATACAAACTGTGTAATTGATATTCGGATTTTCCCCCCTCCCTTATTCCTGCTCTTATGAAATAGACCCTTTATTAAGGTGTAGATGTAAGATCCTAAGGAGAATTGGCAATGGAAATACTGCTTTGTGTTTAAAAAAATGGTCAATTCTGCTTTCTGCTCAACCTATAGTGTGTTTAAGTTGTTTTTTTTTTTTTTTTTTGTAGCAATTTTAGATAAAATACTTTGAGAAAAATAAATAAAACATCAGAAATAATATCTGATATACCTCTGGAGATAGAATGTCATCTACCAGGAATACTGCGATACAGATAGCTACCAGAAATATCTACAACAAAAACTCACCAAAACCAACCAACAACCCCTGTTTTCCAAATCCCCCCAAGTCCCAGCCCTGTTGTGTTTAAAACATTTTCTTTTTTCAGATTGCTGTTGCCTAGTTGGAGCATAGAACAGCTTGTATAAATGCAGTTTACATTGTCAGATGATTAATTTGATTGATTTCAGAAGAAGCAGTAGAGACATAAGAAACACAACACTGAGTTTTGATAAAGTTGGCAAAATCAATGTATCTCCTGTACCTATCAAGCAAAGGGCTACCAAATGTGAACTTTTTCTAAGAAGGTTCCTGTCACTTTGACGAGTTCTTGCATCTGGACATTGCTCGGCCACAGGTGTGCTTTAAGTCTGTAGTTTTTGCTTTGATGTATGACTTCCAATTTGTAAACAGTAAAATTTCCCAAATTAATATGTAAAAGTTAAGAAAAAATAAATTTCAAAAACCTCAGTTTAAAAACTTCTTATAGAAAAGAATATATGCTTTAAAGACAAGTTTTCTAGTGTAGACTAACTAAATATAACAATTAACTTTGTGTTGTTGATCTTAATTTTTTTCAGTCATCTGCTCAACCCATCAGTCCCAGCATCACCTTCAACATGAAGTTATATTTTGTAGTTAATCTGACTGCTGTCTTGTATAAAATGAAAAGTTTCTAGAGTGCAGTCCATGCTCTTCAATGGACTTGTGCAGCCTCTGGTGCCTAAGGGAGGTCTGGGACACCTCTGCTCCTTTGCTGTTGGCAATGTATCTCCTCATCCTACAGGCAAATCTAAGGCTTTAAAAAATTTATTTTCAGGGTTTTTTGTTGGAGTTTTGCTTTGTTGAGCCTGAAATACTGCAGCCCAGCAGGTCATGCCAGAGCTACTGTGCCTTGCTAGTGATCAATTGCGTGTCTGAGAGAGCTGCTGTGGCTACTCAGCACCATTGCTAATATTAGCCAGAAACAAATATATCAACTCAGGTTCTGCAGGTAGGGGAGAAAATTCTCTAATTTCTACCTAAATCGTGCAAATATGAATTAAGGAAAAGCTTTCAAGGAGCTGTAGTTACTGCAATCTTGAATCAGGTTATTCTCTTGAAATGAAAAAAAAAAATAGTAATATTTTATTCTTCAATATCCCAAAGTAGTGTGAGTAAAAGGAAACATAGTAGTTCTTCTTGGAGTTCTGCAAACCCTTTGTGACAGTGTCCATGACATAGCAGGCAGGAATTAAGAAACTAAAAGGAGTAATGTGTTTGGGTACTTGATAGGAACAGTGAGGGCACCTTGTTTGATTTTTTGGTCATTATTTCCCTTAAAGATGGAATGTGTGTAAAAGTGTACAAGGGCAATTAGATGATTAGTTTTGTTAATATCATCTACTTTATCCTGTAGAATGCTCTAGATGTTGTTTAGATGTGAGGAAAGATTTGGCAGCCTCATGTAGAATTTGGTATTGAGCTGCTAATCAATTTGAATTTGCACAACTTCGGCATTGGGATGTGTACAAATACAGCGATAAAGACATTTATAGTGTGGCCAGTTGGGCAAGGTAATCATTAGCTGCTGTGATAATAATGTCTATTATAAAAGCTAACTTTGCTCTTTTTGAACCATCATATTGAGAGATGTGATATACTCTTCAGCACTAAAGCAATCTAAAGAAAAACACAAATGGGCTCCTCCACATTTCTGACCAGACTCCTGCTGTTCAGACCCTCATTAGTAACATTGTATGGTAATAATTTGAGAATTATTTGGAGATTCTGTATTTTAAAAATAAAAATCCTGCAGGAGTACTGTGAAAGGGAGCTCCACAAAAGCAGAAACTCTAAGATGGCATTTTCAGTTAAAGACTATAGACTTCCCCATGCTTTGTTCCTGAGTGTGTAGCAGAATATAGAGTTCTGCTGCTCATGTTCCCCATTTTAACCAGAGCTATCAAGTGTAAGATCCCCAATAAACACGTATTCACTCCTTTCTCTAGATTATCTTAAATATACCCTTAGCCAAAACTGTGAAGAATATTTGCCCCATGCTACTTACTTGCCATACACATCTGTAGGTAGAGGTGGTGCCTCTTGGTTTGGGTGATCATCTTCTTTGGTTTCTGCCAGATCTTTCAGCATTCCCTTGGAACCAAACTATTCTGAGATTTGTATGGAAATAATTCAGCCTTCCTTGGCACTAATTTGCTGTAACTATTTTGGATTTGTATCTACTGTAGTTAAGAATTCTCAAGTGTCCTGTTTTCCAGGGAATCTCAGACAAACCTTTATCAAAGAGCTGTGATTGATTTTTTTGTTGCATTACAACCAAACATTAATTTTCTTCTTTTGTTCCAGAGGGAAAAGGGGGTGTTTGTTTTCCATGTCTCTAAAAGATGCTTTCCATCTCCAAGCACTGTGTAAACTGGCATATGTTAGATTTTGAACATCAGTGGAGAAAGCAGCACTGTAATTCACACATTTTCATCTGACAGTTAGGTCGCAAATATGCTAACATTCAACTTGTTGGTTATTATTGCTGCTCCTTTTCACAAGGGAAATTAGTATTCACATTAGAGGATGACTTCTCTGCAAAGAATTACATAAACGAGGCAAACAGCTCCATTTCTTAGCTTTTTGTGAAAAAAAGCCTTTTACTTTTTACTGTATTCCCTGTCTAGGAGAACTCAAACATTCATTTAAACAGAAAGGCTTGGAAATTAAACAAAGAGTTCCCTCACTTTAGGTGCAGCCTGAGCTCTGCTGAAACATTGGCTGTTTCCTCTTTTTTCTTCAAGGTCTTGCAGTGGTGAATGACTGTTTTAGTGCTGTGCTTATAGCACATAGCACATAGCACGTTCACAGTTTTCCTACTGCAGATTTGGGGAAATCCATGTGTCCTACTGGGATGATTATCTATATATAAGAAAAGAAGGAATTGCAGCAGTAAGGGACACCTGCTTTGATCAGTACTGTACTGTAGGGTGTGATTGAAGTAACGGAGAATTCAGGGGACAGAGAATAATAGAAATGACAGGAATTCAAAGATCACATTGGTATTACTTTTCAGGAAAATATTGTTGGATTGTGGATCTATAGTTGGAAGCCTCCTTGCTCCTTGAATTTTATAGCTTACTAGTATGGGCACACCAGAGATTTATCAACACCTGTGGATTTTAAGTTGGTTTAAAATATTATCCTATAGGAAACACTTAAATATTGCTCCATCAATTTGCCAGCTTGAAATTATAACTCATGCAAGTTAGCTTGGGAATTTCTTTCAAATAATGTTTTCTAATTAAGTTATTACTAATGTTTCTATTGCACTTGTGCTCCCCATCTCTGTTAGTATGATATGGTCAGCTCCTTGCTAACTCCTACTGGAAGTGCAATTAAAACCTTAATCACTGGATCTTTAGTAGCACTTTCTTTCCTCCACACTGTAGAACTGGATTGTAGAAATACACAGAAAGTGTCTGTTGTGTGTGAAAACACAAGGTGCAGTCTCACTGTGGAAGAACATAATTTATTATTATTCTGCACCATTGCAAGTTATTTACCTGTCTTTAGGGAAAATGAGGTGGTGTTTATTTCTCCTTTTTTTTAGTGATAACGCATAACAGGAATTTCTTGCTCTGAATTGGGAAGAATTTTGCTTCATGAACCTTACACAACTTTTTACAGCCCATCTTAAATGGCTCTGGAAATACCTGAGAAAACTACAGGACTTTCAAAGCTGCTTTTAATGAACTGTTAGGACTTTGTTCTTTCTGTTTCAGGAGACAGATAAAGCGGTCCCTGCTGCGGTTCCCACTGCACCCCAGCTTAGTGTTTGATCTGCCTAGGCTGCTGGCTGAGCTTTGTGTGATGTGAGGGCTGTACCTGATAAGACTCAACCCTGAGCAGCTCAACCAGGTTCTGTCTAGATGAAACAGCTACTGCCTAGCATGGCAATCTTCACACTAGTGTGACAGGGGAAAAAAACCCCAAAACCCCAAACCCCAGAAGCTTCCTTAAAAGAAAATTGACATTGTCTACTTCAAGCTCAACATCAGCTAGTGTGTGTGCATTTTTTTATATATATATATACACGTATATATGTATGTAAAAATAAATAGATGGCTAATTATTTATATAAATTCCCACTAATACCTTAGAGCAGTGAATATTTCAAGTGAAAAATTGTGTTGTTTTGTCGGTTGTCACTTTGAAGTGAGAGATTTCTTTTGTCTTCTGGCCCTTCAAAGGTGAGTATCAGCAAAGATAGTGCCTTTAGATCTTTCCTCTAATGAATATAAATAGATAACATAATACATTTAGCTCAGCTTCAGAAGCTGAAATTTAGTTCTCATTGTCACTTCCTTGTTTTGTGACTTTTAATTAGACAGTTCAATTGTTTGGTAAAATAAAGGCAATAGTGGCTGGCTTCTTGCAAGAGGTTGAATGAATGTTAAGCCTCTGTTAATTAAAAGTACCATTTTGAATTCTAGATATTAGTAATTCACCAGATTAAGGGATAGAACTTCTGAGAGCTAAGCGTTTTTCCTTGCAAAAAAAGGTGTTGACTTTCAAAGAACATTAAACTCTCCTCTATCGTTCAAGATACACTAACCTATTCATATTTTAGAGGGTGGAGGGTGTGGGGAGGAGTGAATGGAAAGTAAAATGAAAATCCAGGAAAGAGTATATTGTAAAAAGCAGGTTTCACCTTTCTTCATCCTTAACAGGGACTTTCATAAAGTGACGTGATGGGGTCAATGAAAAAAAATACAGAAGTATTAAAAGTGTAAAACATAAGTAGTATGAAAACATCAAAAAAGACTTTCAGTAGTGCTCTTTATGTATTTCATGTCTAAAACCCTATATATGTTAATGGACTCCACACAAATACGAGAGAGGGAATGTTCAAGCTTATCCCCTCATTTCTGCTCATTAGCTGACAACATTAAGTATTCTGCTAGAACATAGTCCCTGTTTCTGGAGTTTGTATTTCTATTCTTGAAAAGTCTTACAGCTTGTCTTATTTGGAATTCAATGCACTCAGTGAGCCCTCCTAGTTTTCCCAAAGTGTTCTGAGCTCTTAGTGTGGGTGAGATGTTTGCAGGTTTAACCTGCTGGTGGATTGCAGTTAGTATATGAGAATGTCTGACAATCTCTGATCTCTTTTGTATGTTGAGTTTTAAACATATTGGGGGAAGTCAGTTTATTTTTTAAAAAACATTTTATTTTATTTACATCTTATTCAGTCATTCCACCATCTCTATGCTGGAATTGCTCCAGTTCATCTATGCTGTGTGTCTGTACTGGGGAGTGCAGGGCTGGTCACAGCACCATTGGAAGTATCATCTCCCTCTGCCTGCTGCCTTGGCTCTCCCTTGTGCTTCTGTCACTAGCATTTCACTAGTGTTTCAAGGGTGCAGGGTGACTCAAGTTCAACTCCTTGTCCACCAGCATCCCCCAGCCCTTCTCTCCAGAGCTTCTTTCCTTCCATTTGCCCTGCACAGCCTGTGCTGGTGCATGGGGTTATTTCTCCCCAAATAATTAAATTTGATTTCCCTGACCAAACTTCATGCGGTTTCTGTTTGCTGGCTTCTCCCGACTGTTGCGGTCCCTTGGAGTGGCAGCAAAGCAACATATCCATCTGGTGTATCAGCCACTTCTTCCCAAAATTTATCACCTTGCTGTTGGCACACTCCGTCCCATCTTTCAGTTCATTAATGAAGATTAAAGAATGCTGGCCCCAGTATCAACCTCAGGGATACATTAGCGATTGTCCTTCAGCCAGGCTTTGTGCTGCAGATCACAGCAACCATCAGAGCCTGGCGGTTCAACAAGTTTTCGATCTACTTTATTGTCTACTTACCTAGTCTGTATTTTGTCAGTGTATCTATAAGAAAGTTATGTGGGACTGTCAAAAGCCTTGATGAAGCAAAGATAAACCACATCTGTGACTCTCTTCTCACCCGCTGAACTCATCACTTTGTTGTGGAAGGCTGTCAGGCTGTTCAGGTGTGAGTCCTGGGCTGTAAGTTTATGCTGACTCATCACCTGTTGTGTGCTTGGAAATAGCTTTCAGGATTATTTGGTGCACCAGCTTGCCAGGGTTTGAAGTGAGGCCACTTGGCCTGTAGTTCCACATATCTGCCTCCTTGCCCTTCTAGGAGGTGACACTTGCTGTCTTCCAGCCCTCAGTAACCTTCTTCAATCACTATGACCTTTCAAACGTCATTGATCGTGGTCTCACAATGACATTGGTTGGCTCCTTCAGCACTTGTGAGTGCATCCCTTCTCTACTAATACCACTTTCCCTGATCCAGACTTTTTCACTGATTTTAAGAACCTGAGATTTCTGAAAGGCAGATCTTGCTAGAAGGACCACAGTATGGAAGGCATTGGAGTACCTCAGCCTTCTCCATGTTGACTGCTACTATAGAGCCCATTCAGCAGGCCCACACTGCCCCTAATCTTCCTTAAGTTGCTGATATACCTATACAAGCCTTTTATATTGCCTTTTGTGTCCCTCACTTGGATTCAGCTTCAGATGGGCTTTGATGTATCCAACTCCATTGCTACATATATGGACAATGTCTCTGTTCTTCCCAGGTCACTTGTCCCTGCTGTCATCTCTTATTTTTTCCTTTTAGATGAGTTTTGTCAGAAACTCCTTGTTCATCTGTGCAGGAGCCCTTTCTGCACATTGGGAGAGACAAATCTTGAGTTTGGAGCAGGTGATCCTTGAACAAAAATCCAACAGCTGCCCCCTTCTTTTCTCCAGAACTGTACTATATGACTCCTCCAAGCAGGTCCCTGAGGAAACCAGAATTACTCTTTTCCTGGGTAGCAGGGTATTGCTATTTGCCTTGTCCCCTCCTTCCTGGATCCTGAACTCCACAACTCAGGATTGCCCCCAGCCTCCAGACTCCCTGTACGAAGTCTGGCTGGGAGGGAGTTAATTTCTGTACATGTGCAGAAAATACCTGTTAAGTGCCATGTTTTGGACTGGTGACCAAAGTGATGCTGATCACGCACCAGTATTTTCACTACTGCTGAACACTGTTACTAATACACTGTTACACACTAATACACTGTTAAGGCCTTCTCTGTTTCTCACTCTGCTGCAGTCAGGAGGTTGGAGGCAGGCACGAGGCTGGGACAGCTGACTAGAACTAACCAAAAGGAGATTCCATCACATTGTTCTCAGCCATAAAATTGGGAATGAGTTTTCCAGGGGTTGCTGTTGTTCAGGGATTTAGTTGGGCATTAGTTGGCTGGTGCAAAATAATTGCTTTTGCAAATGTTTTGTTTTTGTTGTTCTCCCTTTCCTTTCCCCCCTTTCCGTTTTTCACTTCCACCTAAAATTTTTCTCACTTTTGCTCCTCTTTTAATTCTTTCCTTCAGCACTCTGCAGAGGGTAGTGAGTGAGCAGCAGTATGGGGCTGAGATCCTGTGGGGTTTAAAGCACAACACCCCTGACTAGTTGTTCTTTCTTTGTAAGGATGAAGTTCAGCAAAGCATCTGCCCTTTTTGGCTGGCTTTTGGTTGATCACTTGTGTCAGAAAGTCACCATTAATGGACTCCTGAAACATCCTCAGTTACTTCAGTTACTTGTGCTCTGCTGTATTGTCCCTCCACCAGATACTGGAGTGGTCAAAGCCTGCATGAGCAGCAGGGCCAGTGCATGGGTGACTTCTACAATTGCCTGAAGAAGTCCACAAAAATCCAATACTTTAAATCGGGTAGCTGGTAGCAGACATTCACTACAGCATTAGGAGTTTTGGTCTAAGCAGTGATTCTGGGCTAAATCCAGCTGGTGCTGGGGTTCGCAGAGGGCTCTGAGGCACCCCGAGAGTATCTCGTTAAAGACACCCTGGGGGGTCAGCGCAGCCCTGTCAGCTGGAGAGAAGGCCTCGGCAGAGAGCAGGCAGTGATTTCAGCTCAGTGATTCCAGCCCTGCTCCTGCGAGGTTTCTTCTCTGTTGACCGGCCCGGGAGAGAGAGAGGGAGACTTCGCCTGGCAAATTCCGCAGAAGGTAGTTTATTATGAGGGTCCAGCGAAGGGAGCCAGGACGACAGCACTCCCTCGCAGACCAGGGAAACCCAGGGGTTTTATAGGACACCAAAAGGGGAGGGAAAGGGTACAAAGCCAATCGTTTAAGACAGATCTGCATAAAATCTCGAAGGGGCTTCTGGGTCTATCCAAAAGGTTGCCGTGACCAAAAGCTTTCCCTTATCTTAAGGGCTCTGCAGAGAGATTGTGCAATCCCTCTCAGGCTGCTCTCCAGGGCAGGGCCACAGGGGCTTTGTCCACCCCCACACTGGGCCCATAAGCTGTCAGTTGGCTCATCATTCATACCTAGGAAGGACTCTTGGACTTGTCCACTCCCTGCAGTGTTCTTGCTTTAAGAGCAGCTCCAGCTCCCCACCATCATATCCACCCCTTGCAGAGGCTGTGTAGGATACCCCACCGTGCTTCATGGTCCCAGTGAGATTGTAGCCCTGCCAACTGTGTGCAGGCCTCCCAAGGCCTTGTGTCTGCACACAGCCTTGGTGCACAGGCACTTCAGAGAGGCACGCAGTCATCCTGGCTGCTTGTTGATAGCCTGACTGATGCTATCTATCACAACACAGAACACATGGGTTATTGAACCTCAGAACATGTCCTTCAATGTGTTTCTGCTGTAGTGGAGATGAGCTGAAAGGACGTAGTGGTAGACAATGAAAGTTTACTGCTCTCAGCTCCCAAGATCTGCCTGTTTACTCCTGGTTCCTAGAACAGAAAATTATTTGCTCCCCAGGGAGTCAGCAATGATCAGTGCAGTATTGAAAAATGTGCTAAAGGTTGAGAGAGGAAAAATGTTATCTGACTTCTGTAGGGAAATGTCAAGTGAAAGAACTTGAGGGATAGGGTGTTTGGAGGAAATGTGATACTCAAAGGTCAAACGACTGGAAGCAGGTTGAGACTAGCAGATTTGAAAAGAAAGGTGAATGTATTCAAGGTTAGGAAGATAGCAGAACACACAGAAATAATAGTAGGACTGGGAAATGCTAATAATACATAACCCTGCAAATGACAAGAAAAGGAAGAAAGGTCAGAAGAAACCGGTACTTTAAAAAGTATCTATGCTTCATAAATCACATAAAAATCAACTGCTCTCTTCTAACTAATCGTTGACTTTATTTTCTTTGTCCTAGGATGTAGGTTGATGTGATCTGAAATGGAACCAGAATCATTGTGCTTTCAAGGGCTTGCTTCCCTCTACTTTGCTTCAATGGCTTTCTTTCCTGCATCCCTTGGGTGTGATAATGGCATTCTGTGAATCATAATAGCAGTGCAGAGCTTAATTAATGTTTGCAAAACACTTAGATCCTCAGATGAAGTGTGCTATGTGCATTTGGTGCAACATATTATTGCCAATAAGCAGAGGCTATTTTTAATTCCAGCAACAATTAATTTTTGGTGCTTTTTTTATCACAAGAGCAACCACATGAGGATGGCCAGGAAGGGTCATGCCAAGGTTCATTTATTTCACTATCTCAGCTTCAGGAGTAGCAGGTGTTTAAGGAACAGATCTGCACAAAAGACAGAGGCTTTATTTGGCAAACTCTCCTGGCTTCTAGAAACAAATTTTTAAAGACTTAGTGATCTCAAGGTTACATCCAATGCCTGCCCCTGAAGGGAATACTTGTCCCAGCCTTTTCAGTCAATGCTTGGTGAGCCAAGGGATTAACCTTGCATACCCTCTATAGGGTGTTCTCCCCTGACTGAAAGAGAGAAAATAGAGGAAGAAAATAATATTTTTAGTCTTTCTAGTTGCAAACAAATCTCCATCCACATGACAAATGTATTTGAGTCACTAGAGTAAAAATTATGTGATATTTGGTACTTTGACATAACTGCTCATGGAAGGGCTCAGCATCCTCCAGAAAGGGATGATTTATTGCTTTAAATTTATCAGAATCTTTAAAACCACAGATTCCTATCTGAGGAGACATAAGTTTTTCATTCTTGTGAGTGAGACAACCGGATGTAGAGGCATTAGTTTGTACTAATGAGATGTTAAAATCCTAGCTTTATATAAATGCAACTAAAGGTCATCACTCTATGTAAGGAATTACTTTGCCATTGCCTCACTTTTCCCCTCCCAGCTAACAGACATTGTTTTGTGAATCAACTGGCAGCAGTTTTTGACCTCAAAAATAGAAATATTTGGAAATATAACATATACACACACACGTGTGCATATATATATACATGTATATGAATGAACTGGAACCATTTTTATGTTCAATTGGATTATATTTTTCTTAATTTTCTGATTTGCCCAAATAGATTCATTCTGAATTTAAAAACCTTGCCAAGGGAATTCTCTTCCACTTATATGGGGGAAAATATGACTTCTGTGGGAAGTTGTGGAAATATTTGGAGAAGTGTGTAATGAAAGGGCCAATAAAAGTGTAAATTATCTCAGCTGTATTTATTATATATTTCACCTGGTTCTCTGGCAATGCTGCTGATTTTGATAGCAAGCAGCCGCCTAAATATTTTACAGCATGCTTTAAAAAAATAAATGAATAAACCCATAATATTTGCATTTAATTATCTGCCAGAGAAGGTATCTCTTCCATTTCAAATTAATCAAGCAGATATGTTCACCAAAATCTTTTTATCTTGGACCTGGCTTTTACTCTAGGTGGCAGAATTGCTCTATCTACAGCAGACAAAGACCAGATTAAGAAACAAAAAATGGTTAATAATATAGATCTCCCTAGTGTGAATAATTCCTGTTTCCTAAATCAGCTGCCTTATTTTTCCAATAGTGTCAAATGTATCAGTAAGCAGGTAGAATTCATAAGCTGGTTTTTTTTTTTTTTTAAAGGGGGAAAAATAATAAAGTGTTTTCCTATATGAAAAGTGCCTGGCTCAATTAGAAGCTGCAGAATTTTTTGTAAAGTATAATTGCTTCTTAGTGCTGATACTTGAAGCAACTTTGAGGTAATGTGCATGAACTGCAATGTATGTACAGTTTTCTGGGAGGGGTTGAGGCTGGGGGGAGAGCTAATCTTTCCAGCAATGCTATGTCAAATTCTTTGCATATGAAGGGATTAAATTGTAACACAAAATGCATGTTAAACAGGGAGATGGGACACTTTAAACACCTTTGTAAGGAAGCTTTTCTTTCAAGCTGAAATACATTTGTGTAAACTGCTCTGTGCATTCTAAGCCTAGAAGGATTGAGCCCCTCTAATGGTTACCTAGATAAACACTTTGACTAAAGCTCCACCCTAAATCCTCCAATTCCAAGAATTTTGAAACATTGGATATAATTTCTTTGTTGGTCAGTGTAATATATTTTAAGCGTAATTTCTTATGTCCTCCTGGCACTGTTTCTGAACTTTAGATTATAGGAGGAAAAAAGGGAGGCAGTGAAAGCTTTCAGGAGGAGAGAGGTTTAAATTAGACTCTTTAGGAGGTCAGACATTTCAAACCTACAAAATATTTCTGGAGCTGTGGAGGGGGTAGAGAATTCCAAGGATGCTCCTGTTCTTCCTTCCCCATCTTTAGTGATGCTACTTCTTCTGTTCAGTACGTGTTTTCATTGCCCACGTTGTTAGTTTCCTCTCCACTCATGGCAAGTATGTTCTTGCTACTCCTAAATGAAAACTACCAAGAAAAAAAAAAATCTTCTCAGTGCTTACCATTTGTTCTGGATTTTGTAGCAGGGTTGGTGTTGTGGGACTTAAAACACTATTTTGTAGTACTACTGCTAAGACTGATGTTGCCCATCTTTGCAAGGTGGGCCCATAAATGTAAATATTGAAATATGAGGGAAAGAAAAAGTATCCTTTCTTTCAAAGTTATGCTATGTTTTACCAAAAGCTTTCTACATTTTCAGTGGTTTAAAAGGAGAGTAAAGCAATTATAGCATTGGCTTGCAAGCCTCTCCTTGAAGTTGGAGAAAGTGTATTTTTTTTTTCTTCCTTCTCATAGTAGAATTATTGAACTACATACTTGTCTTTGGTTTGTGGACCATCTCGACTTTTTTTTTTCTTTTCTTTGATTGGCTTGTTGCAGTATAATCTGCTTTGTGTTGTGATTTGAAAGCACCCTTTACTCATGCTGAGTGTAACTCTCCTTCCTGGAGGATCCATTGAAATAAAATGGAACTGCTTTGTAAATGCAGGAAATATAAGTTCTCTACAAGAGTATGAATGCAGTCTTTGCCTGAGCACACCAGAAGCAAGAATAGAAGGTGGAAGGCTCTCATGGCAATTTATCCCTGGATATTTCTGAAGTGTGTTTTTTTTCTTGATTTCACTTCAATCAGCAGTTTGTAAGACTATGTAGGAGTTTGTAGAGGTATGTCAAACTAACTGATAGTGTGGGGAACATGGGAACACTTATTTCTGTAAAATTATCTGGTCAAGGACCTTGTCAAACATGATGAAAAGGAAAAGAGGGAAGCAATAACTGAAACACAGAGACAGACCTGGCAGACAAACATAATGGGACAAAGACAAGAAGCAAACAAACTGGCACTTTAAAACTGATGGGGTTGTAAACCTGAGGGTCCAGGATGTTGCAAAGGCTTATTGTTACTGCCCAAACTGGTGGGGGAATGTGCAGGGGAAGGGAGTGAAAACGGAACAATGTGGATATAGACAGAAGGGGATTAAAAAAGTGTTGGTCACTTGTGAAAACAATCTGGTCAGAACGTTTGCCTGACTGAACCCTATAGTGATCACAGTCTGCCTGATCTTCTGATCAGATCATGTCTTAAAGAGTCTCTGTAAAATCCCTGTGTGGGAGTGCTGCAAAGGCCGGATGCCAGCAGCTGGGGCGCTGTGTGAGTGCATTTGGAGCAGCTGGAGTCAGAGTGGGGGTGTGGGCTGCCCTGGCCTGTGATGTCACCCACTGGAGCCGGTGGCATCTTTGTGCCACCCACGGGAGTGGGTGGGGAGGCCTTGTCCCCACCACGGTGGCAGGAGCAGCGAGCGGGGCTCAGTGCCCCCGGCTGGAGGGGGAGGGAGGGTCAGTGCCCCTGAGCCTGGCACTTGCCACTGCTGTTGGCACCAGTGTCCCCCCAGAGCAGGTGTGCCTGGCTGTGTTCATTGCAAATGCCCGGGAGGGGACCTCTGGGGAGGGCTGGAGCGCCCAGGATGTGGGCAGGGATGTTGGGTGGACAGAGGGTCTGTGCTTGCTGGTCCTTGGGGGATGCACGAAGGCCTGTGTGTGCTCTCACCAGTGACCTCCTGTCCCTGCCAGCTGAAGAGAAGGAGGGCACTTGGCTGTCTGGTTTGTGTTTTGTGAAGGTGTTGAAGGCGGCACCTTGTCTGTGGCAGCCTGTGTGACCGGCCATGTCTGGATGTGTGTGCAGCTTTGCCAGTGGCTGAACCTGCAGCTGGAAAAGAAGCAGCCACGTCCCTGGGGCTGAGCATAGACGTGAGCTCCCATGCACTGGGCTGGGCCCCAGGGACAGGAGGTCACCTAGGCTGGAGATGCTGGAGGTGGCTCCCAACACCCCTTAATAAAGCTTTTTTGTTAAAGGGAAAATTAGGAGAACCCTCCCGATGAGGGGTTTCCTGCCTTTTTATTTTTTGACTGTGAAAAGCAAAAGTATGTATAAATAACTAAAGGTTTTAGTATAAAAGTTTCAGGAAAATATGAATACTTGAATTTATGAAAGATCCATCATTCAGCTTTGCTCAAAGGCTCCTAAATACTTTTAAACAGGAATGAAGCAATGCTGTGCCTCTTTCTGAGCTTCATCTTTATTTATGTAGAAATCCTCAAAGCTTATAAGTTTAGCATTTCTATAGACTGTAAAAGCAGCATTTTATTGACTAAAACTTGTATGAATTTGTTCTCTTACTACTTCTAAAAAACAAATCAACGCCATTACTAAATAAAATTGAAGACTGCCTTCAATTGCTTGATTTGTTTGTAGGAAATCTGTTGAGTTTACTTTTCAAAACTTTCCAAAATTTGTGATATATATTTTCGGGAATATTTTGACTCTTGAGGGATTTTGGCACTCTGCATGCTAACTAGTGCTACTGCAATGCAACCATTTATCATTAGGGAGTCTTGAAGGTCTTCAGCACTAATGCTGCTATGCACTGCTTGATATGACAAGACTGGTATTTCTATAGATTACTCATACCTTGTTGTCAATGGGAAAGGTCATACAAAACTGAATTTTTCCCAGTGTAATCATATTTCTTAGTTTGTAGTTTCTTAAATTTAAACAAAATACTTTCTCCTTGCTATAGGAGCATTGGACTAATTCTCCTTAAGCAGTATCTGCAATGCTTGTGCTGTTCTATTTTGGGAGAACAGGTTTATATTATCACCTCTCTATAAAACTATTCAGAGGTCACCTTTTGTGACATCATTTTTCTTCTACTTGCTCTAGTCACCGTGAGCAGATTCTGTTCTCTGTGAAGCAGGAAGCTCTATGCTAATATTGTTTAATGTGCTTTCCACAGGGGTTTGCTATCAAGTAACATAAAGTGATGTTCAGGAGGTGAGGGTTACTACCTTTGTAGCTGTTCCCTGTACAAGAGGAATGTCATACTCTTACATGTTTATAATGTTAATGAAGCTATCTTACAAAAGGATTTTTGCTGTGCTTTATGAAGCTATCGTACAAAGGGGTTTTGACTGTGTTTTATGAAGCTATCATACAAAAGGTTTTTGACTTTGCATTTTCTCCCGGTGAAAGCATAAGTGAAACCTTAACACCCACCACTTTACCAAGTACTATGCACAATTTTATTTATGTGAGCTGCAAACATTATTGGTATCTATTCCACCCTTATTAACATAGCGTTAGGTAAAAGTGTCTTAGCTTCTCTCTGAGCTGTCGGTTTGTGAGCTTTGACCTTTTTATCAATGTTTCCCTCATTTTCCTCCAGCAATATAATTTCAGTATTTCACTGCTCAAACAGTGATTGAAAAGATTTGCCTGCCTTCTTGAAACCAATGTGCTGTGCTGGTGACTGCTCACCTTAGTGAGCTGCTGTGCTGCTGCAGAGCCCATCAGGGAAAATCCTGTGCAGGGGTGTTGCCAGAAGCTAAAGCTGGCTGCCTGGTGGGGCTGCTGTAGTTTCACTGAGAAAATCTGTAGACAACTTAGTAGTAAATATTTGCTCAAATATTTTTCCTTTTAATCAAAAGACAGAAGTCAGTTTTCAGAGGTTTTTTAATATATATTATTCTCAATTTGGAGCTTTTTTCTGTGGAAAACACATTTTAACAGAAGCACAAGCCATTTTAGGGAATGGTTGTAACACTGTATGTGTATGACCTGCAAAAGAGATGTGTGAGAAATCTGTGATTGCATAACGAAAAATGTAATGATTTGTAGGTCTGATGATTTTAGACCTACAAAGAGCCCTGACAGGCAGAAAAAATAATTTGAAGTTGAGTAGTTTTCAAAATATTATCTGAAGGTATACAGTTTATGCTGCATCTCAAATCCAGTTATTAAAAGGGAATAGTACAACACAGTAAATGCTGAAAATGAAGTAAATGCTGGCCACCCTCTGCATTAATAGGGGTTGATCGGAATAAAGATAAATATTATGGAATTAAAAGGTCTTTTAATGGAGTTTGATGCATGCTGGAACATTGCTTAGGTATTAATCATAATATTTCATCACTATTGCAGTGCCTAAAATGTGTCTCTAGCTGTAGTTACCTTATATCCTTGCCCTTAAAATGTGCTGTTTATGAGATGTAATTCTCCTCATATTGTGAAGGAGGAGGGAGCCTGGTCTTTTTCCTGCAGCCACTGGCAATCTTTTCTGCATTTGAGCATCCTGAGAATCAGACAATGGCTCTGCTAGCATTGCCTGTCCTCCTAGACAGTGGAGATATTGCCTAGACCCTAATGCTTAGTTTGCCTGTATTTTTGGCCTGAAGTGCTTTTCAATATCTGGAAGAAAAGGGAACACCTTATGTCATTACCTGCATTTTAAGGGACAGTTTTGTTTAAAGGGAAGTGCAAATAGGATTTGTCATGTTACAGGGATATATCTTAGCAATTTACAACTTTTGTAAGAAAGGTCTGCTGAGAAAACCAGCTTCCAGGGGCAAATAATGAACAGAGTCTTAGGGGATAGCTGATTTATTCTTATCCTCACAAGAGGGAGAGATGCCAAGAGATTTGCTTTAGTAGTGATTCCTAGTAGTGATCCACAGTGCTAGCAGTCATTCCTTGCTTGCTTGTGATGCCTTGTTGAAAGAGGTCATCTAACTCAGCCTAGGCACAGTAAGGTGTCAGGTTTTTGGAAGAGGAGGAATAACCTTGCAGCTAATCAAGATTCAACCTCCTTCTTCAAAATCCATGCAGATGCATCATTCATCTGTTGTCAGAGAATGATTACTACTGGAACATTATTAATGATTAAAAATGGCAAAGTTGAGATTGAATAGGTGGCACATGTTGGAAATGGAGGGATCATGAAGGATTATTGTGTCAACAGGGGATTGGAGATCCTTGAACAAAGTAGATCCCTTTATAGGCTGGATTTTCAAGGGGTTATGGAATTTTTGTTTAGTGGTGGGGACTTTTTTTGGTATTTCTAAAAAAACCCTGAACAAAGATGCTACCTGAAAACTAAGCAACTTCAAAATTTTACTTGTCACAGGACATTTTTCCTGACTGAGAGGAACATTTGTGCTTGCAGTCTTACTTAACAGAATTGTAATGATGAGTATTTAAAATCCAATTCAAAGGAAAACTACTTGTAAAAAATAAAGTTATGGGATAGACAGAGCATGGGGAGAAACAGCAAATTACATGGAGGAAAAAAAGACTATTCCATTTTAAATTATGCTTAGTCTCATAAAACTCTTATCAGAGCAGACTCTCTGGCTGCAGGGAATAGTTTGCAGGGGTTTTTTTTTCTGCAAAGAGCACAAGAATGGGATTTTAAAGTTTGTTTAAAATGCTAAAACTTTCTCCATCTCATGCTGAAATAGATTTTTAAGAGTCTCCTGATGTACCTCAATAAAAATTTGCTTGTATTTTGGTAGTTTTTTTGCTTTTCTAATGTTTGCTGAGTAATACGTATGAATACCTGAAGTTTTACTTGAAGAGGCCTATATTAGTTCTTGAATCAATGTGGAAAAAATATCCCAAACACTTCAGAATCTGATTTAAGAAATAATTTTCATGCATTTGATCTGAACAGATTATTAAAATACAACATTTATTCATAGTACTTGTAATGGAAGGATTTTAGACAGCAAAGAGACCTATGCTTCCTAATGCTGAGGATAGCTGAACTTGTCTCAGGCTCCTCTCTTTCTGGCAGTGCCTGCTTTACTGCAGATATACATTTGCTATTTAATGAATAATCAATTTTTCTTTTGTAGGCTTCGGGGATTTTCTCCTTTTACATTCTTCCCTGGGTTGCTGGAATGGGGAAGGTAAAAGCAGGGGGAATTGAAAGTAGCCTGGTGTAAGCCCCAAAAGCAGCTTACCTGGCACAGTCATCTCTGGTTTCTCTGGGTCTGTGTGTCTCAAATGAAGCTCCTGAAGCAGCACACGTGGTTGGTTGCTCACACAGAGCAGGGGTGCCTGTTCAGTCTGGAGAACAGCTTACACCCCCTCAGGGAGGTGAATGTCTTTGGAGAAACTCTACAGGTTGTATGCACAGAGAAGAAAATATAACAGTTGTCAAGAGCAGCTTCTGTGATTGTAGCTTGGCATTGTATTTTCCCTGTGACACTTTTTTTTTTTCCCCCCAGATATTTTTTCTTTCTCTCAGGGGTCAAATCCTATTAATTCTGAAAGTCATGTGGTGTTTTAGGTATCACCTTCACTCTCTTGTGTGCATATGTCTCTATGTGAGAATCTGCTCACACCCATTCTCGTGATTTCTAGGTACTATGAAAATTTTGGGAACTATAAGCCTGTATTCATTGCCTTAATCCCAATATATGCAATATTATTTCTATAACTGGAAATGCTGTTTAATGTGAAGATCTTTGGTTTTATTGGTTATGATAACCAAACAAAGAATAATATGGAGAATAGAATATGTGGGTAGGAAAGGGGTCTAACATAATCTTTAACCTCCTGTGGAAGTCAAGCAATCATCTCTGAAGACTCCTTTCTCCTGTAGAGAATTTGGATACCACCACTTGTTGTTGAGTTTGTATCCTAAGTCATACCTATTCAGTAGTGAAATATATTTTAAATTAATTTTATCCTACTTATTAAAGTACTGCTCTGTCACATTGTGTAAAGAGTATAAATACTCTGGTGGGTACAGGAGGAGAGCAAAAAAATCTATTTCCTGATCTACACATTAGAATCTTCCTAAAACTTGTTGATGTGCTGTTCTAGATTATTTTTTTCCTCTTGCTTAATATTGGATGTACATCTTTGTGCAATTGAGGTATATTGTCTTAATTGAAAATCCTATATTTTTAAGTACTTGTGAGAAGGAAGGGAAGAAGGAAGGAAGGGAACTTCAGTGCTGTACCCAGCCAGACTCTTGTGTACTCTGTTTATCCATGTGACGCCTCAAAATAAGCTTGTTGAAAATCAGAAAGAATCAATAACTTTTGGTTTCGACTTAATCTAAATGGTGTTTAGTCATGTGACTCTGAATGGGGAACAAATTTTCCTGAAGGTTTTCCATAGCTTCTTTCCGAGAGGTAGACAGAGCAGTATTCCGCAGCCAGTGTCATTTTCAAATGACACTGGAGTTAACTTATTTCACTGTGCTAAAAAGCTCAGAGACTGTCATTAGAGCTACTTTTTATTTGGAAAAACTCTTTGGAGTTCTGGAGACTGTGCTCCATTGTTGTTAATTAAAAAAAAAAAAAATCACTCACTATAGCCAATTAAAAAAAAAAAAAAAAGCTTATGCTAAGCATATTAAAGATGGCATTAAATCTGCCTGTAGCAATGTTCCCCAACATTGCTGGCCTGGGGGTAGTGATATCGAATGAGTCATGTACTGCAGGCATATTGTACTTTGTTCCTCCCTTCAGCTTGAATTCAGGTTTTTAATTTCCTCTGCCTGTGAGCAGTGTTGGGGGGTACCATGGGCAGACAGCGCTTGTGAGCGGTAGGGACGCGGGGCTGGCCTACGGTGCATCTCCCTTTGCTGCCTTATCTGTCACATTTGTGCTACTCATTATGGGCTTATTCCCAGAGTTAACTAAATTCCATGAAATGTTTCATAAACTGAAAATTAGGCTGGCAGAGAAGTATGTAGTGTGTGCAAGATCTTCATATGATGATGTTACTAATGTGTGCAAGCGGGCACAACCATGCTTTCCCATGCAATTTTAATGTCTTAGTAATGTTCCAGGAAATTAAGCAAACATACTTCTGTTCCCTGAAAATACCAGGGTATCAAGTACAATAACACGTTAATCTGTTCAAATTCTGAGTTGGCATTTTTAAGATGCTAAATTTTGATTTAAATTCCATTTCTCTAAACAATTGTAGGTCAAAAAATAGATTTTTTGCCTTTTTTTGTCTCATATAGGTGTTGCACATTAACACTGCACACTAACTGTGAGTTATGTGATCAGTTCTAAATTGTTGGTTTTCACCCACATTAAACAATTGCAGCTGAGTTTCATGGCCCAGCTTTCATTCCTCATGAGTTGCTGAGGCAGGTTAATGTAATAACCTGTATCACTTTAACAGTCTCATCATCATTTTCCGTAGTTTAATATTTACATAGATCAAAATATCCACTTTTTTTCTTAGGTTCTCTGCTTTTTGAGAATCCCAAACTAACCCAGCACAACTCTTCATAGTCTGGTGGAGAGAACAATGAGTGTTGCTATAACTAGAAAGGAATTTGACACACTGATGCATGAACATGGAAGTGTTTCTCTCATGAACTCCTTGGAAAGCTCATGTAACATTAATTTATGCCATCATTTATATGATGTATTGGGTAAACCTGGCGCTACTAACACTTTAACTTATTTTACAGTCAAAAATCTGCTTCCCTGGAAAAACATTGTGGACTTGGTTGTGTCTATGGTACTTGAAGCCAGATCAGATGTAGTGTCTTGTTTAGACTAAATGATGTTATATCTTGCAGACATTAAGCTAATTAAACCCCAAATAGAGGAGAAGAAATTCCATGCAATTTTTATTATTTAATCCTAAAGCCAGATTTCAAGGATGCCTCCGTGACCTTTATTTAATTGTTTTCTCTATTCACTAGAGACTTGGTTGAGATAGGAACAGACTTGGGCATGAAAAGTTCATCCTGGGTCCTGAAGTTTTTAGGCAGGGATTTAAATGTATATCTATCTCTATATCTCCATCTATATAAAATTGCCAATTTGCACTGTCTTCAGTGCTGTATCTTGTTTTCCAAATGACTGTAAAATCAGATTTTTTTTTTACATGCACTGAAGAAAAATACTTGTGCCTGAATTGTCTGTGTGGCAGTTTAAAAGAGTAGGCAATTATTATTTTAAATGCATGTTGGAGTGCAAACAAAAAGCAATAATTAGTCCTCATCTCAGATGTGCTATGTATTATAAAGACCTGATGGAGGTACGAGGAGATGAAGCAACATAGTGGTGGCAACTACTCATGTTAATGTGATTATTTAAATGATGGGATTTATTGAAGTTTTGCTGAATCAAAAGTCTAGAGAAGGCAGCAGATGTGTGTCAGGCCCTGCTCTTCTGTAGCTAGCTAGGAGAATCCTAAATATGCTGTGGTCATGAAGATGAATATTTTGGTAAAACACTGAAGTGTAGGAATGAGATGAGCCCTGGTGCTGGGTTGTCTGTGTTTATGGCAGTTGTGTGTTCATGCAGGAGTGCACCACTGTTTTACAGAGCTGCTTCCCCACCTGAAGAGACAGGGCTGGACACACCTGGGGAGTCTGAACCCACCAGAGTGTGGCCACAAATCTGGCACAGTAAAACAAATCAGACGACTGAAACCAGTAGGATAGGTGTGGAGCTAGAACCTGCAGATGCTGTTGAAGCAGTATTTTATCACACTTTATGATTTTTGGAGGGTCCCACAAACACGTCTTGGGGCACTTAAATCCTGGCCATCCATGTATCTTCACATAACAGACATCATCTTACTGAAGGCCAGCAGTAACCATTTCCCCTAACCTTGGAATTCCATTGCTTTGCTTGGGAAAATAGATTCGTTTTTCACTTGAAAATGCATTGAATGCCTTCCTGCAAGCCTACTACAGAAAGGACTATTTCTGCCTGTATTTGGAAATGGCAATGCAGAGTAGAAAGTGTTGTTGTCCTGGAAAGGTCAAGATTTCAGTTTAAAAGCAAAACACTTTTGCCAATGTAGCTGGTGTAAAACAGGCTTGGATTTCTAGATGTTTGCAAACCTAGGGCATGCTGGCTGCCAATGCTTCACAGATAGTGTTGCAAATTCTGATACATGGTTTGGCAAAAGCATTAGCTTTTATTGTGTTTGAGGCCTAACTGGAAACTACTGTCCTTAGCATTGCAGGAGAGAATTATTTATGTTACATATTTATTTACATGTTATGAATATTATGCAAGATAAAGCTGTTTTATGCATGTAAAAATTTCAATATATATACACATGCATATGCTTGTCTGTGCAATGCTATTAATTATAGCATTATAGCACAGGCCAACTGTGGCTGATCTGACAATCTTATGGTATTCTCAGGTGTAACACTTCATCTGTTCTGATGACATGAATTTCTGCAGTAATGTATGTATTTCTTTTGAGAATGCTTCTCAGAGCTCTGTAAGAGAGTCTACAGATTCTGAACTTATATTGGTCTTCTCTACTGCAAAAGATCATCATTAATTTTTAGGGAATAATTGAAATAAAGTTTGCAAAATTCTAGGCATACCTATGTTATTATGACTGTACAGCTGCAAAAAAAGAGAAAATCTCATCAAATCAACAGATAAAATTTTGAACAATAGATAGACATTTACAATTCCTTTAAATGCAATGAGTTTTGAGAATAGCCTGCAGCACAATGCAGTTGGTGGCCTAATTTTCAGGACCGTTGAAGCTAAAGCTTCTCTTCTGTTGCCGAGCAAGAAACTTCTATATCACTAAGATGCTTGCAGTTTCACGACAAGAATCTGGAGATTCTTGTCAGGAGAAAATGGTTAACTTATTTTCATCTGATCAATATGAAACTGACATGAAATCTTTGCTATAGCAGCTCCCATGGAGGTGATGAGCTGCTAGATGAAGAGGTTATACTGTGTTCTCTCTGCTCCTTCACTTGTGTATTACACATATGTGATATAAAAGGGACTTGAATGCTTTCTTTGTTTCTTTCTGCCTAGCAGAGCTTGCAAGCTTAATGTTTGGTGTATGCCGGAGAGTCTCCAGCTCTGATGACTCTCTGTTCACAGGAATCCAAGTGATGTCTTCCAAAGACTGTGTAAGTTGAAGCTGTTGCCCGAACAAAACCAGCTGAAGATTTTTTTTCTTGTTGTTCATGAAAAGAACACCTATATTTTTGCCTATACTTTTTGTTGAATCTGAGATTATCTCTGAAATGATTTTTATGTATCATGATTGAATAACCACATTCACAGCTTGGGGAATATGCAGAGGCAAATTCTTGTAAACAGTAGTCAGATAAAGAAAAAAGACATACCCAGATGGGCTGTGATTTCTAACACTACAGTCAAGCACAATGAACATGCAGATCAAAAGTAAGTATGGCTTGTAGCTGTTTATGGAAATACAGCTAGGAAGAAGCTGTGAGGAGCAAGGTTTAGAGATAAAAATATGTAGGAATCTAACACAAAAATGTCTTGGGGACAAAAGATATTCCTTGCTTCCAAAAAGGCTTTTCTTCTAGTCAAATGTTTTATGGGAAAAATACCCAACCTTGGGGCAGTATGTTGCAATATGTCTTAGTACGAAGAAAATCTAGGAAGGTTTGAGGCAACTTCTCAAGATGGAGTTGAGGGAAGATCTTGTGTCTGATCAAGAAATGATCAAAGAGAAATGATTTCTAGAGATGTGAGCTTTCCTTTTCTCTACTACTAAGATAAAGAATGCCTGTATTGTCTAGTTTCTGAGAAAAATTACTCTGGATGTGTTGTTAAAACAGATTTTGCTAGTGTTCACTGATCTTATTGATCTTTTTAGATAGCCTCACATGCTGTACGGAGTAATGCTAGAAACAGACTTCAGCAAAAGCTAGAAGTGACCATCTGAAATTATAGAGGGAGAAGTTGTACCTGGTGACTGTACTTTATGGAAAAAACCTTTCCTTTTATTAAAGTCCTGCCCTACATGATTGCTGGCTGTAATAACAGACTATGCTAGTGTTCAATCAGGTTTCCCCATGGGATCTGTGCATGTTTTATAGATGTGTGGAGGGGAGGGAAGTTACTTAATATTTTTGAGCATATCACTTTAGATTCTTGCTCAGGACAATAGCAATTTAATTCTCTATTTAGATAGAAGTCTCCCAGGTGTCATCAAATTCTTGATTTAGCTCAGTGGAAGTATTGGAATTAGTATTTTTCTGAGTCCTGACCAGAACAACTTTCATAAAGTCAACAAGACTGGAGTGAGTGCCTTCTGTGTGTATTTTTCTGTGAATATAAAAATGTTAGATTTCAGAAGTTTTCAAACTGGCTGATGCTGATATTGTAGTGGGTCTGGAAAGCATTTAGGAAATAACTTCCTTTAATGACATGACTGTCTGCAACTGTGAGCTAGGACTGGGAAATTATCCTTGAGTTGCAAACTTATCGTGCCATCTATTTATACTATTTGTTACTCAATGCTCTTACCTTAAAGTGGCTTTAAGTATCTCTTCTATGGGATGTTTTGAAGGCTGGCACATGTATAATTCCTTGAGCCTTTCAGATCCACAGCAAAAAGGAATTGCAAAGGTTACTAGTTTTACTATTTGCTGGCAATCTGTATTCCTAAGGGTTAATACAAAAATAACTTTAGCTTAGCACAGTTGTCAGCCAATTTAAGGTGAAGATTTCAGAGATTAGTTCTGACAATCCTGTGGAACACACCATATGTCATCTTTTGAAAACAGAAGACAGTATTCCTTCTGGTCTTTGTTGAGAACTTAATGAGGTTAGAGAAATGTCCTCTGTCTTTTACAAGGCACAAGGGTAGAAGGCCTTGATTTGAAAAATGCTGATCAACAATGTATCTTTAGTGAGAAAACAAATTGAATTATGCTGCCAGTTTTCTTTCTGCCATGTCTCTCAGTAACGGTTTCATCACAAAATGATTTAATTGTAATTGCTCGTAAACCCCACAATTTGTGACATCCAGAGTGGAATCCTGTAGGGATGACTGATTGTTAATTTTGAGTTTGCTTGCTCCATGTTAGAACATCTAACCCTGACAGGACAGACTAATAGCTATAACAAAGGTGTAGGAGCTCTCAGCTGCTGTTTCTGCTTGGGGATCACTGGAGGAATGAGCCACAATGTCCCTCTGACTGAAAGAACCGTCACGCCAGCGTCCCTCAGGCCAGTTACAGTGTGATGATGTTTTCATTGTTTCACTGCTTGAGATATAATGAATGTTGCTGCTATGACAGAAAAATAGTCTTTATTATGAGAAAAGGGACTGGAAATAAATTGTGTATCCAGCTGCCTTGCTGGCTGTGTATTTTGCCGTCTGGGTCTCTTAAATGACAACTCAAAAGCTACCTGGTTGCTGTGCTATGTGCTCTGATCATTTTGGATTGTGTATCTCTTTCACTTACCAAATAGTCAAAAATGCTTCTAAGTAAAGTTTTAAATATTAGAAAATCAATCTTTAGGGTTTGACTATTTTTCCTATGTACTTAATATTCTGTCAACTAAATTGGACTAAAATACTTCTATTATTCCTAGCAAGTTACAGTTGAGAAATACTTGTAGATATTTTCCTTCTTTTTTAAATTAAAAAATCCTCTTTTTAAAGAAAAAACATCCATGATTTCTGCTGTTCATTTGATCTTTTCTTCTTCAAGCAAACTTAAATTTTGAAATACAGGATTTAGGGGTGATGCAAGGTTCTTTTAAATTTAAAACTAAACCATGAAAATAAAACAGAGCTTATCACTTATTTTTTCTTTCCCTGTTGAAAGTATTTCAAGCAACAGCAATAAGAAATACATCATAAATGAAACCAACGTGATGCTAGACATAAAGTACTTTTCAGAGACTGTTGGATTTGGATCGAGAGATGGATCTTCAGACTTTGCTATTGATTTCCTAGGTGATGATGTTTAACTTCTCTGTATATTTGGGCAGGAGTTCTTATCTCATAAGATTTTCTTATTCTTTGCATCCATATTTTTTTATTAACTGACATGTGAAGGGAGGGGAAAAGTAAATAAGGTGCAAAGGGAGACACTGACTCCTTACTTATTTGAATGCTATCACACTATGAGAAAACTTGCTTTCTGAGAGAGTAATAACCTGCAGAATACAACACTGATAAATCTAAATGGATTGAAGTCTGTGTATATTTAAGATGAATGATCAAAAGAGCCAAGTGGCACAAAGCTGAAATGGGATGAGAAACAGCAGTAATAATGAAGGCAATTAGTTTACTTTCTCTGAGAGAACAAGATGCTTTGCTGCCAGCTAAACATCAAATTGCCTGGCAGCTGGGAATGGTGCATGAGGGGGCAGAAGCAGAGTAGTGAATTGGCAGTGGTTATCCTTTTCTCTCTTTCCCAAAGAGGTTCTGGGCCTGGAGCAGATGGAAGAAAGACACTCTTTCCTGCAGAAGCAGGGCTGACCTTCCAGGACAGAGGGGACCTGTGCTGGTGAGCTGAAACTTGCTGCAGGTGGCTCTTTTCTGGAGGTTCTCCTTCAAGTGCCTGCAGCCCAGATCCTGGGGATGAATTAGTGCTTTCCTAAAAGCCAGAATATCAGGATGCCTTTAAGTCTCATGAGATGACTTCTTGACAAGGTGAATGAGACAGGAGGGTTTGGTGAGAGGGGATGGATGTCTTCCAGAATATGAGATTTGAATGTGTGATTTCTGCATTGAAAATGTAGCTCTGGTTGATAGCTCAGTCTGTCTGTGATGTGAAACACAAAGTAAGAAAACAGTGATATGCCTGCCGAACTGAGAAAGATAGAAGGCTAGATAGAAATGGTGCCCTGGGGCTGTTGGCCTGTAGGAGTGGATTATCAGTACTTGAATATCAATGTAATTTGAATTCTGTGATGGAAGTGTCCTTGGACAACTTTGTAGGAGATACAAAGCGGTCTTAGAAGGCAACTAAATTAAGAACAAGTCATCCTCTCCTATTCCAGAATCAAGCCTGTGATGGAAACTGTTTTCATTGAGCAAAGCTAATACGAGCAACTTTATTTTTTGCTGATAGTAAACTATGAGAGCAAGACACATTTGGATTTTCTAAACAAAGATTATTTACCGTATCTTTGCTATGTACTCACTCATAAATTCAGACAGAGTGGAAGGCCTATCATAGTTTTAGGAGTTTCAAGTAAATTAGGTACATAAGACTTATGTCTGCTTAAAAGAAATCTTTTCTTATGGGGAATTATTATCCAAATTAAAAGTATTTCTATGTACATTTTGTACAGAAAAAGGAGGAACAGAGAAAAGAGCCTTTGCTTTCACAGCATGTATATGATTTATCAGGCATTGCATTCTTTCTCTGGTGAAAGGTAGGTCAGCTAAAGCATGCAGTGGGGATGTTAGGTGCTTTTTATGGGTTTGCCTCTTTTTTCCCTCCTTTCTGTTACCTGAGATGTTTTGTACACATGTGTCAACATGGCTTTTGTTAAGACTGCTTTAGAATTAGCATTATTAAAATAAACTATTGGATTTAAAATTTCTATGTTGCTAGGATGAGTTCTCTGTTGTGGCAAAAAATTATAAATTATTTTCACAGAAAAGACTAATGCATGAAAATACTTGTTACTGTGAGAGACGACAGTTCTATGGTATTATATTTCGAAGAGCTGCCAAAAAAATACTGTATGAATAACTAGCAATGCTCTGAAATGTCTAGTGCTGTGCCTGCAAATTGCTCCTTGGCATGAAATGTGTTTTGCAGCTGTTATAAAGGTACATCAAAGCCTGGGCTGGGGGAAAATTCAAACTGGCAGGCAAAGAAAAAAGTCCTGGGTGCAAATAGTTGATCTGCCCAGAGTGAGATGAAGCCAAATATTGTTTGTTCTGCATTGTCTGACAGAAGCATTGAGCAAAAAGTACACGCAGGCCAAATTCGCTGCTTGCATAAACAAGCTGAATGTCACTGGAGTCAGCTGTTTGCACCAACAGTGAATTTGCCTTCCAGGTTTTAAATGATTCCTACATTCTTTAATGTCAGAACATAAAACAATGATCATTACAGGGTCTAAATTAACTAATTATGCAAGTTCCCTCTTTCTTGCTGCAGAGGTGGGAGGAAGGCTCCTTGTACTCCTGAGGAACCTTCTGCCCTGGTTTTTATCACTTGGGTCTGGCACAGGGAGGTTCTCTGTGAAGCTGTGCAGGGAGAGATGGATATAAAGGCTCAGGGTCCTTGCCCAAATGCAAAGAGATTCTCCTGGCAAGGCCCATGGCGGGGTTGAGCTGGAGAACACAAATGAGCTGTGAGGCTGCAGCAGGGGAGGTGAGGAATTTTATTCCCTCTCCCTTGACTGGATCAGACTTGGGGCCCTTGAGTGTTGCTTCTCCCTACTCATGCACATGCCATGGCCCTTAGCTCCACACTGTCTGTTCAGATCAGTCCTAGGGATATTTTGAATGGGCTGCTCTAAGGTCTGCCCTAATTTTCACCCTGTTGCATTGGTGGATGGGAAGTGTTGGGAGCCTATGTGGGGTCTCAGTGAGGGGCCAGTCAGAATTTTTGTCGCTGCCACCCATGTCAGCCTTCCCTCCCTCCTATGCTCTTGCCCTGTTATCCTGCAAGCAGTGGAGGTAAAAACCCAGAGAAATCACTTCTAAGTAGCTAATACTCTGCAGGATGCATCCTGACACAAGGGACTTGATCCTTACCACATATAGAAATGTGATGGTAATTGAAATCTGGTTTATTTTTCAAATCCCCAAGTATTAATACTAACACATTAACTTAATTTACAAGCAAAGAGAATAGTTTTGCCTGATAACAATGGTGTAATATACCATCGACATCTATTATGTGCTCCTCTGGGAGCTTCTCTCTATTTACCTCTTTCTGTAATAATCTTGCTTTCACTTTTGTTGGGTTTTGTGTAATTACCCATCTTACAACAAGGGCAGAAATTAGTTTGGTTTCTTTTTAATTTTATTTTAATGGTTCTGCTTTAAGTGACTTGATGGTTTTGAAGGACTGAATATTTGAAACAAAATAATTTCACAGCCCTTTCCTTCCCCCCAAAAATGAAACTCTTTAGTGGAGACAAATTGCATTGAGAGCTTTTTTGTTTATTTTCCATCTGGCCATTTGCAGAAGAAGAATATAATTTTTGTTAGTTTTTTGAACATGATCCATTTTCTATAGAATTTTAAAAAATATATATACAATTCTGTGTTTTTTACAGGTACAGTGAAATATTTTGCTTCAGAAAAATAATTCATAGTTCAAATATTTTTGGATGAGACCACTTAATCTTGCTCTTATCAGGTTCCTCATGGGAACTAGATGTAATTCATGAGCTGAATTGCCTTGCTTTTCTCTCTCTTCTGTGTCATCATGACCTGCAGGAGAGAAAACCAGTAAGAATAAATATTCCTATTGACATTCCTATGATACTGGAACAACCTCTTTTTTATCACTAGTTTTACTCTGTTTCTTAATCTTCTATTATTTCTTTTATCGAATATTAGTGTACTCTGTGCTTTATAAAAATATGACAAAGATTATGCTATGTGGCTCCCATAAAATAACCTGACTGAAAATGCAGGATGAATGAAGCTTAGTGAAAGATCATGCACTTAGTCCCCCATATGCACCTGTTTCAGCAAGGTGAATTTTTAAGAAGCATTTCAATGAGAAGCAATCCTTCAATAACTGCAGAGTGCTAATGAGGGGAACAGCAGTTTTTTCTTTGCCTGGCAAAAAAATGTAAGCTCCCAAGTAAAAACTTGGCATTGGGGCAGAAATTGTAAATTTATTTGAAACTGATTCTGTATATAGTTAATATGTTTGTTCTAAGGATTTAGCGTCAGTAAAAGGCATAAATTATTTGGCAGATGAGGAGTGTTTGCAACATTAAATAATGAAGATTAATGTGCCAAAGCTGATTCCCATGTCAATGCTGCCCTAGAAAATTCAAAACTTACTTGTGGAACCTGGAATAGGACTTTGAGAAACAGGCAATTATCCTTTGATTTGGGATGAATCCCCATCCAGAACCAGTGTGGAACATGCTCATGCCACTGATATGAACTATTGATGCTTCCCTGGAGGAAGCTGTAGTTTTGTTTAGGAATGGCACAGAGACAAATATCTCAGCAATGCCTGAATAAACAAGAGACTTAAATAGATGGGAATGAAAAAGCTGGTTACTTGAACTTCATATTTTGGCACAGTAGCTTCCTTAACTGTCATAGAATTTCTGTTTATGACCATATTTTAGGCCTCAAATTTTTGTATATAAATGAAGATAAAATTAATTCTCTACATCACATGCAGGTATTATGAGGAAAACAGCTTGAAAGCCTGAAGTGATCCATTTATTAGTAAGTGTTGTGTGTTAGAAATGACTCTTGGTAAATACAGCCACTAGAAAAGAACTGAAGCCCTCCATTTACTTGTCTATTACTGCACAATTTTGCTTTTGCACATAAATCACATGGAGGCAGACCTACTACTGGTTTCTAAATAGCACTTTTTGTTCCATGTGTATAGACTTCCAAGCTTGTTAATAACTTGTGTTTGAACTGGTTTGGCTCAGGCCCTTAATGTGATCCACTTTAATGCAAGTAGGTATAAAACTATGTGGAATGATGATACTTTGAAAACCCTGTTGACTGTTAGTAGATCACATCTTGAGCTATGTATCTTGATTTTCAGGCCTCTAGAGTCAATATATATATATTTTTCTACAGGCTGCCATTAAACCAGCTATATTTCCCAACTCTTTTTTACTGCAAAATGATATAAGAAAGAGCTTTAAATTTTTGTTATTGGAGACAAAGGCAGAACTGCTGGAAGGAGGAGAGGAGGCAACCACAGAATTTCACATAGAAATCAATTTGATAAATAATGGAAAACTCTGGGACTTTGAGCACTATATTTTTCTGGATTGGATCTTTCTGGAGGTTGTTCATTCAACTAAGTTTTACTTTAAAAGCAAAGCCATAAATTTTGGGAGAAACTGGAGGCATAGCTTCTAGATTAATGGCATTTTGTAACAAAGGTGCATTTTTTTAATCGGTGTATTTGGATTTTTTTAAAGCACTTCAATATAAATGGCTTGTAGAGCTAGGTCTTAAAGCTTTATTTCCATCTGCATTGACTGTTTTCGTAGATCTTTGGATAAATGTCTAAAGAGCTTGGAAGACAGAATAAGTATTTATTTGATCCATCAAAATCTTCAGCCTTCTACCAGAACAGATCACGAGCAAATACTATTTTTACTGCTGCTTTCACATTTATGAATATTACTGAAGTGACATCTATAATAATGCTCAAGGAGAATGGGTGTCGCATCTATTATGCAAGTATTACAATGTTTCTAAACCAGATAAAAATAATGTTCTCAATAGACACTACAAAATGAACTCCAATCTAATTGCTCTCAACACTATATTAAATCACTCCCATTTGCACCTCGCTAATGATTTCAGATGTTCAAACAAGCCATTTTTAAACTGATCAAAGTCTACTGTGGTTCTAACACTAATTCATTTCACCATCTAATCAGGTCTCCGACAAATTCCTGAGTACTCATTCCTTTGGAAGTAATTTGCAAGCAGTAATACTCGGGGTATTATGAATTGGTGCAACATCCAGCTGCTTGGTAAGAGATACAGCAAAAAGCCTGTGTTTAGAAGAGCATAAAGGATAAGCTCACTTGGTCAAACTCACTCTTCATGCTATGATAACAGAGCAGACTTTGCATGTATACTTGGATGTGTCTTTGCACCTCGTTCTCCAAGTTTTTTGTAGCTATATATCTGTTACAGCATCTCAAGATTCTTGTTTTTTAGTGATTGCCCCCATTGAGGCTTCATCAGAGGAGGGTCAGGATCAGGCAAGGATTTCTCTGGCACTATCCTGTACATATGTATAACAGGTGTATGAAGGTGTATGAAAGTCTAACTTTACTGGACAGAAAGCAGTTTCTGAGTTTGCATATTCCAGGCCTTCTAGGACTATTACTAACTAAAATTCTTTTGGGCTTCCACCATTCCTTGTGCCAGAACCTCACAGCTCCCATGTATTTTTCCAAATCCTGCATTTGCATAGAATTCTCAGGAAGTCCATTCTCACCCTGCCTGCAAATTGTGTTCAGACTGTGTTTTAGAAAGCAATATTTTGGACAACAGCTTTGGATTTTGCAATGTGTTCCTAAAGGAATGTCTATGTTAAATGGACTGGCCAGTGATTGACACGGATCTTTTTTAATAGAAACAGGGCATTAATTTGTATACAGTAAAAACCTGTTAACTTGACCATAGAGTTAACTATAATTGTGAGGCAGTGGTAACCTTCAGGTTGTACTGTCATTTCATCATCTCTGCTCGATCTTTCACTTTGAATTTCTCTCTACAGAAGGCTGCATATTGAGAAATTTGCAGTATTAAGTTGGACCATGTTGAACAGATTAGTGATTTTCCAAGAGTTTGATACTGCTATTTTTCCAAGGAAGATTCAAGTAGGCTTTTATTTAAAGGTAGAAATAATTGCTTTTCATATTCATTTTGCTGGTTTTGCTGACAATGCAACTTCCAGCATTTTAATGGGTCTGAAATGAAGATCTGCTTATTGTACTTGGGCGTCCTTTGTAAGTTTTTACAAGAGACTTTACTGATGCCAGAGCTGAGCTGACATCTGCAAAGTGGTGTTTGCTAGCCTGCCACTTCAGCTCAGGAAATACTAATCAATTGGACTAGAGCCACTTAGCATGCTTACATGCAAAAATTCTGGCTGTTCTTCATCACTTGTTAATTAAACAGACAAAATTCTATCCATGGTTTTAAGGTCAGACGTTCTGCTAGCTAACGACTTGTATGCATTGACTGAAACACTGCAGAATTTTTCCCTTAGTGATTTTTTAAAAATCCTTAAAAGTGAGAGGAGATTGCTAACTAGATAATAATGGTCTTTGCACATCAAATTAAGTCCAAATATGCCACATTGTTGGCTTTGATTTAGGAATGATTTAAATTTCAAACTTCATGAAATAACACACTCAAATTTGAATAAGTCAGAGAATTTTGCAGATACAAATGATTTGGATAGAAATAAACTTCTCCTGGGGAGGAATTAAAATAGGAAATGCATTTAAAAAGGAAACAAAGAAATTAAAAATAACAGCAAATGGACTCTAGTTTCGTGGTAACAGTTGACAAGTTACAGGAAATGTCTTATGAGGAGTACAGAAAACTACATGGAAAACCAGTGAAACTGTGAGGTTTTTCATATCTGTAAGTAAAACTACTGCCCACCTTCATCTCTGTTCCCTCCTACACACACATTTTGAGAGAGTCCCCTCACACAGGGAGTAGGCAGCAGCCAGGGCAGAGACTTTCACATAGGTCTTGTGGAAGCTACCCTGTAGAATTGGAGAGGGCACCACTCCTTGTCTACTTTGCCTCTGGGTCTTGGATCTAACAGGCAGATTCCTGGTATTGGTAAGAATTTGCTAAACTTGTTGCACTAAATCCAGATAGAGGATTAGAGTGCAGCCTGCTCCAAGAGCCTGAGCCAGAGGAGTAAAATTTTGTTGGGGGTGTGGATGAATCTTGATCGTCAGCTATAGGGGCAAACCTATCAGTTCCCGTTCATGACCTGCTTAAAAGGAGGTTTTAAGGCTTTCTGCAGCACGAAAAATGTGGAGCTGTCTGTACTTAAATTTGTCATCTGGAGAAAAGGGCTTATTCTCTCCTTCAAGAGAAAAAATTCTGGAGATTTAAATTTGGTGTTTTACGCTGCCTGACAGTAGAGGGTGTCTAGAAGACTCTTGACATTTGAAAGTTTGTCTGGCACCTGTACTCCAATGTACTCAACTGGGAACACCAAATAGCAGACCAGCCTGGATGTACATGTTTTCCCTTGTGTTGAGGCACTGTGAATAATTATCTTGAATAGATAGTGTAATTTCATTAAAGAATTAGTGCTCAAAACAGCTGAAAGGTATTTTGAGCATCTTTCAATCTAGTACTTTGACATCAAGTTCCATCTTAGCCTTTGTACAGACACTTCCTACTAAAATTATGCTAAAGGGAAGCTGATATTTAACAATAAATGTTATGAAAGAATATCTGCATTGTGAAGTGGAGAAAAAAAAAATAGTACCAGATTTCCAATTTCACCCACAGCATTTTGGCAGATTTCACAGTCATTTTCCATAGCTGGAGTAATTTCTCAAAGAACAGAGATAAAAGATACCTTAGAAAGAGTTGATATATAGTGCAGGTTTAAATAACATTTAATTTTCAGATCTAGAAATGAAATAACTACAGATTTGTTGTAAATGAACTGGTGACATAACTGAAAATGCAACTTCAAATTCACACGTATTTAAAATACTTTATTTCATGTTATAACCATTGTGAAATATTGAACATTTGATGAACAGCAGTAGGCTGTGTTTTGGGTTTTTTTTAGTGATTAATGCAGTGCCACATTGATAAGTGATGTGATTGCTATCTTTCCTATAGTCTGGCTTTTCTAGCCATAAAATCTCAAATACTGTGAACTATATTTGCACTTAAAATGAAATAAATTTGACTCTTGGCAACAGAGGAGCTGCATGGATGCAGAATAGTGTACGGACTGTAGTTCCAGTCACAAAATGGTTTTATGGACAAGCTACCCTAAGCCTATTATGAGAAGAGCTACAGCAAGTTGTTATGGTAACTGGAGCTGTACAGTAATAGGGTAGGATTAAATACTTGATTTTTTTTTTCCCCATGTGGACTTTTGTGAAGTATTGTTTTCCACATACAAGAAAGAGAAAAAGCATTCCAGAAGAAAATTAATGAAAAATAGCCCAGTTGAATGTTTGGATAAATTGGCTCTGGTACTTTCATGAAATGCCTTTACCCTCCCAAATGACAGGTCTTGTCTCCTTTTGGGCAGAGTTGAATATATTTACTGCACTGAAAGTCAATGTTTGCTTTGATTGGATGCTTTTTACTGTTCCACTTATATTGTTGTTGGTATGGTGATACTATTTCCATAGTTTTGCTTAGAGGGTGTTTGCATCATGAAATTTTGTGTCTCTGGGAAATCCTGTTTATGTTGCCATACTGCTGCAACAGGGGCCTGGAAGCTGGAAAGACTCAGAAAAGTGGTGGGCAAGGTGGATGGGATTGTGCCTGTCCTTCTTCCAAAGCTTGTGGCAACCATGTGGCACTTCGGCTATTCTGAATTCCCTTCGATAAGGATATTTTTCTTAGTTTAAAACGTGCTTGAACCATGTTTAACAGGGGCATAAATGTATGTTTCTACAAAAATTTTCAGTACAAGTAATTTGTCTGACTCCTGGTTTTTTTCATGTGTAAGACTGCTTGTCACTCTTATGCCTTTTGGATGTCTTTCATTTGTATTTATATACTATTTTTGAGGGAGATGCATTTTTTTAGCAGTTTATCACAGTGTTTGGTAAATTCCTAATATGTTCTTTGTCTTATGAGAAGTCTAGTTGCTTTTGTTTCATGAAGTATCTTTTAAAATCCCTTTTGCAGATAAAACATATTGAAAAACCCTATAGCACTTTTATCAGAGTTCTGATTTTGGCTATCTGATCTTCTTGTGAATTTAAAATGTTTTCTAATATATTGAAGTTAGCATTTAGGTTGCTAAACAGGCTCCACAAATTGCCTTGAAACCAGTGGTAACCAATCCAGTAGGATTAGAACTGGTCAGTTTTGTCATGAGTGCTTTTTTCCAAAGTACTTTACTCTTAACATTTGCAGTCTGCTTGAATTATAGCAGTGCTCAGAAATATGAGCTAAACTTTACTGACCATCAGAGCAATCCTCTGGTTCTCTAGTTGCTCTCCTCTTTGCAGTTAAAGCCTAGTGTTATACAAAACACTACAAATCAAAGGTTGAGCCAATATCTTTCAGAGCAAAGGGGGTCTCCGTTATGCTGATATTTCTTGTAATGAAGTCCCCTCTTCAGATTCATAAATTTAACTATAAGCTACTTAAAAAATTTAGGATTGAACATTAGGGAACACAAAGCAGGCAGTGTATATAAAATATGCCAAGGAATAAAAAGGAATAACAGTGTAGATTGCAAGATATCATCCTGATAGAGAATGATAAAATATGCATGGTTCAGATGACAATAACACAAATAAAATGCAACGTTTTGCAGAAGTGAACCACAGCTCCTGACACAGCTCTGGCACTATCATGCGACTGGTGATTATTCAAATGTCTCCATGATTAATTCAGTTTGTATTGATGCAAATAATCCTAGAGGAGACCTGTGAGAGCTAATGCATTTTGCTTCTGTGGCTTTCCATTGATAGCACAAAACAGCAAAGAGGAAAGTAATTTTCATGATATTAATAATGCGATTGCAGAATCAGGTCATTTAAAAGAATGGTGCTGACTCAGCTATAGTAGTGCAGGGTTGAACATGGAGATTAATTCTTGAGCATGCTACATAAAATCCACTGCTGGATATCTCATTGCACTAAAGCGTATTTTCTCCTTTGTAGGAAATATTTAAAATGACAGCAGTTGATTTGATGCCTTCTTTCCTGCTGTTAGGAATTCTTTTATAACATCAGAGCTCTTTCTGTTGAAGTATTTACCTTTACATGGTGAGAGGGGGCTTGCCTTTCTCCCTCCTCCTTTCCAGGAATGGAAATTGGTTCCTCCTTTTATAATTCCCTGAAGGTCAGTGAAAGTCTGAGGGGATCATAACTGCTGTGCATGAATAGCTGTCTCAGCCAATGAATCTTATTAAAATCAGTTATGAGAGGGAGCAAACATTTCCTTTTTTTGAAAGGACATCTTCATAGATGTCACTGGAGGCAGGCTCCTGGCTGACTCTTGCTACCTTAGGTAGTTCTAGTGGCAGACATCTGTGCTTTTATTTTGCCTTTTTTTTTTTTTTTATGACAGGCTAATAAGCTTAGCAGAGATGCTAAAAAGGTGATTCTTGCACAAGTTCCATAGAGAGAGAGAAAGACAAGAAAAAATACTTAACCATTGGTTTTCTTTTAAATGCAAGTTAAAAATGCACCACATAAAATTTTTGTTCCCTACACTTAAAAATGCAAAATGAAAAAAAAATGAAGTAAAAAAATGCTTTAAAAAAGGCTCTACTTTTTTTTTTTTTTTTTTTTTTTTTTTTTTTTTTTTTTTTTTTTTTTTTTTGTTCATTTGGTTTTTTATGTGGAGTTCTTGGGGGTAAGCTAAAAGGATTAGGGAAACAATTTCTGTACATTTGCAATGTACTGTTTCTGCATTAGTGATATTTTTGCTTCCTTTGATAGGGAGCAGGAAAAGCCTGTTTTTCTCTTGTGGAACTACAAAATTAAAAATTAGCTGAAAGTCAAACATACATTTGTCTTTCTAATATTTCTAACATTGCATTTTTCTGATCCAAACTAATTTATGTTTAAATAAATATTATTTCCAAAGTAAATAAGAAAACAAAGTAATATAAAATTTCCTTTAATAAATGGGGTCAGTTCAAAATACTTGTAGTTTGAGCTTGCTGGTAACCAGGAAAAAAATGAGAGGGGAATGTTAGTGAAGAATATTAGGAGCACTATCTAGTAATTAGAGACATGAATATTTCTGAACTTCTGTAACAACACTGGAAGTGAGAGACTTATTTTTCTTCTTAGCATTTTGGGTGGTAAATAATTGGACTACTTTGGCCTCCCTGCTCTTGAAAGTAAAGCTCATATTTTCTTTCTGAGAGTTGTTTCCACATTTTGTGGTTCAAAATAGGTCAGATATGTGCCATTGCCTTTGGCTGTATATTGAGTCATATCACATAGCTACAAACCCACTGTCTTTGAGAAAGTTTCAGCTTGCTGTCTGGAATACAGGCTTGGGCTGGGAGAAGGACTGATTTTTTTACTGAGAATGCAGCATGGAAGTCCAGCTGCCACAAGGCCTTCTGCCACAAGTATCATCTTAAGTTTCCTTCCCAAATGCCAAGATATTTTTTGGGTAGGATTTGGATGGGGGATTGTGATAAAGCCTTTGATGCTGATTCGAATCATCTGACTCTTTTGTTACTCCTGCCAGGTTGGATTTGTACCTTGGTGCATTGCCAAGCATGGCCCCAGCTGCCCTGCTGATGCCCAGCCCAGAACAACCCCAAATGCTTTCCATTCAACTTCCCTGGCTCCACTTGTCCCTCGGTGTTCCCCCTCTGGCTGTGCAGGAGGGGGTTAATACTGCTGTGTGCCTTGCTGCCTGGCTCCTGCAGTCAAAAAACAGTGAAATGCAAACCCTTGTAAAAGGCTTCTGCTCTCTATCACTGATGTCCACACCATAATTGTGGTCCTGCTGCCCTGAGGGCTGTCACAGGTCCCTGTGCAGCCAAGGGGAAAGGGAAGGAAAGAGCTTTGAGGAACTGAACTCCCTTGTCTTGTTTATGAAATGAGATTTACTCATGAATTGATCGTAAATTTATGAAAAACATAGTTAAATGTCAAAATGCTACTGTGTCAGTCTGTACTAGGCTTCAGCTGAACTAAATTTGGGTTCTGTACTATTGAATGCTGAGATGTGTGAAATTTGGCTGAGTACAGGACAGTTGTTATCGTATTTGTCTGTGCTGAAGGACTGAAAATTGGTATATTGCCTCCAAGTTTACACAGGTGGGGGAATGATGTGGAAGAGTGAGTCATATCAATTTGAAATAGGAATGAAGGCTAAAAAGGATTGGTTTAGTGTTTGTTTTTACTCTTGGTGTGACTCCATTTTTAACCACTTTATTATCCTCTGTAGTTATTTTTTGCAAAGACATTTGCCAAGGATTAGTTTTTGTTTGGTTGCAAATACTATATGGCAGCTGGAAGCCTTTTTATGAGGCTTTCAAAGGCTGAGAAACTGGTTGTCAATGTGTGAAAAGTTCTTTGCTGGTACTCTAAACTGCCTTTCAGTAGGATGTTGTATATTTAATGATTGCTAGCCCAATGGGGCATGCAGAATTTCCTGCTGTGGTCTTCTGTAAAAATTTATTGAAGAAAGACACTGGAAAATGTTGCTGGTATGCAGTGATGCATGGAAAACATTCACATTTGTGTAAAAGTAATGGAAATCCTCTGAAACAGTTGCTAGATTAAAACTAAGCCAAACCCTTGGTGATTCTAGCTGAGTTATCTGCACACAGATATTGGCAGGTAGGGTAGGTATTAGGTTTTTATTACTGCCTTTAAGCAGCCTTTGTACATTGGTGCCTTCAGATCCAGGATTAAAATGTTTTTCTTTTGGGAGAGAAAAGTAAAATATTGTTATCTCACTTGTTTGCATGCATGTGCCAAATTACAGAACAGCAACTAGAAACTGGATCATACAACCTACAAATAGAATTCCATCTTTCAATGTTTAACATGAAATTTTGAGATGTGGTGTCTATCATAAATCTTGTTGCAGATTCTCTGGTTTCTAGTAGTGCGTTAATTTGTCAGAGTCAGTATTTTGGGTGGGGTTTTTTCAAAATTGTTTTTGTTTGTTGCCATTTTGAAATAGCATGGCTCTCCATGAGGCAGAAGGCAGATGTCAAAACCAGCAGTGAACTGGATACATTGGATCAAAAAGGTCTGATTGAGGAAAATATGATATAGCTCAGGCTAGAGTGGAGCTGACACAGTCCTGAAGTAAAGCTACTTAAGTGGTTTTCTGAAGTCAAAATGTCCAGGGATAAAAAGGCAATTTTTAGACCAGTGACTGGAAAGGAAGTGACTGACACAAGAGCTGTAAGAAGCAGATCCTATGTTGGCCTAAGCATTAGGTGGTATTTGAGGGGTACTTTGCAGGCTGGATTCTGCTGCTCTTGCTCTGAGCTAAACTAGATTGTATATTGCAAATACATTCCACATTCTAATTTCTAGTCTTTCAGTTTGTTACTGAAACTGTGGCTGTGGTTACTCTGCTGATGTGTTCACTTTAGTTTTTAGTTGTAAATCCTGAAATTGTAAATATTTGGTCCAAGACAAACGATAGTATCAAGAGAAGCACGCTTCTGCTAACTGGTCTTTCACATGGCTCCAGCCTCTCAAGAGGGTCAATCCCCTCCCAGACCTACTGAAAGTTTGCCTAGAGTGAATATGATGATCCATTGGGATGGTGTAGTTGACTGTGACATTATGCAACCTGACAATACCTGGAAAGAGCTGAGCTAAGGTATGAGCAATTTAATGCATGGTATAGTGCATTGTTCAGTTGTGTAAGGTGATATGACTCAAATCAAAATGATCTGGGGATGAGGGCCAAATCACAACCATATGGAAGGTTAACAAGATACATGCAAGAGGTTTAGTTTAGACCTGAAGTGCACATTAAAGTAATTTCAGCCACATTACAGTATTCTCTGCGGGGAGGATGAATTCTCTGTGTGTATTCTTGCATAATAGAATCTGAAAGACTCTCTATCTTTCTCTGTACTGCCCTGCCCAGCAGATGATGGAGATTTGGAATCTGATGCAGCATTATAGCAGGTTTAAACACAAATCCCAGCGACTTAGGAAGTTTTATTCAGAACACAGCCATGTTTCAATTAAGTAAATACATAAATTATTTGATAGTCTGTCAGTGGGTCACCAAGATGGACTGAAGGATATGTGCTCTTTGAGGGAGCTGGGCTTGTATACAGTCACGTAGAGACTGAGGAGTGATCTAGTAGATATTTATAACTACTTCAATATGGGGAGTTATGAAAATGGGAGAACCAAAATTCCTCAGAAGTTACAGATGATGGCAATGACCATGATTTCTGCATGGGGAGGGTCAAGTTAGCCAACCCTTCTTCCCAGGAGTGCACTGCAGCACCCAGCCAGGTGGGGCATTTTCTGTTCATGACCTGATTCAGTTCTGCTGATAATCCTGCTTCAAGGGTGAGATTGGACTGGGCAGCTTCAAAGGTCTCTTGCAAGCAACCCTTCAGTGATATTGTTTTTGGTTTCCTTGACCAAATTTGAACCCCTAAGAGCTTGTAAGTGTTTAAAGGCTGGGTCCATTCAGTGCTCCACCAAGCACAAATTTCAGAAGCAAGCCTTTAGACACTGTCACTTTGGGTCTTCAGGCAAGTCAGGTCTATTCCAGCAGAGATTTTAAAATAATCTGTAGGAACCACAGTGGGAGTTGCTGCTTCAAATGGAAAGTATACTTTTTTGACCTTGACTTCTCTAAAATAGGCACACAGCAGCATGTATATACTTATTCAGGGAAAAACAATCCTACCAGATCCTACTTTGCATATGTAATTTGGTTACAGGGAAGAGAATGAGAGAACAAGCTGCTTGTGGCAAATATAAATAAATTAATTCATTACCGCATAGCAGTTCTTGCTGTGACATTATAGGATGTTTTCAAATCTTGTAGTATAAAGCCTTATTGTCTTGGTTCGACCAGATGGACTAATGATCTTTTGGGTCCTGTTATCTGTAGTCTAATGACACTTTAAAATATTTGGATTCTGCACTACACCAATTTTAAATACACCAGTAAAAGACTCATATAAGAGTGCTGGTTATTTTCTTTGCATTTTTTTTGGGGGTGTGATTAGTGTTGTATGAATGGAAAAAAGTGATTCTTGATGAGTCTTTGTGAAGGTGGTACTGATGTAGAAAGTAAGGAGAGAGAAAAAACACTTTCCCTGGATTCCACAGTAAGTCAGGTGCTTCTTTCTCTTCATTAATTCTGATGATAAAATGGATGTGAAATAATGCTTACACTGATCTGGAACAGCTGTTGAAGATCTTTTAACAGGACCCATGTAGGAATAATGTCAAACCAAAATAGCTGTATAAGTAATTAGGCACAAATTAATAAAACCACAAAGGGCAGAGGCATACTATGAACTCTGATTTAATCCCAGAGAGAAGAGAAAACTAAGAGGAGTTAAAATATTCTTGATGTATATGTACAGTGACTTCTGCCTGGGAATTTAGATTCATCTCATCAATGTAAATGCTAAATATTTAAACAGGCAAGATCGAAGTGATTTCTGTGAGGCAGGATGGGGAAAGCAGATGCTGCTGTTCTAATTATACGGACATCTTGTCACTGAGATTTGCCAGCTGGATGTATTTATTGATCTTCAATTAGTTTTGGGTTTATTTGTGATAGTGGCAACCAAAGGATTCTCTTAATAGTTTTTATATAATTATAAATCCAGGAGAAAATGTTGTAACAGTTTACCAAATTTCCAGCATATAGCTGGATAAACACTTCATGTAACAGGTGAGCAACTGGCTGACTGGTCAGGAACAGAGGATTCCAATGAATGGGGTAACATCAGGCTTGTGACCTGTCACTAGTGGGGTTCCACATGGCTCCATCCTCAGCCCTGTACTCTTCAACATCTTCATAAATTACTTGGACATGAGACTGAGCAAGTTTGCAGATGATGCAAAGCTGGGAGGAGCTGTTGACTCCCTCAAAGTCAGGGAGGCCCTGCAGAGAGACCTCGATGAGTCAGAGGGCTGAGCAGTCACCAACCATATGAATTTCAACAAGGAAAAGTGCTAGATTCTGCACTGGGGATGGGACAAGGTTGGATAGAAGTTCAGACTGGGGAATGAGATGCTGGAAAGAAGTGCATCAGGAAGGGATGTGAGGGTCCTGGTTAATGGAAAGTTGAATATGAGTCAGCAGTGCCCTGGCAGCCAGGAGGGCCATGCCTGGGGTGCATCAGGCCCAGCATCACCAGCCAGGCAAGGGAGGGAATTGCCCTGCTCTGCTCTGAGCTGGGCAGCCTCACCTCAAGTGCTGGGGGCAGTTTTGGGTGCCACAGTGTAAGAAAGATAGGAAGGTATTAGAGAGTGTCCAAAGGAGGGCAGTGAAGATGGTGAAAGGCCTTGAGGGGAAGCCGTATGAGGAGCAGCTGAGGTCACTTGGCTTGGTCAGCCTGGGGAAGAGGAGATTGAAGGGAGACTTCACTGCAGTTGCAACTTCCTTGTGAGGGGAACAGGAGGGGCAGACGATAAAATCTTGCACATAGCCAGAATGGAATAAGCTATGTGAAGATTTATCAGGTCTGAGGGTTGGCCTGCAACTTCTCAGAGTGGCTTAATAATAGCGAGACAACTTCTCTGGACATGCTTTTTAAAATAAAAGGTTTTAATAATGACAAAAATAATAAACATAATCAAAAAAAGAAACATGAGTCACACACTCTGATACTGATTAAGGCAGTCCAAAAAAGCAACCGAGCTCCTTTGTGCAGTCCCTTTAGTACCCGATGGTCCAGGTGCTGTGAAGGGTGGGTGTGGGGCTTAAGGATCCTTGCGGGTCTCTTCCAACTCAGCTTATTCTGTGATTCTGTGATTTCCTGCAGTAAAATTTATTGGCAGGAAAGCTCTGCAGGAGAAATTAGCTTATCACAACATATCACAAAAGACAGGTAGATCCCTATACATCAAGAGTAATATTTAAGCATTTGAGAAACAAGCTCTATCATACTGCTGCAGTGTTAAGATTATTAGTGAAGGTAAAACAGACCTAATTTTGAGTGTACGTGATTTTGTAAGGGAGAAAGAAGGCTGTGGTTGAAGCAAATGTCGGGTAGCTAAAAGCTCAGGTAATTTCAGATTTTTTCATGTAATTCTTGACAGGATTCTAAGTAAGTCACAGCTCTATATCTTTGTGATTAAAGAAAAGGAACAATTCCTCTTTTCTTTTCCTTCACTGTGCCACAGAGCATTGGTGATTTGTTCACTCCTGAGGAAAACATGAGCAGTTAGGATGATGTACAGGGCTATGTCTGTGTGTGGTTAAATAAATGCAGTTTTCAGCAGTATCTGTTGCTGTAGCTGCTTAGTTTGATGCAGCCAGCTGTGACTCTGTGGAGGGTATCAGGCCCTGGCACTCTCTTCCAAAGCCTCAGAAGAGAATAATCCACTCCTTAAGGTTTTTTTTCTTAAGTCCAAACAGAGCCATAGGGCTCATCCTTTCTTGCCGAGTAGAGGACAGAAGGTCTGGGGCAGAAGGTTCTCTGTTAGGCTGATGGCCCTGGGCAGGGTCCAGCCTGCTGGGTTAGGCTGATGTTAGTGCAAGTGTCCTGGTGGGAGCTGTTGCTGAGAGCTGGTCCCAGAGTGCTCCAGCCTCCCTGACAAGCTCTCCCTCCTCTGTCACAGCTGGGCAGGTTGGAAAGCTAGACAGCAATAGTACAACTTCTTACATTACATCAATCCAGGGTTTTACTGGATTAACTTCTACTAATACACATTCCCAGACATGCAGAATCCTCTTCAGCCACTAAAATTTGATGAAATTGACTGAAGGGAGATAATGAAACGTTTTTACATGAAATAAAATCTGCCAGAATATTCTGCATGCTCAGCCTTGGCACTGCTGTTAGGTGGGGGTGTTGCCTTAAATGTGCACTAGGCGGCACTTTAAGACTGGTTAAAGGAAGCAGAAAACTTAGCAACACTAATTCCACATCATCATGAGCAGAGTAAACAGTCTGGTGCAAAACAAAATATAAAAAAACCATAAGCAATTAAATATGTATTTAGCAGCAAGTGTGATTCGATTTCTGTTTTTCCCGCAGCAACTGCACTTGCTGAAAGTGGACATGCAACTGAAAATTACATTCTTGTTCTAAACAGATTGTATCTTTGTCATCTTGTTCTTCTAAATAAATGGACTTCGTTTTTCAGCATCTAGCCAAACACAGGATCAGGTGCTATATTTTTTCGTTAATCAGCCTGTGTCTCTACAGCTATCTGTGATGGTAGGTTTGCAATTTTTTTATTTCTTCATAGGAACTGCTAAAATGTCTGTTCTCCAACATTCTATTTTATTTCCTTCAACTGGTTTTATCTGACTTAAGCCACACAGAACCAAAGCTCTGTTCCAGGACAGCCCTCTAGGGTGTCTCCTGAGCATGAGAAACTGGGTTTTTTTTGCCATTTTAATGTCCATTCCCCTGCCAGGGATATGTGTTGCCAAAGTGTTTGAATTCTGTAATGATTTATCTTGTTAAGCACATTAGAATGACATAAAAATCATAACTCCTAATTCTAACAGAATTTTCTCCTTCTGAATAGTTTAGGGAAGCTTAGAAGTAATCAGATTATTTTGATAGGTACAGATAAGCTAACAGAAGCATAGCTTTGTATAGATTACTTTCCACAAAATGACAGACCTTCCTTTTGCTAAGAATTTGGTTTTGTGGTATCAATAAGATGTATCAACTGTGAAATGGTAGATAAGAATGACCCATTCGGATCACAGCAACAAGAAATTGTACAGTATATAGCTGAGATGAATTAATGTTTTGCAAAAACATTAGGTTTATACTGGTCAGCATATAAAATAGCAGGCAATAAATGCAAACCTATTTTAGAGTTTGTTGGCTATATTGTTGCTTTTTGCCTTTTTTCCTGCCTTTACTATGCATATGACTGCAGTTCATTCCTTTTGATACTGTTACTTTTGCTTATTTTAAGAAACTGGTAGAAGTGCTCAGCATTAATGAAATGCACTTTTTATTTTTTTTTTTGTCAGGAATTGCTATTTTGTTGAAACCAAAATATTTTGTCGAAACAATGATTTAAAAACTTTCTCAGGAAGGTGCTTGAGCATCAGTAATACTGACAAAGTGCTAAAAATATGTTCACCCAAGAAGAGCTGACAGCCAGGCACTCAAGATTAGTGTTGCTTTTAGTTTGGTACTCATGCTGTACAGAGGCCTCTACACAACCCCTTTATAAAGGGTTATGTGGCTGCACCTACCCCAAGTGCCATCCCAATCTGTTATGTAAAATTATTCTAAGAAAAGTCTGAGAAAGTCAGAAAACTAATGCAAACAGAGAGCTCTGCAGGCACAACCCCAGGGCAGCTTTTGACTGAAGTATCTGCATAGTCAGATGTTTGCTCTGAGCCAGCTTCAGCCTGAAGCTTTCAGACCTGTTATTGTGCAGCTATGCCTGCAATAAAATGCCCTGCTCCTGACATGGGCATCTGGGCACAGCACAGGCAGAGATGTGTGCTGATGGGGCTGCTGGGGTACACATGGGACCACAGTTACTGTTTCCTCTGAGCAAACAGGAGGCATGCCTCTGTCTTTACAGTAAACAGGAGGAGTGTGTGACTGGAAATCAATAGGTTGAACTTAGCAGATGAGAAATGGGGTCTAATTGGTGATTAAACAACACGGTGGTTGAAACAATTAGATGTCAATCCATTTACCTCTCTCCTTTCTGGAGGGAAAGCTAGGTTGAAGGGCTTGAATTTCATGGCTCTTACCACGTCTTGGGATCCCTCATGGCATTTGAGGCTTTGAGTATCTTGGACTTGGGAGAGGGACAGAGACTGATCAGACAGTTTGAGTAAGAAGGGATCCTGAAGGATGTCTGGTTGTCTGAAATTAGTGTCTCGCTCTTACAGGCTCCTTGACCTCTGCTGTGACTGCTTCCTAGCCAGGTGAGACTGCTCTTCTGAAATATTGTGCTGGGAACCTTTGAACAAAGATGCAGATAGATGTTTCTTTGGTGATGGTAAAAGGGGTATAAATGTACAAAATTTCTGCCTTTTTGTCAGCTTTATAATCTGCTCCTTTTCTTTGTCCATGATGAATTATGTGTTAGAGGATGTCTTTCAGTAGTATTGAATAAGTATTTCTTGTGCCAATCTATAAAGTTAAATGTTCTATTTCAAATATAGTGATTAGTGTTGCTCTGGAAGTGTAGGTCTTGGCAGAGATTACCAATGGGTCTTGAGTAAATTTCCCCAGTAGCTCTTCCAGTCTGCACTGAGATGCTGTGATTATGCTGACAGCAACAATTATTAGTAGTTAGCTCAAAGCTTGTTTTGGTGTGTCTGTGTGAACAGGAGTGATGCAGGACATGGCTGTGCATATGTGCAGGTATGTGTATGTATATCATGTAACGGTACCATGTGGTGTAAGATTCATGAACAGGTATTATATGTTCTACGTTTTTGATGTTGTTGGTACTTATTTTGTCTTGTTCTCTTTTGTTCTTAAAATTGACCTAGTTCATCCCACAGAATGGTTTGCTCTCCTATAAAGGACTTCTGTTAGCACTGTTGTCATCATGTACAATATGCTTGGTGATAGAGAAGATTTCATGGTAAAGCAAACAATCTCCCATCAAGCAATACCTCCTTTCACATTTCAGCTTCTTTTTTGCTTGTTTTTCTCTTTTCTCTTGTTTTTATCTTTTCCATAAAATCTTAAAAAATATAACGGTTATTTTCTGCTAAGAAGCTGAGGTGTGCCAGTTTTTGATTTATTTTAGTGCTTGATGTTGTAAAGGCATGGTAAAGTCATATTAGCCCCGTAGATTTTGGTTTTTTGCCTAACATAGTCCTCTAAATTAACTCACAGGGCATTAACTGGAAACATAAATTCAAGTCCCTTATTTGTTTAATTCAGAGCAGGAGAGTGAACCTTTAGCTCCACTTTCCTTTGCAGGTATCAGAGTCAACAGGATAGACTCAAGTGATTTTTTTTTCCCTCTCCCTCTCCTTTTCAGTTTCAAAGCTGCAAAATAAAATAAAATAAATCTGACAAATAGAAATATTTTGCAAACTAGACAGCTGTTTCTTTTCACCACTGGTTCTAGAGGGTGTGACAATATTTTTTTGGTTTTCCTGATCCTTTTGTTAGCAAATACAGTCTTGTATGTAATCATAGTGAAGAAAGGATGTAAAACTATTACAAAAATATTCCAGCACAGAAAACTTTCATGGGGAGCTTTCTCGTATCTGCTGTTATATTACGAACTCATAAAAATTTTTTTTTGGTAAAGTTTGAAATCCTCAGTGGAAAATTACTGTAAATCAGAGTAATTCTTCCTGGGAGTTCTACTGCCAGCAAATATAGCTTTGAGTCCATAGCTAATTATAATGTCTCTGCTTAGGCTTTTTAACTAGAAGAATCTACTCCATCAGCAGTTCCCAATGTTTCCGGCGCAGTGCGGCATACACGTGTTCCTACAGCACTCCAGGGCTTATAGGTCATGATCCTTTTCTGTTATGGATATGAATGCATTCTTGTAAGGTAGCTAAAACAGATGAGTGTTCCCACCAAGTGAACACAAGTCTACATGTAACACAGTGAAAGGTGCCTGCACTTTGGTTTTGTGTTTGGGAAGGTGACCAAACCGATCACAGAACAACAGACTCGTTGAGGTGGAAAGGGATACCTGGAGATCGTCCAGCCCCCTTTCTCCAAGAAGGGGTCAGCTAGAGCAGGTTGCTCAGGGCTGTGTTAAATCTGATCTTGAGTATCTCCATGGGCCAAGACTCCCCAACCTCTCTGGGAAACCTGTTCCAATACCTGTTCCCTCACACTGAAAACATGGGGTTTCTTTATTATTATTTTTTTTTTTTTTTTTTTTTTTTTAATTTTTTAATGGTTAAACAGGACTTAATGTATTTTAACTTATGGCTGGTACCATGGAGAGGACTGCTTTCAGCTTTCATCTTCTTTACTGACAGGATCAGATGTGAGCCTTTTCTCCAGGCTGAAGAGTCCCAGCTCTCAGCTTTTCTTCACATGACCCTTAACCGTTCTCACAGCCTGTAAACTGACTTGCTCCACCTATCTCCATGCCTCTCTTGCACTGGGGTTTCCAGGACTGTGCCCAGCACTCAGTGCCTTCACCAGTGCTGAGTGAAGGAGAAGCATCAGCTCTCTCAGCCTTCTGGAAATACTCTCCCTAACACAAACCAGGTGACTGCTGACTGCCTTTGCCACAAGGACACATTTCTCTGCAGAGCTGCTTCCAAGCTGGTTTGCCCCCAGCTTGTGTTGATGGATAGGATTATTCCTTCCTAGACACAGACTTCTGCTCTCCCCTCCTCATGACCTTTCTGTCGGCTCATTTGTCCAGGCTGCTGCGGTGGCTCTGAAATGGCAACATAACCATCTGGTGTACCAGGCACTCCTCCCACTCATGTGCACTCAGACCCATGTTCCACGTAATTAATGAACATGTTAACCAACACTGGCCCCAGTAGAACCCCAGGGGGACACTGTTTAGGGGTTGATGTCACCTGCACTTGTGCTGCAGATCACAGCCCTTTGATCCTGCCAGTTCAGCCAGTTTTCAATCCACCTTGCTTACTAAACTACTCTGTATTTCATCAATATGTCTGTGGGAAAGTTATGGGAGAAAGTATCAAAATCCTTGCTAAAGTCAATATAAAAATATCATCATAAATGCATACTGACTATTCTCTCCTTTTCTTTCATACTTTTGGAAAGTACTTCCAATTTTTTTTTGCTTTGTTACCTTCTCGGAGATTGAAGCGAGGCTGACTACCTTGTAGATTCCCTGCCACATTCAGCTTCAGATGGGTCTTGTTGTACCTAACAACATCATTCCACATTTGGATCATATCTCTGTATTCCTCCTGGGTCAGCTGTCACCTCTTGTTATTATTTTTTTTTTTTTTTTATAGTTGAGATTTTCAGGAGCTCTCTGCTACCCTTGTTTGACTTTCTGCACTTTGGGGTGGACCATTCTTGAATTTGGAGGGAAATGATCCTTGAAAAGTGGTCAAAGTCTGCATGAACACAACGGCCTGGGCATGTGAGGCTTATTACAGCTGTCTGAAGAAGGCCAGAAAATCCAGTATTTCCTCATGATGTTACTGATTTTAGTCTGCTCAATGATTCTGACTTACAAGCTGTCAGTGGCTCATCACCTATCTGCTGTTTTCACATCAAGGGCAATTCTCCCTCCTCACATCCTAACCACCCAAATGGCAGATGCATGTGGATCCACCAATCCTAATAAGGTTCCCTAATAAGCCTGTGTTCACCCATTGCAGCACTTGAGTGAGCTACCCCACCTACAAGGAAGATGTAGCCCTGTAACAGACATTTAATTACTCCTGCCTGTTCCCCATGCTGCAAACTGGTGTACAGGCACTTCAGAGAAGCCCCAGCTTACTGATTTCAGAGAAAACATATGCAACCTGCTGTCTTTTCAGCACTTCATTTGTTTGCATAGATTTGAGGCATCCTTTTCAGGTCAGATTTAGGTGTTTCCTGTCCACATCACATTGTGCATCTGCCAACCCCACCCATCATTTATTTCCCTTCTGCACTGGCTGTTGCCAGCTTCCTGGCCCCCTTGTCCCTGATTTGAAGGTTTCCTTACCAGGCTGGCCAGCCTGTTGATAATCTTGCTCCACTTGCTGAGTGGATCTTGCTTCTTCCAAGCCATCCTCAGTAACCAGAGGATAGCAGGACTAGCTGCTTCAGCCACTGTGCCCTATGCCGTGTCATTACTGCTGGCTAGACATGTATAATTTTTTTAGCCCCTTTAACAACAAACCATGCACTCCACACCTCTCTGTAGCTCCTGCTGAAAGGGTGCTTGACCCTTCCTAATATCCTGATTAGGACTAGAACAACCTTTGACCAAGAGCAGCTGTGAGATCTTGTTAGAAGCTGTTACAGCTTGCTAGAGACTTCAGTCTCCTGTAGCTATCCTTACCCAGCAGCAGCAGGAACCTTGATGCCCCTCAGAGTACCCAATAGTCCTCCAGAAACCCCAGGGGTTCAGGAAGATCTAGAAGCAGGGTCCAGAAACTGCTGTGCAAGCTGCTGTGTCTGAATTCAACACTGAGGGGGTTGGCTAGAAGCAGGTTCTAATTGCCTGTTTGAGGCATTTGTTTCTCTTCCTGCCTGTGCCTTTGCCACTTGCAAAACAGCAAGTGGAGACATAAATGAATTGTACTTGTGCACCACCTCTGAACCAAGGCTGCAGGTTGACTGCTTCTTTTGTATTTATTATACACAAAAGGATAGGACATGGAACAAAAGACTTCCTTTGAATTTTGTACTCAGTTGACTAGGTTTTTTTTAAAAATCATTTTCTGCATGTTTCAAGTTGCTCAGAAACAGCCTACTCTGGATTGAAGAAAACCAGAAATATACCTAATATTGTAGATGGCAGGAGACTCTGCCTACTGCTGACACTTTGTACTGTTTTGTTATCATAAGTACAATGGAGGAGCACTCTTGTTAAAAGTTTTCTTTCCATCTGCTCGTTCTGACTTTAAGCATAAGCCTGCTTAACACAAAGGGAAGGCATCCTATCTAACAAGGAGAGGTTCAGGAGGGTTCACTGTAAACAAACTGATGGGAGAATGTAAACAGGAGCACTGTATTCTACTACAGATGGCTTCCCCTCCCTCTTGCCTTGCGATTTCCATGTTCATAATGAAATATTTTCATTCCTTAGAATCCTGTAATGAAATGTGAGTTAGCAAGAAATGGAATTTTTGAAAATGAGGTTGAATTCTTCATCTGCTGCCTGTGATAATAGGTGACTGAAGAATTAAAACCTTGACTTCACAGCTGATTTTGTTTTTGGGCAGAAGTTGGACTTTCCAACCTGACTTTTCTTATGATTTTATGAATTATAAGAGATTCTACAGCAATATTTTCAGTATAGCAGTTTTATATTTAACTGCACCAGTGTAGATCATTGTGCCACTATTAAAAAAATGTATCTGGCCAAATTTCTAACCTTTCTGTAGTATTTCTAAGTTGTTACTGGATGAATGAAGGAATTTTTGATGTGCTCTATTTCCATCTAGAAGCTAATATTCAACTACTTTGAAGATGGTGGGTGGCCTCTAGCACTTGTCCTGTGAGGAGAGACTGAGGAAACTGGGCATGTTCAGCTTGGAGAGGAGATGGCACAGTAGATATGGGGACACTTAATATCAGCTTCCAGTGCCAGAGAGATCATGAAAGAGATGGAGTCAGGTTCCAGGAATCAATCCTCAGAGTTGGTTCTGCTTTGAGCAGGAGGTTGGACTAGAAATGTCCTGAGATCCCTTCCAAGCTGAATTACTCTACAATCATCACATAACAGCCTCTATATTTATTCAAAAGGTGATTATAATTCCTCTTATGAAATATCAAATGGCAGTACTATGAATGAATTTAATTAGGCTTGAATCTTTGGGCATGATGTTTCTTGACCTCCTGGCTATGAGAGGAGACCTCTATAATCTATGTAGTGATGTCAGCAGAAGTTTGTGAGGAGAATACAATGGAAGGAAAGTTTGGAGTTGATGAATTCAAAGGAGTCAGTGATACCCCTTTTGGCCCCAAGCAGAATAGACATCTCATCTTTTGATGGTATGGTTTCTCAGTTTACTTTCCAGCTGGGTATTCTGTGTCAGGCTGCGGTGAGGATAAGAGTGTGTAACTCTCACTTTCAGGCTGGTGTTGCTCATGGAAGGGGTAATTACTAGCACAGCTTTTCATCTCTGATATTCCTGTAGCTATGAATGTCTTTCTTGCTTTTTGAACATAATTCAGATTCACAGGATTTCTCTGTGACTGTGATGGGTAGTCCTGTGCTTTTTTTGCCTTCCCCTACTCAACCTCCCAAAAGATGAAATTCCATAGAATCAGAATAAAGATGCAAAAATGTGTAGGATCCATGCATGATAATGCATAATTCGAACTCTCTCTCTCTGCTTTCCTTACCCCACTGCTCAATACTTACTCCTCCTGTTATAGCTCAGCAAAACACGGAAGTTTCATGCTGTTGTTGTTGATACTACTTACAGATACGCACATTCAATACTTGGTCTACCAGGAAGCTGGTGGAATCACTTTCAATTGATATCACTGAGCAGCTGATCTTCAGCTTGCCTTCTTCATTTTCAATCCATTTCTGGACTAAGTGATTCAGAGAAACCAGAGCTGCTATTTTTTTGGAGGAGAAGGATTAGCATAAAGGTACAAGTTCCACTTCCTCTTCTTTGCTATGATGCCTACATTTGTTTTGTTTAAAAGGTACCCAGCATTCACCAGCGTGCAGGGTCCGAGAGAAGATGTTGCTTTTGTGCTCCAGACTGTATTTTCCTCCTTCATACAAGCCCAGCTGGTGAGAGGACTGGCAGATCTGTAATTCTCTGTTCCTATGAATGAAATGTAATCTGTCTTGCTGCTTTAGTATCTGGATGAAGCCTGGGGTAGTGAATTTGGAGTGTGGAGTCATCCACATATATTTGGAGGCACAACTGAGGCTTCATTATTATTGTTGTCCTTTCTTGTCTTTGTTAATCATTCCTGTAGTGAAAAAGAGAAAAGGAATAAAGTGTTCTCTCTTCTGAGATTCTTTAAAGATGGGACATCAATCTTGATATTAGCAACACCACCTCCTTTTGATTTAAAGGGATATTTATAAAGTTGCAATGAGTGGGTTTTGCAAACAGCAAGCAGAGGATATGGATTTATACCTGCAGAAATCCATATTAGATTGGACAGTATTTCTTCCAGGTGCGTTCTAGGACATCTGTATGTTGTGTCTTTGAGAGGAGCCCCTCAGATGCCCTGAATTTCTCAGAGCCAAAATGGTTGCCGTCTTTCAGTTTGCTGACTTTCACTTCTACCTACTAATACCTAGTATGCAACAAAAGCATATTTTAAATTACATTTATTCTTAAACTTAAAAGTGTTCCAATCTAAAGAGTTGTATTTATTTGTCCACTCTTTTTAGCTCTAGGAACTGATAAAGATTGAAATATTTTTGAAAAAAGGTTTGAAAAGGATGAAATGCTTAAACATACCAACATTGTCTTTCTGTCACTCCAGAAAGTTGTCATTTATTGTACTCACTCTGAAGGGCTTTGCAGATACTTTCTATGACTCTTTTATTTAAATTTAGATTCATTTTTGAAATAGTACCAAGAAGTTGACTGAAAGGAGGCAAAGCAAGAATTTAATGAATAACATATTGAGGTAGATTTCAGAAACTCTGTGCTATCTTACTTCCTTTCACCCCTCAAATGTGTCTGTAAATATATGTATACCTCCCCCCATCTTTCCACAGGCTTGTCCAAAAATCCTTGCATTCCCACCTCCAACTTCTTATCTTTGATTGAAACAATTCCAGTTTCTTTCATCTCTCCCACATCCTCAGGAACTTTTCAACACTGGCTCTGATAGAGCCAGCTTTCTCCCTTTTATTTGATTCCTATTACTTCAAAGTAACAGTAAACTTTTGATGTGAAGGAGAAAATTTCAGGAGGAAGAGAGGGATAGGAGAGAAGATGCAGACATTTAATGACATTTTCCTGGGAAGTTTCCCAGCATAATATTCCTGAAAGCTATTCCCTGAAGGTATAACTACAAAGTAAAATGTAGGTGTGATTGCAGCACACTAAGAATAAAATGAATATACTTGTATCTCTGTATCTACATATATAACAACACAGAGACTAATAACTAAAATTCAGACTGGGGGTTGAAGTACACAGCTGCCAGTCTGTGACTGCATCTCCATTGCTGCAGTACTGTGCACACTGAAGCTAGAACAAAGGCATCTCATGGACATTTCTTTCTCTGATTTCAAGTATAAGCTGGAGACTTTGGATTCATTTCTAGCTGCCAAATTAATGATAAAGGATTTGATATTCCAGTAGTTCAACAATCTGATAGTTCTGTCCTATAAATGGGAATTTGCCCTTATGGAGACCGTGATTCTAGGGAATCAGGTAGGAAGGAATCTTGGTCTGACAGACTTCACCATATATTTTTTGGAAATGCTCAATATCTGCTTTGTCCCTTGGCTCTTTAAAACCAATTGCTGTACACACACAAGTGAATTTTGCACAATGCACAAAAGTGCATTCCAAATCACATGACATATATTTAGAAATCTCTTATCTTACAAACTACAGTTCTATCATAAACCATTTTGGAAACATGGTGGTATGCTTTGCTTCTCTTCTTTGGGAGACATTAACTACAAGAGTGGATTATAAATCATTCTGGACTACCATCCTTTGATCGTAAAAATTTGTGGCCATTTTGGAACTTCTTTAATATTTTGAGAAATTTTGAGCAGCATTTGAGTTGGTTGCTCTTGCTTCAAGGTATTTTTGAGCCTCTTTACATAGTGAATAACTCCTGGAATTGCTGAATGTCAATTAGAAGTAAACATAACAATTAAAGCTAGTTAGACAGAAATCAGATAAAAGTTCAAAACCAATACTTAGCCTACCAAATTAAACTGTAGAAAATTGCATCTGGAAAGATAAGTTAGATTGCTTTATTTTTGAACAAGATGCAGTTTCTACAAAGTACTTGTATAGTTTACAGTTTTTATTTTTAATCTTTTCCCAAGAGGCTGGTTTCAAGTTTATTGTACTGTGTTTTCTAGGCATTCATAATTTTGGATCTATTTAATTTCTTCTTCTTATGCTTTTTTGTTTTAATATTTCCTACAAAGATTTATTCAGGTTGGAAAATTTAATTAGTTTTGCTTTTTTTTTTTTCTTTTCACTACAGTCTCAAAGGGCTCCTCATCTCCTTTCACTTCTTTGTTAATTGTATTTTATTTTCACCTGTTTAAGGCTATTTCCCCAAGGAGTTTGGAGGATTAAGCTTTTGTTCAATAAGAAAGAATTGAAGTCTCAAATTCAGATTATAACTAGTCATGTGTGTGTATGTATAACAAGCCTGAGATTATGCTGAAGTCCCTTGCCCTTTTTTATCTTTCAAGGGAGAATAACTTGAGCTTGCATTTCCACAAGGTATCTGCATCTAATGTGTTTGTTTGGGGTCACATTTACTTCAAATATTAGCACTTCTTTAAAATTCTATGCAATTACTCAATTCAATGCTTTAACTTTTACTGATATCTATGGTCTTTAGATACAAAACCCCCTTTTAAATGTTCTTTTCGGTTGAAATTGAAATGTCTTGTGAAGATGATTGGAAATCTTTTCCATTGCACTGGCAGATCATGGTGTTCCTATCTGGACACAAAAGTAGGAACAGCATCAATATCACTGAAAAATCATCTGAAAAAATGCTAGAGCAAGTATATTCTCCCCGGGTGGTAAGTTTATATTGTTTTTAAATAGTACATATCTTATTAGCTCAGAGATGCAAGCAAACTGTCCAGATAAATTACTAGGTATTTTTTAAACCTGCCTAAGGAATTGTGTACTATGCTTTGTTCTCAACACCATGGATGTAAACTGGTTATGGAAGAGCGCATCATAGTATTCCAATATTTTTATTCTATTATATTAGAAAGACATGCCACTTATAAAACATCACGATTAGTATAATTTTAATTTTTTTAGCTTCCTCTTGTGTAATTGTCTCCTGTAGGTCATAACTGCGTTTTCTTAGCAAGCTCCAATTCCTACTGCTAATATGCTGTGTTGCTTAAGCCAATCAAATGATAAGTTAACCTCTAATTTTAGAGCTAATCCAGAAATATTTTTGCATTCCTTTTAGCAGCTATAATATGGCTTTAATACACTCTGTATGCTTCCTCTGATCTATCAAACATGGATCATGCATTTCTGACAATCCTCTTTGGACCCATGCTGTGATCATAAGAGCTAGTAGATTGCAGGACACTTTTGTGGCTATATCCTACAAAGCAGGACAGCTTTTTACAAATGCATTAAACATTAATACAGACAAATGTGAAGTTTTTTAGTGCAGAAGCTTTATTTGCTTGGACATGTATGTATTTTATATTAGTAATTTTTACCATACCACACACTCCTCTCTGGAATTTGAGCTCTGAGAACGATTCCTTGGACTCAGTAAATGTTGTTTCATTTAAGACCAAGGGAACAAATGAAAATTGCTCAGACTTACATTTCAGTGAAATCTCATAAGTAATGCATGAACTGTGTTTCAGAACTGACTTGTACAGGGCCTTAAGTACCTTGTTACACTCATCACCCTCCATAAGGAAACTACAGAGAAGAGAAATTCTTCCCCCCTTTCTTTTCCAAGCTACAGAAAATTTGGAAGAAATGTGAGGGAGGCAAATACTGGTCATGAAAATGAAAATGTTTATTTTTAATTATCAGGGAATGTCCTGATTTAGTTGGTTGTTACTGACTGGGGGACATCAGAGAAAATACTTGTATTCTTGATGCATGATGTACCAAAGTCACTGTCACTGTCAGGACTTTTCAGTACGAGTTTAATATGAATGGATAGATACATTGCCAAGAAACCTGATGGAAACAACCACACCAGCTCAAAGCCCTTACGAAAGCTTTCTAAAGCTCCTCAGGTATTTTTCTTTGCTTTGTTAGGATTTGAGATTCTGACTCCAGTTTTAAATTGATTGTTTTATCTGACATGAAAATAGTTTTTCCTATAAGCCTGCAATAATCCACTATCAGTGTCTACTGCTACCCTAAAGTTATTCCTAAAGCATGACCTGCTTTTATGATACATAAACCCTTGCCATCATATACTACTACCACTACACATTCTTTTGCATGCTAACATAATATTATGTATCCCAGCTGACCTTTATTATCTATATAATCCTGCTGAATAGGATAGTAACTTCAATACTTTTCATTCAAATATAACCTCTCTTGTATAATATGTACTAGGTTGCCAGTTTAAGTTCTTGTGTGCATAAATCTACTGCAAGGTTATAAAAACCTAGAAGAAATGCCAAACCATAATCAATGAACAATGTGTGTACACAGATGCAATATGAAGAGGAGAGAAATTAAAGATTTCAACGACAACTCTAAGCGGCTACTGTTGACATTAGAAATGCAAGGATTAAAATGATATCTGCATTGAAATGCTAACAAGTATGATGATTTAGACAGTGTGCCCTGTTTCTCATTATTATGCATAGCTTGCATATAACACAAGTAGTTGTAACCTTTGTGTGAAGAGCAAAGTCAGGAAATGTTAATCCATGGGGAAACCATCACTTCTCTCCAACTGCCATAGAGAAACTCTAGCTGAAATGATTGCTCTTGTTCTCCAGTTCGGGGGAAAAAAACATCCTTTTTATGGTTAAATACCCCCTTTTATGCTGTGTATGTATTAGTCAAATTGATTCCCATGAGAGTTCTCCAGGCTTGTAAAACACTATCATCCAGTGCATCTACAAAGGGAGCTGGAGGAGGGAAAATGAGAAATGTTAGAAAAAAAGATCATCTGAAAACCTGGAAATAGCAATTTTATCAAAGTTGGCAAGACTTGAGAACCAATATACAGGTGTTCTGGAAAGATACTTGTCTGGTGGGAAGGTCAGAATTTGAATTTAAACTTCACTTGGAGCTCTGGTCTTCTCCTACAGACAGGCTAGTCACATGTATAAGGCCCGGTGTCACTTGATAGGCAGGAAGGGGCTGCTGGAGAAGGGTCTTAAGAATGCTTTTGGCATAGATTTGTCTATAATGCTTTTGCACATGTCCTGCCCTCTAAAGGTCTGTTCTGGCCACCTATTGAAAGATTCTATGGCAACCACTTCTTGACACTTTAACATGACTTACAGGCAGAAGTTTCAGCTAAACTGCCATGGGCTTTGAGTGCTAGGACAGGAAATTATTAAGGAGAGAAAAAACATATGGCTGATTGCAAGCAAACAAACTTTTAAATGAAGTAGACCTTACTATTTGATAGTCTAATCATAATCCTCAAAGCTGTTGTGCTTTTGCTGCTCCCAGCTTCATGGTTACTTCACTGAGTATCTGTTTTTTGCTTGAAAGGAATTAGTCAGCTTCAAGTAAGTAACTACTTCTTGCCCTGATTTTCATATTTCTGGGCAAGAACTTGTGATTTGTTTTCACTCACATCAATGCATACTGTTGCCATCATAATTGATTTTTGCAGTTGAGTTTTTTCCACTTGGATCCATCTGGAAGACTCCTGTTTTTAAGTGTTGCACTGCTTTGCCTTCTCAGTCATCTTTCTCCCACACAAATAGAGAATGTTAAAGAATGAAAAATTAATTTAGAAATTTTTGTGTTCTTTAGAACTCTCTTGTGTATGTATTATGTATTTTATGCATACACTCTTCAGTCCATGGGCTCTCTGCTGTTGCACAATGCAGAGGTGTTAACACAGAATGGTTTGAGTTGGGAGGTGATTAAAGATCATCTTGCTCCACCCCTCTGCCCTAAGTACAGTTACACCAAAATGCCATACAAATACTTTTAGCTGATGGGAGAATATTAACTTTTTATAACTTTTTATGCAAGAACCAAAAAAACAAAACAAAAAACCCCAAACAAACAAAACCAAAAAACCAAACAAAAAAGAAGCTACAGAGAGGTAACTTGATTTTCTGAAAACAAAGTGTAAGGTGGTTCTGAAATCCTAGTTTCGAATTTGCATATGTTCAATCATCCAACCCCCAATTTCCCAATTTTAGGCTGTGTTACATAATTCCATTATTGTTCTGAGGAAAAATATATATTGAGTTTGGGCTCAGATCATTACCAAACTCTTATAGAAGAAGGAATAGTTTACATTTTTTTAGAATAGCTTATGGCAATAACCTAGATCTTAGCAATAAACCTTATTTATATTCAAGAAGACAAAATGTATACAGCAGCAATAACAGAGAAAATCAATGGAAATATAAGTGAGTATCAAAACTTTACAATACAGGTGCAGGCACAGGAAAAACTGTCTCCCTTAGTTCATATTAGATATGATCTGAGCAAACAAAGGTCTCTTGAGAACTAATCTCAACAACTATAGGTACTGGATCAAGGAAGTGAAAGCTTTGATTCCTACAGAGCTACTTGAGATTTGAGCCGGATGTGGTGGCTACCAGGGTGGGCTAAATCTATGGGATGGAAATGCTGAGCTCTGGGGAGAAAATATGCTTGAGGAGAAGAAACTCATTCATGGCTCATTTGTTTTAAAAGCATATCAATATCTCAGGAAGTGAATCTGTAGCTGCACTAGCAAAAATCCGTGCTGTGTCCTCAAACAGAACAGGTTGAATATTAGGTCTTTAAAACACAGAAAAAGAAGGAAACATTGAAGAAATTCAGGATCTTGTAATTTTTCATCAGGTTTTATTCCTAGAAGTTACTCTGACACTTCCTAAACTGTTTTTGAAAATTTATTTTAATTGTTTATGAATTATTTTAACTTGACACTTTCAGGTTAGGCTGTTATGATTTTTTTTCTTAAAACTGTTTTATTAATTTTTTCTCCTTAAATTGAACACTAACAAGCATATTTTACATTTATATATACATTTTCAATCTCAAAACATGCAGATGGCTGTCTCCTTTAAAAAAGTGCTCCTGGGATGGACTTGATATGTTAAATTTTGACTTGTAGTAAATTTTTACAGTTGAGTTATAAACCTCTGGGAAATGCTGGGGTGGGTTATCACAAAAATGCTAATACAACCCTAACTCCAGCAGTGATGTTGTAATATATACATCATTAAGTTTCCATTCTCATGGAACACTTGGTGTACGGAATATTTACATTTATAGTACTATAGTGTATCTTACAGTGTCCCTTCAGGTAACAGCAAAATGATAGTTTCATGTAGAAAATTATGTGACATTATTCTAATACACCCATGCTGATTTAAGCTCAGAGAGGCTTAGGAGCAGGATTGTCATAATGCTTCCCTATATTAGCCTAGAAAGTATTCAGCACCTTTTAACTGTTAGTTTAGTAGTTGCTCAGAGAATGGTGATAGAATGGTGATAACTCAGAAGACTTTTTTATCCTTCTCCTTTCTACAGTAATTGCATCATACTGGGTAGGCTTTGTTGTTGTTGTTGTTAAAATAAATCTATTATTCAGAGTTGCTTTGTATGAAGTTCAAATATGAAATACTTTTTTCAATGTGTTTGGGCTACCTGTTTGTATATTTACCTAATTTATCTATGTAGGTTTTATACTAGGTGTCATTTACCCTTAAATGCTCACAGATAGTTGCTTTTCATTCTAACTGTAGCAGGAAAAGTTGTAAGGGGGGAAATTGTTACATTGTTTGGAAGGAGACAATTAGAATACACCCTTTTTCTGGACTTAGAAGAATGGCAAGGAAAACAGGGAAAAAAGGAAAAGCCTTTGAAAGACTGTGGTCTTTTGACTGTGATCTTTTGTCACCGAGAATGGACTTTAAAGAGCAGAGATCCATTGATGAGGGCAAAGAAAGACTCAGATTTACCAAAGTCAGTAAAGGGCAACAAAAGTTTGCATGAAGACATTTGCAGCATTTGAGCCTTGTGAACTATTCTCTATCAATTTAGGTTCATCCTGGCCAGCATGGCCACATTATTTCTGCTTTGCTTTATTGCCTAAAGATGAAGACACGTTTATGTTTTTGGTAGTACAAGTGGATTTGCCTGAACAGAGTAAAAAGGAAATTTTATATAAGTTACTGAATGTCTTTCAGGTATTTTGAATGTAGAGAATAATTTTTGGGTCTGATTTTTGAGGTTTGGTGCCAGGACTGAACCTGCAAGACTGCACAACAGGACATGTGTGCATGTGCTGCTTACATGATGCAAGTCAACAGACAAGCAGGAGTTATCCATAACAACTGCTCATGTGTGGAAGATAAGGTGGCAGATGTGTGTGTCCCAAACACCTACAGCTGGGTAACCCTGGAGCCAGCCAAGGATTGCTGTTAAGAGTAGGGTGTGGCTGGAGAAGGGGGGACTCGTGAAGGTTGGGCCGGACTTGTCTGGGGGGCACATTCTGGCTCCTGGAGATAAGCACAGCACAGTACAGCACAGGTAGGAATGAGGCTGAGAAGCAAATATGGGCTGTAGTGTTGGGATCAAGACCACCAAAGATCCCCAAAGGTCTCTGAACCATAGAAGAACAGACTGCACATGACAACTAATTTGCATAGAAAGTGAAAGAATTATCTCCAGGGCAGGGAAAAATTATCTATGAACAGGTACCCTCATGAATGCTCTCCAGGACTCTGGGCACCCGACCGCCTTGACTGATGTTAGAGACAGGACTGGTAATTTCCCTTTCTTTCTCTCTGTGTCTCTCTCTCTATGTCTCTGTCTCCATCTCTCTCTTTTCCACCCTGCCCCTCACCCTACCCCTTTATCCAAAAACACTGATTTCCATGCTAATTGTATAATTTACTAATAAATTACCATTGTTTTTTTTTGGAGTCTCTTACTTTCGTGTTTCCATTTGGCTACAAGCATCCACAAACCTTGAGTGCTCCTTTCCCCTTAAGGGTGGATACCACACTGTGTTGCTAAGTAAGTAATGTAGTTGTACCATAGGTATGAATGTTCTGGACTAAACACTGAGGTGTAACTGCCTAAGTAAAGGTCCCATGTCTACTAAAAGGTAACACCTTTTGTTCTCAAAACACATGTAGAAAGGCAACAACATATTGTTTCTAATGGTGAAGATAGGGCCATGGTGAATCTTTTGCTCTGAAAATGCATTTGGGTTAAGACTTCCCCCAGAATATATCTGAAAAAACATTTTGTAACTAATTGCATTCCAGTGCAATTAGTAATTTACAGGAGTTATGACTATATCCCTGTAGAGCTTTGTTTGATCCAAAACACACAGCAGCTACCAAGTACTCTTCTGTAGAGTGCATACAGCTATAAGAGAATGACATTTGAGTTAATTAATCTGTGGAAATACTGTTAGAGAGAAAGAGACTAATGTTGACGACTTGTCAGATTCTACTTGCTTTCTGAAAATGCTTCTGTGACAAAAGATACCAGCAACAGGCATCAGTACCAGCACAGCACCTTGTTAATCTGTTCCGTTTTGTTTCTCCGCATTCAAAGAGCAATCAGAAATTTTCTGTTGGAATGAATCACATTTTAAATTAGGACAACAAAATAGGAAGAAATAAAGCGCCATCAGAGAAAAAGAGTGCATTTGTTTTTTTCACACAGACTTCACTAAAATTGCTGCTGTTCTCTGTAGACTTCTCCAGCTTTTTAAAACCTTATGGCAATAGCCACAGCACATATAGGTATCTAATTGTACTGTCATCCACGACTTCATCCTCTTGAGGCACTAAACCTTGAGTTTCCTTAACTTTACCCTGATCTGGTGAGGGCACTGGTGAGGATGTGGGACGTGAAAAGCCTGGTCAGCATTTCATTTTAGAAGATGTAGGCTTTTACTGCTATTTACTGCTAGGAGGGGACCTACTCGTGAGTATATTGCAAGTGTGTTTGGTGGGGCTGGGAGGTTACAATCAGAATAATCTCAGGGCTCAGATCTTGCTTTTAGCTGTGGAAGTTGCCATCCAGCTGTCAAAAATGAGTGAATTAAGTATCTAAACAGAAATAGCTGAACTGAGAAATTACTTTAGTCTTATTGTTTAGTCATTTATTTTATTGTGATTAAGCTTTGTAATTTAGAAATGCAGAATAAAATTGTATGTTTTACATACATTTAAGTAGCATGATCCTCTGCAACTAGTAGCTTGCATCAGGAATTTTATACAGACTGTAACTCAATCAGAAATACTATATTGGCCAATTTTTGCTATTTAACAATTCTGAAAAATGTTTGCTTTATTTAATCTCAAGGGCAGATGAGTATCTGATCCTAAATGGGGAGAAAATGTTTAAATGCGCAAATATGTGGAATTTCAAGAAGTTACGTATATAAAATAACAAATTCAGAAAGTGAGAATATGAGAGGGAGAATACCTGTAGATATTTAGCTATTAGTCATTGTAGTCTATTTTAGCTTATTGAATATGTACAGTTACTGTGTGTCCTGGGCAAACACAGAGAGTGTCTTATGAGCTTTGGAAGAAAGGAAGTGGTCTTGGGCAGAGAAGTGTGACACACTCCAGTAGCTTCTCCTGTTTGGTCAAGGAGGTCTCCTGGATGTATTTTTTTGGAAGTACCTGCCCTTTTCCCCCATGATAAAACCAAGTCATCAGAAAGATCAAGACAAAGGCCTGTAGAGCAAGAGCAGCCCATATTCAGAAAACATTGGGCATTAGACTAAGAGGTAATGAGAGAATCCAGATTCTTCCCACTGACCTTATGATCCTTACAAATGGGACCTCTGAGAACACTGGTTGTAATATTTCTCTGCATTACTTACTATGGGAAGTAAACTTGTCAGCTGAAAGGGGTAATTCTGAATGGCAGTATTGCATATTCAGGATCAATGAGCCTTGACTGAATCTTTTCCTCTCTCTGTGTAATTAAAGATTCATGTAAGTTGGTTTTATCCTCTGCATCTTTGCATTCAGATAGAAGAGAGATGGTTTTCTGCAGTGGAGTAAAAGGATGCATTGGATCTGTGAATCACAGGCGGGCAGCCTGTGAGGTTGCCAGGGCATTGCAAGTGAAGGTAGTTAAAGATTTTAAAAGCTGTAACTGGTCAGAAGTTCATGCCTGGTGTTTTCTTAGTGGTACTTGCAGAATGCTCTTTTGTAAGGGTGCTTCTGGATTCACTGGGTCCTTTGGAAGTTACCACTTTTAGAGTTTTGTTGTTTCACATCTAAGAAGTTGCTTTTTTTCCCTCATAAATGAAAGAAAACAAACAAAAATGTTGCATTAGAGACATAATTTTCTTCCTCTCCTCACTGCTTTCTAGGTAGTCACTGACGTTTCTGTCTCTTTGGGCAGTGCCCACAGTGATACAGTCCACATTTTATTCTTGCTTGCCTTTCCATTCTTTCCAAATGTAAATATAAGAGTTTTGAGAAAACCTCATTTTGAATTGCTTTCAAGGAATTTCTTTTCTCTTTTCTCTTTCTAGAGAAATTTTTTAAGGGGAAGAAGACAACAAGAATGTGTAGGTTCAGTTAGCACTGCCCAGTACATGAAAGATGAGGCAACTATTTTACTTAATTCTTCATATAAAGTCTATAAAACACAGTGACATTTTTTAAATTCATTAATTTGTATCATGTTAAAGCCAATTAGCATTCTAATTTGTTGGGGTTAGTCTATGGGTTTTTTTGTTTCATTGTAGTTTGGTATAAAAATTCATAATAGAGTTTGGAATAACTAGAAAACAGAAAAAAGTCTGAGCTGAAAAAACTTGAATATTTTGGTGTCATTTTCCCAAAGGCACTTAAGATCTGAAAGAACAAAATAAACATCTGGCTGTGGTGAACTCATGCTCAGGAGCAATGACTTGAAATTTACTCACATTGTTGAATATCAGTGGAATTTTGTACTACAGACTACAGGTAAGAATTAATTATCATCACCATTTCTTAGCACATTTTGCAAAATGTTTAACATTTTGATGGGATAACCTCCTGCATTTTAATGTTCTGTTATTATCTTGGTGGATTTGGCAATATATTAATCCTAAAAAACAAACTAATCTCCCCAACAGGAGGGTAGAGAATTCCATAGGAAATGGATACAACTTCATCTGCCACGCTCTTTCTGTTTATATCTTGCCTTGCCTTTCACAACAAAGACAAAGTTGATACTTTTTACTAGTTCAGGAAGGTTATTTGCTATTCTGGAGTCAACCTGAAATCTTTGGAATGACTTTTAAGAAGCATAGTATTTGAGTATGAAAATTAAATGTATACCTTCCTTCTTAAACAAATTCTTCTAAACTGCTTATTATGTCTCTGTCAACAAAATGCTTACATGTGAGCTCAGCTCTGCAAAGCAGAGCTAGTAATATGTGGAGGCATTCTAAATGGAAGAGAGAAAGAACAGAGTTGTAACTTTTGTCAAAAATATTGTCAGGAAGTTATCTCAGGTTTGAAATGGAATGAGAAAGAGCAGGGAGAAAGGGGCATTTGTCACAGAATATCTGTTACCCTAGTGAAAAGGTCACTGACCTTTGGGATTGAGGATCCTACTTCAAATTCTAGCCTTAGAGCAGGCTTGCAAGCTAAATTTTGAAACGGAATTATCTTTTTATTTTTCTGCCACAGACTTTCTTGTGTTTCTTAAAATGTGACTGGAAAATTGTAGATGGATGAATTTCCAAATGTAGACTTTTCCTTACATGTCACCTCAACCAATTGCACAAGTACCGCAGCGGGTGGAACGCTCCGCCCCGTGCAGAGAATGACACTGCTGTTGTGAAATGAAGCATTTTCTCTGAGTACGCAAGGGACATCTGGGATCTTCCTGCCTATTATCACTGAAGTGTTGTAGATACCATCTGGGTAGAATACCATGTTTTTACATCTTCCATTTTACCTATGCATCTTTGAGGCTCCCTTTCTGGGAAGTTTCATAAGACCCTCAACACTGCTGTTCCTGTCTCTGCCGCTTCCATCTGCCACTTCATTACAAAAGGCTTTCAATATACCACATTTTGAGCACTGTGAAGGCTAATATCAGGGAAGATCATGGGTTTTATACCCAGCAGCTGTATCCTCAGTTATTGTCACAGTAGAGCCATGTACAATACATTTCTAAGTACTTCAGAGACAAAGCTGACCCCTTCTGGGATAACTTGCTGAAAGGTCTCTCTAGTGTCACTTTGTCAGCATAGTTTTCTTTCTGAAACCTGTAATTGCGAATGGGGGAAAACGTACATTTTGCAGGAACTCCTACAGAAATGCAAGTACCAAACTGAAGGTAGCAGTGAGCAAGGTTGCAATTGCTAGTGGAAGATAGCTTGAGAATAGATTGATTTTAAACCCAGCAGTTTTATAGCTCCCTTCCTCAAGATAATAAAGACTTGGTGCAGGTTACAAAAATTCTATCACAGCAATAAAGGCTTTATAAAAATATTTGAAAACATCTTATTTTTATAGATGTATAGCTGTGTAAAACATAGTTCCAAGTGAAACATATAATACCAGTTTGTCTATAACATTCAACGAACACTGCTGTCAATGCAATGCACATACCCCAGGAGGTTCATGTTTTGGATCCGTGCTTAGTTTTAATTAGGTCTAACTCCAAATTTCATATTCAGATGAGTAAACAGGTGTTGTCTTCGAGCCCACAGGCATTTTTGTATATGTACAGAAAATAGTATATTACAGTGTCCCATTATTCCTGCATCAGAAATAATTTACTCTTGTATTCTCTTTTGTCTCTGTTGATCAAGCATTTGAAATTATTTTAATGCATAAAGAAATGCATGTGCAATGTAATCCCTATTAATCATATTTAAAGTTTACTGGGGATTTAAAAAACTCAAATTAAGTGTCCACTCTGGCCTTGCATCAAAATCTCAATTCTCCATTTCTCACATTATAAGCAAAGATTCTAAATCTCCTGTAAATCTCTTAGTGTCTTTGGGACTGGAAGTGTATTTGTATCTCCATGGTTATTACCTGAAATATTATCTCAGATTTGAAAAAAATTTGTCTTTTTCTTGCTTACCTTTGGAGGGCAGATAGGGGAAAATGTTCTCTGTGATGAAAAAAGGAAACTGTTCTTCACCTTCAGTTAAGACTGAGTTTTTCTAAAATGCAAAAATTGTTTTAATATGCTCAATATGCTACTAACGTAATGCTTGAAATTCTTGTTTTTCCACTAGCTTATTAACTTCATCAAGAACCTCCTGGTAGCAAAGTGTCAGCTGTGTTCTGCATTATATCTCAGCACCCAACAAACCAGAGCCGCCATCATCGTTCTCTGCCACACAATCTATTTTTTACAAGCGTTCTATATCCCCCCTGCTCAGAGGAGGGAGAGTCTACATTTAGACTACTAAATGGCTAGGTAAGTAGGTAGGGATTTTAAAAATCTTGTAGTCACTCATAATCAATTCCTATTAAATTAATTAATATTTCTACATTTTTAATACAAGTGAGAACAGTTTCAAACACTGGGCAATAGGCCAAATAATAACACACTGCTTATGGCTACTTTTTTGGTAGAAGAAAGACTATTAGGAACATAACACATTATTAAGTTATGAAAAGTAGGAAAAAATTTGTTATGAGAAATATAAGGCAAAATGCTCTCTCCTACAAACCATTATGTTCAGTGTCAATAGACTACATGTCATATAAACAAGTAGCTGTAGATACTAAGATAAAATGGGTTATGGGTTTTCATGGAAAATAGAGTACCACATTTTAACTTGCACCTTTGAAAAAAGTCTCGAACACAGTTTTAATATAGCATCCAAAACCTCTTCATGGAATAAACTGAAAATATGGTATATCAATTCAGTAGTCAGTCATCTGACAGCCAAAGACCAAGGGAATTCATGTTTGTTGGCCTTTTTGGGGTTTTTTGGAATACTTTAATGAAAGACTTATGAAAATAGCACTTCTAATTCAGAAAAGAACATGTTCATCTGAATCCCACCATTTCATGCTGAGGTTGTTTAGTTACAAGACAGAAAAAGACTATTAAGTTGCTCTACTTTAGTGTTACTATTTTGGTTTTCTTTACTCAAGGTGTTTTTCATGTTTCCTATAATAAATGGAGCTTTCCCCTGCTTTCTCGAGGGAATGGATGCTTTCTGTGCTTTGCTGATATTGTGGAAATGTAGATGGGAGTTAGCCACTTAGTAGGATTTTCCCATCATAAGTTTTTCACCATGTTAGGTGAAGCAGTGACACTCTAAGCATTAGGAGTTGTGTACTTTGAAATCACTCTTCTGTTTATTTCTTGTCTGAGTTTTTTCAAAAAGTCATCTTTTGTATCTGATAGATGTTTTTATCTTAGACTATCCACTTAAGCATAAAATTAGCAACTACTATATGAAAATGATTTACCTGTTATTAATTCAGTGCTGTAGAAACCCTCCAACTTTGGTGGTGATGTGTTTTTTGTATTCTTCAACCCCTATATTTTAGATGAGATTTGTACTTCCAATTTTGCTTAAGTGCCCAATATGTTGTATAACTGAAGCTATTCTTTATCCTTTCTATTGTATTTAGCTTATCTTTTCAGAATGCCATGATGGTCATGTTTACAGTTCAGTAGGCAGATGCTTTCTGAAGGTGACTGGGTATTTCTGAACACAGATAATGAATTGAGGGAACTTTAATCCTTTGACTGTTGCTTGAATTCTATATCAAGTGCACAGCTGCTGAAGCTGTATCTTTCATGCACAGTGAACCACGTTGAAGGACCCTTTGAATACGTTAATTTGTGTACAAGTGAATGCCTACACTACAGTTACTTAGCAAAAGACTAAGGCTTGATTTCATGTTTAATCACACTGAGAAATTGCAGGATTTCCTCAGTCAATTCCATCACTTCTAGAAAAACTTGTATTTCAGGGGGAGATGGGGAAGATGCATATAAATACTGGGTTGATTTTGCTGTCAGTCTGATGAAATGTTGGCAGATACTGCAGAGCACACCCTTAAAAATGGAAAAAAACAGTTCCAAAGTGTTGTTTTTTTTTTTTTTTTTTTTTTTTTTTTTTTTTTTTTTTTTTTGTATAAAAATTGCATAGGACAAATATCAGGAAGGGGCTGAGTTGACCTTGAAATGAAATTAGAGTCTGAAAATTATCTATTCTCAAACAGCTGCTTGAATTCTGTCCATGACTTTGCTATCAGACCATTTTCCAGTGATGGGCATCAGCAGCACTAAAGGCATTGTCAGAACTGAATGTCTTGTTAACAGTCTCAATAAAAAGAGACTGAATATGCCTTAGGACTACGTATCTCTCCTCTCCAAAGGTGATCATCTCAGTGGATGCTGAAGAGCAATAATTCGTTGATTTTGTGTATGCTATCTGATGTGAAGAGCAGAGTGCCTCAGGCTGCAGCTCCACCAAATGGGCTTTTGAGTGGAGACTGACAAATAAAAAATTGCTTAAATGCAAAGCACAGAGACAGTGTAGCCTCACTCTGCTGTCTCAGCAGTTCTTGTCCAGTCATTCAGCCCCTGTCCTCCCACAGCAGGCATAGATCTGGCATAAGCATTGTATTGCTTGCTGTGTGGGTGACTGGAAAAATATGTAATTGTGTGCTCGCACTTGATCCAGACCACATTTGTTCCACCAGTGGGTCAGACAATTCATGTATTAAGTAACAATGAATGTTGAACCGTGACTTCAAATGTCCCAGACTCTTTCTCCAAAGCACTCAGTTTAAAGTTTAGTAGGGTTTGATTTATATGAAATAGCAAAAGCTTTTCAGGACTTAGTCACTGACTTCTCTAGCTATTTATTTCCTGTAGAGAAGACTGATACAGTAGCAATTAAAAATTTTAGAACAAAAACGGAATTTCTACTGCTTCAATTCTTAGAACAGCTTTATTGTTTACACACTTCTGATTTCAGGGGAAATTTATTTTTTGCCCACAAAAAAAGGAGCAGGGTAAAGACTGAAATGAATGTCTGTTTTGAACAAAGGAAGCTAACGAGGGGAATTAAAATTGAGAGACTCTTCTTTCTCTCTGTCTTGCATAAAATGGGCTAGAAATCAAGGAAAAAGGCTACCTATTAACAAAGTTTCTATAAACCAGTTTTATTTATGAGCTCTAATTCTTGTGTCCTCTGATATGTTTGAATAAAATGCAATTCTTTTGGTAATGCATGTTTATTTCAGATCAGGAAGTCCTGAGTGCAAATCTATCCTTAATATGGTTTATTATGGCCATTGGTGAAGGAATGAAATGAATACCACAGTGCAGTTTAGGATGTAATACAGTAGTACCAGTTCAGATATTGCATTAAATTCTACTGGAAAATTCCTCCAGCACTCTTTACACATTTTTTAAGAAACCCAGACCAATAGCCCTTATGTCAAGGAAAATATTTCAGTGTATATAATCACTCCTTGCATAAGGAGCTGCTGTTTCTCTACACAGAAAATTAGCTTCTTGGCTACTTCTTGATTCTTCAGCCCAATCAGTAGTCACATTTGGTATGTGACTACTTGAGCTGTGCTATTTTCTTTAGTAATTTAAAGACCAGCCTTTGCTTCTGGGAGATGATAAATGAAATCAAACCAAACCAACAAATCAGACTTAACTGTATTTACATTGTTAGACTTTCAGGCATTTCCTGTGAGGGTAGGTGTTGGAATCTGCCACTGGAGCTGGAGTTTTCATTTCTCATCCTTGCTCTGATTTCCTTTCTTCAGACTGACCCAACATCCTCAAAAATAAGGTTACAAAATTCTTTGATATTGGGACAGATATGATTAATACATACTACAGCAAAAGACTATTAGTATACTAATATGTATCCTATGTTATAAAGTATAATAATCATATTAAAAAGTTATTGCTCTCCTATTTTCATTTAAAAAGTGAAAAGTATCTGGCAATATTTGAAAGACATGGTGCAATGCAGCATACAATATGAAGCATAACATTATTCAGATTTAATACATAATACCAGCCTTCTTCCAGACTTTGTTGATGTAAAAGGCCAATTAATTTTATAAAATGATATATCATTTGTAAAGTGAGATACTTAGGGTGAGGCAATTGTGCCAATGGAAAGATTGCAATTTCAAGGAGCCATGCCCAAATGCTGTTTCAGCATATCAGTAATTAGCACGCTACTCCAGACTGTCCCAGATTAATATCTTCTGCTGTGTGTACTGTATATAGCTAATAATCATGATTGATTACTGAGCAGAGTTGTTGTGAACCACTGAAGCCATATGATAAACTTGCTGGAACATAATGGAGGATTTTTCTGTACATGTTCTGTTAGCAGTAAAATATTGAGAAGTGTGGTCTGGTGTTAGGGCAGACTTTAGTGACTAGCAGATCTTGATTAGAAGCTGTAGATTTTTCTTTGGTTGTTTTGTTTCCTTTAATATTAAGACGTGACCTTTCAAGTTTACACATGAAAAAGCAGTGAGAACCACATGTACCCACCAATAGGAAATGTTCAGGACATTAGGAAATGCAAATGATGCTACATGAACTTGTCTCAAATCATTCTAATTACAGACTTCAGTCATCTGAGTGCCTTTACTGGCATACACTGTTTCCAGGGATACATTTCTCTTGTTGGGACTGTTCCATTTTGTATAACTAATCAAACTTCCACTGAGCAAGTATTCAAACATCAATTTGTTGCATTTGAAAGTGCTCAAATCACTGTCATACAAATTGAGGCTGCCTCTTGATGTGGTTAAATGAATTTTTAATTTTATAAAGTAGAACAGGTCCAAGAAAGAGTTTGAGAGATCTACATCAAAGTAGCTAACGGCGTGTTTGGCAAAGGCAATAACCTCATGTTGGAAACCTTGTCTGAAATCCCCAGTCTGAAGAGGGTATACAAGAGACTTGCAGCCAGGCTAGAATGGCCAAGCCTTTTAGCCCTTTGCTATTTTAGAACTGGGCTTCCCAAGAAGCAACTTCTTCTGGGAAAGAAGCAGCATAACATGATTAACAATGTTCAACGTTTTAGAACCTACTGTGAAACTTAGTAACTGCAAACCATTTTTCCTTTTCTCACCCAGCCAAAGCCAAATGAAAATATTTTCTCAGGGATATTCCTTTACAGTCCTAATTAATATTTCAGGGTTTTTTTTAATAGGTTTCTACCAATTTTACAAATAATAATATCAATAAAAAACCCCATGTACGACAAAAATGCAGCCATGACCTCATTTTTATATATTAGTATATATTAAAAATTGCTTGTATGCTAAATTTTGCCATGAGCTGTGAGATACCAAGCAAAAATATGCCAAGGAATATAGGTATTCCTTATATTTGTAACACCTACTGTGTGCTCTCACAGAGGGCAAACAGAACTTGCCCCTAACTGCTTGCCTATATGTAATGTTGCAATAGATCTTTTGTTCTTCTCTGCAGTACCTGTGTGGTAATAAGACTCAGGAGGGATGCATAAATTAGCTTGTACAACATGATGGTATCTTAATGTATGAAAAAGTTGAAATATACCATTTTTACCCTCTCTGCTGTTCCGTGAAATAAGAAACATCTAAATGTTCTTCTCCCATATGTCTGGGTGGTTCTGCTGTGCTTTATGTAACAATCAGGCTGGTTTCTTTAGCACCTTGCTGAGGGGAGTGAATACACTGGGACATGACAGAATAATGAATAACTCACGGGGTATGAGATTGCTGTATTTGTGGGTTGATTCCAGCATCACCCACCCTCTTCCCTCTGCCTTAGTGAGAGAGCATATTTTCTTCCCCTGTGAAACAAAATCTGTTACTTTGGCTTGTCCATCCTGAAGAATAATTAGAAATGTACTGGAATATAATCAGTAATTCACCTCCAATGATAAAGCTTCAACTTCAGGTAAAACCTACTTACTATATTTAGTGTTTGGTGAGAGTGTAAAGATTATGCTCAAATAGTAAGGATAGATCAGCAAGGAAAGACCAAAAAAGGCAGGATCAAATTCAAGACATGTGGAGATTCCAGTATGAACAGGATACTCCATATCTGCCCTCTGACTTCTATTTTGGCCATGGAGCATTTCTTCATTGGAAGCTCTCAGGGACGGAATATTACCATTCCCCCATTGACACTGTGGATTCCTCTTGCTCCTGAATTGTTTCCCCTCTCTCTTTGAAGATGCTAGGAGGGTGGAAACAGTCCAAGAAAGAATCATGGAAATGTGGACATAATGGGAATTGTGAGATGCAGATGGTAGACCTACACCTGTTCTGTCATGAGATTAGTCTAGGACATCAGTATTCTAGGAAAAACATTCTCTGGAGCCTCATGATCCCAAAATAGCTTGTTTGAGATGGGATTTGAAGTAAGTGACTAGGTAGTGGGAAAGGACAGAAGAAAGGATTATGCAGGCCTAAGAAAAGCTCAAAAAATTGTCAAGCAGTCATGGAGATTGTAAGAAAAGGCAAAAACATTCACAGCACACTGTAAGCCAGTTCACAGGAAAGCTCCAATCTGCCTAAGTGCTAAGAAAGCTAGGGCAAAATCCTTGTGCCAAACATGCTTAACTGCAACACAGAAGGCAATGTGGCATTGTGATGGGCTGTCATGAGACAACTTTCTCACATGTAGCATGATAGAAGGATGCTTAACCAGCTGCATAAATTTAATTTTCTTCATTAAATGTCCTCTTATTTTTGGTTTGATTTTAATTTTTTTAAATTTAATTCCCTCACATTCACCACTCCTGCAACTGTTTCTTCCCTGATATTGACAAGTATGTAGGAAACATATTATGCATGCAAAGTAATACAGCTGACATTAAACTTTCAACAGGGAAAACTGTTCCACTTCAATACTCAAAACCTTACTATGTAGCAGACCAGCTAATTCATCTCCATGGGAAAAAATTCTGTAGTTGCTACTCCTCCTAGACAAAAGGCTAACATAATTTGACACTGCCCTTTTATTTGTTATTTAATTAAATACAGGAATAGTGGTAATTCTGCAATAAATTAAGAACACTTCACTTGGAATGTGGAACCTACTTACCCTATCTTTCACAACAATGTAGCAAATTTCTTAAATTCTAAAAAAGGGGTTTTTTTTTTGAAAACTACATGATGCCTTATGCAATTTCCATGCTTTCAGAGAGCAAGATTAAGAGTTTTTATTTTCTAAGTGAAAAAAATCACACCAAAGGGTGAAAGAAAGACTTCATAAGGCAATGATTGTCAGTAAATATCTACAGGCACTTGAATGAGAGGGTGATGGGATAGGGGAGGCCAAAATCCTAGTTTGAGAATGAGATGATGCCTTGAAATAATTCACATAGCAGATAGCAGCCTCAGCTATGAAATTGGTGACTAAATTGTGAAGGACAGATGGAATTAGGAAATCCATCAGGTGCCTGTAGAGGATTTGGCAGTGCTCCAATAATTTGCTGACTTCTAAGGGAGATGAGTCTTAGTAGGAGGAAGATTTCATCCTAGGATCATTAATCTTTGATTTATCAGTCAAAATGTTATCTCGTCCTGCTGTACTTACTTATTTAAAACAGATATGGGAAAAGTTTTACTTCAAAACAAAATGCTTCCCAAAAAAATGCTTCCCACACCCCATCCTTGTTGTCCAAAAAAGGACAAGGAGGGTGGAGTGTGTCCTATGTACTGTACATAGACAGTACAACAATCAGACTGGATATTGGAAAGGCAGTTCAGACATGGGGATAGCCAAGGAAAAATCATAGCTCAACAATGTGAGAAGCAAATGACAGAATAATTAATAGCCTGGGAAGGGTCTGACAGCAGTAGAAAGCAATCTATGGGTAGCTGTAAGTGCCTCACTGCTTCACTGCCTCTTGCTCATTAAAGACCATTCTATGGCTATATATTAGTAGTAGTATAAGTTGTAAACTATTTTTAATAGTTTTTGTATTTTTAAAGTCAGGTTATGAGAAATACACGCAGCCAATAAATATGTATAGCAGTTGTAAAACGAGGGCTTATTTTATCCAAAGTGAGAAAAGCTGATATTTCACCGAGTATCTCTAGTTAACAGATAATGGCAATAGAATAGGATGTTATCACAGGATAATGTCCTCCTGCTGCTTGATAAGTACTGAGTCGAAAGCACAATGTTTATTTTCAAGGCAGGGGACATTGATCCTGTGACAACTTTCTATTTCAATGACATTCTTGCTATTACATTAGATTGATGCACTTATGACCATTTTGTTTAATGGATATTAGTTTTGTAAAGTGATGGCTGCTTATTGTGTGACTATTCAATACAGTGTGACTATTTAACCTACAGTCTGACTGGCTTCACGAAAAGAACTTGACTGATAAGCATAAAGGGTACAGATTTTTATTTAAAAAGGAGACTCTGAACCTACGAAGGAGGTACTTAATATTTTATTCTTAATATCTGCTGTAGAGTAGATTGTTTACTTTGCAGGATTGCATTTTGGTATAATTCTCAGCAACAGTTATTTTGTCTTGAAAAAAGAAATAAAGTAAGAATGAAGATTGCTCTGGAAAACCTGATACACTGAATGTTTTAGCATTTCAGCTGGGAGCTTTTCCCTGGTAATTTGTTCTTTAGAGAAAAAAAACAAATAACAAAAATGCTTTCAGTACTGGAATTACTATTTTACTACTCTGGAGTAGACTATGTTACACATTAAAACCAGACAGCAGATGAATTCCCAAGAGTTTTTCCAACCTTTTACTGTAAAACGCTTTCACTGCAAGTCATGGAGTAAAGTTCTAGCGTGTGCTCTCTCTCCTTTTCCCATTCCTGAATATTTTAGTATCATTACGAAAGTTGAACTTCTAATTTTTTGTGTTTTGTTTCACCTTGTAAGAGAAGGGAAAAGGAGATTTTCTTTCACTACACTGGATTTTAGGCCTTAGAAAATGTTTCATACAAACCATGTTAATTTGCATGGCTGAAAGACAAAGTCAAGTGAACAAACATCATTTAGCCTTTAGAAAAAAAAACCCAAACCAACCTTATTTGAGTAGCAGCTAAGGAAAGCCCTGCTTAATTTTTCAAAATTGGCATTGCTTTCATGTGAGTAGCAGTGAAAAGAAGAGAAGGTAGGAGAGTAAAAAAGAATCTGATCCATACTCTCATTGCTTTTCTGCAAATATAATATCAACTATGTCCAGCAGTAGTCCTATTGATTTTAATGAGTCAAAGTACTTTATTACACTGAAAGTCACAAGGAATGTGACCTGGATGATCTAGTGGTAAAGCAGAGGGCTTAATTATTTCTATTTCCTTGTCAGCGCAGTAATTTTACCCTGCACATTTATGATAACGTGGGAGGCATAGTGCATGCATTTGTACATGTGTGGGAGAAAACTAAGGAAAAGTAATTACTTGAAGCCTCCTCACATGCAGTCAGGAAGCAGAACATTACCGTACATTTTATGAAATTACATAATTTAAAAAACCATTCTGAAAATTTTAAGAGAGCTCAGTTTAGAGGGACACTGTAATAAGCGAATTTCAAACTACAGATGTAGTTTGGGTATATTTCAATACAATCTATAATGGCAGTCAAAAACCCTCAAAACATGTAAGAAAGTGCTTTGTGATTTTTCTTTTAATCCAGATCAGATATTGGAAAAAGACTTTCTCACACCAGCATTTCCACTTGCTTTTTTTCCTCGAAATCTATAAAATGACACAGAAAACACTTTGAAATCTGTAAAAAGACTGAGTTTGGTGTAAGAGACAGATGAAGGCTGCCTTAGCTTATGTTCATACATAAACCATAAGCCAAATTTTCTACTGATAAAAGTTACAGCAACTAAGATTATGTTGGTATTATTTTTTCCTCTTAGATGATCCCTTTTTTTTTTTCTCAGATGATCCCTTTTTTCATTCTCTTAGATCATCCCTTTTCTCTGTTATCTTTCACAGCTGTAGGAAGTCCACCATTTCCTTTCAATGAGAAAGAAATTTCAAGGACTGGACAGTGGTTATTAAGGGCTGTTTTACAACACATCAGGAGGACTAAAATTCTGGTTGGTTTGACTTGATAAGGAAGACAATGTGTGAGTACTTTAAAGCAAATAACTAGTTTTAGAGAACTTTTGAAAAATCTTATAAAAGACTTTTGGAAATCTTAAAGAAGTACATTATCTAGATTTAAATACTTGTAAGTAGCCAGAGGATTATTTTAACTCTCAAATATTGCCATGTATGCAGTAAGAATCACGTTAAAATTATCTCAGGTGATAGGTATGTGTGTCAAGGTCTGAAGCAACAACAACTATGGGATAAAAGTCCTAAAAATAGGACTTTTTAACTGGTGAGATAATATTTTCTAGCAAAATGAGGAATTATTCTTAGCCTGCTGATGATGTACATCGAAGTCCGATAGAAAGGAGCTGAGATATAAAAAAAAAAAAGCCTTGGTCTCAAGCATTTAATCACTTAAGTTTTTCTATAGTGTTAGATCTCATCAGTTTTCCTTAGTGCCACAGGGAGACACTTATCCAGGTCATATTGCCATCTCCTAGGAGTAAATGTAGGGCTCAGTGAGACAGAAGTGTTTCACTGTCTGGATCTGCTTTGAAGTTGTTACAGGGTTTCTGGAGAGAGAGGGAGATGCTGTTTTCTAAGCTTTATGCAGGAAATAATTTCTGCAATATTTCTCATGAAGGAAACAGGCCTTGTTTGTAGATTGTAGAACAAAGAAATCTAATTACAGTAGGAAAATCTGTAACTACTCAGCACTAACTCCTGCTGGGGCAGGCTGATGGCCCCAAGACCCAGAAAATACTTAATCTGTGAAATGGAGAACAAATTTTACATATAGGCAAAAAACTGTCACCTGATCTTGATGGTTAGGAATTGGAGCTCTTTCCATCCATTTCACATCCTTGGAATAAAAGTGCCTGTTGAAAGCAAAGCCAAGTCATTAGTGCTTATGACCATTCTGATTCCAGCTGAGTGGCACTGCTCTTGGAACAAATTCTGAACTTGTAAGAAAATAGAAGAGAGAAATCAGAAGAAAGTTATTTGAGCCTTATTCTCACTGTGGAAAAAGAATGTGGTAAGGAAGACTTTTAGCAACAATAATGTGTGAGAGGTAGTTGAACTGGAGCAGAGCTGCAGAGTCTTACACAATGGAATACTGCATAAAGAACTGTCTGTCTAAGAAAGAGTTTGCTTATCAGAGAGATGAATTAATTTATTACTGACAAAAATGACAAATCAATCTAACAAGATACCTGTCAAAACTATCTCTCTGTTCAGTTTCCTATCTAGAATATGTGCCATAACCCTATAGATAAAAAGAAAGACTTAAGAGAGTAGTTGGAAATTAGCCTGATTTGTACCCACATGCTTTCATTTGTGTCCACTGCTATCAAGTGATTGACAGCATAACATAAATCAATTTTTTTAAAACTTATTAATATGATATGAACTGCAAAAAGATTAAAGTCTCATTTACATAACCTGAGATGAAAAGAGGTGAAATATTGTAATTATCTTTTCAAGCTAAATTTGCACTGCCATTTAAAATTAACCTATGCAAATGACAGGTTAAACCCCAGGAAAGCTCTGGCTCTGTTTGAAAAAAGTACAATCAATTTCCAATCATGAGTGTGTTTTTATGCTAGCCCTTCAATTAGTCACTTGAATCCATAAATATATGCCAATAGAATGGAAACTATTTTTTGGCCTTGTTTTATTCTTGGCTTTTAGCCCCCCCAAAAATACTAGGTTGTGAAGTTTGCATCCTTACTCGCATTGAGTAGCACTCTAAATATTACATGAATTATCTATAGGGTAATATGATGTGTTGCTTAGCCCGAGTGAGTATAGTTAAACACAATTATGTCCATGAGTAAGCTGAGGATCTGTATTTTTTATAGTTCATAGATGTATGGGATGATTTTGGTAAGATTTGCATGAGCAACAGTTTTTAAAAGGATCCCGGTCCTGTTGTGAATGCAAGAAGGAAGGAGAGATATATATTTGGCTTTTTTCCAGGAATTACAAGTTCAAGAACCTTATATCTTGATTTAAACATAGTCTGAAAATATTTTCAAAAAGGAGAAGAGAGCTTACATTTCCACGTAATTCCAACCTGGCACGGGAAGAATTTGGATACAGATGCAGACACAAATAATTTTCCTCAGTAAGAGGAAACATGTTCCATCAGGTGGATCCAAGAAAATTGGAATATTTTACGTGAGCTATGAACTTGTCCTTAATCATATGCCCTCTAGGCAGATATTTCACACTTGGCAGTTGGAGGTCTCCTTAATAATGGCCAGCCTCAATTATTTATTAAGGGCAAGTAAGGAGGTGGAAATTTTAGTGAATGCAGGCCAATCCCTAAATCAGAGCAGTGAGGTTTCATGGGAAGAATGGGTCTGGAAATTCCTTTGTAGATATGAAGTACTGGGCCTGAGACTTGTGAGGCCACAAATGACTTTTGCTGCTTCTGCAGAGAAGATAATCCTACAGGGGTTCTTTTCTGTCCTATTGGTAGCATCCACAGAAATTGTCAGTCAGAGACGGTATGGTGAAGTAAAAACCCCCAACTTTCCTGGCTGGTAAGTGTTCTTTTTTTTCAGCATTTGAGGTGGGTGTACTTTGGAAGTTGTGTAAGGAGTCAATTTTGTTTGGCAGCCTGGCAAAGGAGAATGAAAACCTTATTTATGATGGGTTAATATACTATGTCTCCCGAAACAGCCTCCCATTCCACTGCAAGAACCACAAACTCAGAACTGAGATATTTCTAGACCTTTTCTGTGTTCCTGAAGACTATCCTTATACTATTGCCAGTCTCTGTCAATCACAACCTACTCTCCGGTTTACTTACTGGGTGAGAAACAGTGTATATCCTGTGGCTAGCTTAGATAACAACACACACAATTTGATCAGATAGTGAATATATGCTGAGCAGCCCAGCAGTGGTTGTCAAATACTAAGTTCTGCCTGCCTTTTCTTCAGGGGGAGTACTAGTATGGTGTCTACCATCTTGTGAGACACCAATTTTCACAAAACTCATGTAGCAGCTTTGAACTCTGACTGAAAAATTTGATATAAATTAGTCAATGAAAGAGGAATGTCTGACAACCTGTGCAGTCATGTCAGATATAGCCTTGCCAAATCAGACTATAAAATTGAGGGGAGGGGAAGGGAAAGAGAAAGGGAGATAATTATTCAAACAGTAATGAAAGGAATATTTCTTGCTGAAATGAAAGACTGAAACATTTAATTTAGCTTGGCACAAAAGGTTCCATTCACCGTGAAATCAAATATTTTGTTCCAAGGCACTTGTGAGAAAATAAAGAAAATGAAAGACTAAAGTCAAAAGCTGACAGAGGAAAAGCCTTACTTTTGCAAAACAAGTTCTTGGAACTATCTCTACAAAGCACTAGAAATATGAATTGTACTAGTTCTATATTTGGAAGGGGGATTGATTCCTATTTTTCACCTTTTTTTTTTTTTTTTTTTTTTTTTTTTTTTTTTTTTTGCATTGCTCATCTATCCCCACCTTTAAGGTATCTTAAATTCCACCTCCTCTAGTTCCACTTTTATAAGACACTTTCTGGGTCACAATAGGTGAACGTGAATATGCATGTCCAAGAGAAAGAGATAAGGTTTATAAACAAACTAAAACTGTGTCTGCAAGTATGGGGAGGAAATAAGAATACTTCTACCCACTAGAAATATTGCGTTTGGCACCCAGGCTCTCCAGGAATTAATACACGTATAACTGATAAGGAGAGAAATTGATTTGATTTGGTGTGGGATTTAAGATGTTGCTGACCATCTGAGAATTTGTATCAAGTGCTGAGCATTTATGGACAAGAATTTATCATTTAGGACTACAAACAACACACTTCTTACTCTGATTATTTTTGACACTCTGTTATCAAAAGTTTCTTCCCACTTCTGATCTCAAAACTTAGAAACAATCACCAGAGGCGTTGTAGTACTGAGGTGTCATACTGATGTGTCGGTACTTTTATATAAAGCATCTCAGGCCGGAGGTTACTGAATTGCTGGTGGCTAGGTTTGAAGAGGTGGGAGGAATGTCCTTTGAATTTCTGCTTTAGCAGCCCTGAATACTGAAATGCTCCACTCTGACTCCAGGTCTTGTGAGGATCAGGTGAAACTAGCTTTCCTTAAGAAGCTAAAGGTAAAGATGAAAAGATTTCGTGGCTTGTATTCATTTGCCCATGGGAGGGGGCAAGGAAAGGGCAACTGCAGGTGTTAGCCTGAACTCCTGGTTGTCCACCATAGAGAATAAGGGAATAATTGCTTCTCCGTATGACTGAAAGAAGGGAGGTCTTCTTAGAAGATTTTACTAAAGGGAGCTTTTGGCACATCACAATCAAGAATAGCCTGGTGAAAATGGAATTTGTTTGTAAAACTGTCAATAAGTGTTTTACTGTCATTTATTTAAGAACCTCTGTGATGCGTGCCCACTTTTACTGTTTTCCTCTGGAAGGACAAATGACTCAACCCCAAAAAAGTGTATCCGAATACTTCTTTGCCTAGGAGGTGTTCTACTCTGCACCCAATCTGTTTTTCTCTGCCTTCATAATAAGATAATTTAAGTCATCACCTGAATATAAGTGAACTGTGATGTTGTCCAAGTCTGAGTTCTGGATCTTCTTAAAACTGATCCCTGATTGATTTGATAAAATGATCCAATGATGGTTTTGTGCCTTTTATCTTTTTTTCCCCTTGCTCAAAGATTGTTATGTTTAAGAACTTTTGGTGATACTAGACTTTGTAAGACAACAAACCCAAAATTTTTTCTGCCTCAGACATTGTGGAACTTAAAAGTGTAGGTTTTGAATGCTGAATTCTTTGTAGCCTTGAATGCTACAATTTTCAGTCAGCAGGCTCACTGTGACCATAATAAGTGGCATGCAAGGTGCCCAAATGAACCCTGAATGTGTGATGTCATACACCCTGAGGATTACAGGTGGGAAAATGTTGTGCTCTGACAAAGCTAATATCTTGTGTTGATAATTAAGGGTATCTGTGCCTGCCATTGATGTTTAGAAAGATTAGAAAAGAAAGGGTGCATATAACAGATATTTTTGTCCTCTGAAGGTCACACTAATACATCTGTTGTTTCCAGATGACAAATGTTTGGCATTTAGAGAGACTAGGTAGGGCAAGTGAAACAAATATGACCATACTAAAATTTAGTATGCATATAACCATCAACCCAATTACTTGGCATATTTTGCAATTTTTGAGAATTAAAATGTTCTTCAGAAAATTGTATCTATCATCAAGTCCTCTAGTACTTGTTAGAGGCATGTCAAAACTGAGCTGGATTGGACATTCAAGCTGTGTCTTCATTTTTGTTTTTGCTTATTTTCTAATGAGTAAAATGATCTACTCTCCAATAACATGCACAGTGAAGCTGATGTCTAAGTGCTATTGTTGCAGACTCTCTGCAAGCTTTGAGGTATTGGCATAATTTGCACATGAGGCTGAGGTTTGGGAAAGAAGCAAGTTTCCAGTTATACAGGTAAAGACTTCTGTATCTAAAGAAATTAAAAGCCTAGCAAAAACTAGAATGCTTCTATCTGTCCTCATCAACTCTTTCTAGCCATTTGGTAAATGCTTTCCAGGGGGAATAATGTCAGTACACTCCTTTAAGCCTTACAATGTGTTTGTAAACTACTAAACCTTGTGCAAATAATCAAGGTAAGGAAAAAAGATTGTTACCAAGGGATGATTCAGTAAATGTAACATTAAAAAGTGTGAAAATTTTAACTAAAGTGTGAGAGCTTGCTTGTCCGCATTCCGCGAGCTCTCTGTATTGCCAAATTTTGTTTGTTAGATTCAGTTGTAAAGGGCAGTAGTGAAACCACTGAAAGCTACTGACTGACATAGTGGTTTAACCAATTTTTCTTTTAATGATTTGATACACAATTTTTTATTTCATAAAAGAAGATAGGAATATTCCTTAGGAATACTTCAGCACCAAAATTACTTGCACATAGCATAGAATTTTCGTTTTATAGTGACCTTTTTGCCTTGGGTTAATTTCTAAAGGTCTGCAATTTATTCTGTCTGTAGTCTGAAAAATTTAAATTCTGAATGTATCTACAAGAATGATCACAGACCATAAGCAGCAAAGGAGGAATACATTCTCTGGGTTATCATTTCAGCACTGTGTACACAATATGTCAGAGTCTGAAACTTTCAAATTAATTACTAGTCCTGGTGATGCTGAATGTGTTTTGTTGCCCTTCAAGCTTGCAATTAATATTCAGACAGTTGTGAAGGGAGGATAATTTGGTGATTTTCAGTTTATTCTTCCAGGGAATAAACAAGAGAAGAGAATACATATTTCTCTTTTACTGCAGCTCAGAATCAGTTGATTAAGTTGTGTCTGCAACTGTACACAATCAATGTCAGTTAGAGTACAACTTTATTAAAGTTTTCTTGAATTTACATAACTTTCAGAACCATTACATGTATAATTTATCATGATGATGCAGTATCGTTGTAGGGTATTTATAAGCTTTGTGCAGTGGGGCAGAATTTCAAACCTGGTCCTTCATTAATTTTTAATTCAATAACTTAGCTAAACTAGGTGAGCACTGATAGCAAGAACACCAAGAGCTTTACCAGTCTTTAAATGAAAATGCTCTCTATGTTCAGTGCCTCTGCAGTCCTACGGGACAAAGTTTAATGTGCTTACAAAAGTGTGTTTACCTTCAGCATGTTCACTAAGTTTTTTCTTCCAAATACTTTTTTACCAGCCTATGGTTTGAATTTATAGCCAAACAGCTGCAGATTTCAAGTATTTAACTGAAAAAAAAATTTAAAAAAAATCATAGGGGTTTTGCTTGGAAAGGGAAATGGTGAGGAAAACCTCATACATGTCTGAAAAAAAAATTTCTCGTTTTCTCATATCACTTTGCTAGCCATAGCTCAAAGAAGGTCTTTTTAAAGAAAAACATTCTCTCCTGCATTTAATCAAATAATGACAAAAAAGCCCATCAGGAATTATGAATGGTTGTGAAAACAACTTAGATCATAGAAACATAGAATAGAATCATAGAATTGTTAAGGTTGGAAAAGACCTAAGATCATTGAGCCCAACCATTGAGTTAGCTTAGCACCACCATGGTCACAACCAAGACATGGCCCTAAGTGCCTCATCTTCAAATTTGTCTTTTGAATGCCTCAAGGTATGATGACTAATACAATTGCCTGTGCAGCCTGTTCCAATGCTAGAAAACCCTCTTGGTGAAGAAATTTTTCCTAATAGCTAATCTAAATCTTCCCTGGTGCAATTTTAGACCATTGCCCCTTGTCCTGTCACTTGTTACCTGGGAAAAGAGACTGACCCCCAATCTCCTTTCAACTAGTTGTAGAGTTGTAGGTGGCCTTGGAAAGGGTGGGAACTCAGTCCTTACTTTCTTTAGCTGTTTGAAAATCTGTGTCTAACTTCACAAAGGCTGTGACTCCTAAAGCTATACTTTCTATACTTTTTGAGATGCTTTAGGAGGGCGCTTTTTGTTTTCTGCATAGAGAGGATGATCTGTTTCTAATGGTACCTCAATATCAATAAGGAAAAAAAGTTAATTATTGACATTCCAGCCATTGGCAACTGTTGATAATAGGAGATAAATAGCTGATACTACTCTCATTAAAATAGTAATAATGATAATAATAATAAGTAAATTTTTACTGATTTTTTTGTGTTTAAACAAAGCCTCAAGTTAATGGAAGATCTATTCCATTCTGTTACAGTCATGCTTGGTTTTGGTCACTGGAAGTACTCTTTCTGGATTAACTTCTTGTTCTCTCAGAAATGTGGATATTGTTTAGCATGTAACACTGTTCTCATTTACTAATTGTGGGTGAGGGTAACAACTAATATGCATAATTTCTCACATAAAACACTCCAACATTGTGTAGAATGTTAAATACAAATAATGCTATTCTGTGAATGAAAGAAAATAGGAAGAAAAGAAAGCAGCTTAAACCTCTCCCCTCTCCACCCTGAAACCTTCCTCTTCTATGCCAGAAATAGAAACCATGATGAGAAACGATATTGTGGCTTTGAGACTGTCTTTGGGCTGCAGACAAAAAAGAACAAAGTTAACCTTGTTATATTTTTCCTTCCATAGTCTGAAGAAGGCCACATGGTTGAGGTTTCACTTCTCATTTCTATTTCAAGGCATATTTTCTCATCCTCTTCATAAAAGCATGGATTTTATAGCTATGTGTTGATCCAGCAGCTGGTTTGTTTTTTAAATGAAAACGTTATCTGTTTATTATTTCAATACAATTTTAAGCAGTTTTACTCAGCATATTTGAATTCAAAATCCTATTAAAGATGCAATATTCCTCTACTACTTTGTCCCCCAGTGCGCTGACATTCAGTTTCCCCATTTTGAATAGAAATATAATATTCTATATCTGTTCAGGCTGATGTAATTTCCAGCACTGTGTTACCAGTCATTGGACTGCCTGTTCACCTTCCTATCATGGAAATTTTGTATTTGCACATATTTTTCTCCACGTTTACAAAATGAATTATTGGTCTGGCTATCTTGCAATTGCTTTATAGCAGCACTTTCTTTTTAAATCCAGAAAACTTATCCCTTTGCTTCCTACCATCTGATGGAAGTAGTAAGAATTGCTGAGTTAAGATAAACACCCTCATTTTGTGGTAGAGAGGGGAGGGGGATGAAAAGCAAAATGTTAATTTGTTTTAAAGTTAAAAGTACTGACCCATGCACTGAAGATAAGCATATCTAATTTTAAATCTTCCATATCTATTGTAATGTCTAATTGCATAGTTAAATGAGCTGTAAAAGCAGAAATGCCGCTGTAACCTCTAAACAATTTTACACAGTTCTAGAACATTTGAGATAACAGAAGAAATCTTAAAGAAGCTTTTCTCCTCTAGTAATGCTAGTACTTCAGAGGACAGTGTTTATTGAACAGGAGAGGCTTTCTGCTTGGGCAGCACTTTCCCATTACTCTGGACACACTTTAGATTTAAGGAGGCAATTGAATGCATCGTGTGTGCTACGAACACTCTGAAAAGGTCCAAAAACATTAGTGGATGTGTCACTCAGTGCTCAATTCTCATCTCGGATCAATGTAATGCTGGAACAACTTGATTGAATTCAGTAACTTTATTCTAAATTAACATAATTGCTATCATAATTATTTAGCCTACAAAAGCATCTGGAGCCCCTAACTAGGTCAGGGCACAATTTCACTAGGCTCTCTGCATTACACACGCACATACACAGATTAATATGTCAGAGAGCTTTATATATAGACTGCCTCTCTCTGAATACTTTGCTTGGGGCAAAATAAAACAACGGAGAGGTGAATCCACTAGTCTGAGTGGTAGTCTCTGTGACTGACTTCACTGAAAGTCCCATAGACTTTCTGTGCCTCTTTCAGTTTCTTTCTAGAAACTGCTGATGGTAGTGCTTCTCTTGTTTTATGAGAATAATTGCATTTAAAATTGTGAAGTGCTCAGACACCATGGTAATGGGGAGATGCATAAGTGTTGTGGATAGGCAAGGTAATCTGCATCCAATTGTTCATGCTTTATAGCCCTTAATGACAGATACTTCAGGGGAGTTGCTTATATCCTGAAGATGAGATGTGCCAGCATATTAGATTTTTTTTTACTACTGAGGGGTAAAAAGGAAAATACAAAGTAGCTGTAAAATAATAACTTTTCTGCAGACTGTAAAAGACTTCAAGTTTAATAACAGCAATGATTGTTTCTAAGTTAAATGAAATCACAGTACTGTCTCTACAAAGTGGGAATTACATACACCTCATGTAGCACAGCTTGCATTTCCTGTAAATATAAAGGAAAGGCTTTTTGTTTCTACTCAGAAGTTTGAGTCTAATGATGCTGTAGGCAATCATGAAAGTTCTTGAAAAGAACATTATGTATTGTTCCTTAGCTCTGCCCTGTCTGAATTGTCGTTAATTTGTTGTGCCTAGCAAATGGAAAGTACTAGGTCAGGAGCTGAGTGGCAGTTGCATCAAATTAATTTGGGATTCTGAAGTATGTTAATGTTCTTAGGGTGACTGGCTTCAGTGAAGCTAGGATATAATTTCAAGACACTGGAAGTTGACCTGATTATACCTTCTTTTTATTTCCCAAACTATCCAGATACTGTCAGAGAGAACTTCCCAGGCTTCTATGCTTTTAGGATCTGACAATTTTTGCTAGAAAGGAAAATGAGTTATGTAGAAAGAGAATTTATTTACCTCCTTTTTTCAGCAAGAACAGAAACTTTTAGACCGGCTCTTCTGATAACACATCTTAGTACTCCTCAAGTATTGATGCTTATGTGACCAGTCACAAGTGAATGAATACATTATGATCATTCTTCTGATGGCTGGGTGAAATAAAAAAGTCTTTATGTGCTTTTTAGTGTTACAGAATCCAGAACAAGTTCCTTATATACCTTTTGCAGGAGAGCAGTACTGCACCATAAGGGATCTGGGCTCAAATGAATTTACTCCCCAAACCATTTACCTTTTGGTAAATAAGAATGGAATTTGTGCCCTTCCAAAGTTTCTACTAGTTCCTCTTTACTGAGCAGTTTTTTTGGCTGCAACACCTTCTTATAGCTTAAGCTAAACTTGAGATAATTTAGTGCTGTACTATAAATGCTGGAATTACAGGAACATGATAGTGTAGCAAAAGTACTCCCTAAAGTTTTCTCTGTCTAGATACCTGAGTTTAGATATACCATTTAAAGTACAGCCTTAATATTACTATGAACACATAGCTGTGGTGGGTGGGTGGTGTTGTGGGTGGTGTGGTTTTTTTTGTGGTTTTTTTTTTTTTTTTTTTTTTTTTAAATTATTTTTATTATTTTTTTTTATTTCTGGCTTGTCCTGAGTTCAATGGAAAAACCTGAGAGTGTACATGTGAGGCCAGAATACCAAAGTTTTCTGGATGCTTGGTTTTGGTTTCCTTTTAACTTCCCATAAAAGGCCTATTTTTGCTTACATCTTTATCAGTGCCTTTTCAGTCTGCATTTTAAATCCTTCAATACTTTCTCAGTAGCATCTCAGAAAGTGTAGTTTAATGGAGATAACTCTTAGGATTCTCTAGCCAGGACAGACTTGCACAGTTTCTGCATTCTTGTTGCAATGGTGGTCATTTTCTTCTTAAGTTTTGTATCATGATCTATATGCCTGCAACTGAAATTTCATAGAAAAATACCTGACTAATACTTTGCCTTAGTATTATATAATTAAAAGTAATGCCTTCTTGAAATTCTAGTGTCTTTGAGGATACTCTCTTCTGAGTAAACAAAATGCTTTGGCTGTGAATTTCCAAGTATCATGAGTTTCAAGGGAAAGATTGTGAGGAATTAATTATAGCAGGCTATGTGGTAAAAGATTAATGGATTATTTGCTCTGAGAACAGTGGAAAGAAATGTAGGACTCTGCTTTTAAATTTATCACAAATCTAACTGTATAATTGAGTTAAAATATGGAAATGTCTTAACTGTGATGGTTATTTGCCACTTGATTTCTCAAATGAGGCAGACTTTTGCAGCTGATCTACAGAAGACCAAAGCACTGGCTTACTCTGCTATATAAAGCAAGTGAAAATGTTTTCACATTGTGTCAAGGTGTTTGTGTCACTGGTTTTACTTATTCCACTGTTGCTAATGAACAGTTATTGTAGTTAGCCAGTGCTTGAAAAGATAAAATTAATGCTACTTATTCAGCTACAAGGTTTGTGGATCTGTGAGCAGTTGAGCAACATAACTAGGGGTCACTACCTGGATTAATGATGCTTCATGTCGTGGATTGATCACATTTAAATGTTAATCAATTCCAGCCAATTGCCTGATGCTGGTTCTTTATTTTTTTTTTTTTCTAATTTGTTATTTGTCAGTAGTATGGAATCAAAGATATTAGGCTCCCATGTCAATTAAACTGCTGTTGCTACCATAATTAGCAGCTGCTTCTTCTTATGACAGATTTAATTAGAAATATCTATACTTGCTTTTATACAAATATGACAATTTGTTCTTGATCAATTGAAGTAACTCTTCATTTCATTTGTATTTTTACTAACAGATAGCATCTCAAGGCTTCAGTTATCTTACGTGATGGGCAAAGAACTGAGATGAGTGACTTAGAGGACAAAGTAATTTACTTCCTGATACAGAAGAATTTTAAGATTGAACCAAAGGATGACAATGTTAACTAAAGGTGGCATTCAGGTCAACAGAAAGATAAACTTAAATAAATTCCCACTGAAAATACTTTCTCTGTACTTACTAAAACAACTTCTTTTCTGATATTGAATGAGAATTTTTACAGAACAAGTATTCCTTTTGTGTGTGAGGCTTATTGGACAAGGAAGATTGATTTGCCTTTCTCAGTGTCTTACATGAAAATGATTTTTTTTCTCTAATCTCTTTTCTTGCAATAAAATTTCGTCTGGTCTTGGTGAAAGCATTTAACTCCTAGATGCCTTGATCATAGCTTTCCAATCACTCTTGGAGACAGAAAGTTTTTATCTGAAATATGAGAGTTTACAGGGTGACCATATGCCCTGTCATTGTGGCATGAGTTATGTAAGTGCTTTTCATACTCCTGATTATATTCCAGCTGGTGTCAATGACTCACAGTGTGCTCATAAAATGTATACATAAGACTAAAGAATGTAGTAGCAGGGTCGAAATAGACATTTTCAGGAAAGCAATGCTTTCCCCTTTTCTCTATGTGAACACAACAGCATCTCTTTCTGTTCTCTGGTGTTCACTAAATCCCTTTATTCCTATACAAAATCATATGAGCGGAGATAAGCAACACTGTAAGACAAAGATTTTATATCTGAGTCATAGAATCCAGAGATGGAGAAGCCCTATTTCATGTTGTAGGTATTTTTCCTGTTCTGGATAATTTCTGTCTAAACATATTTTTCTCTCACTGCTTTGAGAGCATCTGCACCATAATAGCATACAAACACACAAACTTGATTATGAGAGAGTAAATATTTTATCATTGAGAGCTCTGGATGCCTAGGACAGCAGTGTGAGAAGCTCATTTAAGAAACCTGTGAGTGTTTTGATGATAGGATTGTACTCATGACACCTGCTTCTTGCATAAAGTGAGATTTTTCTTCTGGTTGTTTGGATGAAGGTGCTTGCTTTTATTATCTATTTATTTTTGAGATTTGACTCACCTAAGAAAAACCCATCTTCTTTGGCATAAGAGAGATTGCTGAAAGGAAAGAGAGTCTATAATTTTTCTGCACTTTTGTCTAGCTTCTGTGGTTCTAATGAGTTACTAGAATGAAGTTGTAATGACAGTAGCCATACAATATGTTGGTTTTGGTTTTGGAATATCTGGTAGCAGTTACCCAAAGCTGCTAATAAAGGCAGTATGCTTGTCATCAAAAATAGATTTTTGTCAGTAGACTCAGTACCAAGAATTACAAGTAGTTGTCTTAGTAGTTACTCAAATCCTTCAGATTTCTTGTCCTCTAACTTCCTTATATTGTAACTACAATTCCCACAAACCTAACTGCAAGAAGAAGTTGTATAGAGATGGTCCCAGACAAGAGAGAACTGTACAAGCTATTTTTCTGGAATGCAGGAAGGGGTTTTTTGTTTGTTTTGGTTTTTTTTAGTTTGGTTTTGCTGTTGTTTTTTGTTTAGGTGTGGTTTTTGTTTTTTTGTTGTTTTTTTGTTTTTTTTTTTTTTTTTTTTTTTTAAGGGGAAGGGGTGGTGGAGGCTGGTTTTGTGTTACTCTTTATTTTCATGGTTAGTTCAGCTTCCATGGATCCTATGTTTTAACTTCAGCTTCTTCTGCATTAAATAAAAGATTTCACCTTGCCATCTGAATACCACTCTAGGGTCTTTCCCCAGGCCCACCCTTCCCCTGGCCTCCTAAAAAAGAAAAAAGCAGTACAAAAAGACTATCTCTGGATTTGGAGATGTGCTATTTTTCTCCCTATCACGATTTTAGAAAATTTATTAAAATAATTTGCAAAAGGCAAATCACAGCATTTTTCTTACTCTAAGAATAATATTGAGTGGATTTTGCACTTATTATTCTAACATTTCAACTTCTAAGGCATACTTCTCATTATCATACTAGGGCATGTTACAGAGTTCAGTGACCAGAAGCATCAAGAAGTAATTAAAAAAAATCTCAAATGATCTCTAATTAAAAACTGTTCCAGGCAGAATGAATTAAACTGCCTTAAAATTGCTTACTGCATCCATCTTCCTGATGTCTGAAGGAGCTGAGTTGCAGAGGTGAATCATATAATGGTAAAAAACCCTTGCAGCTGGTAAATTCAGAAATGGAGTAGACAATAAACTGAAATTACAGAATAATCAGGAGTGGTAAATTGCATCATCAAATTTCTTGACTTGGCAGGAAACATTAAAAAAAGTTTTATTGGCTACCAAAGCCAGAGCCATAAGAGCTGTAGATATTTTGTGGCAGATGAGGTGGTATAATGACATCAATCAGATCCTTGAGTGGAAGCCAATAGAAGGCATTCAGAGGAGGGCTAATACACTGATATGCTAGCTTAATTTGATATCTGATCAAACCATGTTGTCAAATGGCATCCTAATATAACTTCCAGTCTTTCTGCTGGTAAATCTGTTGAACTCTCTTCCTTTCATCCCATTTCACTTCCTTATTCTTTCTTGCTCCTTCCCCATTCCCAATGTAAGTCTCAAATATGTGTCTGTCAAGTATACACACATTATGAAAGGGTAGCAATCAAAATTCTCATCCATTCCTACAGCAACATTTTGTGTCTGTAAATATTACTGAAAGCTATAAGTGGAAACCCAGTTCAGAGTCACAAAACTAAAATCTTCAATGTAGGATTTAGTGACAATGGCAAAAAAGAATCAAACCTAGCTGGCTTGGCCAAATTAATGGCCATTAAGTTAATAGTTTAAAGAAGCAGTGTCTTTGCTGGCTGCAGAGTTTGGTAAGCAGCAGTTCATAACAATACCAGTGCTTATATCTCACTATGACTCACTATGATGAAATAATTCTACTCTAAGTCCAAGAACAGATATCTATGACTTGATACAATGCAGAATATGAATTGTATTATTGTTTTAAAGTTTTGTTTTATCATTCTTTAGTGAACACTTTTAGGATGCTGCTGTTTAACTAATTGCTGTAGCAAGTGCCCTGTTACTTAAACACTATGGCTGAGAGCATTATGCAGACCTCAGGAGCCTGGGGACAAAAAATAAGTCTAGCAGCAGAGCCCACTGCACTGAAGATATATAAATTAAAAAGATTAGAACTGACTGCTCTGGGCAGTGTAGAGTAATGATTTTTAGGCCAACACAAGATTCCAGATGCTCCAGGAAAATCCCATGATGAGCAATGTCAACTGATGTCAAATGCTACTGAAAGATCTAAGATAATAAATGTAGCAATGCCAGTTGGTATTGAAAGCAGGTGGTTAGTCATGTTCCACAGGGCAATCTCTATGCTGTGAAAAATCCTAAAATCTGAAGGAAATATGTGCTTAGGAAACCCAAACCCACAATCAAAGTATTATCTTTCTCTAAGTGTCCCTAAAATTGAAACAAATATTTTTCTAGTATTAAAGGAAAAATAATTGACCTTAAACGCAAATATTAAACTTAGCACTGTATAAATATATATTAAATTACAAACCAACACTTTATACGTAGCAAGTTTTCACGATATGAAAATCTGTCCTCTCACGAATAATCATTATATGCACTAGTGAGTGCATCAGGTTTGGTGATTTTTCAGAGGAAAAATTATCATTAAGAAGATGTTATGGAATATGTGACCAAGGAGAAATGGTTGTAGAACAGATGCAGACAGAAGCATTTAAGAAGACTGAAGTTTAAATTAGAATTTCAAGTTATGTTGTATCCATTACATGAAGTGACAGAAACATGTCTGGATTAGCTTGAATAGATTCACCACAGGTCTACTGTTTATTTTGATTAACAAAAAAAGGAAATGCAGACTAGATGCCAGCCCTCATTAGTTATTACCTTTGCATAGTGGAAACCAGGCAGATAAAGATGACTTCGAAAGATTGTGCTTATCATGCATCATCAAACTACAGGTAAAAGATAACTAAGCAATAGTCAACCAAAATACAAATTTTGGTGCAAAGTAGAGTGAACCAATGCAATAGATATAGGGAAAACAGGCAGAATCTAACATTTTCCTTTATAGACATAAGGCAAAATGGGCTGGTAGGATTTGATTTGCTCTTGAGGAGGATATCTCAGGATTTCATTACAGTCTGGTGTTACGGTTTTTCTTTTTAATCGGCAGGGGATTTGTTGCTGTAGCTTTGAGTTCATGTGTTACGGTGTAACTACATGTTAAGGAGCTGAGAATAATATTTTTTTCTTATTAATTTTAAGTGACTTAGTAGATATAAGACAACTGAACTGTGGGCATGGTGTGCAGGAATGACTGGTGCAGGCATAGCAACTCTTGCTAGGATATTTTCAGACCTTGAAAACTGATGGTGCAGCTAACCAGTTAGACCACTGCATTTTACCTTTTTACAGAGATCCAGGCATTATATTCTTTACGCATTTTTCAGTGGGAAACTAACTGTTAATAAAATTCTGTGGAAAAGTTTTATGACTCTTAGTCATTGGCCCTGGGTCATATCTAATGAGCATGAAAACCAGTTTCTCCTATATCCTCTAATATTTTTCCTATGTAAGTCTTAAAGTTCTTCTTCTATATAGAGCAATCAGATAATCTAAATGTCCAAAGTATTTTCAGTGGATGCAAAAAAAAAAAACCCCCAAAATAAAAAAACTTGTGTCATCCTGACAATCTGAATCAATCTGTGAATGAGTTTGCTTACCCTACCCAGGATCTGGCTTCTTTAAGAAGGTTCTATAAACTAATCTGCTACATTTTTAGATTGGTTATATTTTGGTTATCTCTCAAATACCACTTTATTAGACAGTTTTGCCTAATTACTTTTCTGTAATCAGGAACTGCTGGCTAAGAAAAAAGAATTGTCATATCTTGAGATATGGTATCCTGGGAGGTCCATATCATTCTTATAGGATTATATTAAGAGTGGATTAATTGAATGAGTCCCTATTCTTATTACAATCTCTCCTTATTAGAATGGATTAATTTATCACATTTTCTCTCCTCTTCACAGTTTTTGACATAAGAATGAATTATCACACTTTTCATTGGTGTTTTTCCAGCTGGGTGATGGTTTCCTTGCTTTTCAGCCTGTTTAGAAAAGAGAGGAGCATTAGTAACTTGTTGTAATGAATTTGTATGTTGAAGATGGAGGTGGCGGTAGTGGTTCTGTTTTACAAAGGACTGCAGTGAGAACTCTGTGCTCCAGAAGATAATGAATACCTGGCAGACTTCTGTCAGTGGAATTCAAGGAAAGATGTAGAGAGGAGTGTAATTGAATGCAGCCTCCCTGTATCTAGTCCATTTTTACTGTGGTTGACTTTACTGTTGTATTCCTAATTTTGGTTTAAGGAAAACAGCTGAGACATGAGTAACTACTGTTGTCTGCTGACTGCTGTCTTTCAAAATCTTCCTACCTACAGCAGCGTATTTCTTTGGATTGGTCAGCTTTCAAGGCCATGCACACTATAGCAGGTGTGCTGTGCTAAGGTGTCTGCTCATGCAGTCATTTTTTGATATTGCAAAACTTAATTTTCCTTCTGAAATGAAGGCGCCATGGTGGAAGAGCACCTTGCACATAAAGTATATTTATTCTGTATTTTAAAGTGCAGATCAAGTATGACCTTTATAGAGCCAGCTCTGGCATATTTTTAGGGAAAAGCACTGAGCTTTGTGATAGAATCACAGCATTATCAAAGTTGGAAAATGCCTCTAAGATCATTGAGTCCAACCATTAACCTAACATTGCCAGGTCTACCCGTTAAACCATGTCCCTAGCACCATACCTACACAGTTTTTGAACATTTCTAAATTCCACCACTTCCCTGGGCAGCCTATTCCAATCACTGACAAACCTTTCAGTAAAACTTTTTTTTCTAATATCTAATCTAAATTTCCCCTGGCACAACTTGAGGATGATTCCTCTTGTCCTATTGTTTGTTACCTGGGAGAAGAGACTGACCTCCACTTGTCTACAACCTCCTTTTAGGTATCTGTAGAGGGTGATGAGGCCTCCTCCAGGCTAAAAAACCTGCAGCTTCCTCAACTGATCCTCATAGAACTTGTGCTCCAGAGCCTTCATCACATTCATTGCCTTTCTCTGGACATACTCCAGCACCTTTCTTTTCATGAGGGGCCCAAAACTGGACACAGGAGTAGAGGTGCAGCCTCACCAGTGCTGAGTACAGAGGCCATTCACTGCCCTGGTCCTGCTGGCCACACTGTTGCTGATACAGACCAGGTGCCATTGGCCTTCTTGGCCACCTGGGCACACCCTGGCTCTTGTTCAGCTGCTGTCAACCAGCACCTCCAGGTCCTTTTCTGCCTGGCAGCTTTCTAGCTACTCTTCCCCAGCCTGTAGCATTCCATGCTGTTGTTGTGACCCAAGAGCAGGACAGGGCATTTACCATAGGGAAACTCATGCCCTTGGCCTCAGCCCATCAATTCAGCCTGTCCAGATCCATCTGAGAGCCTTCCTACCCTCCAACAGATCAACAGTCCTGCCCAAAGTGGTGTCATCTGCTTGCTGAGTGTGCACCAATCTCCTTATCCAAATCAAAGATATTAAGCAGAACTGGTCACAACACTAAACCCTGGGGAGAACCACTTGTGGCTGACCACCAACTACTTTAACTCCATCCACCATCACTCTCTAGAGCCAGCCATCCAGCCAGATTTTAACCTAGAGAACATTGCACCCATCCAAGCCATGAGCAGACAATTTCTTCAGAAGAATGATGCAGAAGACCGTGTCAAAGGCTTTACTAAAGTCCAGGCAGACAGTATCCACAGCCTTTCCCTCAGCCACTGAGCAAATCACCCTCTCATAGGAGATCAGGTTGGTGAAGCAGGACCTGCCTCTCACAAAGCCATGCTGGCTAGGTTGTGCTGCACATGCTGTGTGATGGCACTCAGGATAATCTACTCCATGATCTTCCTTGGCACCAAGGTCACACTGACAGGCCTGTAGTTCCCGGGAAGTGCCTCAGTACAGCATTTATAGGTCTTACTAGAGCTCCAATGAGACCAGGAAATGCAAAGTTACAGCTACATCTGACTGCTTTCTTTAATACAAATGCTGATACGCATTGTGATTTGACACTGAAGAATCAGGCCAAGCAGACTCCCTCACATAAGGGCTAAACAACTTAAAGTTTGTGAATAAAGCTTCAGAATTTGTTCTGTGACCCCACAGAAACCTTTTAGAATACAGGTCACAGAGTACAACAAATATGCTTCTAAGGTTGTACTCTGGGAAGCATACAGCTACAGGTGTTAGGGTAAACTGCACAGCCTAATAACATGAAGAAAATACTATTACCATGATGGTATTAATATGTAAATAAGATTTGATTTTATGTGTTTTTTTCCTCCAAGATGAACTAGGATGGAGATCATACTTTTCTTGAATGGCTCAATCACTGCAACTCCAGCAGAATGAGTATAGTCTGGGCACTGCCAAGGCACTAAAGACTCTCTAAGATACAGAGCTGGATTCTGAATTCCAGTTTAGGCATGCAGGGATTCCTACTCCAAAATGGGTTGCATGGGTAATTTTCTCTGCTATTTCCTCTTACATTAGTCAGTGTATTTTATGTGCTTCAGAGGTGGTCACATCTCATCTACAGCCATGCACAATCCTATATATTATATTTCATTTGTATACAAAGCAGTAGAGGAAGAATTATTTCCTTATTTCAGCTAGTTATTAGTTTGTACTATAAACATGAGGAGTAGTGACCTTTGTAATTTATTTATTCTTACCAAGCTATTTCTTTAGTAATATCTTATAGAGCTGAGGCAGTTATGGCAATTATATGGGGCATAAAATCTGTTCTCCTTTATACATATGAAATTTACTTAGTTTTAATTTCACAGAGCCTCTCCATGCTTGTATTACAAAGCCATACGAATAAAAATGGTCTTCAGAATACAATTACAGGCATACTGTAGACATTGTCTAAGTTTAGTGCCTTCCATACAAACAAAATGGTAATTTTTCAAATGACTTTTAAAGAAACCTTCCAGATTTTTTTTTCTTTTCTTTTTTGACTGTTCAAAATCTTTGTTACACTTTCTCTTTTGTTATACTTTATCCTCTTCTGGTTATACTTTCTATCTCAATTTTAATTCTATTCTTTTCAATGAGATGGCAGTCAAAGGAGATGATTATCCTGCTCTGCTCTGCACTGGAGTGGCCTCACTTTGAGCCCTGTGTGCAGTTTTTGGCACCACAACAGAAAAAAGACATTAAGCAATCAGGGAGCATCCAAATGAAGGCCACAGGGATGATGAAGGACCGTGAGGGGAAGCTGTATGAGGAGAGGCTGAGGTCATTTGGTCTGTTCAGCCTGGAGGACACTGAGGGGAGACCTCATTGCAGTTACAACTTCTTTGTGAGCTGAAGAGGGGGAGCAGGCACTCATCTTTTCACTCTGATGACAAGACTCAAAGAAATGGTATGAAACTGAGTCTTGGGAAGGTTAGGTTGGCTATTAGAAAAAGGTTCCTCACCCAGAGGTTGGCTGGGCACTGAACAGGCAGCCCAGTCACAGCAACCCTAACATACTTCAAGAAGTGTTTGGACAGTACTCTCAGGCATATGGTGTGATTCTTGGGGTGTCCTGCACACAGCCAGGAGGTGGTCTCAGGGATCCTGATGGGTCCCTTCCAATTCAGCATATTCTATGATACTATGAATTAGCTTTGCATAATGTTGTCCTCCTGACAACACAATCCTGGATGCTTGACTGAGATCTCCCTACTAGCCTGGTGTCTAGGAGCTCACTAGGCCCTATGACGCCTAAATTCCTTAATGATTTCTTCAACTTCTTTTTGTAATGTTTGGAGTGGGAAAGCTTAGAAACCAGCCATTACATTTAAGTATACTGACTGCTTAATTATGTTCACACATTAAATGGCTGACATGAATTATGGTTCTGGTGCCATAAAAATGTTCATTATTTCCTGTTAAGGGCTTTCAAGTGACATAATTTCCGGATCTTGGCCCAGGAGTTTGGAGCTGTAGATGCAACGGCTGTGCCTCCAATGACACTTCACTAATTGTGTTGGCATGTGACATTAATTGCATTCTGTTCAGGAATTCTCTTCTCCTGATTGAAGTGTGCTCGGTGTGTGTGGTGTGAGTATGTTGTTACATGCCCTGTCTGGCAGAACAATATGGGCTCATTACTGTGTGCCCCTTTAACTTGAATAGTTTCTCTGAGATGAAAAGGTGTAGTTTTGTGTTAACTGAAGCAGATAGAGTTTATTTTTACTGTTTAATTTTTCTTTTGGAGAGACTCTTGTGGTACAGAGATACCATTAGGTGGAAACAAGAATGATTCTTTTCCATTCTATTTTTATAAAGATAGATAATAAAGATACTGAAGCTTGAGACTCTATGAACCAAGCCTTTTTCAACAAATGTTCTAGTTGTCTCAACTTGTCTCATCAAATCAGGCAATCACATATGAAATCAGATTTTTCCTTGTTATTAAAGTCAATGGATGTAGCTGTGTAAAAAAATGTTTTGTAAGTTTTAGTTTTGAATGTAGTATAGTTTTTTTATATTGTAAGTTTTAGTATAGTAGATACCCTAAAAAGGCCCCTTTGTTTCAAGGTAAATGATAAAGTTGCTAAGACAACCAGGGTCTCTGTACAGAGTCTCTTCCCTATTGGTTCCCTTTCTGTTACATCCCTGTTTCATGTATGATCTTTTCCCTTTGTCTATCATAAAACTTTTATCTTCAAGGTCCAAGAGCTTCGGCCCGTGGTTGGCAAAGCCCTGAGAGACCACTCCCCAACTTATTCGGGATTTGTTAGTGTTTATGTAATCTAGCTGGCATGTATCGTTTTAATTGTTTTATTAGTTCAAACACATTATACCCACCCATAAGATTGTTTGTATAAAATGCCCTGCAGCCCAGGTCCGGGGTCTTTGAAGAGGCACTGACCTGAGGCTGGAGGAACTCCTGACTCCCCCACCAAATAAAGCCTCTTTTTCAAAGCCTCTCAAAGTCCCCTCTTTTACCACCGCCATGTCAGCGTGAGCTAAACTGCCTGCAAACTAAAAACCCCACCAACGAACTTTCCGGGGGCCCAGACTGAATATCGAGCTGAGTCAAAAACCGAACATGTACAGTCGCAGCACCCAGCGCCCTGGAGCTGAGACGCAACAGCTGGCGCCCGAACGTGGGGCAGTGCAGCCGCAGTTAGCACGCTGAGTCGTGTGTTTGACACAGTGGCCCAGAGTGGACCCTGTGAGAAGTCTGCAGAGACTCTCAAATGCATGAGCCATCAGGGTGAAGCCCTGGTGGACGAAGAGAACAGCTCCTGCCCCAAAGGAGTCCTCTTCGGCGTGTGGTTGTATCAGCATCCTACCTCCTGCTGTCCCCTGGGTTTGGTGAGTATATTTTCCTCAAAGAAGGGGAGGGAAATACCCACAGTGCAGGCTTGAAAGAGCTGCACAATCTTAAGGTTGCATAACCCCTGAGACAGGAAAGAAGAACGGCTGTAGGTCCTTCTTTGTGCAAAGGCACCCTTCTCAGGAAAAGAAAACCTGTGAGGAAGTGAAGGGGGGAAATCTGAGGAAGTGGTGGAACAATAACAACTAAAAAATGGGAAACACTGAATCCATCACTCAGAAAGAGGTTTTTAAAAGTTTAATTGGGATTTTATTAGTTGCTAAAGTAAAGTACTCAAAAAAGGAATTGAAAAAATTTAATAAGTTTTTGTTTTTGCACTTTTCAAATGTTAATTCAAACCAAGTAAATTGTATTTTGTTTTGGGAACATGTTTTTAAAAAGTTACAGCAGCTAGCACAGTCAGGAGATGTTTTAGCTTCAAAATTTATGTTTTGGCCTTGGCAACTGATGTCTGCCTTGAAAGAAATTGAGAAAATGCAAGAAAAAAATAGTGCATCTTTGCAAAACTGTTTTTCAGCTTCTTCCCCTTTGTTTCCTTCTAATGCTTCTTCTTCCCCTCCTCCCACCCCTCCCTCCAGACCCAAAGTTCCCAAATCCCCAAAAGACCCTTTTAAAATTTTTAAAAATGCAAAAACCATTCCCAAAACCGAAAACCTTGCCCCTTTAAGCCAAGGCAGTAACGACCGAACTGCCGCGGCATCCCAAAACCGTTTAGTAAGTCTAAACGGAAAAAAAACCCCCCCTCTCTCTCCTTTGGTTCCCCGAGAAAACAAACCCAAAGTTCGTTTTTCGTTCGCGGAGAACGAGACTCCCTCAGCCCCTCCTGCCGTTGAAGACGGCTCCGGTGACCCATGCATCCCCAATCCTAAAATTTTTCCCTTCCCAGAGAACAAAGAAAGCTGCCCTAAACATGGCGAAAGCCATGTGCTTGGAACAGCTGCTCTTTGTTCTTGGTCTCCTCCCACTTCTTTTTTCCAGAGTGCACCGCTGTCCCCGCCCTATTTCACTCCCTTTTTGTCTTTTTCTTTGTCCCCAAGCTTGCCCCCGCCCCTTTCCCCGCCCATTCAAAACCAAAAATGGATTTGGCCCTTCCCCTGGGCTCCAGTTCCAGCGGTCCACCCGGCCGCGCCCCTTGCCCCCGCCGCGGCCCCCCTGGCCCCGGCGGTCCACCCGGCCGCGCCCCTTGCCCCCGCCGCGGCCCCCCTGGCCCCGGCGGTCCACCCGGCAGCGCCCCCCGCCCCCGCCGCGGCCCCCCTGGCCCCGGCGGTCCACCCAGCCGCGCTCACGGTCCCCGCGCCCGCCCCGTCCCGCGCGGTCCCGGCCGCGGCGCCGCCACCTGGCCCCGCGGCCGCGCCGCCGCCACCTGGCCCCGCGGCCGCGCCGCCGCCGCCCCGCTCTCCTCCGCCGCTTTCCCCGGTGCCGTGCCTCACTCCCGTGCCACTTTGTCCCCCGCTGAAGCCCCCCCCAGCTCCAGAGCCTCCCCAATCGGCTTTGCTGCTGTCTCCGGCTCCCGGGGGAGTGGCGGGGCCGCCGCGCGAGCGAGTCCCGGCCCCGGGGCCGCTCCCGCGGCCGCCGCCGCCGCCGTCCGCCGCGGGGGCCGCCCCCGCGCTGGCGCCGCCGCAGCTCGGGGTTGCCGAGCCCAAACACGCGGCGAAGGGAGACCCTGCGCAGTTTCCGTGCTCGGAGCCGATCCCAGCCGGGGCGGCCCCGCTTCCGCCCGCCGAGAGTCAGCCAGAGCTAGCCCCTCCGCCGCAGCCGATCGGCACGGCGAGAGAGCCAGCCCCGGGAAGTGTTTCTCCTGATTTTTGCTACAGGTCCAAGTCACTGTTTCAGCCCTCGCCGCCATTGCAGAGAAGAGGGGCAGAGTCAGAGACTGTCCCGAGCGGCTTCCTTCCCGCTCCCCACAGCGTCGCTGAAGCTCCGCCCTCAGCCGGTTGCCCGGGCAACAGCAACAACAACAAGCAGCTTGCAATCTCGGCAATTTCACACACAGCTGAAACAGATCTTCCAAATAAAGCAGTGCAATTGCCAAGCAATGAGAAAATGCCCCTGATAACTCTAGTTAACTATCTCAAAAGCTGCAGTAGTAGAAATATTGTAGCAAATTGGAGAACTTTCCCTTTTGCACTCATAAAAGATTTAATGAAAGCCCTAAGAGAATATAAGCGAGACAGTTCCTACTTCCTAGAGTCGTTGTTTTCTTCTGTTACTAAGATAGTAAAAAGCCCAATTGATTTAAAGCAACTTTTTAAATGTTTAGCAAAGAAAGCAGAGTTTGACCCTTGGGAAAGAACCTGTTTCCACATGCTAAAAAAATCCTTCCCAAGTTTGTTACAAAACCCCAAGACAGCCACAGTCAATTTAAGAAATTCAATTGCCCCCAATCATTTAACCAGTGAGAGAAATCGGAGTTTCCTAAATAAGCAAGTCACTGTTGCCTCCTGGAAAAGAAAGAAAAAAAATAAAAAGCAAGAAAAATTCAGAGGCAAAGCCTCCTTGCCCAGTTACTCTTCCCTCCTAGATGTTTTAGCAAAAGGAAGAAGCAGAAGAGCTGCTTCCTCCAGATGATTGTGTTCAGTATTTGTTTAACTGAATTTTCTTTTGAGTTACAGAACCACAAGCCTGGTGTTCAACATAAAAACTCGCAGCACGACAGTGTTTACCCTTGCAGTGCTGCTCAGTTTGCCATCAATAACCATCCCCTGGATCGTTCCACAGCCAAAAACCAATGTGTGGAAAACCCTCGCACGGAGTCTAGGCCAAGATCACATTTGCCTAGCCTCAGCAACAGCCCAAGATCCCATATCCTCCTGCCTGGTGAGAATCCCTGTGAAAGAAGAAGAGTATCCGTACTCACTTCTCCAATTGCAACAGAAATTTAATCGAAAACCCAGCACAGTTCATCATTTTGAAGAAATAAGTGAACCCCCATCAACCTTTGTCCTGAATCCCCTTGCTTTTTGGGAAGAGTGGTCACAAACTCTTTCGCGTGCTCACCAAGAGCCCCAAGAATTAGAACTCCTTGGGTCCTCTAAAGCTCCTTTTTGTGTTCAATTTCTGTATACTCCTTCCAAAGAACAAGAGAAGTCATTTTACAATTTGCTGCAAGTCAAAAGTTCATATATGGCAGCAAATTGGTGCACAAGAATTGTGCATGTTAAAGTTTCCTTTACTGACAACACCTTTCCCCGTTCCCTTCCTAAAGGTTTTTTTTTTTTTCATTTGTGGTGACAGAGCATTCACAGGCATTCCTGCTCGTCTGATTGGAGGCCCATGCACATTAGGCAAGTTAAGCCTGTTCACCCCAAACATGACTCAAATTTTCAATTGGCACAAAAGAAATTCCTCTCTTCAAATTCAGAAAAGAGACCTAACAAGTCTCGACCCTGACTGTAATTCAGAAATTATTCATTGGTCCAGAGCAGAAACTACAGCCTTGACAGTTTTTTTACCATAAGTTTCAATTGCAAAATCTATGAGAAAATTGAGCCGTCTCGAATGTTGAGAGGCCAAGCAAGCAAATTTGACAACACAAGCTATAAGTGACCTCTTTTCAGACGACAAAGCAAAAGATGTCAAAAAATCTGTCCACCAGCTGCGAGAAATAGTCAACTCCATCAAAAAAGAAACAAAAGACTGGTTTGACAACATCTTTTCAGGTGTTGGACTTTCTAGCATTGCCAGCTCGTAGATCAAAACAAGACTGTTAGTTTTGTTCATTGTTTTAGTTGTAGCCATTGCTTTTAGTTTGGTAAAAAATTTAATTATGCATGCAATTTTTCCCACTTCCACCCCCTCTGTGCACTCAGTAGTGCCAGCCATCGAATTTCCACCAGATAATACCTCAAGCAGTGAAGACAACGCAGAAATTTACACTCCAGAACAGTAACAAAATAAAAAAAAAAAAGGCGGAAATGTAGCTGTGTAAAAAAATGTTTTGTAAGTTTTAGTTTTGAATGTAGTATAGTTTTTTTATATTGTAAGTTTTAGTATAGTAGATACCCTAAAAAGGCCCCTTTGTTTCAAGGTAAATGATAAAGTTGCTAAGACAACCAGGGTCTCTGTACAGAGTCTCTTCCCTATTGGTTCCCTTTCTGTTACATCCCTGTTTCATGTATGATCTTTTCCCTTTGTCTATCATAAAACTTTTATCTTCAAGGTCCAAGAGCTTCGGCCCGTGGTTGGCAAAGCCCTGAGAGACCACTCCCCAACTTATTCGGGATTTGTTAGTGTTTATGTAATCTAGCTGGCATGTATCGTTTTAATTGTTTTATTAGTTCAAACACATTATACCCACCCATAAGATTGTTTGTATAAAATGCCCTGCAGCCCAGGTCCGGGGTCTTTGAAGAGGCACTGACCTGAGGCTGGAGGAACTCCTGACTCCCCCACCAAATAAAGCCTCTTTTTCAAAGCCTCTCAAAGTCCCCTCTTTTACCACCGCCATGTCAGCGTGAGCTAAACTGCCTGCAAACTAAAAACCCCACCAACGAACTTTCCGGGGGCCCAGACTGAATATCGAGCTGAGTCAAAAACCGAACATGTACAGTCGCAGCACCCAGCGCCCTGGAGCTGAGACGCAACAAATGGATAAGTTTCCATCACAAAAAGTTCAAAAGACTTACTTATTTTAATTTCTTTATTAAACCTTCAGTTTAGTACACAGGTAATTTCTTTCTTTTGCTTTTTAGAGTTCATAAGAATATCTTTTTCCATAGGCATCTCCTACCAATTTTATTTATGCAATTCGGAAGCAAATTTATTGCTATAGAGATATTTTCCTTGGAATCATGACTGCAATGAGGAACAAAGGTGAAAAATTAACTTGTAGGTCTCTTAAAAAACTTACTTGATATAGTGACTGGTTCTAGAAAGGCATCCAGTACTTGTTTCTCAGAACTAGAAACTGCTCCATCAGTTGTTCCATTTTCAGCAGTTTCACTTGGAAGCCTATCTTTCAGCAAGATCCCAGGATCTGTCAATAATATCTGTATGGAAATGACAAATTATTTCAGTTTGCCAGCTGTTCAGAAACTGTCTGACCAAGCAGACAAAATTAACACTCCTGTTGCAGATTAATGTTTAGCTGAGGATTTGGACCCTTAGGAAGAGGAGGAACCTGTCTCCCCTGTGATTTGAACTCTCTGCTTTTTATCATTATTCTATGGTTTTGATCTTTTTAGCTGAAACAAATAACACAGTGCTGTTTGCATCTATTAATCTACAAATCAAGCTACTATTAGCAGAAGTCTGCATCATGGTGTACCAATTAAAATTAGGAGAGTAAATTCCAGTTTGCACACAAACAGCAATTTGTGTAGCTCTTCAAAGAGAGGAACTCAGATGTTTTAGGAATTTGGTGCCATTAAACCTTGAGGCAACTGGGAAAGGATCATAAAGGGTTGAAAGGAAATAGCAGATTTAACTTTATTTCTCTGTAGTAAATGTAGATGGATGCTACAACTTCAGCTATATACCAGATACCTGTGATTTCTCCAAAGCTAGCCAACTATTGATATGATTATTTTGCTTCCAGCTATGGTGTTCGGAGAACTGAGATGTATGTGATGATTATGGCAATTGGAAAGCAGACAAACATGAGAAAAAAAATGTTTGCAGCTACTGAATTAAAGCATGATTAAAGCAGTAGTTCACCAAAGTGAAGAAAAACAAGAAAAATCCCTGTTACTATTTACTCCAGCTCACAGAGAAGGCAAGGGAAACAAACATGAGTTAAAATGTGAAGTCAAAAATTCACCTTAAAGAATCTATAATGACAGGACCTTGTACAAGCAGGTTCTTACCTGGCAGAGTACTGAAGCCTTTCTTTAAGCAAGGGCTGAGAAACCTTTTGTTCACTCTGGCAGCCAGTAGATCTATATATGGTACTTTTTGTTAGCACAGTTATTTACAAGTGTTCCTACAGCTCCACTGGGATCTTTGAAAATTGCCATCAGTTCCCTGGGAATGTCCGAGTTCATATGCTTCCCTTCTAGTGACATTCCTAGAATATTTATGCTTTTAACTTGCTGAGAACATTTCAGCATTACTCCTGCAACAGCACTAATACAAATTCATGGGGGATGAGCTGTTGCACATACAGGCATTTTACTGGGCAGTGTCTCCAACCATTGAACCAGACTTAAGTGAGAATCCTTAAGTGGTTCACATCTATTTTTTAGTTATGAATTTTCTGTCTTTTTGAACTTCAAGCTTTTGGGCTGTTAACATGTACAGAGAGTCTAAATCAATGAACTCTACTCCACAGCCATCTAGGCACTGTTACAGTGTAGAGTCTGTTACTTGCTGGGTTTTGTGATTTTTCTTTTTCTTTTTTTTTTTTTTTTTTTTTTTTTTTTTTCTTTTTTTTTTTTTTTTTCTTTTCACATGTTGTTGTATCAGGGTCAAATTTTTTTATGAGGATAAAATCCAACATTTAATAGGGATTGTGTTTTTACATCAGGAATTTTCAAACATTTCTCAAGTGAAATCTAAACTGTGTTACTATCTGTGAATATCCAGTGCAGCAGACATATTTTCCTTATAATACACTTGACTCTGTGATGACAATGATCTATTAATAATTTGGAGTCCACAGAAAAACAGTGAAGCTGTGATCTTATTTCAGGCCTGTGAATCACTAACTTGGAATCTTTTTCTAGGGGAAGGAGACCCCAGAGCTATTTGTTTCTCTTTACCTCAATCCTCTCATCTGTGAAGCAGTAATAATGTTTGCTGTGTGATTGGAAGGTCTGCCTCATTAGTGTCAATGACTGCCGAATAGCAGGCTGAAAAAAATGGTGTACAAATGTTGCAATTTATTTTAGAGATTACATGTAACTATCTAAACAGAATGGCATAGCTTCACATTCTGGAATAATTTTCTCTGAATAACCATAGGAACAAAATTTTCAACAGGAGATGCTTATGGTTTGAACAGTTAGAAATACTAGCATCTGAAACAAATTAAAGAATCATCTACAGACAAGCTTTTTTATTAGTAGTAATGAATAAATATATTTAAAAGACATTTCATGCATAATTGCTCCCCAGGCTCATTTCCTGGGCTTCACTTTTATCACAGTACCTGGCAAGACACCAGTCCAATGTCTTGTGCTTAAGTGCAGTTAATGCATTTGCTCTATAAAATAAAAAGTTGAAAAGAGCAAAAACAAAAGCAAAGAAAAAAAATCTAATCCTGAAAGTGCAATATGTATTGCCATATGTGTTTTAGTCCCCCAGGAAACCTCTGCAGTTCACTGGAATGGGATTCTAGAGCTACTACAGGAAGTTACAACAATCCAGTGAGATACTGGAAAGAATGGCAAAGGGCAGGGACAGTTTTTGATGCTGCATAACTTTTCACATCCTCAGGTGGCAGGTGAGACTTCTGAAGAGATTTCCAGAGAAGACTGACGGACACCTTGCTTGTGAGGCATCCAGGATAGGATTTTCATTCCTTGTAAATCCTACCACAATGATGTTAGGAAGAAATACAGTATAATTACATATTAATAGCAATATTTAGAAGCTGAGGTTAGTTGATCAGAGTTTCAAAGCTCAGTTGTTTCACTGGACTTTTGAACTCTTTTGCGCATTGTTAATGTCTATACATATAAACAGATAGACAGATATGTATATATATACATAAGCACACATTTTCTAAGCTGAATGCCTTAAAAATAGTTTCCTTGGGATATTAAAATTTCAGCTTAATTATACAAAACCAGAAAACCAAATGCAAGAAAAATTACCCCAACTGGACACAGGAGACATGGGAAATGAACGAAATCTGATGACAGCAAAATAGAAAAATGTATCATATATGAAGTGACACAGGAAGAGATTAAAGATTTATTTTTTCCCTTTTGTATGATACCATTGATGATGGAGGTGGGGGAGTAACTGAAGTAACAAGGTATTTGGTAAAATAAAAACAGAATATAACCTTAATACCCAAGTTAGCTTGCACAAGTGTATATGAAATTCTGTAAATGGCTCCAAGGATGTTGCCAAACATAGTCACTCCATATTCAGGGCAGCACTGAATGAGAGGGTGCCAGAGGGATAGCTAGAAGGAATAGGTCATTTTGACAGTTTTGTTTTTCAATGGCTTGTTTGTTCATTCTCCTCACCATTGTAATCACCATAAATCAGTGGCTGTTATTATGTCTCTTGTGTAACATTTTGGGCATTGGATACATACTAATACATTTTGTAGCTAGATTAATCAGTTATATTTACTGAAATTTAAAATTATGACTTTGTACTTAGTAGAAAAAACCCCACCAAAACCCCAGAAGTGCTTGTACAGTATTTTCTTTCAATTTGCTATAACCAGACTTAACATGTAATGCAAACGCTGTAGTTTTATCTTTTAGCACATAATTTTAATAACAGTAAATGGCGTTTGATGTATTCAGTGTTTTTCATCACCAATTATTTCCTTCACACATTAGTGGGAATACTTTTACAAACAGTTTGACCTGTGTGTTTCTGGATGATCCAGGGAAAACAATGAAGCTGTTAAAAATGTTACTGACATGTCCAACAATAATGAGGAGTGGGACACATTTAATTATATTTGTGAAATTAGACTGACTGTAATTTAGACATGACAGATGCCTTCACAAAGATACAAATCATACTTAGATGTTCAGTGTTGTTTTTTTTTTTTATTTTGACCTAGAAGAATCTTCTGTAGTTTGTTTAGAGGACCCAAGTGTGTTTAAAATAAAAAATGTTTACTTATTTATGGCTTTTTATTTCAATGCTCAGGGTTGGTTCTTTATCTATTTTCCTTCTTTACATAATTGCTGCCTGATTGTCGTGAAAGAATGGTCTAAATGGTCTTTTTTTTTTTCTGGAATAACTTAGTAAAATCCATTCTTTTCTACTTTGTCTTCTCTGTATATTTCTATTTATTTTAGAGTTCAAATATTTCTCATTGCTTTGAAATGTAAAAATGTTTGTAAGTTTGAGTTGTTTGAGCATTCTATGTTTAACTAAAAATTATTATCACCTAAAGTAGCTATTCTGAAGAGGGAAATTAGTGTTGTAAAGTCCCTTTCTGTTATGACCAAAAGTCACACTTCCTATGGACATGTGCATTAAGTGTTCTGCAGGTCAGCAACTGATATAATAATTTTTTTCTGTCATTTTAAAGCTGTAAAAACATGAGGTTTACAATTCCAAACATAACTTTTGTTGACTAGTCACCTAAGAATGGCTGAACCTCTTTGTTCATCTTAGTGGAACATAAGTAGTGACTCCTAAAGATAAATATTCCACTGAAGGTTGTTTCCATATAGATAATTTATATGTTTGATTAAAGTATAATAAGTATTTTAGATTTTATAATTTTTATAGTAATTTTCTCGGCTCTGGCTAATGTTTTCTCACTGTGAATTCAGTCTAAATCAAAACCTTTATATTTTACAGCATCATTTGCTATGGAGAAAAGAGAAAGAAAGACTTTCTGTAGCTTAGTGGACAAGAAATCATGTGGGGTCTGGGCAGCCAGAGTTCATGAGCAATATATTCTTTTTTAAGAGTGGAGTCATGCCAGCAACAGAAAGTGAATTCCATCAGCCAGAGAGGGGCAGGTACTGCTCTCACATCTCTGGCCTGAATCAGGGGAGATATCTCTGCCTCACATCAGAAAATCTAGGACCCAATAACTTCCACCCTTCAGACCTGGTGTACAAGTGCTCTGCTATTTTATTCCAATTTTATTTTAGTTCTCAAGCCATAGTAAATGCTCTTTTCCAGAAAATCCTTATTTAATCAGATTACTTTTGTTATCTTGAAGTTTGATTCTCCAAATTGCAGCTGTCTACAATAGAGTAACATCCAAAATTAAAATTAAATTATATAGCTGCAATTTTTTTACAATCTAGTTAATGTGTGTTTTTAAAAATATTCTAGAGCAGAGAGTTTCAAAAATTCTCTTAGATTATAACAATTGTTTTCAGTGCAAAGAAACAAATACCTCAGAGCCTTCAGATAATTTCTCTAGGGTCTGACAGTAAAAGGAATGGAAATAATCTATAAAACACACATAATTCTAAAAATACTGACTTTGTTGTCTACATCACAGGAGCATTTTAAAGCACTTGGGCAGTCTGTCCTTCTACATTACCTGCTGTCATTTTTAGCTATGGCATGCTCAGAAAATCTTTCAGAAGTTTTACTCTATTTCTGGCTCAGCAAAATGGTAAAATCCTCCAATGATTGTAAATGATGGAGTTTTTTCCAGTCATTGCAGAAATTATTGCTGATACTTTGTGGTCCAACTAGGAACACACTGTCCTACAAAGATTAACTAGTAATCATTTCTTCATTTATTCAGTGGCAGTAGTCCCAGGTTTGAATACATCTCACAGTGTTGATCCTAGCAATTATCGTTTGAACTAAATCTACACACAAAATCTCATTTTTTCAGAGCTACATTAATGAGTCAATAAAGCTCTGATGAATCTGGCTCTGTGTTCCAATATACATTATCTTGAAATTTTGTTGCAACCAATAATTCAGAGAAGGCTGTTTTTTGGTTTGTCTACAGTCTTTCATAAATGTCAAACTTTTCCAGAAAGTTAAAGATTCCTTAGACTTGGGATAGTAATAATAATAGGTAATAATAATAACAATAACAACAACAACAGCAAGTTTTATCATCTTTATTAAACTTCAGATGACACATATCTTGCTTATGTTTATAGTACTGCATCAGATGTCAGTGAGTGTCAAGGGTAAGCAGATTATGTCCAGCCATAACTTGTCCAGAAGAGGATTTACCCAATTTGTATGTGAGCGCAGCAGAAGCATGCACTCGTGTAAGACACCTCACTATTACCCATTTGGCAGTACTACAAAACTGTGGGTATCTTCACCTGCTCCAGTTCTAGGAAATGTTTTTCTTTATATAACTTCTTCTTTTTCTGGTTTTAAAGAAAGTGAGCATTTCTGCACTCCTGATCTTACAGAACAAAAATTCCTCGCTCAGGTATCCCTGATGTCACAAATTTAGTAATCACACACATGGCATGAAAATCTTAAGACTTTATTTTAACGTAACACATGCTTGATTCTATTAATTTATCTTGTAATTTCTGGTGTGCTAAAAGAGGATTTGCCTTTACAGCTGTGCTGGTTAGCCATAAACAGTATTTCTTTTCAAGAAAAGATGAGATTATTATTGATTCCATCAGCTTTGAGGATTTGAAAAAAAAAGTAAAAATGATGCAATAAAATGTTATGGGAAGGCTGAAGAAAGTTTGTGAAAAAGCCACAGCAGTTAGTAGGGCTGAACTCCAAGGCTTGCTTTTTATGAACACTGTACTTCCACCCTCATGATTTTTTAGTTTTAATGAGTTTTACTGAAAAAAGTTATAGTTGTGCGTGGAACATGCTTAGTTAAATGTGATCTAATTATATCTCTAGAAAAGGGGAGTTTAGTCAGAGCACCTTAGTTTTATTTGTACAGTTCTGCATAATTATAGAGTTTTTAAGTTTACGGGAAATAAAGAAATTTTTCCAATGACAATTTTTTAAACAAATTAACTTACTAATTTAAATATAGTCTAATATTTCTGGACCCTAATTGATTCAGAGTCAATTAGGGTACATCTTCTTTGGCTGCAAAGTAGAACCTTTTCATGCCATGGTGGGATCTGGCTGAGAAGCTCTGAATTGTGTGAAGTTGAGATCTGCCCTTGCCAGGAACATTTTCAATAACTTTAAGAATTTGATATTATTAGGTAGAATGACTGCATTCCCCATATATTTGAGGTAGTTCTGTGTTCTTTAAGCACTCTCTCTTCCTAGTAACATCATTTATCATCTCCCTAACAATGTTTTAGCTTTCAATGTCTTAGTTTGTATAAAATTATGAGCTTTTGACTTCAAAGACTGTGTGGAAACTTTGTGATTTGTCAACTGAGATGTATACATAGAATAGAGCTGCTGTATAGTACTTTATTGTAGAATAAATATTGGTAAAGAATCTGAATTGCTAGGTTTTTTTCCTCCTCTAAATTGGACACACAGCTAAGCAAAAAAGACCTTTTCCTGTTTATCAAGTTTTTGGGAAGAATGCAACAAATCATTCTCATTTATAGTAAAAATTAAAACTTCTCTTCTTGCGCTGAGAATGTGTCAATTGGAAGAAAACATTACGGGACAAAATCCAAATGGCTTTTTAAAACTGAAATTTAAAAAATTAAATTAAAAAATTATTTTCGGAGTTTTTAACTGAAAATCAAAACTTGTTCTTCTGGTATACCTGCCATTGGAGTAGTTTATGTGAATCTGTATTCATTGCTGGGGAAAATTAGGCATAGAAAAAAAACCCCAAAATATGGTAGGTTTATTTATTTTTTTTTTTAAACAGCTCTCTGAGGGAGGAGTAGGGACTCTCCCACATTCACCCCCTACCTCCAGGCCATGTGAGATGTACACACTCTTTGCACAGCTGCCTAACTACTGTGAAAGCTTTTCTCCTTCGGACTCTGGCTGTGCTCCCCCCTGCTGAGCCAGAGAGGCAAAGGAGTGAATGTCTTGATATTGATCACCTGTTGTGACACTGCCAGTGTAGAACCTGTGCCTTGCTTCCTGCAAAAGAAGGCCCTGGGACATTTAAAGCACCTGGCCCCATTTAAACACCATAGCCTGGCTTCTTGCCAACAACATATTTCAAGCATTTCAATGTTGTTTTCTTGTTCAACTTTTAAAAAGCAAATCACAGTGACAAGTTAAAAACCTGTAAATTTGAACTGCCCATTACTCTGCAATTAAGAAAAAAAATCATTAAAAGGCTAAGTAATTTGTAGGTTTTTTTTTTTTTGTTTAACACTGATAAAAACTGTGCACTAGGTAGTTAATTTATGCTTGTTATTATAATGAATACAACATTTTTTCTCCAGCCTTTTCAATTCGTGATACTTGGACTTTGCCTTAATTTTCATGTTTATTTTTTCCTTGAACAAATTGTCTGTTAAGTTGTTCACCTGCTAGATGGTGTATCAGTGAGTATGTCTGTGACTTTTGGAGTGTTTTTTGACATTCTCAGTACATACTAACAGAAAGACTGTTCTGCAGGTACCCTGTGTTGTCACCTTAGCTCTATGTGATATATTCCCACGTTATTAAGTGAGGGATAAGGTATGACAGAATGATGTATAAAAAGTTTCTTTAATATTGAGAATGAGAGCTGAATGTTACTTAAAACATGAAACCTCAGCTGTATAAATCATACAAGTAATCATACAATAAATCATACAATTCATACAACTAATGAAAATAGGTACAAAATGCAACTTGGCATGGTAATACTATTTAAAAAAATAATTAGGTTGCAGATTATCTCTCTGCTTTACATGCACTTTCCTCACCATAATTCTCACATAGGATACCCAAGTACAGCTTCAGAGGACACATTGCCCATAAAAACACAAGATCAGGTTGATCTTGGCTAGCTGCTACATATCCACCCAGCCCCTGTCACTTCTTGTAAATATGACATGGGAAGAAAATAGGATGAAAAAGCTTATGGGTTGAGATCAGGAGGGGAAATCACTTACCAACTGCCACCAGAGGCAAGAGAGTCTTGGCTGTGGAAAAAATTACTATTATTTTTGCAAATTAAAATAGAGTTGGATAGTGAGAAACAAACACTAAATCACCTTCCTCACAAGCCTCCACCCCTTTTTCCCAGGCTCAGCTTTACTCCTTCCCTCCTGATTTGTCCTTCTAGCCCAGCACTGAGCTTTGCAGGGAGGTTGGGAATGGCTGTGGCAGTCAGTCCAAAGCATTTTGCTGTTCCTTCCTCCTCACCCCTTTCCCTTTCTCCAGTGGGGGCCTTCCCATGGGCTGCTGCTCCTCCCAGGAGAACCTGCTCCAGAATGAGCTGTCTAGAGGCTGCTCCTCCTTTAGGGAATATCCAGCTGCTCTTGGGTGGGTTCTCCTGGTCTGCAGTATGGACATCTGCTCACACATGCTTTTCCCCAGTGGCTACTGGGAAACACTTGCTCTGCTGTGGTCTCTTCCACAAGCTGCAGGAGAATCTCTGATCCAGCACTGGGAACAGCCCCTCCAGCTCCTCCTTTTCATAGAGCTATTTCTTGCACTTGTTTTTAACTTGCTCCTCTCTCCTGGACAGCGTTTTGCCGTTTCTTAGATGCATTTTCCTGGAGGTCCCACACCCATGGCAGCAGGGCTCAGCTGTGCCCTGCACTGGGGCCAGTGGCTGCAATCACTGAGGCCAGCCCTGCAGCCCCCAGTGCCCATGCTGGGACACTTCCACACTTACAACCTCCCTGCTCCCTTCTGTATGGTCAATCTCCTGCTTTTTCTGGGCCTCGAAATTTCAAATCTTCCTCAAGGAAGGTACAAGCAGGTACAGTCTGTGCTACTCGATTCACAGCAAGTATATTATTTTAATGTGAGTTTCAACTAGAAGAACACACTGAAATTAACATTTGATGTCTTGTTCTTTGATATCTGGCATTTTTCACAGGCACTTTATAATAAAGAAGTCAGTTATTGCTATTAGACATATTTTAAAAGAATTCTTTTTTGATGCATATCTCCACTCAGATTATTAAATTTAAATCAGTGCTGCTATCAGTCTGAATACCAATGATATGTTCTGCCAGATGGAAGCCTTTAATAAATTTTCACTTTTCTCTAACAGTCAGCTGTAAATCTTAAATAGGAGAATTTTTGGGATATGCCAACTTTAATGCCTTCTGTCCACACTGATTTCAATGTCATCAGTACCTGAGAGGCAGGTACTCTTTAATTAAATGCTATCATTTCCCATTTATTGAGATGCAAAGCAGTAGCACAGTCAAGGCTGTTCTTTTGCTGGTTTCTAAGCTGTCAGCCACTTTCCTGCTATACTTGTGTACTTGAGACAGTCCTTTGTTGTTTCAGTTGATGTATATCTTCCTTATATTCAGACTTTTGAGCTCTTTTCTGTGGTTTTTGGTGAAGCATCAAGTGCTGGGGCTTGTAGAAGACGAGGGGGAAAGGGATGTGGGAGCTGCCCACTTACCAAGTAGAAACATTTCCTCCAGAAACATTTCTTGCTGGTTTCAGTGCTGGTTTCAGGTGATCAGTGCACTTTGGAAGGCATCAGCACTGCAGCATGGGGGCAGCTGTTATAACACAGTACCTTAGGTGCAGAATGAATGAAACGTAGTAAATGAGTATGTCTCTTTTATCAGTGCATTTGTTGTCTTGTCTTCAGCAGTTACTAATATTTTCCTCCAGACTCATCTGCTATATTCACTTTTAGACTCCTGAATTTTTGCATGGGGGCCATACCCAGCTAAAATCTATGCCGTTGTGGGGAAATGAAATTTATAGAGCTTAACCTTTTTTCTGCTATATTCTAGCTAGCTGGGAACAGCTTCTTTGGGGAAAAAATGTCTATCACACTGCTAAAAGTATAGGAAAAGGTAGGTTGGAACTCCTGGCTGTGGTGGGGAGGGAAGAATAAACACTAGATAACAGAAGAGAAAATGAAATCACAGCATTCAAACTTTCTGTACCCTGGGGGAAAGAGAACTAAAATACTTTTGTGAGTCAATAACTATTCCCAGTAGAATCCTTGGAAAAGCCTACAGGTAGAGCAAAATTTTGAGTTATTGAGTTATTTTCTCACCAGTCTGCTTCACTTATTGATTAGTTTTGTCATTAAACTTCAGAGCCGCACAGTTAAATCTCTTTCATCCATGTACCAGACTCTCCAAATAATTTCATTATCTAAATAGTTATCTGAAGTGCCTATTACAAGAAAGTAATTAATAATATTGTAATGCAGAGAACAGGTTTTGTTGAGATTTGTGGTGGTGCTTTGTTCATTAGTTTTCTGGTTTGTTCTCTTTCTGCTTCAAAGTTAGTAAAAAAATGCTCATTGAAAGTCTCCATCATGAGACAAAAGATGTCAATTACAGAAAAGTATGGGCACCAACAAAACATTTCAAATCATTTTAAGAAATTTTCTGACATAGTAATGGTAATTAGTGTATTTCAGTTTCAACAACTGTAATTAAACCTGACCTTTAAGTTAATTATGTCTTGACATTTATGATTTTAAACTAGCTTTCCCTGTGGTGATGATGTGTTACATACAGACGCTAATAAGTAGTTTCTGTAGTAAGAGCAAGCAGATTTCAGATATGCCTACACTGCAGTTCAGAAAACAGCATCATGCACATAGCTTCAATGCATTTGTGCTGTTTTAGTTAATGCTGTTCCTAGATGTTGTAATGGCATCCTGACATTCCTTCTTACACATCAAAACTCACCAATACAATTTTGAAAGAAGCTTAATGGCCAATAATACATGCTGGTATTGCTTCAGTTTGCTATTTATGTAAAACCATTAAATCAGCATGGCTATTAGAGGGAAATAAGTCCATCTCTTAAAAAGGCTGCAGCATAGCAAAGACATAACTAGTCAACCATGGGAGTTGGAAACAGGACATATGACAGAATGAAAACTGAGAACTTTTTTTGCTTATGGAGAACATTAAGTCTAGTTTGGTTCAAGATTAAACGAAAAGGTGAGATTCAATAGCTCTAGAAGAAATATCAGTGATGGAACATGTAAGGAGAGGCCTTTCTGAACAGAAGGACTTTAAAAAATGGCATAGCCAAGGTGTTTTTAATGAAGATAGTAACAGCAATGTTGAAAAGCTATCTTTATGACAGTAAAACCCCCTCTAATCTATTACAGAGAGATCTCTTTTGAGTTTAGAAAAGATAAAAGATCAGTAGACTTCAGGAAAGATCTTGGCCATTTTGAAAGTCCGAGGGGCCTTGTTTTTTTGGAAGGTTTGGTAACTTTGTCTCCAAAGACATGTGCTTCATATGTGATGGACACTATATTTCAGAGCCCTAGTGCTAATACTTTGAAAATACAGAGTTGAACTCTCTGTTTGACCAAAAATCCTAGCTGCCGTTCTTTCAAAGCACTAAAATTTATGTGGTTTCCTTCTTCATCCATACATTCATCTGCTTTGTATGAATCATGTGTTGAGAAATCTCTGCTGCCTGTTTTCAGGCTTCATGACCTCAAATCTATATGGAATTATTTGTATATTGTAATTACATATCTGTCTGTCTGACTATCTATCTGTCTATGTATCTATCTATCTATCTATCTATCTATCTATCTATCTTTTAGGTGAGATCAAACCAAAATTCCAAATTATTTATATTTATATGGAAAGATAAGCTGGGTAAATAACACAACCGTACCATTTTCTAGTTTTGCTGGTTGTAAGCTATCAAAATATATGTCTGATTAGCATAGGGTACCCAAAAACATTTCCCTGAAGCCCACAATCTACAGTGCATGTATTTATGGGGAAATCAGAAATCTCACCCAATTACCCATTTCTTTTACTTCCTATGCTGACAGTTCCTCTAAAAGTTTTCTTAAGCTGTTTGCTTATTTGGATGAGTTATAATTTATTTTCCATTTTTTTCTTCACAAAATTTTTATGTGTTTTTATGGTGGGTCACTTATGATAAGGAAGGGGTCAACAGAAAGTTTTACAAAGTGAAAGGGCTAGTCTTGCTGTGGCTGCCTGACCTGTTCATTGACTGTGTTTTCTAATTGGGTTGTCATTGCTATCCAACCAGCAGTGTAATGTTGCTAAATGCTAGCTTAGTGAGAACATGAAAATCAATCTGCCAGTAAAGGGCATAGCAAGTACCATGCCTTTAGAGTATTATGTGCTTGGCCTTGGCATTCTAAGGCAGCTTTTCTGTTACTACTGCTCTGAAGGAATACTGTAATCTATTTCCAAACTGAGTGACTCATAGCTTCAGATACTCTCTTTTAAATGCCTTCTTGCATTACATTAAGAAGTGATTTTTGATGTAAGACAAACTGCAGAACATATATGTTTAAGAGGTGTGTTACAAAAGAATGCCATACTTCTTGACTTGTGGTGCAAAGAATAGTTGTGCAGTGCATCCTGACACTTTTGGCCATAATTACTGCAGTTTTTCCTTTCTGGAATAAAACTTTAGACAGCATGGCATCCACTAGAACTAATAAAGCACATGAACAAAGAAAGTAACATTGTGCAATAAGTGGAGAAGCAAAAGCTCATTTTTTCCTGCATAAGTTTCCTCCTAGGTATGCTGTTTTTTGGCATTTTAGAAAAATAAAACAATTGATCTGATCTGAGAACTGCGTGAAAAGCAAGAATGCTTTCATCAAAGTGAAAATGAAAAAAAAAAAAAGCCCTTGAATTACTTATACTTTAGGTTGTCAGACACAAAGAAAGTGAGCCAAACATTTACTTGGATTGAAACTTGATTATAGAAGTGGCTTGGAACTTAACCTGGAAACAGTACAAAGCCACCCCATCCCCACTGTTCTGTTTCTCATACAATTTTCTTTTCCTTTACATCTTATGCCCTGATGAAAAGATAGAAGGTGTTTGCTCTTTATTTTTCCTTTCTGTTCATCAAGTAGTAAATACCTATTTTAATTGGGTAAAAATATTTTTATTGAAATGTTTGTACCATTCTTTTCAAATTTAAGACCTGAATAGTATATTGGCATCAATTTGATAGGTAAAAAAATTCAGATTTTTTTTTTTTTACCAGAAATATATTGTAAAATACTAAAAATACCTCAAGAGATAGTGGCTGGGTTTTGGCACAGAGGGTAGCCAATCATATGCTTAGTGTACTGTGTACTGTATACATCTTTTGAAGATGATCCAAAGGCCACGAAGCCACTGAAGCTCCAATGTCTTTTTAATTGGTTTTAAATCTTTGCTCTAAACAGTTGGGAAAGAAGCAACCGAGAGACAATATGACCAAAGTCATTAGAATAGCATGTTGTAATTTGTGGATAACCAAGGAAGAGCTGTTTTCTTTAAAAAACTAAACTCCAGAGGGTATCCTGTAAGACTAAAAGACGGCAGTAAAAGGCAAGCAAAAGATGACATTTCTTTGTGGAGCATGTAGGTGACATGTGAGACACTGGTGCCATGGGAAGTTTGGGGTGCCAGATGGATACAGAAATGCCAAAATCAATTGAACAAATGCTTGCAGGGGGCAGAGCTGTTAAGCACACAAACATAATGCCAAGCTCAGGATGTCCCTGGTTTTTACACCACTGGAAGCTGCACTCCCGGGAAACAGCTCTGTGCATTTCCACTGCTCTGCTTTTCAGTGCATGTCTGCTGGTAGCCACAGCCAGCAATGGGTGACCTGACAAAGTAGACCTTTGGCATGAACCACTAGATCTGCTTATGGGTTCTTAAGTGGCTTTATGAGTATGACAACTGGTGAGTCTGTTTTCCACAGCTGTGTGAAACACATTCGATTCTGGCAAATGAAAGATTTGAGCGCTGACTGATGCTCTTCCCTCCGATTTGAGCAGTAAATAGTGTGCCTCTCTGTTGTTTTATGATATCCCAAAAGTACTGGGCATCTACTGCAGCTTTTATTCTCAGGGAAGTTGCATCTTCAACACACTTATTTTCATGAGGCATAGAAGGTTTTTATTATCTCTGAGGTCATTCTCATTTTGGGGGGAATTTAAATATAGTTGAGTTGGGCAGAGTGATCTGAAATTTTGATAGTACAAATATATGTGGAGATATACATAGCCCTGATCATATAAGCCTTGTTTAATTTAGAAATGTGGCTGAAAACAAGATGTCTGTTTCTATGTAACATGCATCATAAAATAAAATACAGGAAGGAGAAGGTGAAGTTTAATATTAATGTAAGTACTGTATGCTCACAGTGTTATAAATTAAACAATTAAACAAAGTCCACACCCTAAAAATCTCACCATCTAATTAGGATAGTTTCAGTATAAACAATTAGAAGCCTGACAGAGGGAACAAACAGGGTCACAAGAGTTTTATGAATGTGAAGAAAAATAGCTGCTATGAAGTATGCTAAAAAGACAAATGATGTGAAGTTTTTTTCCAGCAGTGCACTGTGTGGAGGATTATCTTCTGATAAGAACTAGGCAGCTGTGATTTTCCTTATTCTTACAACTTTTTTTAGGATGAGATATTGCTCTGAATACTATGCCCTATATTCTTAGGTTCATCTGTCTTTCATAGGAAAATTCCTGTTAAATCTTTGGTTCAGTTGGTTGCAGAAAGGGGGCATCTTTTCCTTCGTGTGTATTAAGCCTACAAGACTTTTGCACAAAATTGTAAGCTGATACATGATCCTTCAGACATGGAGGAAATGTACGGCTGCCACTAAGGGTGTGGGTCCATATCAAGGAGTAGGTGGAGCTTTTCCCAAGGACATTGATGCAAAGCCTAATATATAAGAAAACTATGGAACCTTTGCTTTCAGAAAATAGGGACATACAATAGTACAGCAGATTTCAAAGACACATCAAAATGTGTGCTCTGTAGTTTGACATCTTAACAGTGGCTTGACATCACTACAAATTTTATGAGTGACCAAAAGCAATAAAGAATTGACCATAAATACTTAAACGCGGAGACATTTATCTGAATAGTTTTATAGCAAGTTTCCTTCTTGGGTGGTGGGGGTATGGAAAGGATATTAATACTTCAGCTAAATTTGTATTAGACTAATACCAATTTGTCATTTTATCTTTATTTGATGATTTATTTATGAGGATGATTTAATTTCAAGACCTATACTATTTTCTGAGCTGTTACCACTTGAAATACTTCTATACCTCATGCTGTTAAGCCTTTGAACATGCACACAATATACTTCTCTTACATCTAGCTTTCTTACATTATAGGAGAAAGCAAACATTTTTAATTTATCAAAGAATGTCTTTCATTTCTTGCCTGCATTTTGTTTCCTTTATAAATAATTTTTGTGTACAGTTTTAAAACTATAAACAAATCCTCTGTGACATTCTTTCTGATCATTAGCGTTCGCAGTCTCTCAGATCAAAAGTTCTGCTGGGTGTCTTAGTGAACATGAAAAGTCCTAATCCACATACTCAAGAAACTTGCATTAGAAATCTTTTCCTTCCATTATTTCTGGTGTGACTCAATACATCTGAAAGGTAAGTGATGAATGATATAGTTCTGTTCAGATATCCCTTGAATTAGTGGACACTAAACAGTATAAAAGAGGATGAATGTGACTGGAAACAAATTTCGATGGACTTTTCTTAAATTTTTTTAAATTCCAGTGTTTATCTTGATATTATAGATGTAGCTCATACCACATACAATTATTTTTTTCAGCAAAATGCAAACCAGTTATTGTAATGATAATTGATAACAAAATAACTGGGCTGCTTCAGGGCACTGACACTATTCTGCGTGGAGGTTGGTCACATTTTCAAGATTAGAAGCAGAACAAAAGTTAATGCAATGAAAGCAAATGGCTGCAAAAGATGTCTCCATTAATAGGTAGTTAGTGAACAAATATGATTTTATGAAAAGCGTGGGAAGAATGAGAATGCCTGCTCTTTCTCTTTGTCCTTTATATAGTATGTACCTTCAGAATGAATTGTCCCCCAATTTCACAGCATAGGGAACATTGTGAAAAAAATGATGTTTCTTATTGCTGTTGTGTCCTTATTATCTGTGGTATTTCCTCAAAGCCAATTCATAAATTCTCTTTATTTCATCCTGCTTATATCCCTACTGTCCCTGGCTCATCATACCAAAAATTTCATGTTCTTCTCATCCATCAGTATTTCAGAGAATTCCCTGTGTAACTCTTTTCACCCAGTGAACTCCAAAATTTTCCCCTTTGTCAAACAAAGAGGCCATATTTTTATTTTTATTTCATGAATGTGTTGTCAAATTTAAGTAATTCAGATCTTGTGCTCTCCCATGGCAGCGCACTGGCTAGCTTTGCTGAGTGTGTTTTTCTTGAGTAAGAGAGAAGTGCAACCGCTTTACTGCCTGTGTGTTCAAAGGAGTCTCTAAATAGACATGCAGATTAAAGCATGGTCACATCTTCATGCCTTTATATGACCTGGTACCTTTGCTCAGTGATTCAGCGAGTCTGTTGCATTTTATTGGGGATTCATGCCTGAGGATGTAGAAACAGTTTGTGCCTGGAACTTACCTCTATTTCGAGGGTTTTTTTTCATATGTGACAGTCATCAAAATTGTACAGGTTAAAGCATGGACCTAATTAGTGTTTGGGGCAGAGCAGAAGCTGAAAAAAAGACTTTCTGGAATCGTCAGTACAGAGCATTCTTCATTCTGTTCCTAGACTGCAGGTTTGAATTATGTGTCTAGCCATTTAAACTCCCTCTAGTTGTCTTCCAGAGGCCAATTTATACCAAGTCTAAGAAAGGCATTTCCAAAGAGTGCTTTTTCCTTTATGGGAGATTTTATGACGAGTGTCTATCTTCCACTTGATGGTGGAGGGATCTTTGATTGGACAGCTGTATTGTTGAATTGTATGAATTCTGCTTGAAATGTACAGCTGTATATTGCAGATGAGATTGAGTCCCTTTAGTCTTTGAAGTCCAGTGATTCCTAGTAATGTTAGGCACAGAGGGATGTTTTCAAAGTCATTTAGACACTTAGAGGTACCTAACAGGGTTTACAAGATCACTAAAGCAGACTGGACTAACTTCTGCTGATTTACCTGAGGTAGCTGACTGTTTGCTTATATGTGAGGTTTTTCCTTCATAATCCATTTCTGCACTTTTCATAATCCTGTCCATAAGTCTTATTTAATTTCTGAGGAATGTATCCTCAGTAAATTTGCATTTACTGTATTAGACTATATCTAGGTAAAATGTGTTAAGTCTCAATCTTTAGATTATAAGAAAAAGAGTTTTCATTAAAGTCTTTTACAAGGTCATTGGTTTTGCAGTGTAGTTTGGGGCGATGTCATGTGGAGTCATTACTTTTACAGAAAACTACTGGCACTTTTGTACTTCAGCTGCCATACTTTTTGGTTTGCAGTTGGGTCAGCTGAAAATATGTATTTGAAAAATTCTGTTCTCTTTCAGGAGAAACATTTTCCATGTTGTGGAGCATGGTACTTTTAAATGTGGTGGACAGCAAAATACTATGTTTTGAAGGACTGTTGCTCTGATGCAATTTATTCTTTGTTGTCATTCCCATGACAATAAGAATCCATTCAGGAACACTTTCTGAATGAAAATTCTACTGGCGCTAATGGGATGACCACACAGACAGGAGACATCCAGTCCCACTCCTAATTTACCTTCAATAGCTTCTTTAACCAGATCAGCATTTATTTAAAATAATGACTACCTGATTTATTCCCTTGTCCCACTTTTCACTTTGCTCTCATTCTGCCAGTCTGGAGTGACAAGAATTTTTCTTCTTGTCTTAACTTTCTTTGGACAATAGATTTTAGTTGTTAGAAATGTTATTTTTAGATGGATACAATTTTTAAAGGACTGTCTGTGAATAAAACACATATACTTGATAAAATTTGAAACAATTTCTGTCAAATCCTAGATAGACATAACTGTGCTCTGCAAGTTACTGCACATTTAAAGCCTCAGTTCCTTTTCAGTGTCATTTTGTCTACCTTGTTTCCTACTTGCAAGGAGTAAGTGGACCAAAGTGAGTTAATTAGTGGCAATACATATCAAAAATAAGAACTGTTTAGATTGCTTTGTGCTGAAAGTCCCTGTAAGTGCAGTGTGTCATCCTCAGAGCAGCACTTGGAACCTTTCTGCTGCTGTGACAGAGGTCAGATGGTTCCTTGTGCCCACACCCTGGACTTTTCATGCCCACATTTGTCAGAGGTTTTGCAGCAGTGAGAGTTACAGCCTGGGGAGCTTCTTTGCAATAGGGATGCCAGGGCAAGATGCTTGGGGAAAAGAAAAAATCCATGAAGATTTGATGATGCTGTAATTGCACATTCAGCTGCTAGGAATTTATCTGCTCTGGGAGGATCACCCAGGAACTGTACACACTGAATACACACTATTAAAGCCTCTGCCTGATTCCATTAGCACATGACAGAGAGACCCAAATCAGTTCTAAAGGCATTTGCAAGCAGCTGCTGCTGCAACAAAGATAATATTGGCACAGCTTTTCAATTGTGTAAAGAATAGGCAGCATTATTTTAAACTTCCAATTGTGCTTTATAGACAAAATGCTAACTTGAGTAATTTTTAAAGCTAATTATGTAGCAGGGATTTTACAAAATAGCTCTGAAATACTTGAAATGGATATTAAAAAATTCAAAATCCTGATACGACAGCTTCAGTAGTAATTCCTATTGTCAAGTTTTGCTAGACTTTCCTCTGTCATATAAGCTCAAAAATACCTATCTTACTTTTGAAATATCTTCTTCCTTTCATGACCTAGGTACAACATTTATTATATGCTATTAACATTTAGTAGCTATGCAATAAAATCTCATGCCCTTGAGTACATATTTTGAATGCATATAATGGAATGATTTCCTACTGAGTGAGTTAAGCAGCATTTTTTTTTTGTCTTTCCTGAACTATGATGGACCACAGGCTTTCTGAATGCCACTGTGGCAAATTAAGCCTGACCTTTGCTAATGGGGATTCCAATCAGTTGGAAACTGTGAAAAATAATCTGTACTGGTACTTTTCCTGTAGACTTGAAGTTTCATGATCTTCAGCAGATATATTCTGATATATTCCACCACAGTATTCTGATGTGGGTAAGGAGAGTTTGGAGACAGTCCAAGTTCTCTCAGCGTTGTGTTTTATTTTAATGTCAGACACTGGCACCTTCCTGAAATTGATTTGATTTCTCCACACAGTGAGATCTACCTTTAACCTTTCACCAACATATGTAAGACTCATAGAGATACCATTAGCATTCATGCTGTCTTAAAAATAATTAGTCTTCCATATAGTGGATGGTGTTGAGAGCAGCATTCACTAACAAGTCCCATAAATGGCTTGTTTAATTACATATGAGTGAAAGAGTTCCAGCTTCTAATTTGAAAGTCAGTCATAGGGATAAGATAAAGTTAACACCTGCCCTGAAACACTAGAATTCAAGACACAATTGTGAAGTAAACATTGACTTAATTTATCTTTTATGGAAAATTATTTATTTGAAATGCTGTGCTGAGAGTCTGATAGCCTGTGCATTGACAATGCTGCTCTGTGCAGTTTCCCAGTTAAAAGCCTCTACAAAGGTGTTTAGAACACATTGGTCTTTGGAAATGTTAGGTAAAGGCTGTTGTATAGTTGAAGTGTTCTCTGTGTACTTCATATAAAGGGATTGACACCTGAAAATTGTAAACTGGGTGCTTGATTGCCCAGCTGGTTTCCTGAAAATAAAATGTTTGTCTGAGTGCCTGTACAGGGACCTAAAATCTGGATTATACAGTCCAATGAGGCCCTAATCACCTTAGAGGCATATCCAGATAAGATGAAATTGTCTCAGCCTGACGATCACTGTCACTTAATGATCATGCTCAGGTATAATGATTCTGACTTTAGTTTTAATTAATAAAGTGAATTGTCAGTCATTAGGGTAGCCATGATAGCGACCATTCTTTGAATCAGTCTGAAAATGGAGTTTTTTTTTTCCTACTGGCATGTCTGCATGTAGCTCTTAATAATGATTCATCATTAGTTTCCTAGCTTGAATTTGACAATGGATTTGTTTTGTTCCCACTGGGCCACTTCAGAGACTTGGCTCAGTGCAAGCAGGAGCAAGTCCAAACTCTCTTGATGCAGAAATAGCAGTGCTACAGCTATTGCAGGCAGATTAAGATGAGCAAAAACATGAAAAATCCAGTTAATTGATCTTTTGCAAACATGATCAGTGAAATTATGTGCTCTGTTGAAGGCAAGAGTAGCTTAACCATTAACATTAGAGAAGAAAATATTTTATCCAATGCCTAAAATATCATGTCATGTGAAAGGTAAAGAAAACAAGATTTTTATATGTTGTTTCTGAGAACAAAATTACTTATTTTCTTATGGTAGTATTTGTAAAGACCAGACAAGAATGTGGTCTAAAAATTTTGTACATACAGAAAGTAAGCAGCAAACCTGGAGTTAAGGAACTTTATCTTCCAGATAAGAATTATAAATAGATGTATTACACCTGGGGATCTCAATCTCAGAAAGTTTAAATTACTCAAAAGATGTCTGTCAGAGCCAGGAATGAACACAAATCTTCTGAGTTTTAGTCCAGTGTGTTTCAACTTAAAGGCAAGTTCTTCCCAGTTTTAATATATGCTTCCTTTATGGATTTAAGTGTGATTTCAAGCTTAATGAACTGTTTGTAGCAGATTTATCAATACCAGGACAGTCAGTTTTGTTGGAGTTCATGCTGGAACATAGATATGTAAACCTGCAAGTAGTAGATCAAAAAGAAAGCAGGGGGACACAAAAACATTCTTGCTTATATCTTGGGACTGAACTTAGTTCAAAGAAATTCTCATGCTTCTGTATCAAGATCAAATTACCCTAGTTGCATGAACAAAATGTAGGGTATGTCTTCAGCTTGAAACAGGTTTGGGACAAAATTTTGTAGCTAATGATTTGTCTAGCTTGCCAAATTAGTTTGAAGGAATTAATGTATTCTAGCATTTTCCTTTTGTTTTAGCTCATTCTTATTGTTCATATTTATGGTATTCTATTTATGGTATAGAAAAAACATTGTTGTGTATATTTGTGTTACATCTGTAAATTAGAAAATACTATAAATTATACAGGAATTTGTCAGATCATTATTTGACTGACTTCTGTAGAAAACTGTTTAAAAAAATGGCACAAATTAAAAAAGAAAAATTAAACTGATCACAAAAGATGCCATTTTTTTTTCCAATGAAAATGTACATTTTCTCCATGAAAAGGAAAATGCATTTCCTGAAAGTGAAATTGTTTTTGTATCTGCAGAAATTGCAAAATTATTATGTGTTTCTGTGTTATGTTCAGAGAAACTTTGGGGCTTATTCTAATGCATGATTTACTTCAATTTATGATTCAGAGTAATGTTCAATGATTACTTTCATGGGAACCAATTCAGAAGGGCCATTCTTGTAGTAGAGACAGTGACATTTCTATCCTTGTAAAATTAAAGAATAGAGATAAACACTGTTTCTAGGGAAATACTATCTTTTCTATTGTATAATGTACTGTAATTAAAAAAACCTAAATACTTGCAACTACATATTCCTCAATGAATGAACTAACTGTGAAACAAAATCTGTTTTTGTAACTGAAAAAACTCTTATCAACAAGTCAGAGTGGTAATTCTGCAAATTCTTCTCTGCTTGAGTAATCTTATGAAGCTCAATGGGGCTACACAAATGCATAATCACGTAATTGAAAACACAGTTTTAAGTATAGCTGAGCAGTTAGTATACAAAGAAAACAGACATTCAGATAAAATAAGAGAGCAAACCCCTTGTGCCAAATCTGCAATGGATTTTTCAGAAAGGAATATTTGTAGAATTTATCTTTATGCCTTTCACAAGATGTGTACCTATCCCTGTCCTCCAGAAGGAAAATATAAGTGAAATCCACTAAGTTATATGAGGTTTAGAGCTGCACTTTCCTAGTCATGCTTTAAATTCAATATCTAAGATTTGGAAAATGGAGTCTCTTTCACCTAACAAACTGTGGTATTGCTAAGTTGTTTCTGACAATGTTGTTTTAATCTATTTTAGGTAGTAATATTACTGTGACTATAATGATCTGGGATAGATTTTTTTTTTAATCTCTTATAATTGGAAGGATGCAAAAACTTTCTGATTATAGAAGATTATAGAAATGGGTTTTGTAAATTAAACCTGAAAAAGTATTAATGTGTGCAGGACTGCTTGAAAAAACTGCTTGAAGAAATCAGAAGACCCACCTTTTTAGTCAGCCTGTTTTAACTTGGATATGTGGATATCATCTTCAGCAATCAGGTACAACTCCACCTATTCAGCTCTTGACTTCTCTGTTTGCCTCCATTACTAGCATGCATACTAACTACATGGCAGTATTTCTAAATACTAGAAAGACAATTGAAAGAGACTCCCAGTTGGATTCTTGTTCATAGGTGTGATTGCTCTGGGTAAACAGCTTCCAGTCAATGCTACTCAAGACTAGCTGGCAAAGGTAGGAGTGAAAAGCTCTGTACACATGTAGGATTGCCTTAGTTTTAATGCCCTTGGTTGTATTGATTTCTGAAATGGCTATTCCTAGTTGTGATGTAATTCCTCTTTTGTATTTGGAAAATCATATACTACTGAGTACAAAACGAATGATTGTGACTTCCTTTCTAAGGAAGATAGTGTTGAGCTTTGTGGATCTTACACTAAGAAGAAATTTTTGTCCTTATAAAATTTTAATAAATCAATGAGCAGATGAAAGTCATGGGATTAACTCATAACTTGCAAATTTCTGTCTGACTGTTCCATGCTTGAATAAATGTTAATGATTTTTTTTGTCATTTGACTGATTCTTGAATCCTAATTTTCATCAAGGAAGGAAGAATCCATACATAACAGTGATCTAATGCAGACAGGTAAATTCTAATTGTTTGCCTGTGTTGTCCCGATAAAGTAATGCTTTAAAAAATTATTTAGATCATCCATCTAAATAAAAAAAAAGAAATGGAGGTTGGCAAAATTATCATACTCACTGATAAATTGTCAAGCAAGGTCTATCCGTTTTCTCCCAAGATAGTGAATTTCACAGTTAACTTCTCTCTGCTTTCACTATAGTTGGTGAGAAAAAGAAGGGATTATTAAACAGGAATCAAAAATTCTCATTAAAATGGAAATATTTCATAGAGAACGAAGGCTGTTTGAAAAATCAGTTCCATATGTAGTTCTTTTGTCTATGTACTGTAATTCTTTAAACTCATATTTTTCTATTATCGTTGATTAAACCTGTGGTAAAGAAGTATTTCTGAGTGCTAAGTATATATTGCAGAAATATAATAAAGAGGCAGAAAGTATTCTAAGTCAGGTATAGTATTTTGAATCATTATTATTAATTCTGAATGTTCTCACTTGAACTTTAAAGACAAATGTTTGAAGTGTTAGAGAACAGGTTAAGGATACATATTCTTTTCAGAAGAAGGCAGGTTTCTTTTCTTGAAAGAAGGCAGGTTTAGATTAGATATGAAGAAAAAAAAATGCTTCACTGTGAGAGCGGTGAAGCACTGGAACAGGTTGCCCAGACAAGCTGTGGATGCCCCATCCCTGGGGCCAGGTTGGATGCGGCTTTGAGAAACCTGGTCTAGTGGAAGGTGTCCCTGCTTGTGGCAGGGGAGTTGGAGCTACATGACTTTTAAGATCCTTTCCAACCCAAACCATTCTGTGATTCTTCACAGGTGAAAAATAATTGGGAAGAACATTAGTCTGTTTAATTTTAAGTTTAATGACATTAATATCCACCAAGACATTCAATATCTCACAAATTATCTAGATCATAATCTGCTTACACTTGCTGCTGTATTTTGTTCTTTAATGAAACCAGCCAGCTTTAACAGCAGAAAACATACAGTCAAGTAAATGATGACTGAAGTGTCCGGTAGCTTTTTCTTTAAACTGTGATTTCAGTTTTAATTTTTTAAAACTTTTTATGTGGAAGATTAAAGCACATTTTTCGGTGTATCATTTAAATCAGTCATGACTAAGTTGATAACAGTGGGCAGTGTGTTTGAATATTTCATCACAAAGTGATGGAGCATCTTCTCTTGCTTGTTAGAGTGCTTGTACTCACCAGTCCATTCTGTTCTCTTATTTGACATGACCTGAATAAAGAATGACCAAAAAGTTCAGCAAGGACAGAATAAAGAAGATATATCAATAGAGGAAAAAATATTTAATGTCCTGATGATATTATTTCCTTAATTCATTCAGTGATATGGAAATAGTTTTCTGAGTTATTCAAAGCCATGTAATGATGTTTGGCTTGCACAAATATAATTTAGTAAAGCAAAGCAAATATTTCTTCTTGTAAACAGAAACTAAATATAGTTAAAATTGATTTTTTCCCTGTAAATTATGGAGTTCACTCTTCAACTTAATTTTTTTTTTTGCACTCCAATCTCTTGTCAGACTAGGCAAGCAACTTTCTGTTCTTCATGATTCTCTTGAGATCAAAAATTTGTTTGGAAACCTTAAAGACATTCAGAAATGTAAGCTTTTTTCTCTAAGTACTGTAAATCAGCTAGAACACCATTTTGTCTATAGGCCATTAGAATCAGTACAACAGTGTTACTCCCTGACTTACTGCTGTACTGAAATGTTTAGACTGTTCCTTGGGACAGCCTCAACAAGCTGAAATTATCCAGTGACAGTGCATCCTCTACTTGACATGCTTTTCCTACTGGCAGCATCCCTTTCCGAGGGACCCTGTTTGCTGCACCTTTATACCCCTTCTGTGAGACTCTAAAGCCCAGGTCAGCTTAATGTGATAATGGCTTTTATCAGATCAGTGAAAACTCTGCAGAGTTCAGATTTTCCTTTATGTTTTAGGATCTGGAGAACAAAAATCACAAAATGCTCTGTGGTGTGTCAATACCTGCCAACAGTCAGGAGATCTGTGGGTGTGGGAATAGCAACTGGTAATCCAAGAGGGAATACCTAGCTGTGGCTGGGAGTACCTGTACTGTCTGCAGCTGATACTGTTAAATGAGAATTTCTTTTGTTTGTCCTATATATCTTAACAGTAGCTGGTAAGAAGATGAACAGATTCCAAATCAAACAGCAAATCAATGCAATTGTTCAGTTGGGACGTAGTGACCTGTTTTTCAGATGTCAGAGGAGATGGCATCCAAAGTAAGTTCCCTTTGTCCTACCCTGAAGTCACCCTGTTGACTCACTTTGCTGGGCAAGGGAGAGATAGAGCCAAACGCATCACCCTTAGCGGCCACACAGAAAAAGAGCAGATGCTGAAATGTTTTACTGCCTTATGTTGTCACAGACTGTCATCAGTGGATTTAACTCTCTTAACTGGTGATGTTGTATACATATAATGCCTAAAAGCCACAAAGAAAGAAATTGAAGTGAATATGTTGCTTGTCAGCCTGCAATTTGTCTGTATTGGCATTTCACCATAGATCTTTCATCAGATACATTCAGTTTAGAAAATGAGACTATTTATCTTTGTGTTCACTCACAAAATATGGAGCGATAAATAGTATGAAACTGTTCTAGGTTTATGCTTCTGCTTACAGTAGTATGAATATTGTAGTATATTAATTCTAGTAAAGAATATTCAACATAAACCAGCATTTATGTGACACAGTTTTCTAAGAAAAGAATAAGAAGTTCAGTGAGCATTGGCAATAAGACCTGGCTCTTGTGAAGTCGTGTCTTGAAGCACCTCTGTGGATGTGTGTTCACGCTCAAACAGTACCAACAAATAGGCATGAGGGGCTGTACTTGTAGGATAATCAAAAGTGTTAATGAATGTGAGTTCAAATTTATTATTTTTCATAAATTGGGACATTAGCACAAACTATCCTCTATTCTGCTGCACATTCTCAGAAATTAGGGGGAAGAGAAAAATTTCACACCTCCTTGGTTACACATGTTCTAGCTGGGCAATAGTTAAAGAACTTTCAAAGGAAACTAAACAGACTGGTAAACATGCACTGAAGGGCACTGCATAGGTGTTTTTTGAAATTGTGATGAAAAGGTTTATGAGATAAACTACATTTATAAAAGTGAGGTACCGCAGTTGTGTAGATTAAGGACTGTTTAAATAATTCAGAAAATAGTCAAAATGAATAATTTTCTGCAAACAGAACACTTCAGAATTCACCTGACTCTTTAAGAGGACTTTAAAGTGATAATTAAGTGTTTGAGAGGAGCTGTAATACTTGTGGGATTATCTCACACATGAAGAGAGTTCTATTTACTCTACATCAGTCAAATAGGCATAATTTTGAAATTTAAGGAAGTTATTAGAGAAAGGTGATGATTGCCAAGGCTCCTCAACATGCCATCAAGAGAAATATTCAAGATATCATGTAATATCATTAGATTTCAGTAGAAAGTAGAGTGATACAGAGGAGTAACCTCTACCAAAGGGGATGAGGTTTGGCCATGCACTGTAATGAAAATAACTGTCCAAAATTAAAAATGCCATCTATTTGTGGAGTTTTCTTCCTGACTATGTTTGCATGGCATAACACAAGAGCTGCAGAGAGAGTCTGCAGTTGGACTTGAGCATTCTGTCAAGGACTGTGAAAGCAATATATCTGTGTTAGTGTGGCACTATCAAGGTTAATGAGTGCTTCTCAGCACACAGGGTAAGATTAAGTGCAGTTATAAACACAGGAGTATTGTGTTCTGTGTCTGTGCTGGCCAGATATTTTTGCAATGCTCTGGACTGAATTCTACAGATGTGCATCTTGTAAGAGACATGCAGTGTCCTCAGCAGTGACTGGCTGCTGTAGTGTGTGGTTATGCATGGAATCCATAGGAATAATGAGACTATTTTTGTGAACATACAAAAATAATCAATGTATTTCTAGCATTTGCAACTAGCGTTTCAAGTTAATCCAGAGAAGTATATTCTAACTTCATTGATTTAATGAGAAATCCAATGTATTATATATTCTGTAAGTGTTCTGTCCTGTTCTAAGCAGTATGAGATGCTTCAGAACACTATTCTAATGGCTGATTATTTTTTATTTAGAATTTAAAAAGTCTGTTTGCATATAACTTGATTTCTGAGTGTTTTGATCTGTTTGTCCAGGATGTCCAGAATTTTTACACAGAATACAGATATGTCTGAATCCCTGCTGTTCATGATGTCAACTGGTAATGTGAAGTGCATGAGGAAATGGCATTAAATGAAATAAAACCTGAATTTTTGACTGGAAAATTGCTTTATTTCCTCATCTCTGTGCTGTTCCTGTCTGAAACAGCAGCTCAGCAGCTTACATTTGACAGCCACAATTATGAAATTGGCATGCCAAAGAGAGTTTTTTTGTTTCAAAGAGTTAAATACCAGTTAGTGTTAGAACTACATTATTGCACCTCTCCCCAAAAAGAAACATTGCATTTCCCCAAAGAAACACATTGGTAAAGAAACAATGAAAAAGTTAAATTTAAAATATATTTCAATCACGGTGATTTCTCATGGCTTTTGTATGTTTCAACTTCAATTTCTAAGAAGCACATACAGATTGTTTTTTCCTGGGCTGATTTGTAGCACAGGAAAAGGGCTATAAGACTAATTGCCCATCAATGGGAATTTGTACATTACATCTGGATTTGTCTTTCATAAAGTGAATAAACATAGAAATTTTCCAAAACACTAAGTACCACATAACTTACAAAATAAAAGATGTGTAGATCAGAATTTAAGTAAACTACACATTTTTTGTTGGATGGATCTGACAAGATGTGTGGTTAACAACATGTAGTCAGTGGTAATAGAAATAAAAACATGTTTAGTCATCTTCCTAGGCCTAATTAGGGGATGAACACCTGAGAGAAAAGAAAAACATAGTCTGGAATGCAATTATATGGGAAATTTATGTCTGACTGCAAAGCTTTGTATGTTTGTATGCAGTTTGTAGGATTAAAGTTGAAAGAGAAATATTTCTGTATTCTTTATCCTGATTCATCCTTGCTAATATTTTTTTTTCTTTTTCTTTTCTCTGCAGTTGCATGATAAAATAATTTTTCAAAATGGACTTGGATTTAATCCTCTGTATCTGCATCTTGCCTTCTGCATTTTGGCAGATTTGAAAACCACAGCCAGGTATGAATTTCTCTTTGAAATATCTCTTTGTTCATATTGCCAATTCATTTGCAGGACCCTTGTGTAGTAGTTTTCACTGGTGCATATGAGATCTTATGATGAAGTTTAAATATTTATCAGCACTAGTTATCTAGGTGTAATGGTAGAGCTTTTGCTAGTATTTTTCTCATATACAGAGGGAAGTTTGGGATTATTGACTAGTATATCAGTAGTGTTAGTGCTAATATCAGGCTGTGTCAGGTAGCCTTCTTTCACTGTACCCAGAAATACACAACAGAGATGTTTGGTAATCACAGCCTTGGCAGTTAGGTAACCAAACAATGTGGTGTTTTCTGATGCCACAGAGTGTTTCACTAATTAAGTAAACATTGCTCTGCACTGTTATTGTGTGATGGTGCATTTAGATTTGTAATTTCTTTCCCTTAACCTGCTGCATGATACCTTATTGCTGCATAATATCACCTAAATCATGCAACTACAATTGTATGATTTTATCAGGTCATTGTCCTCAGAAATCAAAGTATAGCTAATGTGTATTCATGCAGAATTTGGTTGAGTGGGAGTGCTCATGTCTTGCTAGAGATGGGTAACACACTGTATTCTCACACACTCAAAACAGGAAGGCCTCATAGAGGAATTTAGGGAGACTAGTAGTCAATTCCCTTTCCTTTTCCTCCTTGTTTCCTTCTTTCTTTTATTTTTTTTTTAATCAGTAAAACATTGGTTTTTGCTGTTAGCAGGTGATGGAGTGAAATCAGAATCCTGCTGAATAAAAACCAAAATGTGACATTGGAATAAGAAACCAGAAAACCTATGGTAATGAAAAGTCAAAAAACATGAGCCAGGGAGATTTAACAAGCTATCACAATGGTAGGGGTTAGGCCAATGTAGTCTGTAAATACCAATCTCAAAGTAAATTTTTCTGTCAGTTTGAAAAATCATATATTTAAAAAAAAAACTTCTACAGTTGATGCTGACTGTTATTCTGTGGTGGTACAGGGGGGGGAAAAGGCAGAAAAATGAAAATCTTCTACTTTTATGTTAAGCATAGATTCTGATATCATCAAACAGGTCATGCTGGGATGAAGTGTATTGAAGTAAATGCCATGAGGTATTTTGAAAAAGATGCATTTACATCAGAATAAGACTTGCTATTCAAAATTGTCTTTGCAGTACCTGTAAGATGGCTTAAACACTGATGTTGAATTTGTGGTGTAAAGATCTTATATATAATTTTAGACTTTTAATGATCAGCAAGCAGCTGATAGATCATTCCGAATGATATTGTGCATGGTGGTGACTGAAACCACTGTAACCCTCTGACAAAGCAAAATGATTCAGTTGTGCTTGTTCTGTGTACATGGGGATCCCCTACAAATCAGCTTGCCCTCATAGAATCAAGTTGTGAGGCAATTAATAAGTATGAATCCAAACTGACTAATGATATCAGTCTAAGTAAAGTAGAACTGTAAAAGCATCATCATCCCCACAGTCCTCTTGTTTATCTATGTGGAGATGATCGTGTAATATACATGATTTCTAAAGCAAAGCAGAAATTAAAATCCCTCAATACTCACACCACTGTTTAGAAAGAAAAGAAACCTCAAAAAACCCTCCATAAAACCAGCACTCTCTGTTCATAAAAAGCTGAAAAGGTTAAAAAAAGTAAGTTAAGGACATTGAGCATTGCACTCGCAGGCTGGTGGTAACAATTTATGACTTATGTAACATGTACAGCAGGGTACAGCAGCTTCTGTGTTGAAGTACTAACACATTGTATTCACTCTGATGAAGGAGTGAGAAAATGTAATGGCATTTAATCTTTGACTTTCACTGGACTCTGGAACAGAACCATTTTTACTAATTCTACATTGCCTATGCTTGCAAACTGAGAAAAATGCAGTAGCAGACTAAAAGCACACCAAATAGCTTGATGAAATTGTTCTCTCTGTGCAGAGTAGTGCCAGTGCCAATGTGGTTATTATGTACATAGTTATCAGTCCTACCTTCCTTTTCCTGTGTTCTTATTCTTTTTATTTCTGCTAAAAAATTATCCATTTGACAACTTCTTGATTTCTAAGTCGGAACTCTACATCTCTATCACAGCTGCTTTTAAATATTTAGAAATTGATCTGGTGTTTCTATAAATTGTAAAAAAGATGGAACCAAAAATCTTTTTACCAAAGCCCTGTGAATCTGATCTTTATGCCTGGGTAAATTTTGAAATGTAATAAAGTCCTAAATTTCCTAAGGCTGCATCATACAAGCCCCTTGGTTTCGTGTGAGAGCCTAAGATCTTTAACACCTGGGCTCTGAAAACTTAAAAAAATATTAGCAGAATGTGACAAAGAGATTCATATTCAAGGTATCTGAATTTTTAATCCATCTTCAAGTTTAGTAGGAACAGCAACCTACTTGCTTTAGTAAGAATATTTATTTGACTAAAACTGGGCACACTGGGTAAAGCTGTATTAAAGATAGAGTTGCAATTTACATGTGGAATCCATTATGGTGACATAATACTTATTTACTGTTTGAGGTCATCATACAATTCTAAAAAACAAAGCAATATAAATAAAATCTTTAGAGCTTAATGGGTAATGGAACATCTAATTTACTGACTGTTGTCACAGGGTAATACGATAAATCTTTACACTTCAATTTAATTTAGGACACAGAAGAAATCCATTTACAAGCACTTAAGCTGTGCTAGGATGTTGGTTGTACTTGCTTGGTGATTTCCTTAGGATTTACCACAGTGGCCTGAGTTATAGAAATACTATTTCAAGTTAAGGGAAAAACTGACCTAGGTTCAAGCTGAAAACAAATGTTCTGACAACTCAAGTTTAACTCATCTGTCAGTATCTCCAAGTTCTTTGCAAGAAACAAAACAAAGTTTTTTTATTGTTGTGTTGGTTCTCAATCTTCAATAGATACATGTATACTGGGAGTACGAGAAAGAAGCTTGAGGAAGAATGGGGAAAAAACCCTAAATGAGAGACTGACTAGCAAAAATGGAATCTGAATTTTAACTGTGAGTAATGGAAACAGGCTGCTTCCTGAATGGAAATTCTATACCAAGGAATAATTCTGTCTACATGGAGATCAAAAGGCTGTTGACAATAGTGGCCTCACACATTAAGTATGATAGGACAGGTATAGTGAACAATTATTGTGTGCTGGTTTGAAAGCAAAACGAGTGAGACTCACAGTCAGAGATACAATTTAATAGGAGAAGAGAGGAAAAAAAGGTAAAAGAAAATAAATGGAACAATACAACCTGACACCCTGTTGGTTAGGGTGTTTGAAGCAGTCCAAAAGTAAGTCCTCCTGGAATGGCAGATGTGGTTTTGTTGGAGTAGAGATGATCCTGAGAGAGAAGGGTCCAGTCTTCCTCCAGGAATCCAGTGGAACCAGATGAAATGTTCTTGTCAAAGCAGTGATTCCACCTGGTAGCTCTTGTCTCCTCTGGGAGTCCAGTGGATAAAAGCTGCCTGTGATATCTCAAACCCTGGATTATATCCAGGTGGGAATGCTTGGCTCCTCCCCCTGGGTGGAGCATCTCACAATGGGATGATCTCATGCAGTGGGTCCTTGATGGCCCATTGCACAGAGATAACTCCCGGAGGAAGTTATCTATGAGTCATGTGGCAAGGCATTGTTAGGCTCGTTAACAGAAGATAAGGAAAACACTGCCCCACCTTGGCTCTAATGGGTCATGGGGATAGAATACATACCTTGGGCACAATTTTTACATTGTAACCTAGGACATATTGCTATTTGGATTAGATAAGAAATACCAAATTTACTTCAAGGAAATTGTCCAAAGGCCTCTTGCAGTTAGAAGCTGTTATCTAGTAAATCAAATAGAAAAAGATGACAGGTGGTTTGCCATAGTTGAAAAACATAAGAAGTAGCTACCCTTTTTACTGCACATATGAATAGATTACAAAATGCAATTTAATTCAGATTGGTAACTAGGAAGGATGCACAACCAGTCTTCATAGTGGAAAAAGACATCTGTCTTATCCATCATTCATTGTGGACTAACAGCGTTTTGTCGCACTGTGCATGATCAGTACATCCTCATTTTCCAAAAGTAGGAAAACTTCCAGAGGCTTTGTTTTGGCTTTGTATTTATTCATGAATCCTACCACCATTGCTTGCTACCTCTGAGATACTGCATAAGCATTAATTAATTATTCCTTGCCATAAGTCTGTGAAATAGATCGTTATTTTCAACATTGCCAATACCATCATTTTTGCCATGGGTGAAATTTAAAAAGAGAAATTTTTAAAGGAAATAATTACATTTTTGGTTGTTTTTCTGCTCAAATTATTTTCTGTGGACTGGTTTGAGTTAAACAGCAGTGGTAAAATTCCCGTTTCTCTTCTGTAAGAGATCTGCCGGGGATAAGGATAATGTGAGAATGTGAAGAACATAATTTTTTCCACTGCATGATAGCTCATGACATTATCAGGCAGGTTATTATTATAGAGAGGAAGTCATTGCTTGTGTCAGAGGCATGCTTTGTAACAAGCAGTCACAGTCAACATGAAACGTCCATTTAATATTTTTGAAGTCATGGCCAGCTTTTGGAAATGAAGCTCATAAAACTCCTTGGGACATTGAGAATTTGTTACCGACCCTCCCAAGCTGCATCAAACAATTCCATTGACTCCTGGTAGAGCATGGCACTCAGATTTTTTGCCTCAGCTACTTTTACCTGCTCCTACAAGTCTAGTGTTCCAAGCTAGTATATCTGACAAACTTAAAATGCGAAGACCCTTTCTCTTTTCAGAAGAGAAATGATTAATTTATAATTCAAAATACAGAGACCAAAAATTGTAGTTGAAGATCTGTATTAAATCACCCACAGATGAAATACAAGCAGTGGACTCTGAAATGATTGTCCACTGTCTGAATTTTAAATGTTCTTGTTTGTTTGGGAGGATTTTATGGGAATTTTTAATAGAATTTGGATGGCTGACAATCAAAATTTTTTTTTTTTTTTTAAAATTCTTGCATAGGAAATTACCTCAATGCATTGAATGCTCTGCTCTACATAGCTTATTTGGTTAGTTTAACTGTAAAGAGGAGAAAATATTTTGGTTTTGCTGTAGCTATCAAACAGAAATGAAAGATGGAAAAGGCATATTCGGTCACCTTGAGGCCAAATTCACAGGTGCTGGAAGCTGGTATAATTCCACTGACGTCAATTCCCATTCTTTTCACTTGGAACTGCAGATGCTCAGCACCTCTGAAATCCTTGACATGTATTCAGATTGTTCTTTTTATTACAACACGGTTTTTAGTGCACAGCCACCTACACTTTTGCTCATTAATATGGTGACGTATTGACTAATGAAAACATTTCTGTACTACTGTATGCTTTTCACCTCTAGCATATTTAGCAAATTTAGTCTTTGGCAACTAAATGCAGGTAGAATGATGCTTTCACCTTTTACTCTAGAAAGCCAGGAGTCAAAACAGCAAAATCTGCTAATGCATTTACAGAGGTGTAAATTACCAACTTGGTTTCAAGTCTGGAGTGTTTTGATTGTGAAGGAATGAAGTGAAAATGTGGCAGAAAAGAAAAATGCTTTGCAGAAGCCATCAATAAGTAATGACTTTTTAAACAAAAATTCCAGTTCGTTTGGATTTGTTACTACTGAGATATACTTCAAAGAACATTCTAAGGAGAAAGTATAAAAATAAGTGCTGACAGATTTTTATATATTATATATGGAAATTATAATTTAAATAAAATTAATAAATTATAAATTGATCTATTTATCATTTTTTCCAATTGTTCAATTTTTTTCATTTTTCTGACTTTTCATCTAGAAGATTTATGAAAGGGTGGGAAGTCAGAGTAGTATAGGGTAGAATTAAGCAGTCAGAAAGAGATATTTTAGAAAATGTTAAATGTATTTTAAATAACTAGCAAGTGGGATCGTTTTTGGGGTTAGAGTTGCTGCTTAGAATCATAGCACAGCAGTAACTTAGACAGTGAGATGGAGAAACCACTTACACTTGTGTCTGCTCTGAGTTCCAAGGAAAAAATGTGGTTACTATAGCAACTGCCACATTACACTTATGCACACTCTGGAATAGATTAAATTGCTGAAAACCTCAAGGTTTTGTTTGTTGAGAACTGCAGATAAATGTACTGAAGTTACTTAATCAAAGGTATGTTAGTGTGCATATTCTTACACGTTACTTACTGAAACTTTGTCTTTTTACATAAGCTTAGGTTTTTTTGTAGCATATACTAATTCAGAATCACTTTGTCGTGTTCATTTACTGTTTAGGTGGAATCCATTTGGCTATATGTATATATAAGATAGACACTGAATGTTTGAAATATACTATAGAAAATTTCCTGCCATGAGATATAGCCAAGCGGTTTAGAAAATCAAAGTACTTATTACTCTAGGAAGTTTGTTTGGAGACCATCCTAAGATTCCATTAAAAAAAATGATCATTAATCACTATGGCAGCAAAAAGCAAGGCATGTGTTTTGCTTTTGGTGGAAATTCATTCTGTGGGCTCTGTGCAGTTGGTCAACAATTGCAGATAAAGTCATCTAACATAAATCCATTATTTGAACACAGTTTAATGCTTTATATTATAAATGGTTAAATGCAGTGATTTGGAGGGGCGATGATTTATGTTTATCCTGGTATGTTTAAACACTTCAAAAGTTTAGTGACTTAAGATGCAGGGAAATTTTGCTGCAAATATTTTTTGGATAGTGTTCATGCAGGAGAAAATAGAAAATAAACATAGGGTTGCAGCTGTAGAAAACAACACTTTCTTTGAACAGCTGAGATGCCACAACATGTCATGCTGTGCTGGGAAAACTATAGATAGTTTTGAATTGTAGGCCTTTTGGGCCTCCCTGAGCTGTGACTTCTGACAGAGAAAGTAGGTATTGTAGTAGACATACCTAGAAGAATTTAAAACTGAAATCCTGGGATTATATGCATTTGTATCTGGTATTAGATGTTTTTGTTGCTGTAATTTTAGACCATTTCCTCTGTTCTAGGAAGTTCATATTTTAGCACTACAATTGCTATTGATTCTTCCCTCTGCCTAATGAACAGTTTTTGTTTTCTTCTGCTGCCTTTGTTCTGGGTTTGCCCTGCTGGGGCAGGGAGTAAAGCACCTGGCAGAGTCAAGGTTCTTGGTTGCTTTGGTGCTGTTCTTGTTCTAATGTGACATGGAAAACTCTGCCTACTTTGCATGTTTACTTATTTCTCCCTCTCAGTTAGATTTCCCAAAGTCTTGAGTATGTGGCAGCCCCTCCAGAAAGCAATTGGGCATAGTTCTTCTAAAGGGCTGAGTTTTCACCTGACCTCCATACTGGTCACCTACTACCCTTCTCTTTCTAAATTTAACTCTTTCTTTAGAGCTCATTTTTCATTTTCACGTTTCCTTCACAAATCTTGACAGTCTCTAAAACTTTACTTTCTTCAGATGTTCTCTCTTTATTTTATCTTTTTTAGCCAGTGTTTCTTGTTGATTTATTTATCTATTTGTTGATTATTTGGTGACAAGACTGTGTGGTACTTTATTTTCTGTTTACTGCTCAAAGTTTTAGACTGAAGTAGTGCTTTCTTCCACCCTTCAAGGTAATTTCTGTTTTTCCCTGAGAGGATACAGAAGTCTGGTGCTGAAACATTAGCAAGTCTTTTGTAATGAGTGACAGTTATTTAATTTATTTTCTGTACCTGATACAATGACTCTTACAGCTTATTTGAATATGTCATTTGGTATTTTACATAGAAGTGATGCATCATTTTCTTTGTAACATCCTTACTTGTAGATTTAACAGCACCAGGTTATCTAGGATTGCAGTTATTGGCTCTATATGTTTATGAAATACATTATCATAAATATTCATCATTTCTTGTGTGTATTTGATATCAGTTTGCAATGTTAATCCTGCCTCAGGACCAACTCCATCATGACAAGTACAAGAAATGTATTCTTCTTGCCTACTTTGTGAGCTTCATAAATTAAAACCTTTGAAATACACACAATGTAATTTGCCTTGCTTTGTCCCCTATGGTATTTGTCTCAATACTTTGTCATTGAATTTTCATAGGAGCTACATTTTTTCTTTGTCAGGTAACCTGGGTTCTGTCTTTGTCATAAACTGTCACTTTATTCTTTTGTTACCCGCTTCATTTTATCCCCTTGGAAAACTGGTTTCTGTGCTGCCACTTCCATGGCAAAACACATCCTTGTGCTCTGTTGGAGATGGTTAGACTCAGATTGATTATTTGAAGGTGGGACACTGTTCTTGTTTAGAGTGCTATGGAAATTAAAAGAAAGGAAAAATGGCTTCTAGACAGAAGGAGGCTGTCTTCAACTCTTTTCACTGTAAATCCAGCTAAAAGCAAAGCATGTATAAAACTGCCATGCACCGTGGGGAAACTATTCCCTGTGTGCTTCGTTCAATTGGGTTGGTTGGTTGTTATTGTTTTCCCCCACGCTTCTCACTCTTATTCAATATTAAAGTCTGGGTTTGGCTATAGTAATACTGTTATATATTCATGTGAAAATGTGTGACATCCAGCTTAGTTTGCTGAGGATGACTTTCTGAGCAGACACAGGGGTACAGATGAGAATTACAATTAGCTGAACATTTCTGTTCAGTTTTCTTGATTATAGGCATCAAAGTATTTTTATCTGTATTTCCATTAATTCACTTTTTGCTCAGTTCCCATAACTGGATAGCTTTGAAATGAAGGATAATTTTTAATGTATAAAATACTTGAAGAAAAATGCCTACTTGCTACTTTTATATTGATGATAAATTCTCAGTATCAAATGAGAACATTTTACCACTAAGAAGTCCTACGATCTTGTATATATCCCAGTTTTCATTTGCTATTAACAAGATTTATACTTGTCAGGACCTGTCAGCTTTTTAACAATTTACCTGTTTTTTAGTTACAGTAAAAACCTACCTCATTGTTTATCCTGCAAAACTCATTTTGCTCCCTTGTATGGCTAAAATTATGTCCAAATTTTGTTTGCTACTATATTTTCATTTCCAAATGCATCTGTAGATGCAAAAGTTGAGAAAACAATTAGACATTCGAAGAGACTTTTAGAAAGAGTCTAGGTTATAAACAGGACAAAGCACGTTTTGGTATACAGGGGAGGAGGATTGGGGCTGTTAAAAGGTGTCCTCTGTGAGAACAGCCCCTGGCTGTCCCTGTGTTGCTCAGAGCCAGTTTCAGCTTGCTCTGAAATGGACCCACCACTGGTCAAAGCTGATCAGAGCAGTCATGCTCTTGTTGTCTCTGTATAAATGCACTTTAGAAAGAGTAAAAAATGCTGCACAGCAGCTGTGAAAAAGAGAACTGAGACATGAGAAAAAATGTTGAAACATCCCTGCAGACACCAAGGTCAGTGTAGGAAGGGGAGTAGGTGTTAACAGGTGCCAAAGTAGAGATTCCCCTGCATCCCAAGGAGCAGAGCATGGTAATGCAGGGTTAACCCCCTGCAGCCCATGGAACACATGGGTGGAGCAGATATGCTGCAAACTGCAGCCCATGGAGTTCCAGGCTGGAGGAAGTGGCTATGTCATAAAGGAAGCTGCAGCCCAAGTGGAGCCCATGCTGGAGCAGGTTTGCCGGCAGGAACTGTGGCCTGTAGAGGACTCACTCCGAGCAGTCTGCTCCTGAAGGACTGTGCTCTGTGTAAATAATCCATGGTAGGGCATTTTTTGAACAGCTTCAGTCCACAGGGAGGCTGAAAGAGGTTGGGAAAAGCTGTATCCTGTGGGAAGGACCCCTTGTTGCCCCTGGAGAACAGTGTGGGGGGAAGGAGAAGCAGAGATGAAATGTTATTATGGACTGACCACAACCCCCACTCTTTATCCCACTGTACCACTGAAGAGCAAGGAATGAAGGAGGGAAGTTGAACCTGGGAAGAAGGGGGTGTGAGGGCAAGGTGTATTTAATTTGGTCTTTTTCTCATCTTTCTAGTCTACTTTTAATTGACAGTAAATTAAATCAATCTTCTCCAGCTAGAGTTGGTTTTGCACGGAGCAGTTTCCTGTTCTTATTAAGCCAGGAGCATTTCCATCTTATTTCATCTCCTTGTTTTGCTGAGTAGTGGGAATGGAGAGGGTTGGTGTGCATCTGGCAGCCAGTCAAGGTTAAACCGCTGGACATCATTTGGTTGCAGTGTTGTAAGAAGTAGAAGTTATCTTTGGTTGATGGATTCCTCATGTGTAGTTGTGTTTTCTATAATTCTGATGTTTATTGCTGAACCCTGCAATGCCCTATGATATGCTAACAGCAGAATCTATGTGTAGAGCTTCCCTAAACCAGTTTTCAGTAAATTGGGGAACTGATACTAAATGAAGTGCATGTAACTGAAAAGGCAGGGCACCCCCATGTATTCAAAATGAATTTTGAAAGACACACAAAGGAAGCACTTTCATTACACATTCTAGGCAGATTTTTTTAGCACAGAACAGGTAAGTGGAAAATTATAATGCTTTTATTGGGATGTCCACTTAATCTATTTTTTCCTAGCTAATAATGAATTCTTTTATCTCTTACTGATCTGTTTATCAACAAATTACAATCTTTTCTTCCACTGATATTCTAGATACTGAAGTGTAACATTGCAAAATCACCAAGGGCAAGCAAAGTTAGCACAAGATATGTAAGGCTTAGAAAAAGGGGAAAGGGAAAGAAAAATGAAAATACAAAGGGATGAGGTAAGAAGAAAAAGAGCAAAGATAAGTGCTAAAATATGAAAAGGACAGGGAGTGAGAAGAAGGAAAAGAAAAATATTCTGAAGTAATAAGCAGTAGTTATTCACTTAATGAAACAGGAGTATCTCTGAGTGTGCATGCAGGTATGTGTCTAGAGAACTTCTGAAGCACCTGTCACCTGTCATTTTAGAGAAAACCACAGCGATGTACTTCAGCCATCAGCAAAGGTCCTACCCAGATGCCGCAAATGAATGTTTTCTCTGCTGTTTGTGGTTTCTTGGTGCCTGTGGTAGATTAGATCTCACTTAAAATTAGCTGTTAAAATTTGTGCATCTTTAAAGGACCTGTTGCAGGGTTAGTCAAACTGTACAGGAGCTGTTGAAGAGTTGTTCAAACTGTTCAAAAAAAAAATAAAAGGGGCAGAGAGATAGGGTGATTTCTGCTGTGGGAGGGATTACAGGAAGGAAAACATCTGTAGTGAACTTGAGTGAGGAAAGCCTTCAGCCCTGTGTGCCAAGAGCTATGTAAAGGATCTCAGTAAAATTAAAAAACCCATTCATTCAGAGTAAACAACTAGAGAGATATTACCAAGCAATAGCAAAGTGCATATGATACTTGGGAAAAAGCTTTCTTAAAAGCTGCATGGAGACCTAGTATGTGACAGAGTTTAGGATTGCCTTTTGGAATAGCATTCCATCTTTTTGGTATAGGACTTAATCCATGTTTTGTGGACAGCTCCTGCTACTGTTTCCCAATTCCAGGGTCATCTCTTGCAGCCCCATTGTATCTTCCCATTGTTTTGTATTTTTGAATAAAGATGAACATCAATTCTGCCAGTGCTAATGTCTGTGAGCTCACATTGTGTTTTAATCGTCTCTGACTAGGAAAATCACACTGCAGTTTTTCCTTCACATTTATGCTTATTGGAAAGACTAAATACTTCATCTCACACTCAGAGAAGGAACTTGAAAGTGCTGCACTGTCTTGCTGACAGCATTGCACCATTGTAAGTATCAGCATGAATACACAGAAATTACTTCAACTGAGCATGCTTTTTGAGTAGGAAGAAATCACAGGTTTTCACATACAGAGGTGCCAACCTACTCCAGTGTCAGTAGTGATTTTCCTTCTATCTTTCACAGGAATACCTGGTAATGAAAACTGTGAATTCAAGACTGATTGATCTGCCAGGCCTTCCTTCACAGAGCTCCTGAATGATCCCTCCATCTGTATGCAAAATGACATTTGAACAACCACTTTTCATTTGATTTTTTTTCAATGTGTACACACTAGATGAGTATTAGGATGTCCTAATTAATCATGCAGGGATATAGGGGAGACTAATTATTTACATAATAACTCCTAAGTAGAAAGACATCTCCTTCCCCATTTTTAAGTTTGGTTCCTGTCCCTTGCATTCTTTGTCCCATTCCCATTTCTTTCAACTTCAAAAAATTATTGAAAAATTTTGTCCCCCTCAAAGTGAATGAGAAACTTTGAAAGTAGCCATCTTCACTGGAGCCACTAAATTAATAAACACTGGACCTAAATCCCTAATTCATCCCTGGCATAATTCTGTTGCCGTTAACTAGGACATGTGTGCAAGTTTGTTGGGGTATAAACAACAGGTTTGTTCAGTTCTTGATGTGTAATACTTTCAGCTTGGGATGTTAATATTTTGTTTCTGTATGATTTTTACAATAGAAGGCATTACAATAAAGCCTTTCATAGGCAAAATACTGCAAGAGGTATTTGCAGTTAGATAATATATGATATGTAATATAATGATGCATTTCAAAGTAGAAGAGAAAGAACGAAGTAGACTTAATTAAAAAAGCTTCATCTTTTGGCAGGAGAAAATGTTTGCTTTCTCAACGTCACTTTCTGTGGATTTCTTTTGGATTTTTTCCCTTACTTTTCTTATTTTTAGGAGCTATGCTAGTCCTATTGTTTTAATACCACATTCTGTGGTATTCTCTAGGTATTTCTTGGCAAAAGTGCTGTGTGTGACTTACAGACAGCAAGTACACATAAGATTGTAAGACCTCAAAAAAGTAAAACAAATATCACCAAAGACATAATTCACATGGAAAATATTTTTGTGAGATTTGTAGGTCATTGATACAACTTGTTTTATTTTAGAGCTTTTCAAGTAGATGTTGCAAGGATTATTTTATAATGAAAACATTTCCCCCTTTACCCAAACTGATTTTATTTAAGTTGGTTTTGCTTCTGTATTTTAGGGATGTGCAGAAATCATGGATGCAGTCCTGATCTGATTGAGTCATATCATTGATTAGTTTTAGTGGGATAAGGGTTAAGTATCAGGGTTTCTTACTATATTTAAAATTCTGCAAACTATGTGTAAACAAAATATTGGAGTTTTTGATTGAGTGGTCCCAACAGCTTAATGTGATTTTCACTTGCATGCATGAAAAACAAGTCATAAAATTACAGGAGGGAATGATGGAGAGAAAAATAAGGAAAGTTATGTTTGAAAGTAAATGAAATTAGTCAGAGCATTGTGATTCTAGAAGAAACTAAATGATGCCATAATTAGATCAAGCCAAAACATTTCAGGAGAAAGGCTTTTAAACCCACAAAACATATTGATTTATTATCTTAATGCATTTGATAAATAGCTTCAGAAGAGATAGGAGCAAACAACATGATTCAACAAAGCAAACATATTTTATTCCCTCTCCCAAAATAAGAAAAATGTGATATTTAGCTTTACACCAAATGAAATTTTGAGATTAAACTCTCCCAATAAAAAAACCCAACCCAAACAAAGCATTTTTTTAATTGACTGAAATGCTTAGGCTAAGCAAATGCCATCACAGGGAGGCAGACTAAAAAGAGATGTGATTTTATTATAAAGAACTGTAGTCATATCCAGAGGTGGGACATGGTAATTTGTGACATTTATGCTTTTCCTTCTTCCTAGTCATTGGTGCCTCTGGGTTTACACTGAAAATAATGCAAGGAGAGCCTATCAATATGGGTAAGTAAGTGAAAAACCCCAAGTTGTCTTAGGTCAAATGTATAGGACCAATATTGTGAGGATGTAATTTTTTGTTAAAAATATTCCAGGTCAGACCTATGTGGATCAGAGTTCATATGATAAGATTAATACAAAGAACTTCATTCTATCCAAAGGATATTTTTCCATAAACTTATTTTCACACAAATTTAAACTGTTATGGGAGATTTAAGCTCTTTGTCCATATGAAAGCTGGTAGTTTATAGAAATAGTTCTGAAAGTCATGATTACATGTTACAAGCACTGACAATGTAGTCAGAAAGGTTTTCTCTGTCTAAAGCAGATGGGAGATGTATCATAATTCTATAGATCTTAGAATTATAAGAACACAAATAAGAAAAGAAGTGGAAGGCTAACAGATCTTTGTTTAGAAAAAAAGACTAAAAATGTTATTCAATGCTGGACTCAAATATATTGCTGGTCTGATTCAGCTATTAAAAAACCCACTTATCCACAATACAAGGTGACACAGTAATGCATTTATAATATTCCGTGCTACAATTATGCTTCCAAGTTTTGAATGCTAATAGGGTTATCCCTTGTTTGCTCAATACATTTTACGTGTCCTGGTTAATACTGTGTGTAGTGATCCTGTTGTATTTTCAAATGCCACTTGTTTGTAATCAAAAAGGATTTTCTGTTTATGTGCATTTTCTGGCAACTGCTGGTTTGGTGTTTTTGTTTTCGTTTTTCTTGTTTGCTTACTGAGAATTGATTTATTCAAAAGCTCTCATCTGAGCCCATCCCTTGACCAGTCTGACTGATCCAAGAAGATCTAGTTGTTCCACTCGTCACTTTAATCTGTGGTGAAGAAAATTTGCTTGACCGAAGAAGACAGTAGAAAATTTCAGTAACTTAGAGATGCTAAGTGAGCAACAAAAAAGCAAATGAAATTCAGTGTTAATAAATACATACTGAAGTTAAAATTAAACCTACTGGTGCAATTTACAGCCTTCTAAGTCAAGAGTATTGCTTGAAGAAAGGGAGAAAAATAATTATAAACAGTTCGGTGCACAGCTACAGTCAGAGAAGTTAGCACAATTTTGGAACACATATGAAGTAGGGTGAAGAATAATAAGAGACTATTATAATACTTTTGTGAGTCCATAGTGGGAGTTACTGTATAGCATTGTGTGGGGGGCTTTCCACCACATCTCAGAGAGATATTAACCATCTATAAGGAGATTCAGAGAAGGACAATGACAATTATAGAGAATCTGGAACACCTGTCATGAAAGAAAATTGGGAAGGTTTTCCTTGGAAAGAAGATGACTAAGTGGGGACACAATGAAATACACAGAATACTGAACATTGTAGAAAGATTAAGAACAATTTTTCCTTGTCTTTTATAATACAAGATAAAAGAGGCATTAATGAGAACATTTATTTACTTAAATTTAGAATAATAGAGATGTAAGACAGGATGCAGCCTTCCTTACATAATTATGCAATAAATACCTTCACATAAAAGCTATGCAGCATTAGGGTAACCTATTCCACAAGGACTCAGACCTGCAGACACAGAGATCCATGTGCTGTACAGAACACAGGTCTGTACAAAAATTGATATTTTTTGCCCCCATGCATAAAGTAATTAAAGGGGAGAACTATAGTACAACAGAAAGAGATAGGACCAAACATTTAGCAAAACTAAAAAGAGTAAGTTTATGCATGTTTATAATTTTTATCATGCTATATAAAGTCATTGCAATTAATTATAAGAACTTAGTAAACCATACTGGGTCTCATTTCAGAGCTTAAACTTATGTCTAATGGTATGAGACCGAGGTGAAACGTTGTATAGATTGGTGTAGATAATTTTCAGTCTTGATTTTACACTTTCCTGTGAAACAATTGTTGGATGCTCTAAGAGATCATTAAGATTTGATGGACCTTGTTGTGATCTAATATTTTGATTCAAATGTTTCTGTATTTGTAAATATGTTGCATCTAGCTCTGGTAAAGCAGAGTTGTTATGAAGCAAGATGCTGAGAAGCATAGAGTGTTAAGCTTGCATCATTAGAGTGCAAAATTGCTTCAAACAGGCACTTTTGTTGCTAAGGAATTTTAGCCAATGCACAGTTGACTCGTGTGTGGGGCTGTGAGTTGGGTTACTTAGGGAGAGATAGTAGTTACAGGGTTTAAAGTGTTATTCAACATATTTTAACTGACAATAAAATGTTTTAGGCAGGACCAATTTTTACTGAGCATCTATTTCAGTAAAAAGTAAAGTGAATTTTTGCTTTGCTTCCTATTTTTGTTGTTAAAGTACCTTGAAAAGTATATGCAAAAATGTGTAGGGTCAGACCTTGGTATTCATTATAAACAAATCCCCTGTCAAAAAAGTGGGATAAATGTACATGAGACATTTTAAAGGGTGTTTAATACTACAGCATGCAATACTGTGAATGAAAAACTCGTGGCTGCTGAAAAGCATGTTTGAGCTGTGTGGAAAGCTGTAAAGTTGTTTCCTAAGAAATACAACCCAGAATTTGTTTTGGTTTCCATACATAACCATTAAAATCTCACACTAAACATCTTCTCGCTGAAAGTATGGATGTGGAAAAATTAATGCTGGGTAAGCTAGTGTGTGAACTTAGAATGCATTAAAACTTGTACACTGTGTTAATTTATCTATCCTACAGTACACATACAGTCATATTTTGTTTTTATCAAGGCTTGTCACAAATTCAGAAGCTGTGTATTCAGATATGTATCACAGATAATTCCACTGAAAATTTTCCAATAACTTTTTTGCATGTTCATAAATTTAATGTAGGGGCTTTGGGGATAGACAGTATGTCTTGAAAAGCAAATGCAGAACACAGTACACCTGTTTTAGCCTTTTCAGCATATAGAGAAAATACCCTGGGTTCAGTAATACTGCTCATGACATCTAGAATATTCCAATTTCTCTGGTACACAAGGTAAAATGAACCAAAAAGAGGTATGCTGTTTTAAGGAAAACAGGATGCAATTTCATCAATGTTTCTGAGAACATTGGAACATGCAAAGCTGTGAATGAGAAACTTAGCTCTCCAGTTGGCAACCTATTGATTAAAAGAGCAGTTCACTAATGAGGTAACTAGAAGAAGCCAAAGCCAAAAAAGCCTGCACAACCAAATATGCTGACATTGTTTAACAATGAGCACATTTGTACAGGAACACCAGAACTTTGCTGGTTGAGGGAAAACAGCTTTACCTTCACTTGATTTATTTTTTAGCCCTCTATAATATATTATGTGGCTTTATAACTAGCATAGTATTTAGGCAGTGTCTTTAGTCTGACCCAATTACACTGTTTCAACATAACTCCAAGTAGCTGTGTTTCAAAGCATTTGTATGCTACATCTGCAGCTGACTTTGTTGACTATTTCTTCTAGGCAAGAGGAGTATAGGATACTACATAATTTGTGAGAAATTAATTTCCATGGCAATATAGAGAAATCTGACTTGTGAGTACTGAGGCCACTCATACAATCAGTTTTGCTCTCTGCTGTCTTTGGTTAGCTAGGAGTCTCTATCTCACCTTGACAGATGTTTGTTGCTCAGTTGCCACACCTTTGTTGAGTCTCACATGGACTATGACAACTTGAACAGAGAGCTTTGGAAGGCCAGTGAGCTTACAGGGCTCTTTATATCTGCATATTTTCTTAAATGATTCTGTTTTCTTCTCTCTGTCTGGATTTCCCATTAAACATTGACAAAAATCTGTTTTAGGCTTGCACATAGACAAACATATTTCCAAGTCTGCTGTAGCTCTGCTCTCTTGATTGTCCAAATTGTGAAATAGGAGGCAAGCAGCTGGGGCTCTTGTGTGCCTGGATGTGACCAAAATGTGTGCCAGGACAAGAAGCAAGGAAATGCTACTGGATGCTGAAGTTTAAGCATAGCCTATCCCACTCACCTGAAGCTCCAGGATAAACATGCTCTGACACAATAAGACTCTCCATGACAGTGTAAGGCTTATGTGTTCAGAAACTTAGGCTTGTAACTATGGGATGATTTTCCTGTACAGATTGCAAAATGATCCATCACCTCTGAGCTGGGATGCAGCTGGACAGCCATGATAGAACTGTGCAGCTGTGCTGGCTCTCTGTTGTCAAATGATACAAAGTGCATGCTGTATTGATTAATTCATGTTTTCTCTAAGTGGATCATCTATTTCTGTGTCCTTTCCTCCCTAAAATAAATAGATGACAATATGCTTATATTTATACCTTAAAAGTACTTTAAGATTTGTATTAAATGAAGTGCTTGTGTACATTGCCTTCTCTGACAAGAGAGCAGATGCTAATCAGGTCATTTAATGCACTGAAGTGAAGAGCACGATAAAAAAAATCTAGGCAGAATTTCTCTATGACTAACAGGGTAATGGGTGTAATGTTTATGTCCAAGGATTTTAAGTGGCAAAGAGAAAATGCTCCGTTTTCATTTTCTATGGAAGAAATCCAGCATTTTCATTTCCTTCTCACACATCAGTATTGTATTCTATGATAAATACTACAATGGAAGATAATTATTCTAAGGGGTTAGTGTTAAACAGGCTTTTGGGGGTAGAGAGAGAAGGTTTTTTTGTAGCTATTTGAGAGATGAGTTATGCAACAAAAAGCTAGAAATCTTTGTTGTTTGATTCCAGTGTGCTCATGAGCTAGGATTAATGTTCTTTGTGCTTGTTGATGTAGACAAACACGCAGTAGTTCTAAATTTATACCGCATGTACTGGAATCAAGCTCGCCTTTTCATTTAAGTGCCGTTATGAACAGGAGGAGTTTTTTATATCTAATGACTCCTAAAATGGCACACACTGATGGGGAGTCTAGAAAAATAACAAGATAAACAAAGAAGATACTTAACTACTGTCTATAGCAACCATAAACATCAATTCTGTTGTTTGAGACCTAGCAGAGTTAACTTCGGTGAATTAGATATAGGGGATTTGATTTCATGGCTCTCTATGTGTAGATAGAGACATGTATAGATTTGTGTATGTGACATTCACCAGGCACTGTGACGATTTCTTTTGCTGAGAGACATTACAGAGCCTGCATTCAGAAAGTTAAAAGGGACTGTTTGCAGGAATATGTAAAAACACGGGTAGAAACAGGTATGCCACAAAGCTGTGGTGATAATACTGTTTTAAAATGTGCACTAGTAGGGACACAGAGATAATTTCCATAACTACTGCATCATCTTATGTCTCTAAGAGGAACAGTTGTGGAATACAAAGTAGAGGCTTCTTATTAAATGTTTTGGTGACAAGAAGGCAATATTTTATTTTAGGTATGAAAATGAAGCCTCTGGAAAGTAGTTTGAGGTAAAGCACTTCCTTCTCATTTTAGTAATTTGAATTATGAAAAAACGCATAACCAACTGAATACCCAACCTTTGCCCACATGTACTGTCTTTGAAAATGGCATGAAAGCATAGGTAATCACATTCATTTATACAGAGTTTCTTGGGTCATGGTACTTTGTCATCATGTAAAGGAAATTCTTTGGAACTCTTATAAGAAAAATATTCCAAATGCCTCTTTCATATTAATAAGGCAGAAGACAGAAATTTATCTGTGCTAAGTTCTCTTTTAATCCTCAGAATATAAAATAAGTTTACCTAAGTTTAAATCTGGAAGAACTGACTTCTGTTGAAATGCATATTACATAGATGGCCACCCTACCATTCTTGCCATGCAAGAAAGAACATCTGTGAAATTGATGTAATGACAAAACAGGCAAGAAATGTGAAAAGGAGAAAGCAAAATCCAGAGGATGTAGATGCTGTGTATTGACATTCCAAATCCTATTCTGAATTTTTTATTTAAAGTACGACACATAATCAGCTGCTTAGATAACCAGTACCTATACCTTTTGCTTCCTTTCTAAAAGGACAAAATAAGGGTTATAATAGCAAAGGCTTATGAGAGCTCTAGGGTCATATGGCCTCTATTTTGCCAAGGAGAAGAGAGTCTAGAACTCACATCCTGGGTGACTTTCTTTGCATGCTCATTTGGCTGCCTTTTAAAGCAGCTGTTAGCATAGCAAGGTGTATTTCCTACTTATTTTTCAGTTCAGGACTGGATGATCTTTTACCTACACTCCAGAGAGAGCTCTGAACAAGCTGCTGGTTTTCAATAGGTGTCACAGTGCATTTATACTGCATGTGTCCACTGAAAGAAGTACCTCTGTTGCTTAGCTGTCCTGAGTGTACTATTTTATACAAGTTATGAGTACAGAAAGAATTCGATGTAGTTAAATGGGAAGTGGATATAAAAATATGAGATGTGTTTTCATTAAATGTTAAGTGCTTCAATTGCTGTAAACTGCATCCAAGTATTAAAAAAAATAAAATCTTGCAATGGCTTCAAACAGTAGGATAATAGCTGAAATTATATCTCTTTATAACACAAAGTGCTGTGAAGTTCAGTTGTAGTTCAGTTACATTTGTAAGAGGACATATGTTCAAGAAAAGTTAGTTTTGACAATGATCACTACTAAGAGTTAGTGGCTTTGCAGCAAGAATTTCAGTGGGATTACTTCAAGTTAACATTAGTCTTGCTTGGTGAATTGAATTATAATTTATGTTTGGAGTGTGTGAGTTGAGTTGCTGGAGTACTTCTCCCAGAGTCATCCAAAAGACATACAGATTGTATACTCCAAGATTCCTCTGGGGCTGGAGCCAAAGTATAGTACTTATTCCTCTCAAAGCATGTTCCTAAATTCAAAGCACTAATGCAGATGCCTCCCTATTCCCCCCATCCAATACAGTAACTCTAATCAGCCCAACATTAAAAAAATACTTACATGTGATGAAGGCTTGTTTAGGCACATCTCAGCTAGCTTCAATTGCTCTTCTTTGGTACCAAGACAGAGAAACTTCCTTACACGAGGACACCAGAACCCTTTGCACTTAGGGAATCTAGCTCTATTAAGTCTGTATCAGTGTACCTTTACAGTTGGTACTTAAGAGAAGTGTCACAATACCTCTACAGACTGCAGTGGAACCTCCTATAGTGGTAGAATGGCTTCACAGGTGTAGAAATGAAGAGTATTTGATTTAACCCCATAAAATGAAAAAATACACATTTGTTTCTGTACCTTTATAAATTAGTGACTAAAAGCAGAACTGGAGATGGTTTCTCTGTCACTGCTGCTGGAATAAGCTGTAGAATAGAATTTATGCATTGCACCACATGAAACAAAAACTCCTAAGGATCCTAAAAACTAGCTGTGAGATGAGCTCCCTAGGGAGCAAATAATCACCTCATTGACAGTACTGAGATGCATTAATATGCACCAAAAGTGATGCTAGCAGTTTCTGGAGAGCAAATTATGATATTTCTTTTTCTCACATCCTGCAGGAGTCCCTTCATTGACAAATAAAATGGACCTTATTAAGCTGAGACATATGTCTTTGAACTAGAGTAACTGTAGCATCATCTGCACATATTTCAATTTCCTCATTAGGAGTATAAAAAAATAGAGTTGCTTTTTTCTTTATGCTTTTTTTCCTCTTTTAAAAAACCTAAAATGATTATTTCTTTTAGGGGGACAGAATGTAGGGATAGGCTTGGGTTTAATGTGTTAGTAAGTTTTAAAATAAATGGCTTATCATGAAGGTATATACAATATACAAATATATATATATAAAAAATATCTCATTGTTTGAGGTTTTATTTTGGAAGATTTTTCATCACCTTTGCTTTTTTATAGGAGGAAACATCAATCTTCATTGGGAAACCATACATTTTCCAGATGTGGAAACAGAGTGCCTGCTATTTTTTAGGGTATATTTTAAAGACAACTTCAAGGAGAAATGAACAGAAAACAAGTTGTGCTATAGTGGTGTGGTTTGATGTTCACATGGCCTGAGCTCTTATTTACTGCTGCTTCCTTCCTTCCAACTGCTTTTGAATCACTGTTGTGGTTCCCACAGTGTTTTGCTTTGTTTCCATTGGCTCTTGACATGACTTTATGATGAAATGGAACGAAAAGGAAGATCAGAAGTGCATTGCAGTAGATGTTGCTGTGTGGAATCAAAGCACAAAAATGTGGGGCTAAATAGAGAAGTATCCAAAAGGCTTAGAAAGCTCTATTTTGTTACATATTTCTGAGAGAACAGGCATAACTGGGAACAAAGCCATTTGTAAGAGGGAAAGTTATAAATATGGCAGTATGTGGCTTTCCTCAAGTGCCTGTACTCTAGTATGCAGAGCTTGGTTAACAAGAAAGGTCTGGAAGTCCATGCACTTCCAAAAGCCTGTAAATATCATAATCACAAAGATCAGATGCAATACTATGCGCAATTTAGACACTTCCATGAGAGTTTACAGCCTACGTAGGAAAATCAGGAGAAGAGGAGGAAAGCTATGGTAGAGTCCTCTCCCATGAAACTGGAAATTTGTTTGTCTGATGATTGATACTGGTGGTATCATGCTGGAGGTATGCTACAGGGAACCTGATGGAAAGGAAATGAGGATGGACAAAAGCAACTAACAGGGGGTTGATGCCTGTACATCCTTATATTTTTTGTGGGATTTTAACAGTCCAGACATATTCTGGAAGGGCAGCAATACACAGGCAATTCAACAAACTATTGCACTGCATGTTGGCTGCTTCCCAGTGCAAATACTGGGGCGGTCAGAAAGTATAATGGTTTACATGACCTGCTACATGACAGGTGTCTGAGGTCAGAGACTGAAGGCAAGCTGGAAAGATGCAGAGCAGAGTTGGTACTCTAGCCTTCAGGAAACCAGATTTCAATCTGTTCTGGCAATTTCTTTGCCCAAGTTTCAAAATGTTAGGCAGAATTTGCATAGCAAGCTGCCATGAGGGAAAGTGCATAAGCAAAATTGTTGTTTTTCAAGGAAAACTTACTGAGACTTCAAAAATTAACTCTCCCATTTGCACAGGAAGATGAGAAATTTTGGCAGAAGAGTCATTTGGCTGGCAGTGTGCTTCTGGATGAAAGGAAACACAAGAACACACAAGAAGTGAAAACTAGGCAACAAAGGAGGAATACGAAGAGAATTGCTTGAGCATTTGGAGCTCAATCAGAAAGACCAAAGCACAGCTGCAGATAAAAGTACTGAGGCACATAAGGGGTAACAGGAGAATATGCTAGAATCAGTGGGATGCTCAGGGAAAATGTGGGTCCATCAATGAGTGTAGGAGAAACAGATGGTTCAGAAAAGGCTGAGTGACTCCATGACTTTTTTTGCCTCTGTCTTCACAAGCAAAATTTTCAGTACTAGAAAAACTGGGGATGGGGAGGACAATGGGATAGAGGAGCAACAGGTTAGGAGCCACTTACAGAAACTGAATGTATTCAAAACCTTGGACCATATTAGATTCACCTGAGGGCACTGAAAGGTTGGCTGAGATGATGCAATTAGATAAGGTTGCCGAATTTAGTTCTGCTAATGATTTTCTGGCTTGTAAAGCTGTTGCCAGGAATGGCTGGATTGACACAGCCAAGGACAAGGCTGATAGTCCACACGAGAATAAATGGCCAATGACAGAATATTAGGCAAGCTGTGTAACTTAGGTGAGGGATTTTCAGGGAAGAAATAATTGCATATTGCAGAATGTGAGAAATAAGTGCATCCTGAAAAGCCATATACACTGCCATAAAAAATAAAAAAAGTTTTGTTTATTTGTGCCTAGCCTATTAAATTTAAAGGATGTGCTTTGTGCTGAATATTCTCTTGAGGCCAGCAGTTAAACGCTTGCTCAGTAACTATGGCTCCATGAATAAAGTGTTAGGGATTTCTATTTTGGCTTTCTGTAGACCAGCAAAAACACTTGCTGTAGGGCAGTTGCTAAATACTCATAAGAGATTATTATTATTTTCTTTATAAGAAAACATTTTTTTTTCCTGAAACTTAGTCTAGCAATCTATCTAGCCAGGACTTTATCCTAAAGTACTTTTGGCTCTTGTCTTCATATTGGTGTCTTTGACATATTTTTGAAAATTTAGACTATAGTGCTAATGCAACCATCAACTTCAATGGTGCAGGGTACACATCTTGTTTGCTTTCTGGATTATTGGATCCTGCCTGACATACATCTTGTCAGGAGTACTGAAATGCCTCCAACAGTGTATTCATGATTTTAACTGAATGATCTTCTGTTTGGCTTGACCATGTCCCTATTACTCTTTCATAGATAATGATCTAACTTATTGCTAATGGATTTTGATTGTGCAAATCAAAGGGGGGATTCTGAGGATTCTCAGATTTGGACTAGATGTTCACTATTTATTGAGCCAGAGAACATAAGAAACAACAAAAATGTGAAGTAGTTGACCAATTTATACACTGCAGATAGAGTGAAATTGGATTCCCTTGACTGATAAAGAAAAATGGTAATTAAAATTATTAGAAGCATGATAAAATTATTTGCCAAAAAGGTCACATTTACTGACTTTGATTGTTAGGTTCTCTTTGCTAGATTTTGGCTGGGTGGGATAATTAATATTATGTCCTCCTGAAAATAGGCATGGTGCTATTTCCTTCAATCTCAATAATAAAGAATATATAAATTTGCTTTTAGAAGTACAAAATATGTTCCATATCAGATAATAACTTTACTGTAGGTAAAATTGAATGTCAAACTCCTGGAGCAAGTTTCTGAAACAGATATCTCTTTCTCTCATTTTTCTAAATATTTTTCTGAAAGGGTATCCATGCTGGTCTTGGACATTGCAATGGCTGTAGTGATATTCCTGTTTTGTAGTGGAGGGAATGAAGGGAGAGACAACAGGTTTATTAGAGTGTAAGAGGTAAAAGCAGAATAGCAAAGCAGAGAGAAAGACTTCTGAAGGAAGTTCTCAGTGTCTAAAAGTGAAAAGCATCATTCAGGTGATGGGTACCCCCTTTTGTCACTCTCTTCTTCACATTTCAAGATATCCTTCACATTCCCATCTATTCTTGTATCAACTCTGCTTCCAGCTACATGCTTTCACTTGCTGCATGGAGGGCACTGTACAAAGACCAGACTGTATTCTAGTTTATGATACGTACTTCAGGGCTCAGCAAACATTTTTCCAACTAAACTTACACCGGGCTCAGCAATTAAATCAATATCCTAATAGATCCAAGAAAAGGTGAATCTAGTTACAAAAACACGGTTGGAGGAATCTGGGTTACAATGTAATAGTATTTCCCCTCCCGGCTTGGGATACAAACACCCTTTGCCTCTCCTCTAATTTCCAGGACCATTAGGAAATCCCTACACAGCTTTCATGGTTGTCTTGGTACTTCTGCTTTTGCAGCTGCTTAGTGAACCCAAGTAGGGCACTGACCCACCTTGCAAGCTGCCCCAAATCTGTGTATTTAAAGCTTCCCCTTCTGCATCAAGTATAGCTCTACAGATCCATAGTCCAGTGAAGAAGAAAAGAGATAGGGGAATGAGAACCTGGTGGTATGGGAGAGGGGATTCAAGTTTCACTTTAACATCCAGCTATGACCTCAGCCCTTCTAAATCTAGTTTTTATCTGTTTGCTCCATTTTAGCTATATTATAAATCTGTATCTAGTAGCAGCACTCTGAAGCTAATACAGTACAATTAAATATTTCTAATTAATCAGTATCTAAAAAATAACTAGAACATTAAAAAAAAAAAAAAACCAACATGCAAGTGACTAATCCCAAACAGATTAATTGTATATCTCAGTGAACTCCTGGTGACACCTGTGCAGATATTTTTGTGAGGCTCACAGGACCTTTCAACTATTTTGTGAAACACATGTAGGTTCTCCTACCTGCTGCTTTTCCTCAGCAGCTGGATAATACTCACTGGTGAATTTTTCAACATCTTGATAGCTGTTAGTTATAGTTTCTTTTATTAAACTTGCTGTAAGTACAATTAGTGGCTCATTAACTCCTGGCAGAGAGTATACATTATATTTTAGAATATCTTCTCTTCTTACCTTCCTAAAGGACTGAATTAATGGCTTCTTAGCGATACAAAACACTTTCTGAGTTTTATCCATCATAAACAGAGCATTAGTTAGATAATCTGTAACTAGGGTCAGCTAACAGATTTATTAACTTGCAGACACCTGACTAACAAAAATGACTGGACTGTAGAAATATGATCACTCAGCTTATTATTTTGAGCCACTAATGGTATGTCTTAACTTCAAATATCAAGGACAGAATCAGCATGTTTAGTAGATTATTTTGGTGCCATTTTCTCCTTTTTATTTGCCATTGCTTCTTTTTTTATCATAAGATGATCTTGCTTTTTTAACCAAAGCTTGAAATGAAGTCACAGCATCTCATTTGACTGGGGGGGGAAATTAAATAGAAGGATCCACATGATCACATGCATATATCTATCTACACAATTACAGTTTTATACACTCTCTTTAGTGTCTCTAAGTTTTTAGAGCAAATGAAGTAAGATAGGTTTTTGATTCTTTGAAGGTGAAGACACAATATTGAGAGGGATATTGAAGAATCAAATTACTAAAATTAGGAGGAATGAAAGGAAAAAATACTTGGCAAAAAGTGAGAAAGAAAAAACAGAGATGACAATAGAGAATTAAATAAAAATTACTTCAGGAATGCAGTTACTGCTTCTGAGTTCAAAATTCAACAGCAAAAGGAAAGTATTGCTCTAGTAGAAAATAGATGGAAGAGACGAGAGCTTGAAAAAGAGAAAAAGGGAAGGTTGTTTTCTTTTTTTTCACCTGGCTGGTGTTCCCTGGAATGTGTTATTATCTTCTGTATGATTCTTGGATGATTTGGCCAATTTTACTGATTGTTTCCTCTTCCCTGTGTAATGGCTCCTAAGTTGGCAGAACCTGTCAAAATGGAGGTAATGAGCAACTGTGAGAGATGACAACTGCCATGGATGCTGTATTTACATCATCTAGGGAGTGCTGAAAGGGAAGCTAAACACCTCTGAAGTAACCAGTCACTTGACATTGTTGTGCAGTAGTATATCAAAGATCTTAGCCCTAGTAAGGTTCAGTATAACTGGCCAGCAGCTGGTCCCAGTCACAGGGTCACTCTTCCTGCTTCTCCCTCATGTCAGCAGTGACTGTGATGAGTGGGGGCATGTTTGAGAGCTGTTTTCCCCAGTAGCACACCAATGATGACAGTTCTGGGTATTATGATGATGCAGCATGAAACAGAGGCTGGAGGTGCTTTAAAGAACAGTCACAGATGGGATGCTGCAGAGAACTGGCACACAGGCTAGGGTAAAGAGTTAAATATGTGTAGGACTGCCAGGCAATGAGAGACACATTGAAATACTATGCTTCCTGTGAAAGAAAAGTCACATAAGCAATGTTTAATTTAAGTGTTGCTGAGCTCAGCAAATAGGTGTTCAACATATCATATTCCAGGCTTCCAGATCTTTAATTCACTGATGGTTTCTGTACTCTCTTGACCTGCTGTAATAATCACTGCTTCACCTATCCAAGTGGCTGACTTGCTCCATGGGGAAAAAGCCATGACTCAGAAGTCCCCAGCTAGCTGCTGAATAGAGGACTCCAAATTCAGCATTCAGAGATTTTTGGCTGCTGAAGCAATTTTGCTTTTGTGCTTCTAATTGTTTCATTCCAGAGGGGATATGCAATGTGTCAAAAGATGAAAATATTAATAGAGACTATCATGTATCATTCTCTACAAGTAGCTTCTTTCTGCAAAGGACAAAGTTATGAACTGATAAACTGAGGGTTAGGATTAAATCAGCCATTTCTATGGAGATAACTTCAGAGAAATACAGCTCTTCCTAGTGCTGATCAACTGCTGATCCTACTCTAACTTGTAATGAAAGGATTAGATGACAAGTGTCACCAGCATTATTTCAGATGCTAAGAGATTGCTAATAATGTGATAGAAGTCTGCTGTGAATATTGCATGAGGAAGGTTATCTATAGCATAAGTTGAGCAGGGAACTTGCTTTTTTGTATCCTGACAGCATAATTACAAATGCTTCTTGCTCCTTACACATGTCAGCTCTCTGCTTCTGCTGTTAGTTTATGAAGTAGTGTAGTGTGCTACACAAATCTGTCATGGTCCTTCTTGACCTAGAAAAGTCTGAGACTGGATGATCCAAAGTTATGTAAAATCAATGGGTTTTCTCCCCAAAGAGTATTGCCAAACTGTGAGTGCTGCTAAAATAAATATATAAAGTGGGGTTTAACTTTTCCTAAATGACGTAGCAAAAAATTATTTTAAATAAAAGCACAGCAGTGGGCAGCAGGACACTTATTATCTATTTCAGCTCCTACCATGAAAATTCTTGTTGCCTCAGTTTACCCAGTTCTGTTTGACAAATGCCTCATAGAGGAGTTGCTTAGCTCGTGCAGTTGAGTGGTTGGGAAGATTTTCACAGATCTTTGACAAAATGCAACTCTGAAATATTATTGTGGTTTTGCTCACAGCTTTATGAATATTGTATAAAAAAATTATTAGTTCTGTTTGGTAGAAATAAATCATTCACAGCTGGTAACAGCTTTTACGAGTGTGCTTGTTTTAGTTGGGGTAGAGTTAATTTTATTCATAGTAGCTAGTGTGGGGCTATGTTTGGGATTTCTGCTGAAAACATTATTGATACCAGAATGTTGTTTTAGCCATTGCTGAGCAGTGCTTGCACAGGGTCAAGGCCTTTTCAGGTTCTTACACCACCCCATCAGTAGGGAAGACTGGGAGTACACAAGAAGTTGGGAGGGGACACAGCTGGGACTGCTGATCCAAACTGACCCAAGGGATATTCCATACCCTGTGCATATGCTGCTGAGAGGAAGAAGAAAGAAGGGGAGATGTTTGGAGTGATGGCATTTGTCTTCCCAAGTTGCCATTACCTGAGGTAATTTCTCCTGATTTCCTGGAGATGGCTGAGCACCTGCCTGCCCATGGGAAGTAGTGAATTAATTCCTTGTTTTGTTTGCTTGCATGAGCAGGTAAACTGTCTTTATCTCAACCCACGAATTTTGGTCACTTTCACTCCTCTGATCCTCTCCTTCATTCCACTGAAGGGGACTGAGTGAATGGCTGTGTGGTACTTTGTTGCAGGCTGTGGTTAAACTATAATAAAAAGTTGTCTTGCTAGCTTGCCGTTTTGTTTAAAAAATACATTTGGAGTTTTTTCCCCAACTTTTATCATTTATTTAATTTGATCCATTCTAGTCTCTGCACTTGAATTTCCTGCATGATTAATTCTATAATATTAAAAATGTGATGAAATGCAAACTTTATAAAATTGACGGATAATTATGTTTCTTATGTTAGTCAGCGAAACGGATGATGAAAAAAACACTATGGCCTGATCAAAACCATTAAATAATTTAAAATGAGGACTTCAGAATCAGGTTAGAAGAATTATATTGAAAATAATGGTTATCTTGCTTTATAAGCTTTCTGATGTGTTCTATCTTTTGCAGGGCTTTTTTCTTGAGAATGTTAAGCACATATTTGTAGTTAATTTGCTGATACTATGTGCATGAGCTATTACTTTTCCTTAACTTCAAATTGTGCAGTTCATTCTTTTCATTCCTAAAAGGATAAAGGCTGGGATTTTCCAAAGGAGCTTAGAAAATTTACGTCTAAATTTTAAAAGGTGCCTGAAGATTCAGATAGATGCCAAAGGGGATTTTTCAGAAGCATTCAGCTTTGTATTAGAAGAAATAGAAATGGGTATTGAAATTCTTGAAAATCACACTGGGTTTGTATCAGTAGCCTTTAATTCCTACAGGTATTAAATTTGCCTTCTGTGGCTATGTCTATTTTAGTAAGTAGTGCAGCACAGTAGGAGCAGATTTTTAGAGCAAAATGATGCTGAGAAGCTGACATTCACATTATTTAGTTTTGGGGTGTTTGTCTTCAGAAGAGCACTAGTCCTGTCCCATAGACTAAATTCAAATTAGCAGATGGAGCACATTAAATATGCCACAGCATCCCAGAAGAACTGTTTAGAAAGAATACCTGGAAGTCCTCTAGTGCAATGTGCAACTCAGTGAATCTACTGACTACTGAGTGCTGCACTCCTCTCCCAGTGTAAAGTACTTTAGAATTGCAGCCTGGACCTCCCAAGCTGGAGCTTCTGTTATTTTTGGCTGCATCTTGTGTTATTGTTCTTGTGCCTGTATGGCATATCTACTAAGATAACGTTGGCTCTCTGTTTTGTTTCCTGTCCAAGCTGTAAGCATTAGTATAGAAGCAGAGGAAGCAGGATTGTGCATTTGTAGCCCTTTCCCATGCAGACTTTCTCTATATATACTGCTTTCTAGCTTACCTCTAGATGTGGACCCCTAGTTCAAAGACCTTGATAGGTCACCATATCTGTCTCCTACACACTATGAAGAAAGAAAAGCCTTACTGGTGACTCAGGTATGCATCCAGTTGTTCTTCTGCCACATATATCTATTCATTTCTGAGTCTTTCCTCTCATCTAGAAGGATAGAAGATAATCCCATTTTGGGTTCTGGCCATGTTTTCTTTGCACCATTAGCCCTGGCAGCGTGCTGCAGTATTCTACTCTCGATAAGCCTCCAGGATTTCCCATTCGTCAGGGATGTCCTCTGTTGTCTGTGAGTTTCTGACATTTTGATTGCCCCTCAAGTAATACAGCTTAAGCCTGTCAGAAATCTTATTGACTGAAAGTTCTGGCTGGAAAATATTAATTGATAAAACAAATGAACAAACTCAGAATGGATATTCTACGTGGATGTTACTGAACTGCAATATATTCTTGGGGCACAGTTTTTGCTTTGAACCTCCTGTAGTCAGGAGAAGAGAATTCAGTGGATATGTCTAAATTGCAGGCACAGTTCTGGTCCCTTGATTGTCCATCAAAATCATGTTCTGCTTTTATTCCTTGGCATCTTTCAAAAGCATTCCCTGCTCAGTCAATCTAGATTGACCCCATGAGGTCTCTTACAGTCTTCTGTAGGAACACACTGGAAGCTCCAGTGAGTTTCCAGCCTCACTCCTCATATTTTACTATTGGTAGGGAGCTGTAAAGAAAAGTAAAAATACAGTTCTTACTTGTAATGTGGAGACTGAGGTGTTATTTCCAAACTGATGTTTATTTACTGTGACAGTAGACCAGATATGTAACTTCCCTCTACCCCTATATCTTCCATATAGCAAAAATAAAAACAATGTGTAATTCATGACTGTCCATATAGGGATGTTACAGCAGTTACATACTGATCTAGATACCTTAAATGTCAGTTTTGTCATGCAAAGTATAGCAAGTCAATTAAAGTTGCCTTAAGCTTCTGCTTTATTATTATGGTTATCAGATACTGGGTGCACAATCTGGTTATGGTGAAGTAAGATCTAATTTTCCAGGCTGTCAGTTTATTGCTTGGGTACATTACCTTATATTGCTGTGAAGTAAAATTTGTCCTTTCCATGGATTAGTTGCCTTTTTCAAGTTCCTCTCTGAGTTTGGCCCACAAAATCTTGTTTGAGTGTTCATTGCCTCAAGGAAATATATCAGGGTTGGAAAAAGTGCTTTCCTCTCACAGAAGCTTTGCTGTTTTTTCCCTCATCAAGCTTTACTTTTGTTTTTATATGGTTTTGTCCTTAATTAGGCTCTTAATTACTTTCTCTGAAACCACAGTAAGTCTCATTGCTTTGTAATTCCCCTGATCTCCTGTGACTTCTTATTTTAAATATAGATGGTGTTTTATGTGAACAGATTGTTATCCTCAAAAATAATTGCTGTTGTAAAGCCTGTATTTTGCATCCTTTTCTATATCAACACTGCTTCAAACTTTATTTCATTCAAATTTTTCAAGCCAGTTAAGTCCTGTAGCCTGGAAAATGTCAAATATATTGACTGTTTTTCTGTTTTTGTCCTATATTCTCAGTAGTTCTCTGCTCATTGAAAAAACCCAGATGATACTTCTTCCATTAGCGCTGTTCCAGTGGTCGCCACTGGTATAAGGGAAACAATAATTTCTCCCACAAAGAAAGGGGGGACAAATAGGCAAGTGGGTCAGCAATGTCAGCCAACCTGGAGAAGGCAGAACCTCTGGTATGCCTTTTCACAGGATGGAAGTATGTGTACAAGGCTGTGTGCAGGAGAGTGTCTGATGCTTTAAGGATATCTGGTCAAGGACCTTTACAATGCAAAGGGATAATTGGAAAAGGAGGAATCCATAAACAAGAACATAGAAGGACACCAAGCTGATGAACAAATGATAAGGGTGGTGGTGAGAACCAAAGCTGATCAATCACACTAATTGATGGGGACCTGTGAGAGCATCAGAATGTTTATTCCAGGGAGGTAATGTAGACATCTGATCAGGGACCTTGTCTGTTGGGAATCTAAGGGAAAAAGGAGAAAGTCAGAAACCAAACCAAGACATGGACCTTACAAAGCAAACAGGGAGACAGTGAAAAAACACAGACCTCACCACTCACACTAATTGTGGGCTATCAAGGAACCACAAATGCCACTTCCAGGAATATCAGCCTGGACTTTGTAGCAGATAAAATTGTAAACCAGGGAAACTGCAGGGGAGGGAGATTGGTCGCTTGTAAAACGGTGCAAGTCAGTACATTTCCTGACCAAGTGCTGTGCCTGATCTCTGAAGTATGTCCTATCTTCTTATGTCTTAGTAAATCTTTTCTTAGCTCACTTTCTGTCTGTGTGTGTGTTGCAAGGGCTGTCAGTCACTGCTGAGACCTGTATGTGTGCCAGTGGGTTCTGTGCTACCTACTGGAGTCAGGCCAGGGCTGAGGGTGCCTGCGCTGGCAGCTGCTGGAGCCAGTGAGGCCTCTGTGCCCTCTGCTGCAATGAGTGTGGGTCTTTAACTTCCAGCCACTTGGAAAGGAACACCGTGTGTTCCCAGCTACTGGGAGAAGGAAGCAGTGGTGTGACAGAGGAAAGTGAGGGACTCAGCACTGGCAGCTCAAGTGAGGGATCACAGCCTGTAGGCCAGGTGTCAGCTGCTGCTCAATCTCCTCCAGCCAGGTGTGTGTGAGGGGTGGGGTTTTGTTAGCAAATCTCAAAGTGGTCCACACAGTGAGGAGCGGGCTTTGAGTCTGGGATGGGGCATTAGGTGGGCAGAAGGTCTGTGCTGGTACATCCAGGGAGACTTGAAAAGGTGAAGTACATGAGGGATGAATGTGTGAGTCTGTGTGTTTGCCAGTGAGCATCAAGCTGGAGTAGCTGGCAAGTAGGGGACCTGGGTGCTGCGGGGGTGCCCAAGTGAATGGAGAATACGTGTATGCTTGTGGATCTAGAGATTGTCGTGTGTCTGCCTGCACTAGTGACCTCCTGTCTCTACCAGCTGAAGAGAAGGAGGTCAGTTGGCTGGCTGGCTTGTGTTTTATGAGTTCTATGTGCTGTTGAAGGCAGCACCTTGTCTATGGCAGTTTGTGTGACCATCCATGTCTGTGTGTGTGTGTCTGGGATACATGTGCAGCTTTGCTACCAGTAGAAGCTGCAGTCAGGAAAGCAGCAACCATGTCCCTCAGGCTGGGCAGAGACCAGTGGTCCCCAGGCACCGGGCTAAGCTCCAGCAGTTGGGCAAGAGGGTCCTGGGCTGGAGCTGCTGAGGAAGGTGGCAGCCAATCTAACATCACTTAGTAGAATCATGTTTTCAGATACTGCATCATCCTTTATGAATCCCTTTTAAAGCATTGTGGGCTAATTACAGATAGTAGTATGACCTACCACAGGAATACACATTCCGAGCTTCTGCCTCCCCTTTCATTAAATTGTGATATACCTGTTGGTCTGTGATGGGTAAGAGCCCAGTAAACTACAATTACTATTGATCAGAAGATACATGACAACAGCCTGTGTCTACTGCCTGCTCCTTTACACGCTCTCAAGTGCCTGAGCCACTGTTGTGCTTTGTCCTTCTAAGTGGGAGCACAGGGTAGAGGCCTTGGCAGGCACAGAGTGTAGCACTGGGTTGGTGCAATGTGATAAAAAATGTGGGGCAGAAGATACAGGAACATAGGCTGGGCGAGTGAGAAGGGAGAAATATATTACTTTATGATGTAGAGTGTGTGACTGGAGGGTGTAAAGGATAATGCATCTAAGTGGCAGTTTGCAGTGAGAGGAGCAGAGAACTGGGGGCAGCCAGCTGAATATGGAAGCTTCTTTCAGGATCAAAGGCTGACTACTGCCTAAAATAGCTCCAAATAAAGCTGTGTCAAAAGCTGTGTTATGTGTGTTTTTAAGACTCTTAGGTGCTTTTCAAATCTTACCCTTATGAACAAATAGTTTTCAGGACATAACTGCAAATGTTCAATGTACATGTTTTCCAGGTAGAATGTCAAAATCTGAGGTTTGGAAATTCAAAAGTAAAGTAAATGCTCCTGTCTCTAATCCTGATGGCTGGAAACTGATCTGCTACTGAGACTATGAAAAAATGCATGATCATGTAAGTGTGTAGGTAGGTTCTCTGCCTGTGTAAATTATTCACTGATTTCAATGACATTTTGGCAGCTGATGATTGTTGATGATCCTCAGACATCTCTTTTTATGTGTTGGTAGGAACTAATGGACCATGTCTGTTGTCTGAATGAAGGTAGGCTTGTAGTTCTCTGGTTTACATAGTCTGCTTTTTGCTCTGCATTTCCCTTTTGAGTGATCACTTATATAATGTGTGAACTTGTTATAGTTGGTTTCTGTAAGAAGAAAAAAAGCAAATGTGTTTGAAGAGCTTAGAGATCATTCTAGCTATCAATATGATACCAAATTAATAATTTCTAACAATTTCTACAGTGATGCATTGGAAATTACTATGTAATGCCATTCAGAAAACTTTAGAAAAATAATAATCTGAATGAAGATGAGGATCAAGAAAATGCCAGTAGCTCTCCTGGTTTATTTCAGTTTCCTGTAATTTTATACAATAACATGTCTGATATTTTTATAAATATCTGTAGTGAAAAAAGAATTCCCATATATTTACTGGTAACTGAACTAAGGCTAGATTTTTTTTCTAAATCCCATTTCAGAACACGACATTGATTTTATTTTTGATATTTTGTTTAAGATTGCTTTTGTAAATTATTTGTCCATAAAGGAGAAGTATAGAACAATACGTCTTCTCCTACTTATGGATTCTACAGCTGTGACACTGTACATGGACCTTATTCAAATATTCCTATTGTAGCAGGGAAAAGTAATCCAAACCACTAGATATACATAAGAAATTACCTTGGCATTCATAGCTGACTTTTTAGTGTTTATTGTTTTCTTTATCTGATGAGCACTCTATTCCAGGTTTTAAATCCCCTAGATGGCACTACAGAATACAGTATTTAAATGTTTCTTTCATACAATGCTATTAAATAGACGATGTTAAATAATTTTTTTTCTTGAAAAATAAACATCTATGAGTTGTTTAACAAAATGAAATCAAAGGCAAAGCTTTTGTCTAATACGTTTGTGGTATTTTGGCACGGCCTGATGTACAAAACGTGGAACAGTATGCTAGACATGTGCCAGATCACATATAACCCTTTCTGCTCGTGTGGTCCAGATGGTGGCTGTCAGTTTCAAATCCAGACTTGGGCCTCCAGGTCTGAATTGGAAAATAAGTGTGTTCAATCTAAAGGGATTAAAGATCAGTAAAGAAAACAAGAATTGTTGTTTTGTGTTAGAAACACACTTGGCAATTGAACATACTAAAATTGTCTATTGCAAAGAGTTGTTGTTTGAGACTACATAAGAGATTTTAATATTTTAATTGGTATTTAAATTTCATGCTTTAATTGCAGATACCTTGCATGCTGGACCTCATGGGAATCCTGATACTTTGTGTTACCCCTGAGCATTTCTTTTGCAGTTGGTATGTCATTGTCTGCAGATCACTGCAGTAAATACTTTACTGTACTGCTGAAAAGAGAGAAAAACATTGCCATCTGCAACTACAGCTTGCAAATTACAGCTTGCAATCGTCTGCTATTAAATAAAGACACTTTAACAATATTTTGGGTTCTAAATTAGCAATTTACATCACAAGATGCTGAAAATACTAGTCTTTTAATACAGCAATTTTTGTTTCCTTTTAACCAGGCCTCAACATGTATTGAATAATAATAAAAAAAGAAAGTAATGCAAACCAGTGTTTACTTAAACAATAGCCACTGACAGCAAGAGGCACACAGATGGAAACCCAGTCGCTTGTATCTCAGTGGGAGGTTTCATTTGAGGACCTTGATGGGGATGTGATTGGACTGGAACACTCTAATTTACATCATGGAGAATCTATCTGATGCCTTTTTCCTGATGCTGCTGTGCCAAACTAGGTCTCCTGTGAGAAACTGGTCACATGCAGGGAGAAGAAAAGAAAGACTTTAGTCTGAATGAGAGGAAAAAGCAGTTTCAAGTACTGCAAATACAGGCTATCTTGCAATAGTCTGCTATTTTATGGACACAAGTAGCCACAGAGCCATGCCTTTGGATTTTTTTTTTTTTTTTTTTAAGAATGGTAAAGAGGACAGCAGAGGAGCTATAGGGCATATTTGATGTGTGGTGCATATTGCCCTATAGGTTAAGGAAGGAACAGAATTGCATAATGTCCTGCCAGGAAACAGCCCAAAATGTCCTTTTTTAGTGTCACTTCATTTACAATGATAGAATGAAATACTGGAGAGAAGTTGTCCTTTATAATGAGTGCAAAGCTCATTCTTTCATCCAGGGAATCTTAGTGTCAGCAAAATGTATGGAGAGATTCCTGACAGAAAAAAGCCCTAGATGTAATGGAAAATGCCAGCAAAGAATGCTATGAGGTAAGCAGAGTTTTCTGTTAAATTCTACCAGATGGTCCACAAAGGCCTATAAAAGTGCTTTCCAGTTATAAATCTCACAGATTTTTTCCTCCCAGGGCTAATCTTGTAATTGCTAATCAGCGAAAGCTACAAGTGCTTGCTTTATCTTTGAGTACACACAAAGATGTTTTACTTCTAGTCTGCCTGGGCTTTTGGGGAGAGCAAATGCTTCATTATTGATGAGAAGGTAAATCTACTGGGGCAGGTGGGGAGTAGCATAAGATTCCTTGTGAAGTAGAGCCAGAGCCTGCTTGGGCATTTGGTAACACACTGATTGTTGTAGGGGATCCTTTTCTTCCACATACTTTTGTGATGCTCCTAAACTGCATGTTCATTTTCTCAGTCAGCTTTCACAATATAAATCTGTACAGTCTTTTAACCAGGAGCTAGGGATCCTTGTTTCACCTCCATAATGATCCCTAACTTTTTTTCTGATGTTGAGCAAGTCCCTTAGGTTATGTTGGAACTGAACTGTGGGTGTGTACTGTGCACTTGGCAACACCCTGGTCTCTTGGTTCCCCTGATTTGCAGGCAATGGGCAGTGGCAGATACACCCAGGGGAGAATATGTGTGAGAGTGAGAACAGAGGGCCTGTGGTGCACATCCACATCTCCCAGCTGGGTAGGTGTGCCCTCCTTTAGTCTTTTTTGTTTTGTAGTCTCTATATATCTTAATTATCTCATTCTATCTATCTTAGGATCCTGGAATCCATTTTAAGACTGTTCAAGCCAGCACTATATAATTTGAGTCCCCTGTAATACTCTCTACATGAAGTCAGCAGCAGTAGCAATATTTCTAGGAGAAACTTAGTAGCTGCCACTTAGAGACTTACTGTAGTCCCTGATACCTGTCATTTATTCTGAGAACTCTTAGGATCAGGTTTATATCTCACCATTTGCCAGTATAAAGCTTAACATAATCTCAACTGGTCTGTGCAGAGACAGTTGCGATACAAATACTTTTCAAAGTGCGTCTTTTGTTATCGGAAATGTAAATTATTATCATCATTTAGGTAATTTTTTCTTAATCCCCTTTATTTTTTCTTCTGATAAAAAGGAATGTTTCACAACAGTGGAGTATACAAATTTTCACAGTAGGAGAAGAAAAGGAGGAAAAAATCTTTTAATGAAAATTTAATCTTACTGAAATGTCAGCAGTTATACTCAAAGTGCATACTAGCCTCAGAATATTGTTATTTGTCAAAAGTTCTGTGAAGTGCAATTCCTTCATTGTACATCATTCTCTTGGTGCCTGCTGAGTAGCTAAGAAATTTCAGTCATGATTCTAGCAAAATAATGGCAGGACTTGCTTAGATTTTTTTTCTATGATTTGCCAGCAAAAAGTGCTAGTGCAATTACTAACTTTCTTTTTAGACTGTTTAGTCTGATAAGTTATCTCTCTGGCACTCATTATCACTTCACATTATTATTTCACTTAAGAACTGATGCCATACATCCTGTTTAAATGTCAGATTGGTCTGCATTTAGTCTTGTGATTCCTGTTCAGACAATTTCTCTATCTAACTCAACTGCTGCTTCAGCTCTGGTTTACTGCTTCAGAAACTCAATCCAGGGGACACTACTCTTAGTCTTTTATTGGGTGCTATTTATAGTGCCTTTTGGTGGTAAGGATTAGTGGATAATGGGTGGATTTTCAGTTCTCTGCTGATTATGAACTTCTATTAAATTTTAAAAGGTTTAAAAGACCTTTTTTGTTTTATGATTGACCACTTAAGTGTAACTGAACTCACTTTGATTTCTTTCTTTAATAACAAAATTGAGAGATGCCATTAATCTACTACTACTATTTGGAAGAAAAATATAGGTACATGTACCTTTGTTAATGAATGCTCAGTCTTTTCTGAACCACTGTTTCTGTATGAGAACTATGCATATGTTGCTTAAACTGTGGAATAGCTATAATTTTTATATATGCTTATTAGGAGGCTGAATACTGAAGACTTCATGTAGTTCTCAGCTTGAATTAAGTATATCCTTTTCTTTTTCAAGAAGAAAAGACCATTTTTTCCTGTTTTATTAGTAATATAATAATTATCTGTGGACTGTTGAAAAAAGGGAATAAAATGTGAATGTTTACATTTGCACACATGTAATTCTTATTACACAGCTTTTGACATGAGTCCCTTGAGCTGGATGAAGGCCAGTTTATTTCCTAACCTATCATAGAACAGCTGGAGGCCATGTGTAACTGCAGACTTGCCAAATCCAACAATTCTGGCTCATGGGAATTTGGATCAGAGAGACGGTGGCAGTCCAAGACTGCTTCATAGAGAAGCATAATTTAGACATGGTTCCTGTAATCCTGTCAAAGACAGTCTGCAGATAGTCTGAAAAAAAAAAAAAAGGAGAATTTTCAAGAGATTAAGAAGTTCAATAAAAAGACAGGCATGCTGTATTGTGGAAAAGGACAGATTTTTATTTTGAGTTTTGAAGCAAAGATTTTCCTGATGCTAAACTTAAAACTAGTAGGCATAAATCTGGATGTTCTCATCCCTGGTGACTCAGAAGCAGAGGAAGACATGATTCTTCTTAAAAAATTCTCATGTTATTTATTAGTTTGAATGTGTCTCGACAGGCAGTAATAAGATGAAGTGTGTGCAGTCTGTTCCATGCAAACTTTCAGAATGTGACCTTTATAAGCGTATGCTACAGTTGAGAAGGTAGTCGAAAAGGTAATTTTTTGAATAGTTTTTGAAAGACATTGCTTTGAGAGTTCAGATTCTTGGCAAACTTCAGTGTGTTGATACCACTGTCATAGACACTTCAGAAGTAATGATAATACATCTAGATTACACAGATACTGGCCCAAAGGGCTGGGTGTTATTGCCAAATTCTAAAGAGAGAATAGGGCTGTACAGGTTCCCCATGCAGCTTGTGTTTAATTTTACAGGAGACATTGTTTTAATTTTTGTAATGATCCCCAATTTAGAAATTATATTCTAATCAGTGCAAGAGTCCAAGATTTTTTGTGTACATGCCAGCAAAAGAATCTTCTAAATATGACATAGTTTTACTTGGTAGTATAAATACCTACTGGAGCTTGATTAGAAGATATCATTGAGAGGTGTATGCTAAATTTTTACTGTAGTACTGATGCCCTCTAAGAAACAGTCAGTAGTTCCAACAACCTCCCTTTGCTTGGCGGTAATCTTTCCATGGAAATTTCTGGTTTTACCTGTCTTCTACCTTAGAGTTGGGCAGTCAGCTGCCTGGATAATATTCACAGGCTTGCAGCAGACACCCAGGCTCCTATTTTTTTCCATGATGCTACATTCTGGGAGCTAAAATTCTTCTAAGGGCAGGAACATTTGTGCATTTGGAGCACTCTCCAGGGGCATGGTGGCCACAGCTGCTAGGTTGGCAAGACAGCTGCAGCTCCAGAGGCTCCAACTGCTTCTTAACACAGTTGCCCAGAGTACCAAAAGCTTGTTTTTTAGCCTCTTTGAAACAGTGCTGCTCTCTTCCCGATATGCTGGCTTGTGTGATGGAGTAGATGATCACTTGGGGAGTGGGTCCAGGTCCATGGATCACTCCTCTATTGGAAGACAAAGTCTTTACTTCCCATTTTTTACTGCAAACTACCTGGTGCTAAGGAACTTTTCCTGCTGGACCCAGGATACAGTAGGAAAATGAATTGGTATCTCTGTTATAGGAAACACTGAGAGAGAAGAGCTTGAATCTGTTGCTTGGAACTGAGAAAATCCATCTGGGATGACATAGTCTTGAGATACTGTCCCTGACTGCATATATCTTTATTTGTTTTAAATGAAATGAAAAACAGAAGCAGTATTACTGTAATCATCTCAGTTTGTGTTCCTACCTCTCCCTTCCATGTACTTGCAAAATTACCTCAGAAGGGGAAATGCAGTCCTGAGCTGTCAGCCTTGCCCTGTGGAGGAAGTGAAGTATTTTGCCACATATCTGTGAAGCCATCTGAAGCTTCCTTCCAGCATGAGATCTTCCTGTTGCTGTGTGCCCTCCTCTGAGTTACCCATCTCAGCCTTCGTGGCCCCAGAGTCAGCAGTCACCTCTAGTGTTTGCTGAGTTCCTCCATGCTACTGCTTTGCAGAGCCACTTTTTCTGCTGCTCTGGTTTGAGCACCTTCAATGCAACACGGGATACATGAGACTTGGATATGCAACACCCATTGAGTGACTTCAGTAATGCCTCTGCTTTAATAGTAATCCTTGAGATAACATTTGTTTGCCCAGGAAAGGAGGAAAAATGTACATACCCCTAAGTACAGCTATTATGCTGGTATGCAGCTTACATTTAGGTGCTGTGGGGTGTTAGCCAAAGATCTCCAACTACTTCAGATACCAAAGGCAACAAAACTGTGATAACCCAATATTCAACACAGGATACTTGCACTGGTTGCAAAGCTCTTTTAGAGCTGACTCTGAGTGCCTCTTCAGAGTATCACATAGTGCCATATAGATCCAATTTTAATAGGAAGTTAAAAAAAAAAATCAAAAATCCACTCCTGCACATTTCATGTTTGGCAATTAGCTTTTCTTTGCTATTACCTGAACTGCTGCTAAGGCAGATGGCACTGTCTAGTTCCTGTCATCAAATGATGAACTTCAGCTGTCTCTAAAAGCTGCTATTTGAAGAGAGCTTCTGCAGGAAAAGAAAATATGACCCTGTTGTGCAAATGATAAAAATCAGTGTATTGGCTAATTGTCAGACAGACTAGTGATCATACGTTGATGATGGGCACCTGTGCATTACTGGAAGTTGGTTACTGAATATAACCTCTCCTCTCCTCTCATGTAAAATAAATATGATGGTATGTGTTTTTGCTCAGAACTCAAATGGCCTTGTCTACTATCAGGCCTTAACTTAATGGGAGTTTTTCCTTGTTCAGAATTATTTCCATGCTGATTTTGTGAATAGATTTTTTTTCTTTCCAAAAGATATTTTATTTCATCTTCCTTTTACCTTTGGGACTGACAGGGTCCCAAGGTGGCAAGTAAGGTCATGAAGTAAGGTCACCTCCTCCTCTCATTCTGGTGCTAGAATTGGTAACTCTAATGCAGTGGAAAGAGGCTTTGTGAAGATGAACCATTTGGCTTTTCTGTCAGAAATAGAGTGAGAGGTGATTTACAAACTACAGAACATGTGTGGAACTTTGAGACTACAAGTCTCCAGATTATTACTTGATTTGTTTGCTTCAGTGAACAATCCTAATCCTATATGTTGAGTTTTACTTCCTGAGTGTTTTATTAGATAATCTTACACTTTCCAGACAGTTGTACTGCTGACACATCTGTATCGAATAAGGGAGAAATACTCCAAGGCTGTCACTGTCAGTGCTCAATAAGAGATAAGATCCCTCAGAACACTTTGCATCATGCAAAGAAATAATTTTTAAGGCTATGTAATGAAAGTCTGAATACTTGCACACCATAGATTGCATTCTTTAGAGTCAAAAATGATTTGCAGACATTTCTCGTCTACATTGAGTTTGCAGTAGTTACAGCCAGAGGTCTCAGTCCTAATGTAGTAGGCATTTCAAGAAAAGTAGTGAATAAAGACATTTTATTTCTGAAGGACTTTTACTCCTGAGCTAGAAAACACTTCCTAAGAGGCAGGAAAACGTTGAGTGTGTTCACAGTAAGTAGTTAGTGTAAGAAGTTTTTTCCTCCTGCTGCTTAAGGACTGCAAGATTTGAGTCAAAGTCCTTCTCTATATAATTAAAAAAATCTCAAAAAACTATTATTTTGTTTGAAAATGTGTTAATCTACATCTGTCTTAAAAAATACAAGTGGAATGTAGCTTTGGCCAACATGTTTAGCTGCTAAACATTCAGTTAGTACCATTTATTAAAGCACTATTATTTATTATTATATTTAGTATTCTTTCCCTTGAACAGCACAGCTCAGCCATCATTATAAAGTATGTATGAAACACAAGAATATGATGTGTGACTGAACAGACTTTTTACCCAAAAAATGTTTTATCACTCCTCTATCGTTTTATATTTCCATAGTGGCTTGCCTTTATGTGGGATGAGACCTAGTTGCCCCTGAAGAGGTCTTGAATGCAATGTGCTCTGCATCCTGCTTGACTGCCATCCACAAATCTGAAATGCAGACTTGAGTGCAAACAGTGTGCCTAGTAGCATACAGACTTACCTGGCACACTTCCACGGTTTGGAAGGCATGAGCAGGCTGTGCTTACAGGTTTGCTTTCCATTCAGGCTGAGTGTCTGGTTTTGAAGATAATTCTTAGGCAATTCCTGCCCCAAGGAGCAGTTTAGATTAGAGACAGCAGATGATTTCAGTTATTTGAGAGAATAAAACTTGAAATTTTTTAAAACTTAAATAGTAAAACTGAACACAAAGGGAAAATTCCATTCTTGTTTCATCTAAAATCTTTGAAGAAAGATGGTTTTAGTATTAAGAGACAAATTTCCTTTCTAGAAGAATAAATGACTTCAGGTGTGGAAACTAAGCTCAAGTAGTGGCTAGTGAATTATCTTGAGGCTGCTGCTGTGGGGCATAGTTGCTTGTCAGACTAGCAGACTCATTGTTGCTGGGAGATAAAGATATTTGAGAAGAAATTTCTATAGCTGTGTCCACTGGATTTCAAAATTCTCAAGTAAAGTTTAGCCAAATCAATTCTATTTATTTAGATTCTAATTTGCTTTCAAGAATGCTTTGAGATTGATATTGCGAGAACTACAATTAATTGCTTCATGCCTTCTTCTTGCCAGGCCTTCAGACCATGACCCCAAACTATCTGGCTAAAATATCTCATTTTCCATCAAGAGACAGAAGAACCTTGTTTCTGGGCCTGCAGGCAGTTTCTATCAGAAGAAAGGATATTGGGTTGTTGCAATTCTAGAATTAACTACAACAGTGTCTTAAACCAGAATGGGAAAATCCTGAGCTGTCAACTTCTTGTACTATAGCAAATATTTTGGTTTAGTAATTTTATCTTGACTAGGACACAGGTGCTTTGCGTGAATATCTTGCCTTTGATTTTTAGTGGGATCCTTATTTTCCATTGCCTCATTTCTTCAGTGGGAAAAATTGCAGTTACTTACAGGGGTATTGTAAAGGTCAATGATATTAATTGTTTGGACAATGCTCTCAGGCACATGATGTGACTTTTGGGGTGTCCTACACAGGGCCAGAATTTGGACTTGATGACCCTGATGAGACCCTTCCAACTCATTGTGTTCTGTGATTCTGTGATTATAAGGCAGTGCTGAGAAAGACTGTAAAGTTAGTTAGTTGTACAGTAAATTACGACTTTGGTTAGAATTGCTATTTACTACAGTCCATTCAGTAGAATTAAAAAAGTATGTTCAATTTTTTTTGCAGGAAGGTGTGAAGCTGAGAGAAGTGTTTGCTATAGCAGCTTTTCAAAGCTAATGAGAAATACCTATGTAAGGAGTTTTTAATAAGCATTCACTTGCTGAGTTCTACATTTTTCATTAATTTAAAATAAGTCATCCAGGTTTAATGTATCAAAAGACAGCTACATTCCAACTTTGCTGCTGGGTTTTTTTGCATGGAGTCATGATTTTTATTTAGGTACATGTATTTAAATCTCAAGGTCATTATACTTCTATTTAAGAGTCCATTTACATTATGTGTACTGTTGTTTTCTTCATCACAAGGGTTTGTGGTTTGATTGCATCAAATCTGAAAACTCTGACTGACTAGAGAAATGGCTTATAATGACTTATAATTTTCTAAGTGAAAGCTCTAATTATAAGTTATATTAACTAGCTTAAGATAAATATTTCTGTCAATAGTGATATATAAAAATGTTCTTTTTCTTTCTTATGTCAAGCTTTCATAGACTGTAAAATCAAGATTTTTTTTCCAAAGAGCTGGTAAGGCATAATCTACTTTTTATAAGAAGCAAATCTATGTAGTCCCAAGTACCTTAGAGCCAGAGAAGTATGGATAAGTTAGCCGACTTCTGAGGCTTTATACAATGTCATGTCTATTTGATTATAATTAGAGAGACTACTTTAACTTTACTTTTATCAGTATATTGTTTTGTTGACAGAATATAAAGCATATAAAGGACTTCTAACCTTTCAAAATTGTCTGCTTCACAAACAGAATAATCTTCTGGATAAAACTACGTTTAAGCTCCTGTTATGTGGCTATTTCACTCCCTTGGAGAAGATAGCAGGGTAGGTTGAATTATCTGGTAGACAATTGTCTGAGTGACAGCTACTGTCTTGGTACTCAGTGAGGAATTCTGGAAGGCTGATGGACATTTAACTGTGAGCGAGAACGCTTCTCAAGTTATAAATTTAAAAAAAGTTATACAATTAAAAAACCAACCAACCAAAAACAAAAACCCCAACACCCCCCAAAAACAAACAAACAAACAAGCAAACAAAAAAACAAACCCAAAAACGAAAAAAAAAAAACAAACCAAAAAACCAAAACAAACCAAAGCCCTACTAGCAGTATGAAGAAAACATTGCTTAATTCTATATTCCTTGAGCTAAATGCCTGCTCTGGAATCATCCTATTTCCTTGGTAATAGCTAATCGTACAGTAGCAACTAAATTGCATGTGTCCCTTTACTTAACTTTGTAGAACACATAGGCAATTATGGAAACTAAGATAGGTTATATTGGCCATCAGTCATTCTAGTTTTATATTTTATTCACCCTGTGGTGCCTTATAATTGTTTCTTAAATGACCTCATTATGTTTGTGCAACATGGAAAATAGCTTACTTCACCTGTTTAGAAATTATTCAGATTCCATGTGTTTCTATTAAGTCATTTTTATATGCAGATGGCTTAAATTACTTATTATAAACTGTGCATCCGTGGGTTGCCTACACTAATTGGTAATCCAAATTACCTAACCAATTGGTTTTGCTGGCAGTGATGCCATAGCACTTATTTATACCTGTGCTCTGACTTTTCCTCTGGTGGGCTTGTACACGTCGTAGTGCCTCAGGCATTTTGGTGTGTGTTGGAGCCTTTGGAAAAGGAAAGCAGTGCAGACCATGTGCATATGGCTTCAGTTTCTGTCTGCATGTTCCTTATCACAGACCTTTCATTTTGCTCCTGCTTGCCCAGGATAAAAGCTTATTTCATGTCCATATCTGACAGGGTGAGCTGGATTCTGCTTGGTTAAAAGATCCTGTGGTGGGACTTTTCTGACTCTAAAGTATATAACCTACATTTCAACACTCTTTAGCTGAGTAGACGGTATCCAGTAATGTCAATATAATTGTTCTTTAAATATTTTTCTGGTGTTGCTCCAGTAGTTGAGAAAGATTGATTTTGTGAAATGGCAGTGGGTTCCACGTCAAGAACTCAGAGTCTGAAGTCACCTAAGCAGAGTACCTTATCTCTTAAGTGTCCTCTCCAGCTTTTCTGACATCACCAGTTAGTAGGGGAAACCATTCTTTTGTGGGAACGATAAGCTGAAAACCACTGATCACATTAAGCTCTGTAACTCAAGGTAATTAATGAAGGTACAACTAAGTTGTACAATATCTTCAAATTGTCAAATTGTATCTACCAGGAGTAAGGAATGCTCATCAGTTTTCTGAGTCAATTGATAGATACAGGATGGCTTCTTTTTTTTTTTTTTTTTTTTTTTTTTTTTTTTTTTTTTTTTTTTTTTTTGTGAGGAAGGATTTACTCTCTGGAGGATAATTCCATGCCTCTTTTGTGACTGAGAGCTTGGAACTTCCTACTTTCCTACTGATAATTTTCAAGTTAATTTTAACCTCTAGTAACAGAGAATATATTGCTTCTGGGATGCCTGATCAGGAAAGCAACCTTTGCCTTCTCTCTCTCCCCAGGAATGGAAGGTTGTACCAAAAAGGATAAAATAATTTTTCTTGCTATGGTACTAGTTTTACCACTTGGAACATTAGCCCTAATTTGGCTTGGTGTGTATTACAGCTGCAATCTCTGGTAGTCTATCACTGAAACAATAGATCTTGAAACTGAAACGTGCTTGTCGATTACAGCATGGAATCTTTATTGAAGCTGTCCTGCTACACAGAAGGGGATGCAGGGTTAAAGCTGCTGGTGGCTTAACACTGTCAGTTCTCAGATGTAAGGCAGAAAACATGTATTTGGCTTCTACACTTTTTCGTGTATTTTCTCAGTGTTTTTACGACGCAGAATACGTAGGCAGATGTAGAAGGAGGAACCAGAACCTAGGAAGAGTTTGCAACAAGCCCTAGTCAGGGTTTGCATTCTTAAAAACAAGAGAGACCGGAGGGAGGGGGAGAGGAGGGGAGGAGAGAGGAGAAAAGTAGCTTCCCTTACATGTTGCTTTTCTGTTTAATGAAAAACACTGATAACATTATGGATCTTTCGTAGCCAGATTAAGATTACTTGAGATTTCACAGAAAAGACACTGGGTTCTGGTGTAAATTCTACACCCAGTAAACTCTACTTTCAGATAAATATACCAGATATATGTAGCCACTGACATAGATGTTTATGACCAATAGGTGTTTATGACCACAGAAAAAAACAGCAACATTTTTGCATGCAACCTTTTTTTCTCTCATATCAGTGTTTATGATTTTTTAAACACAGTGGATTTCTGAACAGATGCTACTTCCAAGCACTTTACTTTCTAAGATGTAATGATAACTGGGCTGGGACTCCAAATTTCGCCTGCAGGACCGAGCATCTGAAAATCAAATACAAGGATGCTTGGTCTTTCCAGGATAATGTTCTTTTCTAAACATGGTCATGTTTTCTTTTGACATTGAATTGTTATATAGTTATTATAAAATGATAGATATAAAAGTACAGTAATATAGAATTATATATAATATTTTTTGTATAATAAGATACCAAATAATATATCCCAGATTTAGCACTATCACTAGAAATATGGCAGATATCTTACTGCTGATGATAGGGGTCAGTAAACTAATGTATAATATTTTAAATGTTGTAATGTTTTTACTGCAGACTTTTTCAGATCATAAAATGTACTTTGAGCTCAAACAAGAACACAGAAAGCAGAGGCTTTTTCCATAAGAAAGAAAACTTCAAAAAGAGATGAAAAAACAGAAACTTATTTGCAAAAAGGCATAATATATTTTCTGAACAATATACAGTACCTTATCTTAATTGAATAGGTTTATCCTGCAACAATTTATGGAATAGCAGAGTACAGAATGAAGTAAAAACCTCACACATAATCAGTTTTCTTTGTCTAATTTGCAATGCTTAGCAAATTAGATTCTTCAAAAACCAGTCAACCTTTGCCCTTTGCAGACTATTTATTATTTTCATTTTGAGATGAAAATATGGCAATTCTTTTGTTCACAGTGAAACTATTAAACAGTGATCTGTTTAGCATAGACCCAGAATATTACCAAAAAATAGGAAGAAAAGAAAAAGAAGAACAAGTATAGGCTTTGTTTTCTCAGAAGTCAGAAAATAGAGTGAAGCTGTACTACAAACACTAACTCAAAAGAAAATACAGGAGTGTTTAGTCTGTTGAGAATCTGACAAACAGTGAGTGAATACCCAAAGACAACAAAGAACATAGTTTCACAATCCTTTCTGTCAAAAAAACCTGCAAAAAGCAATCCAATTTTAAAAAGTCTGAAAAAGCATCCAGCTCTCCCTCAAACTTATTGTCTTTTTATCCTGTGGCTTGTTCTTTATTTTCCCCTTTGTCCAGTTGCCAATACATTTTCCAAGTGACAGATTTTCTAATATTTCTCTTAGAGGAGTAACAAGGTGAATAATTCCCCAGTCAGAATGATTTTCCCTCCTGATATTTAGCAAAATAATCAAAATAAACATCCTTCTTAATTTTATCTCATTAGTCTTCCGAGCTATAATCCCTTTTTGTCACTTGGAATAGTGCCTTTCCTTCTGCAGTGCTTTCCCATGAAAAATTTGTAGGTTATTATTGCTCTCCTTAGTTGTTGCTTAGCTAAGTGATATATGTTTGACAGACTGTAATTGCATGAGCCCCTGGGAAGTGAAACTGCCAAGTTACACACAGCTCTATTTGGGATGCATATTACAAGGTGTGTCAAATGCAGCCAGATATAGTGCAGAAACAAGAGAAGAAAACCTCAGACTCTGGCTGAAAGTAAAGAATAGGAGGGATTTTATTTTTTTACATCAGTTATAAAAATCTCAGCTATTTTCTGGAGTTTTCTAAGGGTCACATTTGCAACAGTCTGGGTTCACAAGCACTTCTACACTCGTTTGTCCCTCAGGTACTGGTGTGGTACTGGTGCTTGTCCAGCTGCCACCCCTGCCCAGACCCTGCACCCTTCAATGCTTCCCAGAAGTCCCTCACTCACGGGCTGGCCCTGTGGGGGGTTTGCTGGTGACCCCACATACCCCACACACGTGATTTGGGGGAGATACAGACAGGTGCCCAAGCCCAGCAGCTGGCACCAGGCACACAGGCTATGCTCTCATTCCAGCTGCCAGTGCTGAGTCCCTCACACTCCTCACTCATGCCTGCCTCACTTGCTAGTAGCTGTTTTTGGAGGCACACACCATTCCTACTGAAGTGACCAGGTCCAAGACCCCCACTCACTCCACTGGGTGGCACAGAGACCCCACTGGCTCCAGGGAGTGACACCACAGGTCAGGCAAGGTTGTCCACACATACTTGTCCAAATTCCCTCTCGTTACCTCAGAAGTGGCGCCTTAGTCCTTGCAGCATTCACACAGACTGTCTTGAGGCTGATCCTCTCCAAACTTGTGCCTGGAGCTTCTTAATGGTTCAGTAATTATTACCTGGAGACTTTACCATTGTCTTTATTATCTATCCTTTGTCCACCTTGTTTGCCTTTCTTGTTAACCCTTCCCGCTTCACTTATCTCCTTTTACATTGAAAAGGCCATTAATCAGATATCCTTGGATGTTCTTGCCTTCCACATACCCTTGCAGAAGTCAATACAGTGAATCCCAGAAAAACGAAAAAAGCCATAGAAAGTGAGAGAACTGCAGGGTGAGTGAAGTGAGAGACAGAGAGGAGAAGGGGAAATGGTATTTTTAAAGCAGTATTTAATATCAGCTTCAGGTACTCAAATATAGCAAAAGGATGAAAACCACCCTCTCATCAAATAGACTAAAGAAATGAAAGCCTGAAATTCTTGAAGCATATGTGTTTTTGAATACAATATTTGCAATTATTCTTATTTGCATATTAATGTTACAGTAATTAGAACATTATCTATATTAGGCATTACATTCTGATTTTTCCAGAAGTTCCAGAGGTAAAAAGATTATATCTGACCAAATGTCATAATCTACAGCTCAGCTATTCATCCTGAACTTCCTCTCTGTCAGTGGGGAGAAGTAGGCACTTCTTGGGTGCAGCATATCTCATCCTAAAACAGACTTCTAAAATAGATTAGAGGAACCAAGCTTTAAAATAGCCTAATTCTCTTCATTGATTATGAAGTCAGCCTAGGGAGTTGGCTGAGATGTAGGTGTCTACATTCTACTCAGATTAAATTAGGTGAGATGAATCCCACCCTTCATTTATTTTTCAGAGAATATAACTTGAGATTGTCACATAATGATATGAATATGAGAGATGAGGCTTCAAGAAAAGCATTAAATATGACAAAACTGATTATAAGATTGTGAGAACTGTTAGTAGCACTTATGGACAGAAGTGACCTGAAGTTGCCTGGGTCACACACATATAATTGTATGCTGTTAATAAAAAAGCAGCTTATTAGGAGAATGCACTGAAATGTTGCATCAGATCTAGAGAAACATATTCTTTGCTCTCTCTTCTGATTACTTCTCTATTGCTGCTTCGAAGTCCAACTGAAAAATCTATAGTGCAAAGAAGTAATTCAAAGAACTAGAAGGAAAAAAGAAATGAGAGAGAAGAATGAAGGAATAGAGAGGTCGGTGGAAGCAGAACAAGGGAAGGGAAACAAATGTCATTCACTGGGCAGTATTTTCTACATACATGCAAGACACATTTCTGGTAACTAATACAACAGACTGTTCCTAGCTGCTGAAATTGTCACTTGACCATTTCATTGTCTTCTATGTTTTTCTTTCTCCTGTCCAAGATTTTTCTCTCTTCCATTTTCTTCCTACCTATGACTCCTGGTGATTTCTAAGACCATAATATTTAAAAACTTCTTTTGCCATGTCTGCCTTTCCTGCCAATTGCTTTTTCTTTTATTTATTTATCTATTTATTTATTTATTTATTTATTTATTTATTGCCTCACTTCAACGCAGCTTATTAAGTTGCTTTGGAAAGAGCTCAGCTTCCTATCCATAGCTCTGGAGACAGAGCAACAAGATGGAGGAAGATGCAGAGAGAGGTGTCTGCCAGCAGCTAGGGAAGTCTGGCACAATGGACATGTACAAAACTTTATATCATTGTAAGGCACAGAGCAGAGAAAAAGCAAAGCAATTCTTTTGTGATTGGCAGAGAAACAATGAGTTGTGTGCCAGATATAACAATGAACTGGAGAAAAAGAGTACTGGCTGGAGGTTACCTCAGTTAATTATCAGAATTGAAAATGAGATGAGCAGCCAAAGTGTGGAAAAGGGAAAGCTACACTGTCTCATACACCTGCTTTTCTTAATCCACTTTCATTTGGAAACAGAAATGCTCTCTTTTCAGTCCAATACATATCAACATGTAGGAGCAGGAGACTGATTTGATGACTGAAACTAAATTCGGGGGCAATGATTCTCATACAGCTGACATGAGAGTAGCTTTTTCCTTCAGATGCTGATTTTCTATGTCATGGTGATGTCCCATGGTGCCCATGAAACCTGGCTCCCCATTGCACAATCCTTTCATAAACAGAGAAGAAGAAACAGTCTCAATGCCAAAGAGCTTGCTTTAAGCAAGTCTACGGAGGGAGATATTTTTTCCATAATGAGCACGTGTGTCTTTGTGCTGCTCAGGTTTGTGTTAAGTTACTAAATCATTCTCTCAGTCTCCTAGTTTCTCTTAGGTAACAGCATGGATTTTAGAAAGGAGCTTTGCCCTCCTTCAAAGTTATGACACATCTGAAGTGTAGCTGGATCTCCCTTAAGTGTGAGGAGCTCAGGGATGAGCATTTGTATAGTGAGGCATAATGAATTCCAGCTGAGAGACCAGAGTCGGAGGATAATGGTGGAGACCAGAAAAAGCTTCAATGCCATCCTGCATCATGACAACAAGTTGAAGTAATGGCAGACTGAGATGCTGGTGAGCAGAACTGATGAGGTGCAGGCTAACAGAGACTATTCAAAATTAATGAGACTTATTGGGGTAGATAGAACCTGTTCAGAGGAGAGAGTATGATGAAGAAAAAGAATGAACGGTTATAAAAAGAAGGAATTAAATATAGAAACAGAGAAATATTGTTGGCAAGTGGAAATCCATTTAGAACGGGTTTATTAAGAAGAGAGTGACTGGCAACTTTACATATTTTTTTGGTAATCAGGAAGGATAGCGGGATAGCTTCAACTTCCTTTTTTCTGTATGAGAGAATAATTTGATAGCTAAGTTTATGCTTTTATCTCCCTTCTCAAATCAACATTAACTACTTATGGAAACTGAAAAAAAAAAAAAAGGTCATGACAAATGTGTAGAATCTTACATTTTTGGAGATAAGAGACTCCAAAAGGTTGCTAGCATATATATTTTGAGGTATACAGAAATTTCTGAGGGCTACTGGAGGAAATTCCTGAATATCATTCATATCTTTCATCAAAATTTCCATGAAAATCTTTTTGTTACCACTGTCAAGAGGAAAATAAGTAGTCTGAAGATGTGGCAAGTCTTATTCCATTTGATATCATAACAGTTGCTACCTTATACAAAAATATGAGAATATGTATAATATAGTAAAATAACTAAATTTTAAATGTATAAATATAAATATATATCTGTTATAAACTATTTACTGAATAACTCCCATGATTATTTTAAGACTTCTCTTTGAGTCTGAGATTCACACACTAATTGAATTAAATTTTCTTAAATATTAAAAAAGCAGTAGGATAGTTTCAGGAGAAAAAAAATCTTGATGATGATTTTTTTGAAGCAAATGATTCTCTTCAGTATATAACTCCATACTTAAGTTTGCATACAGCTGTTTTGAATTAAAACCTATGAGAAAAGTGAGCAGGTGAGAGTTGCAAACTGATAAATTGGTGACATTAGAAACATTTCCTTTATAAGGGAAAAGAAAGAAAACCCCCTCATGCATTCACATGTGTGTAATACAGGCTCAATATGACTCCTTTCATGCTGTTGCACTCAATCATATGCTGTAAATCCATGGAGTAATTGCAATAGAACAAATACTCTTGCAGTAAGTCTATATATTACTTAGCAAGAACTATACTGATTTACTGTAAAGTGAAAAAAAAAAATAAAATAACAAGCACTCAGAGTTTGTGCCTTTACTCTGCCACAAAGCCCCTGAAAGGTCTCCTGTAAAATTTCTCAGTCCATTGTATGATATATTCCTTATTCCCTGAGCAGAAGTGAATTGAAGTTATCCTGGATAATAAGGCATCACTCCTGCCACCTCTTTTCACTTCTTTCTTCCTCCTTGCCCCAATTTTTTTCTCATATATAGAACTCTAATTCTAGCCCACAAATTAGATTTTCTTTTGACTACAATGCCCAGAGTTCTTGCTTGTAAATTATAGCTGAATCTGAGTACCTCATGCAAATCCAAGCATTTTTGTATTGAGTCTTTTGCAGTATCACATCTTTGCCTGTACAAAAGCAGATGTAGGTTCCCTGGATGTCAGTCAGAGGTTTTTCTCTTTTGCAGTGCTTTTCAAGCTTATTAAACACCTGAGTCCAAGAAGGTACCCATCTGTAGATTACTGCCTTACTCATAACATGGATACAGCAGTCTTTGTCTAACCCAGGCTCTTGTTTTTCAGTTTATATTTGCAGGCACAGTCTATGAAAGTCCCTGTCTCTTCCCATCATTGGAGGGCCATGTTTCTTTTCTTGACAAGCCATGCACCTCTGCACTATTTGATAATTTGTAACACTAGGCAGTGAGGTGGACATTAATAATACCTTGGTCTGTGAGCTCCCTCTTGGCAAGGTGGGAGGAGTACCCCTTTTATGACCCCTAGCAAATGCAGCATGTGTGGAGGTTTGTTGTATCTATCTTAAAAGAGAGTGATTTGAAGGTTACCTCTGTCATATCTAGCAAATCACTCACAATCTACTTCAATTATCACTGCAATGCACAGCTGAGAGTTACTTTATCTTGCAGTGAAGAAAATGGGTACAGAGGACCATTAGAAATGAATAATCATGATTTTCACAAGTGCAAAGCATAGACCAGAATAGAAAATGACAATTTGCGACTCACTTTAAACAGAAGAGATGAGTCCTAAAGCAGTGCAGGCAGATATTTTTCTACTATTACTTTTCCTCCTCCTCCCCCCACAAATTATCAAGAAACAGATGAAAGGTGATCCAGTACTCACTAGTTCATTCTCCTTCTTTGCATTTGGATAAAAAATGCATAGTTTTAACTCTATATGCTGACAGATGCAGAAGAAAGACATCTTGTCTCTATTCTTGCACCCTTCACCATTGCCTCCTATCATAACTTCAGAGAATTCAAGATCTGGATAACTGAAAGATGTGATGCAGAGTTGGGAGCAAGTGGCCATCTTAACTGGCAGCTGCAATTTCCCATTTTGTAAAAATAAGCTCATTAAGCTATAGTAAACTTTGCTGTGCTGTATTGTAGCTACTAAATGTTTACTTAGGAGTAAGACAGACTGGGAAAATTGAATAAAGATCTAGGGTAGGGGTTATTAAATGTCTGGAGAACACCTCTAGCACAGCACGAGCCACAAACGATTGAAGGTCGGAAATGGTATTTTTGACAATTATAATTAATGTATGCTGACTCCATTCTTGGACTTTTCCCTAGTCATGCATATCACTTACTCTGAAAGGCAGGAGGTTGAATAAGGTATAGGAAGAAAATTCTGATATATATATATATATATATATATATATTTTTTTTTTTTTTTTTTTTATGGTTTTTCTTATCCAAGAAGCACAAATCCTTTATACACACAGAGATGGTTCTCAGGAGCTTACAGCTGTGAGTGGGTAAACTTCCCTATCAGCAATGAAAACGAGTTAATTGTATCAACAAAAGCAAAGTAAATTAACATAGTTCCCAGTACATGGGTACTTGAGATGTTACTGTAGAGTTTTAGTGAAAATGGTGCTTTGGTCAATATTGGTTTGTTTACATAACCATGTTCCAAACAATGGTGAAACAAGTCTATGTTCCAACCCAGACAGGTGGTTCTACCTCTGGCTCCAGTACCTCCATCTCTAAAGGACTCTCTTTGTATGGGCTGCCTGACACCTGAAAAGATTCAGACTGGAGAGAAAATAAATGCTTAAGAATGCTTATGCAAATCCATTGTCTCTAGTGGGATCTGGTTGTTGTGTATCAGGTCTAGGAACCTGTGTCATATACAGGAGGGAGGAGCCAACTGTGTTTTCCCTGCATTACATACGTAAAGACAAAGCATTGAATATGAGCATGCTGTACTTCAAGCAAACTTCTTCTGTACCAAGCATGTCAGACTAGTCAGATTTAACCTTTTATTGACATTCACCCTAGGATTCTCTCTTTTCATTATACTGCTGTATGTGCAACTAACTGGATTACTTGTGTCCTTCTGGCAAGAATAGATTATTCTATTTCTGTATGTGCATGATTCACATAACTCAGCACAGGAACAATGGATTATGATTGCTAAGATGCAGAGACACTGGTTCATCCTGAGTCCTGACAACCTGCTAAAATATATATTATTCACCAGTCAATACGTCACTGCTACTACAGAGAAAAGCAGGTTGAATTCCTGTAAAAAGCATAAGAGAAGACAGTTCTGTGGAAAATACTATACATCCTAAAATGGCAGAGTCCCCCTGGCATTTTTTTTTAGGATAGTCCTTCCTGAAGTAGATTAAAATCCAAGTGTTTGTCACTGATCCCAGAGGACAGAGGTAGGCTTGTATGGCAGAACAAGGTACACACCTTATCTTTTTCTTTATCATTTTTGAGAGTTATCATATATTCAGGTCTCTGTCAGAGAAATTGAGTCACTTTATTGTTAACCTCTACTATAATAGTTATATATTTAAACATCAATATAGCAGTTGTTATTAGGAGAGGCTTATTTCTTTCATCAGATCTACTGCATCTGGTATAATGTTGTACTACATCAAAGATCAAAATATTTGTCTCTCCAAAGACAGTGTTACAGTCCTACATAAACACATCTAGGGAGATTCTGAAATCTGGGCTGCCCTTTTGATCTTGCCTACATTTTTATATTGATCTGTCTGATTATTTTTCATTATTTGAAACTACAGAAAAAAGGAAAAAATATTTTCTGTAATCAAAGCTTTTAAACAAAAAAAAAGGAAAAATACTGAAAGTAGTGGAATTTCTGAATATAGAAAGCTTTTAAACTGATTATATGTCTATTATTGACAAAATATTTTAAATTAAAGGTCAACAGTGTGTGCTTTTTTTTCCTACATGCTGGAGCTCTCAACAGGTGTCAGTCTGATTTTGTCAATTTCTATAATATAGTGGTAAAGCAATGTAAAGAAACAAGGTTTATTCCAAATAGCACTGTGTTGAATTCTACAACTAGAAAGTAAGATTATGTTGTACTAGAGAAACATGTCTTTTCAGAATATATAATTGCAGATATATTCAAATTTTTCTCTAAAATAGAGCTGGATATAGAACCCCAAATCACATTATGACCTGAAGCTACCTTGAAAGTAAAGAAATTGTCCATCCTCTTCAGCTTTAAAAAAATTCTGTATTTAGTGCACCTGCACTCCCCTGTCTCATTTTGAATCATTTTAGGCATTTGAATCATGAATGAATAACAAGTAGTATTCTCATATGTATTAGGAGAATAATTAATAATGTGCCTTCCCATTAATTCTAGATTACTATTTTTTACTCATTTTTAGGCAGTTTTAGGGAATATTAAGTGAATATTTGCTCTTTGAAAACATGCAAACTTTGTTGTTCAGTTCACTCTATGGTCATAAATAATGAGGTGAGATTCTATACCAGTTAGCTCAGACCCAAATATAGAGTAAATAGTATATGCATATAATCCATAAACAGACACAAGAAAATGCTTGCCATTCATTAAGCAAAAGGTTTTTCTTTTAGGAGCAGGGTTTGTAGTATGTGTGTGCTGACATCCATCCCAGTTTACTATGTGGTGCTGTGTGCTATAACTTCTTTGTGCCCTCAGGTTATTGAGTTTCAGTAATAGAAGAATTGTTCCTTGGGTGTGCTGTATTGATGTTTGCAAAATGTTTTGAGTTTCTGTGAGATGGAAGCTACTATGCCAGTATAAATTCAGACTGTTAATGGACAATTAGACTTCAGACCTGGATTTACCAGAAGAATCTATGACTGAATCCTGCTTGATGAAGTCTCCATTAATCTTGTGCTAACAGAGATACATATGCCCTCCAGTGTCTTGATTCATTAACATGATTTCCATAATGACATACCTGGAATGAAAAAGTTCACCTTTCTACTCAGTAAATGAGTTGGAACAAATGTAGAGAACATTGACCTTACAGAGAGGCTTCTGGGTGATTAAATTGTTGAAACCATGTCAGTAAGTGCATTAGCCACTATAGAAACTTCCCTGTGGTGCTAATGAAGGAGAGAGGATAAAGATCTCTGTAAACCAATTGTCCATGTGTTTCCATCTGGCTAAGACAGAAAGAAAAAATTAAAAGGAGTTTATCTAATCACAAGTCCTCACTTTCCCCTCCCCCCCACCTCCACTCTGCTACTGTTGAACAAAACTAAAAAACAGTGCTGAGATTGTGAATCAAAAGGTTTTTCAGTCTCACAGAAACACTCAGATATGCTTAATTCATCTTCTGCATTGATTTTTCAGAGATCCGATCAGTGGAAATTCCAAGGTGTTATGGTGAAGGGAACCATATAAAAGCTTGGCAGATAGATAGGACCAGTGGTTTCCAAGTCTTTGAAAAAACTTTACCTTTCAACACATCTGTGCCAAATATCTTCCTGTAGATTTAGTAAAGGACAGAGGACTTTTAGGGGGAGTTAAAGAACATAGAAAGCAGAACAGCTTTTCACTGGTGCTTTTAAAACATTATCTTTTCTAAGCTAAGCTTCCTGTTTGCAGATCTACAGTTCTCTGCATAATTCAGTGCCCAGCAAGAAATTCTGCATGCCTGTGCACAGAATATTAAATTACACTCTAATACAAAAGGGAATCTGTCCCAGTGCACATGAAGACTGGGGTGTTTTCTATGCTGTGCTGCTCTTTCTCAGCTTATAAGGCTACAAAAATCATACAAAGACATGGCAATAGCAAATTCACAGGTTCAGTCTTTTAAAAGCTCACAATGGATATAACAAAATGTTCATGAAAGAGTTCTAACAGAGGTTTTCCAAAATCGATTTTTCTTATTCTCTCTGACCACATCTCAGTCAGAACGATACCCTTGTGACCTACAAAATGTCTGAGAGAATAAAAATGCAGCAGCAGCCGAGCAAAGAGCAGAACTTTCCAAGTCAGGAAAAAAGGCAAAAAAGCAGGAGAAACAGGACAAAGCATCTGACTTAATCATATTCTACAATGTAACTTTGCCATGGCTGAAAAGTTTAAGTCTTCCTAATGCTAACATTTCTTTTCTGCCACATAACTTGCACCCTGCCAAATAATTAATCTTCTAGAAAATATAAGCTTATATGAGACATACTTGCATGATATAATTCATATGATCCCAGATTATTGGCTACACCATGAAAAGCAGAACTAATGAGTCTTTTTTTTTTTTCTTATAATTTGTGTCGTTTGTCTCTCACCTTTTCCAGCTGAGTTCTCTTTCATGTCATCCATGACATCCCTTACCAGCAAGAGACAGCAATGCTATACCTAGACTGGAACTATCTGTGTGCTCATCAGCCAGCAAGGGTGCACTTGCTGACTCGTTAGAAAGCTGCTGCCAAATGGAGTGTACACAGGCTGAAATCTGTTTGTCTTTCTCTCAGCAGGACAGCAATTTATGCCCTACCCTTCCCTCTAACTGCTGATTTTCACAATACTTGAAGGAACATAATTATCTTCAATCATATACAGCTGAATACAGACAGTAGGGTTCAAATATTATGAAGGACAGGGAAAGTATAGGCATATCCAGGCAGAGTTAGATAGTGCAGGCATGTCTAGACAGTGTGATAGATCTCATTTGTTATATTTGTAGTATTCAATTTATGTCCTGTAAGAAAACCAGAAAAAAACCCAAACTCAACAACACAAAACCACCGTGTAACTATTGGCAGATGATAATAGTTTATTAAACAACATTGGATATGCAAATGGTAGATTCTTACTCTGAAAAAAGTTTTTTTACCAGGAAAAAAAATATTTGTATTTATCCATTTACTGAAGTTGTTCCAATTTGAAATTTTGCTTCTTGGCTGTTGGCAGGGTGATTTCCTTTAATTTCTCAAGGCTGCTTTACAGAGGGGATGATTAAGTTGTAGATCTTGGATACAGGTGTTTCAGGAGCACACTTAAAGACTTTCTGATTTTACCCTGCACTGCTTCAAAATCACACAGCTGGATGCTTTAGGATTAGCCTTTTTATTGGAATGGGAAAATGCTGAATTATTTTGTCCCAAATCAGTCACTGATCCAGTTTTACTGCAGAACTATGTGGCTTGGATAAATTGTGTGCCATGGGGCACTAGAAGAAAATTGTGATTGTGACTGAGGGCAACAAGCTCTTAAATGTGCTTTCCTGCTGAGCCCCTTGTACATAAAGATGCCTCTGCAGGAAATGTTAAGGTGATATTAATTTAAATCTAGTAATACATGTGTTTTGATTAATCCTGTTTTACTGGACTTTGCATTGCTGGGTAACTCTTGAAGCCTTTGCTTATTCTTAACTGTTCTTCTCAGGGTACCTGCTAGTCATGTCACCTTTAATTCACTAGTTATGTGATCATCAAAACAATGCTTTGCAGAAGAAACCCCATGGTGGTTAATAAACCTGGTAAATAAAGCTCAAGTGGCCTGAAGAATATCGAAATAAAAAGATAACAGATTAACCTCTTCTGCATTTGGCCTATAATCACAGTGTTCCATCAAGCAAGAAATTAATCATTATGGCCAAACCAGCACAAATCAGTTCATTTAATACTTCTTTCACTTACCAATGACAAACAGTAATATTTAGGAGTATGCACGTTAGCATGACCATTCCTAGCTATAGGCTAAGAATTATGTTTTGCATAAAAACTGCACATGATTTTTGGTTCAGAGGATACATAGATGGAGCCTATAAAAATGCTGCTTCAAGCATAAGTGTCTGCTTCAGTAGTAAGCATCAGTGCAAATGAAAACTGCAAACAGACAGCTGGGAATAACAGCACAAAAATCACATGCTGTGTAGTTGTCCTCCGCTTTGTGTCTCTGGTTGGTTCATGTCAGTTTTGCTGTGCAACAGTAAAGAAATCCCATACAAAGAGAAACAAAAAAGGCATTTTTGTTGGCACCTAAATGATTTGTATTGCACAATTATGCACAAGTGAGGTGAAGTAATTAATTGCATTCTCTCTCAGTGCCTGTAGACTTACAGCAATATGTTTCACGTGAAATATTCTAGATAGAATCAATATGACTTACGTTTTCTATGTATATGTTTGAAAAGATGTTGTTTATTTTAGTGGTACTTTTGGAAGGGGAAAACTTTATTCAGGAAAAACAGATGTACCCACTGTGCTCAGAACACTGTCTGCCTTAATCAGGTACAGGGTTTTAGTAGGAAGGAGAATCTGCTGAGAGCATGATAGCACAGGAGCTGCCAAACTCTAAGGTTCTGGGAGGCCTCTCTGCAGTTTTAGACGGTGCCTTCTGTCTGTCTGCATTATATGAGGAATAATTCCTTCGAAATACTTAATATTGGAAAGATTTGGAAATATGTCTGTCTCTGCTCCAGGGCTGCTAGTTGTATGCTGAGCCTTTTTAAGATTCCCCCAATGAGAGTATGTAATTAAATGCCAGCAAACTTGCCTAAGGGCAATAAACTCCAGCCGCAGTCTTTTCAATGTTTTCAAGTGTGTTGTGTGATTGAAATGAACGATCTTTTCTTGTGTGGAAGGAGACTGGCATGTTTATGAATTGTGTGAAACCTAGTCAATCTGATAGTCATTGCTAATAAATATTCATGTGTATAGCTGAAGTATCTCTGAAAATGGAAAGGTGAAACAACAGAGGGTCTCACTGAAAAGGTGGGGCTTCCCAGTACAAAGGCAACTTCGGAGCATTTCTTAAATGGACATACTGCTGTGATGTTGCTGGGTGAGAGTGAATGTGTCTCCCAGAAAAAGGCACGGAAGTGGAGAGAAAAGCATTTGAGAACACAGTGATGGCAAGCATTGAAATGTATACATATACTGTATACAACAATATCTGTTGTAAACAAACAGAAGGACACATAAGAAAGATTTGATTTTTATCAGGTTCATCTCCTACCTAAAATGGCCCTAGGGCTAACACTTAGGTCAAAAAAGGTCTTTTGCATACTGCTTGAAACGTATTTGGTTTCAGAAAGGCTTCCATCCTTGATCTTTTAATAAGCGATAGGCAGTTCCTACATACCCGAAGTTCTTCCCATGTAACACATCTATGACTGGATTAGACTATGAGTGGCTCAAAAGTGGAAAACTTGTGCTGTTTGTGCTCTATTTTCAAAAGATCTGTGTTACAAGGTATTAAGTACTGAAGAGTTACACAACCAAGACATAAGAAACATAGGAACTGTGGTTGTCTGGGCAGACTTAATTGCACTTTGCAATAAGATCACCTACTCATCTACTCTACAGCTAAGAATTCACAAGGGAAAATGAATTTTAATGAAAATATTGAACAATTTAATCTACAAGGTATCTTTAACTTGTAAAATTTGAGAAGTATTTTACAGAAGCATTGTTCTGAAGAAATTGCCTTAAAGAACTTGTCTCATTTGGATTCACTGATCCTTATCTGTGTCTTAATTGTTTTGCTTTATGATGTAACATCTTTGTATTGTACAGAAGTTTGTGATGTTTCTATTTAATAATTTCTAGTGATAGAATTCTTCACACTGCAGAACTCTTCTTTTGTAAAATTTGATTGGAATTAAATAGGAAAGAGATTTTTAAAAAAAAAAGTTCAGAAAGGAATTAAATAGGAAAGAGATTAAAAAAAAAAAAACTCAGAAAGGGGTGAGAGTTTTTAGAAAACTTAGATGAGAGGGACGTCTGAAAACCATAAGCTGTTCAGAAATTTGCTAAGCATTTGGTCCTGATCAATGTGTGATCACCTTTAACATGGTTAATATCTCAAGAGTTGTCTTTTTTAACCTTACATAAATAGTACAGCTTTAATTCCAGAATGTGCAAACTTGGCAAAATAGGGCTGAATATACCATCAGGCTGTTCTATTGATCTTGTTGCAATTAGCTTCTGAAGTAAACAGATACCATTTAAATGGACAAGAGTATCCCTCCCAGAGCAAGGAATACAGAATGGGGAAATCTTGTTCTGCTTCATGTGCTTCCTCTGTATCTCTGCCCAGCCTTTTAACAGTCTTGTCCTGTCCCCAGTGACTGTAGACTGCCATGGTCTTCAAAATCTTCCAGAAAGAAGAGAAAACAGCATGAAGTTTGGGCAGTGCACCAAATGAAAGTACTATCAGTGGAGCTAGTAAAATGATCTTTTTGATTTGACTTACCCTCTTGCAGCCATGGACAGAGTGGAACAGAGGGTGAATTGTGCCCAACATTGCTGCTGCCTGGAGATAAAGCTACTAGGTTTTAGAATTAAGAATTATTGTCTTAATGTACTGCCAATATTTCAACACTCAGAGACTGCATGACTAATGATAGCACTTGGGCATGTGGCAGTGATGCTGAAAATGGAAAATGGCTGCTGGATATTTGCACTGGAGTGTAGATCAACGGATTATGGTCAAAGGTACTCTGTTCCATGTGAAGAGGTTTCTTCTGTATTTTCCCAAAATAAAGATATCTTTCATTCCTTTCTCTGATGAAGTGTGTGGGTTCTATTTTTTTTGTTGTTTTTTTTATTTGTTTATTTGTTTGTTTTATTTCATAAGGAGACTCAGTGTTTGGTAGTGGGGAAATAAAAGACAACTAAAGGAAGATCAGAGAAGATATTTAGTCATCCTGGAGATTATCAGTGAGTGCTCAGGTCAGTGTGGTTTGGTAAATTTAAAAAGGAACCCCAGCTACTTAGGACCAAGGTCTTGTGACAGTCAGTACTTGACAGACTAACTTCATGCCAAAGAAACAATACAGGTACAGTTTATCCTGCTTTGAAGCAACAAAGTGAATAACAAATTTGCTCTTCAGCTTGAAGGTGTAGGGTTCCATCTCTATGTACTTGCATTCATGGAGCTATTCTTACCCCTTACAAATACATGGAAGAAAGTTAGTGTTTAAGGGATAGTTACATTTCTTCAGGTTTGATTGGGAATTAAATTAGCCTTTTACATGTTTGATTTTTTTCCCACTATAATATCCATATAAAGAGATGTTGCGATCTACTGAGGGGTAAAAAGCCCACACCTCAAAACCCCAAACCCTCTTAATATCCTGCAAGATCCTATATCCTTTTTCCTTATTCGTATGCCTATAAGATGCAAATCAATGTTCACTGAAGTGACTGGAAAGATCTTTGTTGATTTTAATGCATGTTGTATAAAGCTACTTAATAGTTTATTGTGAACTTTTCCACCTCGGTCACTGGTCAGTGCTCACTGTGTGCACTTGATGAGAAGGAGGCAGTTGCAAGCATAGCAAGGTGCTCTTTTAAAAGTACTTGCTTCATAGAGTTGAAAGCACAGCATCTCAAGAAAACTGCTCTAACCTGTGCTTAGGGACTTTTAGGCAGTGAAGAATATAATTTAATTCCCTTTGAGACTTCCTTAGGAGGAATTGGCAGCCCATCTTGCTTTGGGAAGATATTTGGCTTGACAGTATATTGACTTTATAGTCTTTGTTTCTCACTCACTTCCAGTGAGACATATTTGCCACTGAATGCTCAACATAATGACAATCCTTAAGGCACCAGAATGAGGTTCCCAAAAAAGATGTTTTCATTTTGCAATAAAGTCATATTGCTTTTTTGTTAAACATTTCAGTGAACATAAGCCAATTAACTCTTTTCTCTAAATGAAACATGTTCACAGAATTAATTTGTTAGAGAAATACCAAAATATTTCTTGTTTAACTTGAAAATATGATAACACAATATACTGCTGTATCTTGATAACATACAAGGCAATAATCTGAATAGGTCAGAAAAATGTGCACAAAATTGCATTTATCCTGCTGAAAACCTTTCTGTATAAAATATGTGGTGCCTTAGAGTCATTGAAGCAAATGTTATTTAAATTAGCTTAAATTCCAGCACTCTGCCTTGTAGAATCAGGTTTAGTTAGCTTAAATGTGCTCCATCTAAAAGACAGGCTCATAAATGTGCAAAGGTCCCTTTTTTTTTCCTGCATAGTATCATTTAACAGAATTAAATTTAAAGGTAGGTACCAAAAATTGCTGCTTAACTCTATCTAGTCTTGCAGGTATTTAAATATTCACTAGGAAATCTTTCTGGACTGCAATATGTCTGCCTATGGCTTTATTAGAAGCGCTGAGCAGAAAAAAGAGATGGGAGAGTCTTGCTTTGTGTACCAATTATTCACATTGGAATCACAGAACATCTTAGCTTGGAAAGGACCCATGAGGATCTTTGATCCAACTGCCTGCTCCTTGCAGGTCTACCTAAGCCTGAGCCATATAACTGAGAGTGTCATCTGGACACTCAGACCTAGCGAGCTAAGGTTTGCTTCTCCTGGGTGAACTCTATGCCTCCATAGCTACAGAGTGGTTCTGAGCAGGGTGCAACAGCTTGCAAAACACAGACAAAAAGAATATTCCTGTGCCCTGCTCACCCACTGCCACGCAAAGACTGATAGCTGTGGAGCTCTCCCTGGAATGTATGGTTATTATCTGAGGATGGACACTCACTGCCTGCCTCCCAGCTCATGGCATGCTGTCACACACGCCACATGCGTGAATCTTCTGCGTCTACCGGGTCTGACAGTCTGTACATGCAAACACCCATGACCCATATACAACTTGATTCATTCTACTGAATTAGATTTTTTAAAATTCTGTTTCTCTCTTGCTATTTGAAAAATGTTCCAGAAACTGTCTCATCTGACAGGTAAGCACTTTCAATAATACCTGTTCTGAGTGTATTCCTTGGCCGTTACTTTTTGTCTTTTTGTGACTTTGCCTGTTAGTTTATACAGCTCTTCTGTCTCTAATATTTAACTTTGTGATGTGTTTACATAGAGCAAACATTTCTTCTCTTGGCTTCTCTTCTAAGAGAGTCAGGACCCAAGTGCTCTTTTAGTCTTTCCTGTGAAACAGACTGTCCAAACTTATGATCATACTGGTTGCTTCCCCATCTACTTGTTCCAGACAGAGAGTGATTGCTCTTGAACATGAATGACCAGAATTGTGAAGGAGCAATTAAAAGAAAATTTTGCAATTATTTTGTGTAAAAGTCATTAATACTTACCAAAAATATTTCAACTGCTACCTTTCTAAAATAGCTTTGCCCTTCTATGTGGGCACATTGCGAAACTGATAATTAGACATGTCAAATTTCTCTCCCCTTTTTCATTTGCATCTCAGAGATTTTCACGCATAGCATAAATTCATGTCATGTAAGTAATGTAAATTTCTATATGTATAGCCTTGCATTTTTGCATTACTTATTTTCACAGTGATTCATTTTGTAGCATTCTCAGGGTATGCCACTAAATTATTTTTCTGGGATCTACCTCAACCAAATTTCAAAGTACAGTTTCAAGTAAGAAAAGATGAACCCTTCTTTAAACTATGCTGGATCAGATTTGTCATTATGTAATTCCTCTTCTGAGTTTTTATGAATGAGTCCAATTTAATTAGGGAAGCATAGATTTGAATGACCACATGAAGTAGACTGAAATAATGAAATTTTGCATTTTTCCAGAATTAAATTCTGAGAGAGTGTTGTTTTGAATTTAGATACGGTACTCAAAGGATAATTTTTTGTTGATGTAGTGTAGATTTAGCAAAAAAAAAATAAAGGTCCTATGATAACTATTTGTTATCAAAACTTTATCAAAAATACTTAATCCGTTCCAAGTAATTTACTGAAGGTCAGAATCCCGATGTTGTATTTAATGCCACATAGAGAATAGAGAGGTTGAGAATTTCCGTTTGCAATGATTTTGAGAAAGATGGTTTAGGTAGGAGGTTGTTCGAGGAAGTGACATGCAATTGGTTAATAAAACAACAATGTAAAAAGCCAATTGCAATTAGAGTCCTCTGAAACTATACCACATTATTTCAACAAGGTAACAATGGTCTAAACATAAGACAGATTTGAATTCCTTTTCTGTCTTAGGATTTTAACACAGCTCTCAGGACTGCAAAATATCAGGCCATTCTGAAATGCTTCAGAGGTCCCCAAAGCTGCCTAGAGTCCTAGGAACCCACTAAGCAAGTTCGGATATAATAAAAGGGGAGCAGCTCCTTATTCTTCTCAGATCCCAAGACTTAACTTTTTGCGAGAAGTTTACTGATGTACATGCAGCAATACAATCAGGTAACATAGGATGAACTTATTGTCTGGTCTTTTTACTCTCCCTTGCTCTCAGACCACAAGTTAGTTCTCCTGCCAGTGTGTTTCTTCTGGCAGGCAGGAGGGCCATCGATGTCCTGGATGCCTTGTGCACAGCATAGCCAGTCAGTTGAGGGTGGGGATTGTCCTGCTCTGCTCTGAGCTGGGGCAGCCTCACCTCGAGTGCTGAGGCACCACATTGGGGCACCACAATGTAATTTTGTACAAGATGCCCAAGCAGCAGAGAAGATGCCTCTGGAAATATGCTGCTGTTTGGGTAACATACAGGAGAGCTCTGACTCCGGGAGCACTGAACACTGGCACCTGCTGTGCAGCTGGCAGCTGGAAGCAATGAGGACAGACTTTCAATAACTTCATGGTAGGTAGAGTTAGGTGGAGGAACTAGAGCTTCACTAGTCAAGCAAATGAAGGTGTTTTCTGTGGGGAGGATCACAACAGAGCTGGGAAGGTAAGAAAGAGGAGCAGAGACAATATAAGAGAAAATCACTGCAAAAGGATCCCTAAAATATAGGTAAATAAAATCAGTTGAAGAAGATGATTGTTTAGAGTAAATTTTCTCAGGAATGTCCATGTTTACATTTCTCATTAAAAAGAGTAATTTTATATAACCAATTAAAAATATACTTTTGATTGCTTGAGTTAATATAATTTTACATTTCTGTACCTAAATCTCTAAAAGGAGTGAGTCTGTAAATATTAGAGTTCCACAATATTAACAGGAACTGTCAAGAGCTCTAAGAAAAGACTTCAGCAGTAAATATGATGTGAAAATAAAAATTCAAACTGATTACATCTGAGATAATTCTTACATAGCAGAACACATAAGTCAACACTGCCAACTTACTTATCATCTTCATGTATCTAAATATTGTCTCTCCAAAGAAGAGAATTATTATTATTATTATTATTATTATTTCCTTGATAGCAGAGGTGAAAACCTGATCCCATCTACACTAGTGACATCATACCTTAGCTTCCAAGGAACAAAACTATTTTATGTGTTATCCTGATCAACAAGATCATAGAATTAAACCCCTGAAAGACTGACACTTGATTCAATGGCTTTTAGTCTATTATTACAGGTGAAATACAAGAACCTGCTGGATGATAGATACTCTGATATAGAATTTTTTCTTTGTATTAGAAAAAAAATTTAAAATATTATAAAGGAAATAACCTATTTCAGAAGGAATCAAAAATACTTTTTGTCTCTTATAACTGGTTGAATCTCTCTGCTGTTGTCTGTGTATTCAGGTTGCCCCAAGAACTTGTGGGTGCTCCATCCCTGCAGCTGTTTGAGCCCAGGCTGGATAGAGCTCTGAACAACCTGGTCTTGTGGAAGGTGTCCCTCCCCAAGATAAGGGGATTGGAACTAGGTGATCTTTAGGGTTGTTTCCAACCCAAACCATTCTGTGATTCCTATGATTACTGCTGTGTATAAATCTGCACAAAATAATTTTGAAAAGCTTGTAATTCCAACACCCAAGATTACATGTCAACCTAAGATTTTTGTAAATTTCTCTGGTTACTCTTATTTTTTCTTATGCATCTATATATTTAATGATACAGGGCTGATTACATGTCCTAGAGAACAAATACTGAGGTCCTGTGTCAAACAGAGTATCCACCTAGACCAGCACTCTGTCTCTAATGATGATAAATATTGGATACACAGCAAAAATTTTTTAAAAATCCAAGGAAGACAAAATCTCTCCCAGGTTTTCTCTCCCACCTTGTGCCAATCAAATAGAGAGATTTTTTTAAAGCCAATACTGGATTAAAAGCACAATGTTGACTAGCCACAGATGGCCCTGTCTCCTGTGAATTTTTCCTGTTCTTTCTGGAATTTGCTTTCAGGTTTCACAGAATTAAGTGGCACTGTCCCACAATTGAATAATATTGAAGAAGTAATCATTGCAATATATACCTACAATTAATTGCTATGGTGTTTTGTTTTTAATATATCTATATAGTATGTCTATATATAATTATTATATATTGTTAATTGGTTTTGCTAATTGTTATCATTAATATCTATAAACTGCCACTGTAATTTCATATTCACTACCTTTTTGGTATTTATGGTTCAATGATCAGAGTAATATATACTGCAGTAACTATTTATTTCTTACAAAACAAGTTCGCAAAACATTATATGTTATCCCTTTTCCAAGCTGAAAAATTGTCTTTTGTTACCATATATATTGTTCAAGGAGTGGGCACACTTTGTGTTTACATGCTGGCATTGTTCTTGTTCTTTTTCTCCCTTGATACTTGATGCATATGCTTTTTTGTTTATTGGTTTATTTGCCCTTTTTTCCTTTGCCAAACTAAGGATTCTTTTTCTCAATTAGCTCTAATCTTAAAACCCATCTTTTTTTTTTTTTTTTTCTTTTTTGTTCTTAAAAAGAATTTTTTGGAAGGAATTTCTGTTCGTTATAGCACTCAGAATGAACTGCTTGATCCATTCTATGGTTACTTCTCCATCAGTGATAGAAGAGAAGTCAGCACCATAAAAATTGTCTCTGCTGTCCTTAGTATCAGGCACAGGAGTCATGCTCAGAAAAAGAACAAGACCCCATTTTCTCTGATATTCTTTCCATGTTAACTGTGATTGGGAGAATCAGGAAACAAGCTGTGTTTGACTCAATCTGTTTGGCACTCTGGGCCCATAAGCACATCAGGAAAAATAAAGTCATGTGTGATTTCTAGAAGATTAAGTGAAACTGGTCTGGAAATATAATATGGGAATGAAAGTACTCAATTTCTTAAAGAAGCTTCACATACCAGCAAAGTATTTCCTTTAAAGTATTCCTTTTTCAAATTCAAGCTCTAACTTGTCCAGAAATTGTCATGTTGATGTATGTTTAGAAGAAGTCCTAAGTTTTGCTAAGAATGTCATATGTTCCTTCTTGAAGCACTTCAGTGAAGGTGTTAAACTATTCTGTGGGCTTTAAGGATGTATCCACAAAACTTTTCACATAACCAGTGTTCTGTTTTAGATAAGTTTGAAAAAGCTGTAAGTGTAGATTTATTAATTCTACTTTTGTTTTTGCTTTCTGCATGGAATAAACAGAAACTTTACTAATTTATTTAAAAATCAATATCATATAGAGAGCAAATTGCTTTTATGGCTTACTTTACGGTGTTATGGCTCACACAGTATTATTGCAGTAAATGCAGAAATGTTGGTACTGTTTAAATCAAAAGTGAATATTATAAGTTGTTTATAGACAGCAAGCTCAGCAAACAAAACTAGTGTTATAGAAAATAAAAACACATTGATAAAGTACTTGTCACCTAATAATTTTCTGTAGTTTGTTCAAAATTAGATTTATAGGTGTTAGCTAATAGATGGACAACACTTTCTTACTCTGCATGATTTTAAATTTTACTCAAAAGCTGTATTTTATCAATACACCTAGAAACAGTGATGTTGCCATTAAAAATAATAATACCCATTGAAGTGTACCCCTCCTCTCTGCCCCCCGGCCAGCTGCTAGCTCAGAATTTAGGGAGGTTTGGGTGAGGGGGTCTTCAGGATAGGGAAATAAATCCAAAAGAGGCTCCTTACCTCGGGCGTATTCCAAGGTTTATTCCAAGAAGGGTTCCCCGGGGTCAAAGAGGACGAACATGAGGGAGCAGGGGTTTTTATTTCTCTCGGGGTGGGGGGTGGGCCAAAGGCCATAGGTCAGAGTCAGGGGGCAGGTAGGGTTTCACAGGGGAGACCAATGCCAGAGGGATACAACAACCCATCTCCTTCAAGATTGTTCCTTGTACCTATTGTGGTTTGCAGAATTGTTTTTTATTGTTTTGAGTCACTGATCACGGAATGCTTTCTAGGCTTACCAAGAGTAATATCTAGGAGGGTGTCTCTCTGTAAAGGCAACATATTAATACCAAAACGTATTTATGTAACATTCTTCCAACAAATCATGTGGAATTCTATTAAATTGTGAGTAAAGGGTAGTTTACTTAAATCTAAAGTATAGATTTAATGCTTCAGCAACATAGAGAATTTACTGGACACAGGTCATCACTGATTCTTGCTGTGAGAGGAGTGGGAGGTAATAAAGAAAGGTGATCTTTTTCTGTGTATTGTCTGCACCTCTCTTTATTCCATACACTTCTCATAAGTAAGTAGAGGAATTTGGATTCAGCAGCCTCTCAAAGTCTGCATACTTTGGCATGCTGAGATCTGACCAGAAAAAAGATAGGAAGGTCTTCATTACACAGTAGTATCCTTTGAGGACATATGTCCTAGGCTTTGATTATCAAGGAGAAAATTCCATGTTCTCCTTAAGTGGTTTAACACCTTCCTTCAATGCTGCTCACCACAGTAAATGCACAGTGGGCTGTAATCCTCCCCTCTGTCCAAAGGCCAGCTGTGCCCAGTCTGGCACAGGGCTGAAGGCAGCAGTCTGCTGCAGAGATGATGTGTGCTGCAGAGGGGGCAGTTGTTTAGCTGCTGTTTAACATAGTTCTGCCTTTCACTGCCCCCCAGGTGAGGTGAGGATGTGCTGCTCCTGGCCTGTGTGCTGCTGACAGAACCAGGAGGAGCAGATATGGCTATCAGGGTTCAGAGCCCCTTTCCACCATTTGGCTTGGTTACATCTGTACTGCCTTGTGAACTGCAGATGTTAAGCCCCTCTGCAGAGTTCATCAGAACTGCTTCCAGTAGTCAGGCTCTTACAGACCCTCTTGTTTATGGTGTTAAACATGGCTTGCAAAATGAAGTATGGAGCATTAACAAAAGAGATTGGGATTCATGAGGCATCATAATGGAGTTAAAGGTACAGCTATCACAGATGTCAAAAGCTATCTTTAAAAAAGAATGATTTTAAAAATATTGTTTTATGTCCATTTGTTTTAGCATACCTAAATGAATAATGGAAATAATTTCCTTCAAATATATTATCTTGATGCCTCACTGTACTTAAACAGATGCATGATTTTAGCATGGGACTAGTTTTGATCACTCTAAAGGGACTAAGTTTGTGCTTAGCTTTAAGCACATTTAAACATTTTTTTATGCAGGGGGTGATATTTCAAGAAAAAAAAATCAGCTTCTGTGCATAAAATAAATGTTAAGATATCATGTAATGTATAATTTACTCCAACCAATTAACAAGTAAAAAGATTCAGTATGAATAAAAAGGTGTATCATTAGACTATGCATTTCTTGCTGCAAGAAATTTAAAAAAAGATGTGTTCAACTATCTGGAGATGTAATTTTATATTCCCAGGCAAGATTTTGTCCAGAGGATTGTTATGGACTTGAGAAAATTCTTTCTTTGCAACTTGACTAAGAGATTTCTGCAATGGCATGAACAACATGTAGTTAAGTAAAACACTTGTGAGTGTGTATCAGGAAGTCCAGTTATTCCCTTAGGAAATAGTTTCTTGTTCTTCATATGGATAAGGTAGAATTAACATTCTGTAAAATGTAAATTTTGTGTATTGATATTCTGGTAAAAAGTGCTACAATTAACGGATGAAAAAGAAATGGACATCTCAGGAGTTGTAGAATGATGCCAAGATAAGGAACAGGAAGAATTAAATAGTAAGAGAGCACACGTGTAGCAGCATACGTTTTGTAGCCTACCAGTGACAGCACTCGACTTGAAATTGGACATAGCTGAATAAGATCTTAAAGATCAGTTAAGTTTAGTGAGCTGGCATTTTGCAGAATTCATTAACTGATATTGGCATTTTGGCAAGTAATTAGTGCTGAATTTCAAATAGAATGGCTTAAGTATTAAATTTTTATTCTTATGGATATGGTGGCATAGTTAGGAAATATTATCTCTGCTACTAATTCCTTTAAATCTGACATCAGAAAAAAACATGTTTTATAGAAAATGTGGGCAGGGATGCATGCCACTTTGTATTTCTCACTCTTGTGTAATTCAGTTAAGAACTGAAAAAGGAGTTGTAAAAGAAGTTGCTGGACTGGGGTGGTGGCTTTTTGAAGACAGTCCTGCTGCAGTGTTGGAAGTTATGTTGTAATGAGCTGCTTCTGGTTGAGAAAAAAAAAAGAGAGAACCAAATTTTAGAGATGCTGAAGAGATTGGTGGTGAACATGATTCGATAATAAAAGTACCTCCTATTTAGAATTCTAAGTCTACCTCTTCAACATGATATTCCTACAGCAAAAATACTCTTGACCACACGAGCAGGAATATGAGAGCATATTAGATTGTGAGAAGTTAGGAAAGAAAAATAGTTAAAGAAACAGTTGTGAATTCAAGGTCCTAATCCAGAAAAATTTGTACATAAATAATAAGCATTAAACAATTCCTCTGTCTTCATCCAGTGCAGCCCTTCAGATTTCGAACAAGGCCACGATGTCAGTGAAATGTAAGCATGCATTCAGAATAAATATTTATGAAATAATTTCAAATATTCACTAGTGCCAATCCCAGATTATAAAACAGACTGACTGTAAATATGACTTCGGTGACACAATTCCTCCAAACCCTCTACAAAGAGAAAAAAAAAAAAAAAAAAAAAAAAAAAAAAAAAAAAAAAAAAAAAAAAAAAAAAAAAAAAAAGAAGAATAAGAATAAGAATTTTACTTTTGTTTAATTCTCATTTAACTTTATAGGCTTGAACATCTCCTTTATTCACAGACCCTCTGGAACTTTATTCCCACAGATATTAGACTGGAAACAGTGAAGAAACTTGTAGTATTAAAGAGATGTAGTCCTTCTTAAAACGGCAGCTCTTCAGTTTTCAGAGCAATATATGGGAAGCAGGGGCAAAGGGTCATCAATTTAAGACTTGCTGACCTGATGGCTGGCTTGTTATGTCTGTTTTTAGGTTGAGGCTGAGGCTGCTTCATAGTCTGATCAGATTCTGCATAATCAGTTTTGTATCAATCTATTCAGTAATCACAGATGTTGCTAGCTTTAGCAAGAAATAAAGTTTGTGAGTCATATTTTTCTTTCCTGATGAAGCATAAAAATAATTAACAATTTTGAGAATCCTTTTCTTTGCAGCACTTGTTTTAGTATTTAATTGAACTGTCGACTTTTAAACCTCAGGCAGCTCCTTCCTACACCTCCTAAATTGCTGTTAGCTCAGGTACCTTTTGTTATTTCCTGCAACATATTTGCCAAAACAGCCTTATCTTGCTCTTGTATGATTATTTCAAGATCATCTAATGTGGCTTGTGTTAAGACAATGAGAGATGTTTTTTCTGTGGAACAAGTCATCCATGAAATGAAGTCAGCAGTCCTTCTTCCTGTTTGTCCCTTGTATTCCTCCATAAATTTGTCATGTCATTATAACTCCCATTTAAGTTAGAAAAAGAGGCAGAGTACTGTACCTACAACACTCCTATTGTTACTGCAGAAGACTTAATGCCACTTCAGAATGCTGGGTCTGGTGGCTGACAATCTTCAGAGACATTTTGGAGCTGCTCCACTAACATGTATGCGCCTGTTCTTTGTTTTTGGTGGAACATAAAAATTTTAAGCCCTGATTGACTGAATATGACATGATTTGGGAGTAAAAACATGCATTCTTCCCTTTCAATGTCAGCGTTTCAAGTCTGGAATATCACAAGTTTAATTTCCCTTCCATCAAACATAGAGGAAAGTCCTAAGGTAAGGACAATAACCTGATGTTGAGAGGATGAATTTCTGGTATGTAAAATGACTGCCATGAATTTAGAGACTTTGCTAGGGCTGAGACAGACTGACTAGCCCATTAAAATCTCCAAGATTAATATTATGTGTCCTCTGTCATACTGAAAGTAAATAATTAAGTCTTTTGTGTCATGATTTGATTTTTATATTTAAAGAGAACTTCTAAAAAGAACCCCACTTTACCTGGATTAGTACCTATGGTGTCAATCTTCTGAAAGAACTCTAAACTAAAATTGAAGTTTCTATTGTCTGTCCTTTATTACCTATTCCATAAGAGATGTTGAGAAAGATACCTTTTCTTGTTTCAAAGTTCAGTTATTCTTTCTTTGGTCAGATTGTTTTTCTTCTACTTTATTCCTCCGTCCCCAACTCCAACTTGTAATAGGTGTTATTATAATTCAGTCCCCTGAGTTTATGTTTCATGCTGAGGAAAAATAATACTCCTGATTAAAAAGTAAACTACATGTACTATAATATTTAAAAGAGTAGATTTCAGTCATCCTTGATTATGCTTCATCAAGTGTATCTTTATCTACAAACTGTTTAAAATTCTCAAAACGCACAAAAAAATTGTTTGACTGTTCTGGTATGATTGTTACTCTATTGAATTGAACCTTTCTCATGGTTTATGCGTATTCTGTTTTCTGGCTAGAAAAGGGAAAGTTATTCTCATCTTTTATGCTACATGCTAGTATAATGTAGATAATAAATCATGTAAAAGCTTCGAGCATTTCTTTTATGAAAGGCAAAAAACTTTTTCTGAAAAAAAAAACCAAAACCAACCCCACACCAAAGCAAGAGAAGAGAGAAATAATTAAACTATTTTTTATTACTTGTAGATGTTTTAAATCCAATTTGTTTCAAAATCTGCATGTTGCTAAATAACAAGCAGTGCTACTACATGCCACATTAAGGATTGTAGGAATTCATTAAAATGATTTAAACTTTTCTTGGGTGAAAGTCAAAAGAACTGGCAAAATATCAGAGCTGAGAATAACACCCAGGCTATTGCTGTGCCAGTTGCTGCACTTGCTACAACAGACCCAAATGGGTTATTCTTAAGCCTCCAACATGAAAGTATATTTAGCATTTTTAAAATACTTTTATTTCATTTTGAGGCAGTTTTGTAAGAAGTGCTATGGAAATCTAAGGCACAGAAAAATCTTTTAAATCATCAATGCTGGAACATAAGCAATGCAAGCAGGGTTTAAATTGTCTCGCAGACAAATGATACTTCCTGCTGAGCTGACCCATTCTGTGACACTATTTAAGTGGATTTTTTTTCCTGTTTGTGATCTCTTATTTGTTCTATTACACTTCAAAGCTGTGTTCTATAATTTCAGACAGCTCCTGGAACTTTCATCTTCAGGACCTTGTATGCTTTACTTAATTAAGTGATGTGCAGGCTTTAAGATCTAGAGTTTGGACATAAAGGATTATGTTAAATGACATAGAGCTGATCTGATCTGAGGTTCCATAAAATGTGGTTATTCATATTTTGATCTCAATTAAATGCAGCCAAACAATGATCTCCCCCTAACTACCAAATGGAGATGACTTTTTTCGAATTCTATCTGCATATAGGGAATTATATTTTGTTATAAAGCAGAAGTTTTGCAGTAATCTATTTGAACTATATGGAGTCTAAATATGTAAAAAATGTACTTAGAATAAACAATACATTCTATATACTTATATTAAAATATTTATGTAAAAGAATACTACCATCATGGAGAAAGAAAAAAAATGTAAAAAATTATATTTTTCCATGTTTCAAACAAAACCAGTAGCATGCTTGTTTGAAGAAAACCGTCATAGTGTCATAATATATGGAAAAAGAATTGTCTGCTTAAATATATTTCTAACCCATTTCACATACCAAGATTACATAGATGCTTTTTCCAAGAGCTGCCTTCACAGAGGGTGTATCACCTTGTAAAGAGTAGTCTTTGTGGAAAGTTATATATGGATAGAAACTAATGTTATGTTGTATATATAGTACTGACATATAAATGCTGTATGGTAAACACCATCCCCTTGTAGAGATTTTTTTTAATCTTTTTTCATCCCTTTATTGCATATCCATGGATGTGTTTCTTCTTAAGAAAGCAAGAAGAGTAGCATTTCATCTTGGCAATAACTTTCAGAATCTATCTGCCTGAATATGTTGATATGACACACAGCAAATACTAACAGTGATGAGAAAGAAAAGCAAAAATCTACTGCGGTCTGTATGCTAGCTGAAAGTTGTGTAGTCTCAGTCTGTGTGTCACCACTGAAATAATTCCTCTGATATTTGGCCTTAAAAAGTTAAATGTGACTGTAACCTATGTGTGTTAGAGACTATTGTGAACCTATGCAAAAGATAGTTTTCAGAATCTCCCTTTGTGGTTCAGAAGATCATTTTAAAGCAAGAGTGCTGGCACTACTTGAAAATAGAAATTCTTACCCAGTGTGATATTAAAATCTTTTGGCACTAATTTATATACTGAATTTGGTTGAAAAGTAAGGAAAATGCTGAATTAATAAAAATGCAGATAGGAAATATTCAATTATAGCTAAGCAACATAAAAATGATGACTATTTATATGTTAGCATTAAGGAGATTAATTTTCTCTTGTCAAAATCATCAAAACAAGGTATTCAGCTGGCTTTGATGTGAAATGAATCTCTCCATATTGTCCTGTAGGAACTGTGGATCAAGTGGCTCATTATATGGGCTACTCTCCTCAGCTGGATTCCCTGTAAGTCTGCAATGGGTAAGAATTTCTTACCCTAGGTCTAAAATACTTTTGGGCACACAATGCAACTCTTGGGGATGGCGTTGTGAGGTTTGGGAGTCGATGATCCTTGTGGGTCTCTTCCAACTCACGTTATTCTGTGATTGTGTGAAAATCAGCACAAAGGCTTGACATAAAATTCCTTCCCTACATAAGACCTCACTTGTATAACTTGGGCAAAAAGATGCCTTCTTTCTGATTCTTATCATGCTGAGGTATATAGGGTAAAGTTAACTTGTCAAGAACAGTAAAATTTTAGTACCTTGGGAACCTCAAAAAAATAATAAAAGGAAAATATAAGGTATTGTCCTTCAGAGTAATAAGAAGGTTGGTGTTCTTTCAAGGATCAAAAATTAATATGTGCTGTATTTTGGCACTATGAAATTTCAGTGTATGCATCCAGTTCTGTCTGCCTGTGATCCTGAATTCTTTGTGAGGGTCAAATTTTAATTTAACCACCAAACAGTTATTTGTCAGACCCTGTAAAGTTCACCAGTTCCCTAAGAAAATCTTCTGAATCTTGAGTTGTATAAGTATTTCAAAGACATAATTTCTTCTCTCTCCTTCTTCATTATTTCATCTTTTGGACAGGGCCAGTAATGATTGGTTTGTTAATATTCATAAAATGTTTGGCATGTATAATAAGTTGATTTGCCAGGCTTTGTTTAGGCAGCAGATTGAATGATAAGGTGCATTCATGTAAGCTACCTAGTGAGACTAAGTGTAGCATCTTATATGCTGATATTTATGTATGGGAAAAAATATATATGTGGAAGAAATACACCTGTCTTCTCCAGCAGAAAGCTATTTATTCCCCTCTTGTAATGCAAAATAATAGAAGACAGGGGATGGTTGGGCTGAGGAAAAAATTGTCAGCCAGTTAGGGAAGGTGAATGAAAGCTAAAAAGAATCAGAGGGAAAATAAACTTTATATTTTAAATTCAATCAGCATCTGTTCCTGTTGAAACTGGTTAAGACTCTGAAAGAAGCTGCTGGCTGGGCACTGGCAACCCTAACTAACCCAGCATTACCAAAGGACTATTCTCTGATGGGTACATCTGCTTAGATCAAGAGGTTGAAAGGGGCTCAATTTGTAATCAGTGTGTTGGAAAGTCAGGTTCAACAAGATTTCCTCTGTGTGTGTGCATGTGTGTGTATGGAACAAGACAGGAAAATTTTCTTTCAGTATATAGTGAAAGGAAGATGATTAATGATTTAGGATTCTTTTCACAGTGCAGTAAAAATTAATTAAAGATGTGCTGCCTTTAAGCAATTCTATGCTTACAATGATAAATATGGAAATGTGCTGCATTTTGCAGAATAAAACCCAATGTCGTTACAACACACAGAAATGAATTGTATCCACATCCTCTTTTATGTAAACACTGTGAAATTCAAGTGTTAAGGGTTCAGCTGAATGTCTGTCTGTGATTAAAGAAAAGCAATACTGGTGGTAGCACCTTCAATAGCAAATACTTTTTCTCACTTAAGAAAGAGTTGGAAAGAAAAGATTTTTGTCTTCTGTGGACATAAGGGTAAGTGAGGGGAAGAGGCAGCATCAATAAATACTTTCTGTAGCTAAATATATTACAATTATGCTGAGTGGGGGGAGAGATATTTTTGGTATTGTTTATTAAACTTAATTGTGTTAGGTGTGAGTTCTGAATCTATTATCACAAATGGGCCCCCAATTCCTTATCCTGTCTATTCTTACAAAATGAAGCTACCAAAGTAATATTCCTTTCTATTGACACTGAGACATAATTCCTCTTTTCAAATCCCAATGACTGTCTATTACTATATTAAACTCTTCTTCTCAAACTTCCACATAACTCTGAATATAACTGCAGCTTTCCTTCCATTTTCCTTCCTGTAGTTGCCATTTTGAGGGTGTTGGGAGCATTCGTGGTCTGTTCTGCTTCCTACCTGCCTCCTGCACAGCAGCTGCACAAGCCTGTTCTACAGCCTGTCTAGGATAGCCACAGCAGCTCTTATCTTCTCTGCCTCTGACTAACCTCTTAGATCAACCTCTGCTACGCTGCCAGAAGTGACTTGTTCAAAAAGTGCCTTTCATCTGCTTTCTGCTTGTTCACCTGTCCTGCAGGCTTGTAAAGCCTGCTGCAGCTTACAGTGATGATAAAGCAAACCAAGGTTAGGAAAAAAAGTATTTGGAAAATCCTCCTCATTAGGAACCTGTGTGTGATCTAGCTATTCTTACAGAAAAATGATTTAATACTGCGACTGATTTACTGCTAAGTGAGTATGTGTAGGTCTCTATATGGCACATCAACTAGAGAATTTAATTGCTTAAACGAGAATAGAAATATTCTCGGGAATATTTCTTGTTCCCTTTGGAATCTGAGGATAAAGGGAAGAAGGAAAGTGGGATGTAACTGAGAGCTAAGCATGTAACTGCTTTCTGGAGAGAAAGCAGAATTATTTGTGGAGCCTGAAGTATCAGCAGTGGATGGGCAGTTGCCTCTGTCCCCCCCTTCAGCCATGACTGTGTTTTCTCATCCCAATCTGTCCATTTAAGAATTAAGACATAGTTAAGATGCAGGATATACTGGTTTCATAAAACTTCAGCTAAACACTGATGTATTTTTTGGTGTGAAAGAAATTTTTCTTGTAATATGGGTAAAGATAATACAGAACTAAAAGTTCTAGAAAACTGACAGATGACTTTTTAGCACCTCTGAGGATGAATGTTTTGATGTAGGCGTAATGTGCTAATGAATTAGCCTTTCAAATACAAATGGAGCAAATATGCTTCATTCTACTCCTAGAGCATGAAAAGTGTTTGCTCAAACCTAAAAATGATCATATGCTTTAGCAAACTATGACATGAGTGGAAATTTCCACTTGGTAAAGTGCATAGCAAGTAGGGTTTTTTGGTACAGGCTTTAGAAGTGCAATAAGTAAAATTCATGTAATCTTGTGTAGTTTAGGATAATATTTTACCTATGTTTTAATCAGTGTTGTTGAGGCTTGGATAGAAGAAATAAGTAACCTAGGAAGAGATGAGAACACGAGTGCTCTGAACCAAGTTACAGGAGGCATATAGCCAAATATATTTGGGAAGGTGTGTGTCCCTGGGATACATTTCTGTTTGCCCAGCAGATTTTCCCTCTTCTCTTGGAATGGAACCAGGTCTGTCCTTGAAATATCCTCGTAAAAACCTCAGACATCAAGTAAAGCCCCGTGGATGAGGACATCAAATCTACTTAATTCTGTAAATAGAAATATTTAAATAAAAATAGGAAAGATTTTCTGACCACAAGTGAAAAAAAGTTGGGAATGTAGGTTGTCACAAAGCCATTTTCATGAGAAAAGTTTGAAACGCTTGCTCCAGCAGTCACCATCCTTCATTAGTGCCTGTAGCTACACCAGCCTGTGGGCCATGTTTTAACTAGAGGCTTTTCTATGCCTGCTCTACAGTTTGCAGACCATTTAGTTCTGTCTCTGCCTTTGCAAGGCCCTGATGGAAACGAGAGCACGGGAATGATGTATCTTAAAAAACAAACTCCTCTTAAAAAGGGAGAAGAAGTGAGAGGCGTTATTGGAAATAACTGTTTACTCTGGCAAGGGAACTGTGAATTGTCTTAAATGGCCAGCAGCAGCTCAGCCTCTTCAAGACCGGGGAGTGAGGGAGTGTTTGTACTTACAGGCAGTAATTACAGCTGCTGCTCATTCCCTACTCTAGAGAAATTAAGCTGCTCCTGATTTGAGCAGTAGTTTCACAGTACAAAGTGCTATGTCTCAGAGCCTGTTGACTTTTATTTTTCTTCCTCCCCTCCTGCAGCACCTGCCTCCTTTGCGCTGCGTCAGCGCAAGTCTTTGTTCATGTTGGGTGAATTGGGAATTAGGGAATTAATCTGACTTTAAAAAAACACAACAAACCCGATTACTTCTATGCCTAAAACCACTCTGATGTGAGAAATGAGAACTGAGTGTACAGAATGAAATTACTGTAGGATCCCTTTGGTGCTGGAAATGCTTGGGCTTCTTATGTGTGCCTAACAGACAGCCTTATTCGGTGCTCACAGAGATAATGGAGTCACTGAATAAGCGGTGTAAAAAAGCATGACTATCCATCAATTCCATCCTTTCTACCAGGCAGACTGTCACTGAACATTAATAAAATCTCATTGTTACTCAGCTTTAAACCTTCAACATCAGCAGTGCTATGCCATAACTAAGTACAAATCTTATTAGGAAAAAAGCATTACCTTTTAGATTTTCCCCTAAAGAAGAAATATCTCACTGTTGATTCATTGCTAAACAGAAACACCATTATTTCAGTAAACAGTTTATAAACATTAAAAGAAACTGAGTGAGATTTATGGGATTTAAACCTTTGTTTCATTGTTTGTTAACAGGCTTTAGCTCCTGCATGCCATCTGAAACATCCCTCTTGAATACATTTTTCTGCAGTTTTGTGTCTTGAAAGACTGCAAAAAAAAAAAAAAAAAAAAGTCTTTCTTACCTGAGACGGATTTCTCAGAAAATCAGTAAGAAGACCTGATGTCAATTACAGGTTTAAGCAGCTGTATAAACATCACTGAATATGCAAAAAAAAATGCATCTTCAATGAATACTTTCTAGTTAGACTAATATTTCCCTCATGAATATTTCAGTTATAAAGTTTTCTTAAAATTGACTTTAATTAAGAGGTCTGCTAAGAAAAAATGGTTATAACTTCATTTCCCTTTGACTGGCCTTATCATGCAATGCGTTCAGCAAAAAGTTATTTCTTTTCTTGACAAAGTATGATGCTTACTAGTGCCAGTTAGAGCCAATACATAGACAAATGCTTATGGGCTGAAAGGTTAATATATCATACATTGTGCCTTTGCAGTGACAAGCAAAATTTGCAACTGGTTTCTTTATATTTACAACAAAATATTTATCTTTTCCACAGACAGGCATACCCACAAATGTTTATTGACAGATTAACAACTAATTTTTAAAATGCGTGATCACTATATATCATCTCTTATTTTTCACTTCATCGCATTACTTTAATATTTTGCTCTTTATGAGGATGGGATAAGAAAAGTCAGTAATAATTTGATTGAATAAATGTCATGCAAGAAGTTTCATAGAATAACAATCTTGTAAAGAAGTGCTCTAGCAGAGGTTTAGTGTGTTGTGTCCTCTGAGAACTATTTGGTAGTTGTTTTAGGATGCGCAGGAGTATCTCTGTAGAAGTAAAGATGACAAATTCACTGACCTCTATGCTCTAAAGATGAAGGCTTGAAAATCATGAATGTTTAGTGGCAAAGAACAGGAAAGAAAGGAAAGTTTCACTTTTCTGAGAAGATGAAATTCAGAGGCTTATAAGATCTGAATGTTATGAAGGCTGTAAAATCACTGGGGAGACTGAAGAATATTTTAGTAGCTGCCAAACCTGTGGTATAGCTAGATCAGTGTATAAACTAAATTGAAACAAAGCCACAGCAATGCCCTGTCAAAATTCCACCATCAAGCAAAAATGCTGCACTAAATGAGGCAAAAATGAAGCAGATTAGAAGCTTTCAACAGCTTCTGACTCAGCTAGTGGCATTACCAGGATGGAGGTTTGCACAGCGTCTAGCCAGACATTCGTATCAGCCATTGCTTTGTAGAGATATTCTTCTTTGCTCATATTATAACTTCACAGAGAAAGCTGCACTTTCAGACAATGAGCAAAGAATGTATCAATAGAAAATTAATAGAGGACTTCTGCATGGTTCAGCAAGATGATTACAAACTGCATTTTTTGTCTGTAATTTTTCAAGTGTGGAAAAAAAATCTTGGGTAGAATGATTAAAGTCAAGAGAAACCAATTAAACAGATTTTGTCCCATGGAATGTCTCAAGTGTATTAATCTCTATGTAAATTCTGTTTTCAAGTAGTCAGAAAAAGCCTCTTTACAGCCATTTCTCCTTAAAAAATGGTAAATAAAAAGTGGAGGCTGTTGGTAGATTCATGTTTGAGGTATTTTTCAGCATTCAAACATAATCAAATACTTTAAGAAAAAGAAGATAGTCTATGAAAGTATAAGATGAAGCGATAACTCAACTTTTTCCCCTGCTGCTGAGCCTTTTGTCTGGTGTGTTATCTGTGGCTGTAGTGTTCTTAAAACAAAAAAGGACATTATTTATTCAGAATCTGTAGTATTAAGATTGTGAAGTCAAGCACTCAGAAGATAAGAAGTGCCAGTTTAGGTTCCAATCTGCATCTTATTTTGTCCCTACCTAGCTGTTTATGTTAGCTATTTTTTGACAAATGTACAAATTCCATTTCTTGTTACATTATTTTGGCATATTTAAATACCTCTGTTTTTTTAACTTTGACTATCCAGCCAAATGATTTTAAACCCCTTATTTCTGTAAAAAAATATTCCTGATGCACTGGCAGGGTGTTTATAAAGCAGTAGCATGTCCCAGAATCACTTTCACAACTTGCTGAGCAAGATGCCATTGCAGGTCTGCCTTCACTGGCACAGTCTCTTCTAGGCTGCCTGAGCCTCCTTCTTCATCCGTGTCCTACCTGCCATTCATGCTTGTTTTATCCAAGGTGTACTAACCAGACTCACAGTGCAGCCTCTCTATAATGTTTCAGGCTGCTCTGTACGTCATGCTGTAGCAAAGGGTGTTTGAAAAAGGGTTGGAGTTTAATGTTTTTATGTGTGGTGGAGATGGTGCTGACTGCTTTGTACCCTGTGAGGCTGAGAGATGTGCCAATGAAAGGAGCAGGGTTAGAGTGAGAAAAGAATGTAAATGTCACCATATCTGCAAGTGTGGCAGAGCTGCAGGGCAATCTGGATGGCAACAAGGACAGAGCACAAGACTTCAGGTTTTATGGGTCACCAAACTATGAGGGAGGTGGGGAGTGTAACAACATGCCTCACTGTTACACTGACACACTCCCAGCAAATAACTTCATTTTTTAGTGTTCTTCTTATGCTGCAATCTGTTGGCAAAATATAGCTCTCCTCCACTTAAAATTTTCTCTTACAGTAACACACCTGGTTTGTGAACTTTTATGTTGCTATCTGAACATAGATACAGAGAATTATTAAGTTCAAACTGAGTTGTCAAGGTGAAGAGATGATACCTAAAGGATGTTTCTTGCTTGGTATTTTTAATCATTAACCTGAGAAATTTGGGTCCTTGACTCTGACTGACACAGAGCATAGGGTAACTTTAAGGTTGACCTTAGTTATTGGTGCAAATGAAACTTACATGCTCATAAAGGTGGATAAAGTTTTCTGTGTTTCCTATATTTTATTACACTGAACCTCAAACTCAAAATCTGAAAGCACTTAAATTTCAGTGAAGGGAATGGGCAAAAATGTGTCATGTCACTACAGAACTATTTGTTTGAGCTCAGTAAACTGCAAGGTTTGTGAAGTTTCTTGGAGAACAATTGAAAGTACTTCAGGACAACAGAAAACAAAAACTGCTTAGAAACTACTTATAGAAATAGCTAAAATGAAAGATAGAGTTCCCCAAAATTTGAGAAAATCTGGTTAACTCATTGTCTTTGAACAATTTTAGAGAAATAAATCTACCACAGTGTTACCCAGGCAATTAGTAGTTAAACTACTGAAGACAGAGAATTGTACAGGAATTTTAAGGAAGGGAGGGATCAGCTAAAGCAGAGATGATAATGGATTTTGTTAAAGGGGAAATATTAATTAAATTCCTCCAAGATCAGTCTTGCAACTGATGTAATGTAAAATTTTCATTAAGAATCTCAACATAAATTTGAACTTGAGTACAGAGAAAATTCTCAAATGACTCGTCCATGGGGCATGGTTGAGTTTTACTCTAGGATAGTCATAGGTGCCTAAACCAGTAGGTTAGAGAAAGGAGTGGAGAGAAAAAGTCATCTCTTGAGGCTGGCTTCTGGCACCTGGGTTAGCTGCCTGCTCTGAATTGCTCTTTTAGTACAGAGAGGGAGTCAGGCTGCAGCAGGAGGCCTATCAGCTCGCTGTGGGGAGTAATGACATTGTTTATTACACACGGTTGATAACCCCACATTCAGGCCTGTTCTAGTTCTTGTTCACAATGTTAAAACAGGGCTTGAACATTGACTGTGAAACCTGCAAGCCCCCTCTGGAGACTCTACTTGAGTCCATAGATAATTTAAATGTACATGAAAGGACTTGCCTAAAGCCAGTGTATTTCAAGTACTCTACTTCTAGGTCTTTAAACTATGCTTTTGCAGTAGGTTTCTCTTTGTTGCCACAAAATACATTTGTAGGACATTATCTAATGTTCAGTCTCACCAATACTCACCTGCTGCTTGACAGGATGCCATGTACCTGCTTAAGCACTAACTCTTTCCCTCACAAATTAACCAAATTAAAGAGATACTGCTCTCAGCTTCTCAACTTCAGTGCTCCTTTTTCAAACACTTTATTGTTTAAAAAGAAGCCCAAACCAACTGCCCTCCCCAGCTGTTAAAAATCTTGCTGAAAATCAATAATAAACTACTTGCAGCAATACAAAAGACACTGAGGATTAATAAAACCTAGCTGCAATTCTTTTGTCTCTTACTGTATTTGTTTGTAACTACCTCTCCAGCTCCTGGCTGCTCCCTGTGTCACTGCCCATACCCTCCAGGGGCTGAGTGTGCAGGAAAGGAGTCAGTGTGGGGAGGATGGCTTTGTTCTGGTTTCTTTCTGTCTGGGTAATTTCTGTGGTTTGGTTTACATTTTGTGGCCACATGTGGCAGTACAGTTTGCAACTCAGTTTAAGAAAGGCGGCAGAATGTCCCAAATTTTCTATACTTTCTTAATTTTAGCACATATTGTAACAGTTACACTAGTGTTTCCTTATTCCTGTTTCCCCATGGCCAGACTTGACAATGCAGACCATCCTCATTGACATGTACTGCTGATCTCATTGATCAACTATTGAAAAATACTCAAATCTCTCTCTCTTAAGGAAGTCAACTTAAGCCACTAGTGCAGGTTGGAAGACAAAATACTGGTTTGGTTGTTCTATAAATTGTTCCATTCTAGATATGTAGAGCAAGCACCATTGTAGATATATGCCTGACTGGAGGCAGGGACTGGGAGCGAGTTCCTTGTAAATAGTCCATGTAAATAGTTTTTGACAACAAAGAATGATAGGTGCTGTTTATCTTAAAAATAAGGAAAAAAAAAAGAAAAAGAAAAAAAATGCTGTAAGGCATAAGAGGGATGTACTGTAAGGCAGTGAAGTGTGGAAGAGATTTCCAGCAAAAATAGTGCTGGTAGGAAATGTAACAAATTCTAATCTGAAGATTGAATAGTTTATGAAAAGCATCATCTTGGGGCTTTTATGATACACATTGTTTTCTTGCCTATGTTAGAAAGTGCTCTAACTCACTGACTTGGGTTTAGGCATATTCTGGTTTCCTAAATTATCATTATTTATTATGGACAAAAGCATTTACTACATTAGATGACATTAACCAGTTAAAAAAAAAATAAACAACAAAAAAGAACTTCCACTTTCAGTTGACTGCTTAATTTTGAAGTTTTGACCCTGATCCTGAAAGAATTTGTATGAACTTACAGAAATGCAAGCAGCTATAATTATTGCAATGGGAACAAACTCAGCATATTGTGAAGTACATATGGGTTACAAGGAAATGTGCTATCACCACCTATATTCAAATAAGATCTCATAAGACCGTGTGCTGTTAGCTGATAGAATACTACCCAGCTATTCATTTTACAGAATAACATTCCCAGCAGCTGTCACCATATTAGGGTCTTGAGCTATTCAGTCTGAGCAGAGTGTAGCTATTTGGCAGGAATCACAAATGAGCAGCAGACGTTGATTTGCTGTGTGGAATATGAATGGCAGAGTACTTTGAGGGTTAACCCTGAAATGCAGCAGATAATTTGAGAAGGATTTTTTTTAAAAAAAATTTGAACCAGAGACTTCTTCAAAACAATAGATTCTGAAATAGGAATTGCATAGATAAATTATGCATTCAAGTCGAAAGATCTCACATCATATAGGAATGTTTTGTCTCTTAGAAGAGTGTGCTGAAAGGGAGACGTCAGAAAATGGAGCAGTCAGAAAAATCCATATTTCCACATCTAGTTTAGTTTTGCTGCAACCCTGCCCTAATTATTTGAAACCAGACTAGAATGAGAGTGTCTGCCAGTCCCTCTATTTACATCACCTTTAGGTTTTCTGTGGAGACAGTACAAAAAGTTGGCACAATGTTCTATGACGTCGATGCTTGTTTTAGGGTAGGTGTCTAATCACCAAATTTATTTTGAAGAAAGCTATTGTAAAATCAGCTAAATGAAACCAAATAAAACCACTTGAAACGTCTTGAAAAGACTGATTCTTAAGGTGAAATAGTCCCAAATCCATCATCTTGCTGCTGCCAGTAAGCTACTGTTAGCCCATACTTTGGCATATGCCTTTCTGAATTTGCAGATGTTGCTGATGCTTCAGAGGTTTTGGGGAGTAGAATGCATAAATAGCAGTTATTGCTACAGCCATTAACTTTTGGGTTTGGAAAGTCTTTCACATTATGATCGAGAACTTTCTTCCAGATGACAGCCAGAGGCAGTAAAAGACAGATAGAATCTTTAGTAAGATAGGACCCATGCATAATTTTATGAAAAATTATAATGACAAAGCTGGACTGTGGATCTCTAATGCAGTATACTGAAATAAAATTAATTTCCATACAGTTCATGCAGCAATACTGCTGTTTGTAGTAACCATATTTGCAAAGCACAATATACTATCCCTGCATCAGGAGACACACATTTTCTGCACGATTTTTTATTTTTTTATTTTTAATTTTTTTTCCTCATAACCTAATCTGGTTTTGAGATATAAACATAGTTTGCAGAGGGGAATAATATGGGTTTAATACAGTTCCACTTAACAGTTTAGTAAGAATGACACCAGGTCCTTGGCATATGTCTGGACAAATCCTGACACCAGAACTTACATAAAGACAATTTAAAATATATTATTTAGCATCATTATATTTTTGAGCCATAATTTTAAAATCTGAAAGAAATTCATTGCAATTTTGCTACAGAGAGTAAATGGGGAAAAGAGTAACTCTTTTTGAATGGCAGGCTCTTGTAATCCAGAACAGGAACAACATAGCTAGTGTTACGAGCTATCAATCAGCCTGAGCTGATTGAGGGAAGACATTTTGTTCAACGAGCCTTGCTGATTAAAGGCACATTTTCAGTCCACCCTCTAGATGCAAGCAGAAGCAGATAAGAGAGAGAATCATCACAGAATCATAAAATAGTTTGGGTTGAAAGCAACTTTAAAAGCTATCTAGTTCCAACCCACCTGCCATGGGCAGGCAGCAAGACCAGGTCACTCAAAGCCCCATCCAAACCAGCCTTGAACACCTTGAGGGATGGAGCATGCACAGCTTCCCTGGGCAACCAGTTCCAGTGCCCAATGACTCACACAGTGAAGAATCTCTTCTTACTATTTAATCTAAATCTATCCATTTTCAGTTTAAAGCATCACCCCTTCTCCTACAACTATGTGCAGTTCAGTTAAATGGCATGACACTGAAAGGGTTGAAAGTTCCTCTCTGGGTTTCTTGTAGTTCCCTTTAGGGGTCTGAATCCTCACAATGAAATGAAATTGCTAGTTTCTCTTACTGGGAGATGCTAAAGCAGAAATGTACTATGTAATTCCTTGTACCACTTCATTGGCAAAGGATATAGGATGCATTACATTCACTTAACACCTACTACCAGTAAGTAAAACTGGGCAAGTCCTGTCAAGTCTCACTAATTGCTACAGAGTCTAGATCCTTCTATTACTTCTTAAGACCTTAGGTGTTTTTTCTTTTTTGGGTGCTGCTGTATCTGTATCATCTCCAGTTTTCTGTTCCTCTCTTTGAACCTCTTACACTCTGTCTCCTGTTTCCTTTCCTTGTCAGGGGCTGGCAAGCCCACCAGACAAGTGGTGATTCTTATCCTTCAGATCTGGAAGTTCTTGTCTGTCACATCACCTGTTTCTTTTTCTTTGGGCCTGCATATACTTTTAAATTGCCTAACTCTAATATGATGATTAGATTAGATTAGATTAGATTGCCCCCAAATTACATGTTCTTTGTTGCAGCATCCGTCTGTGGTTATTTCTTCTCCATCCAGGCTATCTTTGTACCCACATTATCTCTGAAATTAAGGTTTACATAAAGGCTGCCTCAGCCTTCTGGAAATGTCTGAATCTCTTTTATGAATAGAGATTTGTCTGTGGCCTCATCCTTAGAACTTTCTCCAGAAGGAAGGAGAATATCCACACCTTTCCTCAGGTACCAGAAAAGATCTTTTTCTCTGATCTGATGCAAGAGGAAGTATTTGCTTGGCAGATTTCACAGGTCTGACAAGCCAAAACATGTGCATCCTTGAAGTAATGTACCTTAACTAGTAAGGTCAAATAGGTATCTGTTGTTATAAATTACTTTCCTGATATTTTCTAATAAGCAAAGCAAACTATGAGGTATACCATAAATAAAGAGATACTTTACTAAGTTCTCAAGATTTGAAAGAACCACAGTTAGTAAAATGGTATGGTATGGTGTACAGTGGTATGATGAGATGGGCTTCCAAGACAGATTTGAAAAAAATTTGGCCTGAAAGCTACTCTGTGGACTAACTGTTACAGGGCAATGATAGATGGCAATCATAACCCATAACTACCCTTCCCAGAAATATTACTTCTGACACTATAAATGATATTACACCCTTTTCTTTCCAGAAGGTAGAATTGGATTATACATCTTTATTGCTTCCTGCTGTCTCTTTTCTTTTCCTCAATAACACATGGATATAATGTAGACCTTTTTTATTTCTATAATAAGAAGACAATTTATTATTCTCTAGTCGGATTTAGGATAAAAAAAAAAAAAAACCAAGAAAAAAATCTCTTTGTTATACCTGTAATATAATTAGAAACAATACAGAAAGATTTAGATAGCAGGTTGGCTGACAAATGTATGATAATAAATCAAAAATGCAAATGAAAAATCAATGTATGCAGAAAAAGGAAAGATGTCACAGATTTCTGGCCAAGAAACAGAAAAAGTTTGGGAGTTATTGTGTGAAAAATCTGTCAGTTCCTCAGTGTAGTGCAGTTGTAGTGCTGAAAAAAAAAACGTTTCTTGGACTCTACTGTTAAGAATACAAAATCAGTGATGGATATTCTATCCAAAATTGTTGCTACATCTCACCTTAGATACTGGTATAATGCAATTTTGCAATGTATGCCACTGACTTTCAGAGTTTAAAATAGTGAAAAAAGAAAAATCCCTTCTATTGTAAGGATCTAAACAGAAGGAAAGTATAAATTAGGCTTTATTATAATTGAAAATGAAAATAATTCACTGGAATTTACAGAAATTCCATAATTGTGGCAGTAGTTAGTGGATATAAGACTCAGTGTCATTACTGAAACTTAATTATACAAAACCCCCACAATATATAATTTGCTAAACCAGTGGAAGCAAGCAAGAAGTAATAAAAATAGGTTCAGACACATGATAGATAGCATAATGTTATATACTAAGGATAGCTGCTGAAAGAACCAAAAATAATGAGAGTAAGGAGCACAGTCTGTGGTAGTAAAGACAGCTTCGGATTGTGCTTCTGCATTACCCTTTACTGGGGAGCAGCAATCAGCTGGGAGGCTGGTTTGTAAAATGAATGATATGAGATAAAGATTTCCTTTATTTAGTAAAATAAGTTAAAAAAATATTTTTCCTTTATTTATTTTTACTGATCCAATGGAGCTAGAAATTTACAAATGGGGAAAGGCAGTGAAAATTAGTGAATAGAACAGGAGAGCATTGGGGTAAAGCTGGTCCACAAGTTTCAGAAAGAAGGAGATAGGTTTCTGCACTGGTAAGTCAGCAAGGATGAAAATAAAAAGGAAAGAAAAAGGACAATGATTCTGAGCATCAGAAAACGTTTTTTTAGTATTTATTTGGCTATAAGTAGCAGTATTAAATCATTTCTCTGATAACACTGATTTTATGTGTCTCATCATCATAATAACTGCATTTTAAAAATAATAAATTTGTTTATCATGTTGATGTGACTTTGATATGGGAATTTTTCCCACAAGAGGGAAAAATATTGCTTACATTTGCATAGGAAGTCTGAGTCAAGGCAGGAAATGGTAAACAGCCTCATCTCACCACTGAGCAGGCTGTGCAGGTTGCTCATAGTTAATCCATCTCTAGAACAGATTTTCATTCCTGTTTGTTTGAGTTTTAAACTTCATGCTCCTGAAAATAGGTCTGAATAAGGGAAGTAGTGGAAACGCTCACTAAGACTGGCTTTATGCAAATAGTGTCTACAGGTTGAAACCAGGAAACTTAATACACAGTGCCAGGAAGCCAAGTCACTTTTGACTCCAGATTGCATACAGGAAAATAAAGTATGTCAGGGATCACATAAAGGAATTCTCTACTCATATTATTTCTTGGAGGAATAATTCTGACTTCTAACTAAAGTAAATGTTTTGATTTTTTACAACCTTTTTGATTTTTGTTTATTCCTCCAACCTCAGTAAAATTACAGTTTTCCAGGGGTAAGGGGTTGGGAGAGAGTCCAATCAACTATCCAAACACCACAGAGAAGAATATGCTTTATAGCATTGAGAAATCTTTTTCTGCAAAAAGATCAAGCTGCTGCTTGATGACTTATGGAAGAAAAAAATTAATTTTTACCTTGAAACCCAGATTAGTATAATCTGAGTATAATTTTTTTTTAAACCCTTGATATTTAAAATAAAATTAAAAATGTCTGGAAGGTTTAAAATTGACATATGTGCAAAAAGTAAGAAACACAAGAACATCAGGAGCAGTTTCAGCAATGATGAAGCTAAAAATTGGTGAAGGGCAACATTTCAATTCTCCACACAAATCAATATGCTCATATTTCTAACTGTATAATTATAAAATACATTATGTTCTAAAGTGAACATTTACTGAAATTGATGAGAGAATTACCAAAGTAGTTGGATTCTCCTAAAGTGTGTTGGTGAGGATCGTAACAGAGATTTTGCTGGCAGGCATTCCTTATTACCAGAATTGTAAGACTGCATTTTCTAGAAAGCCATCAAAAAAGAAGTTTTATATCTTCAGCTTTGAAAGAGAATACGAATATCTGCACTATGCAAGTAGCAGAGCTGTTTGACAAGTGTGACGCCAAATTAAGGTCTGCAGAGTTTCAAAAGTTTTAGCTACACTAAAATAGTCCATGCAACACTTTTAGTAGACAGCCTTTATAAGGAATTTTTGTTAGGGTTGGGTATGTTGTTTTTAGTAAGTTTCCTTAACAGACTGCTAATTTTAACAGATGTACAAGATTTTGGTAGTGGGGAAGCAACAAGGGTGGCTGCTGTGAGAAGCTGCCAGAAGCCTTCCCCCCATGTCCAACACAGCCAATTCTAGCTGGCTGACCTGCTGCTGGTCAAGACTCAGCCCATCACTTATGCTGGTAGTGCCTCTGGGTCAACAGGTTTAAGAACAAGAAATAACTCTTGCACAACAGCAATAGGAAGACAGGAGTGAGAATGTGTGAGGGCAGCAGCTCTGCAGACACCCAGGTCACTGAAGAACGAGGGCGAGGAGGTGCACCAGGGACCAGAGCAGAGATTTCCCTGCAGCCTGTGGTGCAGACCATGGTGAAGCAGCTGTGGCCCTGCAGCCCATGGAGGACCATACTGGAGCAGAGATCCCCCTGCAGCCCATGGAAGACTTCATGGTGGAGCAGGAGATGTCCAAAAATCTTCTGAGACTCTGTGGGAAGCATGTGCTGCTGCCCCATGGAGGGAGAAGCCCACACTGGAGCAGGTGTGTTATCAGGAGTTATGACCCTGTGGGGTCCCATGTCAGAGCAGCCTGTTCCTGAAAGACTGCACCCTGTGGAGAGGACTCATGCTGGAGAAGTGCATGAAGATCTGCAGTCTGTGGGAAGGACTCACATTGCAGAGGTTCATGGAGAGCTGTTTCCTGTGGGCGGGACCCCAAGCTGAAGCAGGGCAAGAGTTTGAAGAGTCCTGCCCAAGAGGAGGAAGGAGCAGCACAGACCACTTGGGATGAACTGACTTCATTCCCTGTCTGCCTGTGCTGCTGTGGGGAGGGGTTAGAGAATTGGGGAGTGAAGTTGGGCCTGGGAAGAAGGGGTGGATGTGAGGAATTTTTTTAAGTGTGTTTTAAGATCTGGTTGTACCAATGACAGGAATTACTGAGCTATTTCTGTTTCTTTATCTTGACCCACCAGACTTTAATTTTATTTTCTCTCCCCTGTCCAGCTGAGGAGGGCAGTGATAGAGGAGCCTTGGAGGGTATCTGGAATCCAGCTGGGGTCTGTCTTCCACAGCACACAACAGGACACTTAACTCTTCAAAGATCTACTTCACAGCAAAAATATGTCTATTTTAGAGGGAGCAAAAGCCTACTGACTTTAATGTTCCAAACTAATAATGTTACAAGTAAGACCTTTTTTTTTTTTTTAATCAAAGAAATTAGCTACAGAATGTGTTTTCCTTCAGAAAGCATTTGAATGTAAAACTAGTGGGAAAATTTTTCTCCTAAGTTATATTGTTGTTAAAGCCAATGAATTAAAGGAATCCCAGCTCTTGTAGGTGAGAGCACAGACTGTTGCATTCATCTGGTTTTTGAGATCAGAAATAATGAGACACGCTCCAGCCAGTGATTCCTTCCAGTCTGTGAAAACTCAAAAGTAGCTTTCTGTCACAATTTATAATGTTTCAGGAGGGACCTCCTTGCATAAACCTGGGGATAAAGAAGAGCATCCAGCCATTCAAAGGTTAGCAGAAAGGCATAAAAGAGTGCAGCTGCCCTAATCATCTCTGAAGCAGCCAAGCAGAAAAGTTTTAACATCTAGGCCCTTTTTTTTTTCTCTCTCTCCTTCTCTGAAAGCAGTACAAGTGGGAGTAAAACAGCCTGAAGGAAGAGATATGTTGGTGGAATATATAAAGTTGCTGGGGCTGGGTGTGGAAGGGACAAAATGAGTATGTGAAGTGCCCCAGTAAACTCTGGGATATGTTAGACCTATGGGTGTTAAATCTAATAAAATTAAGGTGCATGTGTGGTATCTCTCCTGTTTGAATGTAACTGTTGTTTAAAATGTTAGTTTTAAGTAATATTTAGATAAACTTACTGTTAGAGGTTTTTCAAGCCACCCTTGTAATGCAGAAATTATTTTTTTTGCTTTGTGAACATATGAGTTTGAGAGAATAGTAATGAATGGACTAGCAAAATAAAAACAAACAAACAAAACAAAACAACAAAATAAAAGCCCACAAAAACTTAAATATATGCATCCTAGTTTCTCCCCATGTTCTGTCAAAAATATTTTGAGGCTTGGTAATGACAGTCATGCATAGGAAGATTGTTAAATTCTGTTAGTGAAAATGGTGGCATGTCACATAGTAATCATATGTTTATCTATATTTTATCCTTTTCCCCACTGAAAAGTCTTATATAGATAGAATTTGAAAACTGTGAGCACATATCTTGGGATATCTAAGCAAGTTGAAGCCAGTCAGGGAACTTTTTATCTATGCCTGAGATTATATGGACAGATCAGCAGAAAAAGGCTATGTGCAATGGCTTAGCTGTGCCTTGGACAAATCAAACTCACTACCTACATGATCTGCCTGAAATGTGTACATTTCAGGCAGATTTTAGTCTGTATTCCAGCAAAAAGAATGAGAACTCTGTTTTTTCCCTCTGCATGGATGTATTGAAATAGGTGTGAAGTCCTGAAGTTATTTTACTTTTTGCTTTTGACTAAATATTTCAGTTGTATTCCTTTTTTTTCATCCCCTGAGAAGAAATATGAGAGGAAGAGGAAGGAGGCATCAAAGTCTAAGAAGACTTGGGAGACAAGATTTTATTTTTAGCCATCAGTGGATTGAAATATGTCTCTTTCTACAGCATTTTGAGATCCTAGGGCTAAAAATGCTTTTGTAATGAGGCTTTATTAATATCATTATTTCTGTTCATATTTAAACTTTTTTCACTACTTTTTGATTCTAATTGAGAGAAAAATAAGAAAAAGACTGTATTGGAGTGACTCCAAAGAATTCCTTTTCAATGGTGTTTCAAGTTTGTCACTTCTTTACTGTAAATTGTTATTTTCACTCAGACTGTAATCAACTATCAACTTTAGAAAAGCAAATTCAGTTAAACAGCTCTTTAACTCTTTATTAATCATAATACATGGCTTAATTTGTGTTCCAAAAAATTTCCTTTCTTTTTGTTTCTTATATTTTTACTCTTTGGAGGTGCAATACAGGTCAGAATATAGGAATTTTCAGTCTCTTACAGAATATATTTAGGGGCTTGCTGTACTCTCCAGAAATGTAATTGGTATTCGAGAGGGTTTTTTTTTTCCTCCTTAATAGGCTGTGAGCTGAAAAGGACACTCCATTTTACCTAAATAGTCTAGCTGACAAATTATGCTCTTTAATACTACTTAGGAAACTGTCTTTTACATTAACTAAACATCACCCCCCTCCTCGGCCCTACTTGACATTTAAAGCTTAAGCAACTGCAACCTGCTTCCAACAAGTTCTCCTTCGATATAAATTAAAATGACATGGCGTTGAACAAAATCATCCAGTATCAAAGAGTGCACTCCTCAGGGATTTCTTTAATACTGTTCATGTATAAATAGAGGAATTCAATTAAAAATAACCTGAGGCACTATGCAAACTTGCAATATCGGCAGAATGCAATGAGGTCAGAGACTTCACCTCATGAGTTGTATATGTATACACACACATACATGTACGTATAGGCACACATACATAGGCCTAGAATGTTCCTAAACAAAGAATATCTTCTGCTGTCATGATTTGGGATGGCTTCATTTTAAATTGAATTATCTCTTGCTTTATTTGGCTTGTTAGTGTTACTATAATGAGCTTCCTCCACAGCAGCATCCTGGAATTTTAAGATCTGTAGGATGCAGTTACAGTACCTTGCAAAGTAAATGGTGTGAATTAAACTCTACAGATTTTGCCCAGGCTCATCTCCACAAATTCCGTTTTACCATCTACAAATATTAAGAGTGGAATTTGGTACTTGAAACTACCACTGAATGGATGACACCTGCAGATGCCCTCTAACTTGCCAACTTGAAGTCAAGACTGATCCCATTTGAGCTCCTCTAGATTCTTTTTTGAAGGACAACAGGAACAGATTTGGTCACAACCATGTCAAGAGAAAATGGAATCGTCCTCTGAAACATGTTGGAACATAATTATGATTAGATTCTTTGGGCTCACTTGAAACCATCTCTGGGCACATTCAGAAGATAATGTATGACAAAAATGTATTTTCTTAATACACAGCTGTGTGTTAAATTTAAATTAAACATCTGTTGAGCTCTGCTTTTTGATTATTTTCCCATTCAGTTTGAATGTCCTATTTTTAACATAGCTTGGTAATATTAATTAAATTATTAATTGTGCTTCTATAACATAACATCCAAAACTCTTCAGCTGTACGTTGAAAAAGTACTTATGGGGCAACAGATCATTCCTGGACTGTACTGCTTGCATATCCTCCCTGTTCCACTATTGGTGATTATCATTTAGTGCCTCAGGTGGGAACAGCACAGGGTATGTGATTTTACATACATGTGATTAAAATACTGAAAAGTTAGACCTCACATATATTTACTTTCTGTTGTCCTGGAGTTTTAAAAACAGGGCTAACTTTTTTGTTTTTCTGGTGATGAAAATGAATAAATGACAAATGCACCTATCCAGACTAATTTATTTTTTTTTTTGAAGTATCAGTTACAGGTTTTCCTTTAGGTTAAGCATTTATTTTCTTTTGTGAGTAAACACAAAATTTTCTGGAAATGGGTTGATAGACTTACTGACATGTTATTATAAATACGGAAGTATTTGTTTATGGAAAAATTAGTTGATGTTTTAAATCTCAGCCTATCTTCTAATGTTCTAAGCAGCCATACGTCCAACAGATGTGTTGAGTATACTTATAAGTAGTTTAAAACAAAGGACCAACCAATCTGCCTTCGTGGATCTGATGTGCATTACATGCATAGGAACAAGTGAAGGTCCTGCAAGAGTTTGAAGTTTAAAATATTTTTCATAGAGCGGAAATTAATCATAGAATCACAGAATCATAGAATGGTTTGGGTTGGAAGGGACCTTAAAGATTATCTAGTTCGAACCATCCTGCCATGGGCAGGGACTCCTTCCACTAGATCTGGTTTCTAAAAGCCCCATCCAACCTGGTTGTCAAGACTTCCAGGGTCAACCACAACTTCTCTAGGAAACTTGTTTCTGTTCCTCACCACCTTAATGGAACATTAAAAATTACTCTAATATTAATTTTCAATAAAATTGATCCTACAAAAACCATACCTGCATTAGAACAGAAACTGTTAATCTTTTTTCCCTGCAATAATACTCTATTTGTAAAGATGCTGTCAAGTCCTAAAAGAGTATTAGAAAAAGACCTAAGTTGGTTACTGATATGGTATACACAGTTTGACAGTTACAGGAATAATTCAGAGAAGTACTTAAACATGTGCCTAACTTTGAACATCGCTTGAATCTCATTGACTTTAATGAAGTTTAATTGCATATGGGAGCACTCTCAAAGAATAAGATAATTTCCTGTAAATAAATTTCTTTTCAAAGGGTTTGCTATATGAAAAAATCTTTAACTGTAAGTTTCCAGTTGTAGTACTATTTCTGCCTAGCAGTTTTACTAGTTTTAAAGTAATGTTACCTGGCTTGCTTTAGGAGTAGCAAAAGTAGTGAGTCTTTATTTTATTCTTTAATGAAGATGAATGGAAAGAAGCAGTAAATATGAAACATTGCTGGTTACTTTTATCCTTGGTGCAACCCTGTTGGCTTCTGCGTAATGTTGCTAGGGATGAATTTAGTTTTCTGTTGGAAGACTATTTGTTCTGACTGCATGTGACAGCATAATTTAGTAAAAACATATTAAATACACCATTTAGGCACCACACTTCAAGCATTTTTGAGATCCCTAGGAAAGATGTTCAAGCACATATGGTAAATTGCTCCCTGGAATTAATAGTCTGGTTTGATTGTTGTCTACAAGATTAAAAAGAAATAGGAAGTTTTTGAATCAGGAATTTCAGAGGAAAACTGTGAGAGTTGATAAGCACACTTAATATACTATCTAGATGGACCATTAGTTTGATCTGGCATGTCAGTTCTTATGTACCTGGAAACAGCTTTTCAGTACACAAATGCCAAAAGGAATTTCATCTCAAGCAGAGGTTAGAACAAGTTAATTTTATTTTAAATTATATTCATTTGTAAACATCGAAAAATAGAACGATCAATTTTAGCAGAGTGCATCCATCTTAAATGCATAAGTCCAATACGTTTAAGAAAACAGAAATGAATTCAACCTCCTACCTTTCTGGTGTATTGGGAATTCAGGTCTTCCCAGAGTCAAACCAACAGCTGCTGATGATTTTGAAAAGTAATGCAGACTCCAGCTACATTTGAAGTTTAACTTATTTTATTTACTATACTTCCATGTATACTATACATGTCAAAGTGCATGAGTGTTCTGTTTTCAAAAGTGATCATTTTTTGTGACCCAAGTGGTCACAACTACTGAATCATTCAAGAATATAATTCATGGACTTGATGTTTTTTTAAAAGATCTATTAAATTCCCAGTTTTTAAAATTGGAAATATACTGAATGATGAAACTTATAAATGAGGAAAGTACAAGACTGATGATCTTTTGAGGTGTGCTTGAATACTCAAGGAATTTGAGAGCTCTACTGGTCATGTATTTGCTTCCTGCATGTGAATTTTGGACACATGGCAGAGTTTATACAACTGCAAATTGAATTAAGTGTGAATTCAAAATAGATCAAGTATTGAACAAGGGCTAATTTTATTGCATAGCAACATCTACTTTAGACTAGAGCGTCTAAAAGATCAGTCAACAAAGGAACCAGTTGATAGGTTGATTTTGTTTGACATCTGAATGAAGCTGGACTACTATGCCTTTGTATCATTTGTTTCTTACACATTGGTTTAACTTATTTGAAAGTTAAGATGGTGACACAGTGCTTTTTTTCTTAAATTATTATTATCAATTTTTGACAAAAAATTAGTCAAGGGCAAGGTATGAAAGAAGACAGCTATCATAAACTTGTTCTAGGATATTAATGTGTAACAAAATCACAAGGTCTCTCATTTCCCTTTAGCTGTCGAAAAGCTGTGACTTCTGTTGTTAAGTCTGCAAGTTCCCTTAGAAGCTAAATGAGCTACTAAATTTTTATTTTTATTTTTTTTCCTCTTCCTCATGGTAAATTCCAGCTATACCCTTGAATGGCTGTGACCACCTGTTCTCCCACACCTGTTTCAATTTCTAAACCGTATGTTGCAGTCACAGACTAGAACTCTTATATATATGATGTACTTTCTCATAAATATTTCATAGGCTTCCTAGTCTTGGTGATTAAAATTAATTTGAAAGCACTGATTTGCTGAAAATCAGGACTGAAAATGGTTTCTCAATATTACCTCAGTTCCTTAGTTAAGGAGTTTTACTGGTTACTGAAACATAAAAAGCCTTCATAGAATTATCAGCATACTGGTATCAGATATTAGCATTATCTTTTCAAAATGAACTCCATTGTGATCAATGGCAAGGAGGATACAATAACTTGCTGAACCTTTACAAACAGGCATTTTTATGGTGATATTTCCTAGACTAAATGTTCAGAGAAGTTTTGCAATCACATATTCAAGTAGAAAATTTAATAAAATTACTTTAGGGTAGAAAATTTTGATAGTTGGATAAATCCTCTCCTGCTGTAAACTAAACCTTTTAAAATTCTTTTCAGTGGAGCTATAACAATTTGTACATTGCATATACAGAAGTATGTAAGGGCTCCACCCACTGGTATGGACACCTGTAAATTGATAAACTTTTAAAATACGATATGCTTGGATATTAAGCTATAGTGTACCTTTCATCCTCTTGGCAATATTGTGAAACCTCATTCAAACTATATTCTGTCTCTTAAACTGGTCCCTGAACAGGAAAACTTCCATACCCATTCAGGATGAATGCTTCTGGTAGATACTAAAACCATTTCTCATTAAGTTAGTGGGCTGTATTTTAGCCCACTTTGTCCATTCTTTGGATTTTTAATCTCTTCCTACAACAAAATGTGGATCCGCTTGCCTCCCATGGGCATCTTCACCAGCTTGTGCTGAATTGATTCAGAAAGGAAAAGAAACTCTTGTACATACACATGCTTTCTGAAGGCATTTGCCTGTTCTAGAGATTGAGATGGTCTTACGAAAGCCCTTTATGCTATACTTCTTTCATGTACTCTAAGGTGTTTGGAAGAAGTGGAATTGCTTGCAAAATGATTTGTTATGGCGTGGACTTTATGCTTCACTTTTACCCTTCATAATGAACTAGAAATGTATATTTATTACACTATTCAGGGGTAGTGAATCATCATGGGTGATGCAGAGCTGAATGTTTAATTAATGTCATGGATAAACTAGAGTAATATTATGCTCTTTACCTATTGTTGTTGAAAGAGCAGCACCTGCCAACATAAAAAGTCAATTATGTTTGTAATAGCTCGTACTGGCGAGAAATAAAGGCTGCTGGAGGTGGTATGCATTTCTTCTTTGTTTCTCTTCTTTCTTCACTCCTCTTGTGCTTGTCTTTTTCTTCATTTTTGTTTACCATACATTCAGTTCATTGATTACTTATACAGAAGGAAAGTTGTAGTATTAGAAATAAACCACTACTTGCTTTCTTCATCTTTCCCCTCTTCCTTTTCTTTGGGTTTCTTATGTCCCATTCATCTTCATAGTCTTTCTGGCTTTTTTTAAATGCAGTTAATAGAAATTGGAGTGTGGGAAAACAAGACTATCAGGAAAAACTAATGCTTCAAACTATGACTATTGTAGATTAAAAGCAGTGTTCCTAAACACAAAGCTCAAGGAACAAACCCTACAAATTTTCAGTGTCTGAAAAGTTAATTTTAGCTTAACTTGCTCATTGATCTATCAGAATCTTGGTTTATTATTTGTCCAATAATGTTTAAGAGAGCTTCATACTAAAAGTAAAATTCCTTGTGTTGTGCAACATAGAGTGTCCACAGAATAAATAGAGAAATATTCATCCTGATTTAGGCCAAGAAGTTTGCATTTAAAAGATGTGCTGTCAATACTGATTTTAACACTGTTTTAGAGTAAAAAAACCCCCAAAACAACAACAACAACAAAAAACTTTACAATATTTATCTGTTGGAAGTTTCAGGATATGAGACAGAGTAACTTTTCCTCACTTTCTTTTGGTATTGTTTTCCCCTTGCCATAAGAGGTGGATGGATTCTAGTTTCCTGATGGTACCTCTGGCAGTGGGGATCTGATATTAACTGAAACCACCTCATCACAGACTTTTGGATGTTTAAGTCACCTCTTGGCACAAGGAGAACTGGTTTTCGTCACTTATACCAGCACTGGACTGGTTGACTCAGAGATAGCTTTCTGCCCTTTTCTCCTTTTCCTTTTAAAAAAACTTCATCTGAAAATGCCTAAGGTGTTTTTTTGTTTGTTTGTTTGGTTGGTTGGTTTTTGTTTATTGGTTTTTAGTTTTGTTTGTGGTTTTTTGTTCTGTTTGTTTGTTTTTTGTTTATTTTTTATTTAATAAAAGCCTTGGGGTTTCTTGTCATTCCACTTTAAATTTAGACTGTTTCTGCTCAGAAACATAGGAATATGGCTCAGTTCTCTGAGTTGTAATTAGTGAGTTCAGTGCTCATTTTACTGCTTTAATGAAGATAAATTAATTGAAATGGATGGAACTTGGGTTATCATCCATGGCTTTTCAATATGAATATTTCATGTTTTATTTTACTGTGTGATTGTCTTGATCTCTAATGCCACATACTTGCTGAGATGTTTTGATACAGCTTAGTCTTTCCATATTTCCTCCAAAATCATGTTCTTGTGTTTTCTTCCATATGCTTAATTAAAATAGCAAAATGCCTTCCTCTATGTACTTAGTGACATTTTGTACAATGGAGAAAAAGACAGCAAGCCTTTTAATTGGTAGTTCCATGTACGAAAACAAGCAATTAGTTTCTGACACATAGGATATGACAGAAATGTATTCAAAGAAGTTAGGCTGGAGCAAAGTTATGGAATCTGGTTATGGAATGTATAAAAACAAGAGCTCAGCATCAGTCTTGGTGCCTTGTTGCCACAAAACATGAGGCTAGAGCTGTCCTTGAAATGAAACAGAAATGTAACTCATGTAGGAAATGAAAGCATGTTATGTAAATAAGAATGTGATGGGGCAGTGGCTAAAAACCCAGACTAAGGACAAAATCTGACCTTCTAAGAACTTACTACCCAGAATACACATGTGCAGATGTGTTTCTATTTGTTCATCCTATGCTTCAGACAGGAAGACTTTATGTATTTGACTCAACTATTCTACTAGGATTCAATCCATGCTTTGTTTTAACTCTGCCATAGGAAAAACCCCGTAGGACTCTGGTCACTATGACTTTTTCCTCTTAAGGGCTAGACTAGCATACACCTGCTTTTACATACTTGCTCTCTTTTGAATGGGGCTAATAAGCAAACTTTAGAAAGAATTTGGAGGATAAACTAAAGATCAAGGTGAAACCTGGAATGCTCCAAGATTACAAAAAATAAAAGCAAAAGAAATCTCATCTTGATGTTTTACTCTCCAACAGTAATGAACAAGTCTTGAACCAAGGCCCTCAAGAGTGTTTATAGTCATTCACCATCAACCACACAAGGTGGAGATCTGAGTCTTTATCTTTTTTCCCCTCTTTAAAAAAAATAAATTAAATATAAATATATATCGATTTTTCAGTGACCACACTGTCATCATAGGACTCAAATAGTTAGTGATTTAAGGAAAAATAGGATATAGTATTGGTAGATAAGTATAGTTCTGTCCACACGCTTTGCTTTCCTAGCTTCTAAAAGCAAGGTGTGATTATAAAGTTTTTACTGCCAGGAGGGTCATCCAGAATAACTTTCCTTGAATTTAAGTGAAAGAAAATAGATCTCTTTTTCCTTTTATGTTGTTTTTTAGGGGAACAAAAGGAAAATGTTATATGTCCAAGGTTTGACAGGAATGTTTTTCCAATCAGAGAGACGCATACATTTATTTTGCTACTAGAATACAACTGCATTACAGTAAACACCATGGTGACAAAACCCCAGGGTACTTTCCTACAGCCACACAGTTTATAGGTTAAACAGTCTCACATTAGGTTAAACTTGAAGCTGGTGCAAGATATTCAGTGGGAAGGTTTCACAAAGGTCCTCAGAGTTATAACCATTGATTCTGGTTAGTGATATAATGATTAATTAGATGTCACTCAAATAGTGATATGTCAATAACAGCTTGCTGAGCCCCAGTAAAGAGTATCATTAAGTGAAATTTAGTGTGAGCTCTAAACCCTCCTACTGTTACTACTTTTCTTAGTAAAGCTTAGAAGCCCTTAACAATAGCAGAGCCGCTAGGCTTTTGCTCAAATTCACACACATAACAAGATCATTCATTGTCACCAGTTCAAAGCCATCTAGAAGAGGCACAAAAAGAGAAAGACAGAGAAGTGATGCAGCTAAGCTAATAAACGAGGCTGTCCAGGGAAGTTTGGGAATATGCTAGCCTGAATGTTTCCTTGTGGTTTCTTTGGAGGCCTGGGGAACTTCACCTGCTACAACTCTGTCTTGCCTCCTTTATGTTGTAGAAACCTTAAAAAGCAGGAGCAATGTCTTAACAATGGAGGCAAGGTGGTGTAGGGGCATAAAATTTTTCTTTGATTCTAGCCTGGAATGACTTATAGTTGCTTTCAAAATTCATTAAGATGAATGATGGACATGTAAAACTTTCTGTGATTTCCTGTAAGTACTTCAGGCATGCTAATATACCTTACAAAATCTAATTTTATTTACTGCTCCTTATTAAATATATATTTTTTTCCATCCAGAAGAAGGAAAGTCAAAGGCACAATTCAATTGTAACTAAATTTCTTAATTTCTATTTGATTTTGGGGCTAGTATTGAGGAACCTAAGCCACTTTAATTTCAGTAAAGTTTAAGCTCCTAACTGTATGTCTGAATTGGGGTCTTGGTATGTTTTCACTTTAAATATCTCATGGAAAAAATAAGTTTCACTTTGAGATAAGAAGTGGGTTATCTCTTCACAAAACAACTTTAGAAATCCTGAGCAGGTGGAGGTAGTTAAAACACAGATTCTGTAAATTCCTGAACCTGGAAACCTAAGGCTGCAACATCCAAGATACCCTTTCTATAAAACCATTTGTCCTGGTTTTACTGGGGTGTAATCCTCAGAACTTGCTGAATGCAAAATTACTTCCTCATTGGGAGCTCAGCCTGTTCTAATTTAGTAATTCCTACTAATTTGTTTTAAATAAGAGAACTCAATCAAATATACAACTTGAATAAGAACATTTACAGATTTAAACCTCTCTGTTTAACAATGTCTTTAAAGGTAGACACAAAAATGACGACATGTATTCATGCCTTTAAATGCATTTATCTATCATTGCAAAATTATTCCAATAATTGTTAAATGAATTAAAGTCTGTCACAAGACAGACCATTGTCTGTCTTGTGACACCAGGTATTGAATCATAATTTGTTCTGCTGTTGTAGCTCAAGCAGACACATTTTCTTTTACTTGTTCTTTAATGCAAGTCCAGAAATATTACTCCAAAAGGATATTTTTTGAGGAGCTAAAAGAACCAAGGGTATGATTAAAATTCAGCCTTAGTGGTTATCTGTGGTATATGCTTACCTAGAGGCTGTCTCTCACTGCTGTAATACTTGGAGAAAATGATTTTCTGAATAAGCCTGAAACAAAATGGCTATTCAAGAAGTATAATGAAGCAGGGCAATAGCTAGTATTCTTTTGTTGTGACATTATGGTAGTTTTTGTTCTGTCTCCCAGTGTTCTAATAAAAGAATTCCAAAAATCACTAAAATAATATATTTCTGTGAGAGTTTTTGATTTCTCTTCCCCACGAGATCCTGGATTACAATGACACTGGTAATCTAAAGTAAAATGTCTGACCTGGAGGGTGATACTACAATTTAAAAGATATTACAAGTCAAACACATGCCTTTCTTCAGTGTTGGTCTCATATAATCAGTTTTTCTGTCAAATAATGTGTTCTCATATAATAATATGAGAAATCATGTCAATATATCCCGAAACAAAAATCACAGTATTTAAGAGTGTTCTCTAGAAATTAAATAATGCTAAAAGCTAAATATTGGAAGTTGCAACTAAACACACTGCTCTACAGAATTAAGTTCCTAAGAAATCTACCTAAGAAAAATAAACCTCTTTTTTCTTCTGTTTTTGATAAAATTTCTGATAAAAATAGGAAACTGTTGAATCTGCAGTTCTTTATTCTGGCAATTAATAAATAGCAATCCTATGTTCATACCTAAATAAGCATATATAGGATTTGGCTAACAGTTCTGACCTACCTGAACTATATAGTTTAGACCACTTTTGATTTCAATGGAAGTGTGAGACTTGCACATAGTAAAAAAACCCAAAAAACTCCCAGAAAAATGGTGAAAAGATCCCGAGTACTAAGAGTAAAAGGATTAGAGTGTGATAGGAAGAATATTGAGGAGTTTTGGTTTGTTTCTTCTTGCTTCTTAAATTTTCTTTGAAGTTGCTAAGTTTTTCCTGCATATTACAACATCATCTTGAGTGATTAATAGTTTTTAAGTTTCATGGCGGGAAAATATTGGATGTTTAAGGCTCCTTCATCTATCAGAGAAAATCACAACAAGAACTAATGTCTGAATGTTAAAATCAAGTACATTCAGGTTAGAAATAAAGTGTTTCAATTTAACAACTGAAATTACTGATAGAGAGAAATGGTGCATTCTCCACCTCTTGGTATTTCCAGATCAGTCCTGTATGTTTATTTCTGAAAGGTATGATTCAGTCAAACCCATTTATTACTGATGTGACTACAGAAATAATTGGGTATATTGTTTGGCTTGAGATACGTGCAAAGGCAGACTAAATGCCTCAGTGATTCCTCTTGATCTTGAAGTTTTTTATTAGACAAGTCTTTTCAAGTGAAATATAAATATTTTAAGACATGAGGTTTTATAGAAAACCATTTTATTTTTATTTTTGAAAGTATCAACTTCTCCCCTGAGGCAACATTTTACCATAAACACATTGTACTGTATCTTGATAATGTTCTCTGGTTTTAGTTTTTCCCTTTAAAATTGGCTTCTACTAACCCTATGATAAAATAGGCAGTTTGATTAAATTCTTTCTACTTATAATGATCTTGCCTCATATGTTTATATTACATTTTTCAGGATATTTTCGCCTTTTGGATTACATGCATCTGAAACAGCTCTGAGCCCCAAGTTGGCAGTGATATGGAAGGAACCCAATACAACATGATTTGTTTGGATCATTGCTCTAATGCAACTACAGAGGCACAAGGTTTACAAAAGAGATGGAGGAGTCTCCTCCTTAAGTCTGTGTCTCAAGGCTGTATAGATCATAGAGCTTATTGAAAGGCACCTTTTGTTCCCTAAGAACTTTCACTTTATGTTTTTGTTTATATTTCTACTGCATAATTTTTAGGACCACTGGAAAAGGGGGGCAGAATTTTTTTTTTCCAGAGAATCACAGGGTGGCTGAATTTGGAAGGAACCTCTAGAAACCACCTGGTACAAAACCCTGCTTAAAGAAATATTATCTACAGAAGGTTGCTCAGGGACAGGTCTAGTTTGGTTTTCAATATCTCCAGGGATGGAGAAACTTTGAATTCACAACTCTCAATTTGCTAAGACTAAAAGATGGTTAGGTGACTATCTGAAATGCCTCTCTGAAAAATAATAGTAATAACAAGATTGTTTCCAGTTTTCCAAATTCTTCTGCAGGAATCCCCAGCCACGCTTGGGAAGCCACTGTGGTTCCCTGTCCCCAGGCAAAAATTACTCCCAGTCTGTGCACACAAGTCTGACACAATTGTGGCCACATGGAGTGGTGCCTGTACTGACACCTATAAATGCACACACAGCTCTCACATAGTCATGAGTCTCACAGTCAGCCTGAAACTGTTTCTCCCCTCTGTGATCAGGAGACACAAAACTGTTCACTAGCTATCTGTTCACATGAAACTGGCTTTGTCATATTTCCTCTCTGTTTTCCCATGTTTGTTCCTCCCAGTTTACCTTGGTTACCCGCTCTCCCCATCTTTGGTCCTTACATTAGGCATACCATAAAATTTTTTGAACATTCCTACAATTAACTTGACACAGCCCTTAATAATTATTATGCAATCCATGAACTCTCTTCACCACTCCATTTTGTGATAAATCTTGTACCCTTGGAGGTAATAATCTCCTTTTAGTCTGAAGGCCTTGGAGAGAGAGTTTCTGCTGCTGACTAATCTCAGTGGGATTCACACCAGGGACAATAATTTTCTCTTGATAACTTTGGAGGCAGCTGATTCGGTGTGCTCTAATTTTCACTGATTAGGTTTTCACTGTGTTTTTTTCACTGATTGTATTACTGTGGGTCTTCCACTCATGACTGTTCCTTAGATCCTTGCTGGGTCTATCTGTTCAATTTACTTATCCTTTCATCACAGATTCTACTGACAGCTTGCTTTTAAATTAAGCAAATGTGGAACTTTTAAAGAACCGAAAGAAAATTTCAGGTTTTCCTTCCACCAGCTTGGCTTTACCTATTTAAGGAAGAAGTTACCCAGTTTGGAAACTGAAATAATAATGTATCCTTAGCTTTTCATGCAAACCATAGGAAGGATAGTGTGGGGAGTTCAGCTGCCTTCAGTTTTTCTCTAATCTGTACTAGAGAAGCAATGTCTGATATTAAATTCTTGTCTCTATGTTCAGTATTGCTGGATTTGTGCACTCAATTCCCTGATGGTCTCAAGTTGATCAGATATAGCACAGTTGCATTTCTGTTCACAAAGACCACCCCATAGAGCTCTATGCAGGCTTTCTGCAGCAGTGGAATGGCTGATATGTGATCTGGAATAATGTCTATGTGGAAAAAAAGTTAGCTTTTCAAAATTTTTGAGTCCTTTTGAACGGACAAAGTGAATTTTTCAAAGCTTTGTCTCGTACAACTGACTTATTTTACTCCCATCCTTGGTACCTTTCTACTTAATATCAGATTGACTGTTTCATGGAACCGTAGTGTAAGCTGTAGCTCTGGAGAGTGAAAGTACGTGGGTATAAGAAGTAGCTGCTTTTAGGGAGTGTGAGAAACTATAAAACGGGAACATTAAAAGTAAGAAATTTGAATTCAAAGAGAAAAAATGTACTTCACCCTCTTTCCTTTAATTCTCAGAAAAGATCTTCCTCAATCTCTCACTCAATATTTAGTGCCACATAGGTTGCAGATAAATTAATTCCTTCATTTCAAAGTAATAGGGTGCTAAGCAGGACTTAAAAAGGTGATGCATGTTCTACTTTAACCATTGAGTTGCTGCTTTCTCTTTTTGGTTAAACACATGTCAACAAATTTATTAAGGGTCATTCACTGATTAATTAATCTCATTAATTTTTAGTGCTCTTTAGGATCATGGCTTCTTAAATTGGATGTGTTTATTCATTTTGGGTTGTGGCTTCTGAAATGCTCCCTATTTGACCTTTATATTTGACATTGGTAAAATATGACACAAGGTTACTACTTATTCTGGACCTTCTACTTGGAAGATAAAGTAACCTCATTAATTTTAGTTTCTATCTGTTAGTAATGAAAATGTTAATAAGCAAGTTTCAGTGGGCAAGTGGCTGAAATTAGCATAATTTTTAGAGTTAAAAGATGCTGATTAAGGGATAACAGGATGGTTCTCATTCCTTGCTCTTTCGAAATTCATTTAATTTCACTGAATTCAGACCCTTCGTAGTTGCTCATGGATAGTTTGATGTTTCATGAAGTTAGTAGATCACAGGACCGAAACACAGATAGGGACCTTCAGTGTCTGTGAAACTTGTGTCATAATTGTTGTGTTACACAGGCAGGAACACATTACTGTGATGCTAATGTATTTTGCTCACCAGTTTAATAGAGTTTAACGTATTGAAAAATGGCTTACTTTCACTTCTATTATATTTTATAAACTGCTTCAAATATAATGAAGTTTAAAAGATCCCTTTAGTGCTTCAAATAATTCTCTTTAAGACAAAGAGACATTAGCAAGCAAGTGCCTTTCCAATGCTCTGTGTAAAGTCATATTCGTTAAAAGGATAAGCTGTGATAGCATACATGCTCACAGTTAAAAACTTCCTACTTGGTATAGCATAATGCATTAAAGAGTCTGTACAAGTTAAAAGGAAGTGATTATGATTTTAAAACCTAGACAACTTTAATTTGTGTCCTTATTATCACCATTAACAGTGTGCTAGCACTGCTGTTTTTATGGGGAGAGACAGAGCTTTGTTTTCTGCAAAGCCTTTCCCCGGTGTGCTGTACGTAGCAGAATGCTGTGTATATTCCTAATATTAGAAAATGCAGGAAAAAAGATGCCACTTTCCCAGTTATGCCTTTCAGAAGTGAATTCTATTCTTCCTTTTGCTTCAGAACTCCAACATGATCCTGTAAAAAGTATCTGCAAAGACTCATAACAGTCTTGTGAATGAGATTCACTGAGGATTTGAAAGCCACATCCCTGGCATGAAGACGTTTGGTTACCTGTTATCAGCATCACCAGCACCTTGGTACACTAGGTGAAAATATGGTTTCACTTTATTTACTGTGTGTGCATCCTCTGTGTTTCTGTTCTGCAACTAAAAGTTTTGCAATTCAAAGAAGTCTTCTGAATTTTGTCTAACAGATTTTATCACTCTTGCTCCTCTTGAACTGCCTGGAACATCCTTAAAGGGAATTTACAAAGCATCTTTATTGGATTCTTGTTACAGATGGGAAACTGAAGATTATGTGTCCTTTGTACTTAACCTTTTGTGACTCCTGGCATATTAATACTTGAAGGAGAGCCCTATTTTAGCCGACTGATTCTCTTTTTCTTGTGTTACCTTTGTCTGGCTTTGAGACTTCTTTTCCTGCTTGGATGGAAAACCCTCACTTTCATGATAGTTAAAAGTTGTCTATTTACTGGATAGTGCTTACATGCAGTATAGACCAGGAAATATAAAGTTAAACCAGGAAATGTTATAAAGTTAAACCAGGAAAACTTTAGAACAGCCTTAAGAGAACTAGGAAAACTTGAAAACGTCTTATATTTTGAGTCAGAAGGCGTATTAGTTGCCTAGTGTGAGAACATACTTTTTAGCAGATCTGAATGTCTACAGAGGCTATATTAAGCCAGTTCTGAAATGACTGACACCTGATTTGCATTTATTATTAGATGCCTCTGCCTAGTTAATGGTAAAAACTAATTTAGTTTTCCCAAGGCTTCAAAATTTTGAGTTTCATGAAAGAGTCCAGGTTAAAACAACCCTACTTAAGGAAGTGGAAACTGAAGGGTCATAAGTGGCAAATGTTTTGGAAATTTTCATTTTGGTGAGTTAGTATGTGAAAAGGAGGTTAGTTATCAGATAGAAACTCTGGGCCGTACAGAGAGTTTTTCAGAAAATACCCCTGAAATTTATGATGGGACTTCGTACCAAAATTACTAAGAGATTTATAATTATAGGGTCACTTTTCCACTATTGTATAGAAAAAATAAAAAAAAAACCAAACCAAAAACCAAACCCGCAAACAGCCTCATATTAAAGGAATGAGTATTTCTGAATTTAATTATTCATATTAAAATGAAAAAAACCATGGAATTCTTTTTGAGTGCATTGTATAGATGTTAGTAAACCATTACTTAAAAGGATTATTGCATACCTTGTCTGTAGTGCTCATTTCTCTGGTGTAACTGTAGCTGATGGTTGGAATGTTAAATTTGTTGTCGTTGAGGAAAAAGAATTTTCAAAGAAGGCATGATGTTCTTCTGTAGGAAGCATGAAGAATTCTAGCTGTCCATGTCACCATAACATTATGAATTTATTTGTGTGGAACTAACAGATTTTTCATTTAAAGTGCATCCCTACAAAACAATGGACTACCAAAGAAAATTTTAACAGTTAAACAATTAGCATTATAATAAAATGATTTATATTTATAGTATCCTCATACTTTTAAAAGAAACTTCTTAAGATTATTTTCAAAATTACCATTATAATTTTTAAAAAAAAAATTTAAAAATGTTTATTACAATTTGAGCAAAGAAACAGAGCTAAAAAGTTCACATTTGAATGGCTAGCAACTGTATTCTCCACTGATACATAAATACCTATCTTTTCTTCTCTAAAATGAAATTTGAGCATATAAATACCAGACATGAATGACTTCAAATATTCAAGCTTATAGTACTTGTGCACAAGGAGAATGCTAGGGGCTGTTTGTTGGAATCTTCAGACTTATATATCTCATATCAAGCTATATGGTAAAGTTGTATTACTTTTTTATGATTGGTCACTTTTCAGTAGGGACATTGCTAAAATTGCAGCTCCAAGTTATTCCAGTAGCTGTCTGCCCTGGATACCAGAGGTGGTAACATTCTGCTCTTTGACATCTGCATCTATCAGGGCTGCACAGAACACCTATTGCGTGCTGGCATGCCAACAGAGGGAACACAGTAGTAAATAGTGTTTTATACTATAGTATGCAGCACTGTAAAGCTTTCAGTGAGCTGTTTTAAGTCAGAGCAAAAGGCAGCTACTGAAATTCGGAAGGGACATCATCTATGCATTGTACATTTTTTGTTCCTCCTCCAGTCTATTTGAAAACAGCAGGGATTTCAGCTTGTAACTATGGGTTCTCAGCTAGATCCTCTTGGAGCAGGTATTTCCCAGATGTACTTCCTGGCTTCCTTTCTATTTTTTGTATGTGTAGCCATATATACATAAAGATTGTACATAAATATTTGCAGGTTTCTGCTGGGGTTGCCTGGTCCCGTTTCCGGATTTAAAATTCTTTGCAACAGTGGTATCCTGAAGGATGGCAGCGTAATAGGCATGTAGATATGTGAGTCAGACTCTCTCTCTGAAAAGATGGGTTATGAAAATTACTGTAGGAAAGGAGGTTGCCAGAGAAGCCTTGCTGCTAAGATTAGTGGAAGTGCTGATACTGGCTATGATAGCATGACACACCTTCACAAGATCTGTTATAGTAACACTGCAATTCACTTTTACAGAAAAAAACATGAAAAGAAATAAAATCACCTGGTCAATCTATTTTTTTTTATATTTATATACTTCACCTCTTGTATTTAGTGATAAGAATATATAAAAAACCAGAAAATTCTTTATCTAGGAAACAGTTGATACATATTTGTCAAGTCCTCACATCCAAATTACAAACGAAAGGATCCTTTTAGTTTCTATGCAACACACAAACTATAGATTTCAAAGCTTACCACTGTTACAAGGCTGTGAAAGAGGCAAGTTTGTACTGAGAGTGAAATATATTGTATAGAGGTGGTGGCCATGTCAGGTTTTGATCTCTTTGTATGCCAAGAGATTTCTCAGTCTAAGACACTTAGACATCTATTTACCACTAACTCCAAGTGATTTTCAGGGCCAATTAGGAGCACTGACCAAGGTGTGTACAGAGCATGCTGAAACCATGGCAATGATGTTCACACAGAACATGATGTGATGTCTGCTTTTTAGTGCCAGATATCCTTTTCTAAGCTTTAAGTTAAAAATCAAAATTCCCTAGATGCTCACTGATCTGGATGTAAATGGATATTGAGTCCTTCAGGCTGCATAGTCAAAGTGGCCAGATGTGGTACAAGCTGTGTCATTCTTACAGCTCCAAAAATTAAAGGAAATTATACCTTGCAGCTGCATACCTGAAGAGTCCCTGTTCTCAGTGAACCCTTTATCTTGTCCTATATGTCCAGCAAAATAATCTATGAGCTTCACACAGAATTAACTTATTTTGTTGTCAAATTCATGATTTTTGAAGAAAGCTTACTGTCTCATTTTCCAGCACTCTTCAGTGAAGAGAATTTGCATAAATAAGATTAAAACAAAAATAGACTCGCATTGTCCTAGTAGAACAGCCCAAAACCTCCAATATTCTGGCTAAATATTTTTGTGAAAAGACTATCAGTAGCATTTGTATTGATGTTATGAAAATTTCACTACGTATCACTTTAGTTTAAATTGCCAACTCCACATGAAAAAACTGGATTTGATGAGCAGCCAATAATATTGCAAATTGCCATAACAGTTGACTTAAAATGAATGAAACCCAAGCCAGAGTTGTCTTACCAGACTCAGTAAGCCTGATGCACAAAATCAATTCAAAATGAGAATTCCACAGGTCAAGACAGATCTAAACATGAGCAAAAACTGACTGGCAAATTAGGATAATTTTTAATCTACATGATTTTGGCAAAATAATTAACTAGAGTTTTGGAGTTAAAATTGAGTTTTGACTCCACTTCTTACTGCTCAGGCTTTGTGGATAAGTACAGGCAAACTAGCATTACTGGAATCTTCAAGCCTTATAAGTAATAAAATATCACAAGCACAGCATTCTGGGAAGGAAAAAAATCACCTTTTGCATGGAGTTTTTGTGTTGTCCTAATTCACATTTACTGTTTACTGTTGCTTAATTTTAGGAAACTTCAGTCTGAAAAAAATAATAATTTTGAAATCCTTTGTGTCTATAGACATGTTAGGTGGTAGTACAGATGCTAGGTTTTATTTTTTTTCTTTTCTTTGATACAGTAGTGCTGAAATTGTCTTCCTTTCTGGAATGAAAGTTAATCCTTTGTGTGAAATAACAATAGCAAATAGAAAGACAGGTAATTATCTCCAAAAACATGAACTGATTTGTTTGAAACTGAACATCTATGGACTAAGCTATATCAAATTTAGACAGTGCTTCTGAAAATTGTGGATGTATAGTAAATCACTAGCCTGAGGGCAGGCAAAGCCTGAAAGAACAAAAGCAATGTCCCATTTTACCTGTAACAATCTGCTATAAATGATTCTGTAAGCTGCAGCAGTATTTTGGATTGTAGGAAGAATAAGTAGTGCTTGGCATACCTTATGTGCAGAATTTTTTATCAGTTGCTTTAATAGAAAAGAAGGTAATCCTTTGTGAAAAGACTCTCATTTTTGAAAGTGAAATGGTTAAAATATTACAAAGTGGATGATTGTTCTTAATTTTTGGATTACTTTAATATGGCAGCTCTGTTATCTAGCAAACCCATATGCAAAAGACAACTGACCAGAATATTAAATATAACCTCTAACTAGATAAGAGGAGCCCTGAGCTCCATAGATGTTTTTTAACGACTACTAGAGCTAAAATAGATCTCAATTAGTGAACAAAAAGATTTCTTGGGATTTTCAGGAGAATTGTAATAGAATGTGAATTCAATGAGGATTAAGTCCAAATTCCGCAAATGGTTTTAGGAGTAATAACAGATCCTGAAATCTCACCTTCTCCTAGATTTAGCTGTCTGTGTGAAGTTGGAATTCACAGCTTCAAATTGGACATAGGAACATTACCTCCTGGGTGCCAAGAAACTTGGCATTTTTCCTCTAATGCATGGTGCAAAACAGCAGGCTCGGGTCTGCTGTGAACAGAGCAGCTGGCAAGGGCAGAGGGCACAAGCAGTGTGCACCCAGAACCTCCACAAATGGAGGAGCCCACACTTTGTCTGCTGTCTCCTTGCAAAGGGCTGAGTTTGCAGGCATAAGGCAATGGTGATGCCAGGTGGGGGACAGACTCTCCCCCTTGAAGGGGTTCTGGGCATTTAGTCACTAGGCACAGCAGAGAAACAGCATCTGATGCCAAACCTTGGAATGCTGTTACCTTGTATTCTGATCTGAAGGTTTTCTTTGTATTTGCAGAGATCCTGAATCCTTTTCTGCATCACAACACAACTTTTGCACAAGGACTGCAAAAGGTATCCATTGACTGGAGCCATCAGGTTGGTGGGCTGAAATACCTTTGGCTGCAGAGAAGGGATTAAACTTGGACTCCATTAAGTGGCTGTAGTTGGATAGTATGACTTTGGGCTAAATGGCTTTAAGTAGTTTACAGGAGACCTTGTGGTAATGATAAAACTGATGTAGTCATTTCTATTCTAAGCTTTAAAACTGGAGGCATGTTAAAGAGATATTATACCAAGAAGAAGAGAAAATGAATCTGTACCTATTGATTAAAGTTTCTGCAGACATGAAAAGAACTATAAAAGTAAATAAATGTTTTTATTAAACCTTTGTCCTGTTAAATGACAGGAATCTACATTCAACTAGCATAGTGTGATTTACTCTTATGGTAACAAGAAAACTTGAGGCAGAAACTAATTTTCCGCATCCACTGAACTTGCATTCATGTGAAAAAATCTAATGATTGTAATAGAAATACCTGTGGGAGTAAAATTTACTGCAGAGTATGAAATGTCCAAGAAGGTTTAACATATGCAATGTAATATTATTCAGTTATTATACAATACCAGCTCATCCTGTGAGGTGCTGTCTGCTTTCTCAGTAGTTCCACTGAAGCTTGCAAAGAACGCAAGTTTTTGTAGAGTTTTTAACCTCTGTGTGCTTAGTTCAGAGAAGAACTAAACTCTACAACTCTTTTCTTCTGTAGTTGTTAAAGCAGTGCTCAGTAAACTCAGATGTGCATTAAGAAAATTTGAATACAGTTTTAAAAACATTTGCTTTACTACTTAGTTAAAAAAGATGTGAACTTGAAGTCCCTTTCCCCCACCCCTAGGATTCTACCTCTAGCTATGTAGAGATATCTGTAATATTTTGCATGAAGTTATTTAGTGCTTACATGATCACTTCCTATAGTTCTGCTGTGCTGGCAGTAATCTTCAGTATGGAGGAGGTCTTTATTGCTGTTTTCCATGCATTTACATCTTAAGGCAGCAGTTTTATTGATTTCTTCAGACTTGAATATTAATGCTGACTGTAAGCCAAATCCTGCCTGACATGCATACTATTCTATAGAACTTTATGGAAGTAACAGGATTTGGCCTTTCCTAGTTTTAAAACCTTTGAGCTTTTCAGTGTTACACATCTATTTATTTATCTTTGTTGTATTTTAAAGATGCATGATATTGATTCAGTTGACTACACCAGCTACAGGGTCATTGTTGTACAAATTAAATGGGTATAACTCAAAGAGTAGACTTCTCCCTTGAAAGCCAGTCATTTTTGCCTTGGATTTATATGCACTTCCTATATGATACATTGAAAGTGCCACAGAATAGAATATGTAACTGGTGTAATATTTAATGATTATTTGTGTAACAAGATATTTATGCATCTTTTATACTTATTTTTTTATTATTTATAAGAGAAGTTTGGAGGTGAAAAGCATTTTTGCTAACCATATTCTCCGTCCACCTGCTGAAGGCAGATATTGTTAGTGTTGCTGAATTTCCTGGCCTGTTAGAGGTGAACATGCATTCCTAGTGGGCACACAAATTCACAAATCCTGTTTTTATATTTAGATATTTCCAGCTACACAGATCAAAATGAGCAGAAACATTCAGCACCAAAAAATCCCAGCACATGTGACCTCATCCTCTCACCTCCTGTGCCTGATAAAGATGAAGATGCATTAATGGGAATAAATATACATGTGCAAGGTGGGTCCCTCCAACAGCGAGGCTGACACTCCTCCTGTGCAATAGCTTCCTCTGGATCCCAGGCTTTCTAATTTCTGGCACCTGGGAACACAACTTCCAAGGCTGGCACAGGTCCCCAGGTCCTCCCTTTGCACACACAGATGCAGAGACATACAGAGACCTGCACTGTGGATCCCTTCAGTAGGCAGTCTTAGACACAGTCTCCCCAATGACTGGCTTGTGCGTCTGGTCCCAGATTGTTAAACACTCACACACACACACACACACACACACACACACACACTCTTTCTCTCTCTCTGTCTCTCAGGGGTCTCTGGACCCCATGGTCTCGAGCAATCAGCCTTGACCTCTGGGTCCATCCAGTATCTGTCTCCCTCACAGAGCTGCACACTCAGATGTACCCCAAACTTGAGTCCACGTCCATACCTGGCTGCCAAGCTTTGTATCCTGTTCCCTGACTTGTTCAGTCTGATATGCACTGCGGATTCACGGTGACACACAATCACTCACAGTCTGCACAGTCTGGTGTCTACAATTACTGGCACCACAGATACAGAATCCCTTTGACCCATGGTCTGACTCTAGTTGCTGGCATTCAGATCCTTCCCACCCCAAGCAGATACAGCTCCCTCACTAAGATAAAGAAGCAGAAACGAGATTAAATAAGAAGACATGACAGACTGTGGTGATGGTTACAGGGCATGGCTAGGCAAGCAAACAGAGCAACTGGAATACGGATATATAAATATGACTATTTATATGTGATCATCCTATCACCTTATTTATCTATTTTCCCATGCTTACTCCATCAAACACATTGATTCTTCCCTTTCTCCTCCTTTAGCTCCTCCCTTAAATTTTTCATGATAAGTCTTATGCAATGTCAAGAAATTCCTCCTCTTTATCCTATCACAAATGCTGTACCTCCCTCAGTCTGATGGGTGTCCTCCTCAGCTTCACTGAGGTGATGCTCCCCTGGAACTCTCCAGGTTGAGGCCAGGAGCAGGTGTAGTTTATGAGGTTACTGAGTTTCCCCTGCCTGACCCTGCACCTCACACATCTGTGTGTGGGCAGAGAAGCCTTTTTTCCACATAACCTAACAGATATGTACAAGTGAACTTGCATCCTTATCACATTGCCTTTGAATGTGACAATAGATTATTTCAAACATCAGAACAGGAGAGAGATGAACAAAAAAGCCAGAGGAGACTGTATACAAAAATTTCCAGCAACAATACATATCAGGGGTTGATCTGCAACACCCCTGCCTCCCTACACCTCTTAGCAACAACAGCTCTTTTGGCACAGCTGACAGACCTGTGACCACAGCAGTGCTAATGGATACCACTCTAATTCACAGGTAGTGTTCATGGGATATACTCTGTGTTGACACTATACAGTGTAGTGCATATTCCCTGTTCAGGAAAATGCCAGTTGCGTTCCCTTCTAAATAAAAATTTCAGCATTTCTATTTCTCCATGTAGGAAGCTGGAAGTCAGTTTGCAGCTCAAAGGTAGGAATGCATTACGTAAAATTACAGCTCTCTCTAGTCAGAGTCCTTTCTTAAAATTATCTGTTGTGAAATGGAATGAGCTATTTGAGAAAAAGTAAATATTTTATGCTATGTATCTGCTCAGCTTTACACATACTACCCCTTGGTGCCTACAAATAGATAGACTAGGAACACTGTTATCTACATAATTTAAAAAAATTCAAGATTATAAAATTATCAGCTAAGAGAATAAAAACATTGTATAGGTTGCATCGTTTATGCAGTCCCTCTGGAAAAGTTTTAAAATTGTTTTTGTTATAAATCTGGCTAGAGGATTTATGGGAAAGAACAAACAGGAATGAATACTGTTTAGACCTTTAAACTCAGTGATATTTTTCTGAAGAGTGGCAATAAAAGCATGATGACATATCATAAAAGAAATAAAAGGAAGCAGAAATACCCAGCATTTTTAGACCTAGGTCTTTTGGCTCCAAAGGACTGTTTTGTATGAGGCAATGACAATGGTGATTCACAAGAACTGGCTATAGATTATTTGAGGTGAATTTTGGATCTTCCTGTGAGCATGACCACAGTCTTCTGACTTAACTTTAAGGCCACCTTATATGTTTTTAAATAGTAGTATACTCCTGAATTTTCAGGCAATAACAGTTATTTATGATACTTTTATATTGTTACTGCAAATAGCTAAAAGGGCAATGACTTAAACTACCAAATAATCTTTTTTAAGGCTTCATGATATGCTGTATCCAGGGTTACTAGAATATTTAGGTGTTTGGTTGAGTGTAAAGTACACTTGACAGCTAGTTTAATCAAGAGGTCTGATACCAGAGCATCTCATACAAGTTTAAGGGACCAATCTAAATCTTCTGAATTTCAGATCTGGCACCTTAAATGATAGCTGCTGAAATCAGGCTGAGAAATTCCTATGTATTCATATATATCCTTCCAGATTCTTCCTGGTCTTCTGTGGTCTGTTGGTGCCTGAGCAGACAGTTTTAGAGGCTAGAATAAGCATCACATTTTCAACCAGATCTTTTTCTTTATATAAAAGGGACACATGGAATTGTGCCCTGTTTCAGTGAGGGGAATAATAAAGATGGGAGTAGTTTCCTCTTTGTCACTGTTTCTCTAAGTCACATACTTCTCTGTTTTAGAGGCACCTAGTGCTTGACCAGTTATCTAAACAGCTGTTGTTCCAGGGATGTACCCCCAACATTTTACATAAAGCAGTAGCCCAGTTCTGAGGTTAATCCTGCAATCAATTGCAGTTGTTACACATTGTTTTGGTTCCAAAGGAAGTTTTGTTGGACACAAACCAGATGTCCAATATATCCAGAGGATAATAAATTGGGAGCCCTAGTTGTGCACTTTATAACAATACAAGTTGAAACTAATATTTGATGCTTCATAATATAGACATGGTGATGGTGTTTCATCCAGGTTAAAACTAGTGTGAAGGGAAACCACAGACCATGCAGCGTGTTGATACCGGGTCACATACCACCTGGTTTTGATTTACTGATCTTCCTCTGTTTTCAGTATTTAAAACAATACTTGTTTTAAAATATTACTTTTTAACTGTTATTTTTCTTCATAAAAACTGTGCAAAAAGCTATTATTTCAGCCAGTGTATTAACACGGATGTGAAGATACTGAAAGCAAAGCACTGTGTCTTTGATCTCTCCTGACCTAATCTGTAGCTCCTTTGACAGTTACAGAGATAACGGACAATCTTTGATGAATTTGTTCCTGTCTCACTGAGATAGAAAGTCAATCCAATTCTCCATTTCTCAACTCAGTGTGATAACAATTAGTGCCAATGTCTTGTCAACTGTGTGCTCATGCAGGCCTTTCATATGGCAGTCAGTATATAGTGAATGAAAACTATGCAACAAGAAGGTAGGTAAAAACGGGGTCAATATTTTAGGGTCAAGTACTTCAGGATTCAGTGTCAAACAAAGCCCAAAAGTGAATATTAAGTTATTGCTTCCCCTAAGAATATGGAAGTGCTCTATTTGAATGTTGTATGAAGGTTATGCTGATCTAGCAACATTAATCATCAAAATTATTCTTGGTTATTAAAATGTAGGGTAGAGTATATATTTTGAAGCTATATCACCAGATACATGTGATATACAGTTAACCTATTGAACACTATCTATAAGCCCATTCACAAAGAGGATGCATACTGCAGAATGCAGCTCTTTAATTTTGCTGCAAGGGTATAATGAGATCCAGGGATCTTATTTCAAGGTAAAGCAAGATAAATTCAAGGTTGAAAAGAAAGTACATATTTCTAAAAGTAAAAGTAATTAATCTTTACAAAATCTTATCTAGGGAAGTTGTGGATTTTCACTGCCTGAAAACTTTAAATAAATTCAGTGTCTTGCAAAAAAGATATTCTAGCTAAAAAGGGAGATATGAGCTTATATGGATTATAATGGAGTGTCTCTATAGTGTGTGAATATCAGAGGCTAGACAGGACTGTCACAGTTCCTAGGACTCAAAGACTATCAGCTTGTCTGCTATTAATTTAATCAAGATTTGTGTCCTAAAAAAAAGAGGAGAAAAAAGAATTTATCACTTCTTGTCTTAGTAGACAAGAATTTAAAGTGATAGATGTTCACTTTCAAGTTAGAGTTCTTTTGTAGGCAAATGTTCTTTATTAACTAAGTTCAGCAGTGACAGGTTGCTATTCTGAGCTCATTAACAAAGTGCCACCAAATAATTGGTGGGTTCTTCTGATGTGCATAAGAGTTTCAAGTTTTTATAATATTTGGAATTAATGAACAAACTATAACTGATTATTCGGTTTGCTCATCTGAGGTGGGTGAGTAACAGCTTTAACAAATGTCAGAAGTCTTGAAATAATGCAGGAGATAATAAGTAATTTTTGTGATCATATAATTATTATTTTTATGTGTTTAAATTACATTATCATTTATACATTCATTCTGCAATAGTACTCAAGTTAATCAGGTTAAAATGGGTTAATTAGATTATGTTCTTATTATGATAAAAAGCCAAAAATATTTCTGAGCAATTTATGTTACTGGACAATTCTGATTTTAAAATCAGACCACATACAGAGAAAAAATAACTAAATAATGGTTATATATTCCCAGAAGGGAATATATAAGGAAATACTTTCCTCATACAAAGTGTGTATGCATATAAAATATAACATGTTTACAAGTCATACATATGTAATATACAATTTTTAAACTTTCTACTTATTTTGTTTTAAAGAAGCATAGAAAAGTCCTTAACATTCCATTGAAAATTTCCAAAATGTTCAAAAAAAATGAGAAGAACTGACCCACAAATTTCTTTGAATACAATAGAAAAAACTCCCATAACTCCCAGGAGATTTCAAAGGACAGTTTAGAGAATAGTCGACAGATTTGAACACTTGAAAATATTGTGGAATAATTGAAAGACAGGGAGAGAAGCATACAGACAGAAACTTTTACCTTAGATTTGTGAGAAATGGAAACCAAAATATTCAGACCATGTAAGCATGCAAAACATTTTTTTTAATTTTACTTATTCTCAAGTTTGCAAACATTAAAACTGAGACATTCTGCAACACGTGCACGAATATTTACTGTTTGACTAGTAGATATATATTGCTAGTGGCTTTAGACAGAGGCTAACATTGGAAAAAATCCAGATTTTAAACTGTAGGAATGTCTTTGACACAGACAATGTGTGGTACAGTCATACGTATTTTATCAGATCACCAGATATTACAACCAGTCAATACTTAGTTAAGCAATATAAAACATCAAATATAATACCCATTGAGTTTTAGGATAGTAATGTATAAATGATTCTGGGATTTATAATTGTTTTTCACAACTACTTGGTTATATCAAAAAAGTGTAACTGCTGGATAAACTCAAAGCAAAGTTTGACAGTTGCCAAAGCAGGATCTCAGAAAGAATTTAAGTTCTTGAAGTGGAAGAGCAGCATATTTTGAAGTCTTAGTCTAAACCTGTGAGGTCCAGAGCTCCCACAGAGCTCTTTCTTATATTTGACAGGTCTGTAATCTGTAAGCACTTCAGTTCTTGACCTTAAAGTTGTCCAGATGCTTAAATCACTGTTACTGCAGTTGTCAGAAGTATCTCAATCCTGGTAGTTCAGCAATTCAGCCCTAACTCAGGGATCCAGAAACTAGGCACCTACTGCCTTCCTCCTTTGAGGAGTATGATCTGCTAAGCTTCCTCAGACTTACAGGTTACTGAACATGCAGTGATAGTGACTGCTTCCTTTTAAAACATACCTAGAGAATAAATCTCCCTTTTCACTTAGAGATTTGGTTATTTTAATATGACAGTGTGAATCCTGGTTCATTTTCTCCTGTACTGAAAAGATATATCTTAATACTGCTTATCTCTTTACACTCACCAACTTGTTTGAGACTTTATGAACTTCAGTGCATGTTTGTGAACAAAAATGCTTTCAACCACAGATACTAAACTTATGTCTCCATGATGAATTCCTAAATGAAAGGAGCAAGGAGAAAAAGTGCAAAACAAGCTGACATGTAATCCATAGAACTTTTCCGAAGGAGAGGAGTTTTGTATGTTTTATCCAATGATGTCAAATAAATGTGGGTAAGTCACTAGAACAGTACTTCATTCAGCAATGAGTTTGAACTCAGGTGGGAAACTGCTGAATTTGTGGTGAACTTGTGTAAACTATCTACTACAAAGATACATGCTGTCAGAAGACTGCCAGGTTGCTAGCATAACTTTTATCTGAGAAAAAAAGAAAAGGACTTAAAAGGAAATCCTGGAACTATGGGGCGAGTCTGACTTCTGTTCCCTGCAAAATGATGATCCACAAAATTGCATAACATGATGAAGCACAGGTGTAGTCTCATTGTGTTTTGTGCCAGGAAACATGGAATTCTATAAGAGTATGAGTAGGCAAGTGGATAAAGGAGAGGCAGAAACCTAATGTGTATGGGTTTGGAAATTAAAATCCTTGAGACACCTCTATTTAACGGCCATGTATGATATTTATTTGCTATTAGTGTGGAGAAAAACTAAGGTCGTAATATGATGGCAACATGAGGGGTAGGCCACAGCTTAGTTTTAGATCTCTTTTCAGGAGGAAGAAGTGTATGGATCCCCATAGATCAGTGATGTGTGCATTTTTATTCAATATTTTCAGAGATGACCTTGAGAGAGGCAATGTGTAATTAAATATTCAAGTTTGGAATTTCAGGCAGGTAAATGTGACATTAATGGTGAGAGACCCCATAGGAAGACCAGGAAACGCAAGTATTGAGTAAAGAAATGCAAGGTGATAATTGATGCAAGTAAATAGGAGGTAATGGAACATAAATTATACTTTCAATCCCCCTTAAATGATCAGAGACTCCTTCCATTAGACAGGTCCTATCCAGCCTAGCCTTGAAACACTTCAGATATGGGACATCCCCATTTTTCTCTTTCTTCTCAGGGCTACTCTCAATCCATTTTCCAGCCTACATTTCTGCTTGGGATTGCCGCAATGCAAGTACAGGAATTTGCACAGACCCACCTCTCAGGCATATCAAGGTCCATCTGGGTGGTGTCTCTTCCCTCAGGGTATTGACAGCACCACACAGACTGGTGTCATTGGAAAACTGGCTGAGCCTTTCCATTTTGGGAAGAAAATCCTGGGCGGATTATAAATATTGGCAAAGTCATGAAGACAGTAGCTAAGGCTGTTGTTATTCATCAAATCCCCCAGTACCTGAATAAACTCACTGAAACTAACAGGATGAGATCTTAAGAGAGGCAAAAGAAAGTACTGCCTTATGGAGTGATTAGTGAGTTAGTGGCCTGTGTTGCCACAGGTGGCTGTGGAGATAAATAATTCCAAGCAGGTTCAAAAACAGATTAATCAAATTCCTGGGCAACATGTTGATAATTGGACAGTGAAATCAGGGATGTACTCCCTGCAATTCCATCTGTGGACGATTTCTTCTGAAAAGATAAGGATAGTGGATGGCATATAGTGGAAGGACTTGTGTGTGGTTGCTAAATACTGTCTCCTACTTCTGCAGAGAAAATGCTGAGCTATGTTTAGCAAGCTTCCACAGGATGATGATATGGTGTTAAGGTATGTGCTGGTTTAAAAGCAAAACCAGTGAGACTCCAAATCAAAAAACAATTTAATAGGAGAAAAGAGGAAAAAAAAGTAAAATAAAGTAAAAGTAATAATACAACCTGACACCCAGTTGGTTAGGGTGGTGGTAGCAGTCCAGATGAAGTGATCTTGTTCAAGCAGCAATCCTGTAGAAATGTGTGGTAGTTCTTATCCTTTGGGAATCCAGTGGGTAAAGTCTGCTATGCTGTCCCAAATCCCAGATTATATCCAGGTGGGAATGCTTGGCTCCTCCCCCTGGGTGGAGCATCTCACAATGGGCTGATATCATTCTATGAGTCATATAATGGGTCCCTGATTGCCCATTAAACAGAGATAGCTCCCAGGAGGAGTTACTTGTGAGTCATGCAGCAAGGCATTGATGGCCCATTAACAGAAGATAGCCTGGAGGGAGGGGCAAGGGAACCACTGCCCCACCTGGCTTCAACAGCTCATGAAGATGGTGATAGAATACATACTTTGGGCACATCTTACATTAAAACCTAGGACGAGGTATCACCAAGGTTAATATAGTGAGTCCAGGGAAAAGGTAATGAGGGATCACGGGAATCTGCATTACCTTATTCTCCACAATCATTGGCAAATGATAGTTGGAGGATAATTTGAGGTAAATGTAACTACACAAATCTTGAGAGATTTTTATTTAAAAAAAGGAAAAAGTAGGTTAAATTTAAATTATAAGGAGATACACATCCAGCTGATCCACTCTCCAGTGTTTTTATATTTAAAGAAAATAATATGAGGCAGAGGGTTTAATGAGAATATAATTTTTCTACACATTTAATTGGTGGGGAAAAACAGTTTTAATGAAAATTCTTTGTATTTCTGCTTATCTTTTTTCTGGAGGATGTATTTCTAGTAATTTTAAAGGAAAAATTCTGATTTTTTAGGATAACTCCAGCTGTCTTCTGAAGTCCCACCTATTATTAACATGAATAACGTAGAGATCTCTGTAAAGTTTCTACTTTTTTTTTCCTAATTATTTCAATACGAAACTCATGTCTCTTGTAGATTGCACTCCATCCTCTTCTCACCTTCATTTAAAGTTTGGGATTTTTGACATACCACTTCTCTTATGACTCATTAATTTTTTAAAGCATCAAATTCAAACCGTATCTATCTATCTATATATCTCAGTATCACATTTGTCTCTGTAAATTCTTCTAACAGACTTCAAAATAAATTAAGTTCACATTTTAGATGCTAAAAATAAAAACTGAATAAAAGGAATGGAGTCTCTTTTTGATATTACAGTGGGAAATAAATCTATTTTTATGTCAAAAATTCTAGTGTGCCTATGATTTTTTTTTTTGCCTAACTGCAGTCTGTTTTCAAAATGTCTTCACTTTATCTGGAAAAAACTTAAGGAAGAAGATAAAGTTTTGAATGAAGTCAGCCATGCCAAAAAAGCTGAAGAAATACAGTTTAACATGGCATCTTTATTTCAACAAACTTACTAACATGACTTCATCTCTGACTCCAGAATGAATCAGAGAAAGCAGCCTTGAAGAGGTTTGTTTGGAGAAGTCCTTTTAATATCAGTTTAATATCAGAACTTTATGAAAATACAACAGCATTGTAAATGAATCCTGAAAAGGTAGCATACCAGGTTTTTTTTTCTGGTAAGACACTGTGGCCATATTGGAAAAAAATCATAGGTTAAATTGAAGAGGAAATACTCTCAGACTAAACCTCACATATGAGAAAAAATGAATCAGGAGAAATACCTAATGAGAAGAAACACAGAAACACACACTTCTTTAGGTGACATAATCAGCAAAAGAAAGGCTAGGGTAAAGATGTGTCTGTTGCTGAGTGGGGCAGGGCATGTGCTCTCACAGGACACAGAAAACCTGAGGTACTGAATACTGCCTGTTCCTCAGCACTTACAATAGGACTGGCATTTTCAGAAGAGTAAATCTTGTCATTGCAAATGAATGTCTGAAGGGAGGGTGTGGAGAAGACAGGCTCTATTCAGTTCTGTCCCACAAAACTACAAGAGGCAATGGTCATAAACAGAAATACACAAAATCCTGCTAAAACATAAAAACCAGTTGTTTATTGTGAGAGTGACAGAACTCCTGAACAGTTTGTCCAGTGAGGTTGTGGAATCACTCTCCTTGGCAATACCCAAAAGTTGCCTGGATATGGCCCTGACCAACTGATATTTGGTGCAGAGTATATTGCATTTGATTTTGGATAAATGTAATAATTGATTAACTCCATTAATTTGTTTCCCAGGTTCTGCTAATGCAGTAGGGGTTGTAAAAAGGGATCCCAAATTAGTATTAATAACAGCTCAGATATTTACAATCAGGCATTTTGGGGATATGTTGGAGAAAACATGCAGTCATTCATTTTACTTTATGAGTTTTAAAATGATTCAAGCTCTGGATCGTCTTTCTTTTAGTTTCACTCAAGTTTTCATCAATTTTGTGTTGCTACTGTGTACTGCACTAGGATCGATAGACAATTTGAAAAGCCTTTTGTAATCTATTAATTATTTCATGCATACAAAAGGCATCTCATATACAGGAAAGGAAAGGCTATATCAGTATTTTGCAATGATATCCAGCCTATCAGGAAATCAATAACACAGATTTTGTGAAACAGAGTTTGTCACAGAAGAAACAGTGCAAAAATTAATTCTTAACAAAGCATAAATCCAAACATGCATGGTGTGAATTGTTAAAAAATAGATAAGGTTTTTACATGTATTATCAGAATTCTAAAATGCATTTTATCTCTCTCCAGCTTAGGAGGAGATTTTCTATTTTGATCATAGATTAAACAGGTACAAAAGATTTACTTGTATGCCCAGAAAGTTTCCTGGTAGCCTTTATGATAAGGCCCACTATCCAGGGAGTATTTTGTACTTGAAAATGAAGGGACAATCAAAGAATTAAGATTATCAGTAGAATATCTACATTTAATTCTTGTCTCTATTAAAGACTTTTTGCATAATGTAGAGGAAATGATTGTTCTGTGATACAATACCTCATCTCTAATCTTCAGAGGAAAGAATGTGTCTGGCTTGTCTGTAAAGTCTTTGAAGCAGAGACTGTCTCCTTGAATGCATTTTTCAGCATATAGTACAATGGAACCTCTGATTTGTCTGAGAGCCTTTCAGTGTTACTGTGATATGAATAAATAATAATTAGTAACAGATTTTTTGTCTACTTTCTTTATGAAGTATAAGTCCATGAAAGAAAGCAACATTTTCCATGGAAGTTGAAAAGAACTCAGAGGTCAAATTTTAGATATTATTCTAATGAAAAATGAGATTCGCCTAAAGCTGTTGATAAAGAGTATATTTTCATCAATTTCCCTTATTTCTTGTAAGTTGTATTAGAATTATTACTGCAATTTTAGAGTTTGAGCACACAAAAATATTAAAAGCCCCCACAGGTTGCATTTTTTCCCTTTAGCTGGCATCAAATCTTCCCCAGAGCCTTCAACTGCCTTATTGCTTTAAAAAGTAAAAAAATTATGAAAATTTCAGTGAGCTACTTATGCTGGGAGAATTATCAACTAGTGTCTATCAAGCATCATTGATGTAAGTAAAAGTGTATTTCAGAAACTCAAATTAAGGTAGATTGCATTTATTTTTATGTTGGCAATTCTTTAGTGACATAAATGCTTCTTGCTTTTCATTTTAAGGAAGAAGAAAACTTAATTCGAGTTAATTCCAACAGTCTCACCTCATTCTTCCTGCCTGAGAATAGAATCAAGAATAGGAAAAAAACAAATTATAATAATGATATTTTATTTATAGTTCAGTGACTTGAAGGAAGGAAACTGCTGTCTCCAGTGATATCACCTCTTACCTTGTAGAGCTTTTATATTTTCTTGAAATTCTCATCCCATCAAGAGAAACAAAGTCAAAGGATTAAAATAAATTTATGTTCTGATACTTTCTAAATTGCTTTATTATATGTTTCAGAGTTAGAAATAAGCTTTAATGTATTTGACAATGAAGAAGGATTGAATCTCAAGAGAAAGATTTTAGAAGAATTTATAAAGTAATTCACTTGTTTGAAGTACACAAATGATGGAGAATTGTCAGTGAACCACTTTAACTTTTAAGTGATTTTTATCTCCTGATTTGCTGACTGCATAGTGTCTCATATCAATAGTAACTTTGGAAATAAATGACAGGAGGGATTTACAATCTCCTGTAGGCCAGCAAGAAAATATAGGAGGGAAGACGCTGTCTCCTTTGAATATATGTAGCAGCTAAATTTATATTGAGTTAGCATTATTCCCGGAATTTCTCCTGCACTACTGTGATATCTCAGGATCCTTAACTGAAGAAGCAGAGCATTTGGCTATTTCCATGAATGCTAAAGGGACATCAAATTAGAAATAACTATTAAAACCAACAACAACATATTAGATGAAATGGCTCTGACTTCCTCCTGTCTTTCTTATCATTAAAGTCTCACTGTCTTTTGGCTTCTTACTTCCAGCATTCTGACTGTTTCTCTGGATGTATTATGCTATCTGTTTTAAAACATTCCGCATTTCTGCTAAGTTATGGAGTGTAGAATATCTCTACTTCACATCTTTCCACATGCATGCACTTTTTCCAACACTCCTTTATGTTTTCCCACCATTCCCATTAATGGTAATCACTAGTTCACTTTTCCTTCCTTAAACTCCTATGTTTGCTGTGAGAAGCATGCTTTAATGTCAGCAGTCTCTTTGACTCAGTCTCATTTTCTTATGCTGTTTGCCGGTTTTGCTTATATGAGAATTGTTCCATCTAATGCTCTAAAGCTCTCTTAGCCAGATTCTCATCAAATGTAAATTTACTTAACATCATTGGAAGCATTGGAGCTGAAAATCTGTCTTTCTATGCTTCTTACCCTTCAGAGTGTAATAGCTGTATAAAATGCAGAATCAAAGAATTGCTGAGGTTGGAAGGGGCCTCTGGATATTTTCTTGTGCAATGCACCTACTCCAAGCAGTTACCTAGAGCTGGTTGATCAAGGCCATATCCAGACATTTTTTTCATATCTCTGAGGATGTGGACTGCAAATCCTTTCTGGGCAATCTGTTCTGATGTTCAATCAGCCTCAGAGTAAAAATATGTTTACTTATGATAAAATAGAATTTCCTGTGGTTAGTGTGGGGCCACTTACACTTGACCATTCCCAGGGTAGCATAAACCAGAGCCTGGCTCTTTTGTTACTTCCTCCTGTCTGGTATTGGTAGACACTGATTAGATTCCTGAATCTTCTCTTTTGCAGGCTAAGCAATTTACAGTTCTCTCTGCTTTTCCTCACAGGCTGGATAGTCCTGTCCCATAATCATTTTAGTAGCCTCTCACCAGACTCTCTCCAGTATTGTCATGTCTCCCTGGTACTGGGGAGCCCAGCACCAGACACAGCTTTCCACCTAAGGTTTCACCAGCGCTGAATAGAGGGGAAGGATCATGTCCTTTGAGCTCTTGGCAACACTCCTAATGCAGTGCAGAAAGCTACTGGCCTGCTTTGCTCTAAGGGCATATGGCTGACTCAAGTTCAGCTTGGTGTTCATCAGCATCATCCTCCAGCCACCTGTTCCCTGCACATTTCCACGGTGCTCTTCTTCCCTTCCAGATGTCTTCCCTTTGATGAATTTCATAAGATCCTTGTCAACCCATATTTCCAGCTTCCTGAGGTTCCTCTGAATGAAAGCATAACTTTTTTGGTGTAGCAGGTACCCTTCCCAGTCTTGTGAAATTTACATAATTGCTGGGGGTACATTTTGTCCTATCCTCTATATAATTAATAAAGATGATAAACAGTGTTGCCCCAGTACTGGCCCATTAGGTTTATCATGAATGGCTGACCTCAAGCTGGATTTCCTTCTCTGATGATAGGCCTTCAAACCTAGCAGTACAGCCAGTTTTCAACTCACTGTTCATTTATCAAGCACACATTTCACCAGTTAGTCTATGAGAATTTCATAGGAGACTTAAGTCAAGATAAACAATGTCTGCTGTTCTCTCCTTGACCACTGAATGAGTCATTTCACAGTGGTCAGGACCCTGGTAAAACCATGTTGACTGAACCTCAGTCACCTTTCTGTCTAAAAGTGGTCTCTACATTTAGTTGTTCCATCATTTTCCAAGGGTTTGAAGTGATCACTTTGAGGTTCTCCAAATCTTCCTCCATTCCATTCTTCAAAATAGGAGTGACAGTTTCTTTCTCAAGTCCTTAGGGATCCCCCCTCTCTTTCCCAGTTGATATGGCCCTTCAAAGATAACCAGAAGAGGTTGATCAACTCCCTCAGTGCTTCTCCATGGAGGGAACTTTCTTTGCTCCAAATTTTCCTATTAAACTCAGGGTCCTGGGATTCTTGTAGGCAAATCACTGATGACTGAGGCAATGAAGGCATGGAGTACCTCAGCTTTTTCCAGGTCCTTTTTTACCAGATCCCCTACTACACGGAGAAGTGGGCCCACATCTTCCCTCATCTGCTCCTTGCTACTGATGTATCTGTAGAAGCTTTTGTTTTTACTCTTGGCATTCCTCTCCAGATTTAGCTCCAGGTGGGCTTTGACTTTTATGACGACATCCCTGTGTGGTCCCTATGTGACCAAGCAGCCAATGGCTCTATATTCCTGGGTGACTCAAATTTTCTTCTACCTCTTGCATGCTTCCTTTTAATATCTGAGCTCAGTCAGAAGCTTCTCGCTAATCTGAGCAGGCCTCCTGCCATCTTTGCTTGATTTTCTGCAATTTCAAATTAGGTGCTCTTGATCTTGGAAAAGATGATCCACAAAAATCAAACTACTCTTCTGGACCCTTCTTTTGTCCAGGACTGTTGCCAGTGGTATTCTTTCAAGCAGAATCCCTGAAGTGTCAAACATCATTTTCCCTGCCTGGAGAAGCATATATTCTGTAGCTACTCCTATAAGCCAGTCTCATCAACTCTGTTTTATTCAGTCTATATTTAAACTAAAAAATACTAATAAACTGATTATACCACTAATTATAGTAAACTAAATTATTCCACTGTTGCTATTTCAATTGACTTTTCATGTTAAAAGATATAAAGCTAAAAATCCCCAAATCTCACTAGATCAAGTTTCTGCTCTGCAAAATAATTGAAAAGAGTATTCATTATTTCCATGCTACAAAGAGGCACAGTTTGAGATGAAGTTAAAGCTGTGTTAGGCACACTATAAGCACATATTAAAAGAGAATGTGTAGTCTAAACTTTATAAACTTCCAATAAGTAAGCCAACAGAGCAAAAATAACTAATGCATCTTGTCTGCACACTTGCAAGGTGACAGCACTTCACATTTAGTTTAGAATCCAGCCAGCTTTCTAGGTTCTTCGTGCCTTCAGTAAATTGTGTTTTCCCTAGTATTTCCTGAGCTAATATTCTTCCTGTTCTAAATGCCATAAATGGCAACATTTATATCTTTTATTATTTTCTCTTTGTTCTATTGCTTGTTAGAACTCACTGACAACAGTTTCTAAAGATTCTTTTCTTTTTTGGTTATTAAACTGATTTCAGATTATAATATATCATTATATCCTCTTTGATCATTTGATATGATTCTTCCCCTTCTTTTGCAATTTCTCGTACTCTTGTTGGTGCCTCCTTACTCTGCTCCAACAGGTGAAGCATAAATAATATTTTAAAAATTTATTCTCTATAGGCTATGGTCAACATATTCAAAGAATTGTGGAAATCAATTTCTTTTGGGGTAGGAGAACTATTTTAAATTTGGCGTTTTTGAAATAATAATAACAGTTTAATTGGCTGTGGTTTTATAAATGAAATTATGAAGACCTCCTATCCCACTAGCTGATCTAACTCAGTGTCATCATGTTTTCTTCCAAATTTTAAGGCTTCTACCTGAGCTGACAAGGTGACAATACGAAATCCTTTATGCATATTTTAGCGACATATTAAGACCCTGTTGAGCTGTAAGAAAAATACAAATTGCTTCAAAACCCTCCTTTTTTTGTTATTTGTTCTCAAAAGTTGTGGCACTAGCAGTAAAACCGTCATGTTTCATCACAGTTTCAATGTTCACACCAAGGAGGCAGTGTAACATTTTGGTATTTTGATCACGGGGTTGATGGTTTCCTGAGATAATATAACAGGTTATGTACCTTTCTACCTGTGGATGTGCTTAATTGGTGACTCCATTGCTCTTTGTCCACAGCCATGGATAATCAAGTTGTAATAATCTCCAAGCTATCCCTTCTCATTACTACACTTTTCGATCTATAGCTGTATTTAGAACACATACAAGTTCTGTGCTATCTGATAACATGCACTTTTGAAGTACTCAGATTTCAGTTTTGGTTTCTATCAATAATTTCATATGCTGTTATCTTCTTAAGGATAAAAAGAACACAGTTCATTTATACAACTTTATAATTCCCCTGGCTCTATACAATAAGGTGTGTATATTCCCAATAATATGATTAGACTGTCTTGATCTTGTGTTTACATGATTTTTTTACCTTGCAAAGCAGTTCAATATTTTATTGCAAAAGTTAACTAAATCTCAATTTGTGCAAAATTTTTTGATGTGTTTCCTAAGCCTGTTTCCTAGCCTTCCTAACATCACAACATTTTTTTATTGTCACTTCATTATCATCACCTTTTCCCATAAAAGAATTTAAAAACAAGAATATGGCTTCAACTCAGCCCTAAGAACAAACACTGCTTACCTTCATATGATGACAGCAGCATAATTTAATGGTTACATATTACTATATTTAGTTTGTATTTAATAATTCAGTTTTGTGGATTTAAAATCTCTTGTTATGGAATTGTAAATACATAATGAAAAAACCTTTCTGGACTTACGGACCTTTCTTCGGTTACTGTGCTCTTTCATGTTTTCCCTAATGATTTATAACATGTTCCATAAGGAATTTTTCATAGTAACATGTTTCATAGTAATTTTTCTTTATTTTTGACAGAAATCAAGTCTGAAGCTCACCTATTTCACACTGTTAGGCATTCCTTCTCATTTTTTTGTCCAAGGTGGTAGGCATGAGCATAAAAAACTGTATTTAGTATTAGTCTGACATAGTGACTGTGCCATAAAATGAAATCATGCAGTTTGAGGAGATTGCTATATTCAAAAATCTGTTAGAGATAATGTATGCATAACTCAGGGAGAAGAAAGGATACTGAAAGTTGTGATGCATCTTTTATTGATTGATTATGAAATAGTGCATTCCGGAATGGCTACAGTAGCATTTGCAAAGCTGAAGTAAGACATATCACTGTGTCACTGATTTAGACATTTACATTTTTACTTTCATTAGTAGGACAAGAGTATATTTTTCAGGTTATAATGGGAATTGGCTCTGTATAATTTTGATTCCAGTTACAATTATTATAATTCCAATGCATTGCTATTGCTCAACTCAGAATTTTAACTATTACTTTCCATGAAAATAGATTTAGTTGAAATCTCTGCCTTCAGTAAGAAGGAAAAATATTTTAAAACCATGCAATGTAGTATTTTCACTAATGCTTTATTGTTTTAAAGTAAAAGAATATTTCACCTTTTTGTGATGGGAATACAGTTAATTTTATACTTGCATTTTCGTATTAGGATATGCAAAGGCTGTGCTGGGAGCTGAAGGTAGAAGCCATGGCAAGCTAGTGAATAGGCCGTATTAGAGATAAGGGTAGAGTCTCTCCTGGGTTTCTTTCCAATCTTATCTAAAAGTGAAGCTAAACTGTAGTTATTGTTGTCCTCTAACTATGCAAGAGCTGTTAGAATGTAGTAGAAAATTCTGAAATAGTGTTAGAATTTAGTATAAAACTTTCTGATGAGAGTTTTTTAACTGCCTTTTTCAGTGAAGAAAATTAAAGAAAAAAAAAAAAAAAGTATTCCACAAAAACCATCTGTGTGCTGGACCAAGACCTGACAATCTATTCCTGCCTCTGAATGTCTGACTTTGCTTAGTAACTCATATAACTACTTCAATCATCAGCTCTTTTCTATTTTATTTACTTTAAATGAGAAACAATTGTATCAGAGACTGTTTGGTAATGTGTATGCTCAATGCCTTGAAACAGGATTATAATTTTAGTGAGGCTTCTCTCTGTCACTCCAAGCAAATAATCACAAGAACTTCCTATTAACCAGTATGTGTTGTATTTCACAGATGAAAATTAAAGCAGTGTTCATACCAACTTTGATTATGTGCTAAAGCAATTAATGTAGCATTCCAAATCCTCCAGGGGGAGGAAAGATTTTTAAGTACTTTCCTACAGATTTTTTAAATCTCTACTCATGGTTGCGCAGAACATAACTGAAAGTTTGCTATTGATTGAGGCATCTTGGTGACATGGGTGACCAATGGCTTCAGCTAACCCACAGTTCCTTCTGGCTGTTTCCCGTGAGAGATGAATAGAGAAACCTAACTCAGAATATCAAATGATGGTGAATGTTTAATTTCTGAGGGAAAGAAAAATGTTATAATCCTTATTTCCTTATTCATGCAGTGGAAATTCTGATCAGTACAATTTTTGGAGGTGTATTTGTAGAATGGATGTGTGTGTGCTTTAGATTTTTCTGATGGCTGGCTATTCTGCTTTTTTTTTTTTTGCTATTTGTACTTGCTGAATTGGTTAAAAAGGAATGATCAGCAAACATAATGAACAAATTGCACTTTCCTCAGCTGAACTGTATGAAGGACCCCAGAGACAATCCAAACAAGCCTGACATGGTCCCTCAGGAACTTAGAAATTCCATTGGCCTTTTTAAGACTGTCTTCTCTGGGGAAAAAAATCCCTGCAGCTGCTTTTAAAAGTTGAGGGTTAAAAGCACTTTTGTTGCTGAGAATGCACATTGGAGCATATGTAATGCTTTAATGTGCATTTTAGAGTGAAAATACAATACAACTTTTCAGAACCCTTGAAAAGAATCACAGATTTGCTTCTGTGGTTGAATGAATTCAGAAAGGTACTTTCAGGCAGAGCTGACTGACACTTTGAATATCTCTTCTAGAAGAAATTTTGATATTTCAAGAAAGTTTTCATTTTGAATGAGAGTGAATTTAAGAACTTCTTCCATTTCCCTTCACAAGAAAAATAACTGTGAAACAAAGGAAACGGTTTGTTTTGGTTTTGAGGGTTATGTTTTGGGGTTTTTTTTGAAAGAAATTTGTCATTTTCTACACTTAAAAAACTATTCCTTAGGTTGTTAGCTATTAGAAGAATTCAAAGAGTTCCCCAAATCCAAAGTAATCAATTGTCATTGAGAAAATACTCTTAAAATGAAGACCTAGAAATGGATTATAAAGTTTAGATTTTGCATAGTGTTACTGTGAAGAGGAAAAAAAGTTATGTTATCAGCACATTTCCTGATATTAAATATTTTCCAGAAAGGGCAATGGAGTTCTGGGAAACTATGTAGAATAGCTAAGATATCTCTTCAGTGATGCAGTTCCTCACTTTACAATTGATCTTGCCTCACTGAATACTTAAAGGCAAATTTCAATTTCATTTCACAGGGAAGATTTTAGTAGAATGTGCTGCTGGAAGCTCTAGGACTGATTTTTCTATCCCCACTCTGAAATTCACATGCATGAATAAGCTATACCAACCAACTTGTCTCCCTCAACCAGTCCTTCATGCAGTCCATTGTCTGTCTAGTAGAGCTTGCATGTATACAACTCTTTTCAACTTTGATATTTTGCTGTAGATAACAAGGAGAGCTCCTGACTGAGACAGCAATGAAGGCAAAAGAGAACTTTTTTCTCCTGCCTGCTCCAAAATACTTCTGCAAAATAGCTCCAGAATGCTATAGGCCTTGGATGGAGAGGTGGGAAAGGTGGTGCCAGAGTCTCAGGATATTTGGGCCACTAGTGTAGGAGTTAATAGATAAAAGACTGCAAATACAGTGATATCAGAAGAGAATTAGTACAGAATTATATATTATTATCTGTCACACTTAAAACTGTGATATTACCATGAGGCAGACTCATTGCCCATGACTATTTAGAATCAACGAAAATATTTCCCATTTCTTTGTGTATCATGGCTTATCTTCAACAAGTGAGAGATGCTTTAGATGGCCACAGCTAAGGATCAATTTGATCCCCAAATGACTCCTCTGTGAAACTGGAGCAGCACTTGGAAATCCTATTTCCTGGCATGTGCTGTAATGAGTGAGTAATGGTGGAAAATAGGGCTTGTTTGTTCTCCTTTACTTTATGTGTATCCTAGAAAAGATGCCAATAACTCAGCTATGTGTCCTCAGCTAAGTGCCCATTCAGACATTTGAACCTTATGTATCTTTTTCTCTTTCTCTAGACAGCATCTCACTAATCATGGATGCCCTTGTTTCAGCTGGAAGAGAGTTAATTTTCTTCACAGTAGCTGTCACAGTGCTTTGTGATTTGGATTTACTGGGAGAATAATGTCCATAACACACCAATGTTTTAGCATTTGCCAAGTAACTTGGTCTAGATCAAGGACTTCTTGTGTCTAATGTTCTGCTGGGGAGCAAGTACACAAGAATATTGGAGGTAGCACGGCTAGGATAGCTGACCCAAACTGGCCAAAGGGATATTCCATACCATAGAATGTCATGCCCAGTATAGGAACTGTTGAGAACCACTGATCACTGCTTAGGGACAGGCAGGGCATCAGTCAGTGCATTGTGAGCAACTGGATTGTGTATCACTTGCCCTTCCTGGGTTTTATTTCTCAGTCTCTTTTTGTTGTCTCTCTTTTCATTACTACATTATTTATGATGATGATGATGATGATTATATTGTATTTCATCTATTAAACTGTTTTTGTCCCAAAACATAGCTTTTCTTCTTATTTTCCTTTCTATCCCACGGAGGGGTGGAAGGGTGAATGTAGGCAGGTATCTGCATGGTACTTTGTTTCCAAGTGAGGTTAAACCATGACAATGGGAAAGTGATGAATTATCCCAAAGAGGTACTTACACCCCCTTTTGCGAGGTTACCAAGAGACCTTCATTTCAGTTCTCTTATATAGCCCTCTTGACTAGTACCTGTCTTTGCATTTTTTGCACATAAATTTTTTTGCACAGGTGCTCTGAAACACTTTGCCTATTTTGTATTCCTACCACAGCTGGCCTAAACATAGATCAACAACCTGAAATACCCCATTCAATTCTGTAAAGTAGTAGTATTCTAAGAAAAACTTAAAATAATCTATTTTGTAGCACATAGCTTTGAATTCTCTTCTAGCAGAAAATGGGGAATATGACCATTATAGGTGTATTTTTGAAGCTGTAATCACAGTTAATGATGCAAATCATAACTCATTTCCACTAAATGGTGGATGTAAAACCAGCAGGTGTAATGTGTTACTACTTAAAGACTGAAGTAATACTGAGCACAGTGAACTATTCACTTAGCCATATTCTTTGTATTGTAGGAATATAAAAATTTAAATATATTTCAGATGGGGCTTTGATGGTCATTGTCCACAATAACCTGCTAAATTCAGCTGTCCAAAAAAAAAACCAACAAACCAAAAAAGGCATCAGGTCTAGCCAAATCATTACGCTCACTCCATAGTCAATGAAAGCCAAACCACAGACTCTTCCCCCAGGCCTTTGGAGTGACTGTAGCGAGCCTATACAGTGATAGCAGGTATCTGTCTGACTTACACATGTTAAATATTCAGTAAAACCATTTCAGCTCTATGTTGTGATGATACAGACTTGTTTCTTTTTCTACTTCATGCATATCTTATATACTAAACATCCTGAGACTTAGAGAAGGATTTCCTTCCATTTAGTAACAAATACATTGGCATTAAATTGCAATTTACCGTAATATTTTCTCCAATGTGGGCTCATCTGCTGGCGACAGAACCTAATGGGAAGCACCTGCTCTGAAGCAGGACTTGTGTGGGCTGTCATCCCTGCCTCTGGCATTGGTCCTTCATGAGCCTCAGTTCTTTGGGAGAGAGGTTTCCTTCACTGTGGAGTACCTCCTCCCCTGAATCTGGTGTTTCCACGTGTTTCTCTTTCTTCTTCCCTTCTTTCCCATTTTCTGACCTTACATAAATATGTTTTCACAGAGGTGTGATTAGCTTGGCTTGATGGGCTCAGCTGTGGCCTGTGGTGGAACAGGCCTGGCCTCATCTCACAGAAGCCACACTTGCAGCCCTTCTTGTACCAAAAACCTTGCTGCCTACACCCAATACGTTAACAAAGGGCCCAAGTCAGTTGCCTGAGCATCTGTGCCATCTGGCATATCTTAAGGTACCCTCTATGTCTATATGGAGACACAACATATGGCACAGATGAGGGTCAGGGCACTCAATGCCCATGTGTAGACAATGGAATTACTCCTGAAGTCCTTGAACAGATAATTTAAATATCCTTTTACTAATTTTCAGGAATCACGTGTTCCATCATTTAATTCTGAATGTTTATACATTTTTTATATTTCTAGCCTAGAAAGATTCAAAGTAATGCAAGTTTAACACACTGTAAAAGACTTTGGCTAAAGAAAATTGAATATGCTATACCTATTCTGAAAAGTAAAGTATTGGGCTGAAAGTAGGTTACCACTGGAGTTTCTCAACGCTTGGCTCAGAATTGATGCCATTTAATATGTTCATTTATGACTCTGGCACAAGAAGCAAAAATGTTTTAATGAAATTTGCAGATGGCATAAAGGTGAGAGGAAATATAAATACAAAGCAGCACTTGACTATTATGTAGAGTTAAGAGACCTTGAGGACCAGGGTAATAGAATTGCAATAAGATTTAATAGTACAAAATAAAAGGTCACAGAATTCAGCCTTTTCATCTTATCCATCATTACCTGTCTAAAACTTAGAGGCCTACTTTAAGTTGTTCACCTGGGCTCCTTTAAATAATCATAGAGAAATGTCTCTACAAGGACTCTTCTGTGCTAATGTAGTAGTTTAAGACAGGAAGGTTGTCCTGCCTTTTAGAGATGCTTTTCTCACTACATTGCCTTTGGAGGAAAACTAGATGTCTGCTTAGCCTAGATCCCCATGAATCCCAGCTTCAGACTTAATGTGAATGCTTGCTAAATACATTTTGTCCTCCACTTGGAAAGAGAAAAATCCATTAACAAACAGCTTCAGGGAATGCAAATATATCAATACATATATTTTGATACGTCAAGAATCAAATATATATATATATATAGATACATCAAGCTTAATATTTCTGTGAAAAAAAAGGAAATAATGAAAATCCCTGAAAAATTTCTTGTGGAATATCTTCTAGGACCTTTGCCATTAAAGTTCAAGAAATAAAAATTAATTGTAAAGATATAAATGGTAATGAGGGAAAATAATTTTACAAGATGAACTTACATGAATATTTTTCATATGGCAGATTGAACTTGAGAGACACATGAATTTTTTGTGATCTGAACCAACATATGCACCAAACATGCCTGTTCTGTGTGAAATAACACCAGTAACAAGTCAGGTTAAAAACCATAGAAGCTGTATTAGTTCTAGACTGTGCCTCACACAAAACATGCCACCAGTTGAGGTGACTGTCTTGTTTCTAAGATAGTCATGGCTGTAGCCAATAGCAGCATGTAGACAGTAGTCAGCAGTGGCAATTGTCCCCATCTAATGGACTACATCTCCAAATCAGAATATGCTGGGTTAGATGAGCCTTGTGAAAATATGATTGAGCTTGTGTGGGTTTGCAAGAAATGTTTTATAAGCTTTAGTTTATGAATATAGTATAGGTTTTTTTATATTGTAAGTTTAGTATAGTTTAAACACCTTGAAAGGGCCTCTTGTTTTAGAATGTATTCTTATCATAGTTTGATAAGGGTTTCTAGGACAACTGGAGTCTCTGCCTGGAGACTCCTCTTTATTGGTTCTTTCTTGTTTCATCTTTGTGTTATGCATAATTTTCCCTTTGTCCATCATGGAATTCTTATCTTTAAGGTCCAAGAGCTTTGGCCACTAGTTGGCAAGACTCTTCTGAGACCACTCCCAAACCTGTATTGGATTTGTTAGAATTTAGGTAACTTAGTTGGCATGTAGTGTTTAGGTTGTTTTATTGGTTTGTATAATTTTGTACCCACCTCCCAGACTGCGTTGTACAAAACTGCCCTGCAGCCCAGGCCTGGGGTCTCTCTTGGAGGCACCCACCTGGGGCTGGGGGATTCCCTGACCACCCCCAAATAAAGCCTCTGTTTTCTGAAAGCCTCTGGAGAGTCCCCTCTTTTTACCACAGCCATGACAGTGTGAGCCAACTGCCTGTGAGCCAAGACCCCAGAAACGAGTATTGCTGTAGCGTATCGGAGCAGCCGGGAGCCCAAGCTGAACACCAAGCTGGGCCAGAACCAGGTACGCACCGCAGCAAGCTTGTAAGTGATCTAAAAAGTTATGGGACTTTTTTTTTCCAAAAATATGCAAAGCTTTTTTTCCCAAAATATTCCTTCATTGTCATGCCCACTATTTGTGTATGGGTTCCAGCATTTGCAGCAGACTAAAGGTGCTAATACAACCATCAGTTCTTGAGTAATTCTGCTTAAGCTGATCCAGCCCCACCACATGAAGTCAGTTGGAATGCTGTACTGGTATGGATGTGGGCACAAGCCACTGGTTTTCAAGCCATTAAATGTTTAGGGTAGCTCAACTTTTGTAGGTGTTGTTTAAAACATTAGAATTTCCACAGTTTTGAAAAATCCCCATTTTCCTTCAAAAAATGTTGTGTTTGCAGAATTTTCTAGTTATTGCAAAACCTTTCAGATTGTTTCTGCCTGTCTAATTCACTAGAATTTTCCATCTTATGATTTCATTACAGTATTAAAAATAAAAGAAGTGTTACTTAGACTATTTCTTGAGAAGGGAACAATAAAATACACAGACTGTAAAAGTCCCAAGATAATGTAAATCACTTCCTTAGCTGTGAATAAAACTAGCTAGGACTTGGAAGGCATCTCCTGATTTACACTCATTAAATATCTGACCCATACTTATTACCAAAACACTGTGCTGTAATCTGGAAAAATAAGTGAGAGAAAACATTTGTCTGGCTGTCAAAAAACCATGTTTCATTAGAAAAGCCCTTTAACTCAAATTCAGGTATCTTTGCACATTTCCACTAACCCGTGGATGACATCTGAAACCAAAGTATGATGTGAAAGTTGAAGAAGTATTCCTAAAATAGATTAGATTTATTGCAGAGGTGAAAAATGAACAGTGCTGCCAGCTAAGAGAGGTATTTTTTTGACTCTGTTTTGTGTCAAGATGCTACCTTGAACTTGCAGATTGAGAAGAAACAATACTGAGTCTTGGAAATATACTGTTTTGATGAATGCCATCTACTGGAATTGAGCCAGTTGTATTTGCTTTCTCTGTTGTCAGCATCTCAACACTCAGTGTGAACTCTACCATGGCAAAATTTTGGAGTAAGTTATTTCTAGTCTGTAATGAGTACTTCTATCACAATATTATTGAAAATAACAGGTCTCAAGTGAGTATGGTACACCATCATTCACCAAAGCACAATATTTTTAACGTTAGAATGAACATGAACACCTCTCCAAGACTACAAGTATAAAAGACTGAAGATAAAATTGTCTCTATAACTACTAGAAAAATTCTCTCTGTATGTGTATATACAATTTACAGTTGGTGTTTTGAAAGAAGTGGGACAACATTTTCCAACATATAATAAAAGTAAGCTTTACGAACATTAAATTATCTGAAAATTTAGTCAAGTAAAATGAATAATTGTATGCAACAAAAAAATTTAAAAGAAAATGGAAACATATAATGAAAATGTAAAAATGTAAAACTTGAATTTAATTATGTTTAGTTGCCTAAACTAAAATAAAAATGAAAAAGCAAAAAATTTGTATGAATTTATAAAAATAAGTTGTATTTGAATTTGAATGAAACACTTTGGCTTAACACAATTTCTTTTTCACTTTCACCCAATGTTCTGTTTTTCCTCTTTCCCTTTGATTTACTATCCTTCCATCTCCTCCTTTTTATTTGTGGTTGATCATCCCATATTTCTAAAATTTTTTTGTAAAGAAAATTAGTTTAAAAAATAAGTATTGTTTACCAGTTTGTATGACCATTGTCACTATTATTTTGCAACTGATTTAACAGTAATTAAAACAAAAATGATACAATGATGAAAGAGGAGCTATTTGGTTGTATGCTTCCTAAATTTGATGTTCAGGATATTAGATAACTAGGCTAGTTGATTGAACTTCTGTGGTTTATACAGCGAGATGTAGATTCCAGCCTGTACCTCTCTGGCACGCTGGGGTGAATTTCCTCCTAGAAGGGGCTGTTTCTCTCTGTGGGAAGTATGTTAGGAATCTCCTCAGTGGTAGTGTTTTCCTGAATGTAGCTAAGGCTCTCAGAATTTTATCTGATTATGAGCTGTGGCATGGCAACCTGAAAACCTTGGGCAAGTACTCCAGATCTCAGACAATATGTTCCCAGGCTAAGCCTGTCTCAGAGTTAGAGCATCTGACTGCAAAAGGGCAAGTAGGTGCAGCAATGAATTGTGTAATGTAGATTTAAGGGCCTCTGTGCCAAATTTTGCTCTCCTGATTTGTTTCTATCACACTGAATAATTTGCCAATGCAAGGACAACATAAAATTATCACTTAATTCCACATATAAAGCTCCACACCTTTGTCTTGTTGTTTTATAAAATGGCCATAATTATTAAACCAACTAATCCTCAAATATGCTTGGCTTTAAATTTATATTGGTTATGAGAATAAAAGGTGTTTCAATCATTTATTAAAACAATATGCTGAAGGTGTGAAACTGTAGATGCCATTTGCAGTGGGTTCTTAAGAACTGTATGTTGAAGAAAGAGAGTGATACTGTTTGTTAGGGGCATGTAAACCAAGTGTATGCATGTAATTTAAGGCTTCATGCACAAACAGTGCCCAAAGTGAAAAAAAGAAAAATTACACTATGACTCATTTTTCAGTAGCGTATCATAAAAAAACAGGGAGTGGAGAGGTCTGTTTCTCACTTCACAAGTTAGAGCAGTTTTTCCAACAATTTTAATATATTTTGAGATATATTTGTTAATTCATGCTTTATCTAACTAGTCAAGACATCCTACCATATTCCCTGTTATTAAAACCACCACAGAATACTAATTTTTGATGTTAAGATTCTAAAACCAAGGCAGGATTTCTTTTTAAAAATTCTAGAGATTGCTAAAGAACTTACTGAGTTGTGAGAGCAGAGAAATAGAAATCTTCACCAAGATTAATTACTATTCGTCCTCTCTAGCAGATGATTAGAGATCAGAGCAAGTAAAGACTAACATTGAAAATCCTACTACGGACTTGCAGTGATGGCTAAAGACAGATGAACACAGTAGCATATCAAATTTTGAAACCGGAGCATCACAGCAGATTTTTGTCTTCAGTGAGCTTGAAACATTATTTCAGCCCCTTGCTTGCAAAGTTAAGATGTCAGAAAAGAAATCCAGTTTGGAGAAGCTTGTCAATAGGAAAGAAGGTTTTTTTTCTCTCCAAAAATATGCCTGCAGAGCTTTCAAGGTCTTGAGGGCTACTCTTTCTTCCTACAAATCTTCAGAAGTCAACACTGAGTGAAGAGACCAATACTCCTCATTTGCAGCTCTCCTGCCACATCTTTTGTTGCTATAGCATGCCATCCTTCTAAATTGCATTCTCTATCTCACTATTGTTTGACTGTGACATGAGATCACAGAAAACAGAAGTATCCATGTGGGATCAAGAGGTGAAGAGTAAGACTTGAAAAGGAATGTTTCCTTTGAACTTTACTCCTTTGTTTTATTTTATTCCTCTCCATTAATGCCCTCTGCCTTCAAGAGGAATATGTACCATCTGCTCTTTTTCAGTCCCTATCATACTGTAATAATTCCTTGATTTATTGCATGATTCACTGTGTCCTTTCATTTTGGAGCACATATAAAACCTTTATAAGGAGAGGACTTGGTGATTGTTTAGAAAGCTATATTACTGTCTTTAGGATACTTGTCTAAAGATTTGAAAGAGATTCACATTAATGCGAGTTACAGGAAGAACTTTTAGAGATTCACCCAGACTCCTTGGAACAATAAATATACATATGCCACAGGAAACTCTCCCATCACTTGAACATGTTTCTTATACAAGTATAGAGCAGGTAAATTCTCTGTACAGGAATCATACATTTGATTGCTTTCCTTGAGCTGATGCAGTACTGAGCCAAGCAGTCTAAATCTTAAAGAAATCAAATCATTGAGTAGGCTACATGTTTTGTGAATTTATTTTTTTGTATTAATGTTAGCACTTCAATCTTTTATTTTTCAGCACTACACTAGTTTTTAAGAACTAAAAGCAAGCTACAGACCCGACCTCTGTGGAGCTACGGAAAGTAATGCACCGCAGATTTTGGTTATAATAATGGTTCCATTCCAAATAAACATTTTTGGAAACATGCTATCTGTACGTAGTATGCACTGCAGGACTTATTTGGCTCGAGGAATCCATATCCTACTACAATTTGCAAGATATGCAGTTTCCTGAATACATGGGAAGCTTCAGGCAACTACTTGTGTAATTCCAAATATGAACATTAGATTGGGTATTTTCAAAGTAATTTTCTCCCCATCGTGTGCTACTACTTCTACCTGCCAACATTTTATCAACATGTTTTCAATAGAAAATTCATTTTATACTTGCTGCTGGAGTTTATTCTAACAGCTGAATAGCCTGAGCATGTTCAACATCATGGGTCAGAAGGTGCCATGGTGTAGAGCTGAGATAAGGGAAAAAAGAGACCTCCAAGAAAGTAAGTTTTGACTTGTTTCTTCTGGTATGTAACAGCCAGCATTTTTTCTCTATCACTGTTTCCCAAGTGTTATAATTGGAAATGTAACATTTAGCTTGATAAGAGTCTTTCTTATTTCAGTCAGAGACTCCTATTTCTGTTTAACAGCATACTGCTAATATATTTAATTGGAGAAATATGAATAGTTTGCATTCTGCAAAGTACAGAATTGCTACAGATTATTCTGGATTTTAAGCCTGTTAAGAATCATGCTTATACAGAGGCCATGCTTGCAAAGCATGTTCATGTTGTTGGAATGTTTAATCAAGGAGGTAAGCTTGCAATCCTCACTTAGCAAAAAGTCTTTCTGTAATCAGTAGAAATATTTTCTAAAATATCGATGTTTTATACATTTGCATATTACAAAAATAAACCCAACAACAAAACCCAAAACAAAACACCCTCCAAAAAACCACATAAACAAAAGCACAAATAAAAACCTGAAACTCATCAAAATTTAAAAATATTTAGAATAAGTCTACATATGCCTGTCATTACTTTGATTGTACAGTGGAAAGTTAAGCAGACAGTAATGTGAGGCAAACTTATGCCTTAATAGGAATGTAAGCTGTATTATTACTCTTTTCAGAGCATTATATTTCTTAGAATGATTAAAGGAATCCTTCTGGTTATCAAAAATTTTTTTAGAATACGGAGTTTTGAATGGGATAAAATATTTGATCAATGATGTTCCCAATTTTCTATATCACTTATTAAATCTTCCTAGGCCATCATTTGTCAGATGATACTGGCTGCTTCAGTATTTATTTTAACTACAGTCTATTTATTCAAAATAACGTTTCATTTAGCACTTGGAAATAAGAGTCTGTTCAGTACAATAATTACTTTTAAACTTGAAGAGAAACCAAATAAACACAATACTAAGGTTTTATTATCAATGTAAAAATAATAATTTTTTTCCATATTTGTTGAGTAGAAATGGGAACAGCTCAGTTAGTTAGGTAATAGGCTTTGAGTTATACTGCAAGTTTCTATTGAACTAATTAAACTTTATTTACAATAGAAAAAGTTTGATAGCCAGCCTAAAATAGTATCAACTTTTAAAATTAAAAGAAAAAAAGGCTTCAAAATTTGAACATATTTTGCATTTTTGATTCCTTCTTCTTTACTGATTTCTATTTACGGGAAAAATAATTTGATTATAATGTACCATCATTTTATTTCTCTTCCTCATTTGACTTCACAATTCCATGTTCATGAGAATAAAAGCATTTCAAAAAGGATGTTTGCTAGCTTCCTTTTAAATTTTCTATGATTTGAAAGAAATATTTGTCTAGTTTATCACTAGAAATAATATAGAGAACAGTTTACAGATAGTAGGAAAGGAATTTTAAATTTTATTAGCTACCTGAAGAACTCCAGGAGCCTGCATTTTTCTGAAAATGCCATTTTTCAGTATTTCTGTGGCAACACTGGTTTGGAATTCCAATTGGTATGAAAATTTTTTTTTGTTTGTTTTGTTTTGTTTTGTTTTTGTTTTTTTGTTTAGACTTTTTTCTGAGGGAAATTTTAGAAATAATTAGTTTTTTGATGAACCAGAAGGTCAAAAGTTTTCTGTTCAGTTCACAATGCAGTGAGGGAAGGTAGTTTCACTTCCTGCAGGACAGAACTTAACCGGGGTCTGCCACAGAGGAGTTTTTCTGCATCACTGCATTCAGGTTTAGTAAATAAAAGCAGATGAGGTTTCCTGCAGTGATATTGAATGGAGACATAGGTGAAATAATGCCCAGCTTCAGGATCAGATGGGTAGTAGATGGCCAATGGCAGTGCTATCTAGAGACAGAGGTGTTCTTGACTATGACCAGAGAGCTACCGTGTCTCTCCAATAACATAGAAAAACCAAGAAAGGATGATTATTACTGGCAGTATTGGCTTCATATGGAAGGTAGACTTTCTAAATAAGCTCCTTTTGTTCACAGACTGAATTCCAATGTGAATATAGTCCAGTTTTAAGTATTGAAGAAACAAGAAGCTTCTCTAAGGCTTTTGAGGGGCTTATTGCCGAGAGTCTCTCCCTGCTGAATGTCTGTTGCTAGGGGGCAAGTTTGCAAGAGGAGATTGACTTCTGCAGCTAGCTTAAAAGCAGAGGTAATATGTCCCCAAGGCAAGGTGGTTTAGGAAGAAAGGCATCAGCTAATTAAACTTAATTGGGTTAGCCAGGGTAGTCTGATTAGCATAATTAATTTAGGCCTCTGAGTAGGCTTGAGGGGTGTGTGTTTTTGTGAGGGATCCTTTGAGGGAAGTGTTTGGGATTCTGAAGTGGAAAGAGTAGTTAAATCTCTAGGTCAAGGGAGAGACACTGTAGATGAGTGGGAAAGACAATGTACAGAAATGCAGAGGATTTAGCCTACCTAAAGGCTATGTTCTCTTTTGAAACTGGCAATAGTTAAGGAAAAAACCAGAGGGGCTAGTTAGAGGATTATAATCCACCTGGAAAACATGGGAAGGAACCTAGCCAGCCTGTTACATATGACAACCCTCTGATATAAGTAAAAATGTGCCTACAGAAGAGTGGCTAGGATTAAAACCAGGCTGTATAGCGAAGAGATAGAGCCCTCCAGTTAGGGGAAGTTAAAATGATTTCATCTTAACTGATTTGGCATCTTTTGCTACTGCAAGAAATGAATTAAGTACTGGCTTAAACTGTTTTTGAGAGCTTTGTGTACTGTACTCTTAGCGCATAAAAAGAATCCCTAAGAAATAGAAACTTGCAAATATAAATGATTTTCCCCAAATGACAGAGTAAAACAAAAATTATGATAACTTAATAGCCCTTCTTATTTTACAAAGAAAGTGGGTTTGAAAATATGTGTATCCTATCTTTGCAGCACTACTTTAATCGAGTAGATTGTGTAGTTCTTTATTCCTGTATTAAGTTATATATTATGTCAGTTTCATTTGGTCTAATATGTGTGTTATCTGAACTGCCTTCACATTTCAAGGTCAAGTTTGGTGATTTTTTTTCTTTTTATTTCTGCTAAGCATTTAATTTTCAACTTCACTGTGGGTGATGCAGTGGTCAAATGAGCCTTTGTCATCTTATTTTAATCTAATGCATGTCCTGGCTGCCAGGCAGAAATCTCTTCCTTTTTGGCTGAGAAAAGAAGGTGCCTCTACCATTAAACTTACCCTAGAGCTGGTTGGTATGGAGTATAGTTGGGAATCCCAGCAGGGAAGATCGTTCTGCTGCCCAACCAGTACTTTACCCAGGTACTCCTGTGAGCTCCATTTATTACTCCCTGATCTACAATTTAAATCACATGGTTTCAACTCCAAGATGAAAGTGAAAAATGGGATTTTTTTAACTGAAAATCCTTATAGTAATTTTGTGTACATATTTGTGGCTATAGACTACTCTTAAAAGACCAATCTGAGGACTTTTCATTATTTATATGAAGGATGACTAATATATAATCAAGGATATTTGGCACGTAATTTTGTAAGGATTCTCCTGGGACCTTGAGAATTTTGACTAAACATGATGAAATGTTGTCTGCAATAAGGAAATTTAGTAATTAAATGTTGGAAAAGAAATATGTAACTTGACCAAATAAATTGAGCAAATTGAAATATCACTTTTTGTAACTAATTCTTGATTTGCTTTTTACTTAATTTCCTTAAGATTTTTTAGCTGATTTTTCATTCCATCCAAAGCATCACACATTCCTTGAAAACAAGTTTCATATCCTAAATAAAGGTATTGATATTTTAGTTGATGGTTTGGAGGAGAAACTCAGTATGTGTGAAAGCAATTATGGTTATATATGCCAAGATGGTTACAGTTTAAGATCATGTTATGTGATAGCCTTTGGGAAACTTGGTTTCACTCTCACTTGAAACAGTGTGAGAGCAATTTTACAATGAAAAAATTTCTTTTGAGTGTTAGCTGGACCTGGATGACAGAATAAAGCATGAAAATTAGAATCAAAGCAAAGCTGATGTACCAGAACCAAGACAAATAAATAAATCCCCAAGTTTTCCTTTTCTAATCTTTAAAAGGTTTATGTTTAGGTCAATTCTTGCCCAGTTCTGCTTCAGAGCCATTCAGATGAGATTTTATAAAAGGAAGAAAGGAGAAATGTTGCTAAATTGCTTTGAGAAAGGTTAGCCACTCAGCATGAATAAACTAGAGTTTGCTACACCACAGATATGTATGACGTGTTGAAAAATGTTTTAATGAAGTAGCAAAGGTCTGCCTAGAGAGTGAGTTAAAAAAGAAAAATATAGCAGTGTAGTACACTTTGAAAAGACAGAAGGATTCTTTTCTTCTTTCTCTTAGAGAAAGCAGCGTTTCATGTCTTTGTTTTAAACTCTGTGGCAACTCTGTATTGTTTAAAATACAAACTCCAAATTTCAGGTTTGGCACCTGCATTATTTGAGGTATAATTGCATTTACTCTATGTAATTAGAATATAAATTTGTGTTGCTGAGGCAGGATAGTGTTGTGGTTTTTTTCCTGGGAGGTAGTGTTATGCAGTCTGTTTTGTGTTCAGAAAATTTGCCATGACAGTGCTTCATAATAGAACCAATTATCAGGAATGCTGTTACACATAGCCTTCCAGACCCCAATTTAAACAGAAGCAAGTGACAATTCCTTCTGTGAAACAGTCTCCATAAATCAGCCATATGTGAAGACCTACATGCTTATTGAGGATAAAAGAAGAAATATGAGTTTTTAAAAAATAATTATGTGTTTTTAAGCTGTTCTGATTAACTTTCAAACTAAGGGGAAGCAGCACATATTAACAGCACCTACTAGAACTGCTTTCCATGTATCTTTAATAGGTATCAAAACACTTTCTTTTTTCACATTTCCTTTTTAAGAGGAAAAGATCCCACTTCCAATGCTTCAAAATAGATGTTGTCTACTTCGCACACAATAGGGGACACTGCAACTGATCCTGCTATCTTTGACGTTTTTGTTCTGTATGCAGTGACATAACTGACTGTTGATCTTTATTTTTAATGGGCATTCTCAATTAAAATGCACAAACCTGAATGAATAGCCACTATTTTTAATACATCATTAATATATCTTTTTTCTTCTTTTTTTTCCCCTGAGGCTTCACTTTGTTAAAATGATGCAAATAGCCCAGTTCATCCTCAAATGCACTTGGGAATTTTCAGATGTAATGCTTAGAACAGCCTATTATTTATGTAATGTTTATCAAAAGCAATGCCCTTTATCATTGAACTATCTCATTGAACAGGAAAATCCAAAAACTGGCTTAGATGTCAAATTTAGTTTTTCCATACCTTATTGTAAACATTTCCAAGGCATGCAGTGATACACTGGAACACAGAAACTTCAGACAATATTGTCTTTCCATATATCAGTTTTGGTTTTGCTTTTTTTTTTTGAATGTGTTTCTTTAAACGTGCTTATGTAGGTGTTTTTATACTGTATTATAATTACATGCCACTTGAAGTTTTTCTTGAAGGGCAATCTAAGCAACAAGCAGTTAAAAATAGCAAAATTTTAGAAAAACACCTAGGAAATAACATAGTAACTTGGATGACAAAAAAGCTAATTGAATAATTTAAGACACTTTTACTGCATAATATTTCAAAATATACTAAAACTGTATTAAATAGAAAATAATTTTATTTAAAGTAGAAACCTTAATGAATATTCTGCTATGTTTCTATTTTGCCCTGACTGGTTTGCTTACTGGAAACAGATAGGAATAAAGGGTTTGAAAGTATCTTGCCTGCAAATTTTCTAGATTTTCTTGGCCAAAACTGTAATTAAATTAATAGTTTCCTAAAGAGAACATGAAATTTTAAATAAACTAGAGTTACTAATAGAAATTACAAAATTGTTTATTTTTCTTTCACTGTTTTAGGTATGATCAGACATAGGTCTGAGCATACATAAAATAGTGTTGGTGTTTAGTTTATGTCTCAGTTTGTGCAAATCTGTAGTTTTCCATCACATTGAAAGCTGTATGGGAGAATGAGGACATCTCAGCCATCATCTCTCTGCTTTCATTTCAGGGAATTCAGTGAAAGGAGTAAGTCTTGGCTTTTCGACTCCCAACCTGTTTTCATCCAGACATCCATACCCTGCTGTTGCAGAACTGGCAAGTATCACTCAGGCTCACACAATGCTCACCTTGACATTCATTACCATGCTTGTAAGGTTTTCCTGCAATTTATTTGACAGCAAAGGAGCCATGAGATCAGCTGTGGTTGAATGTGAGAAAAGTAAGGAAAAGGGACTGCTTTAACACTATATTTTCCATTACAAAGAGGCAGTTTTGCAGCAAAGAACTTTGTTCTGTTTGTGATTTCCCTGTTTTTCCATTTATCCAGTAAACTGAGATTATGAGAATGAACTTTAGGCAAAATGACAAATTCTTTGGTTTATCAGAAGAAAACTAGCTATAAAAAACTCATTTTGGGTCTACCTTAAAGGTGGTGGTGGTGGGATTGTGTGTTTATTGGTTCTTTTACTCCAAATCCACCTTTGTGTAAGGTGGTGGGGGTGGTAAGTTCAGTCCAAATGTTTGCTGCAGATATTATGATGGTGGAAAAAGACTTCATTTGTTTCCTTGGCAAAAAAATAAAGCTTTATTTTTTATGTGTTTTAAATCTGAAATGTGTAATAAATATTGACTAGGTATAGCTTTCCAAAATGTTAAGCATTGTAGCTGTTTAAAGCAGAGGAATATGTCAGAAAACTCTGCTGCATTCTGCCTCTGGGAGTGTGCTGGTATTTAGTTTATGTCTCAGTTTGTGCAAATCTATAGTTTTCCACCTATACTAAACCAGTAATTTCATTTTTCTTTTCTTTCACCTGCTTGAAAAGAGGGATTGCTGAGAACACTGCTATGGTGAAGAAATGTCTCAGTATTTGAAAATAACATTTGCAAGCCTAAAAAAGAGATAGCTTGAGATATAATTATCAGATCTAATCTCTCAAGTTTCCTGGAAGCTCAGATTCACACCTTATTGATTTGATTGATTCTTTTTCTGAAGTTGACACTTCTACTTTCAATAAGCTCACTCTCTTTGTGGTTTCGTATTGTCATTCTGAGAAATATTGAGAATGAAGACATTATTGTCCATTTCCATTTCCTTGCTGAGGAGAGAATAAAAGAGAGAGAAGGAATAAAATTTGGCTATTTGGAATAAGATATTTCAGTTTTCTAGAAAGAAATTTTCTTTTCCATGTATTTAGGCAATGTGCTCCTGTGTACTAGCTTCCCACTTAACTTTCACTCTGTTTTACCTTGGATGTGCTTTGATTTTAAAAATGCCACATGTATATAATAATTTTTGACATATTTTAAAATATTTGGATGGTAAAGTGCTTACACAACAAAGGAGTCATCTGAAGCTCATTAAAACAAGAGTGAAACTTCTTATAGTCTGCTCTTTGGCCTTCTGGTTAGGTCCTTATTTTTTTTACTTTTTTTCTCCTTTAAAGAACAATACTCAATTCAGAAGATATTCTGGAGATAATAATGTAATGATCAAAAAAAAAAAAATCAAGAATTTCAGAGTCCAGAGGTATGAGTTCTGCCTTTGAAATCACCACAGATTCAAATGAATAGTGTCAGGCCTTCTTACTGTCTATTAAATAAATGAATAAAAAATGTGTTTTACTTTCTTGCCAACCCCTCATGACAATGACAGCATCATTCTCCCTCCCAATACATCTGACTGCTTTGCATTTATTATTTTAAAACTGATCTTACTGACAAACCAAACATTGCCTTTGAAATTAGAAAATTATTAGACCACCATTGTATAATACTGTATCACAGTTTGGGAATGGACAAGGCATTCAGTGTTTGTCAGGATTCTTCAAAGACCCTAAGAGAGTAGAAGCTGATGCGGTGATCCTTCTCGGGCGTGTGTTGGAAAGAACGTGCTTTTCTTCTCCTCCCGCGCGTGCTTCGCTCAGGTCACAAGGGGCATGTTGTGCGCTGAATTCCTTCAATGCCTTGCCTTAGTGAGGGCATTTCTTTTCACAGGAGCTGCTGGGCTTTATCCAGCTGTGTTACTAGTTCTCTTATCCACACCTGTTTCTGACACCTTTGTTGTCCTGCTTGGTCTCTGGATGCCCTCTTGACTACTTTTCATTTTTATTACTATTTGAACCATTGTTTCTCCTTTTATGCCTTTGAAATTCTATGTTAGGGACAAAATCTGTTCTCAGTGTGGCAGAAAGCCATTGCCCTTACTGCCCTGCAGAGCAATGGATAACACCTAGGTATTTCACTTGTTAGCTGTTAACCCAGGGTCAAAAAGGAGTAGACAAAGGCGCTTTAGCTGGATACTGAAAGGATATTTGGTAAAAAATGGTTTCTGTGCTTGCCCTGTTCTTAAGCTCCTATGTGCCTCCACTCTGGCGACCATCAAACTCTATCACTGGGTCTGTTTGCCCTTTGTATCAACCACTAAACCATTTCTGTGTGACATGAACTACCTTTAAACTGGACCACGAATGAGGGAGGTATGTAACATGAAACTATTTTCCCTTAGTACTACAAGGATTCATTTACTGTTGATTTCAGCCATACAGTATTCTGTGGAAGAATTTTCTGGATTTTCTCACCCTGTTGCTGGCTCTTCTCCAAAGCATTTGATTAGGGGTTATGTCTTCAGTCAGTGCCTAGCAGAATGAAATATGACTTTTCAGGGAGTTTCTCATGTCCTCCCTTTGTAATTTTGTATTATATACTATTCTTGCATCAGAGATATTTAAAACTGGCAAGTAGTTTGCCTGAGGGTTTTCAGGATTTTACTCTGCCATTTTATTTTCATTTCTCAACCTTAATTATAATTTTAAGCCATCTCTGTGTGAAGATAATCACATAACAATAATATGCATTTATAAGAAAAATCCAAACTCTTGATTAAACTTTTCTCTTATATTTTTATTTGTGTTCTGGTTGTTAGACAAGTGGGTATTTCATACAGGGGTGCTTTTGTTCAAAGCTTTTTGTCTGCTGAGTGAAAGAAGCATCTAATACCTTGAAAACTCAGTTTTCCCCATAGTTTTTCTGCCTATCCAACAAAAGCTCATGGGGCATTGTGCTGAGGAGACCATGCCAACTTATTTTGTATCAGCATAAACACCTCTGATCAAATCAAAACACCCAGTGTTATCAGACATGTTTGAGCAGCCCCACTTGCATTTTCCAGGCAAATTTCCTTCAAAAACTCATAAAAATAGAAATTCATAAGAGAAAGAACATTACATGAGTGATGCTGAACTGGAAGGAATTGCTTGGCCAGCAGTCCAGACATTAGAATGTGTATTTTTACAATATTTTATATGAATGTCATCAATTTACGTTGAGTGTGGCTGCAAAACTGCAACTACAGCAGATAAGAAAGTCAACACACTGCAGTAATGCATTTAAGAACTCACTGTCAGCTTCTCAGCTAGACTGCAGAACCTGTGCTATGGATTGCACATTTGGAGATATTGGGTCTACTTAATAATTATATTTGAAGGCAAATTTGTGAATAAATCTCTAAAAAGATATTTGGCTATAGGTGTGATTTTTTTTTCCCGTGCCAGCAAGTGTACTCTATTTCAAACTGATATAGCAAATTATGGTCATTTATGTAACATCATTCTTTGAAACAGCCTATGTGATGTGCAGTAATTCAGAGTGCCAAATATCTAAATGCAGATAGTTTCTGAGAATATTATAGAGGAATGTGTGTTATATTATACTACTGCTAAAGCATAATAATTTATGCTGTTTGTAGGAGTCTGTTCAAACATAGTTAACCTTCTAATCTTAACCTTTCAAAAACATATCAGAAAGAATATATTTTTTTTTGTTATAATGACACCTTTTCTTTTGATCTAAAGGCTAAACAGTAATAATAAAAATAATAGTCAATAAATTTATAAGAATAATATTATAAACACAGGATTTCTGAGACCAATAACAAAATATTGTACCGGTGTTGGGGTACAAAATTAATGGTTAAACTTGGGAAAAAAAGAGCCATAAAGAAATTAAAGAATAATTTAAACATTTAAAAAATTATTTTGAAGTTATAAATGTAATAGATTTAACTTTCAAATAAAGTGACCAGCCTGAAAATTTGTTGTAAATAATATGAAGAGTTTTCTGATGGTATAGGTACAGTAAATATATGCCAAAAATCTAATATATTTCCAAAAACCAAATCTGAAAATAATCATGATCATTTAAATTAGGAGGGGGTGCCTTCTGGAAATGTGTGGTGACTGAATCTAACAGCAGAAAGGGAACCAGCTGAAGAAAGTACATGAACTATGTCCATCAGAACTCTACTCCTAACGTGATGATTAAGAATCAATAAAAGGACTCAAATTGTTACTAGAAGAAAATTTGAATCTGTGGGCATTTGAAGCACTCATGACAGTATGAGGTGAATATCTGCCTGAGCAGCAACAAGCAGCCTTTTGTAGATCCAGTCCTTTGAGTGGGGGATCTACTAAAGTAAATGGGGAATCCTAGAAGGACTTGTAAACAAACTGTATGAAGGGTGGGGTTTGAAGGTATGCACCCTTGCAAAGATAAAATAGAGACACACACAGAGCTCATTTAGATACTGGAATCCTCTATTGTGCTTTGAATGTATTCTCTTAACTTGCTAAATCATGAACGAATCGAGAAATCATCTTTTAGTTAGAGGGTTAGACTTCAAATTAAGAGACGTCTTTTCATGTCTCTGATGGCTTCAGGTAAACACATTTTATATTTTTGTTTTCTGTGTATTAAATGGAAGCAATAATTACTTCCTGAACTGCAAGCGCTGTTAAAAAGTTTCAAGACATGCTGTTCTGAGTGAGGGGAAAAAACCCAGAATGGATAAAAATGTGTTCAGAAAGGGAAGTAGAAGAGATATGATATGCTTTCAGAAAAAAGGAAAAAAGGTGCAGAGAGATGAATGTTTTTATGTAGTAATAAAACCCCTTATATTTGCCCCTGAAACGTTTTTAATGTATGTCTTTCAGGAAATTCCAGGAAATTCTGGAGGCCTTAAAAAGTATCTATGTGTATTTAAATTAGGAAGAAAAAAAAAGGGGAAAGCATTCATTTCCAAAATAAGAGGGATTTACATTTTCTATCTTTAGATCAATATAGCTCCTAAATCTAAATTGAAACATGATAGGAATCAGAGTGGAAAACTAGGGTTGCACCATATTGATGCATGTTAATGCACATGTACGCTACCGTGCGAAGCTCATTGAGAAGCAAGTTTCGCTATTCCTAACACCTTCTTTCTGTTAGCTTTTCTGTCCCATCTTTTATCACCAGAAGAGAGAGCCAAATAAAATTAATACTTATGAAGAGGGTGTACTGAGTGATTTATACATGAGCATCTCATGAGCAGTAGTAAACTGGGCTTGATTTTACACTTTTCTAGGTATCTTTTCAGAGCTTCTGAGTATTTCTAATTTTTATAGAAGTCATAGGGAACAGAGCATGTTTTCAGCATGAGCTAATTGAGACACAGATTTGTAAGACAAGGAATAAACAGCTCATGCTGTAAAATTCTTAAGTGTTATAATGAAGACATATTTAAAAGATTGATTAATGAGAAACTAATAATTGCTCTAAGGAAAATCATTAAATATTTAACACCATCAAGGACTAAGCACAGATCATAGTCAATATATTTAGTGTAAAGAAAACAGTCAGATTTAAAAATAAATAAAAGCATTCTCTCAAGCAAAGCTGTAAAAGTAACTGAACAAATGCAACAGGAGAAAAAGACAATTGATTTTTCAAATAATATTTTGTAATATTTCAGACCCATATTCCCTTAGAGGGATCATAAAGATTCCCATAAGATACTACAGCATTGCTGTTACAAAATATGGCATTATACACCTTCTGATTTTTTTTTCCTCAAACAGCTTCATAAAAATATAGCAAGATAAATCACTGAAACACTTTTATTTAAATAACTCTGATATTTCCTAGAACACAATATAAAATAATACTTTTCTTCAGCTGGAAATTCAGGTAGTTAAAGGTGTGCTTTTTTTCTTACACTAATGAAAAAAGATTTTTGTCATGTAAAATTCCTGAATACTTAAGTGTGGAAATATCAAAGTTTAGAAAAAATTAAAATTTTTCATTTTGTGGAAATAAAAGATAAAATACAAAAGCCATTTTTTCTATTCTTGAACAAAGCTTTTTTATAATTCCTTTTTCAGCTCTTTGTGTGTTTGTTTGTTCTTGATATGAGTTGACTAAAGTTAGAACCAGGAGCTGCACTTCCATTTAACTGCAAAAAGATCAAACTTCCAATTTTATAGCAAAACTTTTGCTTTTCTTGGACATTCTACAAACAGAGGAGAAAACCTAGACCATTCATTATGATGTGAGATTGTGGTAGACATGTCAATGAAATCTGAAAAAAAATACATGTTATACACATGGTCTTGCAGCCTCTAACAAGAATCTGGAGAAGATACATTATAGATTTCCAGGTCATGTGTGGTGGTGTGTTTATGCATATTTTTGGAAACCCTTTTGAATGGTTTGTTCCTGTTTTCCCCCGATATGTTTGGTTTTACCCCAAGTTTTCTCCTCCCTTGCCCCGCTGTCATTCAACCTCTAGACCCATTTGTTACCTCATTCACATAATGTCAATCTTCCCTAAATCCCTGCCCTTAGTTCCAAAGAATTCCCTGTCAATCCTTGCTGTCCATACCCTCCTGCCTAAACCCCTCCCTGGAAATCCCCTTTTCCTCTAGGCCACGTTGGCCCATGTGACCCTTTCCACTCCCCTTGCCCTCCCTATAGGTTCTCATATTTTGAGTCCCTCCTTAATCCCCTCCCAGTTTTACCCCTGATTGGTTGAAGAATTGTATCCTCCCCCTGTTCCTCCCCTTTTAAAAGACTGTGCAAGCACGGGCTTTTTGGTTTTCTTGTCGCTGCACCCCTTGGGGAATAAATCCTTTGAGAAGCACATGAGAGACCCTCTCTCCTTGTTCTTTGCCCTGATCCTTGGCACATCACAACCGAGAGCCATTTGAGAGCAGCTGCACTGCTGCCAGGTTCAGCAGCTCTGCTCCACCGCCACGCGAGCCCAATTTGGCGCAGGAGCGGCCACTCAGCACAAGCCGGGGAGAGTGAGCCAGCTGGGGTTTCTCCAGCATCGTGTCAGTCATGGATACATTTCATCAGCAAATCCTAAACTTTGTTTCAAATGTATATATGTGGGTTTATAAAATGTACACAAATATACACTATAAACACTAAGCTTAATACAACACTACAAACACGTTGCCAAATCCAATGCAGAATTTAAATCTGATATACAACATGATTAATTATAATGAAGATTTTAAAAGGAAAATAATCATGGAAATATTTATTAAAAAGTTACTTAAAGAGAACTTTGTCAGTCTCAAAATGGTATTTTTAAGTAAATGCACACATCAGCATTCTGCAAAAGCTGACAAGAGGAGAAATAAAAATAAATCAAAATTATGTTCACTGTGAGTGAAAAGTTGCAACCAGATTGTGAGCTAACACTAGAGACCTATATAAAAAGGCTTAAATGTTCTGAATTTATCTCCAGCTATCATAAATTATACTATGCCAGAGGTGTACCAAGAGGGAGAAAAATACGTTTTCTACACCCTGCCTTTCATTCCGAAGATTCTGCAATCTAACCGAGTACCAGATAAGCAATGTAAGTATATTAATCCTGAATGTTCAGTCCTCTAGTTGTGCTCGCTCTTTTTTTTTTTTTTTTAAATCTGAATTATAAATAGAGTGATTTGCTGTCTTTGATGGAAGAAATGTGTAATAAAGTGTTGAAGTGACTAAGAAGTTTTCATGAACAGCAGGAGAAAAGCTGCTGAGATGACAAGTAGCTCTTCCATACACATTTGGATTAGGCATGGTACTACTTTGCCCTCTGGTATATGGTATTAAAACAAGAAGCTATAGAAGAGAGTTGGGCATAAAGTCAAGCAAACTGACATATCTGTATTATCCATATTGTCTGATAAGGAGTGGAAAAAGGAGATATGGTCATAAATCACCTCTGAGTCAGAAGAAAATATATAATTTAATGTCTGTGGGAGCTAAAAATAGTGTACACTGACACATGGACATGCCACAGCTCATGAAATGAACAAATGTAGGCTCCAGTCTTGTGAGTAAAAACAAATCATATGGAGAGAAAATAAAAGAAATAAGATCTATAACTATTTGCAAAATGAGGGATGATCTTTCTAGTTTATTTATCTGAATGTGCAGGAATGCATAACTGCTTATTGACAGGTGTGGAACAACATATTTCTTGTGGTCCTTTAGTTCATTACAGAGGCATTTTGACTATTTGGTCTATATATATTTTTCTGTGCCTCTTGAAGACTCTGTATCAGCCATAATGGCATTTTGCATAAATTTGGAAGACATGAGCATTCCCAGGCTGTAATGAATGTTATTGGACAAAGCAGATGGCCCAATAAAAGGCTTGTGTGATGAGATCCTCCTAAAGAGATAATTGCCACAGTTTTAAAGCTGTATTAACATTGTGATTAAATTTGTGAATAGGGGTACTTTTCTAACTATTTGTAATTAAAACAATTGCATAGCAGTATCTCTTTAAATTTTTGAAAGTTTCCAAAAGGTGTAAGCAAAGCTCCATATGAAGCAGAAAGTTTTTCATCACAGTATTTGAAAAAGGTAGGATTGCTGGCTGGGTAATGTGTAAAACCAGTAATGTTTTCCTTTTTGGCTGACAAGTAGTTGACTGAAGATGAACTTATTTCCCTTGTATGCTTGGGTGCTATAGAAATGAATACTTCCTCATTCCTTGTAGGAGTCCAGGGTATTCCTTTGGAAACCCTGGACAAGCAGAAACCTGTACAGGGGGGTTTAAATCTGTACAGGGGGGTCGGAGATATGTGCAGGGGGGTTGCAGACCCTGGCATGGACCCCAGACAGGCAGGGGTCTCGATTATAGCCCATGGGAAAAATTACCAACACTATGGGAAGAATTGCAAGGCCTTGAAAATAGTAGAAAGTATTAATATTTTCACATTAGGGGTTTCAAGATAAGAAGGACCAGAGACAAGATGGAGGATTCTGGGCATTACCCTAGAGTCTTCTCCTTCTTCTTTGTCTCCATTTTGCACAGTGGTGATGACATGAAGTAGATTTAGAGGGATTGGGTCAAAGTAGAAAATACCTGTTTAGTGTCAAGTGCATGCACTGGGTCACCATTGTAAATAATGTACGCGCAATTATCTGTATATAAGATGACGAGCCGTGGGCAGGCGGGCAGTCGTCGCCTGTTGCCCGTGCTGTCCAGACCTTGGCAGAGCTCAGAGAGAATTGTAGAGATAAGATATAATAAACAAAGAAGAAAACTCAGAAAAAGAACTCCGAAGACTCCTCGTCTTTTCTGTGGGCATCTCGGGGCTTCCCGAAGGACCAGGGGCAGTGCCCATCCCTCATTCTCGGGCAAGCAGAGACCCCGAGAAATCCTATTACACTATTTCCCTCCCCTTTTATAAAACTTGCTGTTTAAAACACTAGAGAGAAAAATCCTGAGAAAATAAGGTGGAGTTTGTTAAACAAGCCTGCTATTCAAGATCAGTCTATCTTCTCCTGAAAAATATTTTGTAGGTCTTGATGGTTAGAAACTGCCTTCTCATCGCAAACTCATACATAGCACCCCTGCCTAACATGCAAAATTCATCCACATTTGACGCATTTGAACTGAAAGACAATAGCAGCCTTTTTGTGCACTGTTGCTTGTACTAGCTATGCTATTTAACTTTGCTGTGGTAGGGAACAGAAGAAAAAAACACTCACACCTTGAGCTATGATCTCAGCTGGAAAGTAGTCACCAACAGCTGTGAAACTACTGAGAGATGTCCCCCTTCTCAGAGAAATGCCTGACTGAAGGAAATCTTCTTGACTTTGTATCAGTGCAATATTGAAGCCTAAACTTCCAGCTGTTTCCTCTGAATGGAGCTGTGCAGAGTTTTATCTAAGCAGACTTCCTTGCTTAGCTTTAAAATTATCCCCTTCTGTAATAAAGACACCTGAAAACATGAATATTTTTTCCGGCAAAAGCCATGAAAAGGCTAAATGAAACTATTCATCACTACAGTAGAATTAAGCAGAGGAATAACTCTCCAGTTTAGTACCAGTCTCAGTTTTAAGGTGCTGACCAACAGCTGCAAAGAGCTTGACATCTACCTAAGACTATCAGGAGAGATGGATACCTGTTTATATGACCTCCTTAACTGCTCCACTACCATGAAAATCATATTAATTTAATGCTTTTATGGCACATCTCCTTGGTTTGGATTTTCAGGAAGGCAAAGTAGCAATTAGACCATGAGAGGAATAATTAGTTGTAAACTTAACTGCATGGTGATATTATACAAATACCTGTAAGTTGTTGGGGTTTCCTGTAACCCAGAAGAGGTTTTAGTTTACTCAGGCTAGAAAGATTTTTTTTATTTTATTTTTTTGTTTGTTTGTTTTATTTTTTTTTGTTTTTTTTTTTTTTTATCAATAAAACATTCAGGCAAAAGTAAAAATTAATTTTTTAATAGGTGCTTTAATTCACTTTAACAGAAACATTCAACATTTTAAAATTCCTGTATTTTTCCAAAACAGCTGTGAGGAATTTCTAATTCTGACTTGACAAGGCTTCAGTCCTCAAAACTAACCACTGATTGGTTTTGTCAAACACAGAGGAAGCTGTTAACAGCTTCTCTTAGAAAATTACTTTCTTCTTCCCTTTTCACCAAATGTCAATCAATGCAAAACCAGCACAACAGTAGAAAATGGTGATTGCTTTTCTGAAGTTGCCATTTTTCCTTTGGAATATTCTCAACTAACCTGTGTTTGCATGTGACTGGTTGTGGGCCTGCTCACATGTACATATATTCCCTTACTATCTAAATTATGAGATAAAGGAAAATGATAAAAAAAATTCTGAAAATGCAGAACACAGAACTCCAAAAGCAAATAAGTAATCCAAACATTTTCTGAAAAATGTTGTCTACATTTTTCATTTTCTGAAGCTTAGATATTGAGCCCAGTACCCAAGGTATTTCTAGCATAATTCCATTGACACTGGTGTTCTTCTGTCTTTGTACTAATGAGAATGAGTCAAATTTTGTGTGAAGACTTTTTCTCTGAAGTTCTTATTTCTAGAACAAAAAATGTGTGACATTTGCCACTGCTCAGAAATTACTGTAAAGTGGCTGCTGGGCATATTCATCGTTATTCGTTTGTGTTTGTCTTCTGCATTTTATTGCATTCAGCATTTTTTTTCCTTGCTACTTGAGAAAATTTAATTGAATATATTACACAGTATTTGACAATTTATTAATCCCATGTCCTGTTATTATAGGGAATGAGCAATCTCCAATGTCACCTTCTAGCATATTCATGTAGGTCATATATATAATCGAGGTCAGAATTTATACAAACAGCTACTGTCAGGAAGTAAATTTTGTAAATACTAATGAATGTAATGCAGTCTGAATACTGATACCCTGGAACAAAACCAAGAGTGTTCTCCTCTGTAGTTTCATTCTTTGGTGTTAATACCAATATTATCAGCTTGCTTTATGAAGGAATTGAAGTTGAAAAAATCAAGAATGAATTAGCTAACTTTACTGTCTGGACATATGGTAAACCATAGGGTCATTAACAATAACACATTAGCCCCAATAATGTTGTCTGTAAGCTCACAGGGATTTCATCTGTTGTTCCATATTAAACATACACATATTGTTTCCTGTCAACTTACAGATCTTACTAAGTCTACAAAAATAACACCCAAGTTTTATTCATCTGGAAACTTACATGGAACAGCTGCACACAACAAACAGATCATTTCTGTCAAAATGTTCTTGATTTATCCATTGGAAATATTCTCCCCTCCATAAGGAAACAGCCATCCGTTCACTCTGAAACTGAAGAATCTGTGTTCATCTAGCTATATGATCAGAGCTGTAGCTTCATTTGTATGGATAGATATCCATGAGAAATATTAGGTTATCATATTGTTGTTATTCCAAAGAAATTCTATCAGGATTGACTGAGAGGTTTTAAAATATTATGCTACTCTAGCCATTAGATCAAAAAACAATTTTGTTTGTCTGACTTAACTGGTATTGCCCAATGAGTTAACTCAGCTACCTGGCACAGTTTGAACATGATAGCACAGGCTAGATAAGTCCTGTAAAGGTACTACAGGTTGTTAGTGAAGAGTTCAAATATTTTTCTGCTACTTTGGGTTCTGCAGTGCTAACACACACTAAGTATAATGCCTCAAAATCCCAAAAAATGGGTTGTTAAATCTAAGGAAAAAGTATGGGAAATAGTTAAACAAGGATGGAATTTATATAAAAAATCATTGTGGAAAAGAGAGAAAAATTCAGCACTGGGGAAAGATTAAAAAGGGACAGAGAGCAACTGTTCCTGCTGTAGTATATCTTTTCCTGGGGCTGGGCCCTGAACTTCTTCCTATATTTCAGTTGTCAAGTTATGTTTATCAACAGCAAGATAATACAGAGGTGTGAAAGGTTTCACATACCTTGTCTTTCTGACAGATAGCAGGAGACATTTTCTATTTTGGCTATTCATTTCTCCTCAGATCCCTCTCCCTCCCCTTCCTGTTGTTTTTTCTTAAACCAATATAATGGGTTTTACTTGGTATACAATATTTTTTTAACATATACACACAAACATGCATGTTCTTATATAAAAGTTATGTAAATACTATATAGAAATGTAATTATAATATATAAATATTGTATATATTTATATGTATTTGCTGTGGTAATAAGTAGCAATACTTGGACAATTGAATGGGTGGCAGACTAACTGATGAGTGGGATGATGGTATTGCATCACAGGCTTCTTAAATGAGCTTCACCACCAAGAAAAGGTGGATGGAACTGCAGTCTGATTCTGACTATCTGGTCATGAACTAGTCCACAGATCCAGCCTAGTACCACAGATCCAGCAGATGAGGTCAGATGAAAAAAAATAAGATGGAAAGAAGTTATTCTTTATAAATGATAAAATTCTTGAACAACAGTCAGTTTAACACACAATAAAATATAATTCACTCAAGACATTTGTTTAAAGTTCAACTTTTGTTTGAATGTCACTAAATCTATTATATTCTTTGGAACCTTAATTTTCTTCCATAGGGACTTAACCTGGCCCATGTGGTCATAAAGTATCAACTAGAGAGAGGTATGTGAGGTACAAATTCTTCTAGACAATAAAGCATTTCAGATTGTTTCCATGAAATCTTCTCTTCATGAATTATTTACCCAAAACTAAGGCTTAATACCTCGTATCTTTCCTGATAGCTGGTATCCCCATGAAAAAGTATTTTAAAAAATCCTTTAGAGTGTAAATTGAAAGTTATCATGCTGAAGTAATTGAAACTAATTGGATTTAAATAATATAATGAAACATTTATATTTTAAGTTGAAGTGCAATTTAATTGTCTTTTTCTTTCCATTTAGAATTAACAAGACAAGCTGAAATTAGTATATGTGCACTAGTATCAATGACATCTAAAAAACCTGCATAAATGGTTGTTGGCTGTGAAGATCAAAATACTTATTAGGCAGGACAGTACTTCCCAGCGATCCATTGCACTTCTGAAATCTGTGGACAGCTTTCCATTAATTTTAATGGAGCCTGAACCAGGCCCTTGCAGAATTATATAAACAGCCTAGTATTCATGATTTCCTAACTCCTGGGAAACCTGTGTTCACCAGCTATTTCACTGGTTACTTGAAAGCACAGAAATGCTTTCCCACAGCTTGTAAACTAGGAGTAACACAATCTTGGTGATGGTTGTGATAATTAAGTGAAAAATAATAGCATAATGATATTTAAAAGTTTCAGTCCACCCACAGAAGTATAGATAGAAATGTTGGTACAAAACTACCTATTTTTTCTATAATATCTTTTTAATTAGGTTGTTACCTTAGTAAGTAGAATCTGGCTTCCTAATCACTGCTTCAGCCTCAGAGGTTTTCATTCACCATTCAATAATACTGACAGCCACATTTGTTTACCTGAATATATGACAGGGAGAGTTTCACTTCTGATGCCTAAATAACTGAGCACTAATCTTCTACTATCTTCACATGGCTTTATGTCCTTTCAGCTTCTGATGTCTTTTCCATTACACAGTCTGGAGAAAAGGAGATGGAGGGGAAGACCTCATTGCTTTTATAACTACCTGAAAGGAGGTTGTAGTGAAGGGGGTCTCAGGCTCTCCTCCCAAGTAGCAAGAAACAGGACAAGAGGAAATGGCCTCAAGTTGTGCCAGAGGTGGTTTAGATTGGATATTAAGAAAAATTTCTTTATGAAAAGAGTTTTCAAGCATTAGACCAGGCTGCCCAGAGAAGTGATGGAATTACCATGCCTGGTGGTATTAAGAGATGTAAGGTGTGGAAGTTATGGACATGATTCAGTGGTGGACTTGTTGGTGCTGGGATAATGATTGGACTCGATGATCTAAAAGGTCTTTTCCAACATAAACAGTTCTATGATTCTATAATTGCTCTACTTGAACTAGAGACCTGCATGCTGTCAATGGACATGAAGGGACTTCTATTCACTACAATACTAAATGAGCACCATCCTTAAGCATTTGTTTCCCTGTAGTGTAGGGAGCAATTGCCAAGATGAGTGCTTATTAATTTTGCAGGATTTCTTGCATCTTGCTTGGTGTTCTGTCTTATTGATTTGAATATCATGGCTTTTCACATGATATACATTGTCTCTGGATAGTTGTTGTTTTTCTCCCTCTTACATCTCACATCTACTCTAGGAAGCCTAGTCTGACATTTTGGTGCTGTATTTCTGACCACTAGGTGCTGTCATGACTAAAATAAAAAATTGTAGTCTGGCTTTAGCTGGTTTTAAAGCACTTCTCCTTTTAGTGACTATCAGTTTTACTGTTTTACTGCTCCTGGAGGTTGATATAAATATTGAATTAACCTCTTTTAACATCTGTTTCTTATGCCAATACATCTGAATAAAAATACACTGTCTGCCACAGGGTTTCTTTTTGCCCTTTCATCTTCATTTTCACTATCAAATACTGCCTATCACCATCTTAGGTTAGGCATGCTTGCAGCTATTTTGCATTTATGTAATGAAAAATAAATATGTAGGCCATTGTAAACTGTTCTGTATTTCTCTCTTAAATCTAGATCTAATGAACTAAACTTTGATACTTATATCAGTTGCATTAGTTTTACCCAATTTTTTCATGCCCAGCTCCAGTTTCAAAGTTCTTAGTGTAGGAAGGAAATTACCCTGGGGAAAGTTTTTCAGTTTGTGAGAGAATAGTTGTTCAGTAATTATTATAACCCCTTAACCTGTTTTGAAATCATTTGATCTCCTACTGCTCACCTGGTGAAAAGTAGCTATATAAAGTCTTTTTCCAGTAACAATATTTTGAGCTAATAAGTTTCATGGGTTCAAGAGAGGATTGTGTTAAAACTTTCATAACAATTAGTATCACATCCCAAGCTTGCACATATACATGCATTGGGATTTTGGCATTGTTAATGGCTGTATTTCTTCCATGATAGTCATAATTAATGGGTACAAACTAAATTTGCTAGAGAATGAAAGTTGAAACTACAGCTAAATGAGTTCTATTAAGCCTAAGCAGAACAACATGAAAAAATTCTACAATGCAATTAAGAATTACAACTGCTTGACTGGTTCTAGGTGTTTGTTTCTTTCCCAAGCAAAAGCATGCAGAACTTTTGTGTTTCCAAAGAAAATGTCACTCGCAGCTTTAATTTTAATATCAACTTTTTTTTTCCCAAATATATATTAAAAATATCCATTTTCTACAAGCCTCACAGTTTCTCAGGCTCTCATTTTTTTTTTTTCAAGACATTCCTGAACCAATATGCTGCAAAAATACTTTGTAAAAGATGAGAAGGAATAAAGTTCTCCTAGTTGATACACAGTAAGATTTATCAAATGTTTTCTTGTAGTTACTTAGGAAAAACTGAATTCTTTCATGCTGGAAGAGTATCTGAAATAGACTTTATTACATTTGTTTTATTTTTTAAATAGCTTTCTCTTTTATGATACAAGAAATGTTCTCCATCATTGCTTGAGTGGAATGATGGCATAATATAATGTAAAATGCAAAAAGACAATATGTATTATGTGATATTACATTAGATGTGCTCCATGTCCATTGTAGTGTTTTAGTCTTTTCAACTGTTAAAACTTGGTGTTCACAAATACATTACTTGCTGCAGCTCTTTATTTTATTTTCTAAAAGACAGAGGAGTAAATTCTTAGAGCACAGTGAATGAAAGTAAAGCAAAGTATTTGCTCAGATGGTTACTGAAGTTACTTTTTTGTCATCACTGGCTGGCCATGAATCCAATAGAATTGCCACCACCTGTAACTTCTGAAGGTATTTACTACTATATTTAACCATAAGCAGTTATTTACTGCAAATGTGTAAATAATTATTTTGCAGAAATACAGCTAAGTCAGCTTCCCCTGGAATTTTGGCATGCTCACAGGACCCCATGTTTCTTCTGGTTACACAATACTTGTAATGATCCACTTAATTACACCTTTTAAAACCTTGACATTTTTTGGTAAAATGGAATAGTATAAACCAGCTGAGTGTCAGTAGATCAGGCTAACAGGAGGCATATATGCTTTGATTACTTTCCTGCTGTGAAGGTTGTTAGGTTTGAAAGTTTCCGGAATTACTTTTTAATTTTATCAGATATTCTTTGAAGCGCTTTACTATCCCTCTCTGCCTATTGCTTGCAAAAATCTGCAGTCTAATGTGCAATGAAGTCATCAGATAAAGACTGACAGATATCACATTCCTTCCTACTCTATAATTTAGTGATATATGTGCTTTAAATTGTACAAACAGCTATAACTTTGTTGTAGCACAGACCATTTTGTAGAATCACACAATCACAGAATGATTTTGAAGGGACCTTAAATACCTAGTTCCAAACTCTATCCAGGGGATAACACTGATGAGTGGAAGAAGGCTAAAGTCACACCCACCAACAAGAAGAGTCCTGAGGAATATACAGGCCCATTAGTCTTATCTAAGTCCCTGGAAAAGTAATAGTGGGTCCTCCTGGAAACTGTTAAAAAACAAATTAAGTAGATGATTGGGAAAATCCCGGGATGGATTTACTAAGGTTTTGCAAATGAAAAAAAAAATTCTGCTAACATGAGGAGAACTGTGGATGTTGTTTAACTGGACGTCTTGGTTTGGAAACACAGGTATCTGCCAGGGAAAGCTGGAGTTTCCCTTGGAATGGAGAATGTAAACCCCTCACCCCCTCCAAATTATTATAATTTTGCAATTAAGGGCTTTCAGGCAAAGATTTGGGAATAGGAATAACAGTCCTTTACTAGGAATATTAACAATACAAATGTAGTAAAAAAAAAAAAATCCCAAAACAAACAAGCAAACAAACAACAAACCTAGAAACCCTGACAGAGTCAGAGCTACAACCTGACACCCTGTTGGTCAGGGTGTTGGAAACAGTCCACAGTAAGTTCTCCTGGAGTGGCAGATGTGGTTCTGTTGGAGCAGAGATGACCCTTAGAGAAAAGGGTCCAGTGATGGTGAGAAAGGTCCAGTCTTCCTTCAGGAATCCAGTGGAACCAGATCCCTTGTGTTCCTACGTCTCAGTTTTTATCCAGGCAGGAATGGTTGGCTCCCCTTCATTGGGTGGAGCATCTCACAATGGGATGATGGAATGTGCCATGTCATTGGTGAGCCTTAATGGCCCATTAGCAGAAGATATCCCCCAGAGGGAGGAAGGGTGGTGAAAGAGATAAGAAACACTGCCCCACCTGGTTTTAACAGTTGGCCCACTGTCAGAAGGCATCTGCCCCCCTCCCCCCAGAGTTACAAGAGATAAAGAAAAACATGTCCCCAACTGCTTTCAACAAATGAAATAGAATACATGTTTTTGGTTCCATAACCCAAGACACTGGACTTCAGCAAAGCATCAGCTATTGTTTCCCACAGCTTTCTCCTGGTAAAACTGAGATGATAGTGGATAAGTAATCTGCAGCGTGGGTGGGAAATTGACTGTCAGGCTGCACTCAGAGAGTGGGTTTTACTCAGGCTGACAGCCTGTTACAAGTGGGTCCTGCAGAGTCCCATGCTGTTCAGCATCTTCATAAAAGATTTGGATGATGGGATTGGAAGCACCCTCACTGAGTTTGCTGATAACACCACACTAGGTGGTTAGGTGGACATGAGTATTGATTTTGCATGGCCTGGTTTTGGTAGCAGGGAGCTACAGGAGTGGCTTCTGTGAGAACCTGCTGGAAGCTTCTCGTGTCTGTCTTCTCTGTCTGTCAAAGCCAACTCATGGCTCCGAAAGATGGGTGTGCTGCTGGCCAAGGCTGGGCCAATTAGAAATGGTAGTAATGGCTCTGTGATCACATAGTTAAGAAGAAATCAAATAAAAAGTTTTATGCAGTTTTAATTTCAGTCAGCGAAGACTCGAGTGAGAACATCTGAGAACATCTGAGAGAAACAGCTCTGCAGACATCAAGGTCAATGGAGAAGGAGGGGAAGGAGCTGCTTTGGGCACCAGAGACAAGATTCCTCTGCAGCCTGTGGTGAAGCATCTGTGCCCCTACAGCCCACAGGTCCACAGGGGATGCAGAGATCCACCCACAGCCTGTGGGGACCCAGGAGAGAGAAGTGCTGCTCTCAGACTGGAACAGGCTGTCCTTGAAGGACTGCACCCCGTGGAAGAGTGACCCATGCCTCAGCAGTTTGAGAGGGACTGTTGCCTGTGGGAGGGACACACATTGCATCAGTACACAGGGAGTTGCTGCTTCTGAGAGTGGACCCATGCTGGAGAAATTCACAAGAGAGAGCTGTCTCCCAAGGGAGGGACTCCACAGTGTAGCAGGGAAGCCACTCCTCTCACTGAACAGTGGGAGAAACCACAGGTGATAAGCTGACCATAACCCCCATCCCCTGCCTGCTTGCACCCCTAGGGTAGGAGATAGAGCTGGAAAGGACTGGGGGGAGGGGTGGGGGGGATTAAAAAGGTGTTTTGAATCATTGTCTTGCTCTGATTTTCTTAGTAATTAATTCACTTCATATTTCTAAGTTGAGCCTCTTTTTCCCTGCATGGTATTTGATGAGTGAAGTCACTCTGTCCTTATCTCTACCCATGAACCCTTCATTAAATTTTCTCTCCTCTGTCTGGCTGCAACAGGGAGTGAGTGAGCGGCTTTTGTGGCTGCCTGGCATCCAGCCAGCGTCAATCCATGACAATGTGTCTGAGGAGACAGCCATCACAGAGACCTGGACTGGCTGGTAGAGTGGGCTAGAGACAGCAGCATGAAGTTTCACCAAAGACAAGAACATGGTCCTGCACCTAGGACAAGTAGCTCACAGGGCTCAGCTCTGTGTGGCTGGGGAGCAACCTTGCTGAAAGGAACCTGGGAGTCCTAGTGGGCAATGAGCTGAGTAGAAGTCAGCAGAGTCAGCAGTGACAAAGGCAAATCAGACCCTGGAGCATTGCTAGTAGAGGAACAGACACAGTCATTCCACTCTACTCAGTGCTTGTTGGGCTACCTCTGGAGTAATGTGTGCAATGCTGGTCCCCACAATCCAAGAAAGACAGAGAGGAAACAAAAGGATCCAAAGAAGGGCCATGAAAATGATCAAAATCCACCCTGTGAGGAAAGATTGAAAGAGTTAGACCTTTTCTGACTGGAGAAGAAAAGGCTCAAGGGGGATTCTCTTCACAGTATTCCAGTACTTAAACGATGGCTATGAAGAGGGATGAAGGCTCTCTCTTTGGAAGAGCCACACTGGTATGACAAGGGGCAACAGATATAATTTGCACTGGAGAGGTTTCATCTTGTCATAAAGAAAGAATTTTTTGTAGTGAGAGCAACCATTCACTGGAACAACCTTCCCAGGGACATGGCATAAAAATTGTTAGGCTTTTTGTTAATTTTGCTTTCTGGAGTGAGTGCCCCATAGTACAACTAGAAAGATCTTGGGGTATACCTTTACTTTCAATTATGGACATGTCTGCAAATTCATGGTCACAAACCCAGCACAGTGAATCTGGGAAAAGCAAGGCATATTTCAATATAATTTACTTTCAATAGTTGCAGGAACATCAAAACAGGCTTATGTGTATATATAAAGACTTTTCCCAGACATTCTCTTTCACTAGACTAAAAAAATAAAAATAAATTTAAAAAAAGACACCTGAAATTTTTGCTAATCTGAAATTAGTCTCATTTCATTGCAACTGGCTGCATTTCCAAGCATGAGATTCACCAATACTGATTTATGAAAACCAGTAATAAGGTATTAAGTGGCCCAAGGCTGTATGTCCATGATCAATTACTAAGAAGTTATCACTTTTCATTAATACTAAATCACTTTAATACTTTAAACGAAAGCATTTGTTACAAGATAGAAAATCATTCATGCAGAATCTGATTGGGGCATAAGGGTATGTGTTTGGCTTTGAGTAATTCACGTGGGTCAATTCTACCTGCAGTGAAAGCTTAAATGAACTTGGCTGCACCTAAAAGATCTCTTGACAGCAGATAAAAGCTGATGGTAAGAGAGACAAAACAACCTCTGAAACATCAAGGAGAAATAAAGGACTCAGAGTTTGAACATCAGGAATGCATCACACCCAAGATTAATGCAAGAGCTTGCGTTATTATATTGAGTTTTGTGAACATTCAAATTTTCAGCACAATTTCCAGTCTCTCATTTCTCTCAGTGATCTTTAATCCTTACCCTTTCCAAGAATGTCTGTAAGAGGATTCCTGGAAAAGAGTGTCTTCCTTCTATTTTTCAGTTTCCACTTTGCATCACAGGGGACTTTGAAATATTTATTATTTCCCAGTGGATTTTTTTTCTTTGAATTTTTATCCTGTAACTCATATAGACTGCCAGCACAAATAAGAACCTTTGACAGCAACTCTTCCAGGCTACCTGCTGTGTGAATTATTAGTTTTCGTTTTAATTGTTATTTTTGTTATTATTGTTGAATCTGCTACCTTCCTTTGACTGTTCATAGTTCCTTTATTGCAAAAGCTGGGGAACAACCTATCCAGTCAGCTCATGAAAGTCAGATCCCATATACCATACTCTATATTCTCTTCAATCTGTACTGTAATTAGCCTCTTTTTTCAGATTGAAGTCTGCTTAGTCTGCTTAGTAATTTCTTGCACAGAAGTGGAATGATATCTTTGAACATTCTTGTCTAAAGCTTTTACATATCAGCTGTCTCTTCAAATGTCTTTGTCAATTATATGAGGTATTTTAATCCATGAACTAATGCTGACAAATCTTTTTTTTTTTTTTTTTTTTTTTTTTAATTGCTCAGCCAGTGCTGACTGAGTGATTAGTGATTCTTTCAAATATTGAAGGACTCTTCCTTCATGAGATCACATGATAACATTTTTGGAATTTATTCTTTAAACTCATCAGAGGCTACATAAATGAAAATCCAACCCTCTGTCAGTTTTTAAAAGGCTAATGCTTTTAAAAGCATTACCTGCTTCAGATCCTGTCCACCTTACCAGCTCTAGTCTTGCTTAAAACATTATCCTACAGTGATTTAAATTAGACATAATCCATTGAATGAAATGTATTGTAGTAAGTCCACTGATTTCAAACTGGACAATGATCTGAGCTTTTTTTCATAATATATACCACAAATTGAGTATTTTAAAAGATACAGTATAAATGTAATATTGATACAGCTATGTTTGTCATCTTTAGCTATCTAAAACAGTCAGTGCTTGAGTAATTGTTGCACTATTGTGTTCTAAGTTTTTATTGTGTGAATGTACTTAATCTCAAGATTATGACTAGTTCATTTAAACTCTTGCCTCATAATGGTAATTTAACGTCTGTGCTACACTGAAAATATCCAATATGAATGAATTAGTGAATATTAAAAATGTAATCAGTTACTGAAGTAGGAAAACTTTACCTTTAGTAGAGAATAATTTTTACACAGCAAAATACAGTATGTGTAAAGGGTAACTTAACACTGGAGTAGAGGAGAAAAGTTTTATTAAAGCCATTAAAGTTCCATCTCCTCTAACTGCAGTGAAAAGAATAAAAAAACACAACCTCCTTTTGTCTAGGAAAAAAAAAAGAAAAAAAGACTGAAAAGCATGCTTGGATCTATGGAATGAAGAGCTGATGGACAGGTAAAAGAGGAGTTGGAAGCTAAAAGAAAAGAATATATTAAGTATCAAGAGACTGCAGGGGAGAATGTGAAGGACATACTGAAAAGAAAATGTTCCTGCACCATATTACTTTGTGATAGCAACAAAAGTAAATACATGGCTTTTAAGAATGAAGAGGTCATATAAGATATTAGTTTGTTTTGCTTATATATTTGAAGGATGCAATTATGTATTTCTATTTCCTGAGTTCTCCTAGATTTGCCTGCCTGCCTGAAAAAGAAGTAGTCATTCTATAACCCAGAATGGCATACAACAAGTCACATAATGTTAGGAATTTGTCATTTCAAATCACTAAAAGGAAGTATGGAAAGAGTTTTAGAAATCATTCTATACCTGAATGAGAAGGAAAAGAAAGAAACTTGGTCAATTTACTGTTGAGGGGTTTTTCACTGTCTTCGTTCTGGTGGGTTGCTCTTCTGTTATATGCAACATGTTGAGGACCTAATTTCTTTCTATAACTCATTATTACTATCTTTAAAAAAACCAAAAACCTATGCGTTATATACCAGGTGTGGAAAATCAGTTTTAAACGATTTAATGTCTGAAAAATAAAGCATATAAAATTTATTACACCCATGAAGGCAAGCATGTGTAAGCATATCTTTAGTAAATGGCACAAATAAGCTGATTGACAAGGTTGTCTGAGGGACCAGTGTAACTTGTGCTAGAGTATTCATTCTGGAGAGAACTAAAAAGGGAAGTTTAGCATTTGCACCAGTTTCTATTAGACAAAGTAAGATAGTTTTTTTCTCACAACTAATTGTTTAATTTCATCCCAGTGTCTCTTTTTCTTATCATGAGTTCATAAATGCTGCACACTATGTAACCAAGAATGGGACAGGCCCTATTAAAACCTGTCAGAAAGCTTGTTTCTTTTCATTTGCCCAAGCATTATTCTGGAGTCAGAACAGTCACTGCAGCCATTGCTATTGTGCCAGAATGAATCTGAATAAACTGATGAGATTTAACTGAAGGTTTTTCAAGGCAGTGAGTCCATTAGTCTAACACAAATCTGCAGAGAGATTTGCAGATTCATCTGTCTTTGAATTAAAGGAAGAAAGAAAGCAGACAAAAGAGAAAGTTATATAGCTAAAATTAGATATGATGACAGATAGCAAATCTCTAGCCTTTATCAAATAGTTTAAACCTCTTTTCTGATGGTATTTAGGCCATAAAGAGAACTCTCTGCCTTAGGAGCAAAATTATAAATTCATTGTGTGGGAGGATTATGTTGGAAGTCTGGCAGCTACTTGATAACCTAATGAAATTCTGCCAGATCGGTCCCATTCAATACTGACCAGGCATGAGAAACTATAGTTTCATTTTCAGGAATGGATTCTAGGGACTTAGTTTATGCTGATTTTAAAACTTTTTTTTTTTTTTTTATTCTTTCCCTTATTTCCCTCCACTCTTGCAGTTAAAAGCAAGGAAAACTGAACATATGTTTTCACCTTACACATTTTCGAAACTCTACAATTATTCAACCAGTTGAAGTCTGCAGGATGAGTTTTTCTGAAGAAGAAATAGTCACATTTTCAGAAAAAAATTCAGAAATATCAAACTTCTGAAAAACCTTTTTCTGATAGGCAGTTCTGGAGCAATATGTAGGAAAAAAAATCCCAAGAAAGATAAATGTAAAGAAAAGAAACCAAACCAAACCAAAACAAGAGAAATTTGTGCTTATTGTGGCAAAGACTGTTGTTATGTCAAGTCACAGTAGATGGTGCTGATGGGCCAGAAGGCATAAATTCATTCTTTTGGGTCATACTCTGATGAGGCTGTTTTATAGAAACATATATAAATAAGCCCTATTTGGTGTAAGTAGCAATCAACTCTATTTGCAATTCACGCATTGGTGTTCCCTGGATTTTAACTGATTTAGGTGGTATTAATGAAGATGTCTTATTACTCATCCTTCCCTAAGATTTTTTTTTTACCAGAACAAGGCATCAGTGGGAAAATTATTTTTATTACCTACAGTAATAAATGAAAACAAGGGAAGATTTTTTTTATTTATGGAGGGAACTGTGAGTAGTTTGACGAGAAAACTGAAAAGCATATTGATAGTAGCAGTAACTCAGCTGGTGCTGTGTTCTTACTTCTATTCTTTGCATTATTCAGCTTATTTGGTCTGACAGAAAGGGATCTCTTCCATGTTTGCTGTGCCATAAAAATGCTGAAAATATCCTGCTGACCTAGCCAGTTGGTAACAGCATTACTGGATATCTGCTATGGTCCCATCGTATTAATTGCATCTTCTATCCTGAGATGATGACGAGGGAAAAACTCCTTGAAATCAAGTTAGTTTGGGTGCAGACTTATATTTACAGCTGAGTGAAACTGAGTGAAACACTCAAACTAAAGGTAAAACCTACCTTCTGGAACACACAACAGGAGTAAAAAAAATAGTAACATATGCAGGAGTAACTATGAATGCCTATATAGAATTTATGCTGGCAGATACTAGATAGTTTGCTTTCTAAGTAAAATATATGAATATAAGAAGATACTGCATGAATGTTTCAAAAAAAAAAAAAAGATTGTCATAGCTGTTATTGTTTAATCTCATGGGATTACTCCAAATAAGAAATTTAAAAAGCAGAAATTGATTAGCTGAGTGACATTACTCTGGTAGATTTTATTTCTTTGTTAGATCAAAAATTAAATACCTTTTTTGACTGACACCCATTATAAGTAACAGGTAACAGCTAGATATTGTGAGTAACTTTATCTTCTTTCTAGAGCTGACCAAAGCCAAGCTCCTGACCAATTCATCAGAAGGATTTAAAGTCCTCTTAATTTGCAGAAAAGAGTGCTCTAATTATGGAGATAAACTATACTCTAGCACGAGTCTTTCACCTGTGCAACTTTTTGCACAGTTCATGAACTCTGACAAGTAATTGCCCAGGTTTTACCTTGATAGGATTTGAAATGTAAAAGAAACCACCTCTTTTATTTTGTGTTATCAGTTGGGTTGTGATAGAAATGTGAAGGCTTTATTTCATGTCACATTTGTCTGTTACATCAGCTTTTTCTTTTTCTTTTTCTTTTTCTTTTTCTTTTTCTTTTTCTTTTTCTTTTTCTTTTTCTTTTTCTTTTTCTTTTTCTTTTTCTTTTTCTTTTTCTTTTTCTTTTTCTTTTCCTTTTCCTTTTCCTTTTCCTTTTCCTTTTCCTTTTCCTTTTTCCTTTTTCCTTTTTCCTTTCTCTTTTTCTCTTTTTCTCTTTTTCTCTTTTTCTCTTTTTCTCTTTTTCTCTTTTTCTCTTTTTCTCTTTTTCTCTTTTTCTCTTTTTCTTTTCCCCTTGAAGGAAGCAATGTGTAAGTAGTTGCTCTAGAGGGAGTCTCTGGAGATCTGTCCCCCACCTTTTGTGAGACTTTCAATGTCTAAGACTCTTAACTCCCAGCCTCACTGCCAACCTTTCTGCACTTTTCACTTGCCAGGTGTTATGTTGGTAAGTCATTCAGTTCAGGAATTTGAAATCTAGGGATGCAAAGTACTAAATAACTCCGTGATGATAGTAAAATCTACTAGGCTGTAAGACCCACTGCTATTGCTTTGGTAAGACAACTCTATGTCTCAAGTCCACACACATTTGCAGCAGTGCTTTAACTATTAAAGACAATAAAGCTGAAACCAGGTTGTATATTATATGAAGTAATACTTCCTTTACGCTTGCCTACTGAGAGTGATAAAAGCTATTAACTTTGTGTGTGAATGTCATTTAAATTTTGCATTCCTTTTTTTTCTCCCCAGTGATCAACAGTAAATTAAACCATTCCTTTGCTTGTTTTTACAGATGAAGAGAGAATTGAAAGCAGTGCATGAGGGAGCTTTTTATTCCTTAAGACCTCACAAAAGCCAATTTCACTAAATGAACCTTCTAAAAGAGCACTAACAGAACATTTAAAATATATTCTTCTACAACTCTATCTGTATTTTCCTAATATGTTTCTATGAGGATATAATTATGTTTGTACATGTATGAGAATAAATGGGTTCAAAATTGCACAGATTCTGCTCTCTCTTCTCAGCTAGTTGTATTATTTTTAAATTAATTAAATACAGTGGCAGGCCACTAAGCCTGTCTGTGATATTGTGTCTTTGTCAGCAGTTTACTTATGTCTTTCCCGTTTAATTAAATGGGAAACAGTGAGTGACTGATGCACTGCTATGCATAGTATGTAGGACAAACCACACCTGCCACTGTGTATAAAATCTGCTTAATGCACATGGTGAAAGCACACATGCACATAGTATATTATCCATGCATGTAGATATTGTGAAGTGTTAATTCCTTCCAAGGTATTTGCAGCTCTTCTTTCTTTTTGAACACACTAGCCCTTATCTTGCATTTTCTTCAGTTTATTTACAGAATTTTTAGTCTGCTTGCTCTGGCTTAAGAATCTCCTGAGCAAGCAGACTGAAAATTCAGTAAACAAGCTGAGGGAAACTTGAGATAAGGTGTGAAATATCTAGAAGAAACAAGAGCTGTACAGTTCAGAAGACTGAACTAAACTTTCAACATTGTGGATTTTACACAGTGCGCAAAATATTTTTCCTTATAATGCATGCAAGTTCTACCACTCAGCTATTTTCTTAACATGTATATTAAATACTAACAATCCAAAAGTGTTGGTATCTGCAAAAATTTGACCTCCCCATTGAACATCGCTCACCATCTGATTTACATCTTCACTTTATATATCCTATTGTCTACAATTAAGCTTACAACAGTAAGCTACTACGCTTTTCTATTTCAATTGCATCTCATTGTCTGCATCTCAGTTTATTTTTGGCCTGAAAACCAAATGAAGAGGTAGCATAGTGCATGGGTATTTTCTGATTCAGTCTCCAATTTCAGTTTTCTTTTCCCTTCTCTACATGCAGGGAAGCAAAAGGGTTTTTTTCTCCCCTTTGCTTCAACACCTTCCCATACCCTCAACGAAACAGGCTCAGGTAACTGATAGCTCCCACATCTCCTTTTCAAAAAAAAAGCCACTGAAATTAGCAATGCTGAAAAAACTCCCTAACTGCCATTAATGTGTTCTGCAACTGCAAGCAACTAACAATGAAACAGTTACTTCTGTGTGCAGATTCCTATATGCATCCTCAAGTCCAGCCTTGGCCAAGACCTGAAATGGCTTCTGAATAATGCATTCATCTCTCAGGGAACACCATTCTATTTTAGAACAGAAGCCACGTGAACTTATCACACTGCCCCTTCCTTCACAATTCTTTTGCTGCTTGACATGTCCCCTAGGCAGATTGTGTGAGACAGACCTTTCCTCTCTAAGATTCTGCCATTTTTGGCAGCCTTCTGACATATACTCTATTCATTGCCTGCATTTACTGGATCTCAGCTGAACTATTCTCAACTGCCCATATTTTGCTGTTACATTCCTCATCCTGCTATCACTCAGCCCTGTAACTCTATCTTGTGTAACAAAATATTCTCACTTGTGAAAAAGAACGGTATGAAAAAGAGCATAAACAGACTTTCCCTTAATCTTTACATAACTCACTTGTGTAAGAGCCTGGGGGGAGGTAAGAGGTGCAAACACATGCCCTGTGGGCGATATTCCAGCCTCCAGGCTGGAATTATGACAAGGACATTTAGACAGCCTGCTTGACAGACTGGTTCAACAAGTCTCTTTAAATGCAAGTAAAGCTTTTGAATCATCCTACAAGATTTTCTCTTTTTCCATATCACCCTCTATATTTAAATATTTATTGCTGGTCTCTCTGTTCTGCTTTCCTTTCCCAGGTCTTGTCTGAGCATCCCGTTCTTTATCACGGAAAGTGAACACGTTCACCAAGCCTTGTGTAGACCTTCTGGACCCATCTTGTACTAAAAAAAAAAAAACCCAAAAAAACCACCAAAAAAACAAAAAACCCAAAACAAACAAAAAACCCAAAACAAAACAAAAAACAAAACAAAACAAAAAAACAAAACAAAACAAAACAAAACAAAAAAAAACCCAAAAAACAAACAAACAAACACACAAAAAAGAGTCAGTCTTCATATTTATGAAGTTGTGCATGCTTCTGTACAATTTTTATCTCTAGTGTTGAAATTGTAGAACTCATTATGCTGAGACATTGTGAATGTCAAAAGGAAATTATGTTTGAAAAAAGATTAGACAATTTTAGGGAGGATAGTACACATGTAGCTAGTAAACAAGGCAGAGGCACAGTTTCTAGCTTAGAAAGTCCTCAAAATTTTAAACAACTGCAGAAACCAAGTTGTTCCCAGGAACAGTTCATTCTTTTTTCACTTGATAGCTTAATAGAAAATTTTGCAAAATTTCACATGATTAAGTGTTTACTTAAGACTTGTCCAACAAAGAAAGCTTGAAATTCAATTTCTAGAGGACATTTTAGTTTAAGGTTTAGTAAATTTAGGACATATTTCAAGGATTTACTATAAAAACTACCAGTAACACTTATTTTAAACATAAGAGGTGAGTTTAATAAAAATTAAAACAGAATTGGCTGTACAGTATTCATAGATGCAGATATGTATTTTTGGGTCTGTAAAGGCTACATAAATGGATACATCATGCATAAAAAATGAGACATGTTTTCCCATTACTCATTATAAGGCAGTGTTGTCTAATGGGAATAAACTAGGTTAGTAAACTGCTTCTTCAGCAAATTACCTTCACAGTTGATTCCAGCTGCAACAAAAAGATAAATCATATACAACATTTCCAGATAGCCAAATTACAAGCAATTTAGATTTTTCTCCTTAGAATTGTATATCACATTTGTAGGATCTTTCTTCCAGTTCACAGTTCTGTTGTAACTCCTTCTGGCAAAAGTTATTGCAACCTTAGTGCCTTGCTAGCAAAAATTACACAGAGGACATTTCTCCTCTGGAAAATGAGTTAGTGTTTTGACCTTGTTTTATTTATCTACATCTTTTTATAAAATGTTCTCGATATGGTCACCTAATTAAACCCAGAGATCATGACCTGTATGATTACTTGCATTTTCAAAGCAGTAGCAGAAAAATTCAAGCTGAACTTATTATCTGTGTAATATATATAAAAATCTGCATGCTAGGAGAACTTATTGGACATACTGTTTTAAAATATTTTGCGAATAAGATCATAATTCATGAAAACTTTCAAACCACAGGCACTTCATAATACAGTGTATAAAATTCGTCTCATTCCTGCTGAGGAAGTTTTATTAATTGTAGGCTTATAAATGTACTTTTGAGACACAATGCTAGGTACTTTTGAGACACTTAAGTAATTGAAGGATAATTTATGTGAAAATTAAATGACTATGTGCATCACCACTACCTCCACAAGCTTGGTTTATGCACTTTGACATAGAAAGGGATGACAGAGAACTCCTTTCCCTCAAAATTTTTATGACTCAGGTTATAGTAATTTCAATAAACGCTGTCCAAATCACTCTCCAAAACAGGGTTACCATCATGCATACTGGGAAAATTCCCTCACCTACGAACAGTCCTTGGTCCATGTTGTTCTGTGAGCATCTCACTGGTATTTTTTGGAAGATTGCTAGTTGTCCATACATACGTTTGTCCATACAGTAAGTAAAGCCAGCCCTACAGCTTGTGTCCAAGTCCTGATCAGTTTGCTAATGCAGCTGTAGTCTAAGAAAGCTCCAGAGACCTATCTTTTGGACATAAAATGGAGTTGTAAGATTAGAAAGCTTCTACTCTGAGTGTTTGATATTCCTGGGGGACACAGAATCCTGAGTTCTTGTGCAATTTATTTACTGATTCTGAATACAGAAGGATAAATAAGCCATCCCCAAAAGAACAATAGAACCTTGTTTCCCCATCCTGAGAACAGCTTAATGTGTGGCAACATTCAATCTTCTCTTGCACATCTGCTGACTGCTTGGCTTATATAGCCTTTCTGCTTTAGATATCCTTATACATCCTTTCTACCTGGTGATACAATCTTGGCTATACAGATTGAGAAAGATCTCTCTGTCGTGTGAGTTGCTGCTGTTCAAATAGGCCATGATTTTGTGGACAGAACATATTTCCTGAGGTATTTGAGTTGATATTTTGAGACCCCTCTGAAACTGATAGGGGACTAGAATAGACATTATTTATATCCTGGAGGAACATCTAAAGGTACAATGAAATAAGTGAAAAAAAACATTTAATTAAAAAAAAAGGGTTCTTGCTACCATCAAGATTAGTTTGTAAATAATGGAGTCCAATATTGGACTATGAATCTCAGCCTCATTTAGTTTTAAGCCCAGATGAAGGCAGGATATCACCCATTCCCTTTTCTTCTGCATTTAGTTATGTTTGGCTTAGATATCCTCCGAACTACTATATAGTTGTTTAGATTGTCTAAACATGGGCAATTCTTCCCATTCAAGTGATTTAGGGATTTAGAGGGCAATTTAGATCACCAAAACCTCCTGTAGGGTGTTGTATAACATTAGCCATGGGAATATTTGGACCCTTTGCTAAATATTAAAGCCGTGTTCATATTTAAACAATTCAATTCTCTTTAAGACTGTGCACAGCATTATTAAAATCTACTCGTCTATTTAATTCCCTCAGGCCTGAGTTATCCCTTTATATGGAGCTACTGCACACTGGAAACAGCTGCTGTCAGCAAAAATAGCCTATCTGAAAACCTACAAAGCTTCACAAGCCTTAACAGCTTAACAGACCACTACAGAACAGAGGTGTGAAGTTTACTGAAGTCCAATTGATTAAAGTCACATGCCAGTCTTAGCTGGAAAGAAAAGAAAAGAGGTATTTATAAATATTTGGAAAAGTCTTTCAAACAGAGTTGGCAAGTACAGCTTCCTTGAAGATTTCTCAGTCTTTGTTGTATTGGGATAGATCTGTAAGTAATTTAAGATAGTACAGATCCATCATTTTCAAAAGTACATCTGGGCTTACAGGAGCTGAGACTCTCACCCTGTGAATTTTAGAGCACAGCAGGGGCTTATTTCATATCTATAAAACACCCTGCTGTGAAGTTAAAATTATTGCCTAACAATCATGCATATTTTTTTAAAAGAGTGGTATCAACCACTTGTGACTACAAATTTATCAGAAATAAATTTAGCAAAATGTCAGGAAAAACTGGCCAGTTGGGAAAGATATTTTGATTTAAATAGAGCAATTGTCCTTTCAGGAAATTTTAAATATCACAAGTCCACACAAAATTAATAGCAACCAGAGACTATGATGCAGCATAGTATAGCTTTTCAAAACTCTCAGGTAACTAGAGAAATCCTCTGTTGAAATGCAAGGTTTTCTTTCATTTCAACCAAATTTGAATGAAAAGCTGCCTTTATATATTTGCATTAGGAGTTGCCATGGTGTCCTGGTCTAGGGTAAATTTGGAAAGAAACTTCCAAAAGGGGTCCTTCTAGAAAGCAGATTCAAGTGGCCCCTCCCCTTACTGGTTTGGGAAAAGATTTCCTTGGAGAAAAGTGGAAAAAACTGTTTATTTAACAAGAAAAGTATTCACAAGCATAAAAAATGAATAACATTAAACAATAAAACCTCTCACTGCTCTGAAGAGACAGCAAATTCAGAAAGCCCTTTGTCGTGGGGTGTAGCTTTGGCTCTCTCAGTCTCTCACCATTCCATGCACTGGAATGCAGCGTCCGGCCCCCCCGGGCCACAGGTGTGAGCTCCTGGTGTTTTTCTGGGTTTTCAGTCCAGAGCAGGATGATCAGTCCCAGGAAAAAGAAAAGCCACAGTCCAGGGAACTTCTCTGCCTCAGCTAGCAAATAACAAAGGAGAGCTCTCTCCCACTGCCCATGCTGCAGATAACACAGTCTGGAGAAGAATGCCCGGGAGCAAGAGCAGTTTCTGCAAACAAACTGCTCGCTTCTTCTCCCCCCTTCGCTCTTGGAACCACTCTTAAAGGTGCAGAACTTCATATCCAGCATAAACAGAACAGACAGCTGGGGATAAAAGCATCTTAAAGTCACCCTAGAACACATGGGTACTGTTTTGTTTCTGGATGAAATGGTGCAGAAGAACCTTTCACAGTCACACCTGGCTCTTACCAAGATCAAGATATCTAGATGAGGGTGGATATGACAGGTGCAGCAGAAAGAAGAACAACCAAATGAGATTTTATTTTCAAATTGTTAGAATAATATTACTTCACAGACATGGAGATTTTAGATAAGAGAATACAGAGTGTGGAAACCCTAAGGTATTCTACAGTAGTTGGTGACTGATAAACTGCCAGTGTAAGGGAAACCTTAAATAAACCTTATAATATCCTTGGAAAGGCCCTAGATACCATTTTCTTTTTTTTTTTTTCTTTTTTTTTTTTTTTTTTTTTTTAGAATTAGTTTTTAAAAGAGGTCAAAACACTATCTATTCAATACCAGATATTCAAATGGTGAATTAATAAAGTATTGAATCATTATCTGTAATTACTTTGATAACTCTGAAGAGGCAACATGGGTGAAGGTTTGTATTTCATACAAATAATTTGGAATAAAGAAATAGGTTAGAAGTTAAAAGAAATTACCATTCTGATATTCAGGGACCTTATTGTGTTCGGATTTTAGTTCCTTACTCTAAAAGCTTGGATAGGAGGCATAGATTGTGAAATGATAGTTTATTACAATGGCCTTTCATTATAGTTTATTACAATGGTCTTTCATTTGAAAAAGAAATAAGAATGGTCACACACACCCACTTAGATCCTGCACAAAAAGAAAGAGATGGTGGCTGTTCTGAATTTAAAGGCTTTAAGAGATGATGTCAGAGGTTTCTGCTAATGTAGGCGTGATTCAGCTGGTTGTATTTCCTTTTCAAATGTTCCTCGGTTTTTGTCTCTTTTGTAATATTTAAATTGTATCGTAAATACTATTGGCCAGTGTTAGACTGATCTGCAATTAATTTTGCTCATGCTAAGAAAATGGTTCTTTACCTGAAGATGTGTCCTTAAACATTTGTGTCACTGCTCACAGTGCATACTGACACAAACAATGTAAGTCTCACAAAAGATAATAACAAGGGCAGAGATTTGAGTTTATTCTGCAAAAACCTTTATTCTTCTCTCCTTTAGCAGCTTTAGGAACACAAATTTAGTTTATTGTTTCATTTTGTTATTAAAGACATAGTTAGGTGGAGAACACATATAATTTTGGAGGTACAGGAAATGAGAAATTTGGTTGTGTCCAAACAAGACAGCTTTTGTAAATGAATGAAAAGATAATATGCAGATTTCAGCTCAGGTTGCAGAGAGGATATGCTGCATTAAGATATAGCAGTAGAGCTAATCAGCCTGTCAGAATTTAATAACCAAATGTCTTAAATTCTAGATAATGGAGAAAAAAACACCTCTTTTGTTTTTCTTTTTAGTACTGTCTCAAGGATTTTTTTGTGTTCATGTCTACATCATCATCATCATCATCATCAATTTGGTGAGGCAGCAAGTGGAAGTAGGAGTTATAGTTAAGGTCCCTTAGGCAGAGATAATAGATCTTACAGCTCCTGGCAGCCTGACCTTCCTTTTACTTGTTATTCAAAGGAAAACCACCTTGCTCTACTTCAATCAATATGTTGGGGCTTTTTTAAAATAAAAAGTAGTTATGACTGCTGAGCTTTGCATTGAGTAACACCCTGTCTCTATGAAAGAGGTGAAGGTATTCAGCATTCATATCATGCTGGACTCCCTGGATTAGGATGAAGGAGCCAGGGGCCTTCCTTTGCTGACAGAGGGTGACTTTGGGCATAGGCTAAAGCTGATGTTTAGAGATCATGGGAACTAGAGGCTGCACAGAGCAGCACTCTGAGAGGATTCTGTTTTTCTGAGGTAAACAGCACTGTGGAGTAGGCTTTCCTGATGATATTCTTGGACATCTACTGTCTGTTAAGTTCCCACAGAGACAAAATGTGGGTGGTCTGAATCCTGCCATAGTATTGTTAGCAAAGAAATGATTCTAAAAGAATGAGTTACATAGAGTGAGAGCTACCTTGTTTGTCTAAAATTTAAAAATCTATGATTTGAACAAATTGTCATTTTATCTTCCAAAGAACACATTACCTCTGCTGTGCAGAATACCCATATGATCTGCACTGTCAGATTCTATTATTATTGTGACAGATACTGTAGCATATAAATTTTAAACTAATGAAAAAAATGTCATTTACCTTTTGGAGCTAAATGTTCAAAGTGCATCAGCTATTCAATTTGATAGATCATTCTTCAGACAGTTTGAGAAGAACTGCATATTAAAACCAGAGTGAATGGGAGAAACCCTCATTTTTATCCAGCTTCACATTTCTTAAACTAATTCTGGAGAACTCATGAGGGGTCTACTTCCAAAAATGTTTCTTTACTCAAAGTGGCTGGGAAAAAAAGGTAAATAAAATATTTCTCTATTAAGATAAATTTGATTTGAATAAAAAACTAAAACAGGATATTAAAACTTACTAATGCTGATTTTCCGTTTATTATGGTCTCCTGGAAATAGCTGAAAGAAGAAGGAATAGCTGCAGATTATTGCCTTCATATTATTCTGTAGCTGAATGGTATCAACATTTATGATCCTCTAATAAAAGAACACACACTTGGGTTTTATAGGCTAGAGCAGTTGATAAATTCCATTAGATGTTTTAATGCAGACAACTTTTCATATGGAAAAAAAGAATAAAAACCTTTTCAGGTTCCAGAGACAACAAAATTTTGGATGTTTTTAAAGCTGGAGAGAAAATTAAGAGCTTGAAAGCTGAAATCCTTAGATAATTTCAGTTTGAAGACACTTGAACACAAGGGCAAATATGAATCTAAATATGAAAATTCCTAGACTCTTTTGTTTGCATGTTCATTAGCATTTTCATGCTAGCATTAGCATTAACGCTTTCTTATGTTTCAAATGCTTCATTTCACCAATTAAATCATTGCTTAAAATATCAACAGGTGCCCATTATTGATGAGGTCAAAAACATCACACTACTGTTCATGTATTTATATGACTTGTTACTCACCTTCCCTCTTTCTTTTACATACTTTTGGAAACCATAAAGTATTTTAGCAAACCACGGAGGGTATAAACCAGCACATAAATAGTTATTCTTAAAGGCACTAATACTCAGATTGAAATTACTTAAGGTATAATTTAAACAAAAGTTATATGATTCTTATTGTAATTAATTTACAGGGACTCAGGAAAGTAATAGCTATTTATCCCCTTCCTCACTTTCTCAAAGTCAAAGTTTGAGAAATCCTCCATTACAGTTGGCTTCCAGACATTTTCCATTAACTTACTGGGAAAACTTCCTTCACTAACTGGAAAAAGAGGGAAAGAGAAACATTTCCTCAGAAGTTAAACAATGCACACTTAGAATAACCTGCAAGGCTCATTCTGTCAGTGGAAGTTTGGTTGTTTTTCAAATGTATTTCATTTCTGTGTTCTCAGTGGATACAAGAGCTTTTCTTCCCATCCATGTGTGTGTTTTCGGTGCCCCAAGAGCCAATGCACAGAGGGGAAATTGGAACTTTTCAGGACCTACTCAGGCAAAACAATGGGAAGGGGAAACTTGTCACGTCCATACTCAGCTTCCTTCCAAACAAAGCCCTTGTACTGCTTTGGCAGCTAATGCTGAATAATAAATCAAGTTATAGGAGATAAGCTGAAGAAAGGAAAACAACAGATTTTTCACTTTAAAAGGGAAGACATTCTAATGTGAAGAAACTTGTCATTCTGAAAAATCCATGACATTTTAAAAATCATCCCTGCAGTCTGATTAAATATGGAAATGATCTTTAGACAAAGTGAACATTTCACAGTTCTGAGCTTGATAATATTTTCTATCTCCTACAGTTTCAAACAATTTCAGAGGATGTAAACCACATGTGGTTTACCATTGATCTTTACCATAAATCAGAAGAATAATGAAAATTGTGGAAAAAGGTCAGTGAACTTTATTCCACTTCCCCTTCACTTATATCTTCTGTTATTTAAAATAAATGGTATTATTTTGCGCTACAATAAATTCTTGTTTTGCGGGGACAACAAGTAATATCTGGGATGTTATTTACTCTGATTCCATAATAGAGTTTTGTTCATTTTCTGGTATGAAAAAGCCTCAGAGAAACACAGCAGGAACTCTAACATCAGATATTAAAACTGTGGGTGGTTTTTTTTTTTGTTTTTTTTTTTTGTTTTTTTTTTTTTTGGGGGGGGAGAGCAATAACAGGCATTATATATTTGATTTCAGCTTCATTGCATAAGTGAGTAGTAGTTATCCCTTGCATTTTAGTGGAAGGAAAAAGATCTAGGATTACATTATCAATGCAACGTAATAAGTGAAATATTTGTTTTTTCCAAAGAAATATTTTAGTATAGACACTGGGACATGAAAAAAGGGTGAAGCCTTCTCCCTTACTCAAAGTTGCATCAGGTTTTGTTCGGTACTTCATCCATTATTCATCCTTTTAAAAAAAGGAATTGTCCATCAGACCAATCTAAGCATATTTTTTCTTTTTTGAAACGTAAGAAGTGTCCAATTCTTAAGAATATCATACTGAAAAATCTTCTTCAGTACAATATGCTTGACTTCTCCATAAGTAATTTTACTGTATGAAATCAGAGCTTCTTATTATATTTGGTCTTATTCATTTTGATGTGCTGTGATTTTCCTGCCGCATGCTGTAGGTCATGCTGTGGGATTAGTAATACAACCATTCTGCTACTGACTAGTAACTGACATGAGCTGTTTTCATAACCTTTTTTGAAGATTGCCACATCTATATTTTTATTTCTGTTTTCCAACTTATCTTGACTTTTCAAAATACTTGCAAGCTCCTTATCAGTAGAGTTTCAAAACTCGTAGTAAGGAATAAGTTCATTTTTCAGCTAGCATTCTATCAGTTCAGGAAAAAGTCACTTAAAAACATGAGCAAAATCTCAATAGATTTTAATTGTAACCTTGAAAGAAAAAGCAACATTATCTCAAATGATCAAGCCTAATTATTCAGGACTTTAGAGATCATTATCAAAACTTCAGAGTCAAGTTGTACTAGATAAGCCTGACTTCTGGGTGGACTTCAGAAGATCCTTGAGAGCAAGGTGCTTTGGCGGGCTGACCTTCATCTGAAACACACATGTACATGTGCACTCACCCAACTGTGTGTTTGTGAAGTGTTTTGTACACCAATTACATCCAATTCTATTTTTTTTTCCCTAAATCAGAGCATTGGACTTCATAGAGGAAAGTTTACTTTATGCTTTGATAAAACAAATATACAAAAGATTTTAGGTGATTTTATCTTCATGTTCATGAACAGCTTAGAGTAGGTATTATTATGCATGTGCCTAAAGATGAACCATCCTATTTACCTTTGCAGGATGAAGAGAGCAGCATTGTGCCTGGGTTTAATGTTGTTGCCAAAAAAGCCAGTTAAACAGATTATTAAGAGCTGTAGAAGCAGCTTAAATTCTCCATCTAGATAAAAAAAACCAGTAGCAGTGGCCTTAGAAGTGATGAATCAGTGTACTAAGGAAAAAGCTCTTTCTGTACTTTTCAGTTTGTAATATGAAGGTGTGCTCTGAAGAGTGAGTTTGAAGGTTTTTCCTGGATTTTAAAGTGTATTTTATTTTAAGTTGTGTTACAATCCGATTAGTGAGAGATTGCCTCTGCCCAAACCAAATGCAGACAGACCATATGCCACAGTCAATAATATATGGATAGAAAGAAGTAGAAAAGGGGGCTAGGGAGAGAGAAAGACCAAGCAGAAGAAGAGCTGTGGGTCCAGCAGTGTCCCTTGGTCCTTCTTTGCCCTGGATTTCTCAGTGGTGGGAGTCCCACGGCCATTCTTCTGCAGGTACCACCTTTGTACAGTCCAGGGTTTGGTATCTATGGGGTGGTCACAGATGCCGTTCCCACAACTTGGGATGTTGTATGTATGGACAATAGATATGATATATGTATGTTGCTTCCTTTCCCACAGTTTGTCACAGTGGGAATTTTTGTCTGGATGCATTAAGCAGGATGTGCTAACCAAATTGCCTCTGCCAGGCCTGGAATTAGCACCTTTCTGTTGCAACTGCCTCCCTTCTGTGCTTATCTCAAATATCTGCTGTGGTGGCTTATCTTATGACAAGATCCATCTGTGGCCTTGACAGTGTTTGAGACAGGCAACTGGGCTCTTTAAGTTGTGAGAAGTATATGTGATGGTGTTTTAGTATTTAGAATAAAATATTTAATATTTAGTGGTTTAGTATATGGTTTGGTAACTTTATAATTTAAGACTTTATAATTTAATATAATTTTACTTTATAATTTGACTTTAAATTAAATTGTTTCTTTTTTCTTCCTATTCCTGTACACTGTTATTTTAATTTTAATTTTTATTATTAAATTTTGCTACGATTTGAAATTAATATAATATATTAAATGTAAGGATAGTATAAAGGTTTATGGAAATTATTTTTTTACATCGACTACTTATAGCACTGTATTCTACTGTATTCTAACAAATAAACAATATGTTCTCAATTATAAGACCTAAAGCTACTTTAAAAGTAAAGCACAACACAACACAACACAGAGAATTTCAAAGGATATCTAGTCTGATTATTGCATGGTACTATCCATGAAATGCACTACTCCTTTTTAACTGGACTTAAACATAAAATGAAAGTTAAATTTCTGAAGATTCATTTCCACTCTTTCGTTTAAGACAGTTGGTAAATCAGAAAGGAGATGGCACTCCTCATGCAGTAGGGGAAATTCAAATCGGAAGGGGCAATTTACTGTGTTAGCAGGTCTTCCATCACTATTTCTCTGACTTGAACAACCTCATTTGAGTACTCAGTGAGGGCAGGGTGGGCTTTGAGGAAAATCTCAATAGACAGTGAGTGTTTTCTAATAATTTTCTGTTCCAGCTTCAGTTGAAATATTTTGAAACTCTTTTATTTTTTGTCCTCCATAATTTTCTTCTTTGACATATTTTGTCACAAATTTTCAGATTAAATGATCCCTTATCAGTCATAATACAAGTCAATATTAGTGATTTTTACTCTATTTTTACTCTCTGATTTTTACTTCTCTTTTACAAATAGAAAAAACCATCATGTACTAAACAAATGGATTGTGTAGAAAAGAGAAGAAAGAGAAGAAAGGATGTGTGAAGTCCTCAAATCAAAGTTTCAGGTGAAACCATTACACCCATGAAGATCCATTATCAGCTATCATCAGTGTGGGAAGGATGACTTAGGAAGATCACAGGTGCTGGCTTTTGTATTTTGTTTGTCTTGTGATATGTATGTCTCAGCAGGTAGCTATTCACACGCATTCTGTCATGCAGTAAGGGTCATGGCAGGAAAAATTCTAACAGATTCATTAAAAATCATGTTCATATTAATCTAAAACTCAGATACACTGCAAATAATGAATGAGCTCTGCGAGATACTCCAAATGAATAATGGCAAAATCTATGCAATAAATAATTCAGTTGTGTGTGTCTTCTATTTCACAGAAACTTCTAAAGTGCTATGAGAAACATTTTTCTTAAAAAAGAGAACAAACTTTTGGGAGTGAGGCAAATCTCTCTCTCTCCAGCTCTAATGATAAGTTTCTTTTTAAGAACTGTGACATGGAATACAGCTTCCACTGTATCTTTCAGAATTGTTTACTTGATCACAAAATGAGAAGCAAAGTTGAGTGCATAGATGTGTTGCTGGGTCCTTTAACTCCTATTCTCAGCAATAGTTCTGCAGAACTAAGATATATGCTTGCCATTAAACATGTAATCTAAGACATATATATTCCAAAAAGGAATGCCTCTCGTTATTGTTTACTTTAAAAAATGGGAGATATGTCATAGCTGTGAGCTAAGTACCTCCTTTGCATTCACATCTCTGAGTTTCCAAGAAAAACAATAATGTTAATGGGAGGTAGAGCATTTAATTTCAAATTTAGAGGCTTTTGTTGATAATGTTATTTAAACCTAGGAAGGTTATACCTAATTATAGATATGGCAGTGTTTTTGACAGTTCAACCTCTTTAATGGATTATCTTTCCTCATTTAAATATAAGAAGTAGGAATAATAAAAAAAATGAATCTACACATTTAACAAGCTTCTTTTTATATGCTTAATAACTATCTTTGAAGAAGAATACACTCCACATTGAGTTTTAAAAAACTGACAATATTTATTAAGCCACAAAAGAGCTTATGTAGCTTTGTGATTATGGACAGGAAAGAATTTTAAAAAAGGCAAAGTTAGCAAAAAAAAAGCTTTAAAGTAAGCAGAAATTACATGTCAGTCATAGACATTAAAGCTGGCTGTTTTTAAACTCCTACTGCTAAGCCCTGGGCATGAAACAAGAAAATGATGAGGTAGGCTGAATGAAATGCACACAAATGCTAATGTTTAGAACCTTACCTAAAGTTAAAAATACAAATGCTTGCTTTAAGGAAAAGGTTTCAAATAAAATAAAAGAATCCATCACATGAGTCTGTATGAATACAAATATGCTGAAATCCACACATACGGAATATGTTAGACTTTCCACTTCTGTTGAGAAATCTTCCTACTGTATGCTCTAAAGAATACTGGAGTTTACTGTTACAGGATTGCAGAAAGAAGGATTTTTGCTTAATAAAACCACATGATTTTATCGGGGGAGGGAGGAACCTGGGAGTTTTCAAGTGGAGTAAGACTGTTATCATGGCATACAATACAATCAGCACCAATTAATTTATTTCCTGCCTTTTTTGAATGCTTGCAGTAAATCACAGCATTATCTGAAGAATTCTGCAGAAGAATATGGACTGAGAATGTTTCTTAGAATAATTGTCAGGTGTTGCAAAATTGTTTGATTTAGGAAATCACATCTTAATTTTCCTATCTATGGCATTAGACATATTTCCATGTGCCTATTATAAATGCACATGGAGCATTTGTTTGTGTGTATAGTATTGAAAAAAATCAGTTTTGTTTCTACTGTGTTCATCTGCAAAATAAAGCAATATTGTAAAAATTAGAAAAAATAGATGCCTATCATAATAAAACCCCAAAAAAACAAACTACAAAACATTCCAAGTTAGAACATCACTACTTCTCTTCCTGGCCCAGAGTCCTATTATAGACTTTCTTAGACTTGAAGAAAGGAGCACTGAGAAAGCAGTGGAAAGTGCAAGGATTCCCAAAATTTACCATGTATTCTTCATTGAAGATAGGAAGAAACAGAAAGGACTCAGCTCACATATTTTCCAATGCATTTGTATTCCCTTCTCGAACTCCTCTGTCCTACAGACTTTTTCCCACCCAGTTTAATCACCTGGTGTGCAGCTGAACTACAGCCAGTGGATTTGGTCTCTCCTGGAGGCAACCCTCCTTTAAAGGGAAGAGCTGATGAAACTGCCAAACTCTGCCAGTCTGAACAGGAAAATCTACTCTCTAGGGGATCTGTCTCCCTTTTGTTTGCATTCATGTTTTACCCTAAATGATTGTTGATTTATATACCTAGAGTCAGCAAGAGTAACAGTGACTCGTAATGACCCTTTTCTGCCATTGCATTCATGCTATTGCTTGGTTTTGTTACTGCTACCATATTAGTTCTGTTCCCTCACAGTATTTCTGTTTTATACCAAATTCTTTTTTTTCCATGGACCTGGCTGTGTGCAGTACAGTCAGGCTGAAGCATTGCAAGGGATCTTTGCATCCTTCCATCAAGGACAGTGATAAACACTGTAGGTTTTGCAACATACAGTTCCATATTCAATTTCCTACTATATGTGTTAAAATTGAATGTGTTCAAATTAAAAGGCTCTTTTGAGTCACAGCTAGGAGATCCACCTTTATTGGAACACTTCATTAGTCAAGATTGTTTTGAATTTATTTGTCTTGTATGTGTGCATGCATTTGTGTGTGTGTGTGCATCTGTCTTCAGAAAAAAAATAGAGTATGGAAGCAATTTATGGTAACATCCCATCCAGAATGCTCTCCCTACGGTATTGCAAGAAAACTGTGTTAACAATAACAGCTGACCACATGATGGACCCTTTAGTCCATTATTTTAGTCAGAAAACTTGAATAAAGATAACTGAATTTGGCCTAATAAGACAATAAATTATGTGACTATTGTAGATAAAGCCTTGTGAAATATAAAGCCTTGATGTAATGGCAACTGCTCAACTCATACCTTTGATGTAAGAACCGTGTCAGTTCTTTTTGACTGAAATATTGCAGGCAAATGTAAACTGCAAACAACAGTTCAAGGAATGTTAGAACAAAATAAGCTTTGTTCATGCATAAGAAATATAATTTTGTTCTGAAAGAAATATCACTATAAGGTAATCAATACTTTTTTTATATGAGGCAATTAAAGAACAAATACAGCTCATAATGTTGTTGTCTGTGTTGAAAATAAGTACTTTTGTCTTCATGAAAGAAGTGGAAAAACAAAAGTGAACATTCAAAATTCCAGCATTCGTGTCCTTTCATGATCTGACATGAACAATGTAATTCAAAGGCCATTAGAAACAAAAGGTCTAGCAAACTCCACAGCATTTCTGCATCTGGAATTCCCAGTCATACCTAGCAAGGTGCTGTGTCCTTTGTGTTTTACAGTGTGTTCTGCAATGCCACTAATTTTTGTGCCATTAATATATGAAGCTAAGTGCATATGAAACTGCAGTGCAGTTGATATGCTCTAAAATAAAATAAAAAATATTTCTAGACATTGCCATAAATAGCACCTCAGGGATTTCAGATTTCTTAGAAGCAGCACATAAAATCATGAACTCAGATATCATGCAGAAACTAAAAATACTTATTTTTAAAATATCAAGTAGAGTATCCAGGCACTTCACTCTTTTCTCTGCTCCAAGCCCTTATTCCCAGCAGCAAAAACGCCAGTGCAGAGATGCTGCACGTAATAGGTTCAGGAAAGGTACACATATCATTGTACATTCCTTGTCACTGGAAATGGGCTGGGTACACCAGTGGAACAATGTAAACTTGAATTCTGACAGAAGGATTCACACTACGGGTCGTTTTTCACAAGCTTTCTGAAGGTGACATTTCATCTCATGAATTTTCATTAGAAAATATATTTCACTCCATACAGGTAAAAACTATTGTCTTAAATACATGCAGTGAATATTCTTATCTGAAATTTGCAAACATTTATCAAGTCAAGAACAAAGGTGTGCACTCTGATGCATCAGTCACAATTAAGAGCTGTAATTCAGTCATTAAGTATGCAGCCCTCAAGAAGGCTGCATACCTGTGGAGAAGTCTATGCAAATAAAGCATGAAATTTAAGAAAAAAATTAAGAAAATAAGGAAAAAATACACCAAAACGATCATATTTGTTAATATAGATATAAGAGAGATATTAGCTGGACACAAATCCAAAGGCTACTCCTGCACTAGTGAACTAATTAGTGACAGAATGTGTCTTTTTGGCCAGTGTCAAAGACCTGTTTCTACATCCTTATCATTAAGTTCTCAGCCACCAAAATCCTGTGCTTGTGTATCACACTGGATTTATTCAGGGGAGTAGTAGGAGGCAAGAACAAACCCCTACCCCTGAGCTTCTTGTCATGAATGTAGGTGATGGCTTTCCAGTGCTTTTCTTCACTCTCTACCAATATATACTTTGTTGTTATGGAAATAGTGTGAAAAGCTAAGTATGTAGTTATGTTGGATGTTAATTATTGCAAACATTGTTTAATGCAAGTCAATAGTATTCTAATCTTCACTGTAATCTTCAATTCAAAACCATTTTATTTTAAGAAGTGGTCAATTCCTATTTTCAAAAATGACCCTAAGACACTGGGAAACAGGATTGACTAGCTGCAGGGTGTATATATGTGTTTTTATTCCAAAATGGGTTTTTCTTGAATTTTTACATATTGTATTTGGAAACTTGCTTATTTGGTGTCCTGCTGTGCTATGTACATGGCAAGCTTCATGTAGAGATAACAGTCCCAGAACCAGTCACTTACAATCTAAAAATAAATGGGATAACTCAAGGCTTAAACAAGCAGAGAGAGAGGAAAATAATTATAAAAAAGACTGAAGAAAAAATATGCTCTGGACATTGTCCAGTGGAAACAAACAATATAAGAACTATATCACTGAATCTGAACACAACACAGAGCTTAGAGAGAAAAAAACTATGAACCAATGATTTTCAAGAGAAAAAAAACATTCCATGGGTTTTATAAAAATGTCTCTTCCTAACTACTTCACAGACAGTTACAATTAGATGCCAGAACAGACAGAATATGAACCAGTATTTTCTGAAAATGGAGAGGAATCCCCTTCTAACATACTTCCTTGCTTTTGTCTTTCTATAGGCATGTTCTCTCCAAAAAAACTAATTACATTCTTTTGAAAAACATTCACTTGAGTGTCAGCAGCAAGACACAGTGAAAAAAATTATCTGAAGAAAAAAATATTCTTCATCTATCATGAAAAAGACTAACCCATATCAAAGAAGCAGGAAAAATGGAGGATATTTCATCACCATAATATACTGTAATACTTCCTTTATGATAGTCGCTTATTTACGTAATTTTTAGATTCTCTTCCTGTTAAGTAGTAGGACAGTTTATAGTATGGAAAGATGACTATTTTCAGATAAATCTTTTTAGTCATCACTGTTAATTTATTTTCTTTCCCATTTCATACCAATCTGTGATTTCTCTCTCCAATCCATTATGTTTGGCTGGAAATTTCAAGTGCATAGCCTTTTGCTTTCAGTAATTCTTTCAAAAATTACTTCATATTAGCAGAGCTAGTGAGTTTTCTCCTTTACTGTGAATCAAAAAAATATTTTTTTCTTTTTCTTTTTCTTTTTTTTCCCCAAAGATAAAGAGTTTTGATCCCAAATTTGGTGAATGACAGAATGAGAATACCTTTAAATTTTATTATTCATTCTTTTGCTTAAGGAATGAGAAATATTCTGCATTTTAAAACATAAATAAGTCATACAGCTATTTAAAAAAAAAATCCTTTAGATATTTGACATGATCAGTATCATCACACAAAATTGTGCTATTTCAATACTGTTGTGCAGAGTTTCTGCAATGTAGGTGAGCAATTTTAACAACTAATGCGATGGATCAGATTATTTCCTCTAGGATGAACAATGATGGAAATTGTTTAGGTCAGGCAGTCCCAAAGTGTAATGTGTATTCTTCCTAAAATCTACAAGGACTGAAGAGAGAGGATATGTTAAACCTGCTTCCAGTGGCTTCCCAGTTTCATTTTGAATATATTTCTGCACATATCCATAGGTTTCAGTTTAAAATGCTTTTTTTTTCTTTCAATTTGTGCTTGTAAGATCATTTTAAATTAGAACCTATGCTGGCACTATAAATGTGTGTATTTTTTGCAATTAAATAGAACACAAAAAAGAAAAGGGGAATTATCCTATTAAAGCTGTAGGTTTATCAAAATAATTAGGTGTATAACATCAATGTATTGGATTTTAATAGTATCTCAAGGGTTGTTTGATTAATTTTTCAATTGAAAAAAGGTGAATTTTCAAAGACTTAACAAACATAGGGTATTCCTTTCAAAGTGAAAATTCCTTCTCCCTCTTCCTCAAATGAACAGCTTTGCTTAAGGAAACAAGAACTTGAGAAGTCATAAATGCAATTGTGTTCTCTCAGGTAATGAAAACGTGGAAACGGAGAATCAGTTCAGACTGTGAGTTAATGCAGCTTCCTCAGTCTGTCAGAAGAACTGTAAATCCCATACAGAAGATTTGCACCCACATGAAATAGATTTTGGCTATGCTTCTGCCCTGGATGGGTACTGTGAAGGTACCCGTGAACTTTCTATTATTAATCAGAAAATACAGAAAGATGGAGACTCAGCACCCTGCAAATTCTGTGGTATTTCACTGCCCCACTTTTGCTGGAGAGAAAATTGGTTTTTTGTACTGATTTTTGTTAAAGTGCCAATCACTTTTTAGGGGTAGTAATATACCAGGAACTCTAGTTCCCACAGTGGAAATACAGACAATCAGTAAACATCCTACTTATCTACATCTTTGCTTCATAAGGGGATAATCTCGAGAGAAGGATTGAGTGACCACAGTATTAATAAATCCCAATTTTCTATCATAGCACAATAGATAAATGTTAGTGGCTCATAGTAAAAAAAAATTTAAAAAAATTTCATGGCTAGAGCTACATAATTAAAAAAATAAAAAAAATACAGGAATCTGTTTCTAGGTATTGGGTATCTTTCCCCCATTTTTTATCTTCTGAGAAAATTACCAAATTCATTAAATGAGTCTCATGAATGTCATACTCCTAGATATAAATGCTTCCATTTAAGCTGAAATTCAGTTAGCAAATATATTTTTGTCCGTATGGAATTGGCTTAATTAAGACAGATGAATATTTTGGACCAAACTAATTAATAGCTTAGGAGTGGATTCAGCTTTAAGATTTTTAGCAGTCTCTTAAAGTAGGGTCTCTCAGAGGGAGGCAGCTGCTCATCATTGACATGCAAGACTAATACATTCAACTTGAAAATGAACCTGAGTAGTTCCAGCTGAGCTTTGCCACTGCAGGTATTGGAAATCTTGTCACCTGAGTATTCCTAGTGCTTCTTCTTTCATCTAATTAGCTCTCACATCCTAAAACAAAGTTACAGAGAAAGTGGTGTACTCTTGCTGACTGAATTTGTAGTGGAGTAGAAAAGATCAAGGAGCAAAGAGGGCTGAAAATACCGTCCTGCCACCTCCCACGGAACTGCAGCACTGCCACCCATTTCCAGAGACTGAAGAGGTGAGGTGGATAGTGCTTCCTTCAGGAGGGAGGGAAAGATGAAAGAGGTAGCAAATAATATAAATGAGATCTGTATTACTTTCCTTCTTTTACTACTCTTCAGGTTACAAAACTCATCTGGTCTCCTGACTATTACTGAACATTGCTTCTCACATTTTCCTTCTAATTTGTTTCACTTCTCCTTTATTATATCACATGTATAACCACAGCATCAAGATATGATGTTTATTTTATACTTATGCACTTCTAATAGCCCCAAGTCACCTAAGACCCCTGGACAGGATGTAGGTTTACAAAAGTTTCTGAATCTTGAATTTGTTTGAAAAAGTCAGCCATGACAATATCATATTTGAATTAGATATTTAGTCCTTCAGCTTGTAACTTCTGAAATAGTTTTCTTTCAAACACAAGAATTGTACATGACCTTGCATCTTCTTGTTGTCTTAAGACAGTGTTCTCCTTTGTGGAAAATGCCTTCTTCTCTACTGGGAGTTGAAGATCAAATCCTTCTTGGACAAAAATTGTGATGGTATAAATTGCTCGCAATCCTGCAATTATTGTTAAACATATATTATCTTACATGTACATACCACATATATATTTCTTGCCTGTATAGACAGTGAGAGTTTAGAAACAAATAAATCAATCCTCAAAACTCACTACAGCACATGAATATTTCTGTAGCAATTTATTTTGCTTTGAGTAACAGATGAATGCTTCTTTAGTGTAGCCATATAATTCTAATGAATTTTCTGACATCTGTGAATTCTGTTAACAATGGTCTTTTCTACAAGTAAACATAAAATTCATTACTATGTTAACACTGTGGTTGATATAGAGAAGGGGTTTCTAATGCATACAGGTTTCACTGCTTTTTTTTCCCACTTGATTGTGACTTCCTTTAGATAAAGCAGCACAAAATTTTCCTAATTATTTTTTCTCACCGCAGTATATTTTTGTGGTGCCACCTTTTAGTTTTAGTCCATCTTTCTTCATACAAGCAATGTTTCTGAAAATGATACTGTTACAAGTTAATAAAAAAGGTATTACCTTAATCATATGTAGTTTCTTCTGTGAAATCAAGATGAAAGAAAAATGTTTGAGGAGGTGACAGCTTTTATATTTTACGTTTCCTCAGTCAGAGCTCCTGCTGCTGCATAGCTCTCAATGTAAACAGTTTGCTTGAAAAACAGTGGTGGTGCTTTTCTTTGTATTTTATTTCATTTGAAATTGATTATGTCTCTGCCTTCAGATTTACCAAGATTAAAAGTATATCTGAATTAATGTCAGCTTTAGATATCTATTACAATGTCAGTAGATTGAAATCTATTATATTAATGTCACATATATCTAGTAAAGTAGGAACACGAGTCTAGGAATAGGGATTTTTAGAGATCTGACCCTTTTTTTCTTCTTTGCTGTAACTTTCTGCCTGATAATAAACAAACTAGCTGGTTCACGTCCTCTGAAATATCTAAGTGCCAAATTGTCATTGAAATCCGTTGGTCATCTATAGTGAAGAATATTAAAAGGTATCACCCTCAGTCTCCTGACAGGTTATTCAGACAGGAGATATCTTCAGTTTTTTTAACCTTGGTATCCTTGCAGCACTGAAAGCTGACAGTGTCCTCAGCCACTGCATAGGTAGGAGGGCTACCAGCTGCTCGAGGGATGCCACCCTTCCCCTCTAATAAGCACTGCTGAGACACATTTGAGATGCTATCTTCTTTGTAAGAGAGGAATGGGCATTCTGAATCTAGTCCAGAAAAGGGTCACAAATGTGATCAAGGAATGGGAGTGTCTGCTATGTGAGGAGAGGCTGAGAGCACTATGACTGCTCTGCCAGAAGAGAATGCCTTGGGGGAACAATATCAATGTGTTTGCATGGTGTAAATATGAGCTAGACTTTTCTCAGTAGTAACCAAGGAAAGGACAAGAGGCAACAACCACAAACTAAGATACAGGCAACATTATTTAAATATCAGAAAAAGACATTTACTGTGAGAGGGTCAGACACTGGCACAGGTTACCTAGAAAGGCTATGCACTATTCATTCCTTGAGATACTTTAAACCCAGATGGACTCAGATCTGATCAACCCACTCTACCTAATCATGCCTTAGTCTGGGAGCTGGACTACGTGATTTCCAGATGTTTCTTCCTGCTTCAGACATTCTGTGATTTTGTGGTAAAGAATTTCTCATGTTTTAGTTGAGGAGGAAAGAAATTAAGGAATGAAAAAATTATCTAAAAACATACCTCATAAACAGGATTAATTTAAAATGTAAGATATGAACTTCTCCAAGTATGCAATTGAACAGTTTAGCATAGACTCACATAATAAGCTGAATTAGAAGGGACCCATTAGGATCATTGAGTCCAACTCCTGGTCCTGTGCAGGAACCCCGAGAGTCACACTGTGTGCCTGACAGCATTTTCCAAACTCTGTCAGGCTTGGTGCTGTGACCACTTTCCTGAGGAGCCTGTTCCAGTGCCTGAGCTCCTCTGGGTGAAGGACCTTCTCCTGATACCGAGCTAAACCTCCCTGATATGGCTTCATGCCATTCTCCAGGGTCCTGTCACTGATCACAGAGAAGAGATCAGTACTTACCCCTCCTCCTCCCCCCACAAGGAAGTTGTAACTGCAATGAGGTCTCCTCTCAGTCTCCTCCAGAGTGAATAGTCTAAGTGACATCATCTGCTCCTCATACTGTTTCCCCTCAAGGCTCTTCCACCATCTTTCCTGCCCTCCTTTGGACACTCTCTAATAGCTTAATATCTTATATTGCACACAGTATTTGAGGTGAGGCCACCCCAGCTCAGAGCAGAGCAGGACAATCCCCTCCCTTGCCTGGCTGGTGATGCTGGGCCTGAGGCACCTCAGGACATGCTTGGCTCTCCTGGCTGCCAGGGCACTGCTGGCTCATGTTCAACTTTCCACTGACCAGAACCCCCAAGCTTGACAGATTCACATAATTCTTATCATTAAAGATCTTTGGATATATTTTTGCTCATTCTCATGCCCTCCTGATCTCTCAAAATGTTGTCATGCCTCATACTGAAAAGGTTATGTGTATTGTATAAAAATTTCTGTCAAAATAATAAACTGAACTTAGATATGAAACAGAAACAGTGGGACACAGAATCATTTTATGAACAAGGAATAATACACACTTCTCTGTGCAAATGCTAGGTCTAGAGCTCTTCAGATTTTCCTAAAATGTTAAATCACATCTGGATGATTACATCCAGAAGCTGTAGATTTATCATATTAAAAATTACTTCCTTTGAAGTGAGAGGTTTGATGTTTATGCAGAGGGAATATAATGATTGATTTAACTTTAGAACAGACACTGGACAGATCTGTGCATCATTATCACCTCTGTTTACCTATTAAGGTAAAAATATCATCTCTCAAAATACAAGCATTATTAGAAAATTAGACAGTATGTATGTTCAGGAATAAAAAAATCAGCATGGCATTTCTTATGATGTAGAACAATAGTGTAATTTCAGAAAAACTAAGAAAAATTAGGAGTAGGTGGGTAAGCAGTAAATTTGTGCTGAGAGACAGCAGAAAAACTGGTAGCAACTGAAACAATGAAATTTTTATCATGTAAATACAAAGATGAAATGTACTGAAATGATAAAGTAGTAGTAGTCTTTAAGAGATTGCAAATAGAATTTAGGGAGTCTATAGAGATCTGGAATTACAGCTGCTTGTTGTGGGAAGCTCACTCAGATTTCAAAAAGCAAAGGTTTTCTCATAAAGTATGAAATTAAATGCGCAGTTACTGGTCCTCAGGATCTTTGTGCTTTTGAGACATGAATACCAGAGGAAATAGAAGATTAAAAAGATTTTTGCTAAACTGAATTATTACAGATGAATGCTGTGAGTCAGTTATGCCTCTTTTATGACCGAAAAAAGAATAGAAGGATCCAGGGATAAAATACATGATTTGGTTTTGACATTTTGTACCACTAAGGTGAAGAAAATTCAGTTCAGTGAGGCTTGTATAGGCAAGCTACAATAACCATAGCTAGTCTTGTGGCACATAACGAGATCAATCTTGTTGTAATGACATGACAGCTAGTACAGGTTTGTGAACATGCTTTGATAATATAAATGAAGCATATGTATTCAATAGAATATGCTAATTGGCTAAGATAAAAATCTGTGCCAGGCACCATGCTAACAAATAGAGAGAATTGCACAGTTCAGTTTACTAACATAGATACAGGCATAGGTTCCAGCATCTGTTCTGGTGATAACTAAAGATGTCTTGACTTTGAAGCATTCTGGTCTGTGCTACACATACATAGGTACACATACCCCAGAGATAAAAGTCTGGCTATGCTCCATATCTGATCAAAAAAGTGTTATCTCTTCTTTCATTCTGTTATCACACCATCTCTTTTGTTTTCATCCCACAAAGCCCTCATTCTCAAGTCTAAATTGTCCATTGTGCTCTTGCTCATTAGGCAATATGTTTATTGGACACTTTCTACTGAACTCTTAACAGATTACAGATCTGTAAAAGAACTAAAATGGCATAAAATGTAAAGATGTCAGATCTATGTCTCTCTCAATTGAACTTGTGAACTCTTGTGAGTCTTTGCCATCTTCTGCTCCCCATTCACTACATAATGTAATTAAAATTATCTTTATTTAAGACAATCTCACTTTTAGTGTATCTTAGAGCTTCTCTCTCCTTTCCAAAGTAAACCACTCCTCCATTGTCAAGGAGCTGTAATAAATTGGTTGATCCGAGCTAATCCAAGATGGAATTGGAGACCAACTACCATTGTCTTTCATCTACATTGGAAGATGGAGGCGTGATCAACAACAGTACTCCTAGACATTTTAACAGCTTGATATTCTTTATCTTTCTCTTGTGTTTCTGCAAGATGTTTTGCCTGTTTCTTTCATCTTCATTAAAAGACTTTCTTTAATTTGAAAGCTTTGACTTGGTTAGAACTGACTTTTGGCAAGGTTATTAAACATTTTTGTATGACAGTCTGGGTTTTTTTATTATTGTTTTACAGGCTTTTCAGATTAAAAAACCTCTAAAACCAAAAAAGAAGTGATCTCCCTAGACCCATCCTGAAAATTCTAATTCTTCAAAAAATTTTTGCAGCACTGGAAATTTCAGTTTTAGCAGTTAAAGAAGTCTGAAAGGCTATTCCAGGGGAGAGGGGAGGTAGAGGGAATTTTACTTTTTAGTAAAAGCTTTAAAGAAATTGTTCCACCATTTTTTTTTTTTTTTCTTTCTGGAGAAAAGCGTATTGCCTAGCCTGCTCTAAGCAATTCATGTATTCTTTTCAGTTTGAATTTATAATATTCCTACACTCTTGACTGGGGCAAGATGTAATCCAGCAATTAGCAGTGTGCCTCACATTACACCCATGAATGTGTAGCCAAGCTAGGCTGAGTGATCAGTGTAGGCATAGAGCATCTTAATTTGGCACAGTAATCTGGACCAACCATGCTACAAAATGGGCACCAGCAATCTCAAAGAGCTTGCTGCGCTGAGCTAAAGTGCCACACTAAATCTGCTGTGAATCCTCCTGCCTCCACAAAATGGAACAAATCAGTTTCTGAGCTACCCTGTCCTTTCAGTAGTATTTCATGTAGTTAATGTTACTGCAGTCAGTTCAATTAGTTCAGTTACTCCATCCAAAATATCTCCTCTTTCAAATGTTTAAATTTTTAAGTTTAGAAACAGAAACATGAGAAAACCAAGAAAAATAAAATCCAACTTTTTAATTTAAAAAACCTAACAACAATCTTGTTTTTCATAATTACCTACTATTTAGGACAAAAATTAACTCCAGAGTGAATTGTTATGGTAATAAGCTATATATCAGGAAATATTTGTTATGGACAAACTAGCTTGTAAGCTCAAAAGCTTACAAGCATGTCCAGCTATGATTGGGTCATTCTTTTATTAAAAAAAAAAAAAAGACTATACATGTTGACAAAGAAAAAAAATGAAATATCTATTTCTTAATGTTGTTACGTCATAATTAGGAATAACAGGAGCAGCAGTATTTAACACTGATGGGATTTACTACTAATGGACTTAATCCATAAGAGTTTATAGTACCAAGATTTCCGTCAGCAACAATTAGGGTCCAGAGTTTCATAAGCTTTTGTGAGACCTCATTATGAGATTTTAGGGTGCTTCTAATCTGTAACTTTTGGTGCTTCAAGTATTTTTGCAAATCCAGTGTCTCTTGCTTTGACTTTTCTTACAGAATTATCATTTAGGCCTCAAATGTCTCTGGTAAATAAATACATGGGCTAGGTAAGCCCTAGGCATGACTTTAGAGCTCACAGTGGTGATATTTCAGCTGAGCCATGGACACAGTGAGCAAAAGCTACAGCCTAGAAGAGCTTTTCACTGTACAGCAAGAAGTATTTAACAATCCTATTTCCTAGGACTGAATATCCTTCTAGATTTTTTAACTGAAAGTGGATTCATTTTCCTTTGTTCACTTCTTAGTTAGTCTGTTTCTTCTAGATTTTGTTTATATTAATAAATTGTACCTGACTCCTTTTTGCCCTACTTAGGCATAGTTGGTAATGTTCCTTTGTTTTTAATGTTAGACATAGATTTTTCTTTTCTCATCTTATTACTTATCGTTCATATTTAATGCTGCACATAGAATTATCTTTTAGACTCTTTTTACCTTTTGATTTCTTATATTTAATGACACACCCAATTGTTTGATATCCTTTTTTTCCCTAGGAACCTGTCACTGCTCTCTATTTAGCTGCTTTGAACTAGCTTTCATCTTTTAGTATTTAAATCATCTAAGTTCTCGTGTATCATACTGCATTGTTCCTCATTATTTACTCCTTCTGACTATAATGACATTCTCTTCAAACTAGTGTTACTTTTTTCTTTGTTTCATGCTCTTTGTTTTTAATTTTCCAAGTCAGATTTACGCTTATTACATGACTCCCACACCTTAGCTATTGTCATTAACCTCAGATGTGAGACTTTATCAAAAGGGTTTTCAGAAGCTTGTCTGAAGTGTCTTATCTACAGTAGCTCGTTTGTCATCTGCGACCGAGGAGAGTTATTGAACGACAGAAGGCTCCTCTCCCTGGAAGCTAAGTGCCCAACCCTCCGAGTCCTTTGTTTGAATGTAGGTCTCCAACATGGCAGTCTACAATAGAAGCACTTGACAAAAGGATTGATTTTTACATCCAGCACTGGAAGAATGCATATAATTTCCATGTATTACATGGTGTATGTACTACATAATTTGAAACATTTTTTTCTAGCTGCACTGAATATCCTGTTTGAAGCCTAGGCTATATTGAATGTGATTTCTATTATAAAAAAATGGTATTAACTTCAGAGTTAAACTCTCAGTATTTGCCCTCACTGACACAGAACTTTACCAGGTATTATGAATTGTTTGCTTGCCAGCCAAAATCCAAATCTAAAGTGCAATTCCAAATCTGAAATTGTGCTTGTTAAGTACAAGTCTATGAAGAGAGCCTAACTGGAACTGGATGCATTTTTCCTGTAGATACTTCAGAAAACAAACTTCACTGAATCTGCATTTACATTTAAAAATGCTTTAAATACTGATGATTCATAAGGATCAGTAAATAAGGAAATAAAGTAATGCCTTCAATAAAATCTGTCCTATATTTTGGTCCTAACTACTCTAGGTAACACTATTCGTTCCATTTCAAGAAAAGTATTTCATCATTGATGAACAATGAAAAGAGAATACGGCGGAAATCTCACCTACTAGTAGAATGGGAAAAAAAAAATCTACAACTATAAGGGTGTTTATATAGTAAAAGCATAAAAAATGCCCAAGTAGTAAAAACTAGGAGATCGGGAACATTTTTTCTCTGTGCCCTATGCTTCAGAAATAGGAGACATTTCCTAAAAGGCAGGAAATGAACTTCAAAACTCATTGTCAACACATCTGTGTTGGTAAAAATGCTAGGAAAAATCTCATACCCCAATATCTAAGGCTACATTGAGCAACCAACTTTCAAGACTTTTTGAAAAAAGGGTCAGAAGGCATTTATCCCACCTCTACCTACATCACATTTCTGCAATGTATCTATTACTTGCTATCACCTGAGACTTGTAGCACTGATGTAGCACTGATGACTTGAATGACACCTTCTTGGTGCTCACTGCAAATTGTGTTAATAGGAAATAAATTAAATCCATTAGAACTGCTGTCTTCATAGCTGACTTTAATTCAAAGCTGCTTTGAATCAAAACATAATCAAACTTTTAGCCTTGAGGCTTCACAATCAAGTTAGACTGATCAAAGGGGGAAGTTTTGTGTAATGTTTAATCTAATATAATTGAGGACCTAACACAGGTGGTTTTGCTCTCCTTCCTGTTATCCTTCCTTATATGATCCTGCCCGTCTTGTGTGACTGAACTTTCTAATCTAACTTCTTCTGCAGTTACTTACATGTTACATCTGGTAATAACCAGGCACTGCAAAAAACTGTGAGAAGGAGATCACTTTAGTGTTTAGTGAAAAATGCACACTTAGGTCAATTTTTCTTCCCATACCGATTTCCATTTTCTGTTCCTAAAATGTTCCATTTCTATTTTTTGACAGTGTGCTGGTTTGGCAGGGGTAGAGTTAAATTTCTTCCAGTGGCTGGTATGTGGCTGCGTATTAGACTTGAGCTGTGTTGGGTTGATAACACAGACATGCTTTTGTTTTTACTGAGTAGGGCTTACACAGAGCCAAAGCATTTTCTGCTTTTTGTATTGCCGTGCTGGAAAAGAAGCTGGGGGAGATTGGGAGGAGACAAAGCCAGAGAGATGGAGATGGCTGGACACCTGTCTGCACATGGGAAGCTGTGAATTAATATTTTGTTTGACTTTGTTTGTGTGCACTGCTTTTAACTTCCCTATTAAACTGTCTTTATCTCAACCCATGGGTTTTCTGGTTTTTTCCCTTCTGATTTCCTCCTTGATCCTGCTGGTGTGGGACTGAGCAACCAACTGCATGGGGCCTGGTTGCTGCTTGATATTAAATTATGACAGACAGCTAGAGTGGTTATATAGCCCAGCAGTTGTTTGGGTTTTTCATATATATGATTCATACCATAGATCAAAATAAGTAAAGTTAATGCAAGAGAATAGCAAGGAAGCCCTGGTGAGAAGGTGAAGGTAATTATGGACAGAATTACCCTTTCTAATAGCTGCTGGGTTTAGCTTGATTTAAGCTGACTGTGGAGCTATCGAAAGAAGCCAAATTCAGGTTCCTCTAATGAGCATATTTCATACAACCTCTCAAAACAAAGTGAAATAGGTCAAATAGTAATCATAGTCTTGTATTGAAAAAGGTTTTCTGTCCTAGAGAGTTCAATACTAGCTCTGTTCCTGATCTGAGAGCCTTACATGACTTGAGGCTGTATGCAGAATAAACAACATAGTGAATTGTACCCAGAAATAAAAATGTAACTGCTGCAGGGCAGAGAGCAATCATTAAATATGTTCCTCACAATGACTCAGTTGACTCCAAAGATGAATTACTCCTGTTAGCAGTAGATTAAGTTTCCTTGCCAGGTGTTTCTCTAACATAGTAGGATAACCTGTTTCAGTAGAGTTTGGGCTGCATGGGTGTGTTTCCCTGCTTTCAGCTCAATCTCAGAGAAAAATACTTAAGCTGTAAAGGGAAGTAAGACAGGGAGAGTGAGAGAGAAAAGGCATATTTGCCATTCTGAGGGATGAATATGTCTTACAAAACGGTGACAATAAAATGTATTGACAGAAGTCAGTTAAATTTACTCTGTAAAAAATACATCACCAACAAAGTTGTGCAGATTCTGTCTTTGGTCCTCAGTATCATTTCTGTTCTATAGGGAAGTCAATTATGGGGAAATCCCATACCTCCCTGGCTAGAGTGAAATGGCTTTACTTTTTATACTCTTTTAGCCAAGACACAAAAATTACTTTGAATACTGATGACACTACAAGCTTAGATGTTGCTGCATTCTTGTTTTATTACTAAAACCCAATGTAAACCAAACCAAAAAACCACAAGCAAAACAAAACTAAGAAAGAGGGAGGAAAAGTGAAAAATAAATTTCTAATGGAACTCTTGAACAGGAAGAATAAAATGTGAGTCTTGTTCATTCTGAAAATTCAAAGGAGTAAATCTACCAGATCATCCTAGCCAACTCAATAGAGAAATTACCAAAGCCCAAAGTGGTTTTGGCAATATTTACTGATGAAGCAACTAAAGTGTTTTAATGAACTTTGTCTAATACTACCAGAAATTTCCCAGATTGCATTGAAACCTAATGGTCTACTAAATAAAGATGTCTATAAAATTTAAGAGTACAAAATTACTTAAACAGGACCTCAGTGGGCAAGGCAGGGTAGCATTTGAACATGAATTGATGTGAGTGTTGGTTTCAAAATATTTTTTCTCATTTAGTAGCCTTATAATCCCTTGTTTACAGGTGTTCAAAATCTGCCCTTCTGAAGAACCCCATCTATAAATAATAGAGTTAGGCTCCTATTAATTGTTATGTTCTCAACTAGTTAGGTGTAGCCAGGACTACCTAGGGGAGATATGATCCTCAACACAGATTCTTTAGAGTTCATTTTCTCTGCTCTTGCTCAGGAGTTAATTGTTTTCTACTCAGCTATCCAACAGTATTCATGCCCACACTCACAGAAAACAGGACCTTTTGTTCCTACTTAGCAGTTTGCTGAAGGGTTAGATACCATCTGACTTAAAAACACCCATCTACACAATGTTAATAAAACTGTGGCCATATTGATAGTCATCTCATCTCTTTCTGTATCTCATCCCTTTCTTTTCTGTATATATACATAACTATGTGTGTGTGTATGTGTGTATTACATGTGCCTGAAAAACCACATACAAACCTCTACATTTTGTGTTACATACAGTCATATCCTTATAGTATAAATACATTTATTTAAATTAAATACTTTGATGATGCAAGCCTATATAACTAGGCACAGATTTGTAATTGTAAGTCACCAATGTGATTTGTAAGTATTTATGAATTAAAGTTTACTAAAACTACCTTTCAATACATATTTTAATCAAAAGGTTCTTTCTCAGGTAGTAGATAGATGAGTTACTTAAAAATTCAGTGGACTCATAATAAATAGGTTCAAATCCCACACTGTGGTGAAGTTTCATTAATTTGTTTCTGCTTGTATTAAACTCAAGAACCTGAAGTTCTTGTAACATAATGGCACACTGACAAGAAAGGGACAGCACAGGAAGAAAAGGAAATTACATTATTATTTTTAGGAAATTTCATCATTCCCACTGGAACTGAATCGCATTATAATTGTACTCCATATGCACATAACAATGTAATTCATTTTTCAGAGCATTAATAATATGAAAGTATCAATAAGTCTCATAGTAACAGGTTAAAATTCATTGCATTCATTGTCAAATGAAAATTGTATCAACTTTCAGCAGATACACTATTTCTTTGATGCTTCATGCCTATTACACTCATCATATTGTGTTACGTACAGTACCATAACACAATGTGACCCTTCAAACTGGATATGGCTCACATTTGAAATACTGAGTCAGGGAATAATACAGGGTGACATGGATGGAATAAAGGATTTTGATTCTGTTTGATTTTGAACTCCTTTACATTTCTGGATATAACTCAAATCCTAAAGATAAAACTACATTTACTCATCACCACTGACTTGAAAGTTTAAAAGAAATCTGTGCAGACCTTAACTAATAACTGAATGTGAAGAAAAGGATTAATTGCAATTTGTATTTCTCAATTCAGTGAAAAATTGGTGCTATTAATGATGGTGAGAGCCAGGGGCCAGGAACCTGAGTCTACAAAGCATTTTCATACTGTAGGCATTCTCTCGTGGTGGTTTCTTTAGGAATCTTTTACAGAAACTGATAAAGCACCAGATGTCTGAGATGTTGAAATATCATACTGAGAAGAGTTGTATAGTCCCCAGACAGACATTTTGAATTGTAAAGCCTTGTATCAATATTTGTTACAGTCACCTACTACCATCTTAATTCCACAACACTTTATTACACTGTTGTGAAGCAGTAGAATTCGACTTTGATGTTTTTATGTTGACAGCTGTGATCAAATTGTTTTCTTGTATGATCAAACTGACACACAGAAGGGAGGAAAAACTCAAACAGTATAAAAATGCTTGGAAGCCATAATTGAACTTAAGTACATGATCTCTAAAATATTCTTCCTTTATTGTGCTATGCCATATGTTAAATACCTTGTAATTTCAGTTAAAATTGAGACCATATTACATTACTTTTGCTTTATTTCTGTATCCTTTTCTTTCCTGTATATAGTTATTGAATAAAATTATTTATAAAATATCGTTGCCTTATAGACTTGGGAGGGATGATCAACATACCTAGTTGTTCCCTTTGGCTGGGTCTGAGAACATGATTGGAATTTTCTTAGTCCCTAAATATTGAACATTGATTTTTATTTTTTTCTCTCTTCTTTTAGTTTCCAGTAAATTTAAGTTTAATACACAGTCTCTGACACTAGACTTCTACATGGTTTCCATAGTTATAGACTATGTTCCATAATCTATAATTGTGCTTCAGATAGATGGACTGTCACTAGCTGAAGTTCTGAATATAATTTTTTTAAATGTATTTCATAAATCTTAGGTTGTTTTTTTGTTTGTTTGTTTTTGTTTGTTTGTGTTTGTTTTGTTTTGTTTTGTTTTGGTTTGGTTTGGTTTGGTTTTTTTTTGAGAAGGAAGGTAACAATTCTAGTAGTGGATAGTAAATCCAAGTCATACAGAAAAATATGTCAGAAATGCAATAATCACAAAGAATCCATCTTTTATATGTTATATACATGAAGCAATCAATATGGCCAAATTGTATAAATACTTAACATCAGAAATAGAACTATCAAATGTCATCTTTGAGAACTCAGGAAGTAGGTTGGATAAGTCATAGAACTTGTGTTTATAAGTCTCTTAAGTAAGTACTATATATGAGATCAGAGAAATTACTTCAATAAATCCTTTAGCACCTTGAGGAAAATTGCATGCAGCAAGAGTTCATAAGCATGATATCATGTTAAAGTAACTTGCTATCAAAGAAAATTCAACAATTTGCTAGAGAAGGTAGGGTTAATGCAGTGAGCATAATAGGCACTGTTCAATTCCTCTGACTTCAGTAAAGATCTACCCTATTAAAACAAGGCTGAATTTGAAGTATTTTTCAAGAAACTTTTCAAGTATATATAGCAATGTGTAAAATGAGAGCTTAAAAAAATAATGGCATTATCTTTCATTATGATTAATCTCTGATAAGTGTTTTTTTACTTGTCACAGCAGTATTGCTAATGATCTACCTATCCCAGTGCTATTCAAATCTCATTGAACATCTTCATGAACATACCAGCAGAAGGTAACAAAATTAGAGCTCAATAAATTATGTAAGGTGAAGTAACTTTCTTTTTGAAGAACATAACTTTAAATATCATCATCCAGATGTTGAACATAACATTTTTTATTTATTTCTGTCACCCTGGAGGAAACAGATTCTCTTCTCTGTAATACCAGATTTCAGCAGGTAAAGATGTGAAATGGCACTTTCACTCCAGGTAGTTTCTGCCTAAATTTCTTGCCTGATTGAAAGGAAGGAGAAATTTATAGTATGGTCATTTGTGGAGTGCTCCCATTCTAAGGAGGCGGGAATTTGATTTTACCCTTCTTGTGTTGCTAGTAACTCCTCCCTTAACTCAAACCCTAAACTCCACCCCTGCAATATCCTATAAAACCCCACGACTCTGCTTTTGCCTGGTCTTTTGTCTTTGTCCTCCTCCTTGTTCCATGGGGTAACAAATGGATTCTTGAGCTTAATAGAAGGGAGACCTTTCTCGTTTGTTCCCCTGCCCGGCAGCCACAGCTGCACCCTCCCTGGACATGGTGAACTCTGTTGCAATGTGACACAACAGTCATTGATTGGAGAACATTGATTGGAGGTACTAAGTTCTGGAAAAAAAATCATTAAAAGAGTTAAACACACATCATCTTCACTGAATAAAGGTCACAAGGGTTACAGGGTCATGTAAAAAAGAGAAAGGGAAGGCTTACTGAAAATAACTTATCAAATCAACAAAATAATTAAATAATTTAATGCGATTGTAAATGTAATGTGGAGGTGTATTCTGTGCTGGCAGAAATTTGGACTAGTGACACATCATATCTGTCTTGATTTTAGAGTTTTTGATTCTCTGATCCTTTATAGGTTGAGAAGATTGGGTAAAATCTTTCCATCTGAGACTACTTGAAAGATTAGAGTAGGGGTACTGGAAATTTCTCAAAGAGTCTGAAAAACTTACTGGTATTGGTATAACTACTCACAGTGAAAAGACTAAACAGTGCTTAGTAGCAATTCTGGCTCATAAAGTTTATTTCATGTGTTCATTTATATATGTATATTATCATTCCTATATATTTAAATAGTTGTGTCCATAATCTCTATAATCATAAAGATATATGCAAAGTAGAAGCTAGGAGGCATTTTAACTTCATCTGTGAAATTCCAAATGAGTTTTGGAAATTGAAGCTCTATGCCTCTGTTTCACTTAGAAAACCTTTGGGATTTTAAGAGTTGAATGCTAAACTCTTTCTTATTCCAGTTTATTTTACTGAATAGTAGAAGTCAAGAGGTCAATCTTTAGTCTGTATGTATCCAGACATTCACCATTTTACCAGATGTCTTATGAAGAACAGGTTATACTTGTTATCTTGCTGGTATCCTTACCAGAGAATTTTATCAGAGATAAGCTAAAAATCTAAAGCAGTGGTAACAGTATCACAAGGTCAGTCAACAGCATTGTCAAAAAAGAGTGTTTGTTCTCTGCTTCATAATTTCCACTGCTTTCAGATACCTTTATGCTGCTCAACATCTATTTGCCTCAACAAAAAAGGACAGAGTTTTTCATCTGTAAAGAAACAAATTGCCTCAGGAATCTGTTCAAAGAATTTGTGCAACTTCTAGTGATTCAAAGTAATAAATAAATAAACAAAAAACCTGTATGGCATTTCAATGGAAAGTAATGTGTTTGAAATTAAAGCAGTCAAGGACCATCAGCTAGCAGGCTAATCTATGCAAATATTCCATTCTGTACTGAGAAGGCACTCACAGCACATCATCTCAACTTAGTGCTTCATTACAGGCAAGAAGTAATATCACTGTCCATTGGTGCTAAGCTTTCAAAGTGACAAAGTACCACATCAGGAGAAAACCGAGGTGAATAAGAGCACTCTGCTGATCAGAAGACTGCAGATGAGTTTTAGTGTCCCTGGCTTCGTCAGTGACAGACTTATTAGCTGTGGCCAGAGAGGCTGACACTTGAATACAGAACTGATCTTCAGCCTTAAGCTTGAATTGCTCTAGGTGTCTGCTGACTAATCAGTACTCAGCAGCAGATCTGCCAGGGTCATCATCTGCTCAGATTCACTTCTGTAATTGGTAGTGGTCACATCGTTAACACAGCTCAGCCAACAACCAGCCAAGGGTAAATGATGCAACATTTTGCATGGCTTAAGCAGATGTAAGACAGCAAAATTCCAGTCCCATAACAGCAGTTCACACTTCTCCCTGGAGTGACTCTTGGTGTCACATATCACATGTCCCTTTCACTCTCTAAAAGTTAGTCAACTTGTTCAAATTAGCCTATCTATTCTTCCCCTTGAATCATCAGACAAAATTGCTTCTCAGAAATATTTCATCAACAATAATGTAAGAGTGTATGAAAAAATGAGTTGCCCCTTGGGAGATGCTTCTCTCCTTCTGTTGACTAAAGAGCAATAAATCCTAGATAACTTAGAGCTGAGGCTATTCACCAACCTTTTAGAAGCCTGTGTTACTTGAGGTATGACTGTAAGGCCAAGAGCAAGAGCATCAATATAAAGCTGAACTAATAAAACTGGTAGGATCTGATGTCTCCTGGGTTAGCAAATACCTGTCTGCAGTGCTTGTCACTGGATATCTGTCAGGTCTAATGGAATGATGTGGCTGTGCACCTTATACACATTTATATCCCTGGTATACATTTCTGGTACAATGCTACTCATCAGGCACTCTTTGCAGTTTGCATTGCACACCACGAGGTTGTACAATAAATCATTTTTAGGCAACAAATTCTGTGCCATAGGAATGACTGTGACACTGTTTGGCTTTATTTTCCCAAGTTAAATCTGTGTATCTATTTAGATACTTTTATACTGCTAACACATGTGAATAGAATGTATTAACTAGAGATAGTAAATCAGGGATGGAAAGATCTATGTAGAAATATTTTAATCATGTTTCCCTGTATCTGATGCTGTACTTGAGTCAAGTCATTGGGTCAAGTTCATAACTGCTATTAAGCCAAATATTTGATTTTTCCTTTAACTGTGCAAACAAAGGGTTTTGTCTGCTGCACAATGCTGTGAAAAGATCTTTGCATGTTGGTTAAGGTCCTGGAAGCTGTATGGGTAACAGCATGGGAATAGAAAGCATTTACACTGCTGCTTAAGGTCTGTCTGCCTAACTGGTAAAGGAAGAAAGAAGGATATTTATATTCCCTGAATACAGTGCCAGTCATTCTGTTTTCTTGACCAAGGTGACATAATCCATGTACTTAAAAGGGAATTTCTGTAAAAACTTTACTTGTTTCAATTAAGAAAAAATAAAATAAAAATGGAGGTGAAGAAGTAAGAATAACTACCAGAATGCAGGAGAGCAGTGTGTGAATTGATGGTATGATATATAGCTAAGTAGGCCAGTGTAGATATTGAACTAATAATAATAAAAAAAAAAGTTATAGCCCCACCTCTTAGGAAAACACAGGTAATTCTTCAAAATAGCCCTGGAAATATGTTCCAACAGAAAAGAGAGACTTGCATTTTCAGCATAATAGTAGGGTTGGAAGAATTTACTGCATCCAATATTGAATTTCTCGAAGAGCCAGGTAGAATTAGCTCTGCAAGGTTTCAATACCTCTGAGGGTGTCCAGCACCTTACAGAAAATGGCTTAAAGAATTTAGCAAGACAGCATGGTTGAGTATGTCTTGTAAAACTAAAAAGGTTTTAATAAAAGAAGAAAATAGTACAAAAACAAAGAACAAAGCCAAGCACAGCATAGGGACAGGTCCCATACACCTGCTTCACTGAGTGCCTCATGCTCTCTTTTAAGTATTGGGCAATTTAGGTGGGTTTTTTGGCAAACAGCCCAATAGGGAATAGCTACTTTTTTGAGGAACAGGTAAACAGGCCCATCAGTGTTTAATTCTTGGCACTGAGCCAATTACTGTCAGGAGAGCAAAAAACTTCTATTGTTCTTCCCTTAAAAGGTTTTCGGGTGTGTCTTAAACCTTCCCTGTATGAAAACATCTGTTCGGGTGTGGAAATGCATTCCTACAATCTAACTACACCATTTTTTCTGTTTATTGCAGCCTTAACATGTAGCAAAGACCCCAATATGCCCTACTGTGATCAGGGTCTAAATACTGCAAAATTGACCTTTTATCATGCTAAATGTGAAGTGTGAAAGATTCTAATGTGTAACATGCAGAAAGATTAATTTAGAAATTTCCATGGCTACAGGAAAAAAAACAGGCTCAGAGCAAACCATAAACCTTGCAGAAGAATACAGAGTGACATGCTGCAGAATGGCAAATACCATATTGAGCATGTACAGTATAATGAGAGGAATTAGGTCAGGAGAAGGGGGGCAGGTAATTAATTTTTTATCTCAGTGCAGAATTGGTGAAACTGTATTTGAGTGCTTTACACTGTTTTGGGCTTCATAATACAAAAAAGATTTTGCTGAATTGGAAAGACTCCAAAAAAGGATAACAAAAATGATAAAACATGTTTATTAAGAAAAGAGAATTTGCAAAGCCTGAGGAAAGTAGGACTAAGGCACAACATGAAAGCTAATTCTAAATACCTGCAGGGGATTAACAAAAAAACCCAAAAACTGGGAGTAGAATAGAGAAAGAAAAAGTATTTCAGCAATCAGTTCAGGTACAAGAAAATAATTACCTCAAAATAACTTTGGAAAAGAGAAAAAACGGTGTCTGTGTGCAGCTTGCAGTCAGTCTCACACGAGTCAGTTCATTGACTTTCCAATAGGGAAACCTGAGGAACCAGTTATTTGTCAGTGGGAAAGAAGTACTTGTCGGTGTGAATAAAGGCATAGTTATTTTTCCTGTTTCTGGAATTTTCACTGTGGACTGAAATAATGTCTTTATTTCATTTCTGTCTTTCTCTCTTTCCTTTTTTGATTCATAAGAAACATGCAACTGGTAACACTGAAATTTCAAAAAAACCTTTATTCAAAACCAAGATTTTCAAATGCAACATCCGAGCAGACAAATAAAATATGAATAAAAGTGTCTGGAACTATATAACTAATTTGTTCACACATATTTGAAAGGAAGACAAGAGCTGGTTCTTACTTGCATTAATCTCAAGTGTTTTCCCCAAGTTTCCCAAGTTCAGAACACTATTTGAGTGTCAAACCAGACAATATCTATTTCTTTTCCAGTATTTAAAATAAAATAAAATTTTAAAAAGCAGCTTAATTCTGGTAGAAACACAACCAGATCTGTATACTTAGTCTGAGCAACTTCCTGAGCTATTTTATGCAAGGTATATTAAATAAATATGGCCAAAGAATCTGTTAGGGAAAGAAAAAGAAAAGAAAAAAACCCAATTATAGTAGTTTTTTTTTTAGTTAGATCCTGACTGCATATACTATGTGTGCCCAAATGCAAAATTGTGACAAGAAATATCCTTTTCTTCCCCCCATACTTTTAAATTATCCTTTCAATTTCTGCAATGGAAATATATTAAACTGCTCAATAAATGTCAAAGCAAGCTGAACCTTCATGAATCTCTAAGAATTTCTGAAATTCCCTGTCTTTGTATTAATGGGCATCTGAAATGAGATGAGCAGATTTTGACTGATGCACTGTTCATTTTCTTCATATTAGCTGTTATGGGGCTGTGTTTTTGGGTTTATGTTGTTTTGATAACAGAGGGATATTTTAATATATATTTAATATATATTAATATATATTTTCACCTCAGAGGTGTTGAGCAGTGCTGACACAGAGTCAAGGCCTTTTCCTCTCACCCCACCCCACCAGTGAAGAGGCTGGGGGTGCACAGTGAGTTGGGAGGGGACACAGCCAGCACAGCTGGCCCCAACTGACCCAAGGGATATTCCATACCCTGTGGCATCGTGCTCAGCTTGTACAGCTGGGGGAAGAAGAAGGAAGTGGAGATGTTTGGAGTGATGGTGTTTGTCTCGCTAGTCAGTCACTGTTAAGCAAGATGGAGCCCTGCTTTACCAGATGTGGCTGAACACCTGCCTGCCCATGGGAAGTGGTGAATAAATTAATTGTTTTAATTTTCTCTTGCACAAGGCTTTTGCATTTCCTTTTAAACTGCCTTAATCTCAGCCTACATGTGTTCTCAATTTTACATTTCTGATTCTCTCCCCCTTTCCACCAGGGGAGTGAGTGAGCAGCTGTCTAAGGCTTAGGTGCTGGCTGGTGATGAACCACAACACAGAAAAAACATCTTACTAGTTGCATTTGATATATAACAAAATACACCAAAAAGAAAATATTTATCTTTTTTAATAAGAGAACAGGGGGGTTTTACATCCAAACAGTGGGCTCTTTGGTCTGGGGTATTTGTTTCCCTGTTTTGCATTTTGCATTTGTTCTAAAATGAATTTTGGTGGGTTTTTATTTGTTTATCTGTTTATCAGAGTGTGATGAATCATCTCGTCAAGGCTGGACATCTGAAATTACAATAAATTCTAATTTATATAGAAAAACATACAGCTTGAAACACAAAGCTATATAATGAAAAGATATTGATCATTTGAAATCAGAAAGTGCAAATTACACTCCCATGAGTAAGTCTGTTTTAGAAGCTGGCTCCTGTTTTCCTAAGTAGTGAAAGAATTTTAGTTGAATGATTTCTCTGGAATATAATGGGAACTGTGTGGCTTAATTCCCAGACACTACTACAAAATCTTGAGGGCTAATTACCAGTTTCAGTCTTCTGCTTTACATGCTTAATTATATATAGTAACTATATGAATGCAGTGCAGATCTGACAAATGGTGAGAGAAATACACTTAGTTTCTGGAAATATGCTGTTGGCCCTAAGCAGATAATGCTTATAACAATAAAATAAATATACATTCCTCTTTTAAATTTAGCCATGTTTATTAGGGATGAAAGAATTCATGCGAAATTTTGTGAAAATGATGAAAGAACTCCCTGCTTTGGGGATGTACATTTAAATTTCACATGATGCCACATCCAGCTAATTGTTAAACTGGGTCAGAGAATTCTGATCCATTATGTTAACTCTTCATTGAGAATTTAGTACCTTCTTGAGTCACATACCTAACCTCAGTTCAGCGGTGAATGTACAAATTAATTTGACTTATTCCAATTAATTGACAATATTGCTGTGAAATTATTTGTGATCAATATGTACTTTTCCTGGGTCTCACTGTATTTTTCTCTCTCTCCTTAATGAAAGAAAAAAACTGAAATCTTGTACCTTTCAAAAATCTGTTTCTCAGGAAGAACAATCTAATACAATTTCTTAGGTATGCCAGCAGTTATAGAAAATTGACTATGTGAAATGAGTCCATTGACTTTAAGCCAATGCGTACATCTGGATAAACCTTTTCTGTGCTAGTAGAAGACTGCCACAGCACAGATACAAATATCTGTTCACCTAGAAAAGCCTACAGAAGTTCATGCTCTGTGCTGCAGTTCTGTTGCTTTCATTTATCATTTCAAGCTGTGTTATTTTGATGGCTTTTCAGTTGCAGGAGTACCAGTGCTGATGCAGAGATAATGAAATACTGAAAGCATCAAACAACAGGGATGTCTGTAACTGGTAATGGGCATCCTTCCTCAGTTTATTAACTCCAGCTGTGCTGTTTGACAGGTTTTGTGAAGAGATACAGCGCAATGTGAGAATACTGAATGGAGAATGAGGAAGCTAGTGTCAGGAATTAAACTGCATCACACACAATCTCTATGAGTAGAATTTCAGAACGTAAAAAGGATCATCATCTTTCAAAATTACGATCTCCATCAGACCGTAAAGTGACCAATATGGAGACTTTCAGTTCAAGTTTCAGCATACAGCACTTTTTTCACAGTGCAGTTATTTTCTGATCTGAATTGCATTCCCAAAACCCTGAATATTTACTAAAGAAGGTAGTATCAAGTCTTTTATAATACTAGGATTAGGTTGGACTTAGATTTATACATATCACTGCTTGTGAGAACAAACTAGTTGTGAGAACAAACTACCAAAACTTTGCCCAGAATAACATGTGGATGTTGTTATATAGAGCACTGGGCACTGAGGACTGTTAGGGTGGAAATAAAAGCAGCCTAATATTGCAGATCTTGCGTCTTGTTGGTAGTTATCCTTGGTTTTTAGGGGTTTTAAGTGTCTGAGGCTGAATATGCCAGGAAGCTTTGAAAAAAACCTGTGAAATCTTTTTAATAATGTACACTTATTGGGGGACTCCAATATCTCTGAGGGTCTAGCCCTGTGGAGAGTTGGCTTTTGTAATTAGCAAGACGGCATGGTTGGATTTGTCTTGATAAATGAAAATAATACAAAACAATGATCAAAGCTGAACACAGTGCAGGGACAGATCCCACACCTGTTACAGGAGCCCGAGAATGTGAGAAGTCCCTTTGTTCTGTCCCCTTTTTCCACTTAATGATTGAGGATGGATCTATTGGAAAAACTGCCAATAGAGAGAGGTACAGGTTTTGACGAACAGTGAAAAGGTCCAACAGGTGCTTTTCTCTTGGCAAAAAGCCAATCACTGTCAGGACAGCAAAGAAATTTCTGGCTCTTTTACTTTACAAGGGGTGAGTCTCAAACTTTTTCCCTGTATGGAAACAGCTGCTCGGGTTTGGGGTGCATTCCTACATTCATTTAGTGGAAGTATTGCACAATGTGTTCTCAGAAGTGTATTAACTTAGACATGCCACAAAGGCCTGTTTCTGTATGTGTGGTTGTGAATGACGCCCACAAGCAATCTACAGATATGGACGCAGGGGAACTTATCAGAAAACAGCAGGACAACTAGAGTGAAAACATTTGCTGGGAGCTGTTGCTTGAATGTATCACTAGAACAGAGAAGTTTTGGAGTATAGTGGTTCTGCTGAATCTGCAAGAACTGTTAAACTCAGGACACTAAGTGTCCATCCAGGGCTATTCACACACACTAGCACCAACAACAGATTGTATGACTCAGGCCACATGCAATCCTGCAGAATTTTGTACAGATGAAACAACAAGACTTTGAGTGACTATATTACCACTACCAAGGGATAGCGTTTTGGGTTGGAGAGGCAAGCTTTTGGTAACAGGGATACGGGGTTTCTGCCTCTGAGAAGCTGCCAGATGTTTTTGCCATGTCCAACAGAGTCGAAGCTGCTGGCACCAAAACAGACTGGCCACTGGCCAAGGCTGAGCCCAGCAGTGATGGCAGTAATGTCTCTGGCATAATGTATATAGGAGAGGAGAAAAAGCTGCCAGGAGAGAGAAATGAGAAAAAGTGTGAGAGAAAGAGCTCTGCATACACCAAAGGCAGTGTGGAAGGAAGGGGAGGAGGTGCTCCAGGCACCCTGCACCCCATGGTGAAGACTGTGGTGAAGCAGCTGTGCCCCTGCAGCCCATGTAGGCCTGTGGGGATACAGAGATCCACCTGCAGCCTGTGTAGGAGTCCATGCCAGAGCACGGGGATGCCTAAAGGAAGCTGTTACCCTGTGGGAAGCCCATGTTGGAGCAGACTTCTGGCACCACCTATGAACCCATTCAGGGTGAAGCCCAGACTGAATCAGGTTTTCTGGCAGAATTTGTGATCCTGTGGTGTAGCAGCCTGTTCCCAAAGTACTGCACCCTGTGGGAGGGATGCACACTGGAGCACTTAATGGAGAATTCCAGCCTGTGGGAGGGACTCACATTGGAGAGGTTAATGGAGAATCATTTCCCATTGGGAGGGTCCCCTTGCTGGGGACAGGAAGGAGTGTGAGGAGGAAGAAAGGACAGAGAAAACTTATGATGAACTGACTGTAATCTCCATTTCTTATCCACCTGTACAGCTGAGGGGAGGAGGTAAAAAACATCAGGAGTGAAGTTGTGCCTGGGATGAAGGCAAGGTAATTTTAAGAATCAGTTTTTAGTTCTCATTATTCTACTCTGATTTGATTGGTAATACATTAAATATATGTTTACAGTATGTTTTTTCCCATGATAGTAATGAGTGAGTAATATTTCCCTGTCAGGATCTTGACCCACAATCTTTTTATCACATTTTTTCTGCTTTGTCTAGCTGAGGAGGAGTTCAGTCACACATTGGCAAATCAGTTTGGCTTCCCTTCTTGGTAAAGAGCTGGCCTTCCAGCTGTTACTGCAGCTGCATACATATGAGCTTGTATGAGGAAGTAAGTGAGTGAATCATGATGATACTTATCTGCTGTTACTAATAAAATCTTAATAAAAAAAAAAAAATTGTGCTGGTTTTGGATGAGATAGAGTTAATTTTCTTTCCAGTGTCTGGCCTGTGGCTGTGTTTTGGATTTTTGCTGAACAGAAAGTTCATAACTCAGAAATGTTTTGGTTATTGCTGAGCAGGTCTTACACAGAGCTGAGGTCTTTTCTGCTATTCATACTGCCACACTGGTGAGGGGATTGGGAGTGCTCAGGAGGTTGGGAAGAGACACATGGTGACCCAAACTGACCAAAGGGATATTCCAGACCATGTGGCATCATGCTCAGTATATAAAGTGGGGGGAAGAAGGAGGAAGGGAGGGGCATTTGGGGTGATGGTGTTTATCTTCCCAAGTTAAGAGTGAAGGGGCCCTGCTCTCCTAGCGACGGTTGAACACTTGCCTGCTCAGGGGGAGAACTGCATGAATTGCTTTGCTTTGCTTTGCTTTGCTTTCCTTGTGTGCACAATTTTTGCATTCCTATTAAACTCTCTTCATCTGAATCCATGAGTTTTCCAGCTTTTACCCTTCCTCCTTGATCCTCCTGCTAGGGGAGTGAGAGAGCAGCTGTATGGGTTGTTGGCTGAAGTTAAATCACAACAAGTGTTCTTATAAACTGTGATATGTGTCTCTCCTTAGTCACTCTTCTACCACACAGCTATACACAGTTCAAGTCCTGCAGTAAGCAGCCAGTGAAGGTATTTGAAGCACCACCAATTCTGGTGGGTGCAGCTACAGCACACAGAACCCTTCAAGAAATAGGCTGGTATTTATATTTAGTGCAAAGGCTCAAATCAACTCGTAAATATGTTCTGTTTTTAACAAAGTCTGCCATGCACCTGCTTTCTACATGGGAAATTGGTGGTTCTGATGAGGGCAAGGGGAAGGAATGCAAGCTACTGTGAATGAGTGAATGAATGAAGAAATTAATGTATCTTCCTTTTTTTTTTTTTAAATTCTTTCTTTTAAATTGATCATGTATACAAACTGTTACAACAACACCAAAAGCAGTAAGTTTACAGTGTTGCTTCTGTTAACTCTCTTACCAGAACGGGCTTTGATGTTAAGGTCAATGTAATTAATAGGCTGGAATCTGCAGTTGTCAAAGCACAAGGCTGCTTTCACTCACACCCTGGAGTTTTCTGTCACCAGCTCTCCCTAACAGCAACTTTGTGGACTGACATTTCATTTTCAAGCCAGAGGCTTGAAATTTTTTTGCTATTACTGCAACTTGTCAAAAAAAAAAAACAAGGAGGTGTCCAGAGCCTGGCTGTAAACCTAAGCAATGAGTACAGGTGAAGGTTACAAGAGACGAAATCATGTTTAGAAAAGCATTCAAAAGGCATTGCCAAACCCGTTTGCAAGGTATAAAAAACCACGGATTAGTAAAACATGCAGTTTGGCTATGCCACAGCTGAAATGGAGGTTGAAAATAGGGTCTGTTGGCAGGTTTTAGACATCTTTCAATTACAGGCTTAGGAGTGCCCCCATAAAGTGGTATGAGTTTGTATGTATATGTCAAATACTGGCATTTTTATGCAGCTAAATAAGAAAAATATGTGGGGAGTACTGGATATAGATAAAGAGGAAGGCAGAAGCATCAGTGTAGGCTTTTATCTATTTGGAAAGGAGTGAGTGTGGCAGCATGCCAACTCCAAGACCTCAGGACACAGCAGCCCTGCCTATTCTTGGATGGTGACTGCTGCTGAATTGTATACACTAGCTGCCAGGATCATTCTAGCTCAACCCACAGACTGTTTTCTTGGAAATGTCATACAGGGCCAGTATGTTAGCAAGCCATGTCTTTAATTCTTCTGGAAAGCTCATATTCTGCTGTTGAAGAAGAGAAAAAAAGAAAAAAATAACATTTTTTTTCCTGACACTAAACAAGATCACAAATTAGGGTTGGTTAGCCTTTTATATCTTCCTTAATTGGCTGAAAGCTTGAGGAAGCTGTGATTCAAAGTGCTGGTGAGCTGGACACGTGTATACTGTCTAATGGCAGTTCTACTTTGTTAAGAGATTCCTACTGGCTAATCTCAATACTCCTTTCCAATGCTGAGACTGGTATTTGGGAAAGGTATTATTAAAAAATAATCCACTTCCCTATGGCATTGGCAACATCTGGGAGTAAACTGTTTGTAAACGCCCCCAAAAATGGTGTGACTGTGTGACAAGGAGAATAATTTACGTGAACACATTCTTGTTTGTATTCCTTCCTTATAAATTACCTCTAATATTTATACTAGATTTCAGTAAAAGTAGGACTAGCAGAAGACTAGGCATCAGACTATGTTTTAAAGGAACCCTAATACTAAAATAAATGTTTAGAAAATCACCCTGCAACAAAACATAAGGTTGGGTATAATTTAGTTCAAGATGGGCAGGTGTACAAATCCATTGTTTACAGCAGAACTGGCTTGTATCACAAAACCCCTGTATCTAAAAGCTGAGAATTTTTCAATTTCTCCTCATGGTCTGGAAAGCTCCAATTTTCTGACTGCTTTGCTTTGGTCTTCATAGTGTCAGAAAATATGTTTTTGTTTTCACTGGTGTCACTGACGCCCTGATAAGTTTGGAGCTACAAGGCAGAAATAGCAACACAATCCCTGATGCACCACTCAGGAGATATATTCTGAGGTGACCTGGACAGACATTTTATGCTATGCATTCACCTGATGCACCAGGTAGCCCTGGGTGTTTCTCCTGAGGTTGGCAGCCCAAAGGTGAATTCAGCCTACAAGCAGTGAAAGACAGCCACCCAAGGGTAAGAGAGATGCTCCAGCTTGTACCTGGATCTTTGTCAAATGGACAGTTAGTTGCTTTGGTGATTAGAATTCTGCACAGTGCAATGAGTCTCTCTAGATTCCAGGGAAAAAGAAAAAAAGTCAGTGGTAGGATTTTCAAAATAATTTATAGCTGGCCTAATATTGCTCTGATATGTGTGGTTTGATCTTGCCCTTGACCCAATGTCTTTCTTGTGCTCTGTTATTCCCTTCCTCAGTCATCTCCATAGGCTCTTTCCTCAAATGTATATGTATAGGACATTTTTTCTGTTTTTCTCCCATGTTTTACCTCATAAAAGTTTAATCTTTCTGATCCACATTATTACGATACTCTGCAAAAGAAATAACAATACACTATTTTGAAGCTACCCACTTTGAACATAGAAAAACTAAATGCCTCAGTTTGATAGAGAAGAGAAAAAAAGTTCTACAGAAATGAAATGAAAAACTTTTCTTAACTATCCACACAATGGCTTACTCAAGCCAGTGATATCAGGTTTCTCTCTTTCATCATGTCTAAATGCCTGCACAAAGGAGAAAAAAGGAAAATAAAAAAATATATTACATACTCCTTGTCTTGATCCAAAGCCTGGAAAAACTGTTAAGGAATCTTTTGTTGTTTAAGACACTCATACATCATGCAACATATCACCTTATTCTTCAGCAGTCACTTTCCCCACTGAAAGCTCGTATTTTGACTATGAAAAATGTGTGTTTTTCTTCTTCTTGGGTTCTTATTTTCAAATGGTACAGGATAAAGAGTGGCAAATAGTCTTTTACCATTTGTAAATACATCAAATCAAAGTATATTGTGCTTGTCCTTGAGAAGTCAATATATATAAATGGGTTCTCTATAGTAGGAATGACCCACCACAACATTCAGTGTTCTTCTTACTCTTCTGTGATGGAGTGACTGCAACAGTCAACAAGGGAAGACAAATTGATGTCATTCACCTAGACTCCAATAAGGCCTTTGGCATGGTTCCACATAACATTCTTATTTCCAGGTTGAAGACGCATGGATTGGAAAGGTGGACTATTCAGTGGATAAGGAATTGGCTGTGTGAACACTCAAAGAGGTGCAGTCAACGGTTTGGTGTCCAAGTGGAGACACATGACAAGTGGTGTCCCTCAGGACTCTCTCTTGGAACTGGTGGTCTTCAATATGTTTTTCAATGACATAGACAGTGAGATCTAGTACACTCCCAGCAGGTCTGCAGTTGATGTGAAACTGAGTGCTGCAGTTGACACAAGAGGACAGGTTGCCATCCAGAGAGACCTGGACAAGCTTGAGAAGTTGGTCAGTGAGAACGTCATGAATTTCAACTAGTCCAAGTGCAAACTGCTAGACCTGGGTCACGGTGTTCCTAGACGTGAGCATAGATGGAGAGAAGAACTAATTGAGAGCAGCCCTGCCAAGAATGACGACTTGGGGGTGCTGGTGGGTGAGAAACTGGACATGAGCTGGCATTTGCAGGGCAGAAAGGCCACTGCATCCTGGGCTGCAGCAAAAGCAGTGTGGCCACCAGGCTGGGTGATGCGATTCTCCCTATCTTCTCTGTTCTCATAAGAACCCACTGTGCTGGTGTTGCATTAATTGACATTTGGTGAGGAAGGAAGAAGCCACTCACAGAAATGATTTTTCTAAGAGAAGCTGCTAGCAGTTTCCTTCATGCCTGACAAGACCAATTAGTGGCTAGTTTGAATATTGGCACTCTGTTAAACCAGTTAAAGAGCTGAATGTGACTCTCGGTGAGATTTTAAGACCAACAAGCCTGGTAAAAACCCCTTCTTCCTGCCTGGGAACAAGTAACAGGCCGGCCCAGACCCCTCCATGCAGCTGGGCTGGGCCAGGCCTTGCTGAGGGGCCAGGCCCTTTCTTGGGAAGCCTACCGGGCCCCGTTCTGGCCAGACCAATTTCCCACTCCCCCAGCACAGTTAGGCCAGCCTGTGGCTGGAATTAAACACAGTATGGGCCTGAGACCAGCCATGTGGCCAGAGCAGTTTCTGTCTGGGCTCCCTGAGATCCTGGCACAGCCCCAGCACGGCCTGAATGTATCACCGTGACTTCTTTGGCCATGCTACTGGCAGAGAAGACCATCATAGCCATCCACAGGCCCCAGGCAAGATATTAACTCTTTCACTCTACAGATTAAACCTGCAAAACATCAATCCTCTCTCAAGTGAGAGAAAAGGACAGAGTGAAGACACAAAGAGAAACAACATGCAGACACCTAAGTCAGTAAAGAAGGAGTCAAGTCCCAGATGGGAGGAGAATGAGTAGATACCTCAGTCTTAGGCTGAAATTCTTTTGTAAAGGCCATGGTGATGGACTGTGGTACAGAATTAAGAATATCCCATTAATTCGTAAAAAAGCATGGGGAGATGGAGTGTTGAAATTGCTCATGCAGACATGAGCAAAGGCATTTGTGCTGAAGCAAGTAAATGTTAAAGTAGCTGCAATTTCATAAGAAGCTTGAACAGAGGAAGTGATGAAGACCCTTTGCCCCCAGGGAAAAAAAGAAGAAGACCTCTGTTCCCAGAGATGAAGATGATCTCAGAGAAAGATGAGGAGAACATTTACTTTTGAACCACTCATCCTTAAAATAGTACCCCATAAGTTTGACATGGCCCATGAATGCAGCTGTAAAAAGGCTGCATGAGATGGGAGAGACTTCATGCATGCAGATTATTGGGTAGCTGCTACTCCTCTATTCTGATGTGATTGATAAAATCAACTAATTTCCCCAAGTCAAGTCGGTTTTGCCCATGGTGAATGATCTCTCTTTATCCTTATCTTGACCAAAAAGCCTTTTGTATTTTCTCTCCACTCTGCATCTGAGGAGGGCAGTGATAGAGTGGCTTTGGTGGGCACTTGCCATCAGCCAATGTCAGCTCACTGCAAGCTTACAGTGAATTATTTTGACTTTCAGTGCTGTGGAGGCAGAAAGTATGTCGGGAACACATAGTGTGTTGCAGTGTACCTTTTAGACTTTCAAGGTGAGCTCTCTTTGGGGCTTTTCACCCTCCCCCAGCGTAGGGTTACTTGGCAAATCCTGATGGGATGATTTCAATACACATGGTTTACCAGCCACCCTGGAATGCTGCAGGGGCTAGGTCGCTAGGAGGGAATTGGCCAGGGCAGAAAGGACCCACCCCTCCTCACAGGTGATTTGACCTTTAGGCTGCCCTTTAGCCCTTGGATCACGCCCTGTCCCTTTCTGATAGGTAGGCTCAATGCCCTGCCCCTTTCCCCTCTCCCAGGTTATAACCTGTCCTCTTGGAAGTCACGCTGTTCAGAAGTGCTGCTGTACTGGAATTAAATCTCTGGACAGGACTCCTGAAGTAGATCCATTTCCTATTTCCACGGATAGTCCAACCTCTCTGAGAGGATGCACTCAGGATTTACTCTGCTACATCTCGCTGCTTCAACCTGGGTCTGAAGCTGCCTGGAGTCTTGGAACAAGCCCAGGCAAGCCCGAGAGGTCTGTCTGTGCTTGCAGTGCCAAGGGAATACCCCAGTGTGACCAATCACTGGGCTGTTCTCTCCAGCACAGCTACCACACAACACTCCTCAATATAGCAGTGATTAATTTGCTGTTATAATAGTGAAACAACTTGCCTCAAATCAGAGCTAATCCTTAATATGAAATCAAGCAAATTTTTTTCTTCTAAGGAGGAGACACTTTAAAAAGTATGTTAGAATTTTTTTCCCCAGCATCTCTTTTCTGGTTGTACCTTAGTGCACCAGGACAGAAATAAAGAAATTATTCACAAAGAAGAATATTTGACTTAGCAGTCCTGGAATTCAAGGAGCCAATCCAGTTTACATCAGCTATATCCTCATCCTATACATATGAGGATATAATTGCAAAATCCTTTAAGTGATGTAGGATTTTGGCACATATTTTTTCTGAAAGAAATATGCTATGCTGCTAAGTAAAATATTTTTCATCATTCCTTCTATTGACATTGACCCAGTTTTGGGCATTTAAGGTGTTTGGTCTGAGTACTTAAATTCCAGCTTTGTAAAAAGGATCTTTTGAGATGGGTAGTTAAGAAAATCAAGACTTTTTTCCTGTATTAACAGCTGAAAGTTATTTTTTTCCATACTAGTTCCAATTAAACTTTTTTCTTCTGATCAGTTGTTCTATTTATCAATAAATGTTCAAATTAAAAGGAGGAGAATCTAATAAGCAATAATCATGAAAATATACCAAAGGAAGATAAAACATATGCTGTTTTCAGGAGAAACAGACATTTTCATTTCTCTAAATTAGAGACATGAATACTCTGTTACTAACAAATACCTTTAGTATTGTGGACAAGGATCAGTCTTGTTTTATATCCCTTTGTAATCAAAGGAGATTGGAACTGTGGCAATTGACTGTATCTGTTGCCTAAAAATTATATCAATAGTTAGGATGTAATTTAAACAATCACTACTGATTGAACTGCCATCAACAGCTATACATACTTATGTGTGTGGAATTGTTGTAAGTGGTTTATATTTGGTTGAATTATAACTAGGTGCTTGCTGGATTAATTAGTTATTTTATTTATTAAATGACTTGTCAAATTATAGCTGAGTTTGATGTAAGCTTTCTGTTTCAAATCTGTAACCACTTTACAAAGTATAAGAATTTTCTGACAGTACTTTTCATGAAAATAACCACTCTGTGAATCATTCAAAGTTGTGCTGCCTCTGACTGACAAGACAGTGACTCACCTAGACATTTATTACAACTTTTGAGAAAACTGCTCATAGACTACACTTTTGGAGAGAGAAATTCTCAATACGAAAGTAAAGCATTTGAAGACTTTGAAAAACCTCTCTATCTGGAATAACACCAATAATAAAAATATTCTTTATTCCTCTAACTGGAAAATAGACAGTCAAAATCAGAAAAATCTAGTCAGGTAGGAAAATCTGGTAGAGGCATTCTCTATCTCCTCCTACTTGATACTAAAAGGAATTCCCTAATTATCACTGCTTATATTGAAAATATATATCTATTTTCTAGTTATCTGACTCTCTAGGCAGTGTCTATATGCAAAGGATGGATAAAGAATTTCAACTACTCAGTTTCTTTCTGCAAGTGCTGCTAACAACCACAAATCTGAGCCCAATACTAATTTCCTGAAGGAATGATGTTAATGAAGAAGAAGAGATGAGACAGGCAGAATAGAAAAGACAAAGAAAAAAAGACAACAATAAAAAAATACCCTAACAAAACATCACCCAAAATTATTAAGAGCCAAACCCCCTACACCTCAACCCCCCAATATGAAAAAGACAGCAAAAAGAAACAATAAAACCAAAAATAATGAAATAAATAAATTTTAAAAAACCCAACAACAACAACAAAAAACACAAACAAACCCAAAACACACAAAAACAAACCACCACCAAAAAAAAAAAAAAAAAAAAAAACCCAAAACCAAAACAAACCATACAAAGGCATATGTTCCCAGTGCTGAAAGAATCCCATGAAGAACTGTAAATGACAAGGAAATGCAGTGTCTTTTGCAGTTCCTTGAGAGAACTGTACAGGAAGAAAATCCATTTTAATAAAGTTTTTACCTGAAATCAGCCTTTTGGCAGTTCATGTGGAATCAGAACTATGTAACTGGGTCTTTGCCAGAGATCTCCTATGTTCTTGTGAAGTCCCTTGATTTAACACACATTTTCCCTACACCTGATAAAAAGCTTCTATGCTTATTGAATATAATATGAAAGCTGTTTTCCCTCCTGTGATGGTCTTTCTAGAATTGTTGAAAGAAGTTGTACTATTTTAAATATCTTTTCTCATTTATATTTTCTTGTTTTAGTGCTGCTCAAATATTCACCACAAGTCTTTTTCTGCATTCTTGGAGGCTAACTTTCATGTAAACTGATAAACCACAGTATACAACAATATAAATTTCATAACAGACTCAGTTGCCAGCATCCAAAATCCACAGGTAGATATGTGTGTGACAGTTGACTACAACAAATAATAGCCCTATGGTGTAGTGAAAATCACCAGAGCTGATGAGTAACGTATATTTAATCAGGATGAGTGTAGGGTATTTTCTCATTTTTTGAGTAATGGGAACTGGGCTTGCAACTCATAACAAGTTAAATTTTTTTGTATATAGGGATTGTGAGGCTAGACTGAGAAAACTGGCAAAATGGATCTGAGTCTTTCTAATAAAAAACGGCTTAAGGTTATTATTATCTCTCAGAAGAACATGTAAGAAGGCAAAACAGCAGTATTCTCTGGCATTCAGCTCATGGTTTTGATTTAGTGCCTTTGTCCATGTTATGTGCAAATCCACTATCAGAAATATGTTCTCTCACTGCTTGAAGCACTGAAGATATTTATCTTGATTTCAGTTTTATAAGGCCTAAAGTCTTGATGGCAAGTACATACCCTGTGTAGGAGAGAATTAAGTGAAAGTATAGTCCCTTCTTATAATTTTGAAGGTTTTGGCGAATTGCAACCGAATTTATTAAAGAATGGTTTCAATGACATCCTACTTTACTAGGCATCTGAGAATCCTTACAAAAGACAGTATTGGCACAAAGACAGTCACTAGGCAGCATGTATGGGCATGCCAGTACCCTATTTATAGTTTCTTGTGCAGAGAAGAAAAGAATATAAGACTTTCTTGTACATGGTAGATCAGGTAATTCACAAATGATCTCAGAAAATGCATTATCCCTAATGCTCCAACGGATAAGCCAACTAGTCATTGCCACAGGTTAGGAATAAACTTCTATTTTATTCTGTTGCTATGTCACGTCATCTGAGATGCTCAAGGCAATATATTCCTTAGAGCTTAAATTCACAAAGGTTAATATCAATACAATTTAGGCATCCAAACATCTTTGGCAATGTGGACATAAATATGAGTTGCTTATTTTTGTCATCTGTTGGAACATCTGAAATAGTCCACTGTTAGAAACATGATACTGAATGAAATGGGCCAGTGGTCTTGAATACAAGGTTATTTCCTTTGTGCCTTTCTTTCTGTCATTTTAGCATGTGTGAAAATTTGACAAGACTATCAGTGGGAAGAAATTAAATAACAGAATGCCAGGAACTTTTAAACCCATCTGTTTCTGCTGTAAAACTACTAATAGTGGAGAGGACTTTTAATTGTAAGCATTTACAACATTGGGAAATATTATTTTGAAGTAATGAACTGTTTGAAATTAGTCACCCTATGAACAAATTTAAAACTTTTTGAGTACAGGAATAAGCATTCTTGCCGCTGTGAATTGCACTTTTATCTCACATTACTGTCCTTAGTTATCTTTACATAGTATTTTGTTTCAGTTATACACATGTTCTACAGAAGAAAGAAGAGATGATTGTATCACTGTCTAACTAAATACTAACAATAAAAAAGCAACACACCTACCATTCTCTTTAGGCCTAAAGTGTTGCCCATGCCTCACACTAGCAGATACTTGGCCCCACATCCATTACATGACCAAAAAGACTGAGCTGCTTTACTGTCCTTCCCCAGTCATGGCATTTCATCTGTTCACACTGGAGCTGTTTATGCTTTTCAAGCTCTCTTGTATATGTGGATCCAGATAGGAAAAAACCCCTAGTGTGTGCAATGTAAGTGGTTGGTTTCAAACTTGAATAAGAACCCACAAAGAACTGGAAAAATTTCAGAGGCTTCCAAGGCACTAAAAAATTGTGTACAATACTGTCACACTGGTTTGAATGATAAACATGCTCACAAAATAGTGGTTTCTTCACAAATAATCTGTGAATCCAAAACACCCAGTATAATTAAAAATCGTAGAATTTGCACAGAATTACTCTGCTACACTCATAAACTTTATCTGTAGCTCCTATCTATTTTGAAAAGATTAAGTAAATACCTGTGATTCAAGCGTTAGCTAAACTGTCTAATAGTTTGTGAGAACAAATCCCAACTTATGGATTTTTCATATTCAGAGCACATATTTGCTTTGGATGTCCTTTTAGCTTCTGAAATCTTCTGTATGGGTCTTGTACACAGGGACTCTGTCATTGCACTTTGCTTTGTTTTTTTTAAGCCTCAGGTAGAACACATTTGTAATCAAAAGTGACAGGAAATGAATAAAGAGAGGAAAGGATTTTGTAAACAATTTTTTTCTTGCCTTGTATTGCATTCAGGAAAGGGAATAGTGCTTGGAATACAGATATAACTACTTAGATTAAATCCTGGAAGAAAAAATCAAAAAGACTATCATACCAAAAAATGAAGGCCCCTTAATCTAACTACTTCCCATTGATGGCATAAATTGGAGAGGCAGATGGAAAATAGAGAAAAGGGTGTTATTGTGAAGCAATCACCAGTTTTATGAGGTGTTTTTTGGTTTTGTGGGTGTTGTTTGTTTTTTTGTTTGTTTTTTATCCCTAGAAAATGGTTAGAAATATGAAAAGATTTTATGTAGTGTTTGGTCCTTAGCTTAAATATTTTTAATTGTATAGATTTTCATATTCATAAGAAAAAAATAAGCTTAACTGCTCCTCTATTTCTGGATTATCAGTGTTTATTTATTAATTGCATGTCTTTGAGGCCCTGCTTTAAGCAATAAACTAAGAGGAATGCAGGATGGATTTACCATGAATAAAAAAAAAACAGTAGAAGATCTGATAGGCAACCAGCTCATCAGAGAAATACATGATCAAGAAAATTTTCTTATGGCTTGGTACGTGGACTACAGATTCAAAATGCAATGGGCAAACAAAATGATCCCAGTAGGTTCTTTACTCTCACCTGAGCCAGACACAGACATCCAGTGGTTGCTGCAAAGACCAGCATATTATAGCTCAGAGAAGAGAGCAGAACAGGAATAGCAGCTCAGAAATGGAGAAGTCCCTCTGGGAAGACCTGGAGGACTTTAGCAGTGTCAGGTTGTTTTTTTTTTTCTGTCTAGAGAAAAATTTATCCATAGAAGATTTATGTAGGTAGTCACAGGATAGCTTCAAATAATAGAGCTGTGTATGCAAGACAAACACTTTGTGATGCTTATTAGAACAAATCTCTCTTATATAGTTGTATGTCATCTGTGCTGTTTACCATCCATTTCCTAATCCCAATTTAGAGGTGACTAATGGGCTATTTGTCTCACCATAGGAAATGGGGACAGTCTGGTGTACAGAAAAATAAAGAAAAAATTCTTCATGTGGGAATATCAGCATGGAATTGTTATGAACTAAATAGTAGTGAAAAAAGCCACAATAGAGAAATTGGCATGTTCTGAGATTTTTAAGCACTAATAGTAAATAGGTACTTCATAATCACTGCATGTAAATGTGAAATGCATCCAAAGATTTGTTTCACATGCTGCTTTTTGTGTGTGACTGCACAGCATAACTGCTAATCACCTGTTTGCATTCAGAAGATTACAATTTTTACTGTGTGACATATGTACGTTGAAGAGAGTAAATAGTGGGAAAATACCCACACTGATGAAGAGAAGAAAATTAAGAAATCTGAGATAAATTTCATCATATTGTGACTTTTGATGATTCACTTCTCAGATCCTTGATGGGAATTCCTAATTCTAACAAGAGTATTATAAGCGATTACTTAGTATTCAATTACTTAAAAAAAAAAGCCCAACAAATATCTTCTGTTGAGATTAACAGCCTTATTTCCATTGTGGGTGAATTTTAGCTGAAAGTAACTGTCATGTGTGCAGGTTTGCATACCAGTTCCCCATCTTCAAGTTCTGAGTGGAGAAATAGTATCTTGGAGAAAAGGAAAGTGCACGCTGCTTCTGTATCCTTACCCACCCACCCAAACATCTCTCCTAACACAAAATACATTGATTACTTTCCAGAGAACTAAAGAAAAATTTTAGTATGATGTTTTGCCCCTAAGACCCAGTAGAGATGCTTTGGATCCACAATATGCCCGTAGTGCTGCCTCCAATAGTTACTTAAATTCAATCAACTCCCATAGTTTACTATAATGTAGTTGCCACATACTACTTCGACATCAGTAACAGATCTGTGCATGCTCTGTCAAGCCATTGCAATCAGGGGTTAAAATGCAACGACTTAAACTTTTTTCATTAACTGTTTATGACGTATAACAACTAAGGAATAGCAACTCATTAGAACACGTTAACTCAGTGATGCCTGAGTCCTGGAAAAAATCCATTTGAATTTCTGTAGTTTACTATGTAATAAATTTGAAGAAGTCCTCAGATGATTTTGAGGAGTAGATTAAATGAGATGCAGTTGTCACTTTAATGTTTCTTGGCAATAAAATCACATCAGAACAGTATGTGATTCTATTTTTGTTTGTAAAAAGTCAAAACACTTGCAGAATAGCAAAAGAATGCTGAGTCAGGGCCAAAGCTGAAAATCACTGCTTTCTCATGCTTAAGCATGAGTGTAGGCTTTTCACACTTCTGAAAATAAGTGTGATTAAATGGAAAATGTTGAAGTCAAAAGTATTGTAAAAGATTGGTTAATCACCCATTCCAGAATTCTGATGTACCTGAAGAGAAAATGTTCTCATCTGACTTCAGCTTCTGCTAGTAGGAAACTTTGAGCCTGTTTAGTTACTTTGGTTTCCAGATTTTAATGTGACCTGTTTGTAACCAAACTGTAGAACTGAGAAAAAGCAACTTGGTACAGAGCAAAGTCAAATGAAGTTCAAATATTTACTGTTTGCAAACAAAACATTAATGCAAATCAATTCAAGCCACTCTTAGGATAAAGACAAATTTTGAAAAGGTTCTAATTGTTCAATTAAATTAAATGTTATTATAAAAGTCTAATAAACATAAGGCATTTACAATAAGAAGAAGCTAAATTTAAGCATTGTTTTATTCTGTTAAATTATTGTTTGTACAAGCATATGGCACATCTGTGTTCCATTATCTTTATTCACCAGGAAGAGTAAATATTGTTTGTTTTTCCTTCCCCTTCTTTTCTATTTGGAGGTCACCTTTTCCAAAGATGCTAGATGTCAAAGGGCAATGAGGACTGCTCAGTACCTTGGCAGTACATTCACCTCCTATACTATTTATTTTCTAGCTATCACTGCATTTGGCTAAGAGCCAATTTAGCTAGGAAAGCCAGTGTTCATGCCAGGGCTGATCTGTCAAAACAGGCATGAAGTGAGCTGATTGCACAGGCCTTCTTGTGCCAGCTTTGCTCCTGAAGCCAGTTCTTCACTGTCTCCTTTGGAGTGTTGAGCAAAACACTGTCTACATGAGTATGAATTCACTTAGGAAAACCTCACATGCCATGCACAAATCTGACATGTGGGCCTGGGGGTCAGAAGACATGTTACAAGGATTTCTGCAAGGTGTGCGACTTGTCGTATGAAATAAAACTTCCTGTTTGCTAATGTCTAGCAAAGTACTCCCAGTAAACACTGGTAAAATAACTTGGCCAGTGTGAAACCTGACTCTGCTATTAACTTCTTGTACCTTGTATTTTGATATTTGTTAATGAGAAAATAGCAGTCAATAAAAGAAAATATTCAGTTCACTTGAAATATCATTCTTTTGCCAACTTGTTGGACTATAGATAAAGTCTCAAATTTCATTGTTTCTGGGGGGGTTGTTTCACATCTTAAATAGTCTTACTGAGCTAATACTCAGAAGATCTTGGAAAGATGGGAGAAATATAACCTTGTTTAAAAAAAGAAACTTATCACTTCTTTTATTCATATATTCTGATTCCAGAGTTCAAAAATATCATAATTTTAATTGGTGATGGGGGAGAATGATGCATGAACACTTTGAAAAATTGGATTTTCAACCATTAGGTAAAACTTTCACTTACCTATCATGCCTCAGTGTTTTCCCACTTAATTTAGTCTTTTCCTCCTGGCTGTAAGTGAGCAATAAGTTGATGACCAAATACCATTAGATGCTTTCTTACATGTAGTTGTCATGGTGTGCTAAAATTTTAGCACTCTGGCTCTCATTAGCAAAAGAGAGTAGGATCTCTGGGCTACTGCATGTAAAGATATGTTTTTTTAGTGCTGCCCTAAATTAAGCTCTCTCCAGACACCCCCAGCTAGGCTCCTTGCAGAGATAGCCAGGCAAAACCTCAGGGCTGATTGCCTGCCCCAGAGTGAATGGTGTGTAGATATTTTATCAGGAACCCAGCCCAGGCTCCTAAAAGGCACAAAAACAGCTTTCCAGTCATTTTTCTGCCATGACTGAACCCATTTTGCCTCTGGCAGAATGCAGGCCTATCTTGGATAATTTTAGGACTGTGGAATAGGTGTATCTTACAATTCAGTACCAAATAAAGGTATTGTGTCTATTGCTCCAAAACTGGATTCAGCCTACTTTTTTTCCAGAACACTCTGACCAGCATGTCAGTAAAATGCAGCTAAAATCTGGATAACATATATTTTCTTTCAGTCTACTTATTACAAATCAAGTGGTAGTGGTGTTTATTTCAAGGAGCAATTGGAGTATTCACAAGTGACGGTGGGAGCCAAGGGTGATTGCAAGGTGGGGGCACAGTTCCAACCATGAAGAGCAGAGTAGGTCTGGTGGCCATACTCTGTGCCAGCCAAAAGTCCACTGATTAACCAAATGGGTCAGTAGTGCTGAGTCAGAGTCAAATCAGGACAAGTTTGGACACAGCATACTTACAGTGCAGCTCAACAAGGGCCATGGAGAAGAACCTGAGCTCAAATGCAACTATGGGCCCAAAGCAAGAGGGTGTGTGGATGGGAGCCAGAAATGAGACTGAGGAGGATGATACTGGTGCAGTGAGGGGCTTATCTTTCCCTCCTGTAGAGCTCTATAGTTCTTCTGTCAGGGTGTCACTCTTATCCCATTCAATAGGTAATGTCAACAGCAAGCTTTGTCCTTTCAAATCTAGTTTGTTTTAAGCAAATCTCATTCACAAAGAAATCTGTGGGGGCATTCTAGTTCTTCACAGTATCTGTTGTAATGTCTAACCAGACCTGATCTCATTTTTGGATTTAGTTTTTGACAGTGCATTTCAGAGGAGTATAAAACACATCGATCTTTTAGTTTTAGTATTTCAATTACATAAATGCAGTGTCTGGAAAGCTGATAAGAACATATATAGATCTATTTGAATTCCTGCCAATTCATGTATGCAATTTTGGCATTTTGCAATGGATTCTGCTGAGCACTTTAACTTGTCTACACAATTTGAGAACTGTTTTAGAGCAGCATATTAAATGAGGCATATGAAATATACTACATGGGTAATCAATGGGACTGAGTCTTCTTTCAGATGAAGGCCTAGACTACTATACATAAACCAGGTTTTAAGGGAATAAAACCAAAACTTTAAATTTTCTCTGTTTTCTTTCACTGCTAATTTAATTCCATATTATCAGTCTGTTTTGCTGTCACTGTGTATTGCCTGTCTCAATCTCACTTAACAGTGTGATCATGATTGTTTCCTTCAAAGACCATCACGTTCTCACCAGCATATAAGGGATTTTTTTCCCAGTGCCTGTTTCTTTGTACTTTTCCATCCTTAATGTCAAGATTGTCATCTCATTTCCTTTCAGTACTAAGAAAGGTTTATTGTATGTATCAGTACTTACGAGATCAACAGGATTTCTATGGAAATATTTATGCATAGTTTCAGTCAAGTGGTTGTTGACTCCTGGTGGACTGGTAGTGTGACTCCAGTAGAAAAGGAAGAAGGAAGATTTGGTACATACAGAGGTTACCTTGCTTTAAAAACAACTAAGAAACACTGTTGCTCAAGGCAGTAGAAGCAAGTACCATACTGTTTTTGAAATTCTGTTTATCTTTGCATGCGTTGATATGAAAACATCATTTTGAGCTATCTGTCCATACAAAGTCAGAAAGAAATTTGAATCAAATGGTATCAAACTAAAGGATAAGTGCCTCTGTTATGACCTGTTACTTGCATAATTGGCAATGGAAAAGAAAGAAAGTAGCAAAAAGTCAGGCTACATTGTCTGCCTTACATTGGCTCAGATTAACAGAATTGGCATAAACTGTAAATGATCTGTAAGGGTGGAATTCTTACATTAAATGCAATTTTCTGCATCTGAGAAGTAACCGCACTGTCAATTGCACGTTTAGGCAAAAGGATGCCATCCTATATCCTGTAAATAGCTTAAGGTAGTTAGACAGTACTCATTCAAAGTAAGGGAAAATTAATCCTACTGAAAGGATTATTATGCCCATCTGGATGTGATCAGGGAGCAGGCCAAACCACACAGCTTTTCCTTCCTCTTTAGTAATAGTAAGTGCCTTGTCTGGGGTTTAGAGGCATTATCTGTTCCAAAAAACTGAAGGCTGTAACCTGGAACATCTCACTGACAGTTCACTGAACTGAAATTCCTGTTTTAAGGTAAACTTAGTTTATTTTGCAGTAACTACTCAAATTTCCTGCACAGGCTCAAGAATTTTTTTTTTTTTTTTTTATTTCAGAAAGAATTCCACCTGAGTATGGTGGTGACAGGTGTTTACTAGAAAAGTATATATTTAAAGATACAGAAAAAAACAGATATGTTAGAATAAATTTAGTTAAAAATGTCATATTTATATAACCAATTAAAACATCACAAGAAAGAAGTTAATTTCAAAATCCACAGAATGACTGGTATCTCAATCCTCTGCTATACTGATGTACATAATAGAGTTTCATAGTGTTTACTCAGGACTTAAAACTGTGAATCTGAATATCTGAGTTATCAAATGTATGTATAAATTCAATAGTTAAATTGTATCTGAAGCTCAATTTTGGCTTTTTCATTGTATATCAAAAGTTCTTTGCTAAAAATAAGAGAGAACCTAGTTTGGAAACTCTTGTGCCTAAGCTTTGGAAGAAAAGATGATCTGCCTTTCATCCAGTGTTCACAAGCATTTTTCTCATAGTTATTATTGTCAAGATTATAAATGCAATTCTTGATTTCAAACCAATTTATCAGCAGGAAGCCTCCTCAGGAACAACGTGTAGCAACACCTGCTGAGCCAATCGGCCCAGTAAGGTAATAAGCCAGTCAAAAACTAAAATAAAAAGGAAATCAACTAAAACTATTCACTGTTTCATTCACCTTTTACTTTGAGAATCTCTAATAATGACCTTTCAAGTGGAAGGGGTGCGCTATGCTGAAAATTTTGAAACTATTTGAAGGAAGTGTTGCCTAGTTAGGTCATATATTGAAATTACCTAATATATTTGTCCCTACACTTGCCCTTTGACTACAAAAGAGAAAGATAAAAGAATCTCTATTTTAATGGGTTTTTTGTGTATATCTATTCCAAAACAAGACAGTGTGGCATACGAAAAAGTGAAGTAACCCAGTGTAAACAATCCCTGGGAGTACTGGTAAGCTCTAAGAAAGACTAGCAGTATACTAGTGACATCATATAGCTGCCCTCAATATGAAAGCTCATGTGGGAGGGGTGAGGTAGACCTTATTTACCCCTTAAAGAAGTGGGTTACTTTGGGAGAACCCTTTTCTTTCCAAATAATTTGCTTCATTAGAGCAGATTTTCATGATATGCCAACATAGAATGAAGGTTTGACACCTTCATAAGAGGTTTGACATTGTCCTGCTTGAGGCAGGAGAAAGGGGAAATGGTTTCCTTGAAGGTGTCCACTCAGTGTTTTGCAAGCTTCTTTATTTATCTCAGGAGAAGTTCTCTAACTTGTTGGGCTCAGATTCCTAGAACAAGAAGAAGTGTAGTTAATGCTGTCCTCAGCCTAATCAAGACTGCCTCAAATACTAGTTTTGACCATGTCAAGAAACTGTTAACCCCTTAGAGACTGAGCCCATATGTGAAAAAACGAATTTTCTCAAAAATTAGTTAATCTCTTTGATCGAAAATCACACCTCTCACAACACAGAAAAGAAGAAAGACTAAAGTACCACTTCTGCCAAAAGACATTTCAATTTAGTAATTTATTTGGCTTGCATTACACTTTCTTTTCCTGTAGTAGTAATTTCATGGAGAAATAAAATGAAATTAAATCTGACATTGTACTGATTAAGATACTTGTAGTATAAATGTACATAAAGTTTGAATATATAAATAAGATTGTAGCAGTCATGTCTTTTATGACCACAGCAGCAAACTACTCCCCACTTTGTAAGCTCAGATAATCTTGGAAGAGGAAATTGAAAATAGCTGGTAAAAAAAACCAACCAACCAAACAAAAAAACCCCAACCAAACCCCCTGAGTATCTAAACCCTGCATCACTTGCACTGTTTACACATGAGCACAAAATCATTTGTCATTTTTTTTGAGTTCAAAGTTATGCTTCTGACATTTAACTATGTGTTACAAATCTAGAAACCAATACCCTCATTCTAACTATTTGAGAAAGGCTTCAGAGCTAATTGAAGTGTCTCTGTCATTTCTCTGTATGTTTTTCAGAATCAAGGGCTATAACATGTCAAAGGAAATGCTTTTGTTGAACAGAGCAATTTTTTAAAGTGCTTTTAATTAACTTTCGTTTCCAGGTTGAGTTTGAGTGCTTAAAGACACTTTCGTTAAGCATTTCTGAGTATTCTTCAGTGACAGTCAAGTGAGAAGTGACTCTTAATAAATGTAAAAGGAGCTTTGGTGAAGACAAGCAGAAATATTTTCTATTGCTTATAGAATTCCTTTTTTTTTTTTTGTTTTATATTTAACATATGTATCTTTTTCCTTCTTCTTCATGGTTGTCATAGACAGCAGTTCTATGGTTTCCACAAACACAAAACATACCTTGGGACTTGGAAACCTGCCTGATATGGAGACTAATGTGGTATTAATTGTTGAGAAAAAAACCCAGCAAACAAGCCCATGTAGGTGCTGCCAGATGCATTACTACTTATGCACGTGTTACACATTTTAAAATTTCAGATTAGAATAATGTAAAGAGCTCTAAAAATGCATAATACCAACTTGCTCTGTGAACAGAGTGTAAATCAGCTAAACATAGTGGCAGTTTCTATTGCGACTAGGCTTTGGGTACATACATGCTCTTACACAAAATCATTCTTCTTCTTCCCTGCTCTTCAAATCTACTCACTGCAGAGTTTTAGCACGACTACAGTCAAGATTTCAAATATCCTCTTGCATAAACAGAGACCTAGAAGAGGGTAATAATAGAGCCCTCACAAGCAACACTTGAAACACAATCATAGTATGAAATTGCACAGCTTTGTGTTAAGAAAATTCAACCCAGAGCTAATTGGTTTGAATGCCTCTTAATCCATAATACATTATACAGGAAAGGTCAATATTTAGTACGGTTTAGTTTTCCAAGATTAAAATTTTAAAAGCCCACTGCATCAGCAATGGAAACAATTCCACCCACCTAAGGATCACCCTTGAAACTGAAGAGCAACTAGCTATCACGACATTTCTCAGTTGCTTCCTTACTCTTAAGACCTTGCACAGCTGCTTTTGAATTCAAACCATTATTTTCTGCTATTTTCTGCTTTAGTGAATTTCACCCAAGAGAGAAGTGATTTGCAGAAGTTATCCTGAGTGTGGCTTTAGGCACATCGGTAATGTACAATGAAAGGAGAACAATATACAACAGAAAGAAAAATCCTGTTATGGACCAAATTACTTTTTCTAGATCATACTGAACACATCCTTATATGGAAAACAGCTAAAAACCAGTAGGAGTAGGACAACTCCCATGAAGAGCTGTTACCTTGTGAGAGAAAGGACACCACAGTTCAACTACTAGATTTATTAAGCATTGTCTTGTCTTGTAGCTTTTTTTTTTTTTTTTTTTTTTTTTTTTTTTTTTTTTTGAGGGTTTGTTCCTTTGTTTCTTTGTTTGTTTTCCTTCCTTTTTTTTCTTACCAAACCAAGATTTTCTGTCTGGTGCTCATCTCACTATTCTAGACATCAATAGTGTATCTTACCTACATCCTAAACTGCTTTCTAAAGTACTTCTAAAGTACTTCTGGTCACCTCAGAAAACTTTAGTTTCTAGAACACTATTATTCCTGCTTTCTGAGCTTCACATGTCATCTGTCACTTGGATCACCTTTGTCATATTTGTTTTCACTTTGTTTTCTCTCCCTGAGAAGAGCACAGAATGACCTTGTAGAGGTCTTACACAAATTCATGTGTTATTTAAGTCCAGTTTCTGAAAATATTTTTGTTGAAGTCATATGAAGAGAACAACTCAGCTGATCCTGCAACTCATTTGTTGAAAAGTATATTGAATACCTCAATTTAGCTACACAAACACAAAACTGAATTCTTATTCTTACATAACAGCCATGCAATACCATATATATTACAATGCTGTAATGCATTTGATATTGACTGCCAAAATGCTATCTTTGTGCAGTATTTTGAAAGACCACTAAAAGTAGTGACAGAGAAAGGTATAACTGAGCATGCCTGTACTTGAACACTAGCCAAAAATTTTGGCTGGAGTTTTAGAACTTCTTTAAATTTGGGCTCTTTGATTCTTGAAATGATGGAAAAAACTGTCCTGCTTATTTATTACTTGATTTCTTGCAGGTAATGAGAATAAAGAAAAACAACTGTTTTGAGAGACCATACTTTCTCTCATACACATCTGTTTCAACTCTCCAACTCCATTCTCACTTCTTCTTCTCCCATTACATAAAACTGATGCATAGTATAATGGCTGACAACATAAATTCCACCTCCTCTCAAAAAAATTGGTGAAACCTCTTCCTGTAGATCTTTTTTCTCTTACTACATGATGAGAACCATCGTTCTGTTGAACACTTAATATTGAATCAAAGCCCAGAGATCTTAAAACCTTAAACTACTGTGCACCACCTACAGATAGACCCTTTGAAATTGTAGGATTCAGATGGAACTGTAAACAGTGTGAGACATATTTTCTAAGACAGAGAAAACCTAATATTAAATTTAGGGCTAATCAAATATATGTCAGTATGAAATACTAAATCAAGACAGCACCTTACCAGGCATCTACCAGTTTACTTTAAATATCTAATCATAGCAAGGGTCAACACAGTTGATGGGATAGTTATCTGCTACTGAACTTTAGTGCACAGAAATAATAAATTCATTTTCATTCAGCATTTATCAGGTACTTGGCTCTGCTTTATCCTCTCATAGCACGTAGTAGTTCAGTTTCCCAGAAGCTACAAAACTATGTGCAATTCCACAAGGGACTGAAGTGTCACTTTCACAGGTTTAATTTATTCCTCATGGTGACACTAGAAGAATCATCTAGTTATGTCTTTCATATAAGAAAGTATTGTGGAAATCTTCTGCTTCATAGCTGACATAACTTTGAGGATTTAGTGCAGGTGTAACCATTCCCTTTATCAGAGGCTCTGATCCCCCTGGATGTAAGCACTTTAAACCTAGTGAAAGGAGGACACACAGCTCCACATTCCCTACAGCTGCTTCCAGGATCACCCAGAAACCATCTCAAATATTTCAAGACCTAAATCCCATCTGAGAAGATCACTTGGCAACCTATGAAGTGTGCTGGCACTGCTTGAGTGCAGAAACTTGTCTGTAACAGTACAAATGTTCAGTTTCAATGTTATATATACATGCTATTTTTGTTCTCTGCCAAAACAATCATTCTGATCAAAGACTGCTAGTCCTATAAATTTATGACATCCAATGTCACTATTTTCACATTTAATAAATGCCACTGTCAAATCACTATCTGAAAGACTGTTGTGGTAGATCAGGTAAAACCAGCAAATCACATTTCGGAATCATTCCAGCTAAACATACAAAACTAAGAGTGTAGTTGTTTCTCATGTTTTCATGTATGTATCTCCCCCAGCATCTTATCTTTTCTGCAGGCTGATAGTTAACATCATACTGTCAAGGCAAAAGGAAGGAAAAATTATTGCAACAGCAGTTTGTAGAGAAGCAGGGTTATTTCCTATACCTGCCTTGCCTCACACCCTGGTGTTTTCCAAATTCAGTTTCTTTGTTCTAAGAAGACACACTAACAGCACCTTTCTGAGGGAGTATTTGGCAACTTTGAACTGGAGGCCATAATTCTTACCTACCTTCTACACCACAAACCTCCTGGGGTTTAGAATCTGACAACCAAAACTTTCACCCATCTTGCCACCAAGACTTGAAAAACTTACAGTAGCAACTGTAATTTTGAAGTAAAGAATATAAATCTCAATATTCTTCTATTCAATCATGAGAGCACAGAAGCACAGATCTTACATTTGCAAAGACACATCCAGGCTTCAGATACAGCCACCAAAATTCACATTTCTCTTTGTTCTTCAATTTTCTGCAAATTTTGAAAACATCCTTAACCTCTGGTTTAAGAGAGTGACAAACAAATACAAGGTAAAAATTATGGTTTTATTTGCTCCGGTCTTCACAAAATTTTGCTGAAGCAGAAATATATGTGATTCCCTTCAAAATTTCTTGGCAGGAAAGTAGATAGAGGAAGGACATGCCTATGCTTGATTTTCTCCTTTTGGCCCACTGAAAAATATAGGAAGAAAATTTGAAACCTAGAGTTTTCTTCATCTCTGGGAGTTGATGGAATAATTCAAGCTTGAAATTCAAGTTTTGAATCCAAACCCTCATATCTCTATTTATGTTTTTGTGCTAATAAAGCAAAAATTATGTTATTTACAGGCATTACATTTGTTGGGTGGAAAATCCATTAAAACACTTAGTACTGTAATATATGATCTGTCAGTCTTCTGAACTCATCTGGTCACTCTTTCTGCCAATTAGCTCACGACTGTGGACATGCCATGATGCTTGTTAAACGCCTCTGGGTTGTTGCATATGGAGGAAGCTCTCAGTTCCCATTCACCCTTTTGTCCCTAAGGTATTAGTAGAGCTGTTCCTCCTTTCAGGTAACAGCTTATTATTTCCAAACACCAGATGGAGAACACAGGTATAAGGAGCAGCAGGAAGTTCCCCAAAACACAGAAGAAATCCACAGAGGAGCAGATACTAAAGCTGGATCTGTGAAGTTCAGCATTAATGGATGGTATATCCTTCCTCAATGTGTGCATGCAGACATTCTGGTTTAGAAAGTGGCTCATTCCTCACCCTCTTTCTGTACTGCCAGAAGCATCCAGTAAAAAGAGCAATCAATGATAAAACATGGACTCAAAATCTCAAGCAAGTATCGGATGGATGACAGTCTTCCATGCCTGGCAACCCTTGAAAAAAATGTCTTGACAGTAACATATCTTTGTCTGAAGGTGGTGCTCCTTGCCATGTTGCCACAAGGAGCTGCCTGCCTCTCGAGCTGGGGGGATATCACAGCTTCCAGAGTCGAGACACCAGCCTGCTCAGACTGCAACACCTACTGCCGTAGCATCATTACTAGAGACAAATCATAAAGCCTCAGAGCAAAACATTAGAGTGAGCTTCAAGATAAGATTCCAAGCAAGTCCAAACTTTTTAATTTCTTTATATTGGAGATACCTAGAAATGTTCTTTTGGAAATAAATGCAAACCAACAAAATTGTAAATGTGACAGTGTGTACTTAGAATCTTACTCTTTGCCTACTTTTTCACTTTTACATTTTAAGTTCACAACCACTTTTTCCTGAATGACTTCCAAAGCAATGAGGAGAACTCAATGCAGAAAAACTAAAAAGGTGTCATTCTTCCATTAAAAAATAATTCTGTCTTATCCAAGGATTAATACATTTTATTAAATATATACACATGTGTATGTATATATCATCAAATGAGTTAGCCTGATTATTGTTGAATAGAAGAGAAAAATTTCACAATAATTATTCTGACCTTGGAACATTTTTAAAGCACATCCATCCCCAAAGCACTGAACACCAAGCTTTAAAACTCTCCTTCTTTTTTAACAGAAAATAATAAAAAACCCACTTTGAAACACAATCCAATATAAATCTGTTGGACCAAAGAACACAGCATAACATAATGTACACTTTTAATATCCAAGATCAAAGATGATGAAATTAGTTCTCCTTTATTCACATATAACATGGCCTACTAGCAATTGACATGATGCTTTTACTAGAGTTTAGTCACTCTTGTTATAAAAAATATGGGTTGTCCATTCAGATCTTCATTATATAGGCAAAATTAAACTCCTCATTAAAACTGTGGGAAAACAAAAAGTACTTAAACACTCCTATGAAGTACATAAAAAGCTGAATTATCATTGTCTAGGAAGTGGCCTAGTTTTACAGAGGCTTATATCCATGATATACTGTAATTAGCTTGCTGCTTTTCCTCTGAAAGGAAAAGATCAGGCATTAACTGAGCAAAGACCCTTTTGAGGCAATAAAATGATCTCCTCAAGACTGATTACTTAAATCACACTAAGCATTCTGTGTATTATTTTGAAGTGCTGAGTTTTATAGAAATTTAAAACCCACCTCTCAGGGTCCTTCTAAGGCAGGTAAATAAACATACTCATTGAAAATATAACATGCTAGACATTCAAGGACTCCTGTATTTGTTCTCTGAAGAAGTAGAGGAATAAATTTCTGGTGATTTCTTTCACAGCTCTTTGCAGAATACTGTTAATTAATTTCAAAACTCTTCCCTCATTTTGATGGTGTTTCAGCATCTCCAAGCAGTTAAATTCAACTTTTCATAGTGCAAAGACAGCTCAAGCTTCACTGACATTTTAATCCACCTCACAAGCTCCTGCTAATCATGTGAAGCCCTGTGAGACAAGACAAAGAGCTCCCAACACACTTCTCTCTTTTATCCAAGGTTGGTAGTTAGACATGCAGAGATTGGAGCTGAAACTATCTATATTGCTTCCAGACATAAGTAGTCAGAAGTAATATATCTTCCACATCCATTTGATCAGGGGAAACACCAACCACCCAAGCAATTCAAAGACTAAATGCTGCAAATATTCCTACAGAAGACCTTACACACTGCAGTCCCGACATATTGATAAAGTGGTAAAAACTGAACAAAAATTTCCTGACACTTAGAATCTAGATATGGAAAGAGCCTCTGGTGATTACTGATAGAGGACCCCTGTGTGATAGCTTACAAAAAGCTACAACACTATTGAGCCATAAAGATTTTCATCATCCCATCACTGACATCAAAACCGGGGCAGTCTCAACCCAACTTACTGAGCAAATCCTTGTTAAGGAGGAGAGAGAGAAAGAGGAAGGAAGTCCAATGCTATCATTCCCCACAAGAAAAACCAGCAAAGTACAACAGATTAAATCACCTGAAATGCATTTCTGCACATCCATCACACAGTTGTAGCAAGGAACACTCTGGAATGTATAAAATTAGTCCTAACATGAGGAACCGATTGCCTGCTATGTGCTATGCTTTCTGACAGATCTACCTGTAAGAAAGAAAATTATGCAAAGAATATTATGAAACACTTAATACAGCCTAAATATTGTCTATCTGAACACCTTGTTTAACTTTTATTACTTACTAAGAAGAAATTAATGATTTTCTAAGGATATATAGAATATGTTTCAATGCAATCTTTCAGAAAAAGTTAGACAAACTTGTCCCAGAAATAATTTAGTGATGAGAGATGAACTAAAAGTCATTCTGGCTTTCTAGTCCTGTGTTTTTATTATTCTATGTATCAACACTCCTCTGAACTCTACCACAAGTACTGGGACAGATACATGAGATTGTGTGCTCTTTTGGGATATATCAAGTAGAATCATAGAATCATTTGGTTGGAAGAGACCTTCAAGATCACCCAGTCCAACCGTCTACCAGCTCTACCACTGTAAACACTACATCACATCAACTAGCACCAGATTCAGATGCCTCTTAAACACCACCAGGGATGGTGACTCCACCACCTCCTTGGGAAATCTATTCCAATGCCTGAGCACCATAACTGAAGAATGTTGTTTTTACAGGTAATCTGAATTTCCCTTGTCTCATCTTAACTCCATTTCTTCTTCTGTCACTGCAGGCATGGCAGAAGAGACTGCCCCCACCTCATTAAAGATTTTTTTCTATAGAGAGCGATGAGGTCCACCCTAAGCCTCTACTTCTCCAGACTAAACAAAGCAAGCTCCCTCAGCCAGTCCTCCTAAGACACATTCTAGACTTTCACAAGCCCTTCTCTGGACAAATGTTTTATCTTCTTTCTATGAATAATTACTTCCATGTTTGATTCTACTCCTCCTAGGCAAAATCTAGCATGCCTAGATTTACCTCTAGAGAAGTAAAGAGTAGGAAAAGAGAATATTGAATAGATCCACTCTCAACACAAAATCACACATTATAATAAACTTTCTAAATTATATTGTCATAGCCACTCTGTCAGAATAAAAATTATAGTAAAATATTTTAGATACTGTTTTCTGGACCATTGCTGAAAAACCACTGGATTCCAGGCCAAAATCCCTTTCGGTTCTGGGTCAATTTAGGTGGTTTCTGGGGTATCCCTTACTCTGGATGATTTGATACCAGTCATTTTCTGTGAAATATTCTTCTGTGTAAAAAACAAACAAACAAAATTTAATGTGACACTTTAGCATGAAGAGTTCCACTTATAATAACAACATAAGAAATATCTTGCCAAGTAAAATCATTAGTATTTTCAGCATAGTTTTCTGTTACCAACAGAGCAATAGAAGATGCTGTCGACATTTTTAATTTCCCTTCCATTCTCAGTGTCTGTAATTTGTTTATGAGGAATGCTGCACATACACCCAAAAGTAGTAACCATTTATTTGTCTTGTTTACCACTTCTTCTAATCTCTTTCCAAATCTGCAGGTTCTGTTCTCCAATTCCTTTATGGATGAAATTTCAAGAAAGAAATAGGTATTTACATGTGTTTTAAATCTACTTCCTTCTTGTTTCATTTAGTGTTATCTAGGTCTTGCATTACTGGATTTGTAATTCACGTTATTTTTTGCCTTTGCAGTTTTGTAAACTTTCAAACCTTGAGTACTGAAATGAGAAAGAGGTGAATGCAATCTGAAACTTAAAGTCACTATCTAAAATCTATATTCAAATTTTTGAACTATTATAAATAATCGAAGTGATTCAAAGCCCACACAACAAGAGCAATAATACTGAGTTTTCCAGTGCTGAATTAATATTATTTGGAGTTGTATTTGAAAAGAAACATTGATAGGATGTATCTGTTTTCTTGCATTGGATAGAGCTTGATAGACTTTTCACAATTGCTTAATCACATATTGAACATCCGTATACTTCTGGTCTCCATAGCTCTTGACAATAAAGTGATCCAAAACTTAATTTTACTCTGTTTGGAAATGTACTTTCTTTGGCCTGATAACTTTATTGGTTGTTCCTATTTCCTGGGCACTGAAAGAAAGTGAATAATTGTTCCTTAATCCATTTTTTCATAGCCTACACAATGCTGAGCAATGCTACCACATCTGTTTCCTGCTGTTTTGTAGGCTGAATACTCCTAATTTAGTAAGTATTTCTTAATATGAAAACTGTTCCTTTTCTTTGATCATGGTTGTCATCTTTCTTTTTACTTTCACAAGCTGTACCTTTCTGAGATAGGATGATTAGAACAGCATGAAGCACTCAAGATATGTATGTATCATGGGTTTATACAACAATGTAATCAGATTTTGTGGGTTTCTAAACTCTTTTGCTAATAATACTTAACATTCTTCCTCTCTTTTCCATTTCCATTGACATGAATCTGATATTTTTATAGAGCAGCTTATAATAATGTAAGATGTTTTTGCTGAGTAGAATCAGATTATTTACCTACATAGGGTAGAAGTAGCAGTTATCTTTTTTGCCTATTGGCATTGTTTTCAATCTACTGAAACTCTTCAATTCCTGACTTACTGAATAATTACAAAACAAATTTGTGCAATGATTTGCAGCCAATATTTATTTTTTAACTTTTTTTTGACTCTCTAGCAAAATTTTCCATTTCACCATTTACTCCTTTTCTAGTATGAATGTTTTCATGGCAGCACTTTTCTAAAGGAGACAATAATGTGTCTTCACTGGTAACCAATGTTGAAAACTTCTTGCCTCAACTCATTATTTTAAGAGAATCTTTATTTAAATGTCTTCTGTATAACAATGGGAAAAATAATGAAAAGACATTAATAAATATTTTAAATATTAGAATGACATAATAAAACTAAATCTTAGTAATAAAGAACTTAACAAATGAGGGAAAAGGTGACTTGAAATTCCTACATACAATGAGATGATAAGAAGGCATTATATTTGCTTTCAAAAATTACCTTAAAAGAAAGGAACATGAGCCACTTACATCATCTATGAGTTTGATTAAAAAAGAAAAAATTGAATTTCACTGACACATGCATGAAGTTGTGGAGCAGAAAAGTTGCAGTATATGTTTTCAAAAGGTTCCTTGAGAGATCACTGATACAATTCCCTGCTCAAAGCATCATCAGGTAAGTATAATGTGTTTTTTCCACTTTGTCCATGCCTTAAAAACCAAAAGAAAAGAAATGTTTACATTGTTTGGAAAACAGCTTCAATATTAAATATTATATTTTTTCCTAATATCCTCTCTTAACCACTCTTAATTTAACTTAAGCCTGTTGTCTCTTATTCTCCTTTCCTGTACTGAAGTGAAAAGCCTTTATATTCCCAGTGTTATCCCCATATGTGCTGTGAGGCTGCTCATAGATCCTCCCAAAGTTGTCTCTTCTCCACACTGAACAAACCTTTCTCCTTCAGCCCCTGCTGGTCAAGTTTATCAAGCTGATGATTTCCCTCATCTTACTGATCTTTTAATACCTCAAAGATTTCAGTTTGGCTGTATGACAATTACTACCACAGATCTAAGATTTGTATAATAGAATCTGTGTGACTCATAGAAATATAAGTAAACCATTTCAGATACACTGTGATTATTAGTAAGAATTTTTAACAGAGGGAGTCCAATTTCTAGGAAAACCTTCCTAAAATATAATATGAGAACTGTCACAATTTTTAAATTTATTTTTTGCTGCATTTGTTAACGTAATGAATGTAATTAATTTCCCCTGAATTTTCTAGCATGAATAACCTAACATCTTTAAATTAGTTCACAAATTTCCATATAACATGAGCAGCATTTATTATGTGAGTGTACACACTCACATATATGTATATATGCAAGAACATATGGCATCATGTGGGATCCTTCCAACTCTGCATATTCTGTGACTCCATGATTTGATACAGAGACATGAGTAGTTACTTTGAATTAGCATATGGAATTGTCCTCATTCACAAAGTGCACACAAATATAAAAAGTAGAATATTTTCAAACTTTCACTGAATTTATAATTCAAAATGTTAATATCTTTTTCCTTGCATAAAGAATATTTCCAAAGATTTCTTGTTTACAGAAAATAAGATGCCCCAAATTGGATTTAGTCAAACATAACAGCAGCTTGTTAGTAATTTGTGGTCAAACCACAATTTTCATGAAATATAAGTTCCTTTTTAATGTAATTTTCATGAAACTTTCCTTCAGGATGTATGCAGCCTTCAGGTCAGCAAGACACAGATCCAGAAGACATTATTCTCTAAGAAAAAAAACCTGTCTATTTGTATTCCTATTTGAAATCACACACACAAGGAGTCATCAAACCTACTGTTTCCTTCAATACATCATTAATTTAGAGATGCACTTTGATCCTAATTTAAATTTATGGTGTTCAGCAAATTGTTTATTTTGATTGGTTCTTTAACAGAAAAGTTTAGGGCTGAAATTAAGTTGTCTGATTATTACTTTATCAAAGCGATGAAATATATTGAAATACACTCAGGGTATTTCAGATACTGAAATTAAAGTTCCAATTATCTACCATTTCAAGAAAATTGTTGAATAGGCAGTTTCTGAAATCTATCTGTTATGAAGGTATTTGCTTATTTATTCTTGTTTCCAACTTTGAGTGATCTCTCTTTCTTTTGTAGGTGGAAGTAATGACAACACTGAAACAGCTTTGAGAGACTATTCTCTGGTTCAGTGAACTGAAAATTACACAACTTCTCTTGGGGTTCTGTTTAAATTTTTGAAGTGGTTATACAAAATCTTCAGAGATGTTTGCATTCAAATAAGACAGAGTAGAAAATAAACTGGGGACAAATCTAGCTTACCTTATCCATTTAGGTTGTCTTATAGATGTTAATGATACTATTTAACATGAAAAATATAGGAAAATAAATTTTATTATATTAAATTTGTAGTCAGCAACACAAGATGCTCTCAATCAATGAAAGAAATTTTTTTTAATAGCATCATTATAAAATCTATTATTGTGCAGTACTTTCTTTAATAGTCTTTATGTGAATAAGTTTTAGATTTCATAGTCTTTTTCCGTGTTGAGGGGGTGACCTAGAATATAAGTTTCCAAAGAGGGTTTCAGAGGGTAAAGTATGGGAGGCAATGTTTCCAACTGTTTATGACTATTTCCTCAGCAGTTTTCCAATGCTTTTTTTTTTTTTTTTTTTTTTTTTTGTGCATTTTATATTTGGGCTAATCTTTGAGTGGATGTGAAAATACACATGTTAAGAATGAAAGGTAAATGCCCTATTTCATGCTGACTATTCATCCTTGAAAAGAGAGTGGGAAAAGTGAACCAGAATCAGGCTGTATGCTCTTTCCACCTGAACTACAAGAATTGGGTATGAGTTTGCTTCACCATACACATGCTCTTCTGGGTTTCTAAAGACATGCTGTGACATAGATTTTCTTAAAATGCCATTTTAGTGGATGAAATATTAACTCCCAAGATTTTCAAGAGTTCTGAGAAATAAAATAAGATATGTTTCCTCAGAAGAAGCTTCCCAATAACACCTATCTTGTCTGTCAGTTCTAGGAATAACATTTACAAGGATTCAGTCAAGAATTCATAAAAAGGAACATAGATTACCTCTTCATGTTATGTTATGCTACTCTAAATATATCCTTAGTGATAATGCCTTGACAATATTTTAACATAAAACCAGCAAGACAAGTCAAACTCCCCAATACAAAGAAGCTAATGTGATCCTGTATATAGAAGAATAAAAATTTAAAACTGTGATTTTTTTCTACAAATACACTATGACGAAACAGACCACATTAATATAATCTGAAGATATGAATACCAATGCCTCTGGATCAGAAAAAAGTGGTAAACATTTTAATTATGTACCATGAACTTTTTACTAAATAGTGTTGAATATAATGCTCAGTAAATTACAGAATTTTTTGGTTAGTATACAAGGTTCATCCAGGATTTTTTTTTCTTATATAAATTAATGGCAGATAACAGAATATGTTTTAATCTTTATATATATTTTTATGGTGTCTTAACACTATACTTATTAAAAACTAAAGACCTATATATTAAAAATACTCACTGTTTTTTTCAGAAACAATAAACCAATAAACATGATCTCTGAAATAAGGTTCTGATAAGGATCTCTGCAACAGGTTTCGATTATTATTATTTAAAATAAAAGTGTGTATTCAAATCACCATTGTGTCCTTCAGAGGTTCTCTTTATGGTTTCACTAATAATAAGTCCAAGGCCTTGTGAATTACTTCTAGCTTCACTGGATTTGGACACTGCCTGTGGATGCATACTGATAAATCACAATAAATATGAGGAAAAGAGAGGTAAGAAAGATATTGTTTTCTACAGACTTACACAATTCTACTCAAGTGAACAAATATAATCTTCAGCCTTACACCAATGTCATACCATTAATGCCAGGAACTTTTAACAGGCTTTTATTGTAGCTCATGAGTAAATATTTTGAGGAAAATGATAACTTACTAAGTGGATATAATGATTTGTGAGGTAGTTAAATGCTGAAATTACCAGTCTGTTTTCTGTCTGAAATTTCCCTAGTCATATAGTTTTTTTAGCAAGGGGGTAAGAATGCTTCCTACCTGTTTATGAGGTTATAATGATCTTTTTTCCAAGTAAACCCTGAAACAAAATTCCAGAACGTTTGTCAACTTATGGTGTAATTACTATACAGAAATAAAATTGCACTTCTCAAGAAATTAATGACTATTATTACATTTATTTTTAGTTTTATAACTTCTCATTTCTCACGCTGCTTAGCTATCATAAATCTGTTCAGATTAGCAGTTACCATTGGGGTTATTTTATGAAAATGCTGGTCAGAAATTTTATGTGTCTTCTCTCATGTGCCTTGGTGAAAATTTTATCCCACCACAAGCAGATCTCATTATTATTAAATTATGTTGTATTTTAGGTGAAATATATTGGCAAAATGAGGAGAAGGCTTTCAAGCTGACGTAATCATATCTGTAGTGAGAATATGAATAGTAAATGCAGAGGTTGGCTACTGAATTGGTCCTTCAGAATTTTGGGTTTGTAATGTTAAACCTATAGTCATCTGTGCTGGTTTGAAAGCAAAACCAGTGAGACTCCCAGTCAGAGATACAATTTAATAGAAGAAGAAGGGAAAAAAGGTGAAATAAATAGAATGATACAACCTAACACCCTGTTGGTCAGGGTGTTTGAAGCAGTCCGGGAATCCTCCTGGAGCAGCAGATGTGGTTCCGCTGGAGCAGAGATGATCCAAAGCAGTGATCCCTGTAGAAACGTCTGGAAGCTCGTCTCCTCTGAGAGTTCAGTGGATAGAAGCTGCCAGTGAGGTCTCAAACCCTGGATTATATCCAGGTGGGAATGCTTGGCTCCTCCCCCTGGGCAGAGCATCTCACAATGGCATGATTCATCTTATCAGTCGTGCAAATGGATCCTTGATGGCCCATTAAACAGAGATAACGTTTTCCGGGAAAGCATTGTTGGGCTCGTTAACAGAAGATAAGGGAGAACACTGCCCCACCTTGGCTCCAACGGCTCATGGGGATAGAATACATCCCTGGGCACAATTTTATATTGTAACCTAGGACATAATCCACCCCTTATTCTATCACCATCTACATCATACACTCTCACAGATACATACATATACATACGTATATACACAGAATAAAACCCTACACGCTGATTTTAGTTCTCACTCAGAATCAAGTCTCCTTGTGGTACACAACGGGTTTCTCCATCTTTTTGCATTACCCACCAAGTGTAACCAGGTCCTTGAGCAAAAACAATCCCACGGATGGGTCTGCCTTTGCCTGAGGTGGGATTAATCCAAACAGTCTTTCCTAAAATCCCTTTCAGGTGTACCACAGGGACTTTATCTCCATCCACTGTGTGCAAGGGTTCAGACTGGGCCGGACCAGCTCGATTGATGGAGCCTCGGGTGTTTACCATCCAGGTGGCTTTGGCTAAGTTTATGTCCCAGTTCTTGAAGGTTCCTCCGCCAAGTGCCTTCAGGGTGGTCTTTAATAGTCCATTGCACCGTTCAACTTTCCCGGCAGCTGGTGCATGATAAGGAATGTGGTATATCCATTCAATACCATGTTCTTTGGCCCAGGTGTTTATAAGGCCATTCTTGAAATGTGTCCCGTTGTCTGACTCGATTCTCTCCGGGGTGCCATGTCTCCACAGGACTTGTTTTTCCAGGCCCAGGATGGTGTTCCGGGCAGTGGCATGAGGCACAGGATAGGTCTCCAGCCAACCTGTGGTTGCTTCTACCATGGTCAGTACGTAGCGCTTGCCTTGGCGGGTCTGGGGAAGGGTGATGTAGTCAATTTGCCAGGCTTCCCCATACCTGTACTTCAACCATCGTCCACCGTACCACAGAGGCTTCACCCGCTTGGCTTGTTTGATTGCAGCGCAGGTCTCACAGTCATGGATGACCTGTGAGATGCTGTCCATAGTAAGGTCCACCCCTCGGTCACGGGCCCATCGGTATGTTGCATCTCTTCCCTGATCACGAGAGGCATCATGGGCCCAACGAGCTAGGAATAATTCTCCCTTGTGCTGCCAGTCTAGATCCACCTGTGATACTTTCACCTTGGCAGCTTTGTCTACCTGCTCATTGTTGCGATGCTCCTCATTAGCCCGACTCTTGGGTACGTGCGCATCCACGTGTCGAACCTTCACGGTTAGCTTCTCTACTCGGGTAGCAATGTCCTGCCAAATCTCAGCAGCCCAGATGGGTTTCCCTCTGCGCTGCCAGTTGGCCTTTTTCCAGCGATTCAGCCATCCCCACAGGGCATTAGCTACCATCCATGAGTCGGTGTAGAGATAGAGCCTCGGCCACTTCTCCCGTTCAGCAATATCCAAAGCCAGCTGTACAGCTTTAAGCTCTGCCATCTGACTCGATCCACCTTGTCCCTCGGTAGCTTGCGCAACTCGTCGTGTGGGGCTCCATACTGCAGCTTTCCATTTCCTGTCAGTGCCTATAATTCGGCAGGAACCATCAGTGAAGAGGGCATATCGTTTTTCAGTCTCCGGTAGCTCATTATATGGTGGGGCCTCCTCAGCACGTGTCACTTGCTCCTCTTCTTCTTCAGAGGATAATCCAAAATTCTCACCTTCAGGCCAGTTTGTTATAACTTCCAGAATCCCAGGGCGATTTGGGTTTCCAATACGGGCGCGCTGCGTAATGAGGGCAATCCATTTGCTCCAAGTAGTGTCGGTGGCATGATGCATGGAAGGAACCTTTCCCTTGAACATCCACCCCAGCACCGGCAGTCGGGGTGCCAGAAGCAGCTGCGTTTCCGTGCCAATTACTTCTGAAGCGGCTTGAACTCCTTCATAGGCGGCCAAGATTTCCTTCTCCGTGGGAGTGTAGTTGGCCTCGGACCCTCTGTAGCTTCGACTCCAGAAGCCCAGTGGTCGACCCCGAGTCTCACCAGGCACCTTCTGCCAAAGGCTCCAGGACAGGCCATTGTTCCCGGCTGCTGAGTAGAGCACATTCTTCACATCTGGTCCTGTCCTCACTGGGCCAAGGGCTACCGCATGAGCGATTTCCTGCTTGATCTGGGCAAAGGCTTGCTGCTGTTCAGGGCCCCAGTGGAAATCGTTCTTCTTGCGGGTAACCAGGTAGAGAGGACTCACAATCTGGCTATACTCAGGAATGTGCATTCTCCAAAAGCCTATGGCACCTAGGAAAGCTTGCGTTTCCTTCTTGCTGGTTGGTGGAGACATTGCAGTGATCTTGTTGATTACTTCTGTGGGTATCTGGCGACGTCCATCCTGCCACTTCACTCCCAGGAACTGGATTTCTTGAGCCGGTCCCTTTACCTTACTTCGCTTAATGGCAAAACCAGCTCTCAGTAGAATCTGGATAATCTTCTCTCCTTTCTTGAAAACTTCCACTTCTGTGTTCCCCCACACAATGATGTCATCAATATACTGGAGATGCTCAGGAGCCTCACCCTTTTCCAGTGCAGCCTGGATCAGACCATGGCAGATGGTGGGACTGTGCTTCCACCCCTGGGGCAATCGGTTCCAGGTATACTGCACACCCCTCCAGGTGAAAGCAAACTGGGGCCTGCACTCTGCTGCTAAAGGAATGGAGAAGAAAGCATTGGCAATGTCTATGGTCGCGTACCACTTTGCTGCCTTGGACTCCAGCTCGTACTGAAGCTCCAACATGTCTGGCACAGCAGCACTCAGTGGTGGCATGACCTCATTCAGACCACGATAATCTACAGTCAGTCTCCATTCCCCACTGGACTTAGGCACAGGCCAGATGGGGCTGTTGAAGGGTGAACGAGCCTTGCTGACCACCCCTTGGCTCTCCAGTTTACGAATCATCTCATGGATTGGGGTCACTGAGTCTCTGTCGGTGTGGTATTGCCGACGGTGCACTGTTGCTGTGGCAATTGGTACTTGTTGTTCTTCTACTCTCAGCAGTCCCACAGCAAAGGGGTCATCGGAGAGACCAGGCAGGGTATTCAGTTGTCTGATGCCTTCTTTCTCTACAGCAGCTATCCCAAAAGCCCAGCGATATCCTTTTGGGTCTTTGAAATATCCATTTCTGAGAAAATCTATGCCAAGGATGCATGGGGCCTCTGGGCCAGTCACAATGGGGTGTTTTTGCCACCCGTTCCCAGTTAAACTCACTTCGGCCTCCACTACAGTCAGCTGCTGGGACCCTCCTGTCACTCCAGAAATAGAAACAGATTCTGTTCCTACATACCTTGATGGCATCAGGGTACATTGAGAGCCAGTGTCAATCAAAGCCGTGTACTCTTGTGGGTCAGATGTGCCAGGCCATCGGATCCACACAGTCCAATAGATCCGATTGTCCCTTTCCTCTACCTGGCTAGAGGCAGGGCCCCTCTATTCCTGCTCACGATGCACGTTGCTATCTTCCTGTAAATATGTTCCTGAGGTCCCTTCGAGAGGATCAGTCACATCATCATTCCTGTACTGTCTGGAGTTCCGTGCACGAGAGACTGGAGCAGCATTGACTCTAGATGAACTCCTCGTGGTAGGCGTCCCTCTTTTCAGTTCACGTACCCGGGCTGCTAAGGCGGAGGTGGGTTTTCCATCCCACTTCCTCATGTCTTCTCCATGCTCCCGAAGAAAAGACCAGAGGTTACCTCGTGGAGTATATGTTCTCTCTCTGGCTGGGGGACGCCTGCTCCTAATGGCAGAGACTCTTGTTGGTTCTGGCGAGACGTGGTAAATTTCTTCCTTAAGTTCTTTTTTCAGTTTCTGATGGCCCTCTTCAATCAAGCTTCGGACTTGCTCAGCCAGCCTTGTTTCCACTGATGAGACATGGGTACGAAACGGGGCAGTGACAGTGTCCTCATAAATTCTTAGTTTGTTGACCAAGACACCCACCCTGTCCTCACCTGCCCTCCATTGCAGCGTTGCCAGGTAACGGGAGTACATCTCTGGTCCAAGCCGTGCGAATCTCAACCACATCTGTGATGTGCACTGAACTTCATCTGGGCTTTTAGGAAATCTCTCGTCCTCTGAGAAAATGATCTCCAGCACAGCCAATTCCCTCAGGCATCGGATACCTTGTTCCATTGTGCTCCACTTTCCTTGGTGCACCTGGAGATCTTCTTTACAAAGGTATCTGTCCCTCACACTTGTTAGCAGCCGTTGCCAGAGGCTGAGAGTTTCTTGGGTTCTCCCGACCCCCTGGTCAATGACCACATCTCGGGACAGCGATCCCAGTTGCCTGGCCTCACTTCCATCCAGAATGGTATCATTGGCTGCAGCATCCCAGATACGGAGCAGCCAGGTCAGGACAGATTCATTTGTCTGGCGGGTGAATTCCCTCCGCAGGTCACGTAGCTCACCCAGGGACAGAGAGCGAGTGATGATCTCTGGCTCTGTCTCCTCTGCTGGGTGCGAAGGTCCTGCTGCATCCTCGTCAGTCACTATGCGGACTGACTTGCTCTTTGCTTTCTTCTTCTGAACAGGAGCAACTGCTACCGGTTTAGGCTGTTCCAGTTCAGTGATGGTTTGTGTGGAAATGCTGGAATTTTTGGCTTCTTTCTCCTCTGTAACAACCTGCACAGACACAGACGTTGTGGCTTTGCTTGGTGCTTCTTTCTCCTCTGTGACAGTCTGTGTAGATGCGGACACTGTTGGCTTGCTTTTGGCTTCTGTTTCCTCTGCAACAGTCTGCATGGACGTGGACACCGTTGGCTGGTTTTTTGGCTTCTGTTTCCTCTGTGACCGTCTGCGTAGACTCGGACGCTGTTGCCTTCTTTTCTCTTCTGCCTCAAGAAGACGCTGCACTACATCACGTACATCATGTGGTGTTTTGTTTCTGAGCATGGTGCAGGCTGTGCAGAGAAAAGAAAGCAGCACTAACAACAACATTATGCTGTCCTTGGTATCCAGAGGGAATTCAATATTTTCAAAAACTGCTGTATCAGGCCTGAAAGACTGGAAAAGATTATTCGTTACCCCTCCCCACAGTGGCTGGGTTAGATTGTTGAGGCCCCAAACAAAACATCCTAGACCGGGACAAGCAAACAAAGTTGAGTACATACTCCAAATTATGCTCATTGCCTTGCAGGTTAGCATGCAATAGACATAGTAGATTAATAAAGCAATTTTAGTGCTGTATCCTGGTTTACACCAGAGTATTAAGATCTGCAGATAGTGCCCCATGTGTGGAAAGATATAGAGAGCTAGGTACAAGACAAATGTAAGCATGCTGAGCATCATAGCGAACAGGTGTTCTTTTCCCCAATACAAAATTGTAATTCTGACTTTTCTCAATACCTCGTGCCCCACGTTGGGCGCCAAAAGATGTGCTGGTTTGAAAGCAAAACCAGTGAGACTCCCAGTCAGAGATACAATTTAATAGAAGAAGAAGGGAAAAAAGGTGAAATAAATAGAATGATACAACCTAACACCCTGTTGGTCAGGGTGTTTGAAGCAGTCCGGGAATCCTCCTGGAGCAGCAGATGTGGTTCCGCTGGAGCAGAGATGATCCAAAGCAGTGATCCCTGTAGAAACGTCTGGAAGCTCGTCTCCTCTGAGAGTTCAGTGGATAGAAGCTGCCAGTGAGGTCTCAAACCCTGGATTATATCCAGGTGGGAATGCTTGGCTCCTCCCCCTGGGCAGAGCATCTCACAATGGCATGATTCATCTTATCAGTCGTGCAAATGGATCCTTGATGGCCCATTAAACAGAGATAACGTTTTCCGGGAAAGCATTGTTGGGCTCGTTAACAGAAGATAAGGGAGAACACTGCCCCACCTTGGCTCCAACGGCTCATGGGGATAGAATACATCCCTGGGCACAATTTTATATTGTAACCTAGGACATCATCAAATCTAGGGAAGTATAGGTGATCAGCTGATTTCTTTACTTGAAATATTAAAGCAATGACACAGTGAAATATATTGGTGGAAATCAAAATTGTCCTTTGATTTGTAGATTTTAATTTACATTAGTAAGTTTGAAAATAATAAGTAGGCATGATCATGACTCCTTTTTTTTTATGCAATGGGATACAGACAAATGCAATTAATTAAACTGTCTTAAATGTAAGGGAAAATATGTACCAAAATATTCCTATGAAAAATCCCTCTGTTGCCATTGATTAGATCAATGTCCATATGTGATGGCTGAGCCATTGTCACATCTAATTTATTCACACATGCCTGCCTGGTCAGTAACCTTATCTTACCCTGCAGACCCTGTTTGTTCAGTGGTTGTATTTTGCCAGTTGTTTAGAATATAAGCCATCTGGGACAGTTTTATTTCTTTTATTACGTTCAGTACAGTGGGATTCTAATCCTTGATAGAAAATATTAAGCACTGAGCAAAGAATATTTTTGTTGTTGTTGTTGTGTTTTGACTTATCCCATTTGCTTTTTGTTGTTGTGTTTAGTTACTTAAAGTTTTTGGTTGGGCTGGTATTTATCTAATTACTTCTCTCACTGTGATGGGAAATTTTTTTTAAGTCTCTCCTGACCATATGTATATATATATATATGTGTGTGTGTGTGTGTGTGATGACTGGATCATTTTGTCTGACCTTTCAATTAAGACAAGCCCTTGCATATTACTCAGTTACACTCCATTGAGACTAATAAATGATACACTAATATAGAAAATCTTCAAGTGACAGAAAATTCAGCACTTCTCTTAGTAAAATATTCTAGAGATAGAATACTGTGAATTTTATAGAATTCTAGGTTTCTTATTTGAATGTTTCTGGATTTTATATTGGTTGTATTGATCACCTTGTTTAAGAGCACCTTAAGAGTTATTTCTCCTGAATGGAAATACTTATGCACTATAATAAAATGAATTCTCTTCCCTCTCTTTAATAAATCAGAATAAAAAATATGGAGATATGCTTTTTTTTTTTCTAGATTGTCTTCATTTTGGGAAGATGTTTTTCTTCATCATGCATGCTTCTCCCACCTATTTTGCTTCATTCTATTGTTAAGTGATACTAAGAATTGAATTTCATTCATCTACATATTTATTTCGAGTTTAACTTCTTTTTACATTTTTCAATTATACGACTGGGTGTTTTTTTCTGTAATTTTATCTACATTTGCACCCTTAATGAGGATTAAGCATTCAGAAATGACTTCTGTAAAGCTATACATCTTACCTAAATTATCAGTTGGTGTAATATCTGCCTAATTTGTTTGTGGCTCATTTCAGTAATATTTCAAAATCCCTGAAGTGGACTAAGCAAGAACACAATACAAAGTAAGAGGAAAAAAAATCTCTGAAGTGAGAGGTCTTGATGAAACAAGAGTCATGAGGCCCACTCATAATTCAGAATAAAATGCTAGTTTATTTTCCTATAGCAACAAAATTAGTCTTAAATAAGTTTAGTTTATGGTTCCTATATACTGACAGGGTTATGAAACAATGATTTAACCTATTGTGCTGGTTTGAAAGCAAAACCAGTGAGACTCCCAGTCAGAGATACAATTTAATAGGAGAAGAGAGGGAAAAAAGGGTAAAATAAAATAAATGGAACAATACAACCTGACACCCTGTTGGTCAGGGTGTTTGAAGCAGTCCAAAGGTAAGTCCTCCTGGAGCGGCAGATGTGGTTCTGTTGGAGTAGAGATGATCCTGAGAGAGAAGGGTCCGGTGATGATGAGAAGGGTGCAGTCTTCCTCCAGGAATCCAGATGAGGTGTTCTTGTCAAAGCAGTGATTCCTGTAGAAACATCTGGTAGCTCTTGTCTCCTCTGAGAGTTCAGTGGATAGAAGCTGCTCATGAGGTCTCAAACCCTGGATTATATCCAGGTGGGAATGCTTGGCTCCTCCCCCTGGGCAGAGCATCTCACAATAGGATGATTTCATCCTATGAGTCATGCAATGGGTCCTTGATGGCCCATTAAACAGAGATAATGTCTTCCGGGAAGGCATTGTTGGGCTCGTTATCAGAAGATAAGGAAAACACTGCCCCACCTTGGCTCCAACGGCTCGTGGGGATAGAATACATACCTTGGGCACAATTTTACATTGTAACCTAGGACACCTATATGAGAGCACAGGCCTAAGGAAAATATGTTTCAACTTCACTGATAGAAATGACAGTAAATGCAAATTTTCCATTCTGATTCCAGTTTCTGGTTAAAAATCTTGTTTGGAAGCAGATAACTCTCTTCATAATTACAAAAGTATTCAGACACTAAAATGACTTTTTGCAGATGCTCTTATAACAACAAGCATAGTATACTCATGGTCCTGTATTTTACATGGGAACTTTTTCAAGATCATGCACAAGTTAAATAGTTAACTTTAGTTGGATAAATATTAAGCAGCAAGGTGAGATAAGGAATGGGATTAACATAGGATAATCATACAACCCAGCAGAGCCTCAAACTTTCAATCCTTCTTGAATGTTACCTCATGGTTACTAAATAGCTTGCTTAGTTGTGATTTTTCTCTCATAACACTTCCAGTCTAAAAAAAGGTATGTCAAACTGCTGGAATAAGATGAGTTTTGCAGTTTGAAATACTGAACAGCAGTGCAGAACCGTGTGCTTCATACAAATTAATCCATCCTTTAGCAATAATCTGGTAGCCAATCAGAATTCTCCCTTAATCCAAATAGTTTTCTAATGCACTTTAAATCATCAAAGTTCAGGTACCTTACACTGTTTAAATGTAAAGTAACAAGGAAATTTAATCTTAAGATTATTAAGTATTTATAGCAGTGGCTAAGGGGCATCACCTAGCAACAAGTCCCACAGAATAAAGGTAATAAACTGCAGCTCATCCTTCCTGTCATCAATGATCAAATAATCAAGACAGGAAAAGCATAAGTAGTGATGACATTGAGAGAATATAATGATAAAGTACAGGAGCATTTTAGGAAACAAAGAGTGTTTTTAGATAAAGGAATCTAGTCTGCACAATAATTAGAATACAGCAAAGCTGGACTTCAGCCACAGTAAGCCAAATGGAAAGAAAAGATTAAAGTGAGAGGGAGGGGGAAGGAAAACTGGAGGAAGAAGATAAACGATTAAACATGGCAGACATAGGGATTTATGAGAAGTAAATAAAATAAGATGCTGTCAACACATCTTTCCTTGGCTGACTTCTAAAAAGGAGGGCAGAGAGATTAAAATTTTATCAGATAGTTTAGAAGATTATGGTAGTTGTACCTTAAAACATAAAAGCTACTTTGCAGGGCCTCATGCAATTCAGCAGGATGCAGTTGGATCAGAATTGATATCAGCAAGGCACTGAGGATAAGTTTGAAGTTATCACACTGTAGAAAGCAGAAAAGTTCAGCCCAAGATTTACAATAAGTAAAAAACTAAAACCTGGCACCAGGCTTTTCAGCAGATAAAAAATGCATTAGAAATATATGTAATTGCAGTTAAGCACTTGTCATCATTTTGGAAAGGTGGTATTTACTCCGGCTTATACTATACAGAGACATCCTGTTTTTTTCCTACTGAGTGTGTGGTGCTGAATTCCATATGCAAGTTCACTGAAAACAGAGGACCTTTCTGTCTGAGGGTATTTCATACTCCGCACTAAAACATATCTACAGGACCTCAATTGATCAAATAATGGCAAAACAATTTATTCATAACAGGAAACTGTATATGCTACATAGCCTGATAAAGCACTGAATTTCCTCTTTATTATATTCCACATAAACCAGTCAAGTGAATGAGAGAAGCTTGGTCTAATTACAACTTGAACCATTGGTCCCTGACAAAATGCTTCTGAAACTCCTATATGGTTAAGCTTATCTGAAAATACTTTCTGCAACAGGTAGTGTTGCCTGTTAGTGTCAATGCCATTGTTTGATCTGGACAGAGATCTCTGGAGAATCTTGTGGAGAGCTCTTCTCTCCTTGTAGTCAAGGAGGAAGTCCACATAAAAGCGCCCCCCCAAAAAATGAAAGGAAGCGCCATCTAATTTTTCTTCATTACAACCTTATAGTGTAATTATTCAAAGCACAGTCAGTTTATTTCAACTAATTTATCAGAAAGATAATTTCCATATTCACTCAATGTAAAGATATATAAGATTTTGGTAAGACTATATATATATCCATTATACATGGAATAGTTTATTCATATTAAAAGTAAAATAACAGCCATTCATCATGAACTACTACTAAGCAAAGACTTACTCTAAATTAGTCCTTTGCAATAACAGGATTTCTAACTGACTGTTTTGCATATGATAAAAGAGTATTAAAATATCATTCAACACTAAGGGCTTGAGTCAGTTGGTCATACATAGATGTCTAGTACCATTTGACAACATGAAAACTCTCTGATCCCCAGATTCAACCTTAGAAGTGTATGTTTCCTACAGGCATTGTAATATATGTCACCCCATGCAGATACCTTGTTTACCCGAGAATATCTTAAAAATGTGTGGCTAAATGAGTAAAGTCTCAGTTTCAGCAGTTTCAAAATTAATATTTAATCCACAAAACAGACCCAGGAATTTTTTAGAAGCTAACTTAGCATACAGAAATGGAACATGGTATTACTTAGAGCCAGAAGTTATCTTTAATCATTAAAAATACTCATTTTGCTCTGTACAGTAGCAAGCTTGGTCTTTGCAGGAGGGTACTTCACTGGAACAATTAGGTAATCAGAAGGATTCTATGTATCTGCAGTGATAACTGAGTAATCTGAATCTGAAGTAATGATTCAGTGTCTTTCAATATCTTAGCTGCTGCATAGACATATTAGCAACTTCCATCTTTCATTTTAAAAAGCTGGGTTTTTTTACAGCACTTCTCCTTTGCAGACCCAGAACTGCTTTAGTCTGTTTAGCTCATTATCTCACTTTCATAAAAATGTGAAGACTTTTTTTTAATTTTTGGCAAAAGAGGAAAAAGCCAGTCCATACCAAAGGAATCTGGATCCACCAGAAATGTTTCCAAAGTTACACATGATTGGAGGGTCATATCTTTTACAGAAGATAGCTTTATGAGGTACAGACAGTCCAGAAGTAAGAATATAACTTCCCTTCCTATCTGGAATGGAGTAAAGCCCATTGTTCTGATTTCTGTGAGATTTTTGGGTGGACTCTGGAATGGACGTGCAGAGATATGTATTCATAACCTCTGAAGCTGGCACAGGATACAAGAAGCTGGGCTTGTTTCACAGACCAAATTCTAAGTACAAATAAAAGGAATAGCAAATCAGTTTTCAGAATAAGTGTTGTAGTACTGTTTGTCCAAGATGAGACAAGGCAGAAAGTAATTAAGCTTACAATCTGTATGGCTAGGAGGGCACACTGCCATCTCTTACCTGTAGAATAGTAATCTGTCAGAAGAAAATGAGATTTTGTGCAAATGTTCAGTGACAGTAACCTTGTAAGTGTTGCATAAATGCTGTATGAATAGGGTGTGTCAGAGAGATCAGACATAACTTCAGTTTCTGAAATCTGATTTTGAACCAATCTTAACTAATTCAACAGGCAATTTTGAGGTATTATAGAAGGCAGTAATACATGTTTTTCTGCCTCTTCTCCTCCCTCCTCCTTTCTCTGCTTTTATGAGTGAAAAGGTTTTAGTAAATATAAGACAATCAGATAGGTAGAAGCCTGGAAAATTCTATATAAAATATAAATCTAGTTGCAGATACTAACCTGAAACAACTCTGTTGTTTCTTTTGTGTGACTGTTTGAACATCTAACAGTTATTTATAGGACCTAAAGCTAATAGGACATAGGTCCTTTATCTCTGGGGTTGCGGATTTAGGGTTTCCTGAGAAAGCAAGCAAAAAACCACTATGAGATTCATCAAGCCTAAGAAGCTGACATGGAGTAAAAGGAAAACAGTATAAATTACGTACATTTGCATCAATGTCCACTTTATATCAACCAAAAAGGAGTCTGTGGTCCTTATGTTATGATGATATACAGTAAGATGTGTTAAAAATATCTTTGACTTAAGTTTGATTAGTAAAATATTTCAATACCATACTTGATAAAACCAACCCAGGAATAGAGAAGCTTATTAATGCCTTTCTAAATCACAGTTTGCTTTGTTGACTGGGTGTTTTTTTTGTATTTTTTTTAACTGTCTTTTGCCTCTAGGAAAAAATGCCTGGCAATCCCTCCAAGAAAATAACTAAGATTCAAGGTCACAAATTATTTTTACTCTGGATATTTTTCCTTGCTTTTGAATATCCCCTCTGGTTTCCTCTGATATTCCCATTTGGCTGAACAGGAGATCGCAGAGTGACATAATAATAAGTGACACAATAATAGGTGACATGATGAGTGTGCCCTGCAAGATTCAATACTGGGCCCAGCATTGTGTAGCTTATTCATCAATGTCTTCAGTAAAGGTCCATATGCCTCCTCAGGAAGTTCACTGATGGCATAAAGCTAGGAGTGGCCAATAACCCAGAGCGCTGTACAGAAACTTCAGAAGGACTTCCATGGATTGGAGAGTTGGGCAGAGAAGAATTGTCTGAAATACAATTGTTGTGTCCAGTTCCAGCAGAGGGCAACCAACACAATGTAGCATCTGGAGCATCTCTCACAAGAAAACACTGAGGCAACTGGGCCACTTCAGTTCAAGAAGAGACGGCAGAGAGAAGGCCTCAATGTCTATCTACATCTGAAAAGAGGATTTTACGAGGATGGAGCCTGTCTCTGCTTAGTGGCACCTATCAAGATGAGAGGCAATGGGCAGAAACTTATGGACTGATGGTTCCACCTAAATATGCAGAAGAATTTCTTTACTGTTTGAATGGCAGAGCACCGGAACAGGTTGCCCAGAGAAGTAATGGAATCTCTGTCTCTGGAAACATTCAAGAACTATCTGGACACAATCCTCTGCAATGTGCAATGATCCCACTTGAGCAGGCAGGTTGGACCAAATGACACACTGTGGTTATTTCCAGCCTGAACCATTCTGTGATTCGTCTCCCATCACATGTATAAGGACAATTTACTGTGTTCAGCTTAATACAGTATTATTGCATTTTATTTTAGAATTTGTTCTACTGAATTCCCTGTATCATAAAATATTAAAAATGTTATATTTTATTAAGGTTCTTGAATAGAAAGGAACCCCAGAAAAATTAATGATGATGATATTTAGAAAACAAAATGAAAGCAAATCCTAATTCAACACTGACATTGGTTCTTAACACCACCTTTTCATTTATTCCCCAAATATTAGTATCAAAAGTCCCCTGCATTTATTATAGCTCTTTATTAATGTCATCAGCATCTAGATTAAGCACTTATCCAGACTGATCTGCTTGTAGAAATTAGATGCTTAAAACTGTGATAAAATCAATAGAGGCCCACTAAAAAGGACATAACGCTCCCCCAAAGATAGGGCATTGGTTAAATTCTTATTCCTCTTCAGGACCTGAATCCAGTGCAGTTTGTGAAAAGACTGAACCTGCACATCCCAAAGGAATACACTAAGCTATAAATTTGAGTCATCCTTGCTCTGAATTTATTTAATCCTAAAGTTTACGGTTGGACATATTGAATAACTGGACATATTTTTTTGAAACTCTCAGACACAGAGACTGAAAAGTCATCTTTTAAACTCTACAGAAATCTTCTGAAGCTAAAATACTTGAAAGAAATGGGATTCACAATATGTTTGAAGAAGGTCCTACATTTTCAGAAGCTCTAGATTGAGATATTCTCAGAGAATTTCCATCAGATCAGACCCTGTTAAAAGAAGACAGGAAGAGAAATGCCTTTTTTATGACTTCTGATAATCTTCAGGGCAAATTAGATTCTAAACACCAGAAAGTATATATGGAGATGGAATTTTAGAGTCATAAGAAGCTCCAGGGCCACTGCTGTCTTTAGGTGCTTCTGAAGACAGCTGACACATAGAGATAATGTGTAGAAAGGAGTGATCTGATCTGTAAATCATAATAAAATATGCCAGAGTAGCCAGTTAGTGTATTGTAACAGTGTTAGTGTACACACAGTTGAATTGACACCCAGATTTGGACTTAAATGAAGGATTTTTCCTCTTGTCATGCTGACAGGGATTTATGTTTTTTTGATATTGGAAAATTTGCATGCACTTTATTCCCACAATCACAGAATCATCAATGTTGGAGGAGACCTTCAAGGTCATCTAGCCCAACTGTCTATCCAGCACAACTATGATCACTCCTAAACCATTTCCCCAAACTAGCAACGTGATAACTTTCTTTGAATAGCTGTGTTTTCAGATCTAATTGATTGATTGAAATGCACCAGCATAAGGATAAAAACATATGGAAGGAGAAAAATGAATTCTGAAAAAATTGTTTTCTTTCTTGAGTAAGAAATGTCTATCTATTATTCTTTAAGGTAAAAGGTTGAAAATGATCTTATGCTTTTTCAAACAACAATAATGTCCTCAGGAGATGGTTGTTCACTGGGAATATCTGAGAGTCCTTGTACAGTTATTGTGTTAAAGAACTTATGTAACAATACAAGGATAGCTGCAAGAAATACTGTTAGAGGTATTGAAATAGCTGGATGTTAGTGTGGGATGACTCTTGGAACTTTAGAAATAACTATTTCTGTAAGCATCAAATCTCTCACAAAACAGTACAATCTGCCGCTGCTTCCACCATCAAGTATCATTCCTTCTTCAAAAGATGGTAAAAAAATCAGCAGGGAATTTGAGAAGAGTTAAACATACTTTTACAGTGCTGAAGTTTACTCTGTATGAATTTGTTATCTGGAACATTTCCCCTCGTATCTTAATGTACTTCAAATTATCAGTTTTGTAACAAAGGTTATGTTTACCATAGTGTTGTTATGTACACACCATACCACAGATAAAATTGTTATTTTCAACTGCATGTAGGTTAGTTAAAATCATAAAATATTTAAACTATTGTCTCAGGAGCAACAAAATATTTTTATCCTCTCAAATGATGTTCTAGAAGATGAGGACCTGTTATACATTAGGCCTGAGACATTTTCTGTAAAGAGGGTTTTTTGTCTTCCACACTGCTGGTTCCTTTGCAGCCTTAACTAGCAGAGCAAGAAATGCTTTGCCTGCCATGTAGAGAAACACTAACAGAACTCAGTCTTTAAAAGACAGCACATTCTTTCTATTCTCTCTTCAAAAAAGAGTTATCTGATTAGAAAACCAAACCAAAACAAAAAACCCTCACATAACAGTTGATATAAATAAATACAAATACAAATATATGTACAAGTTACTTTATGTCATTATTCTTAACTATATTTCTCATTATTTGAAATTTTTTCAGCATTTCTGCTCAGTAGCAGTTGGCATTCGGAAAGAAAGATATTGTATTTATTGGTATCATTAAATATCCAGGTAGAAATTTACCTATATAAAGCTTTCCAATATGTGAGATTTTCAGTTTTTCTCTCACATGTCACTCTTTGTTTCTCTTATTTCTTCCTTTTCTTGGGCCTCTTGAATGTATGCTAAAACCTATAGAACGTGTTGAAAAACACTTGAGTAACTCTAATATCATGAGAAATGATGCAACATGCAATGTGTGTGATATGTATGATATTTTTCAGCAATGGCATAAGTGAAGGAATTAATTCTTAAATCTTATTGCTTGTATAATTATTCAGTTACAAAATATATATGGAAATTTATTTTTCTGTGTGTCAGATGAGTGAATTTGCTGTATATAGTCCTGGGAATGCTCAGTGGTATTGCTCCTATTTTATTCTAATGATCCCTGGGGTTTTTCCCTATAATGAAGAAAAATTAAAATCATAGGGACCAAAAAACATCTGCAATTATCTACAATTAGTGAAAAAAAATTCAGCATTATAGCTATGCCAAATATTAAGCATTAAGCAAATGGCAAAGCTTTTTTATATAGTTCAACTAAAAGAAGTATTTTTCTGTGTAATAAGGACAATAATAATTTTTCTTGTTTGCTGATTCAGTTTAGATTCTCTTTATTACAACAGCAGTGTCCTTTTGCTGCATTTGCTGATAATTTATTTCCAGTAAGTTACACCATAATTAATCAAAGTAAGCACAATACTTTAAGTACTGCTATTCTGTCATGTTATTTGCATGCACTGTGACTTTTTGAAGTATGCTGTGTCAGACATAATCAGTAGGTGAAGAAAATTAGTCACATGATAGCATATTTATGCTTCCAAATTAGACTGTCAAATACCTATTGGGCATTGCATAACTCTCTGTACAAAGTTAATGAAAAGAAGTCCATTGAGGGCTATCACATGAGAAAATTTCCTACATTGAATTCTCACAGGGAATTTGCCTAAACCTGTGTACTACCCTTCTCTATATTATGTAGTGTCCTGAATGATTAAGGTCAAGTTTCAACAATTCTCTTTAGTTCACTACTACCATAAAATCTAACTTCATTTGCATTTGCACAGCTTAGACCACTGAGAGTGAATTATTTCGTGTATGTTTGGAGGATTTTGTAGAAACAGCTTATCCTATAGATCCTTTCAATGTCATCAACAACAAGCTAGCTAGCAACCCAACATGCAAGCACACAAAGAAACCAACTAATCAGCAAACCTATGTATTAGATCTTAAGTCTGGCAAGACAGGATGTGGTACATGAAAGAACAATGAATCATGGGCTAGAATTTCAAAGTGCTAACAGCTAAAATAAATATAAATGCACATTAGAGGCAAATAGCAGCATATTTGGCTGTACACATAATTTTCATTTCAGGTGCCTTTTGAAGCACCGTGGACTTTGCAGGAAATACCTTCCTTACAGACTCATGCCCTTCCACTACAGAATGATTTTGGATATAAGAAGGCACAGAAATTACTGAAGTCCTGTGTGCTGCCTCAAAATCATGGACAGACCTCCTGCAGCAGGTTCTCAACATAACTGGTAGAGGGCTACCAATGTCATCTATTGCATCTGTATTTCTCTGGATATTTTGGGTGAGAAACAAGACATTTTAGATATGAGTCTCATGGGAAAGACAGTGTCTGATGTATCATCTTTAGTTGTTTAATAAAGAAATGTCTGCTAAGAAAAAGTATCCAACTTCATATTCCATATGGATTTCATATTCAAGTTTGACTTTGTGTTCTTATTCCTGACATACCCTACCAGGTATTTATCACTTCCTTTATGGTAAATTCACAGCAGTTTGTGCCCTTTTGAGAAGAAAACTTGAAAACCAATCCAACCTGCTCATTAAATATCAACTTACTTTATAAAAAAAATATATGACTTTATAATGGCTTTCATTTGTATCAGAACAAGAAATCAAGTGACCATACAGAGATTGAACACTCATTGGCCAATCTGTATCTACAATTTATAGTACAATTTGCACAGGTCAAAAGCGATGGATGGCTTCTGAAATACAGAGAAATAAGTACTCTAAATCAAAACCAAATCAAATTTTTCTAAATATACATAAGAAAAAACAGCCTCTTAAAAATCAGTTTTAAGAAATTTACCTTTCTTAAAACTTTGTTGTCTTTTCTATTGGTTTTGATCACAGGTTTTGAACACCTACATTCAAACACTTCTCAAAGGTGTTTCCTGAGATTACGAGAAAGAAATTGAACTTTACTTTTAAATGTATTTATGAGAATTACATATGCTCACTAGCAGATAAATATCAAAAGCTCTAAGGATCAAGAAAACATTGAGCTGCCTTGCCTACTTGATGTTTGCTAGCTGTGTACTACTGATTTCTTCTCAACTACATGTTTGAGGAAGCAAAAAGAAAATTAAGAAGAAAAAAAATGAAAAATAGAGTGGTGAGTGGAGGAACTTTCAGTATTTGTTACAAGACTGATTCTTCACAAACATCTATTATGTACCATATTAATCTGGTGATTAAACTCCTTTTCAAAAAGTTGTCTGATTTGTCCTAATGGACCGAATTCCATGAATATTAACAATATATATTAATTAACAGGTAGAACATGAAAACAGCATTTGGCTGAATAACTGTGATATTTCCCTTTATATAAAAAGACCATTACAAAATGAGACATGAGAAAATTAGACTTTCCTTTCATAATTCCAAGACAAAGTCTGGCTTGTAAATTAGCATGTTTACCAATGTCAACTTGTATGAATTATATAGAATGTATATATTTATATATGATCACAATCAATTTTTTCTAATTTGAGAGAGATTCCCAATTTCTTGAGAATAACTTCAGATCTCCCAAAATCTAGTTTAACCTGAACTAGTTTTATAACTGGGTAGAGAGAAACATGACTTTAAAAAATTGGAAACCCTTTGTAATATGTAATAGGGTAATGGTGTAGTGGTGTTGTAATCATGGCTCAAAGAAGTAGTAGGGAGCCCAGGGCAAAAGAGACAGATTATGATATCTCATGCCTAAGTTGTGAAGAAAAGCAGCCTAGGTGGTCTGAGTAGATCTGCCAAAAACCCATGCAATAAAACTTAGGGAAATGCAACAAGCTCTCTAAATGCTATAGTGTGAACGATGCCCTAATTCCTCTGTTGGATTAGTTGTTATAGTCATCACAGGGAAGTTCTGCTACAGCCCCCTACCCTAGCTTACTTTGAGAAGTGTCTGATTTTTATCTTTTCATCCCATTCACACGTTTTCTCTCACACAATGATTACTTGGGCTTTCAGGGTAAAGTGAATTTTATCCCATAGGAAATAATGTATTGTATTTTACTGATGAAAAGACTCCATTCTGTTCACAGTTGATTCTTCTCTCCTTTTCTCTCTCTATTGTGTGCGTATATATTTAAATTACTCTTTAATTGATGTAGTTCTGGTGTCTTTCATTGAAAAAAATGCCTAAAGTTGACTGAAAGAGAATGGATCCTGAGAACCTGTGGATGTAAAATGAGGCTCAGGCTGTGAGTACTAAGGCAACCTATTTTCATAAATGGAGAAACTATTAGCCTCTTTGTGAAATTAACAATGTGTTTCTGATCTATAGGATTGTCATTAATTCTATTTCAACAAGAAAAAAAGGCTATAAATTTGAACTATGAAATACTTCTCCAGCACTTGCAGTTTCTGAACTATCCAGACAATTTACTGTTATGTCAAATCTATTTTAAATGCCGGCTTATCTGAAACCAGTATCTTCTGGCTTTTGCATTCCTTATCAAAATAATTTTGTACTTTAAAGACAGATTTTTATTGTATGTGACCTTAGCAGTAATTCCAAGGAGAAGGTGCCCCACAATAATAGTAATAAAAAAGCAATTTATTCTAGATGTTAATTTTAAGGAAATGTAGATTGAAAATCAGCGACATTTTATGGTATTTGTGAAAGCTATTGATTATGACCAGCTGAATAGTAGAATAAAGTTAATTTTATACCTATCATGTTCTGAATGTATTCCATTACTAGTTCTCTCTTTTCTTAGTTCAAATTTATAAGCTGTAGCATTATGATGGGTTCTGGAATCATAAATTCAAGATAAATCTTTTTAGCACATTATATGGAATCTCTAATTCTTATATTATGTGAGAAATGCTTCCTTTTTACTACTGCATAATCCATTATTGCCAAGGGATCATTCTGAGACACTTGCATTAATATATAGCTAAGACATTTCCTGGTGTGTGTAAGCAAAGTCTTTTCCTTACAGAATGAATTCTCTGTAGAGCAATACCATGCATAAGATAAATATCTGTTTTCTTTAACTTAGTGTTATATTTTATTTTACCATATTTCAAACAAAATGAGACAGAACCTCTGCAAAACCCCAAACTTGCGCAAATACCTGTAGTTATTATGGTGTTGCCAAATTTCAATATAAATGCCATAGATCACAGAAATCTAAACTACCAGTATTTGGTATTTTCATGAAAGGCTTAGTTGATGGCATGGAGCATAAAAGTACAAAGTAGATGATACAAAACATGAGATTTTCAAAATACTTGAAAGGACAGAATGATCTTCATAAATCAGAGAAACAGTCTGAAATAAAGACTATGAAATGCAATAAGGACAAAACAAACAGCTCCACTTTGTTTGCAAGCATCACACAAACAAATATAAAATAAAGAACATTTGTATATAAGGGATATTTCACTAACATTCAAATAGATTAAAAAAACCCCAAACCTATCACATACTGGTGATGCTCTAGTAGAGAGGAAATATATAATTCTGAGATACTTTTAACATCAGTGCCATATAAGATATAGAGATTTGTTATTGAGTCCTACCACGTGGTACTATGATAACAGCGGGAATAGTTTAGTTTTGACCAGCACACTACATGAAGCATTAAGACAAACTAGATAGTGTGGCTGTGTAAAAAAATGTTTTGTAAGTTTTAGTTTTGAATGTAGTATAGTTTTTTTTTTATTGTAAGTTTTAGTATAGTAGATACCCTAAAAAGGCCCCTTTGTTTCAAGGTAAATGATAAAGTTGCTAAGACAACCAGAGTCTCTGTACAGAGTCTCTTCCCTATTGGTTTCCTTTCTGTTACATCCCTGTTTCATGTATGATCTTCTCCCCTTGTCCATCATAAAACTTTTATCTCCAAGGTCCAAGAGCTTCGGCCCGTGGTTGGCAAAACCCTGAGAGACCACTCCCCGACCTATTCGGGATTTGCTGGGCCAAAACCGAACACGCACAGTCGCAGCACCCAGCGCCCTGGGGCTGAGCCGCAACAAGATAGAAGACAAAACACGGTAATAGCAATGATTAAAATTTTGTAGAAGTGACCTAGACATAAAAATTGTAAGAACAAGGTTTTCTTAGTATGGAAAAAAAGAAGACTGAAAAGAACAATTCCCAAATCATTTGTCATGGAGATAAAGCAACACCAGGATAACCTGACACCATTAAGTTTAATTTATGTCTAAGCTACAACTCCATTACTGAACACTGTTTTTTGTTAATGGTTTCCTATAATTCTTTGTTTGCAGCTATGGATTTTTGTAATGGTAGTTTATATTATGCCTGCACGTAAACTCATAGCATTTATTTTTTCTTCGAGCACACATTTAATGTCCGTAATAAAGGCCAATTCAAACAAAAAGATTCCTTAGGTATTACCAAGCACCTAATTACTGTAACATTTTGTCAGTTACTCATTCATGCACACTTTGTTAATCTAACCGTTTATCATGCTGAACATTGAGGTTAGAAGGCTGAAAAACTGAAAATCAAAAAGGCATATTTTTTGAGGATATTATCAGTGATTTTACAGATAAATTTTTTAAGGCTATCCTAAACATGCAAGCTCACCAAAACCCCCAACCGAACAAACAAAACCAAAAACCCAAACCTACCCTTTCTTAGTAGTACTTGATTATATTTTCAAATGTATAAAAAAATCAAAATGCTGGATCACTTAACACAATGTTTTACAGAATTCTGCTTAGTGCATCTTATGATTTCTTTCAAATGTTATCGTTTGTTCTTCATGATCCACTCTTTTACTAGTTACACCTGAAACAATCCCTCTCCTTTTATTAACTTGAAAGTGTTCCAGAAAGATTTGTTATAATTGTTTCTCTTGAATAATTGAAACATTTAGTGATCTTTTTCTGCTAAGGTGTATTTCTCACAGGAAATTTTTTTTCTCAGAATTTCATAACCACAAGATTTTATGGAAAACAACAACTGGTACAGATTTTAGAGAATGTTTCACTCCTCCTTATCACAGAATCACAGAATAGTTGTGGTTGGAGGGGACCTCTGGAGATCATCTAGTCGAGCTCCACTACTAAAATGGGTACACCTAGAGCAGGTTTCATAGGCTGGTCCTAAAAGTAAAGAAGCTTTTCCTCCTATTCAGATGGAACTTCCTGTGTTTCCATTTGTGCCTGTTGCCTTTTATCCTGCCTCTAGACACCACTGAAAATAGTCTAGCCCCATCCACTTGTAACTTGCCCTTAAGATATTTGTATGTATTGCAGGCCAGCTCCCTTGATAGTATAGGTTTAAAATGATTTTTGTAGAACTGCAAGCGGGTAACTAAGGGGGTGGTGTTTAGGAGAGGTATAACGGTTGAGAAGGGAAAGGCCCGGGCTTGCTGGTCAACCGGGCCTCGAGAATAGAACGTTGGCTTTGCTATAGTTGCAGTAGCTAAGGTTATTGTTTTAACTAAATCAAGTATGACTTTGGTTGGGGGAATCGAATATGATCACTGTTTGGCTAAATTACAAGAAATTTTGCTTAGGAACCGTCCAGGGTAACCAATCAATATGTAGCTGTGTGGCAGAGGGGTATAAAACGTGTGTGTTGCAAATCACTGTCGGAGTCAGATTTGGGTTTGTCTGTGTACCCCGGCTCCTGGAGCTCCTCGATAAAAGCACCTGCATATAATCATTCTGTGATTATGTGTTTGCAATGCTAACACTACTAGCTTTTCCTACTAAAAGAGATGTTCCAGTCCCCTAAACATTTCATACCACTCCGTTGGTCCCTTTCCAGTAGTTCCTTTTCTTTCTTGAACTGGCAAACACAAAACTGAAGATAGTACTCCAGATGCTGCCTCACCAGGGCAGAGTATACAGGGAGGATAACCTTTCACAACCTGCTGGATACTCTTCCTAGTTGCACCCCAGGAGACAACTTCTTGGCCTTCTTGGCCACAAAGGCAATGCTGGCTTATGGAACCTGTTGCCACTCGGAGCCCCTGGTACTTCTCTGCAGAGCGGCTTTCCAGCAGAACAACGCCTATTATCACAATCCTTTCCTCTTTAGTGGCAACTCATCTCTGTTCATTATTTTTTCCACCATTAACCAGTCACCTTACCTACAAGGTTTTGACCATCTAGTAAAATTTCTCATTTAAATAAAGAAATAAGAAAAGAGAGATAAAAGATGAGAAGAGATAAAAATAACTCATAAGCCTCTTTTTTACTTACAAGAGATGAATCTAGCTACTGTCAACTGGCGTGTAATTGCATCAGGCAGGCATAGTCCCCAGTCTATCTGAGGCTGAGTTGCAAACAATCTCTGTCAGAGGAAGTTCTTACCTCTCTTCTGCAGGTAGGAATCAGTGGTTACAGAAGCAGATGCTACTACTTGCTCTGCCCTTTGATTTGGAGCAGAGTACTGCCTCCATACATTGTTGGAGAAGATCAAAGAAAGCAAGGATAATTTTGTAAATTTTAAAACAAACTGAGAACCGAATTTCTCATGAATGAAAAATTGAGTATTGGAAATTTGTATCATGATTATCAGTTACTGTTTTTTGTAATAAGTATGACATCTGGAGATTAAAAAAAATAGGTTTTTTATAATAAAGGTGAATAAGTTTTCCAGGTCAAAGAAAGGATTTATATACTCTGGTAACAATCTGTATATCACTTGCACTATATAATGCTTCAGATCAAGCCACTGTCTGTAGAAAAAAATAACTGCAGTTGATCCATGCAGCACACCCTAAAACTCAGCACTAACCTGGCAATCCCCTGCCCACAGAGTCTGACTTTGGCTGAGGTCAGGGCTTGGCCCTGCAGGAGCAGCAGACTTTCCATGTTGCAGCCTGGTCTGTGCCTAGCCATGGTCCTTAGTTCAGGCCCAGGCAGCCTGGCTATCTCTAGCTGTGTCTGACTCTGGTTTTGCCCACTAGCCCTGAGCCTGATCCCTACCTGTAGGCCAACACACCAGGCCAGTCTCCACCAGTCCCATCGCCAGGATTGTCCCTAGTTGCCTTTCTGCCTTCCCGCCTTCCCTGCTCCCCAGCTGGAGCAGTGGGATGGACCTGGCTGGTAACACCCTGCCTTTCCACCCCTCAGGGAGCCCCTGATGCCTCCAGCTCCCTGGCCAAAGAAGCTATTAGCCCCTGTGTACTGTGAGCTGTGTAGAATCCCAGAATCCCAGACTCCCAGATTAAGCTGAGTTGGAAGGGACCTATTAGGGTCACTGTGTCCAACTCCTGGTCCTGTACAGTACCATTCCCAAGAGTCATACCATGTGCCTGGGAGTACTATCCAAAAACTTCTCGAGCTCTGTCAGACTTGGTTCTGTGACCACTGCCCTGGGGAGCCTGTTCCACTGCCCAACCATCCTCTGCGTGAGGAACCTTTTCTTAATATCCAGCTGAAGCCTCCAGTTCTGTCATTGGTCACCACAGAGAAGAGATTGGTGCCTGCCCTTCCTCTTCCCCTCACGAGGAAGTTGTAACTGCAAATGGGGTCTCCACTCAGTCTCCTCTTTCCAGAGTGAACAGACCAAGTGACCTCAGCTGCACCTCATATGGCTTTTCCTAAGGCCCTTCATCATGCCCTCGTCTGGACACTCTCTAGTAGTTTAATACCTTTTCTACATTGTGGCACCCAAAACTGCCCCCAGCACTCGAGGTGAGGCTGCCCCAGCTCAGAGCAGAGCAGGACAATCCCCTCCCTTGCCTGCCTGGTGATGCTGTGCCTGATGCACCTCAGGACACACTTGGCTCTCTTGGCTGCCAGGGCACTGCTGACTCATATCCAACTTTCCATTAATCAGGACCCTCACATCCCTTCCTGCTGCACTGCTTTCCAGCACTTTATTCCCTAGTCTGTACACACACCCAGGGTAACCCCATCCCAGGCACAGAATCCAGCACTTTCACCTGATGAACTGCATGTGGTCGGTGGGCTCAGCCCTCTGATTTGTCCAGGTCTCTCTGCTGGGCCTTCTTGCCTTTAAGGGAGTCAACAGCTCCTGCCAGCTTTGCATCATCTGCAAACTTGCTTAGTATTCTTCCCAGTCCTGCATCAAAGCAATTTATGAAGCTGTTGAAGAGCACAGGGCCAAAGATGGAGCAGGGATGTATAACCCCACTAGTGACAGGCCACCACTCTGATGTCACCCCATTCACTGTAATCCTTTGTGTCCAATCTGTGAGCCACCTGCACACCATCATCACATAATGTGTTTATCCAGCTATGTTGGGCATTTTGTCCAGAAGGATCCTGTGCGAATATTAAAAGCTGTTCTGAATTAAAAAAGATTGCATCAACTGTCTTCCTTTGATCATCTAGGTGAAAATATATAAATTATCACAGTTCTTACGAGAACAATAGATCCAGATTGTGGAATGCTTGTCCAAGAGCAGTAAAAGCAAAACTAAATTCATCTGTCCTCTATTCTAGTGTGTTAGATGTGAAATGCAATTGTTACATTGAACATATTTGTCAGATGTACAAATTTTAGGTCTATTCTTTGGTGTCCATTTTTTTTCTCTTGTCAAGGACTTCAATGGCATTACAAGGCAGAAGACTTCTTCTTCATTCTAATCTTTCTTTATTGTCTCCCTCTTGTCTGTATGAATTTGGACCTGAGAAAATGGTTTGTCTAAGGAATGTCTGGTAAAAGAAAAAAATTACTCTCTCTAGCTATTTTTTTTTTGGTGTTTTAGAAAGGGATGTTATATTTTTAAGAAGATAGGTCTAATGTGAGGAAACTCCAACAGGATGCAATTGTCAGGGTGGACTTTTAGAAATTGCTTTGTTCTTATACCTAACAAGGTTCTTGAGAATGAGTTAAAAAATTTAGTCATCTTGTGCAAAATAGGATCTCAAATCTATCAAGCAGTTTGGAATGATAAATTTTGAAGATTTCAAATCAAGAGTAGCCAGTGTCCTAAATGTTCCTGAAGGTGCACTTTTTAGTCTTTAAATTTTCTAACCCTACTAGCATGTAAAGATACCTCATTTAGATAGATAGATAGATAGATAGATAGATAGATAGATAGATACTCAAACGTGTTCAATAGATACATACATATACATATATATGTGTGTGTGTGTATATGTGCATCTCTTTGTCTGTATGTGTATCCATTAATTGATACAAATTTTTATTACATACATTTTTGGTAAGTGCACATATATACATATTGTATAGATATATACAATATGTAACCTGTGTTTTATGGCAAATTATACTAGTCTAGTCAAAATGTAAAATATGGATGAAAATTCATGCTTGGTTTGGATCAGAATATAATACATTTGGCTGTAGTAAGAAAGGGGAAATATACTCAAGGATGTGACTAATTTTTGGGGTCAGGGTCTTAAAAAACATTTATTTATTTTAATATGCTTTCAGCATCTCCTCTTTCTGTGCTTGATAGAAGACAACTGTGCATTCTGCCAAGCCTCTCTGTCATGCTCTCACTTGGCATGTTGAGTATATCTGTGTCATGCTTTCATTTGAAATGTAAAGCTCTTGAGGTACAACACAGTAAGGTATATTTCAGAGGGACAAAGAAATAGACACATCTTAGAAACCTCAAAAAAGGACAAGACTGCTGATCATTAAAATTTAAATTTACAGAAAATATGAACAGTATTAGGTAGAAGAACATACATAAAAGTCATAAAAGCCTCACTGTGACTTGGTAACTTTGGTCTTTAAGCAACCCTGTGCTGTTTTTCTCAATTCTTTTTTTTCCAGATTCATATGAAACTCATATTTCTGCATGCATGAACATAAATAAATAAATATATAAATGCAGAGTTAAATTAGAGCTGCCATTTACGTTCAGATACAAGCAGTTTTGATGAAGTCCCTTTAAAGTTCCAATTTGACAGAAATGAACTAAATAAAAATCTTCTTACTAATAGTTGGTTTAGATATTTCTTTAGCTTGATTGAATGAATTTAATTGAATTTTCAAGGACTTTTCACTTTTGTCCCAAATGAGATTTTTAAGCATAACTGCTACAGTGGAACAGTCTGGAAAGAAATGAGAGATATTACAGTTTATCAGGACAGCAGTACAAGTGGGGTATTTAAATATACAGCCTTATAGTCTTACTGGAACTAATTGGCTGTAATGTTTCTTAGTTGTGTTTGAAATTTAACAAATTGGTAAATTAGAGCTGCAAAGAGCTTTACCCCAGAGATTTAAACTGCAGCGCATGAGCTCCCCATTCTATATCCATTAGGTTGATAGATCACTTGCTTGACTAATTTCTGCTGCTTGTGTTTATCCATTTGTTTCCTTGAAGAACTGGAGAGAAAAAATGTTGATATTTGCTATCCAAATGACATGCTTTTTTACATTGAAGCTGCAAGAATTGAAACAGAATCAGCATTTATGCACACTGAAAGCTGATGTTGTAAGAAATATGTGTGAAATATGATCCAAGCTTAGAGATGCAGAATTATAAACTTTCTGCAGTTTCACTGCAATACTTTAGTTTTTCATTTGCTATACATTCAAAAAATATGTTTAAAGTGAATGGTCTTATTTCCTTTACTTCCTTTCGGGAAAATAACTTGTTGATAGTGAGACGTATCATATAGAGAATTCCAGTCATTCTGTTTATAGATTTTAGGTCAAAGAAGTTCTCAAGAATAACATTATTAACTTCTAATAGGCAAGTGAACTGTTGCCCTTACTGAAAGAGTCTGATACAATTGTAAGACTTTAATGGCTTTTACTGCTAATATTATAAGGTGGGGTTCTCCTTAAGCATAAGTAATCTTACGTTTGAAATTTCTGCCTTAGTTTTTTATGTCTTGAACCTAAGTGGCAATGGTTTCTGTCAAAGTGACAACCATTATATTTCCTGATTACAGCAGAATTGTTAAGAAAAGCTATTAAGGAACAGACCTGCACTGATGGGGAGAAAAGTACATGTCCTAATTTTCATTCTTGGACAAATTATTCTATAATTCTTCTTTATTTGAATGTTTCACCGTTACCATTTCATTTTCCATAATTCAGAGAATTTGACTGCAGGATTCTGAAAAACTGGATTTGCTTGTTTTCCTCTGGGTGCCGCTATACCCTATGTATACACAAAATAAACTAGAGATTTCTCATTGGTTAACTCTCATTAACTATGAGTTTCAGCAGGAAGGTTTGGAGTCTTTTGAAGCAGGTCATAAGATTTTTTTTTCAGATTATGTGCCTTCTGAGCTTGAATCCTGGAAGAAAATGCTTTTGCAGCAATACCTAATCAGAAAAAGGATTTTGTACGCTTTAAATAAAAATGACCTAAATATATTTTCATACTATATTGTAAGCATGTCATATTTAAAACACAACATTCAGAGATCTGAATCCCTGCTTAAAAATATACTATGCTTTATATTTAAGGCATATTTTAAATATTTAAATATTAAGAATATTTAAAAATATTCCTGCTTTAATTCATGAGTTTAATTCTAGAATTTCATATGTAAAATAGTAAATGAAGTACTACTATACTGATTTTTTTACCTACAAATTGACACTGAAAAATATTTAAGTGGCAATCACACAATCTAAATTCATTGCATGTTAACACATTCATTAAACCTTCAAAGGGAGACTACTGGCACAACAAATGTGTTACACAGGTAAGTCTAGAAACAAATATTATCCTGGGCACTGAGTCTTGATTAAAGATTTTGTCTTATGACTCGTGTTATGCCTTGAGAATCATTTCAGCTTTGGAGGATGAACAGCATATTTACCTATGATCAGGGTTGCAACCACATTTCAAGAAACAAGGACTTGTAGTGCAACGCTCAAAAGTTAAACCAGATCAACTCTGTACCTTAATATCATTATTCAAGCCTGAAGAAATCAAAATCAAAAAACCAAAAAAATGTGAAGAAAAATATACATTATTTAATCAACTTGAACAAGCCTATGAAACTAACTCAGCTGGCCAAAGCATGGTGCTAATAAAGCCAAGGTTGCAGGTTTGATCCTGCAACTGGGCCTGTCTTGGGTTGTGGAGCCAGGGGTGTGTATTCTATTTCATTTGTTAAAAGCAGCTGGGGAGATGTTTTTCTTTATCTCTTGTAACTCTGGGAGGAGTGGGGGGTGAATGCCGTTTGATAATGGGCCAACTGTTAAAACCAGGTGGGGCAGTGTTTCTTATCTCTTTCACCACCTGTCCTCCCTCCAGGGGAATATTTTCTGCTAATGGGCCATTAAGACACTCCTAAAAGCACACATCCCCAAAATAGTACATCCACGTTCCATTGTGAGATGCTTCACTCAGTGGGAGGAGCCAACCATTCCTACCTGGACAAAACTGAGACAGAGGAACACGAAGGCATCCAGCTTCACCCGATTCCTGGAGGAAGACTGGACACCTTCTCATCAGTACCTGGACTCCTGTTCTACAGGATCATCTCTACTCCACCAGAACCACCTCTGCCACTCCAGGAGGACTCACCTTTGGACTGCTTCCAACACCCTGACCAACACAGTGTCAGGTTGTAACTCTGACTCTGTCAGGGTTCTCCAAAATTGTTGTTTGTTTGCTGGTTTGGTTGGGTGGTTTTGTTTTTCTACTGCATTTGTATTGTTAATATTCCTAGGAAAGAACTGTTATTCCTATTCCCAAATCTTTGCCTGAAAGCCCTTAATTGCAAAATTATAATTTGGTGGGGGTGAGGGGTTTACATTCTTCATTCCGAGGGAAACTCTGGCTTTCCCTGGCAGATACCTGTCTTTCCAAACCAAGACAGGGCCAATCACATAAGGACTTGATGATCCTCCTGGGTCCCTTCCAACTCAGAACATTCTGTGAATGTTATTCTACATTCTTAAGTGTGACAAACCATCTTTATTCATTAAAAGGTACAAACAATATGAATAAAAATACATTTATACAGTTGGCACTGGAAAAGTAGACTATATTGATTGGAACTGGAAGAAATGTACCAGTTGGGACTTTATGTATGTTGTGTATGTTATGTATGTGTGTATGTTGACCTTTGGGTCAACAAGAATGATTAGAATGTTGAAAATATTCCTTCTAATGAAGATTGCAAAACCTCAAAGAATTTAGCTTGTCAAGAAAACACCATTACTTTGAGGGTTAAGGCATGCTTTTATCACTATATGCAAGGACTCAACTGTTTTCTTGAGATATTTGAGGATGTTCAAGAGTTCCACACAGCACTGAAAATTATGTAACAGGATCTGTGACAGATTATGCCCTCTGCAATAACACTGTGCCTTGGACTGCATTCCATAGGGAATATATAAAACATCTTGAGGGTAAGCAGGAAGCTATATCTATACAACTGAATGATTTACTTACCTTGTAGGAAAAGAAACTTGAAAAACAATTTGTTCAAAATCAGTAAAAACTGTAGAATGAGGTCTTATAACACTAGGAAGATGCACTGAGAGGTACCTTTAGGTTAATTTTATCATTAAAAAGTGTCTTAATAAGGCAGACTTTATAAAATACATAATTTTATAATTTTTAACTAATTTTCATTCAACCCCAACAATGTCATTTGAAGCAGTACTATAATTCCAGAACAAAAACTGTCAGCTTATATGACAGTAGTCACTTTTGAAGATAAAATCTATTGATTAGTCCAGTGAGGATTGTGATTTGTAAGGCCTTCATTTTCAGTTCCCCCTAAAATGTCCATGAACTTATGTTTTAAGTGAACTGGCTCCATATTTGTCCTAGTTTCAGCTAGAAAAGAGTTGATTTTCTCACCATTGCTGTGAGTGATATGGATCCTGGAGCCATGAGAGCACATTTAGGTTGTTATTCTGTACCCTTCACATAATTTCTGGGGGATGTGGCTTTGTATGGAAGAAAAACAGAAATGCAGAGCTCAATTTACACCATTTTGGTGCCTTTTTCTGGGGGAGCAAAGCCACAGAATGGTGGGGCAGCATGGTCCAACTTGTAGGCTTTGTCCAATATTCTTCTGTTTCAAGTTTGGGGAGGAGCATGGGTGCAAACAATTTGCCTTCCATTGTTTGTTTTTGTCTCCAGCTCAGGGAAAAATAGCTGCAGTAGTGCCTGCCATTTTCTCCTTTGTCTCAGAAAGCTGTGTGTCACTGGCTGTGGGAGCATTGAGTTGGTTGGGTCTTCTTCAAGCATTTTTTGAATGTAATCACCCTCTCTTATATGCTGTTGCTATTAGTATTGTTGCCGTTATTGTTTGTTTTCCTCATCTTATTTATTTTTTACTTTTTTTCCAGTAAATTGTTATCTCAAGTCATTATCTCTGCCTCTTTGTCCCTTTCTCATGGGAGGAGTGTGGGGGAAGGGAAGCGGCTTTAGCCACTTGCAGCTGCTTAATTTCCAGCTGTTTCTGTACCACAACAGTAATGATAGATATGAAATATCTGATCTAAAGGGTAGACTATCTTATCCCAAATCAGATACGAAACTCTGAGCTGCTCAAAAAATAGCATCAATAAGTTTGTGATGTTGAAAACCCCACACTGGTTCTGATTTAAAATCAAAGATATGCATTATCATTTTTTTCTAGAACATATTAATTTTAGAAGGCTTCTGTATCTTCTAAACATTTTATATCCTTCATATTACCTTGAGAGGTGCCTCATAGTACCTCTATTAAATTAGAACCTTGAATATGTTATATACATTAGAAAAAAGATAGGAATTATTATTGACTCTATCTAACAGGACTTTTAATGCAGAACATTTTCTTCCTGAGAAATTGTTTTGATTATTTTCACACAAAAGGTTACAGCTAACACTTGTAACAATAAAACTCTCTTTATCTAATTCACTGCCAATTGTAGAACCTGAGGCTTCACATATTTCTGCCAGTAGAAGACAGAAGAGAGTTTGAAACTTATTTAAAAATATTAGGCAATCGTTTTAAGGATATCTAAAAAAAGTGAAAAAATAGCGGTAAGGTTATTGCAATGGATAGTCTTGTCAAAATAATCAAAAAGACAATTCATCATCGATGAAACTTGGCAGCTTTCAGGATTCTGACATACATTCTTGGCACATAATGTTTGCATGTTCTCCTTCTGTTTGTTAAGAAATTGGTGTCTAAATAATATGGCATCTTGTCAAAAGATAGTGTTGGAATGCATTAAAATGAAAGCGAGAACTAAAGAATATGTTTGGTAAGTCAAGAATGAGGTTAAAATTGTTTGGAAATTTCAAGGGAGAGTGGAAGCTTATTATTCCTCAGTGAGAAGGAAATGGCTGGATATAAATTTTGAAATTTTTAGTTTGGTATTTTTATAGGTAACCATTCTCTGCTAGTTCAGAAAAATGTAAATATAATCTTTACTTACTGATGTAAAAGAACATCACATCAGGAAAACAGAAATGAGTTAAATACAACAAGATTTTTGAATCAAACTGACTTGACATCAAAGTGAGTTTAAATCAAAGCATGTTATCATCAATGAGGTAAAATTGGGTCATACAAATAGAATGAAAACACTGAAACAAACTGATGAGACTTGGCAAGTTTCATTGATATAAACATTCTCTGCTAAGATCAATGCTAAATCTAACAACAACTCTTTGTATTGTTTGGTTCTGTTGTGAAAAGCACATCTATTCACATTCTATTCTATTTCATGTGAATAGAAACAGGACCAATGACAGTCCATTTGATTACAGTAGAAGTACAAAATGATAATTAAGTATTTTGATTGATGTTTACTACCACATTAGTGTACTTTCATTTACATATGAAGCATACAGAAAAGCATTTATCCATGCCAGAAAACTGCAAAAATTGCATGTGTACATGCTCCTGAAAGACAGCAATGTTTTATCAGGTGTAACTCAAGCCTACTATTTAGACTTTTTTACACTAAGTATAACCACATAGATGAAAGTCTCTATTTGCTATCGTATTTTCTTGGCCGCTTATGAAATGGAATTTTATTTAAGGAAATAATGAATTGTTGACTTCCTCTTTTTCTGGTTGAAAAGGCAGGAGATTTCACTAGTAGAAGCTGAAATACCAGCAAAAAGAATCAAGTTTCTTAGTATATCATACTCTTGTGGGTTTGCCCAGTAATGTAGAGATTGTCTACACAATGAGAAAGCCTTTTTGAAGTCCACTAATTCAGTATAGAAATGGTTTAAGCCAAGTCATAATCAAATCCCAGCTGTAACAGTGACGTTTCATCACTGCCTAAAAAAACAGTAGTTCATACAGGGTGATGCTTTATTCTGCTTGGTGAAGCTTACCATTCTATTTTAGATCTTGCAAATTCCTGTCTAAGCAGTCTGTACCTCACAGCTGGGTTAGGGCATAGAAATCTTCTATGCTTTCTCATGACATTCATTATGAATTGGCTCCTATTTTATTATGGTATATATATGCAAAAGCAGTACTGTTAAAAATACAGATCTATGTTTCTGACAAGCAAAAATCAGCATTTGTACTAAAACTGATTTGATCTTCTTGGTGTTGGAGAGCAGAAAGATTTCCAGGGAGGATGCTAGTAGTATGCGCTTGCTTCCTACAAACAACCATAGCAAAAAAAAAAAAAAAAAAAAAAAAAAAAAAAAAAAAAAAAAAAAAAAAAGAAAAAGAATGCTACCCCAAAACAACAACAAAAAAACCCAACAACAAAATAAACAAACCAAAACCAACAAAAAAATTCCCCAAAACTCAAACTAAACCAATATAAAACAAACAAACCAAATAAAACCAACAACAAAACCAAAGGGAATTATGAACACCGAGTATTACACTTTGTATTTTCTGCTCTGGGTTGTGGCTAAAACTGAAATAATAATGTAACAAAACATCTCAGTGCCTGAAATTAGTACCGACAATTACAAGCGTGATCCTGCATAATTCTGCACATACACATGATCCTCATTTTTGGAGGATTAGCCACCAGAGATAGTTTTGCAGAACCAATACAATGGATTTTACTGCAAGTTTTATACTGCAACTTTGAGTTTTAGAATCTTGCTAAAGCACTTCATGGGAATATGGCTTAGAATTACTACCAAAGTTGCAGTGTTTGCCAAGAACTAACTAAGAAGAAGCTATCTTGAAAAAACTGAATAAAAAATATTGTAGGCATGGCAGGTAAGTTAATTATCTCATCTATTTGAGATTTTAAAAGTACACTAATAACTTAAGTAGGATGTTATTTTTCAAAAATTTTGGTAACTGCAGAGAACAAATCAAGAAAGGCGAGAATGAGACTGACTCACTGTGCTGAATGCAGAAAACTCCCATAAATTTTGTTTCTATCTAGCAAATCCCAGTGTCATGAGACTGTTAAGGTTGCCATTGTATTTGACATTTTGTGAAGACTGTCTCCTTTCTGTCTTTCAGGTAATATGGAAGTTATCCACATAGCAATGGGGACATGAAATTGACAGAGCAAGTTTCAGGTATGGTGACTTGTAGTGAGAAACTGGACTATTAGTGATTAATGACTCAAAGCCTTTGCCTATTTGTGGAGGTGCTAGTGCCTTGCTGAGGTTAGGTTTGTACCCTGCAAGGGAGGAAGTGAGTTTTTGGGTGTGGATAATCACCAGTCTGCATAGCACAGAGGAGGAGAACTATCAGGCCTGCAAGGCAAATTGGTGTTTCTTATGCTAGTTGCCCTCCCCTACAGATCTCATTCAGTTGTAAAACTGCCCCCACTCCCCCTCCAAGAGGGTCTGGTGAGGCTTTACTGGCTCAGCTATGCTGAGAGGCAGCTGAGAAGGGATCATAAACCATCAAAGAGCTCCAAAGTGCCCCTAGATTAATTTCTGGGGCCTTCTACTAGAGGACTGAAAGCTCCCCCTCCCAGGGGAGATTCCTGGGTGTTACTATGAAGCCTGAGTGTATTTTTGTGGGCTTCTTCACTCACCCCTGACAGATGAAAATCATCACTTTGACCAAGGGACAACTAAATTGCAACAATCAAGTCTCAGTGCAAGATCTACAGGTGGTCATATATTTTTACTCTTACCTTTTTTCTCTCCTTCTTTTCCTTTATACATTTTCCTAAGTACTATATTTATGCTTTTATGTTGCTATATTACTATAGATATTTGCAAACAAAGCTACATACCTGCTTTCCAATGCAACCAATTTTTTCCAGAATAAACCCTACATATATATATATAAACACCAATCATTTGTTTCACTCTAATCTGTCACAAGGGATCTGTTAACTAGAATCTTGATTATTCTCACCTTCATGGGGCCAGGTTGTAATTGTGTCCCATAAACATCAGCATACATCTCTTTCTCTGACTTAGGGTTTTACATGGTGACATATTTAAGAAATTCTGCATTGGCCTCCAAAAGAATTGTTGGAAGATAATCTCACGGATTTTATTTATTATTCATGTACATGAATATGTGTACTGGTCCATACATCAAGAATATTAAGGTGCTTCTATGTTCTTCGTCATTAGACTGTATAGTATTTGGCCAAAAAAAAAAGTTATTTTAAGCATTTTGAGAAAAACAGTCCTCCTGGCCCAACTGGAAAATAGGAACACTCCAAAACACAAGGCAATTTTGTTGTGTTGCTCTGCAGAACTGCTCCTTTCATGGAAAATGACTTGATAGTGTAGATATAGTCTCAGTTTCCTAAATACTTGTTCCTGTGTGTGAGTAATTTTTCCCTTAAGAGCTCAAATAGGTAGGAAAAAGGAATATGTGACTGTAGCGCTGCTTTACAGTAATTAACTACTTAGCAAAATCAGTAGCAGAATGTAAATCTTCAAGAAGACATGGAAAACAGATGTGCCTTTGAACTCCAGCCTACATAGTCTGTATTGCCAAAACACTGCATAGATAGCATACTGACTTTTTTTAACACTAAAGCTTTATAGTGAATTGTAGAGACATAATTTTTTTCCTTTTGAAAGTTACTGCTTATTAATTTCTGTAATCTGAGAATTATATCATGGGAGAAATACAAATATCTATGTGTCCTTTTTTTGTATAATAAAACCTTAGCAATTTTAATAACATAAATGCTTAATTGAAATTAAATACTTGTGAAATGTATGCAATTCCAATTTTTGGAACATAGAATTCTTACTTTTTTTACAGCAAGTACTTCTTTGAATATTCCTTGAAAAGAAAAAATATAGGTTTTTTTGTCTCAAGTATTTCAAAATTCTGTGTAATGCTACGGAACTCAAAATAATGAAAAATAATGGTGAGGTCAGAATGAGAGTATAAGGGTCAGATATAAGTCAACAAACAACAAAGCCAATATGAGGGTTTTGTGATCTTTTACACTTGCCTTAGGGTATTTTTTTCTTCATCTCATTGTCTTCCTCAAAAATATGAGTGTGTATGAAAATTATGGGCATGGGCATGCAACAAATACTGAAGTTATTGTTAAGGAAGCAAAGAAGCAAGCCAGCTGACAAACAAACAAACAAACAAACAACTCCATGTGCAGCATTATGTTTAAACTTATTTTAAAAAGAGTCTGAAGCCTTACAAAACTGGTTTCTCTGTCTTCTGCATGGTGAAATTTTATTAGAGGCAGACTGCAGTAGAAAATGCAGCTTTTTCATCAAAAGCCAGTAGATTGTCAGCCACAGACAGTAATCTAAAATTTTCTTTTACATCTGATAATGGGCTTCTGGTAAAATTGTGTCTTCTTCTCCTGATTGTCTTTGCAAATCATTCACCTCTAAAAGAGCAATGTGCTTTATATCCAGATTTTGGGCAGATTCTTCTACTGATTAATACTTTTATGTTTGTTGTGTCCTGTTTCCTGTCTGTAGCAAGCGACTGAAAATTAAATTATACTGCCATGGCATGCTCTGAAAGTTTGATTCTTTATGGCGACCAGAGTCTGTTCCTTCATATGCATGTGGTTTTACTTAATTTGTAAAATAATGTTCTTGGAAGATTTTTAAAATTTTCGAAGAGTGGGAACATTAACCTCCACCTTATATTTTCATTTATAACTGTCAAATCTGTTCCAGGAGAAATGCTTTGTCAAAGGACTATTATCAACTCTGGTAATAACTGAATGAAATGTCCATCTTTCCTAAATAAGATATTGTGCTCAAATGCTGAGCACTGTAAGAAAAAATTAATGAATATATCTGGAGGAGACATGATCCTTCTCATTTTTTTCTGTTAAGTATGATAGGTATGGAATACTCCCCTCTAGAAAACATTTTTTTTATTGTGCACTTATAGTAACTGTGCCATTTTCCCCACCTCAAGACTGTCAGTATATTTCATCTAAGGAAAACATCTTCCCAATAACAATTATTTTGATGTAAATGAGACCAGGAGTTCTGGCCTTTTTTTTTTGGCAGAGGTTGAGCAAAAGCCTGAGGACAGAGTTCTTGCACTGAATTGATAAGAGTGCTATTGAAACTAGTAGTACCTTCTTACAAAGACCTTAAAAGCTGTGAGAACTTAAAGAAATGTTGTAATATGCTTTATATGGTAGTAAATTGTATCTTGTTTGTCTTTATAGTATCAAATTTCATCACAGGTATTTTGGTTCTAGCACAATCTCTACATATCTGCTTGTCTGTCTCTGTCTCAAAATAAAATGTACTCTGCATCTTGGGCAGAATGTACTATATCCCCAAGGTAATTCCAGTTATTTCTCTAGAAGTCAAAAACATGACATTAGCTATCCTTTCAACATAGCATGTAAAAGTGGGTCTATCTGTAAAAAATTGAAGCCCTCTTGAACCATAAAGTAAATGCTGATGTTATGGTCAGATATTCTAATTCTTATTGAGTTATAATTTATTAGTGAAATGAAACTTGTTCTTTAATCAAAAAATAAAGGTATTTCTTTTTCTGCCAAATCTTGAGGCTACTGAAATGGTAAAAACCTAGCCAAATTAGGGTACTTTTTATTTTTTTTTCTGCATGAACTCGTCATTTATGCTATTTCTACTTCAGTATTTATGAACTTGCATTCCAAGTTGTTTAGCAAGAAAAGGAAAGGTCTGCATCAAGGAATTTGCTTGGTACAATGCCACAGAAACGTATGGCTTAGAAGCAAACCACCTGCAGAAACAGCTGGTTACACAGACATAAATTTTGTTCATGAAATTTTGGTCCCCATTACCTGGGGGGATATATTGTAGTGAAAGTAACAAATATTTAACTATTTAATAGTCAGATACCTCTTAGGCCATAAAAGTAAACAATTCTTTTCTTATCCTGAGGGACAAAGTCTTAGAAATATACAGAGTGACATAAGTGTGTGCAGTAACATTTTAAAAATATATAGTTGGTTGTGAAAGATACCAGATGCTGGACAAAGCATTACCATAGCCTTAATGCTTCTCTTTCACAATTAGTATCAGTTTGGGGGTTTGTCTCCTAAATGATTCATGTTGTATTGGAAGAAAGGTGTTCGTATATAAATATGTTTTTCTCAGATATGTTATCATGGATCCCTGAGATATTAAAGCTTGAGTCATATTATAAAAATGTGCTGGTGTGATACAAAATTTAGGCACCTCCATGTGGGTATTAAATACCAGGTGCTCAAGATGCTTGTGAAACCCCACTAAGTTACTGTCTATAACCTTAGATTCTTAAATTCTTTTTTACTTCTGATTCTATAAACTTTTCCAATTAGAATCACAGTTATAGTTTCAGATCACATAGGTGTCAATATTTTGCCCTAAATCTTAAAAGATTTATATTTAGAACTGAGTATCATCTAATATTTTTTAAGAGTTTGGAGCTTCCTTTCGAAATAGAGACTCAGAAGCTTTCAGTTTTTCCTCAGTGGGCCATAATCCAAGTTTGACCTAAGCGTGGAAGATAAAATCACTATTAAGTGTCTAGAATGTTTCTCACCTTTCTACCTTTTTAGTATAGAGTATGAGAGATTTTCTTTGCTTGTTGGAAACCTCGTCTGAACCACCCTAAGGCTCAGGCACATTGGATTTTCCTACGTGTTTCTTTGTCAAATTTTTATGCTATGACTCTGAACTTGTGTATATACTTTTGACCCTAACATATTATTATGATGCTTTAGCCAACAAGCTTTATTCCAGCAAAGAGGAAACCCACATAAAATTGCTTTGAGCACGGATGTCACTTCGCCAACCAGTCACGCAAATGAGAAATTCTTAAAATAAAAATAATTCTTTTGAAATAGAAAGCCTTCTGAAAGGTCACTGATATTTATATTTTAAGTGCAAACTCAGAGCAGTAGTAAAGTGTTTGGAGTTCTCAGAATTCTATGAATGGTTTTACTGTTCCTGCAGTGCATGACAAAAATGCTGACAGGGAAGCCTCAGGCCACCTGCTAGGCATAGCAGGATTCACTACGTGCCATACTAAAGGCTGAATGGCAAGGTTGACACTGAGCTACTCAATAAAATAGATCTTTCACATCCTCCAAGAAATGAAACCCTAGTGTTTCAGGACAAGCATCTATAATGACCCAAGAGAATGCTGCAATATTTATATTTTCTAAATGGAATTTCTATCTTTTTTTCTAGCTTTCTATCTCCCTCAACTCTCAGCTGGGAATAAGAAGAGTAAGAAGAACTGAGGAGTGAAATCTAAGAATTCAAGCAGCATTGAGATATTTGAATGTTTTACTCCACATTTATAGTCATGTTACATACCATAGATACGACATTTTGACATTACCTAAATTCTGCATTTCAATGAAGCAGCAGCTGCTTGTTGGACTACAAGATTGCTATTATGAGGAACTGTTGCCTCATGGGGAAAAATATCTTCAAATACATTCTTATTTAATTTTAAATTGTATAAAAACAATGAAACTCATAAGATTGATCCTGTTCTTTTATCTCTCAGCCTGACCTCCATGTCATTATTCTTTGCCCTTGCAAAAAATGTCTGCTTTCATGAAGCCTGGAGACTGCTTTAAGGCTTCCTATTGAAGTTAATAGAGAGTAACTAAGAATCTAGTCAGAATTTCATTAAGTATTATTTGTAGTTCCATGAAGTAATGCTGATGCAATCACTGATGTAATGTCAGATACCAAATGAAATTATTGATACTTCTTTTGAAAACTGTGACTACTATTACTACTTCAAAGCCATTGGAACAAAAAGGAAATTTTACATGAGAAACAACTGGTTATTAACCTTAATACATGGAGAAGATCATACAGCAATGATGTGATTCTAGGGAGAGAAGCCAATTGAGGAAAGAAACTCTGAATCTTTAAATCTTTTTCCAGGCAAGGTTTTTAGCTAAATACTTACTGATTTCTTCTGTCATCTTGCAATCTAAGAGATTGAAAGAAAAGTATAGATCATTTTGCTATTTCATATCTTCATTTTCTACTTAACCCCATCCATTTCTGGTGTTCTGTTTCTGCACATTAAATCTGAAATAAAATTTGTAGCTGGGCACATGGTGGTGTCTGACAGACAATTATAAAGCAAAACTGTCATGAGGGATAGACAACATATATATATACACAGGGTCCACCATTGTTGAAACAGGGATTTTTAACATTACTCATCAACAGTATCCTTACCTTCAGGAGATAGCCTGAAGATCAAGCATGTAAATTGTCATGAAAGCAAAACATTTTCAGTAGATAGAAGACACAAAATTATGAAAAATATTCTGTTTCATTTAATGGATTCTAAATCAAACAGTCTATAGTATGATATGTTTTAGGTTAATTAGTTTAATCCATATTTAATTAAGCTGATGTTTCCATGCCAACAAATGGTTTTTAAATTGTGGAAATCTTGGCGATGTAGAATGAGAGTAAAAAATTAATTGCCTGAAACATTTCGTTGTAATTCTCTTAAATAAAATGTGAAGTGCTTCCACATTTGTAGTTCAAGTTCAGCTAATGGCCACAGCTCCAGTTCTGTGAGGGAATAATTTAGTTCAACTGCACTCATACATCAAGGCTGACTGTAGCACAGTAACAAGTTTTCTGTTATTTCATCTTTAAATAAGCATATGATGGAAACAACATATTCACTAACAACAGGTGTTGCATATAAGTCTATAACACCTTAGACCAGTCTATACTCAGATATATCACACTGAGATTATTTAATAAATTTGTCTAGAATGTTGCATCAACAGCACAACAGAATGTCACAACTACAGCATATCTGTAGTGAGGTGGAGAAGGTAATCTTGGAGGAAAATAAAGGAATCCTAATTAGATTATAGGAGGTTTCTTACATTCAGAATAATTGTGTTGTAAAACATGTTACGTGAACTGTACAAACACTGTATAACTACTGACTATGGAGGCTAAAAGTAGCTTGTCAGTTCAAATAGAGGATCCTTATCAATAGGGAAAAATACTTACTTCCAAGCCAGTAGAGACTGCAGTACTACTTGCTGACACAGCAACTCTCCATCCTGAAAAAAAGCAAGATGTGTCCCTTCCCTTCCCTTCCCTTCCCTTCCCTTCCCTTCCCTTCCCTTCCCTTCCCTTCCCTTCCCTTCCCTTCCCTTCCCTTCCCTTCCCTTCCCTTCCCTTCCCTTCCCTTCCCTTCCCTTCCCTTCCCTTCCCTTCCCTTCCCTTCCCTTCCCTTCCCTTCCCTTCCCTTCCCTTCCCTTTTTTCTTTTCCTTTTGTATTTGTATTCTGTACTTATTTGTTATTGTTCTTGCTAAAAATTAGTTTGATTTTTTTTATTTGGCCCCTAAGTAACAGTAAAAACTATGTTATGATAGTTTCTTGTGGAAACTGTCCATGAGAACAGAAGTTTCAGATAATGCCATTGACATTAAGCAGTTATTAAAGGAAATACATGAAATCATAGAATGGTTTGAGCTGAAAGGGATCTTAAATGTCACGTAGTTCCAACCTCCATGCCATAGGCAGGAACACTGTCCATTAGACCACGTTGCTTCAAATACCATCCAACCTGACCTTGAATACTTCTAGGGATGCGGTATCCAAAGCTTTTCTGAGCAATCTGTTTCAGTGTTTTACTACCCTCAGTGAAGAATTTCATCCTAATGTTTTATCTATATCAGTTTTAAGCCATTACCCCTTGTCCTATCACTACATGCCCTTGTAAGAAGTCCCCCCTGCATTTTTCCTGTGGTAACCCTTGGCAGAGCTGGAGCCAGGGGATCCATTCTGCCAAGCCTATGTCTCAGATCTGTAGACTCTTTCATCCCCATACTTTTCTCTCTTTGATCCCTTCAGTCTTGAAGTGCATCCCAGGGTGGCAGAGTTCAGCAGCACAGGGAAGACAACATGAGCAAGCTAAATCCTCTTCAAGGATTTGAGAACAATGGGTAAAAATTCTCTAAATTTGATGATTGTACAGAATGCAGTCTTTTTACTTCTTGGCTCACTGGTCAAATCTCTGACATGATACATGAAAAGACTGGCACAACCACCAACAGAATTGAAAAGAGAGTGTCTTCTCATTTTACATAAAGAAAAGGTTGCAAATCTAACCTGAGAAGAGGATCTCAAGACATAATCCTAATCTGAAAATAACTTCTTTTTACATCTCAGAATCAAATTTATAGACGCTGAAATGTATAAGATTTTGGGTTCACTCTGATTTCTCATTTTCTGTTGACCAGTTCAAGATGGAATCTTCTGTAAATCCCTAATGTGCTGCTTAAAACTTGCATGTAATATATTTAATATTTACCCTTCAGCATGCACCATATTCTCCAAATTTTCTAACACTACCATGTCAACACTTTTGTGGATCTGGTTCCTGAATCTAAAATTTTTTAATACCAGTACAGTCAATACATCTAAATCTGGCCTTTTGAGTACAGACTAAGCACAACTGAAAGTAAAAACTTTTCTATTTTCTGAATTAATTTATTAAATCCTCTTAAATTATGTATCACATTAAATCTCTTAAGTTCAAGAGACTCATGGCAGTTTAGTCTTTCATTATTTTTTGGTTTGAGGTCAAATTTTTATGAGCACTTCTCTTGATGTCTATGTAATATTCTGTTCTGTTTGCTTCAATTAAGATCATTACCATGTTTAAGGTCTAACTTCTCTAACAAATCTTATTAATATGAGTATGGCAGCAAGCATGCCTCTTTTGCCACAATTTAAAAGATACTGCAATAGTTATGCAAGTTTGCTAGAACTAAATTGTTTAAGAACACAAAATTTCTGTTTAGGCTTTGTGTGTCATAATTTGTCTCCATCTTTCACTAGGTTCTTCCCATCAAACTACATCTTCCCAAGAGGATATAAAATCCAAATTAAAGAACTAAGGAATTTAAAATACAGACCCTTTCTATCAAATAAACTTGAACTGCAAAAAGCTCTGAAAATGTTCTAATGGAGGACAACTAATCCATATTGTTGTCATGGCAACCAGAATGAATGCAAACTCATTTTTACACTAGAAATTGAAAACATTACTGTCAGGTAATAAAACTAATTAGTTTTAGTTAATAATATCTATTGGAAAGTTTTACATTTCCAAGCATAACTGCTAAATATTAGGAATATACAAATTTAGAATCAGGAGAAATAATAAATACTATTTATTGGTATTTATGAAAATAATTGAACTTTTAAGCAATTAATTTTTTCATTAGGAAAAAGAAAAAATTACTCTGAGCTACCATTGTTGCTAGTTTTGAAAAAAAAATGTTAAAAGCAGAAGCTTAGAATGTGAAGTAACACAGTAGAAAGCTGATATTAAAATAATAACTTTTTTGTTTTGTTGTGTGTAGAATATAGCAAAATTTATTAGAACTAGTAGATAAAATGTAACTTGTTGAGCACACGAGATTAAGTAAAAAATCTATAGAGATGGCAAACACATTAGGTGATTTCTAAAGTAATACTTGCAGCTCTAAATAATAACCGTTTCCAGCTGAGTTATATAGCAGAGAAATGCTAGGTGAAGATGTGTTTCAGTGGGAATTTTACAGGAAAACAAAATTTTTAAGATTTTGTGAGAAGAAACTGAGAATATCTTTCTTGCAGAAAAAGTGGGTTTCAGACATCTTTTCTTCCACTTATGTTATGAAAATTAATAATGGCAATCTTGGTTAGCCTGAACCAAACAATTCTTCAAAAATTTTATGTTCTCTACTAAACAATGTACATGACATCTTTCTACAGCTAATTCACAAACATAGCCTATGATAACCTAGTTTGAAGGCAGGTACTGCAAAACAGTCACACCTGAAGCCTTTCTGAGATACTGATGTTTGAGAACATCATGATGTCAACTGCTAAAGCAGAGATTTTGCAGAGAATTCCAGCCCTGTAGGGATTAATTACTCAAAAAAAGAGTCCATGATTCCCTTTTTATTATTTGGTGATACTAGTAAATCTTGTATTTGCAAGCTAGCAAATTCCATATTGCTAGTACCTGCACTTGACAAACACATGGGTACAAGAACATCTGTACATATAAATATGTTTGAACAAACCCATAAATTTTTTGAGGGAGGAATAAAGTTTATTTTAAAGGCTCAGTAGTCCTAAGTCACATCCTAACTTCTTTTGTCTTCTGTAAAAAGAGACATGAAAAATCAAAATTTAAATTCCGTTTTTGCTGTAGGAATGATGTTATGGGCTTAGAGGCTCTAGGGTTTCATTCATCAAGAGATTTTCAGTTATTTTGAACACAAAAAGCAATACATGCTTACCTGTTGAAATCTAGCAGCAGTATAATTGTCTTGACTCTTGGCCCATCTAAACCTGTTAGATATTTCTCTTATGGCATAATGGATTTTCACTAATAATGAAGAAGTTCAGAATACACTGATATAAAGTTAAGGGGATTTGGTTCAGTGACTTCAAATCATGGAATCATTGACACATGTAGAAACATCTCCCTTGTTTCCACCTATGCACATTAGGGGACTAAGGTACCAGATGGAATAAGTTCCAATTCTTGCTCTCAGGTGGTTTGGTGTTGTAATTGAGGCAATAAGCAATTAACTCTAATTATTCTCATGAAGATAAGCAAGTATGACCTTGATCTGATATGACTAGGGAATTAGTGGGGTGTACCTGGATGTACAATCATTGAGAAGTGGCTTTTCAAAGTAAATCTCTCCTTTGACATGGGAATTTTATTAGAAGTTGGTTGGTAATGAGACCCATGAGCTTGTGAGAAATAACGGCTATTCCAGGTGTCTTCTGAGTGCATTGAATGATTAACTAGGGTTTTAATCAGACTTAGATTTGCAAAAGCTATTTCTGTATAGATGTTAGCTTTAGGTGTTTTGAAAATGGAATTGGAGAGTGAAGATTAATGTTAGGACTTCATTAAGTGGCACCAAGATTGCTAATTCAACCTGATATTTCTGCTTAGGAATGTAAGATTAGAATTTATTTCTATCTGAAAGAAGCAGAATTTTAAAAATAGAATAAAATCCATTATAGTGATGAAGAAAAATGATAATAGTCTAGAACGATGTTTTAATTAATATTGGGCTAACCCTGGGCGACTGGAAATGTCAACTGCAATTGACCACGTCAAGCCACAATGTGTGCAGTCTAGGGACCAAAAAGATGATGATTTGAGGCAAACAGAAAAAACCAAACTGTAAAGCACCTAAAATTAAAGCACATGGAACTTAAAAGGAATGGAAACAGCAGTTATGCTGGACTTAGACAGACATAGATGCTGGCACTAAACATTAGCTTCTGGCAGTGCCAGACTAGTTGAATGCAGGGTTTACTGGAAAATATGATTGTGAAAGTAATGCATATTTTTCAAAGTGTAATTTTAACTGCCTCATCTTGGATCCTCTTTGTCTGTTTTTCTATGCATACAATGAAAATTCATATTAAATTTTTTCCCTTCTCTCCCTTTTGTGGAGAAGATTGCTGTCTTAAATTCAACTGCAGCAAGTTAATTTTCTGCAATTATCACGTGTCACATTGTTAAGCAGAAAAAATGCTATTTTAACTTCTCTGCAGGTTTAAGAGACATTTTATTTATGCTGTAACATTACTATTTTCACCAACTTCAGAGGACAATATAAGAAAAGCAGCTGCTGAAAGCCGAAATGTTATCTTATAAATAGAGCATTTATCTACTTCACCTTTTGAATACCATTTATTTTCTGAAAATGGAATGTGGAACAAATAAATAATATTTCATAGGACTAATAGTTGATAGAATATTTTCCTTAAATTTTAAGTTCCTCTCAAAGGGTCTGTTGTTCTCTCTAGGACTGACAAAGTTCTCTTGTGTATTAAATAGCTTTGAAGATGTTTTTGTTTTGGTCAGAAATATTATTCTGACTTCAAAAGTGGATCAGCTGATAAGTAAGAATTAACTAAAACCAAAACCCAAAGCTAGTGGTGAGAAAATGTAAATGACTGTTTTCAGGCGCTGCTTGGTGCAGTGACTGAAATGTAATTGTAAGTCTCCCGGAAAAATATTGGAGAGACTACTAAGTGAAAATTTCATAGGCGGGTGCAGGAGAGCAATATAGTGTTGTATAATTTGTTCTGAGCATTTTTTCTATCCTGCTGTGGACTTCTCCTGTGTAGCCCTTCAATCAGCAGGACAACAAATAGTCAGAATGTCTCAGCCCAAATGAAGATGGAGATGAAACACTAAAACAGAGACACAGACAGACATGTCAAATCTCTTGGACTTTTTGAGTCACCCAAAGAATTTTCTTCAGAATGAACAGTAGAATAGGCTACATAGATATTAGATCAACTTGTTTAGCTGATTTGTTATCTATTTAACCTACTCTATTGTGAATGATGTCAGGATCTGAAAATCTGCCTGTAAAATAGTGAGCCAGATGACTAATACCATCCACCTCTTCCTCATTTTTTTTTTTATCTTAGCTTCTGAACCCATTATACAAAGTGGGTTTTTTTGGTTTTAGGGTGTTTTCATTACTAGTAGTAGTCTAATAAGTATGCCAGAGTGGGGCAGGTCAGAGTCATGATCCTTGCCCCTGGAATAAAAAAATAGTGATTTTGGAACCAGTATTTACTTTCCAGTCTTTCTTCTACTGTGTTTTCCACAGTATTGTCCCAGGAGTGTTTAGTAAATTTTCTGATCTATTTTAATGTGTGAACTAGACATTTTACTGACACCTAAATCTTTTAGTCCTGAGTTCATCTACTGTGTTTACTTATGTGAAGAAAAAACCTCTTGCATTCCTTTTGCATTTGTGCTTAGTAAATATTTTGTGCACATATTTAATTTACTGGAATTGATCACAATGGTTTATCCCAACTTTAGTTGCTGTTATATTGAATAGAGTTAGTAGTTAACTAAGTAGCTTTTTAGTATTAAATGACAATTCACTATACTGAACATTGTTTTCAAAACTTGAAATTACTCATTCAACTAGAACAAGAGTAAAAATAATACAAAATAATTAGCAATTTTCTGCCCCATCTCACTCTTGTGCTACAGAGGTCTGATATGCATCCCATGTCTCTCTCATATGGACACTGCCAAACATGCATTGCTACTGCACTTCATGTGCACTGCTGCAGTGTAAATACACTTTTCCACTCCACAGTGTAGAGATATAGACATGTACTTTCACTGTTCCTCTTAACTTTCATCTTTGGACAAACACATAGTGATGCTTGCTGGATCAAAAAACATGCGCAGAAGCAAGTAGGAGGATATGGGTGGAGCTGGGCCCATCTCATGTGTAAACCAAGAAATTATGTGAGCAGAACCAAGCACTCTGTTCTCTAGGAAAATTACTTATTTTTTCTCTACCACAAGGAAAGAAAATTTTAAAAAAAAATATCTTAGATTTTCAAACTGGCCTCTGGAATGAACTTGCAATCAATCCAATGACTGAATAAACTCAACTCCCCGCAGTTGCAAGTTAAGTGACTGAAATGACAATTGTCTTGTGAAACTTCTGAAAACCTAGACTTCTCAGTATTGTAGGCTTCAAGCTCCAATCTAATTGTCTATTTTTCCTATCTGATTTTAATGTTGGTTTTGTCTGTTTTAGGCTCCTCCCCCTTATATATGCACAGTGTGAAACACCTTTGAGACCAGTAGCTTGTTCTCATTTGTTACCTACCCTCTCTACTTTCAACTAGTTTTAAAATAGTTTTAATTTTTTTTTCTCATTTTCACTCAAATTGCTTTTCCATGCTGCATTAAGTGACCAGTTTTTATATCACATAACATATTAGTTTGAATTGTAGATATTTTATGAACATATTTAAATGACAGCTTCTTAATGTTATGGTGATATTTTACACCAAGTAAAATGTGTTTAAATTCATTAGACTTAGAGGTGCAAAATCAGGTAACAATAGATAATCGCTTTATTCCTGTAGTAGTTATAGCTTCAGGCAGATGGGATTATTTAATAAGTCTCTGATGAAATGCAGTGACACAGGATCTTAGTGGTGTACCTGCCAGAATATCTAAGAAAACTGAAGGTGTAAGTGAAGAAACTTGAAAGAGGTAGTGTTCCAGCATATTCATAACAAAAGTACATTTTCTGTGATTTTTGTACTTTAATTTATTTCCTTAATTAAAGAAAAATAAAAACTAAATAAAAGTCTGGTCTTCATACCAAAAAGTTATTATTCATGATTAATTGCAACTCATTTTGACTCAGCTCAGTTCAGTTGTCAGGCACTGGCTTTTCAAACCATCTGAGTGTGGCAGTCAGCTGCCTAAACACAGGTAACTAGTGCAACTTCCAGGTTTTCAGATCTGTTAGTCCTTCACCTGTTACCTTACTAAGGCATGTTTTCCTGTAAGTCTTGTGTCATACCTACTGACCTAATTTCAGACACCCTAGAGCATTTAATGTAGTCTACTTTTATACAAATGAATTCTATAGTCAGTGTCCCCCAGCTGAAAACTTCACTCTTGCTGAAAACAGGCCACAGCATATCAGGATAAGTCCTTCCAAAATGTCTTTTTTTTTTTAGCAAAGATTTATGGTCAAGGCACTGCCCAGAGACAATGAGTAAGTTGTTTGAAATCAGCAGAAAAAAATAGAACCTATTTGCCACCTAGAGAAACAGTGGGAATAGGCCAAGTTCTAATGTTGGCTAAAGCCATTGTACTCCATAAAAGTACCACTAAGAAACTACCACATGTTCACCCTCACATAACATGAGTATGTTCACCCTCAGGAAAAAATCATAAGGATAACAATCCATGCCCTGATGAAGCTTGCAGAAAATAAAAGAAGCTACACTTGGTGTAAAGAGAATGAAAATGAAATGTGTGAGAAAACTGAGATATGCCTAATTTTGTACTGCTGTTGGAGCTATTATACTAGTTCCTTGAGTAGGCTGAATGTATTTCTAGAGTGTACTAAGATCAGAACCAAGGAAGATATGGTAACTGACTTTCCTCTAATTGTGTACTCTTCAGAAAATCAGAACATGGATATTTAATACCTTTAGAACACTGTCAGATTTATACAATATTTTCACAGAATTTAATAAATAAGTTATCTGAAGTTGGGAAAGCAGTGTGACTTTTGAGTTTTTAGGGGTTTTTAAATAGTTTATGACTGAAAAAATAGGAAAAATGGTTTGGTCAAAATAACATGGAAATGATGATAGTTTTAATTGAATAAATATGAAAAACAGTCAACAGGAGTACAACACTAGTCTGGACAAATTCAAATATTGTGCCTAATGTTAGCTAAAATTTTCTAGCTTACTCTCTGTTGTTGTTGTGTGATAATGAGGCCCTGACACAGCAGCCTGCATGATCAAGTAGGACAAAGTCTTAGCAATTTTCCTAGAAAGAGAAAGAAACTCACAGCTGTGTTAACATTACACATTCCTCTATCTATGTGCATGAGACTACCTCTATTGCATAAAATATATAGATCAGCTGTGTCATAAAGATGGATTTGGTTGCTTGTCACTTTTGATTATATCCTTATTGTGGATTGTTATGAACTAAAATCTTCCAGAACTTTAGTGTAATAAAACGAGGCCAAGACATCCTCATATCATCTGCTGGTTTCCAGCTCTAATATACTCTGAGCTGAGATAGCATTGAAGCAAGGACTTAACATCTGTTTACCACATCTGGAAAAGGAAACCAGAATGTGATAAAAACTTGGAAAAAAAACCCCAAAATGCTAAGTAGTTTTAAATATAGGAGCAACCAAAGAAATTTGCCTTGAGTTATGAAACTAGCAATATCATCTGTGACTTAGTCTGATTATCTAATTTTAAAGAAATATACTGTTAAGACAATAATCTTATGAGTGGGGGGAAAATGGCTCTGTGCATGGGCATGGGCAACAGGTATGGGCCAGAATGCTACCCGAGACTCAAACACATTGATCAGTGAGAGCTGTTTATGTGTTTTGTGCTGGCTAGCCAAACTGGGCTGGGGAGGCATGATCCTTGTCATTTATGAGTGCCATAGCATAGCAATCTTATCCTAGAAGCTTTATAACAGGCATTGCTATTCACCTGCTAAACCCACACTGCTTAGTAAATAAATTTCACTATTATGTCACTGAGTAATGTGGTCCTTTTTTCCTGTAAACCTGCTCTAAATGCCCCCTGTGTCATGTCTACACAGCTGTCACATCTTCATTTTTGTCTAATTTACATGTCACGGTACCTGAGCTAAATCAGCTCTGTCTATATTAAGACTTTACAAGTATATCACATTAGTCAAAATACCAAAATACTTACAAATAACTGTAATCTTGAGTCAACTCAGATTTTCTTAGCAAGAGATTTCAGTACAGTACTTTGCGGAATAGCGGCTGTTGTGTCACTGTGAGTGGGTGAATGAAAGCAATATGAACTGTTTCAATACTTCAGCAGCAGCAGAGGATGCAAATAATCTTTTAGAAGGCACTGGAAAAAAACCCTGTAAATGCTAGCAACAGATTAAAAGATATCAATCAATAGCTAAAATATACTTACAAATATGTAGCTTATTAAAAAAAGGCAAAAGATAATGTGGGGAAAAATATATTGTTTATATAAACCAAAGTTTGAGGATTTTTTAAGAGTGGAAAAAACCATTTTTGAGATCACAGTAGGTTTTTTCAGGCCTAAGAGAAATTGCCAGCAGAGATTTTAGGATACCTGTATAAGTTTTTTTCAGAAATTCTCTATCCTGGAACTCTGCTGTTTTTCCACCAATGCCTTCTGAATTTGGAAAACCTGCCCTAATCTGTGCTTTCAGTTTTGTCACTGACTTCTACCACAGTAGGTTATTTGGGATTTCAATGAGGAAAACATTTATTGGCTTGATTTTGCACATATGTTTCCACACAGTATGTATATACTTCTGTTTTTGCTAAAGATTTTCTGCTCCAAAATAAACTAAGCAAATATGCAAAACAGAATGCTTTTGGATTTTGTTTGCATGTTCTGTCTCGTTCCATCCAAGGATGCAGCAAGTTTTCCCGTAATGTAGTGTTGCCAGCAAGATTTATGATATGGAACTACAAAAATTTGGCCATGTATGGAAAAGATGCTCATGTTTTTAGAAATTAGCTTAATGTATTAAAATATAAAGTCTATTTATTTAAGTCTCATAACCATTAGTAAAGACCAAATTATTTGCCTACTGAAATAGTATGATAACAATAAGTCATGCAAGCAGTGTCTGATGTGTTCAGATTGAGCTTGCATTTAACTCTAGTGGCAATGTTTAGATTGATGAACAATGCAGATGAATCATTCTGGGTCCTTGGCACTGGAGTATGTTATAATTGTAGTGTAATGAGATAACGAAGAGACTCTGACTTTAAATTAAAAAAAATAATAAAAGGGGTAGGTTTGGGGATACTAACGGTTGAAACCAGCGAATACCAATTAGCTTTTCCATTTCCCTCTGCTCTTTTGCCCTCTCTTTCCCAATCTCTTTCCATTATAGCCTATTTAAGAATTACAGTTCATGTATTTTTGCAATAATAGGATTATTTGAATCAGAAACAAAATGTATCACATGTAGGACATTCATTTTTGAGCGTACTATACACAAAGGTGGAATTGAAGAGACATTCATTTCAGATTTCAGTGTTTTGAAACTTTTCATTTTAGATTTCAAAAGCTGCAATTACATGATGATATTTGATGTTCCAAAAGTGATATTTCATACATAGGACATCTGATATTTATTGAAAATGCTAGAAAAAAACCCTTTCTAACCATCATAATTTAAATATCATCTTATTCATACTCTCTTCAGGATACTTTAAAACAGGCCTAGAAGGGTCTATTAAATTGCATTTAAGCCCAGTACACTTTGCAGGTGTCCAGTATAATGAACACTTTAAATGGCTATGCTCTAAGGTTAATTTGTTCTGTAAAATTGCCCAGACCCCTCTAGAGTATTCATTAGCAGAATAAAACAGAGACCTAATCCAGATAGATGCTAAAGGATTATCATTATTGCTGTAAGGACGACTTTGATAAAATTCTAATTGGAATTGCCGCATGGGGACTGAACAAACGAAGCAGATTATGATAAATATGGGGTTTCAGACCTCTCTAACTAAATTCTGAGACTGGGGTAAAATAAAGTGATCAAACTCATCTGAAAACAGATAGCTACCTCAATCTACTCCAGAATTTCTTAGAGTGGCATGAAAATTATACTCAACTGCATATAATTACACCAAATGTCAGCACAATACAATTAGAGCTAAAAGACCATTGCAGCATTCATTTTGCTTTTAACAGCATTTCATTGCAAACAGTCTTTTGTCTCATTAGTGTGGGACTGACAGATTTAAACCTGTAGTTATACAGATGCATCCATAATAATATCAAACAAGAGCATTATATTTCCTTTTCTGTCTGCATTATATAAAAAGGAGAAATTTTCTGCTGGGCCTCTTAAATACAAAAGTGAATTAACATTATCTAAATAAAATAAAAATAAACTATCTTATTTTGCATTCAGATATATGATTGGTAAAATTCCCGCGTCATGAATCCACAGTTTATATGCCATTAAAAGAGATTGTGAATTAGTCATTGTACATGTCCATCAAATACAAGTTTTCATTTCATGGTTGTTAGAGATTTTATGGTTAGCAAAACAAAAGAAAAAAGTTTTCCACCCTGTGAGTTACAGTGGCAGAACACAGCCTTCAGGGATAGTGAATCCACAGCTTCTCTGTGCAACCTGTTCCAGTGCCTCACCACCCTCACAGAAAACATCTACATCTAAACCTACTCTCTTTCAGTTTAAAGCCATTACTCCATATCCTACTACTACTTGCCTTAGTCAAAAACCCTCCCCAGATTTCTTGTAGGCCCCCTTTAGGTATTGAAAGGCTGCTATAAGGTCTCACCAGAGCCTTCTTCAGGGTGAACAACCCTGACATTCTCAGCCTGTCCTTACAGGAGAGGTGCTCTATCCCTACGATCAGCTTTGCGGCTCTCCTCTGCACTTAACTCCAGTATGTCTGTCTCCCTCCTGTGCTGAGGACTCCAGAGCTGGATGCAGTTACTCCAGTGAGGTGTCAGGAGAGTGGAGCAGAGAGGCAGAATTCCCTCCCTTGCCCGCTGCTTCTGACACAGTCCAGGATGTGTTTGGCTTTCTGGGCTGTGGGTGCACATGGCCAGGTCACGTCCAGCCTCTCACCCACCTGTGACCCCAAGTCCTTCTCGACAGGATTGCTCTTTATCTGTTCATCCTGCATTGATACCAAAGGTTGTCCTGACTCAGCTACAACATCTTGTACTTAGTCTTGTTAAATGGCATGAGATTTACATGGGCCTGATTCTTGAGCCTGTCCAGATTCCTCTGGAAGGCATCCCCTCCTTCAGATGTGTCAAGTGCACCCTCAGCCTGGAGCTGTCTGTAAACTTGATGAGGGTGCACTCAATCCCTTTGACTGTTTTAAGTAACTGTGTTCATAACTGCAGCCCCTTTTGCCAAATTTTCTGAGTAAATAGATCTGAAGCTTTAATTCACATTTAAAGAAAATTTAAGACAGGCCTGGTTAAGTATTTTTGAGGTTGTTTGGAGGATTTTCTTTATTAACAGAAATAAATATTTCCTTCTGAACTAAGGTTTTCCATTCCATCTAGGATTTAAGTTTGAATCCATTTATAACTACAAAAAAATGATCCAAAATATCAATGGAAGAATAATATTAAAAAAAAAAAAGTTATCATATTAATTAGGTAGATTTTAAAGACAAATAAGGAGCCTAAAATCTGGGGAAAAGAAAGAATAGAAAGTCCATTTTAAAATTATTTTTGCAAAATATATTGAGGCAGACTGATAAAAAAATCTTAAAGTATATATTTTCATCAGTCTTAAAGCAAATAACCTGTATTCTTTCATTATACAGTTTATTTAGAATTGCTACAGTTTATAACTGAGTATAGCCTGAATTAAAAAAAAAAGCCGTAAAATTCAGAAAGAGCAAAAACATGTGGCTTTGTTCATCTGATTTATTTTTATAAATAAGTATTCAAATCCAATTATTTAAAAATATTCCTATGACTTATTCTGTTGCTGACGGTCATCTGTACCTTCACACTGTAAGGGAAAGATCATAAAAGATGATATGATCTCTTCAAGAGTTTCTCCTCATAGACATATCCTAAGGATGTCCTAAGGTTTCATTGCCTCTATTACTATAGGTTGGCAGCAGCAGGCAGCACTGAGATCACAACCCTTTCTACCACAATGTATATTTATAATGTATATATATACACATTATATATATATATATACACACATATATAATGTATATATATATATAATGTATATTTATAAAAGACAGTCCTAGTAAATGTTTTTAATCAAAGATGAACTATTTAGGACTCAGGTATATATTTCTTGCTCCTTTTTACTCTAATACATTCTTAAGTACAGAGCAATGCATCATGAGCAATGTTTTTCTCATAAGGTATATTGACAAGGAGAGCTACTGCCATTCTCATTTATCTGTGTGTGTCACAGGACTATTTCAAATGGCTCTATTATACACATCTTGAACTCTGTGTTCAAGAGTGCATAAGGAAAATGTTATAGTACATTAAAAACAAGTTTGAGATGTTCTGTATCATCTATTCTTATATCAAAACCAAGTGATGAACTAAACTTCCACATGTCTGAGCAACTTGGTCGAGTGAAAAGCGTCAGGGAGGTTAGAATTATATGATCCTTAAGGTCCCTCCCAGCTCAAAGCATTGTATGATTCTGATACTCTCCAAAAGAAAAGTTTTGTGGAGTGTAGTTATATTTTAATTTTATATATCAGAAATTTGTCCCTTTTATCCAACTATTATAAATTCCTTAAATTAAAAAAAAAAATCCCTCCAGTTTATTCCTATTCCCATTATCTTTTTAGCTGCTCTTATATACACCATTATCCCTGCTAATTTCTCTATATCTATTTTTGTAATGTGTCACAGACCCAAGTTTTCCACATATGAAGAACATGGAGGTCTCACAAACATCCTGTTTTCTGCTGTCAATTATGGAACAGAAATACTTGATTTTCCTCTCCCTCACAATGCTGTTCCACTGTGGCTTCTCACACGTGATGAGTTTTCTGTCTTGGCAGTTGTTTCACTGAGAGAGACGTAAAACTGGTAGAAAACAACTCCAGTTGTATCATCTACTCTCTTTGTGATGCTGGTATAGGTTTATGTGCATTCTGTTTGAGACTGGCCATCTCTATTCATGCATCTAATCCAAGAAACCTTAAGAATAGAAATGGCCAAACCCTTTCTTCAAAGGAAGGTCTATCAGACTGCTGAATATCTCTATCCCAAAACCAGTTCTATATTTTCGTTTAATGACAATAAAATCTGTTCCTAACGTATAACATTCCTAAATGTGTAACACATTTTAATGCTTTGCTTATAGCACATTTACCCACCATGGAAGATCCATGTCAATTTGTTGATACAATGTCTCTAGCTTCTCTACTGTGAAGTGCTATTGATGTCTTTATTTGCTTGCAATTTTATCCGTGCTGCATTCCTGCAACAGAAACATTTACTGGAAAATTGCTAGCTCCTATCTTACCATACATCAGATTTGAACTAGTGCCTACCCTTCTACTTCCTGTATTCATGAATCACCATAGAAATTCATAAAATAAATCTTTTCAGTTCCTATTTGTCATAGTCAAACCCCAGTAGCAGTCAAGCCCCATGCAGCTGCTTGCTCACTCCCTAACCAGTAAGATTAGGGGGAAAATCAAAAGGGTAAAAGATAAAGAACTTGTGGGTTCTTTATCTGGGGGATAAAGGCAGTTTAATAGGGAAAGCAGAAGCCTCACACACACAAGCAAAGCAAAACAAGGATTTAATTCACTGCTTCCCATGGACAGTCAGGTGCTTTACCATCCCTGGAAGAGCAGGGCTCTGCTCCAGGTAATGGGGACTTGAGAAGACAAAGAGCAAATGTTGCCTCCTTCCTCTTTTTTTCCCCCACCTTATACACTGAGCACGATGTCACATGGTCTGGAATATCCCTTTGGTCAGTTTGGGTCATCCATCCTCGCTTTGTCTTCTCCCAACCTCCCATGCACCCCCAACTTCCTCAGCAGCATGGCAGTACAAAAAGCAGAAAAGGCCTCGACTCTGTGTAAATTCTGCTCAACAATAACAAAAAAAGTCCATATTATCAACCCTGTGTTCAGCACAAATCCAAAACATAGCCACACACCAGCCACTGTGTACAAAATTGACTCTACTGCAGATGAAACCAGCACATCATATCTTTTAAAATCTTTTTTTTCTGTAATGTACAGCTGCCACACTTCTTGTCTTCTGTTGTCTCTTATACCCTGAGCTATAATTGACTTAGATACTTAAATCAATGTACTAAACAGTGCTTTTATTTAATTTGAGTTCAGCATGAAAGACATCATATGTCTGTTTTTTTCTGAATGATTGCTAATAGTAACTAAAATTTTCTTCCAAGAGAGGATTTAAAATTACATCTTATTTAAGTCCATATTTGAATTACTAGACATTTAAATTCCATGGTTTTAAGATTAGTCATTTTCTACTCATGAGCACTAAGATCAAAGAAAATATAGGGAGAAGAATACCAAGCTGTTGGAAATATAGGAAAAATGTATCTTAATAAATGATAAATATATTTTTGCCATTCTACATCTTTATTTGTCGGTTCACTTCTGTATTTTTTTTGCTGGTCTTAGGTGTCTATGAAGGATTGTTTTGTTCAATACACTTTTAATAATGTTCAGAATAAGAGGATTGTATAATCAAAACATCTGAAGATTCTAGTCATTCTAGTCTTCCTGATGCCTGACAGATAATTTATAATTTTAGCTTTATTTGTTTGAAGGGTAGATTATTTTACTTATTGTCATTAAATCTAAAAATGTGCTGACAGATTAAGAGAATATTCTTACATATCCCTTTACAAATTCATTGAAGTGGCAAAGATCTATAATAAACAGAACCTTCTACATCCATTCTTCATAATGGATTTTTTTGGGAATAATTAATGGAATAATTAATAATAATTAATGGAATAATGGAATAATTACTTTGATGGGCATTTTTTTATTTTCAGTTGTCTCTTTTTGATCATGATACCATACAATGGATTGTTGATTGCTAATGTTGATGCCTAAGAGTATCACCATATAAAATTTGGATAGAAAGCATATGTAAACCAGGGCATCTATTAGATAACTGCAATTGTACTTGCTGCACTATCTGCCTTAAAAGTGGACTTTCTGCTCAGCACATTAGTACATTTTATTGTTACAAAACCATTTGTGCCAGCTATTTACTACAGAATGAAGTTCAAATAATTGGTTTTGACATAAACAGCACTAAGTGATCAGAATTTGAACTGAGACATTTTTCCTTTCTACTACCATTTGCTGACAGTTAATAATTAATTTTATCCTTTCCCCCACCCTCTTTCTTATATTTTAGAAATTTTGTTTCAGGTAGATAGATTTAGCCGATTTTTAAACATTATTTTATAGGGTAAATGGGAAATCAGAGGTTGAGTTCTCACAGTTTATCTCTCTGCAATGATTTACATCTCAGTATATTATTCTCAATCCGATTCTCAGTTTAGTGACATTAGGTATGTGTTGCAAATACATAATGAAATTTGCAGTCTGTTACACCATTGGGTAATTTGCCATAAAGAAACAAGAATGTACAATTAATGATTTAGTATGTATTTCAACATGAAGAAAAAAAATACAGGAAATATTCACAACATTTCTCATTGAAACAAAAGAAAATTGCTGTTCCCTGATATTTCTTCAGTCTCTTGCTTTCTGCTGCATATGCTATTTTTTAAGCACATGCAAAACCAAATTAACGGAAAGGGAGAAACTTTGAAGAGCTTTTCCAGCTTCCTCTGGAAGAAGAAAATTATCTATTTACAATAACTACAAGTTTGATGAGGACAGCATAATCTGTAACTAGTGAAAATAATGTACTTAATAAAAGTCTTCAAAACTTTACCTCCTCTGTAAAAGTTCTGATAAATTTCAACACTTACTCTGTCAGTAAGGGCTGATGTCCTCTTCTCTTTCAAACAGTATTTCCAGTCATGTTCTCACCAAGGCCAGTGACACACTCAGGTCTTACCTCACCAAGTTTAGGAAAAACTCTTCATATTTGAAAATAGAATAGTATTTTTTTGTTCCCATTTACAATACAATAAGAGGCACTTTCAAGACAATGATCTTTACATCATTTTGATGTTCTTAACACAGTTCCAATATTAAATAGTAAGTGCCATTTATCTTTTGAAATTCCCATTCTTTTAAATGCTTTAGGTTTGTACACAATACAAGATAGTCTCATTTTATTTATTTATTTACTAATGGCCTAAACAATATTCCCAAACTTATGCCTTTTCTGCACCTCCTCCTGTCACTCCCTGAAACCATGTGTGTTATCTTTAAAATAACTACTTTCCGGAACCTAACTTTCCTCATGCAAAAAATACCCAAAGGAGAAAATGTTAAGCAATTTGGAGGGCATGGCTAGTTGAAGACAAAAGCAAGCAGAGGTTATCAAATTTTTTTATGTTCCAAAAGTAAAATGCGTTGAATGGGAAAAGGTGATAAATCCTTTTCAAAATTGATTGGAAATATCAGAAGAAATTATGAGTTGACTGATATGAGTATTTTGGTGCTTTAGAAAGTAGATTCCTGTTGTGGTTTAAGCTCAGCTGGCAACTAAGCAGCATGCAGTGTCCTGCTCACTTACCTAGCATCCTGGTGGGATTGGGAGGAGAATAAAAGGTATAACTTGTGGGTTGAGATAAACAGAGTTTAGTAATTGGAACAAATTAAAAGAGAAGAAGAAGAAGAAAGAAAGACAAAACACAAGTAATACAAGTGATGTGCAATACAGTTGCTCACAATTTGCTGACCAATGCCAAACCCATCCCTGAACCAATACCGTCCCAACCTTAGCAGCAGCCCCCCAGTTACTATACTGAATGGTGGGTGTGAACTCCTTTACACAAGTGAAGTACCTTGGTGGATTGCTTTCTCAGATCCATTCAGTGGCAATATTTCTGACTCTTTCTGCCCTTATGCAATTTTACTTTAAATAACTAAACTTGCATTGAATATAATGTTTTCTGTATGTTAGGTGCAAATCACAACTCCGAGTACAATCCTTTTACAGGTTGAAATTTTTAGGAGAAGAAATAATTATCAATGAGATATAAAATATCAGAAAAAATAATAAATTAAGTTACTCTAAAAAAGATTTTTTTTTTACATCATCTGGTTTCTCAAAATCTCAGATAATAATGCTTTGAATGGGACAATTCATTATAAATTTTTACTACCCATCTAGACTAATTAATGGGATATAATCACTTATAATTCATGTCTTGTTCTTACATGACTTCTAATGCAAACTTGGTTTACTTTTCTTTTGTGTTATTCTTCTCAATACTATACCTGATATTAAAGAATGAAAGCTATTAAAAACAATTATAAAGTATATAAAAATAAATGTAAAGCAATGTGATTGCAAAGTTAGATACACTTCAATATTAAATTATACACAGCATTTTTTGTAAAACTAACATTAGTTTTATTTAATACTAATAACTACTCTATTATTTATATTATTATATGAATAGTAATCGTATCCATATTCCACTGAAACAAATGAAATGCCAGCTAGTGATATGAAGGTGTGACTATATAAATCAGTATTTAGTTTGCTTCAGAAAATTGCTGTCCCAAATTTGGACTTTCATTTTTCTAGTCTTAGGTGATTGGCTATATCTTCATCTATTTTTTCTTGAACCGCATTCAACTACAAGTGAAATAAATTATTATAAGTTAAGATTTTTTTTTTTTATTTATATGTTTGAAAAGCCTCATTTTTTAAAAAATGAAGAAGATTTATATCTAGTTCATAATGTAGGTAACATGATTAGTAAAAGCTTCAATTTATTGTTCAACTCCATTCTTATTATGGAATTTGAACATCAAAATAACAAATGGTAGTTTGAATGATAACACAATACTGATGCTAATTCTATAGAGTCAGTAACCCTTTTATATTTACTCAATTATTTTGTAGCTTTCCACATATATGTAAGCAAAAAAAAATTAATTCCATTTTATAACTACAAAAATATCTGAACCAGGAATGCACTGAAATATCCCCCAACCACTAATTAGGGCTAAAAATTACAGCAGGTTCATTTCTCAGAGTTTGAAATTTTTAAGAGAAATATTATCTGGAGAGATTTTCTTATTCAGGAAACCTAAATGAAAATAATTAAACTCTTCCAATATTTCTTAGCAAGAGGTTTAATGACACTCAATCTCTACTTTCATATCAGCATCAATTGCACATACTGATTAATGGAAAAATATTAGAGAAGTAATGAGATCTTCTGCTAGTGAAAAAGGCTGTTCTAATTCATGCACTGGTACAGTTTGAGGCCAAACAAAATATGCACTTTATAATCAGTCAGTTATTTCAGTAAAAATTCTTTTATAAATTGTTTGCAAAAATAGCATTGAAGCAAATTAATGTATTAAATGAAAGTGTTCTGTGAAAAAACTGCACCAATGCAAATATAGAAACTGGTTAGAAAATTATCTGTTTCATGCCTGAAAATATGGAAATAAGACCTAGAATTAAAGTTGATTGGAGAATGATATACTTTTGGTGGAAAAATTGGGTTTTTTTCAACATTTCCCGATTGAGTTGGACATTTCAGAGAGGTTACTTTGGAGCCTCTGTATAAAATTTGTGAATGACACTAAGCTAGCTGTGATACTTGATACACCAAGACAAGAAGCAGAGAAGGATCATAATGCAAAATGACCCTGACAAACTAAAAGTCTAGTTTAAAATTAAAACAAAAAATAAAAACAGTACTAAAAAGAGCAATATTTCAAGACAAATAAAATGGAGAGTATGAGCTGGAGAAAAACTGGCTTAGCCTGGCCTGAAAATGACCATGAACCACCTACAGAACAGCAGCTCATACTGTTCATGCTGCTGGCACGTCCTCCCTCCTTGCTAAAGGTGCCTGGAAAACAATAGATGATACAATGAGAATGCAAATATACAGATTGCTTTTGTATACTATAGCCAAAGCATTCTGTTCTTATGATGTTTGCCAACAGTGAATATGCAAAAAAAAAAAAAATAAAGCTATAAACTACTACAGCATAAGGATACACTAACAAGACTAACAAGGGGTTATCAGAGGGCTTTATAAATAATGAAGAAATCAGCTAAGAAAATTCAAAAAGAAACCAAACAGAACCAGAAAAATGTTTAGTAGTGACAAGAGGGAGGATGAAAAACAGAGGAGCATTAAGAACATATTTTGGTGCTGTCAGAGTCTCTCTGGGTCATCATGGCCTCTGCTCACGTTCAGCCATCTGACAGCCAGCACCCCCAGGTCCCTTTCCACCCATCAGCTTTCCAATCACTTTGTCTGTAGAGATGGCTGGGGTTTTGTGGCCAGAGTTCACAATTGGCACTTGGCTGTATTGAAGCTCACACACTTGGCCTCAGCCCACTGATCCAGCCTGTCTAGATATCTCTGTAGAACCTTCCAACCCTCCATCAGATCAACAATTTCATCCAGTTTGGTGTCATGTACCATCTCAGGGTACATTCCGCCCCCTCATCCTGCCATTGAAAAAGATATTAGACATGACATTGATCCATGGGGAACACCACTAGCAACTGGCCACCAACTGGATTTGACTCCATTCACCACCACTTGCTGGGCCTGGACATCCAGAATTTTTTTTTAGCCAATGCACCCATCCAAGCCATGAGCAGCCAGTTTCTCCAGGAGAAAGCTATGGGAAACAGTGTAAAAGGCAATACCAAAGTCCAGGTAGACAATATCCACAGCCTTTCCTTTGTCTGTTAAGTGGGTCACTTTGTCATGGAAGCAGACCAGGTTGATTAAAGAGAACCTGCCTTTCATAAACCTGTGCTGGCTGGGCCTGATGCCCTGGTTTACCTGCATAGGTTATGTGATGGCATTCAAGGCATTCTGCTCCATGACATTCCCCAGCACTGAGGATGATTCTGATAGGCTTGTAGTTCCTTTCATTCTCCTTCTGGCCATTGAAAGTGACTCTGAGCATGTGCACCAGCTCCTCAGTACCCTTGCTGCATGCCCTCTGGCCCTATGGACTTGTGTATGTCTGAGTGGTGTAGCAGGTCATCCACCACCCCCTCCTAGATATTGTGGACTCTGTTCTGCTCCCTGTCCCTGTCTTCCAGTTCATAGTGCTGAGTACCTTGGTGACAACTAGTCTTAACTACTGAGGCAAAGAAGGCACTGAGTGCCTCAGCCTTTTCCTCATCTGTCACAACATTTCCTCCTCTATTCCATAAAGAATGGAGATTGTCCTGAGCCCCCCTTTTTGTTGTAAATCTAATTAGAGTAACATTTTTATTGTCTTTTTATAGCAGTAGCCAGATTAAATTCTAGTTGGGCTTTTACCCTTGTAAATTTTTCCCTGCACAACCTCACAACATCCTTGTAAGCCCTCCTGAGTTCTCCTGAGTCATCCTGCCTCTTCTTTCCTAGATTGTAAACTCTCCTATTTTCTAACCTGAGTTCCAGTTGAATCTTTGTTCAGCCAGGCTGGCCTGCTTCCCCATCAGCTTGTCTTTCAGCATATAGGAACAAACAGATCCATAAATTTGATTTTAAACATATTAACTGAGCAGGTTTTCCTGTCAAACTACACATATTCTTCACAATATGAAATGTCTTGGAGAAAAGCAATCATATAAGAGAGCAGGAAGATATTATTTTATTCTTTTAAGTGTAAGTGATACTTTTTATAGAATGCCATTTAATTTAGGATATTACAAATGCAGTAACAAAAACAAATAGCCTACAGTAGTGTAGGCAGTATGGATAGAACCTTGGAGCTATAAGAATAAATGGAAGAATTTCATTTGTTGGGTTCAGATAAGACCAAAGTGAGATACAGCATGGCTGCAAAATGGAAATGGAAAACATGATAGAGAGAAACCTTCTCAATGGCCACAAAAGTGACATAAGAAAAAAAAAATGGAGAAAAAAAGGTATCTAGTTTATGAAGTTAACACTTCAAACTTCTAATAAAGTGATTAATTACAGGTTAAATTATTTTATTGGTTTCAAGAAAATTTCAGTGAAACAAATGCAAATTTCTGTACTTCAAAGTCAAATTGAGGTTTTGTATAATTTGAGTCCAGACTAAGAACTGCTGTGGTGAGTCATCTTGGAAACCCACTGCAGCAGATCTACAGCTGAAGGACCCTATAGCAGGAAACATATTCCAGAAATGAGTTGTGAGAAAATACACAAAATAATTTATTTTATTGTTTACTTAACCTTTGAAAAATCTCTGAATTTCTACTCTTCCCTGTATTTCCAATACTGGCAATAAAACTAGCATAACAGACTTTGGCTTCCTAGGTGTTATGTCTTTTTCCTTCTCCAGCTATTCACATTTTCTTCTCTAGACAATCCACCAGGAGCTATTACCATGGGATGAATACTGGTATGTAGACAACATATTCATGGCAATCACTTCTCACCTGGTGTCACTTGATTCCCTTTGCAGGCTGCTATGATTATACCCTACTCTGATTTGCATTGGATTAGTGGAATTTCCTTGTCTTTTAATGGAAGGGAACATATGGCACATAGCTTTAAAAGTGTGCTACCAAACATAATGAATGCTGGATTGACATTGTTACACCCATAAGCTTTGTTGATAAAAACAAATATTTATACACTATGACATTCTTTCTGCAAATTGCTACCCCTACTCAATGTATGATTCATGAGAAAAAGGATCAGATAAAACAGACTTGGCAAATGGGTAGAAACAGAAATAAACAAACAGAGAGTAGAACAAAATTCTGTGTTGCAGAATCCAGGGCCATATTGTCATTCCTGGAAATGGACTATAAACTTTTTACTGATGTTTCAGAGTCTCAGGACTGAGATTGGTCAGACTTGTTCTGCCTGAACTTTTCTGGACCTGCCTGTAGCTTTGTTTTACTTGATTTCTCTGTGGAAGTAATTTATCTAATTGACAAGATCCACAGCTAATTTATTTTACTTTTCTTTTCTTTCTCTTTTTATGGTCCAACCACAGTTTTGTAAAGATAAAGTAGTTATTCTATATAAAATTGGATATTTATGACTGTAAAATATAGATGTAGCCCAGAAAAATATATGCCTTGTATGATACCAGAAGCCTTGAGATGCAGAGCGCAGTATGAAGAATAGCAGAACACAGACTTGAAACGATAAGGAATGAGTCCCAAGAAAATAAGAATTCCATTGTATTTCCGTTAACCTGTGGCAAAATTCCATCTTCCTGCCATTCCCTCTTCTCCATTACCCCTCAAATGTCCTAACCTATGAAATTTAAGACACTTTCTTCACTTTTTGGAGATGGGACATACCAATTACTCTCCACAGTATACAAATGATGTTTCTTAGACTACTGAAGTAAGAATTCCCTGAGTTGCCACCATGCAAGTATAACTATCTTAGAACTTGATAGATTCCAATTTGTGCTTGATCTTGATTTATATTAAAAATCATAAAGATGGCTATTTTGCAGTGAATGAAAAATATTCTGGGTGCCACAGACATAGTAGAATCAATGTCAGTACATTGCATGGCATAGAGAAGTAAGTTAGAAATCTCAGATAGAAATAATTTAATTCCCTTATTGTTTCTTATTAAACTGACAAATTAAAAAAATTACGCATTTAGGTATAAAAATGGATATATGAGGTACACATGAATAATATATATATACACATCTTTTTGTCAGCTATGTTTATATGTATGTATATGTAAACATGTATATGTACACATAGATATCGTGCCTGGGATCTCACATAGGTTGATGTTTGCAATGAGAACTTCACACATAAATAATTTGGTCATAAAATTTTTCATTTTTTTTTTTTTTACTGAGAAGTCCTAAGAAATCAGATCTTATTTTCTATAAATAGTAATTACTGAATTTTTAAACAGTATTTTGCTAATCTAGGTATTAGAAATGCAGAAGAAAGTGTTAGTCCCACATAAGAGTTTCTTCCATGGAAGAAATATAATATATTCCACTAAATAATTGACTAGGTAGTGTTATGATTTGTGTAATATATATTAATCATAAAAATATTAAATGGATTTCTGCTATATTGGGAATAACAGCCACTTGCATAATACAAAGTGTATTATTTTTATGGATTGCTATAAGAATATATGGCAACAGATGTGATATTGCCATTACCAGAGACTTTTTACTTTTTTCCTGCTTCTTGGAAACAAACACTGTTGTAGCTTAACCCCAGCTGGCAACTGAGTACCATGCAGCTGCCTTGCTTGCTTATTCGCCACCCTGGTGGGCCAGGATGGAGAATTAGGGGGGGAAAAAAAGAAAAAAGAAAAAAAAAATTAAACTCATGAGTTAAGAACAGTTTAACGATGGAAAAACAAGTTTAAAAAATGATCATAATAATAAACGAAAAACAAAGCTAAAGCCAAGAAAAATGAGTGGCACACAATACAGCCACTCAGCACCCTCTTTTTTTCCTTACTATGTGTTTTTTTGGTAGCCATTTCATAAGGCAGCTGGGCAACTTCATATGGCAATACTGATATTGTGCCTCATACTGACTATAAATCATGTGTGTGGCAGCTTCTGGCACTCCACATTGTAATAACAATTCTGTTTGTCTTCAGTTGTGTTTTCAAACAACTGCAAATTTCCAGTCCGCTTAAGACAATTCTCACATTACAGGTATTTTGATCTCTAAACTCTGTTAAATAAAATATCTGCAGGTGTCAATCAGTGATTCTTTGGTACTCTTCCTGCAAGGTAATGATACTACCTTACTACTTCACCCTGAAGGCTTTCAATACATGTCTATTATTTTGACACTGATTTCCAGGAGCCTATGTAGGTTTTATGTCTAAGCTGAGGTTTCATGGCATATTATTTGAAGTCATGTGAAGTAATCTACAGCTTATTCTTTGATATCACTATATTAAACACATAATATAATGCAAAACCTGTTTTGATTTGCAGGCAGTCACTTTTTTTTTTTTTTTTCTATAACATTCTCCAGTAAAATCAACTTAGGGGAATATTAAAAATAGAGTTATAAAACAGTAGACATGGAGGGTACTTGAAAGGTTCATACAGTCCTTTAGTGCTCAAATTGTTGTTAACTCATCTAGAAAATCCATGGGCTATTTCTCTTGAATCTCTAAAAGACCAATAAAAATTTAAGTATCTGAAACTGTACAAGGTATCCTATACTTCTGCTGTTCAATCACATCTAAGATTTTTGTATCTCCTGCAAGTTTTAAAATGGCCCTTTATGTGCCTCTGTGGTTCAGAAGAGATGTCCAAAAAGTTGTTAATTTTTAGGTTAAAGAAAATGCAACTACTGGGATAAATGAGGGGGCAGTCAGTGGAACAGCTCAATTCCAGTAATGATGAAAGAAGGAATTCCTTCTTTTGTCACACTATTGCTACAGTTTTGAGCCTAGACAACTATTTTGTTCCAGGTAAGAGGTTCAGTTAAGGAATTGCTTTGAACCAAAGAGTCCATAGCCAGAGTTTTCTACACCTTCAGCTATTTTTTTTTTTGTCTGGTACCAGTGACATAATGGCTGGTTAATAATGGCAGTGGCCATGTTTCCTTGTATTCCAATATACAGTTATAAATTTCCTCTTGTGATAACAAGGCTGTCAAATTTAAGTCGTGTTCAGTAGCTTAGCGACCAAAAACTGTGCTTGTGCAACTTGTGACTAACAGTGGGCCAGTGCCTAAAGGAAGGAACAGTAAAGGAAAAAATTCACTTTTACTATCTTTCAGCAATGAACTCTTAGCTGTAAGTACTATTCAGAAAAAGAAAATAAGCCTGAAATAATGTTTTAAATTCTATTATCACTAAAAGCTAAAGGATAAATTGTATGAGAACCCTAAAATAAAACTAGCTCATATAGATGAAATTATGTTTAAATGGGCTTTACTTAGACTATGTCAACTGATGAACAATAATTTCAAAGCTGTGTTACAAAGCATTTGCTAATGGAAAAATGAAACCATTTAATCTTTGACACCACCTTGAAAGAAGGCACCTTCATTTCAAAGTCAATAGGGAAAATTCCTTCAAGCATAAATTAACTGGAAAAAAATGAAAACAGGAAATAAAATTTTCCATTCAGCTGCTCCTGTGAATACAGATGTGCTCAAATTATCTCTTTGTATGAGCCACCAAATTATGAATATTAGGAAAAAAATCCCAAAAGCACAGGAGACCAGAAACTACCTTGCAGGAGAAAAGAAGAAATTCTTATGGTGGGTGAAGAACAGTATTCAAGCAAGCTAAAATATTAGCTCTTGCAAATAATGCAAATATAAAATACATCCAAGACCTGGCCAAAAACATATTGACTTTAGTTACTGTTGAAATGACCTCTACTTTACTTTTCAGTTAGATGACACTAGAGAGGTTTAACTGCCAATAATTTTCTACATTATTTTAAATAAGAAGTAGCACGTAAACCATGGGAAGTTGTTTTGTCACTCTTATCCTACAGATAGAGATAAATTTATATACAATGTTGTTCTGGGTTGTGGAGCCGGGTTTTGTATATTCTATTTACATCTGTTTTGAGGCCTGATGACCCACCTTGATAGGCCATTGTTACCTTCCCCAGCCTGTGCGGTGCATTTGCATTTCTATACATCTCATGCCCTGGCGGTGGGGGGTGGGGGGGGAGGGGGGGGTGGCCGGGGGTTGGCGGTTCGGCCCTGCTGCAGGAGTGGTTCGGCCCTGCTGCAGGAGTGGTTCGGCCCTGCTGCAGGAGTGGTTCGCCCCTGTTGCAGGAGTGGGGTGCGCGGCGCTTCCTTCGCGGCGGTGTGGCAAGAGTTTTTTTTGTCTCCTGTGCTCGCCATCCTGTCTCCCTCCTGGCCGTCCCTGAACCGGTTTCTTCGCAGAATCATCTCTGCTCCAACAGGATCACGTCTGCCACTCCAGAAGTGTTTGGACTGTTTACGTTTGGACTGTTATCAACATCCTGAATTACAGGGTCAGATTGAAACTCTGACTTTGTCAGGCTTTTCTTCTAAAATTATTGTTTATTTGTTTATTTGTTTGTTTGGTTGGGTGGTTTTGTTTCCTATCCCATTTGTATTGTTAATACCTCCTAGTAAAAAAAAACTGTTATTCCTATTCCCAACATCTTTGCCTGAAAGCCCTTGATTGCAAAATTATAATTCGTCGGGGTGCGAGGGGTTGGTATTCTCCATCCTAGGGGAACCTCAGTTTCCCTGGCAGATACCTGTCTTTCCAAACCAAGACAAATTTTGGCGCCCAAGGGTGGGGCACGAGGGCATTGAGAGAGAGGAATAACAGTTCTTGCGTATTAGATAAAAGCCCACTGGCCAGAATAATGTGGTCTAGCTTTCCCTGGTTTGGGTGGCACGTGGTGGTGGCTGTATTTCTGCCATTTGCTACTCCTTATGTTAATATGGGTCCTATGACTAAGGCTACTGTGGCTGGCATTCAGTTTGTTTTGTGGATTAATAAGGTGAGAAATTCATGGATTTTTAACTTCCTCTGGAAAGCAAGCACATGGATTCATAGCTATCATAGGCTAACTCTGTGCTTCTGGGGTTACTTTAACAATGGTACCTATTGTAAGGAAATGGCACCGGGGGAAATTTTCTCCCAGCCCTTCACACAGTTTTTTGGGTCCACCCCACCAGTTTTTGAAGGGTTGAAATCTCTGAGTGCTAATGATATCATACAGTGGCTGGTGTTGCTGGTATGCCTGTTCTGTTTGGCATTCAGAGATAAGGGGAAATTGGCCTGGGTAAGCACCTTAATAAGTACCCCAGAGAATAAGAATGCAGCCCAAGAGTCCGCTCCTGCCCCACAGCCTGCCTCAGAGATAAACCACCCGGTTTGGGTGGGGGCTCTGATTAAGGAGATGCAAGAAAAGATGAGCCAGATGCTGAGGGAGTACATCTCCCCAGTTAGTGGGAAATCCTTCCCCTGCCCTGACAAAAGAGAGCCTGATGGTGCAGCAATGAAACCCACAGAGATTACAACTGCTCAGGTCCCAGCTGAACCACAGGGGCAGTCACAGCCAGCGGCAGTTGCCCCTGTGGAAACAAAGAAATCTAAGGTGAAAACAGCAAACCCAGACAATAAGAAAGGAGGGCCCTCACAACCTGCAGGGGAATCACATGTTCAGATCATCACCGAGTCCCTGTCGTATGAAAGTCTCCGTAACCTGCAAAAAGATATCGTACGGCGGGGGCGTGAGGCTTACACAGCCTGGCTACTTCGGGTTTGGGACCTCATGGGTACTGGTGTGCAATTGGACAGTGGTGAGGCAAGGAATTTGGGACCCTTGACCCAGGACTCAGGTATAAATCAGGTATTTGTAAGAGAGCCAGGACCCCTTTCCCTTTGGGAGCGGCTTTTAATGAGTGTGAGAGAGAGATTTATCCACAAAGAAAGAATGCAGGAGCACCACCATAGAATGCGCTGGAAAACTCTGGAGGAAGGGATCCAACAGCTGAGGGAAGTGGCGGTGCTGGAGGTACCTTTTGGGAGGAGTGGACAGCATGATAATGACCCTGACAAGGTTAAATGCACAGGGCAGATGTTGTGGAATCTGGCAAATCTAGGGCCATCTCAGTACACCACCTTTATTGCAACAATTAATGCTGAGGACAATCGAGAGACAGTGGGGTCTGTTGCCAATAAGCTTAGGAATTATGAAAGTATGATCAATGGCCCGATGCAGGCTCATATCTCTGCCGTGGTTAAAGAACTCAAAGAAGAGATAAGGGGGGTGAGGGAGGAGATGAGGACAAACAGTTCCAGTGTGGCACCAGTGCGAGTCACAGGCCCCAGAGTTAGAGCCCAACGACCCCCAGCTCGGGAGAGAGGGTACACCCCAAGAGCTGACCTGTGGTTTTATCTGCGTGACCATGGGGAAGACATGGGAATGTGGGATGGGAAACCCACTTCTGTCCTGGCAGCACGGGTGCGTGAGCTCAAGGAGAGGAACAATCACCAAGGGGGATCTACGAAAATGAAAGTAGCCTCAGCCTCCTATAACCAAGCTGCCAATGCTGTGTTGAATCCCCTTGAAGGAACCTCTAGTATGTATGCTCAGGAAGGGGATAACCAGTGCTAGAGGGGCCCTGCCTCTAGCCAGGTAGAGGAAAGGGATAATCGGATCTATTGGACTGTGTGGATCCGATGGCCTGGCACATCTGACCCACAAAAATACACGGCTTTGGTTGACACTGGTGCCCAATGTACCCTGATGCCATCAGGGTATGTAGGAACAGAACCCATTTCTATTTCTGGGGTGACAGGAGGGTCCCAGCAGCTGACTGTAGTGGAAGCCGAAGTGAGTTTAACTGGGAATGGGTGGCAGAAACACCCCATTGTGACTGGCCCAGAGGCCCCGTGCATCCTCGGCATAGACTATCTCAGAAATGGATATTTCAAAGACCCAAAAGGATATCGTTGGGCTTTTGGAGTAGCTGCTGTAGAGACGGAAGAGATCAAACAACTGAATACCTTGCCTGGTCTCTCAGATGACCCTTCTGCTGTGGGACTGCTAAGAGTTGAAGAACAACAGGTACCAATTGCCACAGCAACAGTGCACCGTCGGCAATACCGCACTGACAGAGACTCTGTGACCCCGATCCATGAGATGATTCGTAAACTGGAGAGCCAAGGGGTGGTCAGTAAGGCTCATTCACCTTTTAACAGCCCCATCTGGCCTGTGCGTAAGCCCAGTGGGGAATGGAGACTGACTGTAGATTATCGTGGTCTGAATGAGGTCACGCCACCACTGAGCGCTGCTGTGCCAGACATGTTGGAGTTGCAGTATGAGCTGGAGTCCAAGGCAGCAAAGTGGTACGCGACCATTGACATTGCCAATGCCTTCTTCTCCATTCCTGTGGCAGCAGAGTGCAGACCCCAGTTTGCTTTCACCTGGAGGGGTGTGCAGTACACCTGGAATCGGCTGCCCCAGGGGTGGAAGCACAGTCCCACCATCTGCCATGGACTGATCCAGGATGCACTGGAAAAGGGTGAGGCTCCGGACCATCTACAGTACATAGATGACATCATTGTGTGGGGGAACACGGCAATGGAAGTCTTTGAGAAAGGAGAGAAGATCATCCAAATTCTCCTGGAAGCCGGTTTTGCCATCAAGAAGAGCAAAGTCAAGGGACCTGCCCAAGAGATCCAGTTCCTGGGAGTGAAGTGGCAAGATGGACGGCGTCAGATTCCCACTGAGGTCATCAATAAGATCACTGCCATGTCCCCACCAACCAACAAGAAGGAAACACAAGCTTTCCTAGGGGCCATTGGCTTTTGGAGGATGCACATCCCTGAGTACAGTCAGATTGTGAGCCCTCTCTACCTGGTTACCCGCAAGAAGAACGATTTCCACTGGGGCCCTGAACAGCAACACGCCTTTGCCCAGATCAAGCAGGAGATCGCTCATGCGGTAGCCCTTGGCCCAGTCAGGACGGGACCAGAGGTAAAGAACGTGCTCTACTCTGCAGCCGGGAGCCATGGTCTGTCCTGGAGCCTGTGGCAGAAGGTGCCAGGTGAGACTCGAGGCCGGCCACTGGGATTCTGGAGCCGAAGCTACAGAGGGTCTGAAGCCAACTACACTCCCACAGAGAAGGAGATCTTGGCCGCCTACGAAGGAGTTCAAGCTGCCTCAGAGGTGATTGGCACTGAAGCACAACTCCTCCTGGCACCCCGACTACCGGTGCTGGGGTGGATGTTTAAAGGAAAGGTTCCCTCCACCCACCATGCCACCGATGCTACATGGAGCAAATGGATCGCCCTCATCACTCAGCGCGCCCGTATTGGTAACCCGAATCGCCCTGGGATTTTGGAAGTAATCACCAACTGGCCAGAAGCTGAGAACTTCAGTCTCACTGACGAAGAAGAACAAGTAACCCGGGCTGAAGAAGCTCCACCATACAACCAACTGCCAGCAGAAGAAACACGCTACGCTCTTTTCACTGATGGTTCCTGTCGCATCGTAGGGATGAACCGGAAGTGGAAAGCAGCCGTATGGAGCCCCACAAGACAAGTTGCACACGCCACTGAAGGAGAAGGTGGGTCAAGCCAGCTTGCTGAACTCAAAGCTGTTCAATTGGCCCTGGACATTGCTGAAAGAGAGAAGTGGCCGAAGCTCTACCTCTACACTGATTCGTGGATGGTGGCTAATGCTCTGTGGGGCTGGCTGGAAAGGTGGAAAAAAGCCAACTGGCAGCGTAGGGGAAAACCAATCTGGGCTGCTGATGAGTGGAAGGACATTGCCATCAGGGTAGGGAAACTACCTGTGAAAGTCCGTCATGTGGATGCCCATGTCCCCAAGAGTCGGGCTAATGAGGAGCACCGGAACAACGAGCAAGTAGATCAAGCTGCGAGGATAAAGGTATCCAAGGTAGACTTGGATTGGCAACACAAGGGAGAGTTGTTCCTAGCTCGGTGGGCCCATGATGCTTCAGGTCATCAGGGCAGAGATGCCACCTATAAGTGGGCACGAGACCGAGGGGTGGATCTAACCATGAACAGTATTTCACAGGTTATCCACGACTGTGAGACGTGTGCTGCCATCAAGCAGGCCAAGCGGGTGAAGCCCCTCTGGTACGGTGGACGGTGGTCCAAGTACAAGTATGGGGAGGCCTGGCAGATTGATTACATCACACTGCCCCAAACCCGCCAAGGCAAGCGCTACGTGCTGACCATGGTGGAAGCCACCACTGGGTGGCTGGAGACCTATCCTGTGCCTCATGCCACCGCCCGGAACACCATCCTGGGCCTGGAAAAACAAGTCCTGTGGAGACATGGCACCCCTGAGAGAATTGAGTCGGACAACGGGACTCATTTCAAGAACAGCCTCATAAACACCTGGGCTAAGGAACACGGCATTGAATGGATATATCACATCCCTTATCATGCACCAGCTGCCGGGAAAGTTGAACGGTGCAATGGACTGCTTAAGACCACCCTGAAAGCACTTGGCGGGGGGACCTTCAGAAATTGGGAAGTGAACTTAGCAAAGGCCACCTGGATGGTCAACACCCGAGGGTCTATTAATCGAGCTGGTCCTGCCCAGTCTACCCCTTTGCACACAGTGGATGGAGACAAAGTCCCTGTAGTACATATGAGAGGTATCTTGGGAAAGACTGTTTGGGTAAACCCCACCTTGGGCAAAGGTGAACCCACCCGTGGGATTGTTTTTGCTCAAGGACCTGGTAACACTTGGTGGGTAATGCAGAAAGATGGGAAAACCAGTTGTGTACCACAGGAAAACCTAATCCTAAGTGAGAACTGAGTGTGAGGGTTCATTCTGTATAGTGGAGTTTATTAATTTAGGTATGATACAGATGGTAATAGAATAAGGGGTGGATAATGTTCTGGGTTGTGGAGCCGGGTTTTGTATATTCTATTTACATCTGTTTTGAGGCCTGATGACCCACCTTGATAGGCCATTGTTACCTTCCCCAGCCTGTGCGGTGCATTTGCATTTCTATACATCTCATGCCCTGGCGGTGGGGGGGTGGGGGGGAGGGGGGGGTGGCCGGGGGTTGGCGGTTCGGCCCTGCTGCAGGAGTGGTTCGGCCCTGCTGCAGGAGTGGTTCGGCCCTGCTGCAGGAGTGGTTCGCCCCTGTTGCAGGAGCGGTGTGCGCGGCGCTTCCTTCGCGGCGGTGTGGCAAGAGTTTTTTTTGTCTCCTGTGCTCGCCATCCTGTCTCCCTCCTGGCCGTCCCTGAACCGGTTTCTTCGCAGAATCATCTCTGCTCCAACAGGATCACGTCTGCCACTCCAGAAGTGTTTGGACTGTTTACGTTTGGACTGTTATCAACATCCTGAATTACAGGGTCAGATTGAAACTCTGACTTTGTCAGGCTTTTCTTCTAAAATTATTGTTTATTTGTTTATTTGTTTGTTTGGTTGGGTGGTTTTGTTTCCTATCCCATTTGTATTGTTAATACCTCCTAGTAAAAAAAAACTGTTATTCCTATTCCCAACATCTTTGCCTGAAAGCCCTTGATTGCAAAATTATAATTCGTCGGGGTGCGAGGGGTTGGTATTCTCCATCCTAGGGGAACCTCAGTTTCCCTGGCAGATACCTGTCTTTCCAAACCAAGACAAATGTGGATAATTTTTGTACAGAAAAATTATATGGACTAGAAGGAGTCAGTGAAAAGAAGTCTTTCTGTATTAAAAAGATGTTCACTAATATTTCCTAAGAGCTTTGGTTTATTCACAAAAAAATCCATACACAGGCAAGTAGAAAACAATGGGCTTCACATAAAAAGTGTTTTGAATGCTGCCATGGAAAGAAATCGGCCTTATTAAAACTTGACAGATGAAGTCACACGTATTTTCAACTGTCTGTGATGATCTAGATTGTGAACATGGTGTTTTGCTTTGCATTCTAATAAAAGTTAGCTACCAAAAATACTTATCAATTTTTCCAGTGTTTAGAAATAAAAGTCACTTTCCTGAACTTTCATTAAAATTATCAGTTTTATTAAAACATCGTATGAAAGTCAAACCCTGCTTAACAGGTTACTTGAATCTCTGGTGTTTTTTGTGACTTAACAAACTTGATCTAGTAGAGCAAGAAAAAAGTGCTCTCTGTTTATAATACAGCTGAAAAAAAATTAGCTTTATGCATAAGCTTCAACTCCATGTTGAAAGACAAAATATCTTTGAAACTGCTTTGGAGCATCTAAAACCTTTCAAATGTGGCTGAAAAATATTGGCACTCTACAGTTATGTAAAAAGCTGAAGCAAATATTTGACTGTCACTTTCATTAGTGTAATGAATCACAGAATGACTGGTTATGAAAACCATTTTCAAAATCTTGGAATTTTGATTACAATTTAGAAGCTAAGAAAAAAGTTCAAAGACAGCATGATGGTGAATAGCATTGGAATTTATGTAGGGATCTCTTGTTTTACTATGGTTAGAAAAAACCAAAACACTCTTGCCAGAGGTCAGCAAATAAGACCAGAGTAACTTTCATGTCAATCTCACTTTATAGTCATTAGTTCACTGTTTCAGCCTTACTAGCAATGGAAGTGAAATATTGATATAGCCTGGAGGAAACACTGCTGGAGATAGACATTGATACCTTCAAACCTTCACTCACTTTGAATTTCAAGCCTCTCATTAGAACTGATATATAGATATAATGGTAGACATGTGGAATCAAAACTTTTATTTAACGTTTTGTTGTCCTATCAAATATCTTATCAACAGATTTAAGCATTTTTGACCCATGTGAAATATTTTTTGGACATATATAGTAAGAACATCTTGTCATTTAGGCAGGCTATTCTCTGTATACTGTCTGTGGACAAGGAAGTACTTCCTTTAAAATATCTGAAGGCTGTTATCTGTTTTTTATCAAACCTTTCAAGAGTGAATTAAGGCAGTTTTTTGGGTTTGTGTTTGCTTTGTGGATTGATTTTCAAAGCTTCTAAATATTTCTGTCACTGTATTCTGGATTCAAATTTTGTCTACAGTTTTTCTTATAGTTCAGTGACCAAAAAAGCAGCATTCCAACTGAAACCTCACCAGTGCCAAGTAGAGCAGAATAATTACCATCTGCATCCTACATTTTACACCTCTGTCAAATCCCACTAAAATGACTCTTGCCCTAAGTCACTATACAGGTGACGCAGATTCAAAGAGCAATTTTCCACATCCTTCCTCAGTCTTTTTTCAGTACATATGTCATACAAAATATTTCAGTTTCGCTATCTTTGTCTGTGATTTTTTCCTGGACTGTGCTAATAGTTTTATTTTTATCTCTATTTTGCTTCATTTTATTGATTTCTCGAGTTTTTTAGCATTTCAAATTCTATTTCTTTTGCTTAGTATGAGAGAAAGACAGGTCATTAAATACATGCTCTTTTAATTGGATTCATCCTTCTTAAAAGTCACATTAAAATTATGAAAGGAAATATTGCAAGCTTACACTGTAAAACAACAAGAGTGATGTTAAGCACACTGTATTACTAACCTTCTGCAAGGATTCCTATGGAAATCCCTAATGATTTATAAGTACATTCACAGTCCCTTTGGTTTATGCTTGCTGAGTGCACTCAAAGTATAACCTATTTTCATAATCCCTGCTTCACACACTCTTTGAGGATTTGCAAACTCTTGCAAGATTGTAGAATCCATTGCATTTCTTCCATCTATTGTCAATACACTATGTTGGCAATCACTGTAAATCTTTTTTCCTTTTAAACTCTGACCTGTAATGTTGAAAGTCTTTTGTTTAAGGGTAGCCTTCTCTTCATATTGTCAGACTCCTGTTCACTCTCCAGCCTGGCCTGATTCTGCACTTATTGAGGCTGGAGCACATTTTTGCCAATACTCTCCTTCTTCTTAATTATCTTTTCTTGACCTTTTCCCTTACTGACCTGGTATCTCAGTGAATCAGTCATTAAGATCAATGTTGTAAGATAAACCTGTATATAATTTTCTAGTTATTCACAAGATATTTTAAACATTAACTTTCCTTCTTCTCAGGTGGTTAAACATGCTTCTGCCTTATACTTATTTTTGGGTTGGCTTACAGTTTAACTTCTGTCTCATGCTATTGCTGCTACTGTTGTCTGTGTAAGCTGATTGAAAATAAGTGGAAAGTTAGTGCTGCAGAAAAAATCATTCTCAAAAATAAGGCTGTATGCTGCACATTTTCCTTTTAATGGCATTTGTTTCTTCCAGAACATTATACTGAGGGTAAAATTCTCTAATATGTGGAAAAAGTCTGGTCCTCTGTCCATCTAGTTTTGATATACAAGTGAAGTCATACAGAGGTGTTCAGGAATATTTCTTCATAGCAAATGGAGCAAGTATACTGTACAGAGTTACTTTATGTGCTCCTTTATATCCTCCTTGCTGGGGTGCCATGATTTTTTTGGATTTTTTTTTAATTTCCAACTTTCAAGGTAAGTGGACATAATGATTTGGTTCTTGAAATGGAGGAGAAATTTTCTTTCATTGTAGAACAGCAAAAAGTTTTTTGCAATAAAATTAGAAATCTTGATGAAAGGTAACAGATTGCTATTCACAGACTGCCATTGCAGCTGTCACCATTATCCCCTGTTGGGCCAAATATACCATGAGTTAAACCAACGCTTGAATTAAGCCAAAAAAATCCTGGTTTGTGTAGTTGGCTGCCTACTTCTGGTCTATATGTTTACTTTTGCTTTCATCAGATGGAATGAGTAGGAAGTTCCACATTGTTATGAGAAAATTATATCTTCCCTTTCAGTTGAATTTAAATGGCCACACCTGGCACACTTCCTAATATATATTTTCTTCATTGTGATTTTTCCTATGTCCTTCAAGGATGTTTCCCACTTCAATATTAAAACTATTTTTTTACACACACTGAGTAGGTTTAAGTCTTTCCTATAAACAAAGATTCCCTTGAAGGGTGATATTACAGTTAATAAATTGCTCTTACTCAAGTAATGCAGTTGTTTTATGTCTTGTCTGAGCTACCTTACTATTTACACAGTCAGATTACAATCAATGTAAATGGTAAAGATCTTCTGAAAATCCACAATCTCTGGGCATTCAAAAAGAAAACAAACAGTAGAGTAACATTAAACTTGCCTTTTTTACCCCCTTTCATATGCAAATTACTCCTTCTCTGGGTACATAGTAATAAATCTTTTTTCTGATATTGTATGTTTCATTCTGTCTCATGCTATAGCTACCTAGCAGATAGACTGAAGTCTGTGCTGATCAAAGACAAGGCATGAAAACTCAGTAAAAATTTGAATCAAAAAAGGATTTGAATACAATTAGGTTAAAGACTTTCCTTACTAAAATATAACAACGAAGTAGAAGTAATTTTAATTAAATCTTTGCCTTCTGGCTTCCTAAATGCAATTCAGAAATGACTTTCTGACTTTTACATTTGTTGTGATTTAGGAATTCCCTGATTCAGTGCTCCCACTACTTTCCAAATCACATGCTGCTCCCTCCCCACCCTCCCTTTCCCTTCCCCTCCCTGCTGCAGTGCATTGGAAAGGAGAGTTGGAGGCACAAAAGACAGAGATCATAGGCTGAGATAAAACAATTTACTGGAGACATTGAGATAAGAAAACAAACAGCAACAGCAACAATATAAATAACAAAGTTGTACAAAACAGGGAGTGAGGTGCTTGACCCAGCTGCCACCATACCACCCAAACCAATGTTACCGCACTGCTCTGTCTGCCACTCTTGCTTGACTGGAAGAAACTCCTTCTCCTTGGAAGTGAAGATTCCCTTTTCCACTGCCCCAGCAATGATGTGAGATGATATAGAATAACATCTGGGCCTCAGCTAAGCTTGCTCCCACCTACTGAAAAAATTAACCTCGTTGTAGCTGTAACCATAAGTATCCACTTAACCTCGCTGACACATATAAACAGAGCTGTAGCTGAAATACTCCTTTTCCTTTTCTTCACATGCATGAAATTCATACCTGTGCATTTTGGCTTTTGTTTCTACTGATCACTTTTCTTGTAAAACAATTCTGATGAAACACAGTAGAAGACAATTTTTAAGAAAGTAAGCTCCAGGTCATGTAACCACATCAAAGCTGCCATGTTGCAGATTATTGTTCTTGTGATAAAACTCAACATTTCTAGGAGGATACAACTTTCAAGTGCCTGATGCTCATGAAGACACTTAATATGTGATGCCACATGTCAAATCTCAGTCTAACACTTCCACTCTGTGGTATTCTGCAAGGAGGCTCACGACAAATTGAAGAAATCAAAACATAAAGAGGCAAGAACAGCCTTGTGAAGAGCATAGTTCTGTTGCATACCAGAATAAAAAAGAAGAATGTCATTGCAAGGGTATCAGACTCCTAAAAAAATACTTAAACTCACCATTTTATGTTAAATGCTAAGTAGCCTTTCTTTTAATGAGTATTATAATTATTGCAAATGCCAATAGCGATTATGAATATACACACTAACCAGAACACACAGAAAAAGAGCTGAATGTTGTAGCTATTCTGAGAAATAACATGAAAACCTTTTAAATGACACATAAAATTTCAAGTTCATTTTTCTTTTGCTGAATGCTTTACACAGAAGTAAATTTGAACATATTTGAACAACCTGCATAATTAAAATTATAACACCATTAGCATGTTCTGGAGAAAAAGTGCATCTTACAAGGAGGTAAAGCAAATTACCTCAAATGTATCACCTTGAACTAAAATTACCTCAAACCTAAATTAATTTTGAGTCATATTTGAAGGCTGTCTCAACATGAATTTATGACAAAGTTCCTTTGCAAATAATAAATTGCATATTCATCATATACTTGAATTTATTTTTGCCAAATTTGTACATTTGGTTATGGTTTGGAGACTTGTAGGATGGATACACTGGACATGAGATATATTTTTTTCTCTTTGAAGAGATATTCATCTGTTGCTGTTGGACACAATAAATGAGAGGCAGGGAGTGATAGTTTCTCACAGAAAGGCTGCAGTGGACTCCTTGGGGAGGAGCCCCATGTTTATTTCTCGGGCTTCTTTTATACTTTTACAGATGTGCCCACCTTAGAGGTGGGACCTTTGGGAACCATTGGTCAGTTCCAGAGACCACCACGCGAAATCCCTCCTCTGGCAAAGTATGTGCAAAACAAGGTAGTTTACATTATGTGACCTTGTGTACCAGGAGAGTGCCTGGGAACAGAATTTCCCAAAACCAAAACATGGTAGGCACGAAGCGTGGCAACATTCATCCAAACAAAATAAGATTTATAGCTTGCCTATTTTATTTTAACGTACTATGTTTTTTGCAGAGAGTTTTGAGTAAAATTTTTTGTGTGTGTGTGTATTTCATCACAGTCCATACTTTAACTGGAAGTCTGTAAGCCAGCACAGAAGTCCTTCAGGGAATTTTTCAGAGTTCTTCCCTACAGTTAGGCCAGATGTTTTCACAACATGGTTTTCTTATTTCATCTTTCCATCTCAGCTTCTTACAGTATTTGGGGAATCTGTGTGTTAGAATCTTCTTCCCAAACATTTTCTAACATTTAATAACCTAAAAATCTCATGTCACTAGTGTAAATATATAAAATCATTAAAGGAGTTATTACAAAAAATATGCTTCCTGAGGAGCTGTGCCGAAAAACAGTATCTGAGTGCCCTGCATAAATACTGCTTTTATAAGTGAACCATAGTAATTTCTCATAAATTTACTCAATGTTTGGAGATTAGAGACATATGATAAAATCTATTAAAATATTGATTTATCAGTTCAAAGATGATGTACTAATAAAAATACAGAACACTAAATTGTAGATTGAGATGTAGATGCTAGTATTTAATAGACGTAATGCAAATCCCTGGCAAAAAACTGTTGCAGCTTGGTTTAAAGAGCCATTTAGGCTCAGGCCTATTTAAAAATGGCCAGAAATAAAGGCTCAGTGAAGAGGGCAAGATAAAGCAGTAGGTGTTTATTTCCCAATTATTTAGTTATGTTAATGTGAAAAAAGTCTGAAGAATATGCCTGATATATATAGTGACTCAGTCCCATTGAAATACTTGGGTTGTTAGGTTCCAGAATATTTTGTGAGTGAATGTTTTCATTTCCAATCAGTTTTAAAATTTAGATCTTAAGAACTTTTATTCAGATTCTGCCCAATATTTGAGATGCATAAAATGTCTGGAACTGGAGACCATCAGTGAGTTCTCCACCATGCTCACTGCTTGCCTAAAGAGGGCATTAACAACAATGAGAGGTGAGATTACCCCAGTTACTGCAAGTTTCTTTGGTAATGGCAGATTAAGCAAAGACTTCTTTTTTGCTTGCTTGGACTGCTCCAGTCAGCTTTATAGGAAAGTCATAATGGGATCACAACACAGAAGACAAAATAAAGTAAAAAACTAAAATCTTCCCACCTCCTCAATTTTTAGGATGTTTTCACTGGATATAGGAGTCCCAGGTTCAAGTACAATTCAGTGTTTAAATCTCAATTTTTTAGTATTTTTTAAGAAAAATTCCTATAATATTTTTCTTATTGAAGTCTTCAATAAAATGGCTAAGAAGACATTTTATATATGTCTGCTGTCAAAATTTGTTAACATATAGTCCTGCATCCAAAATAAAAGTTGTTATTACTGTACCTACAGAACATCTAGCAACCAGTGAAAAAATTAAGAGCAAACATAGGTGTTGTTTTCAGACGAAGATCCAGCATGACATGGTGTAGTCTTAGTAACTGTATTTTGAAAGTGCCTGTTTTTTGTCCACATGTATTTACATGACTTTCAGGATATCCTGGACTGCTGATTACAGAAAGTGAGTGTGAGTTCTGTATATTCTCTTCGATAAAGCATGCTGTGCAGTGCTTCAGCCTGCTCTCCTGGTGCCATCTTCATTTCCAGCATGCATGAATGCTCAGTTTTAGTGTAGTCCAAAAATGGAGTAAACTGTGTTCAAAACTGAAATGATCTGATGAATTTTAGTATAGAAAACTGTTATCCTATACAAAATGTCCATGTATTAATAAAAAATACTTTTCTAGGACAGATTTTGTTTTTTGGAAGACATAATTCATAAAAATAGTTTGTGTTCAGCAGAAATCCAAAACATAGCCCCATACTTGCCACTGCGAAGGAAATTAACTCTATCCCAGCTGACACCAGTACAGTCATTTTCCGAATTCACAGATAAAACTCTTTGTCATCCCTGATATTCATATACAAGCCAAGAAAAATGAAATTCTTGGAGGAGTGAGATTCTTGAATGAGGTGGGTTTCTAAATGTCCTTCAGTATTTAAACAAGTATCTAAATAACTGTCAGCATATATTTTGTTTAAGCAAATATGTAAACAATTGATAGAAAAAAAAAATTAAGAAGATTTTCAGTGTTGCTAGAAAACTCTTTTGGTTTTAAAGTAGCTCACAATCTCATCATGGTGTTGAAGTGAAAACTTGCATCCAGTTATTGCCGTCCTTGATACTGCTCCCCATTCCATGATCTCATTCTTATTCTTTTTTTTTTTTCATTCTTTAATCCCAGCAGCACTTTGTCTTGTTTCCAATTATTTGGAAACACCCTATGGCTGTGCTGGGCTGTACACAGAAAAATTTCTAGGAATTGACCATGCCTGATATTCAGTGTCCAACATTCAACAGATAAAAAGGATTCAAAAAGTAGGAGTTGCTCAAACTTTCCTAAATGGGATCAGGGATCTTACCTGTGTCACTGCAATCTTGATATCAGTATCTGTGACTTCTCACCAAGCAGTCCTATGGGGAACGCTGTTTAAAAATGTGACATCTTCACAGGCAAAACTCAGATTTTCAGATGTTGAATGCAAACACTTGATTTGATCCTTTCCTTCATCTACTAAGCCATCGTTTTTTTATTCAGAGGCATTATTTTGAATACATTTATTATATCATAATTATTATGAATCTGAAACATAATTTTTATCTCTTCAAAAGCATTTCTCCCCATTCAGCTGGCCTTAAAATGTGTTGCTATGCTGTAACTTGAGACGAATGAAACAAGAATCAAGGTGATAAGAATTAGTGAAGTGAGCTCAACTCATGGAGAACCCAAGTCAGACACAGATTACTTTAGATATGGGGGAATGTCTCTAATATGAGCTCAAGTCAAAGAGATAAACTGAGTCCATTTATAATGAATAGTTAACCTGTAGCACTTAATGCTACTACAGTTTTGTTCTTAGCAACATACTTGCTCAATCTTTTCCTTTAATTTCATAGGAAATAATCTAGTTTTACTTGAAAAAATAAAACATGTTAGATGTTTTGCAAATTAACATTTTTGAACTATATCAAAACCTACACCCAGAAATAGGCTGCTTTGATGTCACATACACCTATGAATAATAAGGTACTGAAAGAAATTAATTGAAAATTAAGTACCTCACTATCAGGCAGACCTGAGTCATTCTGCTCTGGGTATTCCTTGTGTTCAAACAATGCATTTAGAAAACATGGGTAGGAATAATCTTTTCTCTTAAAGAGCAAGTTTTTGAGAACTCAAAGCAAATAGTGTATATTGACTATGAAAATCATATAGAAATAATCAAATTAGAATTCTAACACTGAAACATAATGGTATTGTATATTTTATTATGGGGACTACTGATGCTTAGAAAAAATGCTTTTAATGATTATTTTTCTGCAAGATATTTAAGATTAAAGTCAACTAAAATATTGTAACAATCATTGTCAGCTTGCAATATATATAAATGAAAATTACTATATTTTATCTTTAGAATAAAACTTAGGTTAGAAAACAGCCATTGCATCAAAGATATTTTCCAGAAATGAATACATGACTGGATGTAAGCATGTACTAAACTTTCACCACAAAAGAGGAAAATTTTCACTGAACAAAACAGCAATTATTTAGTAGTTTTCATTTCATAAATACAGTTTCAGTGAAAATAGAGCTGTCAACATGAGGCATGTCTTCAAGATGTTTTAGGAAGTTATGGAAGTGCTACTAAATTTTACAAAAATTTGCAATGGTAAAGAGCTGTGAAATAATGTTAAGCTAAGGTTAGAGGTTTTCTTGTTGATAGGAACTGGCTTTTGGTAACCGTCTTCCCTTTCACAAATTATTTAACCATTTTAAAAACTGCCTACATGCTGAAATGCTCTATTAGCTGAAAATATGCATGATAACTTCATAATAATTGGAGACCTCTTGTCATTTTTTAATTACTTTCATGATAGCAACTACAGGTGTGAATGATCCGTTACTGACAGATACTGTTAACACTGACCTAAACGGGTTCAAGACCACAGGAGGAAATTTTAATATCCTTTGTGAATGTTGCTCAGAAGAACTTCTTTTTACCAAAATTAGTGTGGAGGGGATTTTTGCTTTGTTTTGTTTCTTTGTGGGTTTTTGTTTGTCTTATTTCTCCTTTTCCTGCAAGGGAACAGATCTTTAGTGGGCTCTGATTTTAAAATCGGAGGAAGGAAGGGAACTTGACATTGATCTCAAGAAAACTAAATCTTACCTTAGGTTATAAGTCAGTAGGCAGCAATATTTCAGACAGAAATTAGGAATGGTCACATTAAAATTATCTGCTGTGTGAGAAAGTGTGACCTACTGAAAGCACTGTCACTCTAATGAACAGTATGCAATGCATGTTTGTTTTTATCTGGATAAAATAACCCACATTTTAATTTGCCATATTCCTTGGGATGCAGGACACACAAAACTTGGGCAAAATTTCAGTTCCAATTCGCACATTAATGAAAAGAAACATTCATGCATCATACATAATTTAAAACACTAAAGTATGAAGCATCTGTTCAATGCAGTTAGGATTGTCTTGTGTCCTCCACATGCATATTTCTCACTTGTATAAATGGATAATATTGAGATTAATTGATGTTTCTTTAAGAAAATGAGCAGGTGCTAGAGTTTATTATGTTCTTTATCAATTTTAGAAAGGCATAATGACTTTTTCTTAAGGACTATATTTTTATAAAATATAAAAATTCTTCGCCTTTTTTTCAGTGCTCTGCATGATATAACTGTCAGAGCATTCTATAAATAAAACATGTCCATAAATACTTCATAAGGATGAGGCTTCCACATCAGCTTGTGAATACAATAAGAGTTTTAATATTAAAAAATTCTAGTAATTTTATTTTTTGCCTTACATGATTTTAAAAGAAAAAAAAATTAAAAATATATCTGTAGGAAAGATGACATAAAATTTAAAATGTCTAATTCCATGCTTGCCTTCAATATTTTAGGGTCATTTATGCCTGCATATATTCAATGGAGAATATCTGTGGGCTAATATTCTTCAATTCCAGAGTAAACAACATCTCCATTGTCTGTCAGTATATTCCAAAACCACCGTCTTCAGAACTGGGAGAGCACCCTGTTCCTTCATCTTGAGCAGTACCTATATATTAAGGAGTTGTTTATCTCTCTGACTAAATAGCAAAATAAAGCCCAACAATATGAACAGATCAATCATGAAGAGCTAGTGGAACAATCAGCACCATTCAATAAACTGAAATAACTGGAAACAAGACAAAGTGCTGCTGGGATTAAAGAATGAAAAAAGAAAAAGAATAAGAATGAGATCATGGAATGGGGAGCAGTATCAAGGACAGCAAAAACTGGACGCGAGTTTTCACTTCAACACCATGATAAGATTGTGAGCTACTTTAAAATCTGAACAGGAATAATTAATAAGGCAGGAAATTAGTAGCATTTATTCTGATGTTAAATAGTAAAATCTCCGCTTTGTTCATTGTAGTGAGGCCATTAATGGAATAGTGCATTGTGTCCCAGACTTCATAGAGAATATGGAAAACTGGGGGATACAAAAAAAAAAAAGGAACTATCCAAATGCATGAATTCTGGGAAGTTTGAGGTATTTAATTTTTTTGATTCATTAACAGGAATTCAGTAATGTCTAATCACAGTCCATTCATATTATGATGCTGCATTAGTGCAGCAGTTTAAGAGCTATAGTTAGACAGATTTACCAAATAAAGTTGAACTTTTTAGCACACAGAATTAGTTGCTGGAACAAATCTCGTATGACAGGATTGGTCTTACTCAAAATGTTTAATTCAAAGTATATGTCTCTTTTAAAAGATACCATTTGAAGTGTTTGAAGTTGAGCTTTAAATCTCAAAAATAACATGAAAATCACTGGATGAAATTTTATGTCTCATAAAGTGTTCGGGCCTTCAAAATTATGAAAACCAGCAGCTAATTTTTGGATCCTTCCTATGATGTTATTATTTATTATTTCTATTACTGCTGAAGATATCAGTTCTACCCAAAATCACGTATGCACAATGAAATAATAATAGTTTTAAAAAGAATGATGTAGAACAGATAAGAAAGAAAAGAAATAAATTTTTAATATTCCTGTAATTTATGTAATGTAGAGATGCTTCCAAGCAGTTCTAGATAACTTAGCTTACTTCTCTATCAACAGTTACCAAATTAAAGATTAGAGATCTTTGATGTTGTTGCAGTTACTGGTAGTATAGACATAAATGCCCAGATTTATAGGAAAAAAAACCATATTGAATTACCTGGAAGATATTTATCATAAAATACCTGACCAAGGGAGGCAAGATAGTGTTTTGGCTGTTTGCCCAATATTGTAATCACTGCATCAGCAACTAAAGCATAATCATGAGTAATATTTCAAATTAGTTTTTTGCTTGCCTGCCTCTAATCCTCAGATAAGCACATTGCAGGTACAATTAAATATATACCACAATGGAGATACTGACAACCAACATAATAGTTTTGTTGTTACTTGCCAGACAAATTTTTCTAATTGTAGATAGTCTAGTAATTGCTACACTTTCAAAAATCATATAAACCCACTACAACCAACTGTAGTAAATATCATTTCTGAATGAGCAAAATGCAGACAAATGATAGGGAGCAAAACTAAAGAGCTTCTAATGTGAAATGTTACCTAAGGAAAACCAACATTCTGTCAGAAAGAAAATGGTCTGAGCAATCCTAAGCAGAAAGAAGAGGAATGAGATGTTAGGTTACAAAGGAAGAGGTACTCAGCTTTACTTCATAGGACAGGAAAGGAAAGAAATTATGCCAGACTATGTTATTTAAAAATTATCTCCTTTAGCTGGAGTCTGAATACCTGAAAGATTTACTTCTCAACGAAGAGCTTAAATATTGAATAGAGTGGTAAAAAATTCCATTTTTTTAATTTAAATTATTTTCATAGATTTATAGAATATCTCAAGTTGGAAGGGACTCATTGGCATCATCAATGAACTCCCTGCTCCTTGCAGGACTACTTAAAATCAAATTATATGATGAACAGTGTAGCCCAGATGCTTATTGAACTCTGACAGGCTTGACCACTTCCCTGGGAAGCCTGTTCCAGTGACAGACTACAGTCTCAGTGAAGAATCTATTTGGTTATTCTCTATGTTGCTAAAATTCTGTTTTCTATTTAACCTGATATCTTCTATTTTCACAGAAGTCCATAAACTTGCATTGATGAGGCAGTGCAGGTTTCAGGACTTGCCTGGGTCATTCACAGCCTGAGCTAATTTAATTGTGGTTTTGTGTATGTGTAACTGTTTTGGTAGTAAGCAGACTCACAAGGATGACCAGTGTGTTACAAAGCTGCTGGTGCTGCACATGATTTTATCTTCCTATCTCACCCAAGACACAATTTTGATTTTTCATAACAGAGATTTAGAGTTCTTTCCATTGTGCAAGGGTCATCCTAATTTTACAAATATCCATCATGTGGCTCTCTTCTTGCCCTGCATAATGACATTATACAAGTGAAATTGTTCCTTCAGGGATTTTTGTACTACAACATTGACCTTGCGTGTGCTTGTGCCTCTGTGTCAGGGCAGTTGTAGAAAAACCTCTGGCACAACCAAAAGATATCTTAGTCATAAATTTGAACTTATGTATTTTTTAATACTTCAGTGTTTCTACAATGTCATTCTCTTTTCAAATGCTTTGAACTTTCTACTTAGTAACTAGATGATAATCTGTTCTAGTCCAAGGGGTACTGAATATTTGAAACCTGCTACCACTTGCTTACACCCTTGTCAAATTACATCATTTGCACATGACATTTTCTAGTTTAGTACTTCCTTTCTAAATTTTTTTTTTTTTTAAAGTTAAACAAGTTATTTGCTTGCCCTAAATCTTTGGAGAGTTTTTTTTTGGGTCTTGATATTGACTGATCAAGTACAGGATTCATTTCCATAAATTTATATTCTGAGTCAATGTCCTCCAAGCTACATGCTGGCATCACTCCATCCACATAGTAGATTTGTACAACAATAGGTGGTTGAGACAGGTGCTATCAACGTGTTCCATTTGCAAACATTTTTTATTTTTATATTTTTTATTAACATCCAAGACGAGTGCATGAACTTTCAATTTATTTCTTAATAATAGGTTATTAAGGACAAGGCTAACGATGAGATTTTGATGATAAATCATCATGATGATTAATCATCATGATGATGATTTACTTACTACTAGAAAAGAAAATGACTCATATTTTAAAGGGAGACATTTATTTCTAAAAGTAAATATTCGTCACCAAAAACAACAACAACAAAAAACAAACAAACAACCCAACCATTCTAAATCATTGAGTTTTTTTAAATAATGTGAGATACCAATAAGAGCAGGAATAAATAATGAAATAAGTGCTAGACTAAAATATGTCTGAACAAAATACGAATTTATACTTCCTGGTAGAATTACAGATCCATTCCACCTGGTTAAGTGACCAGACTAGTTCAACAATTTCAAGTAATAGCTAAAATACAGAAGCCTGTTTTATTTCACTAGTTGCTTAGATAATGCTGTAATATCAACACTATTACTTTGATCATCTTTAATAATGTACTCATTATTACCTGAGATTACCTCGTAGTGTGGCTGCTTGTTTTCTTCTCAAGGTACAAAGCATCGTGACACAAGCAAGTTGTCAAGGAGTTGATAAGATTCTAAAGTAGTGACTATACATACTCTTGGCCTGAGAAAAGAATAGAAACTAAATTAGACTCAGAACACAAGTGGATCAGAACAGAAAAGAGGAGAACAGGGCATAGTTCACTTTTCCATTTTAATAACCTTACATTAGGAAAAGTCTTACAGCAACTGTAGTTAGGTCAAAAAAATGCTAAACTACTTACATACATACTAAACCCAGCTCAGGAATTCTGAGAGTAAAGAATATTGTAGGTACTTTCCCTAATTTTCTCTTATTTGGGAAATCACAGTGCTTAGAAAAAAACATAGATAGAAGTGGAACCTTTATGTTTTCTGGATGTATGCTGGACAAAGGATAGAGAGACTTTTGTTTTGTGAAAAGCTTTGTATGAGTTCTATTTAAGTTGCAGTTCTTATTTTAATTAAAATGATATTTCCTAAAATAATTTATTAATTTGTAAAACAAAACAATGCTTGAACTGTTTTGAAACATGCTAATTATACATTCTTCAGTGGAATATTAAAAAATAACTACTCAGAAATACAAGCACAAGGATAATACTGTGGAATGTCAGTGACAGAAAGAAAGAAGGGCAAATCTCATGAAAGGTTCCAGAAGACCATATGTTATATCAATGAATATGTTTGAGAATAGAGACACAATTAGTCAGTATCACCCTCATACTGAAACACACAGGAAGTTTCAGCATTCAGGGTTGTATGTGCCATCTCAGCAGAGCCATATGGAGAAAGATGATCACCTTCCTGCTCTGTTATACTGCCATTTTGCTTTGCAAGCTGGTGTTTAAATTGCTGCCCACACACTACTCATTTGGGTGACAGTACTGAATATGTTTATGCCAACTCTGTTTCAGTTTATTATTCCTTAGAGGTATCTGCTTACATTTTCTATAGCGAGATCTCAGGACTAACCAAATTCATGTTACAAATTATAACACAATGAAAACCACAAATCATAAAAGAAAAAAGAAAAAATGGTTGAAATGTATCTTTACTACAAAAATCCTTCTTGAATAATTACAGGCACAGAAAATGTTCCTTTGATGGATTCATGGAGAATTTAATTTTGTAGGACCCTGTGTTTCTTTCAAATCATTTGAGACAGGCACCTCTGTAGATATTTATTGTTCTTCAAAAGATTTCTGGCTCATTGTCATGGAATTCAATGAATACTAATTGTATTTTTTTTTTTATCATACTGCTGTTAGAACACAAATCTTTGTCTCCAAATCTTCATCAAGATTTATGATGATTTGGCATTGTCATCTCTAATTGGGTTTTATGATAACTGCTGTTCCGAGAATTGCCAGTACATCATGCCAATGCACGCTCAAACCATACTGTTTATGCAATGACATTGCCAATTCAGGTAATGTCATTGACAATAAACTGTCATCTGTTTCAGTAATCTGTAAAAGAGCATCTGATGTTCTATGTAAATATATGTTACATTCTCTTGTGTTTACTATATTAATAGTAGAAATGAATAATTTCATATGTTGCAGCATAAATCAGAAGGAAAAAATTAAAGGAAAAAATGTGCTATGGTTATCAGCAAAGATTAGTTTTAATTTTTTCTTATTACTTTTAAAAATTATCTAAAGAAATATACCTTAATTTATCTATGATAACGTAGACACGACAAAGCCAATAACATTGATTTTATTGAATTACTCCATGAGATAATAATACCACCCACCAAAAAACACATTTATTATACATTACATTATTACCTTATATTTAAAAGTGGCTATTTATTATTCAGAGATCCTCAGTCTGAACACAATAATTTAATTTATCAGTTGATTACATAAAAAGAGAATGGCTCTATTAAATACCATAAGGAATTCCAGACCAGATTTTAGTTGCTATGTAATATCATAGATACAGTAACCTTAATGGAGATTCAGTGGCACACATTGTTAAAAAAGGCTTTTTATTGCACACATGACTAAAATATTGACCATGATGGTACATGAGGGTAACATTTAATTCCTTTATGGTACTGAAACACAAGAAAATGAGGAGAGAGAGTAGGAGAACAAAGCTACAAGATAAGGGACTGTGGCAGAAAAGGAAGAAGTCAGAAAGGAGAAAAAGGAAAAAAAAGTGGAAATAAATAAAATTTAGAATCTTGATCAGTTCCTATTTGGTTTAAGGTCAAACATTTATAGTAGAGGTAATTTCACCAGCTTTTTTTAGAGATATTGAAGGGCAACCCTTGATTTTGAAGATTGTAACAGATAAAGGTTTTGTATGATTTCTTCTGCAGGATGCAGAAAAAAACCTTATGCACACCTTGATCTGATTTGCTTAGTCTTGGCTAACAGCCAAACTCCCACCCAGCTGCCCGCCACCCATCTCTGGGAAAGAAAACAGTGGCGAAAAGAGGGAGAGCAGGAATGTCAGGTGTTGGGACAAAAATGAGGAGATCATTTACAACTTAGCATTGCAGGAAAAGCAGACCTGGCTTCAGGAAAATTGACTATATTTATTGTCAATTACAATAAATATTTAGTTATAGATTTGGGTAGTGGGAAACAAAAAGACAATCATTAAATCTTTCCCTGTTCTGTCCCTTTTCCCAGTCACATCTTCAGTCCTTCACTCCAGTCTCCTGTCCTCCTCACCTTACTGTTGCCACTGGCTTGTTGGTGGTCTTTTCAGCAAGGAATCAGGCAGTGCAGGAGGAGGGGATTACGGTCAGCTCATGCTAGTTTCTCTCTGTCATTCCTTCCTCCTCAAACTTTTCCTCTGTTCCAGTGCAAATCTTGTGGGAGACATAATATGGAAAGTAGATCCAACTAACAAGAGCAAGACAAGCACATATATAAATAGGGAAAATGGGGAAAAAAATATAGTTCCTAAATAAATTATAGTAAAAATAAAAAAAGGAGAATGTTTTATGAAATGGAGACAAAGAGAAAAGAAGGAAGCAGTGAAATGTAGACAAGCAAACAGGAATTCTAATAAAATGATGTGCTAATCATATGTGTAATTAATATCTGTATTTTAGGCACATGTCAGAGTAGGAACCTGAGAAAAAAAAATATAATGATTTTAAATCAGTGGTTGCTTTTGACTTTTTTGAGAATAACATAATTACATAAATGCTTCATATCCTTTTTTTTTTAAGATGAAATCTGTGAAGCTCTTACTGCACTCCTTAATAAGCTAAACAATTTTCCTAAGACATCTGGGGGAAACAAAATTGAAATCCTAAAGGTGATAATTAGACAAGCACAGTGATTTGTCTGATGTAGCACATTGCAAATATTAGAAATATCATAAAATCATGCCAAGAGGGCAAATGAATAGAAAGCTTTAGTCTGCACTTTAGAACATTTAAATCCCCTAGAACTGATGAAATATCAAATTACTGCACTAAAATTCTGAGGCTTTCTCATTTGGAGGAACAAACAAAACACGCTATACAGGATACTGTAGGACAGTGTATAAGCAAAACTGCACTGAAATTCAGGCAGTTATATATGCACAGCTTTAAAAAGCACCTGTTGTTCTATGTCAGGTTTAAATCAGGCTGGCAAAGAAGTACCAAACAGCTTGTCACTCACTGCTCCCTTACTGTGGAGCAGAGTCAGGAGGATTCTACTACTGATTCATTTGGTAAAGCTGGACTCATTTTAATTTTTAGGCTTCAGTTTTCCCATTTGAAATACAGTATGACTTAAACTTATACATAAATATACCGCCCATCCAAAATTTTTTAGATAAGAATCAGTTTCTGCATGGCCTCATCTTTTTATTGTCTAAACTAACTTTCCAGGAAGCCTAAACATGCACTTTTTGCAAACTACCTACAGATGAAAATATTCTCTCTTTCTTTTTTCTTGTATTTTCATTTAATTTTCTCCTGTGGTTCTGACTCAATAGGACTGGCTGGTGAAGGTGTCAGCAGGTGCTTCTTGAAAGCTTTTTCTGCAGAACAAAGGAACAGGAGTTTCTTACTGCTAGTATATGTCAAATATATTTAGGTTATCAACATACCAAGTACTTAGTGTTGCTGTTCATGTGTAGACTTTTACAAGTCTGCATTAACAAAGTTAGAAATTCTGAGGCGGTATCTCCCCATTCCCACTAAAAATTATTGACATTTCCTCCACTACAAAGTGAGATCAACATGGGTACAGGAATAAATAATTCTTTGAAGACAAAGTGTGAGCGAAATACACTTGAAGATTTTTTTCCAGTTTGGATCAAGCCTGCTCCATCATCAGAGCAGTAAAGCAATGAATTAAAAAAAAAAAAAAAAAAGGACAAGAAACCACAAAAGTGCCAAAAGAAAAGCAATAGAGAACACCGCCCTCTAAGCAATTACAGAAAATGAGAAAACTTCTAAAAGAGAATACAAATCTACTTACTTATACTGTTATTTTGGAATGAGCAAAACCAATCACCATTTCTGCATTGTGTATTCCTGTTTATTGGATCATGCAATCTCATTTCTTATTTGTGAATGCTTTTTCTGACCTGTGGTTTGTATGTTTTATTGCTACATTGCATATTTAGGAGAAGAATATTTGTTGTATTACCTGGAAAAAGTTTCAAGTGGCTATTTTGGGGCTTATTTTACCAGTTATGTGAGGAAAAATCAAGGATTTTACTGAACAGACTCCAGCAGTGCACAGATACCTTCCATATTCAGAGGTGCCCTGGAGCTGTGTTTAAACAGTTATCTAGGTTCCATAGAAAAATGATGTGCTGAAGTGGAGTGTTTGATTCTGCCTTGTAAACAAAGGTGTCTAGTGCCACCTGAGATGACCTGAAAGATTTAAGTGTGGCTGACATATCTGACAAAGAGCCTACAGGAGATGTGTGCCACTCTGGACTCAGAGATGGACATCAGGAAGGATATCCTAAAGCAATTCAAATGGATGTCGACTTCTTGTCAACAGTCAGCAAGGAGCAAATGAACTGAACCCATTGTGTCAATACCTTGTGCACTGAAATGACACCTATAGGGAGGTTAGGCTCTGAGCACTTTCATATACATAAAGGGAGCGAAATGTGGAAATGTATGCTTCTGGAAGAGAACCTATTTTTGTGAAATGTACAGAGTGACAGAAAATGACGGTGTGAAGAGTAATTTAGAAAGAGAGGATAATTCTGTACATCTGGAGTGTTTCAGAGTTTGAAAGATTTGGGATTAAAGGAAATTAACCAACAGTAGACAAAGAAAAAATAATCCCCAAAGCACTTTTAAGAACCAAGTGAAAAGTGACATAGAGAGGATGTTAAAATGACTCTAAACTGCTGCTATTACCATCCTGATGGAATGAAAAATATGAAACTAAATTTGTCTCCTCAGGACAGACTGATACAGTAGCCCTGATGAAAGAGTGTCAAACTTTATTTAGTACAGTTCTCTTAGAAACAAATTTGGCTGTGAATTTTTGAGTACCAGTGGCTCATAGCTGTTCCTTTTCTTCAGCTGCTGCAAGGGTCATGGAGAAAAGACCTTCAGGCTTGCAGAACATTTGGCTGCTGGAAATATTATGGTATTTTTCCTTGACTAAGTCAGTAAAAAGAAAAACTAGTCAATGAAGAATGAGAGTGCTTTTGTTTCATCTTTCTTTTTCCCATGACATTGACAGCACTTTTTTTTTTCTTTTTTTTCACTTTTTTTTTTAAATTAAACTCAAACTAGGCCAAAAAAGGAAGTAAAGGAAATGCAGTTTGAAAAAGACTCTGGACAAAATGTATCTGTCCTCTGACATAAGTCTAAATTCTACAGTTTATATAAAACAGGTTTTCTAGTTTATTTGTGAGTTCCTCTCAGAAATAGTAATTGTTCACATTTTACATAGGAAATGGTAGCATGTAACTTTGCAGTATTTACTGACAATCATAAAAAATGAAACACAAAACTATTTGAAATTTGATGGTGTTCTATGTCCGTGCCATGTCTTGTCCAAAGAACACTGTAAAATATGCAGTGTTTGTTACTTTTTTCAAAGACCAAGTTTAAAGAAGAAATGAACTTCAAAACTGTAGTGGAATAGAAAGTGATATTTTGAATACTATCTGTCTCATGACACCAGCAGAGAAACCAGAATTAATTCTCTAAGCTTCAAAATAATTTGTTAAACTTCTACCAGTTCAAACTGGTGAATGATAAATGTGGAAAAAACCATTTTGAGATAATGTACTTCAAATGACATCCTTATGAAAGGATAAATATAAAAAAGGATTTTTAAAACTGAGAACTCGAATTCTTTTGCAATGACTGTAAATTTATATCCTTCAGAATTGCTTTGCACAGTTTCAAATTGTTTGGATTCATAGACTGTTTAGAAATACATCAGTTTTCAAATAAAATCTTGGTTCTGAACTGAAAACACTTGCAAGAGACACACATAACTTTAAAAAGAATCAGTGAAACACAAGGAAAATATAGACAGTTCTTCCTTATTGAGCATAAAAAATTCTGACATAAAATCAAAATAAATTAAGTGCTTTTGTAGTATTTTTGATACTTGAATTTAAAGAAACAAAAATCTTACCTATTGCAATGCATTGTTTAGACATTTGTCATTCTAAGTGCATCATTCAAATGGGCACTGAGGGTAATACACTGAGACTGCTCCTAGACAGGAAAGAGATTCTATGAAATTCTTCCACAGAAAATAAATGTTTATGCTCTAGTTCTGGCCAGATTCCAATTTACATTTTCCTTTGATATTCTACAGTTGCAACTTTTGACCTTGCAAAGGAAGAAATATTTCTCCATTTCTTTTTGTGCAAACTGGTTTATTGGGCTACTGCAGATCAGATGTCCCATTTCATCTAACAAATACTAGGATTTCATCACTAGACAGAAACACATGATAAGCTTTGGGATACTTGGAAAGGAAATTACTACTTAGTTACTGAATGTTATTAAATTGTTCCTGATTTTAATTGTATATATTTTAAGTCCCCTAAATATTCCAGAATGCACAAACCTAAGCTAGATTTTTTCTAACTTATTTGTACATGTTATCATTATTTTAAAAGCAGCTTTTAAAACATGTGCAAAATCTGTTTTCTGTTTCTGACCAGCCAATCTTGTGCATGGTTGATAATAGTTTGTAAACTTGGTACCCTGTGTTTAAAACTGCTACTTAGCTGGACCTAAAACAACTGCATGGGGCTGAAAACAACTTCTGTTGCATAAATGCAGATATATGGAGAAGCTTCTTACACAAGAAAAGAAGGTATAGGAGAAATTTTTCCATGCAAGTGCACCCTTCAAGGACAGAAGTATGGTGGTGTGGGATAGGGAAGTGCTCACCTTACTGCACCTCCCAAAGCTGGAGTCTTGAGGCCACAAATGCATCTGTTTGGCTCTCCCACTCCAGCCCATTGGGAGATCCATCCCAGCTACCAGCATGAAATTATCCATTTCTGATGCAGGATGACGTAGGATGCAGCTTTCCAGATCCACCACCAACCTGCCCAGCTTGCTCCCAGGGGGGTTCCGCAGCTCCTGACAGCCTGGAGAGCAAACCCATGCAAGGAAGCTGTCATGGCACATTGTATTCTTCTGCCACTCCTGCTCTGTCATCAGTGTCTTACATTGCATAAACATGTGTAAACTACGCTTTGTGTGTACATCCAACTTGTCTAAAATCAGAGACATGTACTCTTGAAGACACAGATGGCTTCAAATATCACTGCCTTAAATGTATTTCCATAGAAATCAGAAATAACAACTACTCCTGTAAATAACGTTCGCAATTTAATAAAATAACGTGAATTTTACCATATAATTAAACAAAAAATCAAAGAGCTGAAATACAGGTTTTTTAGAATTTGAAAAAAATTCTATAAAGTAAATAAATTCACCTGCTTTTACACATGCAGAATAACACTTAAGACCTGACCACACACTTAGGGTCCCTGCTACATTCAATGATTATGGTTGCAGAAATTTTAAGCATTTATGTAGAAAGCAAAGAGAAAATGAGGTAAAGTTCTTATGAATAAAGTAAAAAAAAAAAAACAAAACCCCAAACAAAACAAAACAAAACAAAACAAAACAAAACAAAACAAAACAAAACAAAACAAAACAAAACTAGGGAGATGTATATTATTTTCCTGTCTTGTGATTTCCTTCTGAATAAAGTTCTGTCTGACAATACTTGCAATACTTTAACATTGCAAGAAGCAAGAAGCAAGAAGCAAGAAAAGCAACATGAAGACATATTTTCAGAATTTCTGGGTTCTTTCATTGCATTTTAAACTAATTGAACTTCTGCTTTAAATATATCTTAATGTATTAAAATGCTTAGGGAGCTAAAAAACCAAGTCAATTCTTTTGCATGCTTGACAAAGAAAACTAACAAAACAATTTTTTCCTTAATTTTGGCTTACATCTCTACTTATAAACATAAGAAAAAGAAAAACTAGCACCATCTAATTTCAGAGGTCTTTGTGGAAATACATTTGTATGGCTAAGAAGTGTTTTGATGGTATAATTGTAGTTTTTAAAAATACTTTACTAAATACACTACAAATTAATTACTTTTATATGAAATTCAGTTTTGGATAATACATGGTAAAAAAGTTCTAGTTCAAAAAGTCTTGAAAAAGTGGACAAAAAGATACAAACTAAATTAGTATATGCAGTAGGAAAAACAATAATTACATTTAAATGATGCACAAGTGGAAAAACTTAAAACTGCTAAGAATTTACTTGCTTTTTCATCTGTTTACAGCTCAAATCCAACTTTAACATTCCTACACAGTAGAACCAATTTAAATTAGTCTGTAAGTATAAAGAAAGTAAAAAGGTTTTTAAAAGGCTTAATGGAATTAAATTAAAATATAATTCCATTAAAAATATTATTTACTGAAGTATTTTTCATAGTTTCTAAAGTCAATCATCTGGCAATATTAAAAAGAAGAGTTGACTCTCCTCACAAGGTACCAATTTAAATTTCAAAATCATAGGATTATTTAATAATTGCTTGAAGTTAGAACATTATTTCAGTACCAGAAATCAGCTGTTTAAAAATAGTTTCCCTAAATCATAGATCTATATTTTTTCTGGGCCATTTTCCCCTTAAAAATTGACTTGACATTTAAAACATCAGCTTTTTCACAGTGTGCATCCCATCTGCAATTATGCTGCAGCCCACTCAGCTCTGTCCTCATAATAGCAATAAACCTATTAAAAAAAAAACCTGCAGATGGATAAAATGAACAGCTATCCAGCATACACACAAAAAAGAGAAAAAGACAAAAACAACAAAAGAAAAAAAGATTATTTAAATAAGCAGGCTTTCTTACAGACACCCATTACACCGTAGGGTGTGTGTGGACTATAGTATTTGAACAAGAAAGGCATATTACATACTGAAGTCTCTTCCCTCTTTGGGTAATTATAGACACCAACAGTAATCAACCCCTCTTTCATACAAGAATGCTAACATATTATCTCATATACTCTATTTGTAACATGGAAGAGCAAATTAGTGAGAGTGCTTGTGTCCTTTATCATAACTGGATAAAACCTTATGTTAGGGAATGAGGATAAAAGGCCTGGCTTACCTCGCTTGTAAATTTTATTTGGATGGTAGCCATTTCAAAGGCTCTAAAATGCTTCATGGATCATGGTAGATGTGTTTGATCAACCTGTTTACACACAAATTTTATACTCATTCAGTTTCTAGCATGACTTTTAATTTACAGTAGCATATAGAGGGAATGAGAGCAAGTAAACCTGCAGTATGTTCTGGGACCCTGTGTCTACACAAGTTGTGGTACCTGGGCCAGCTTGTTTAAAGGCTTTTTAAATACTTCTATTCTACAGACCTACCAGTTGTGTAACTTATGAAGACATAATCTCCACTTTACCTTCTTGCTTCTGTATTGATTTATAAATCTCATCATGCAATATATGAATTCATATAAGAACTGAAAAAACTGAAAAAACCTGAAAACGTAGCTCCAAGGAAATTTACATATATACAAGTCTTTTTATGAGCAGTGCAAAATGTCAACTTTTGTTTAATTGATTCTGTGCTTTCTATTTGCATTCACCTACACTGAAGAAGCTTTAATATTTTCAATTGCTGTGGAGATTATAGCATCTTTCTTTTGCATATGCTCATGTATTTATTATTATGCAACAACAATAACAACAACAAGAATAATAACCAAATTAATGACAAGAATAACAATAATAGTAGTGCAGTACAATCATGCTGAAGCTGTTACCTCAAAGGAGATATTTAGCGTGTCTCTCATCCAGTCACCAAATGAGAATTTTCATAAAATCTGTAGAAATTTAGGCTGAAATGCATTTGGAATGTACATACATATTCAAACCCTGAAAGGTAGAACCTGAGAGACAAGATGTGGTACACAGAAAATAAGAAACTAGTCTAAATTGAGAAGAAACTATACATCAGTTTTGTTTTCTGCTCAAAAGTTTTAAAAATCACGTCTGACTTTATTAACATCTTGAAGAAAACTTTCATTGCAAGCTAAAATATTAAAGAAGAACATCCCTAAAGTGCTGCTGAATAAGCATGAATTTTCTCACTCTAAGTTGCTTGTCTAATTCAGAAGGTGGTGGCAGACAGCCAAACTTCCTTCCTAGATGTTAAGACTATACCATAAAGTATCCTTAATGTAGTTTTCAACTCTTCTGTTTATCTCCCTGGGGATAAAAGAACCTACTGTTTTGAAGTGTCAGATTTTATACTGTGTTGCAGTGAGTTATTTTTATTTATCTTCCATTCTATATTTTTCTGAGGCATATATAAAAGTAATCTTCAAAGAGTTATTCCTACTATTTCAGCTTCTTTCATATTTAAGTTTTGTTTTAAAGAACCATCCAAAAAAAAAACCAAAAACATATATAGCTTATGTCCTGGTAATTGTACTCAGACAACATGTATCTTTTATTCATCTTTTTTTTTTTTTTTTTTTTCCTTTGGAAGACAAAAGGAATCTGCCATTCTAAATCAGATTTTAAATGGTACTGCATGCTACTTGAGAGCAGAAGATGTTGCATTTTACTACAGCTTCCTTCCTATGCTGTGCAGATAAGAAATATCCATGTTGCTTCCAGTTTAATTGCCTGCAAAGGTTTGAGGATACTGAGATGGCCTAAGGCCAAGTCTCTCCCATGCTCAGGCTCTCCCCAATCCAGCAGCAGATGTAGAGCTGCCAGCAGTCAGGAAAGGAATTGCAATGTTTTGAATGCTTGCCATTAAACCTGGTGATGCACACAGTGTCTTCAGGAAATACATGACTGGCATAATACCCTTTTGTGATCCCCTATCATTAAAAGTGACAGATATGTTGTACACAGGTAGGCAGTTCAAATGTAATGTCCATGAGGAGTTGTTCTTTGGCAAGAGAATCCTCTATGGTCCAAACCATCCCTAGTCATTTATTTAATTTTGGGGCGGGGGGAAGGAAGGAAGGAAAAAGAAGGAATCATATCAATGAAAAGTTCTTCCTGCTCAACCTTAATGAATCAAAAATCATGATTTCTTAAAATTCAAATTTCCTTAAGAACCATGAGACTGAATTTCCATCAGAAACTCATTAATGTAGGAATTGACTAAATATAAAGTAGAACTTTTAGCCACTTACAGAGGTGAGGCCTGCAAGTCTCTTTAGGATATATTTAATTTGAAGAAGAAGAATACTGAAAACAAAGATAATTCCTCTCAGAAATGTTCACAGGTATATCTAAGGAATCCTAAAGTGGTTTGCAGCAGGAAATTGTAGTCTTTCTCTAGAAGCCAAGGTAGAAAATCAGTGTCTGATTCATCAGTGACTTTATTTGAACTCTGAATTGGCAGCATGGATATGGCCCTTGAATAAATAGATTTCTTCACTCATTTATAGGCATGTATTTAAGTGTATGTAGCAGAGCAGGAATAGAAGCACTGATCTTGGCCTCAGCTCCATAAAACTGCTTTGGGGAAAAAAGTAGGACAAAGAAATTTTGGGAAATATTGTTAAAATATAGAAAGAATAAAAGGTGGGAAAATACAGTTATTTCTGTAACAATTGTTAGGAACTATGATGGAGCTATTATAAGGTAGGTTATAATACTATCTCTTTTTATTTAGCCTTCTTATGTACCTACATTTTAAAAATTTCATTTTATTGTCTCTTAAGTGTGCACAGATAGATAAAAGCAGAGTTATGTTAAGCATTTTGCTTTTTATGTTTTATAAACAGTGCAATTAGAAAGAGATGTTACTAGAGGACTTTATGTAAAATCTGAAATTACAATCACATCTTTCATCCTGAACTTGATGAAGTACAGTAGCACTCACTGTAGAGAAGACTGAGAAGCTGAACTCTGCTTTGTAATAATAAATTATTAAACTGTCCCCTTGCAGCTCTTCCAGATATTGGTGTTAATGGTTACCAAGCTTTTCTGGGTTAATATAATTTTCCTTCATGAAAATGGCTTATATCTCCTTTGACTTTCTAGCATTCTTATTTTTATGCATTTTGCTAGTTCTATAATTTTTGAAAATTCTTCCCTCATTTGCTATTTTAATCTATGCTATTCCCTACTGTGTCATTGTACTTCTCTCTACCCCTGTGCCATGCTGTCCTCAGGCTAACATGAATAGCATTATGTACATCTCTGAGGTTAGATGCAAATCTAGACTAACATCTTCGTGTGAACACGGCCTGTAACATCTCTCTTATGTCTGTTCAAAATGTTCAGATATGGAAAACTGGGATAAACTTAATGCCAGTTGCTGTACTACAAGGAATAACACATATTCTCATACCAAAAGGTACAGGACATGCTTATCTATGTGTTTGTCTGACACTTGCATCCAACAGGGAGTAAGGCTCCCTTGATGAAGAAACTGGGGTCCAGATGCACTGACATTTAGGGACTAAGCCCCAAGCTTGGAGAATGGAATGAAGAACACAGCACTTCTGCTTGTAGCAAAGCATTGAGAAACAGTCATTTAAAACACACTGGAAGCACAAAAACGGAAAGCCAAATCCTGCTCTTAGTGAAGAAGAACTACTTGCATCTGAAGTTTCTATCAAAGGTAATACTTCACAGAGTCATATGGACTAAAATGTCCTAACACACTCCACAGCAAAGCATGCCATTCAGTCACTGTAGGGAGGGGCATGGCAGGGACTCCCAGGGAAGGCTGTACCCCAAAGGAAGCTAGAATGGCAGCAAGGCAGCTAGAGCCGCTGGCTCACCTGCAAGGTGTCAGCATGTTGAACAAGGAAAGTCAGGGTCAGACTTAAGTCTGCAAAGAAGTACCAGGGCCAGTCTGAGGCCAGTGATAATTCAGCAGTCTACTGTGATGAGTCAAGGTCACATCAGGAAGTCAGGTCCAGGTCTGGGTCAGGAAGGCAAAGTACCAGGTTCAGGTTTAAAGATTCCAGCTGTGGTGCAGCTCAGGATCAAGCTGCAGAGAGACTGACTAAACAAAGCTCCTATGGAAAAAAAAAAAAAAATTATTAAACCCCTTTTTTCTATCTTACTTCCCAAAAGCTGACATTTGCCTTGGCTAGCTGCAGTCTTTAATTCATTTTAGCTAAACTCATGGAACTAGAGATGCATTCTGGATTCTACCCACTGCTGAGTTAGTGGATTGTTTAGTAAATTATGGGATATCTTATCAAGTCTAGACAGTATCATTTGTATATCTGAAGAAGACTGATACTTGAGAAGTGCAGCCAGAGTAACTCCTGGATAAAAGTGGACAAAATCAGCTTTGTGACAAGATGTTAAAACTGCCTGAACTCCCCAGAAGAACTGAAGGGAGAACAGGTTAACTGTCTTACACAGACTTGTCCACGATGAATATCCAAGGGTAGTCTCTGAGGGCCCAGTCCTGAAATGTGTTCTGTGAAAGAAAGGACATTCTTTCTCATGGATGGGTGCTTTTATCAGAGTCTCCAAATAGAAATGCAGCATGAAGCATGAAATCCTTTCTGCCATCTTGTAAGAAGCAGGTGGCAAATCAGCTGTTTGAGAGAGGTATTCTTATGAGGTAATCTTGACATGATCAAATTAAATGTGATTTTTTTCCCTTTTGTTCATTTATCTGTGTCTTTATAAAATTTGTTACTCTATTATCTATTCTAGCTGGTATGAATAAATTGTGCCTTTTTACATTTGTCTTAACCAGGAGATCATTTAATATTTATCTCCTTAGGATAGGGGGAATAATTTGAGACACAGCAGTAAACAAACAAGGACTCAAAGAGCCACCATAGGACTTTCATTTTATCAAAAATAGGAGTGATCACCAGTGCTAGCTGCTTGTATAGAGAGAAAAAGAGTTATAACTTTTTTATCATTTTTTAATCACTAACAAGACATTTTTCATCTTTTCTTTTCTATTCATTCATTATTGTAATATTTCCAGAGAAAAATTAAGTGCATAGTCCCTTATATTTTTCTGAAAATCTAGGGTTCACAGAGAAAGATCTGGTTCATCTTTCTTCAAAAGCAGACCTGCTTCTTAACCTGCAATTGCTGCGTCTCAACAAAAGTAATCCACTTAAAATATTTCAGTGGCATGCATGAATGTATAAGGCAAAAAGAGACTGAGGTTCTTAAAAACATATTTTGAATCCTTTAGAACATAGAAATTGTGTAATCTCAGTCCAAAAAGTGCTCTAACTCTGTTCAAAATAATTAGGAAAATGCTGCATGCAGGATGAGTTTGGATTCATATATTAAGGGTAAATAATAATTGAATTTTTCTTCAATCCTTCATTTTTCTTGCCCCCAAGAAAAATCATATATGAAAAAATATGTTAAAGAGTTACATTTAAGAAACCCTATTCTGAGCCCAACTGCAGTAAATCAGTAATGCCATCACTTTTTTAATATTTCTCCCTCTTTGTGACATACATTCATCCAGTTAGAAACCTGAAACAGCGCAATTTGAGTTCTGTGCTCAATTGCAAATAACCAGTGTGATATCAGTAATATCAGTAAACTATTCACAACCAGTTTGTGTGGTTTCAGAAAATGGACACAAAGAAAAATAATCAAACATATATTCTCAGCTCTAGAAAGAATTTCATTGTTTCTGGCATGTTACAAGTACCATGTAATTTTTTTACTAGGATTTCTTTAATTTATATTAATATAAGCATGAAAATACAAAATTTAAAAAGTCATGGCTTGTATGAGGTTAAATTCTAATGGACGTTGAGGAAGAACAAGCTTGAAAAAATAGTATACTGGGATGTACTCTTCTCTTGGGTTGACTAGTACAGACAGAACTGTATTTAGTGCCATCGTCCTTGGCATCAGGGCCTCTTCTAGGCTGGCAATCAGGCACTGACACGTTGTGGCACAGAGCCACACACTTGGCTCTTAGTCTTGTACATGATTGTTTGCACTTGATAATGCATTCTATAGAGTGCTGTTTTCTGTTTGTATTGTGAATTGAAACCTTCATTGCATGAATGTTTATGCCTACAAAAACAGTTCCTGCAAATATATAAGCCATTTGAATTTTTAAACCACTTTGACAATTATATTTCCTCCAACTGGCTACATTTGAGCTATTTGCTTTGACTAGATGTCATATATGTTGTGTGTCTAGCCATGTTAATTATTGGATTCCTCCACCAATTTAAATGAAAAAGTAGCTTTAAGCAAGAAAATAATATTAAGGAGCCTTTAATGAATTTTAATTACACTTTAAACAAAAAATAGTAGTGAAATTCATTAAAATTTCATTTCAGAATCACGGTTCTGAATATGTGCTAACAACACTAAGTCTCAAGCACATACTAAGGTTATTTTAAACTTGGAAGGTCATAGACAGGTGGATAGCTCCCATTTAAATATTCAAAACTATTAACAGGTAATATAATGCTCAGTATCTCATTTTCTGTCTCGAAAACATAATATATATTTAAATGAAAATAAAAAGGCAAAGACCTGCCAAAAAAAGAAAGAAAATATTTCCAATGATGTCACTGGAAAACAGTTGTTTAATAAATCTGTCCAAGTATATAGATTTAGGAAGAGCAGACAGTTATATGAACACTAGGTTATTCTTAGCTCATTCTTTTTCATAATACTGTCCAAGAAAGTGGGGTATATTTTCATCTCAGGGGCATCAGTACATATCCAGATATATCGTTTTGCTCTGTGCTTCTATGCCCAAATTACACTGGTATTACTGTAAGTCTTGGAGTGTGATTCCCATCTTACATAAAGTGTCAAGCATAAAATTTGTAAAACAAAATTGCAAAGCAATGAAGAAAGCCAAGTTGAGCTTAGAAATATGTGTTAAATGAACTCAGTTATCAAACTATGAGACATATTTAACATATGTTGAATTAATTTATTCTGAATTCTTTTTTACTATTCTGAGAAATTTTTTCAACCAGCTCTATAGATCTATACAGAAAAAAGCATAGTGAGATTTTTCTTGTTCTTTGTGCTATATTAACAATTTTTACAGAAACATATTATCATATATATGCCAGAAAAAATTCTAAGAAAAAGTAATATGATGTACTGTGGTGGGATGTATTCACTCATACAACCTGGGCTCTGTGAGGACATTAATCTGAACTCTTCAATCACAAATGGCTTGAGGCCTGATTTTATTTCTGTACTGAACTGTAATATGGTGATTCATAAATTTTTGATTTTTTGATTTGGAAAAGTTATCTTTCAACATCCTCATAGGCCTCACAGAATTTGGAAACGTAGCAAGCCCTCCTTCTCTCGATGACTAGATCTCTATACTTAACTTTTGTCTAGTCTAGCTGTGACCCTATCCGTAGCCTCTAAATATTAAACTACTCTTTGTGACTTGAACGTCCAGATTAGTTTTGTTGGCTTTGTAGAACACAGCAGTAAATTGAGGTCTTTATCCCAAAATGTATGCTGTTTCTAACCTTTAGCATACTTGTAATAGTAGCCTACTGTCACAGCCAAAACAGCCCACAATAAAGTTGTTGTAATGTCAAACAACAGTCCTTAATTTAGCCGTTTCTAATTTGGCAATAGATCTATTCTTTTTCTCCTGAGACTAAATGTAATTGTACTGTCAATACTAACTATAGCATCAGTGGCTCATGGTGGAGAAAATTCTGAGGCACTCCTTACCAGTTTTGTGATCTGGCTATTGCATAATGATGAACTGACACTTTCCATGCAGTTGTGCGTTCGCGTATCTGTTCTTAAACCAGTTCTGCCTCCATTCTTAGTACTCATTCCCTGGAAAAAAACCATTCAGAGGTTGCCCATCCATCCCATTCTGGCTTCAAACATTTAACATCGTCTTCTGAACAATTCATAATTTTAAATGCAAACCTCACTTTAACCTCAACCACTGTGATTCATCCTAATCTAATATTAATACTAGTATTTCCTCTGAAAGGCTCTCCATACAGGTCTGCCAAAACCGTGGAAGAAATCAAAGACAACGATACCTTTGGTTCCAGGGGCCTTGAGTCATTAGTGTGTATTCAAATTAGGATGTAAACTAGAGCCATAGTTCAGTGTTTTTGGGGCACAATTTAAACTCTGAAAAATGTGCAGAAAATCCGGTGCAGTATGGCCTTCCCTTTTACTCCCAACTCTGCCAGCCTTAACTACATACTGAATTAGGAATAATTTTTTGTGTTTGCAGGTTAACCTTTTCTTTTATAGTGATGGACACTGTTGATGGTGCAGAATGCAGAGGCAATGACACATCCTTCCACATTGTCTTCAAGGTGTGCTGGGTGGCTTGGCAGATGATGACGTAATGTCTTCCCTACCATTGGGGCATGCAAGAGTTCAACAAAACTGCATCTGGCATGCTGATGCAGCTGTTTCAGGTGTCTGTAAGCCCTTGCTTCAGGAGCAGCTTTGGAACAGCAGAACCTAGACTTCAAATTCCAGTTTACTGGTATGACAGTAGTATCAACTTCAGTACTTCCATTTCTGTGAGAATAGAAAGTACTCCATATAGGTTCTTGGTATTTTTCATCTGCAGTTGTGAGAAACATTTAAAATTTTGAACTGTAAATTTTGAATATTGGGTTTCATTTCCCACCTTAGAAAGTGAGGTGTTTGAAAACTACAATAGAACACAAGGAGAGTCTGAGCTAATTTTAATCTCGAATTCTTTTTATTCAGATGTGTAACATTTGAAGGACATGAGGACACCTCATCAAAAATTTTTCTTTATTTGTTATTTCCAAAGAAATTCCAAAATACTGGGATTAAAAAAAATTGAAAATGTAAGTAGCACAGTGTGCATTTTTTGGAAATCTGAACTCTCTTAGACTTTATAGATCTCATTTTGAAAAGCATGGAAACACAGGCCGTGAGCTGTCTGGCTTACAACGATTCTCCTAATGAAATCTACTTCAGGAAAAAAACCCCACCTCCTTTTAATGATAGACAAGGAAATCAGCTGCTCACGTAGATTGCCCCGTTCCTGGTTTTCTTACTATGAAGACTTTTTTGGCTGATTCGTTAAATTGTTTTTAATTAATAATAATAATAATAATAATAATAATAATAATAATAATAATAATAATAATAAATATATATACATACATGTAATTGACAGAAATTAAGCTCAGGGAGACACTTAAGGTGATGGCTTGATAATCCTTACCAAGGTCATAGTGCTTTGCTCAGTGGTTTATTAGAGGAAGTTGTCTTTATTAGGATGAAATATGGTGTATATGTTAGGAAGACACTAGGAATACAGACATAAAGGAAGCAGGGCTTCTGGGAAGAGACAATATTTTTTATTAACCAATAGATAAACTTGAAAAAAATCAGATAGCCTGAACTTACTGCCTCTTTAGCAAGGCTTCAAAGAGGAAAACAGTCTTTGAGCAAAATGGTTGCAATGTCATTGCTTCCTTAATTTAAAGAAAATGTCTTCCTCTCAGAACTTGATTGGCTTCAGTTTTGAGCTGTTGCTTTTGCTATCTAAACAAAATAACCTGCTACTTGCAAAGATTCTTTTTGTCAATCCTTGTAGGCTCCGATGAAGTAATTTCATAACATGCCTTTGAAAAGCTATATAAATGAACATATTGGATTTTCTTTTTTACTGAAGTGCTATTATTGAAAGTTTACAGATAGTAAATCTGACTTCTTGGGTTTGTGGTTAATGCATAACTTTTTTCTTTATCAAAAAAAAAAGAAAATAAATAAAAGATTTCTTTTATTCCTGAGCACATTCTGCAGGTCATGTGTTTTAAGAAAGACATTACAAGAGAAGATTTTAAATCCTTTTCTCTGAATATAAGTACATAGTCAACTCTGGTCAGTCTCAGAGAGCCTCTGTGACAACATAACAGCACTTGGTGAGAAAGATATTTGGAAAAGACATTAAGAGGCGTAAACCACCCACACACTGTTTTGTGACAGACCTTATAAAAAGGGAGTTCAGTGAGGCTAATATTCAGTTTCAAGATAAGAATAAGTAAAATCGAAATGAAAATTCTGAGTGGCATTTTGAAAGATGTGTTTGACATCCTGAGTCTTGTTTATTTTTTCTGATGAGAAAGAACATTATCTTGTAACAGGGAACAATTTCTAAATGTCAGTGATTTTTCTTCTCTTTGGGAACACAGACAATGTCAAACTAGGTTTACAAAAAAATCCAGTAAATCAGTGTCAGATATATATTTGGCATAGCTAAACTCAGAAATTGAATTTCCTATTGTACCCCCAGCAAGCAGAATAATAAGACCCACAAGTACTAACAAGGAAAGCACTTGCAACCTGAATTCCTGAAAGTGAAAGAACTTAGGAAGAGCAAGACCAGGCAGCTGAAAGAAGGCTGTAAGGTGAAATAGGGCAGCTGAACTAGTCCCAGTAAATAATTCTGATATTCTTTGGTACTATGTACTTTCAAAATCAGAACTGTTTTGTTAGGCCCCTGCATTGCCCATTGCTAGGCATCAGACCTGTCTATGTTAGAAAAAAAGCTCAGAGTACCACTGTAGGCACATTTCTTTGTTAATTCTCTTTCCTGCTATATCTCATTAAGATTGCTTTTTCTTTCTTCTAATTCTACTTCTGAAATGGAGTAAACAAAAATTTAAAAAATAATACTTTTTCTTCCAAGGTGAGCTGACCAGTAATAAACACTTGGATGGAATAGTTACTGGGGTCAATGTGTAAATAGATATGATATTGAAAGATAAACCCTATAGATTTCTTCTATAGGGAATTTCTTCCTTTGAAGTGCAATGCTTACCATTACCAAAACTTGAAGAGGAAGTTTAAAAAAAAAAAAAAAAAAAAAGGCTTAGGGGAAAACAAATAAAAAAACCCCAAAAGCTGAATCCCAAATCAAAGCCTCCTGTACTATTTTTTTGTAGGAATTTTATTTCTTTTAGGATGAGTAACTCTCAAAAAGAGAACAGAGCAATCAAGGTCAACATCTAAACAGATAAACTTCAAATGTGAAAGCTAAAAAGGCTTAACAAAGGATAAATCTGCTTTAAAAATATTACCTATGCTTGCAAAACAATTCAAACAACTATTACCACAAATTAAAATTTCCTTGCATCAACAATGTCAATTTGCTTCAAACTTAATTTTTACTGAAGATTGCTAATTTCATAATAAATATTGCAATGGTCATTGCGCCTACATTTTTTCACCATATTTTAAATTTCTTTTATAATCAGTGTTCACAAAGGGATAGCTGAAGTTATAGTCTCACTAACAATAGCATGTTAATATTAACAAGGTTGGTCATGGTTAATTACTACTCTTCATTAAACACAACACATCAGGAAACTGTGGAGGGCTTCTGAAGAGTGTATATCCCATCACTGCTACTCAGTGACCTAAATCAACCTTAATCCAAAGTCTGCTGTGATGGAGTTTCTAGTCTTCTGCATCTGAGCAATTAACACAGAAAGAAAAGGGACATGTGCAAAGCTTCATGGACACAGACACAGCAAAAGCGTTCTCAGCACTCGTGGTGTGAAGGACCCATAGTGAGCCCGCAAGTATTGCGCATAGCTGAGCTGAGCAGAAAAGCTCCTCAGGGAAAGAAGAGGTAGGACTGGGTGAAAGAATGAAACTGTTAGGCATGACATGTTAATGAGCTGTGTCAGAGCCATCTGAGGTTTGGGGAAGATAATTGCAACTTGAGAATAAAGTCATCTTTTTTCTGTTCAGGACACTGTTTTTTGGAGCTGTCCAAGAACACTTAGTAAAGCAAAGAAGTCAAGGAAGAATCCTGGAGATGAGCTTTTGCAGTCCAACAACTCACTGGCTCCAACTGACTGTTTCATCCTTAAACAAACAGAATACCAGATCAATTTCCAAAAGGAATTCTGACTTGTAAAAACACAACTATTTTTACATTATTTCACTGCTGATCAATTAGTTCTTGCCAGATAAGAAATGAGTCTGCTTCTTTCACTTTTTGCATTCCAAGTAGCAAGATGGAAGAAAATTCTGAGATTCTCTCTACTTTAAAGATCAAGAAGAGGCTCTGTTGGTTTGTTTTTTGTTTTAATTTCCCAGCCAAGTGACTTCCAAATGTTTGAGTTTCTAAATGGCTAATGCCCCTATTGCTTTCATGATTGGGACTAATTTTACATCTCTATCCTGTTTTGCTGTTTTCCTTTTCTTTTCTGCCTTTAAATAAAAACATTTAACCTTACTAGGGTGAGCAGGTTCTTTCAGTTAATAACATGAGCAATTAAAGAAGCATTCAATGACAAAGGAATGACCTGTAGTCTCAAGGATGGGTGGGAAGTGTTGTAGCTTTTTAACTGTACTTCTACTGATAATTAACATTTTGTACCTTAGGTGGCTTTCTGAGCAGGTTATGCATGTAGCAATATCATGGGATTATGTTATTTTTGACAACTATTTTTATTTCCCTTCCTCTGCCTTCATTTGTGTCTCTACACACACAAACACACATATATATGTAACATTGAGTCTAATTCTGTTTCCTACTATGAAATGTATATAAACGGATACAATCATAATGGATTTGACAAACCACTTGGAAACCTTTCACAGGATTCAGCATGCTGCAGGAATGCAAAAATGAAGCTTTTTTGCAAGCTGTCCTGTCTCTGGAACTACAAGGGAAGGTGGCAATATAGGTCCAGCACTTGTAACCCTTACAAGACAGTACAACCAAAATGAAGAATCAGATGGAAAGCAGCTTTGCTACCTATTTGTGAAAAATGAAAACAGTTTTTTTTCTTCTTGGTTATCTACAGATTTTTTATGTACATGCTACTATTTCTGTCAAAAATAACAAAGCCTCTATTGGCAAGAAGATGGTAATATAAGAGGAAAATTTTCCCCACTGTTTCCTACAAGCCAGCCTCATAGATTTTTCAGATAAATAATGGCATAAATGCAAAAATATATGCATATATCTATCCCATATATGTATGGGTTGGGGAGTTGGGGAGATATGGAGTTCCACATCACTGAGCAAAGCACAGCTACATTAAAAGTGTAGGGGTAAGAAAATATCATCCATTTTTTCTGTGACTCATTTGCAAACATTCCCATTTGAGAACATGAATAGCAGTGAACAGTGTATCTGTACACAGAGTGTATCAGAGGGGAAATGTATAAGTTCAAAGACTATTATACTTGCACATCATGAGATCTGCTTCTCTGTTTCTGGAAAGACTGCAGAGTTGGCAGTAAAGACTGTCTTGCTCCTGTGTGCATGAGCCAACACATTGAATACCCAAGTTTCCCCACAGTATTAAGCTGTTACAGCAGTGGCAGGAAGGACAAAGTGTTTGGGAGAAATCTGCTGTTTAATCCTACAGGGTTTAGAAGGCCACTTTTTGCAATGACATAGACTGATTTAATGAAGTTGTTATAATTCTAAAGCTCGATTTTACTAGACACTGTTTAATGAAGTTACAATGTGAAACTCTTGCAGGACAAGGCAGAGCGCATTACTTTGATGTTGACTCTCAGCTGCATAACATTCCACTACAATGAAATTTCTGGGGTAAAAATGTGGCAATAATGTGATTTATGTTGTTTTTTATCAATAGAAATAATAAGAATAGAAAAATATTGAGGGACGGAGATTTGTATTGTTTGTTTGTTTGTTTGTTTGACTCACTAAATTCCATACTGAAGAATGAAAAGTAAATTTGATTTAATAAAAGGATTTATAGATTGTAATGATGAACATCAATATGCCAGCCACTATCATATTTCCTCTAGATCTACAGTCCATAATTCTGTCCAATTCTCCTAAATAGGGATAAAAGAAATCAGATATCTCAGAACAGGAGGCAAAGTAACAAGAAAGGTAAGAAAATCAATAAACTACTGAAAAAAAAAAAAAAAAACAATGGGGAAAAGCAGGCATTTTCCCTGTACCAGTGTCCATCTTTTAGATAGATAACTATATTTCCTTGGGTTTGTTTCTTTTTTTTTTTTTTTTTTTTTTTTTTTGTGGGTGTTTTTTTGTTTGTTTGTTTGGTTTTGGTTTTGTTTTGTTTTTAAGCAGAGAAAGTTTCACTTACTGTTTAAATACAGGACAAAAGATGGTCTTTATTGACCTCTCTCAAGTAATTGAAAAGTATTGAGAGTGGCCATTCATGAGACAGGAAAAGTAGCTATGTGCTCTTGTTTTAAAAGAAATATGTTATGTCCACTAAAACTTCAGGAAGAATCACTGAATTTGATTAAGGTTATGGGCTGGTTTGCTTTTTTGTTTCTTTTTGAGAGCATGAGTGAGTCTTTGTTTCTCTCTTATTAATAGTATCCCACCTTGCAGAAGAATAATAGCAACTTTTCTATATAATTTTCTGATTTAGATGCTCACTCAGAGGGAGAAAGGTATTACTCCTAAACTTATTCCTGCATTTTGCATCACACAATCAGTGCAAACATCTTTGGTATAGGTATCATAATAGTGCTCTTAACATCAGGCGTCTTTTTGCAAAATTTGAGAGTTATACTCTAGTATTAAATACAATAGTTTCATTGACTATATTAAAAATAATTTGATTTTATAGAAAACACAACATAGTCAAACAACAGCCCAAACCACAACAGAAAGGCAGTGTCTAGTCTTTCCTTATAAAAGAGATGCAATAAATTGATTAAATCCAATAAAAGCTTTGATAAACAACTGTCATCCTAAATTATCTGTGAGAAATGATTGCAAGTTTAAGGATCATCTCAGTTTTAACGTCCCCATCATTTTATTAAACGCCAATCCCGTAATTTTGAATGAGAGGAGTCATGGTGTCAGTTTCTAATGTGGAAGTCACATCAGTGGTGGAATCAGATAATACTGAGATTTTGGATCCAAGAAGGTGGATAAGTACTGGGATAAAGACCCTGCTGAGACCTGTACAGCATTGGCTAGCACTCCAAACCAGATAAATAAGTTTAGGTGCCAACAGAAGAGCAAATACAGATGTTAAGATTTAAATGGTTTTCTAAGGTTGCCCTCCTGGATCTGGAAAAAAAAATTAGATTCCTATTTCTCCATATAAGAAGCCATATGTGTAATTCTGATTCTTTTGATCCTCCTGTATCAGGGTTTTAGATATAAGAGGAATGATTTTTTAAAGCAAAAGTGTTCCCATTTGCTACCCCTCTGTTTGCACTGCAGAGAATTTGAGAGCACACAAGATGAATTCCCTTCAAATGAAACTCAGCTGCACTTCCAAGGAGAGTACCCAGTAAGCCTGCAATTGCTAATAGATAAGATTTGACTAGAGCTAGTCTAAAATAAACCTCCTGAGATACATTTAGTATAGGTGCCATGTCCTCAATTTCAGTTGTCCTTGAAACTTGTTTCAACTAGGTGCTAAGGTGGAAATAACCTTTCCAAATCCCAGATCAGATTCTTTTGTTTTCTGCAACTATTCCAGCATTAACATATTAACTACATTTTGGTATGGTAAAGTGAGCGTATTTCTCAGGAAGGTCTGGGAAAACTCTCATCTCTCTTACTCAGCCCTTCCCCACCACCACAAATGGGTGCTTTTCACCATTAGCTGTCTCGGTCTAGCGTGACCCAATATGTTTTTGGGGTTTTTCTCACTTTATTACTTGCTTTTTAAGCGTGTGAAAGATAAATCAATTTTTTTTCCCCAATAAATTAAACAACAATAAAAAACTATTTTATATTTTTCCATAAAATTTTCCAAATAACATATATTTCTAAATTTGGCATAAATTTTATCTTCTTCTTTCTGTTAAAAAAGAATGGAATATTATGGGGTTTGGCTTACGTAAGCATACATTGATCTAGAATTTGTATCTCTGGCACAGACTGAAGTATTTTTTATTCCCTTATCACTGAAATTGGTAATCTCTAGGACTGCTTAGACATGATCTAGCTGGAATTGTTTTGAACAGGGGTTTGCACTAAATGGCCTCCAGAGTTCTTTGCTAACATGCTATGATGCTATGATTTTGTGGCATAGCAATATTCATCTCAGTTGTACCTGAGATGTAGAGGGACAGCTCCATTTATTGCATAGCATTCCTACTAATATTTTTACTTGTCTATTTTGTTCTTAATGCAATTGAAATAATGGACATATCATCAAACCTGAGCTTAACGTATCATGATCCCTTGCATTATATGAAGCAAAGAGCATCTTCTGAAGGAAGAGTCTAGAAAGAAGCTGAAGTATACTGATGTGACTTGCTGAAACAATTTTAGGCAGAGATTTTTACATTTATTAATGTAAAAAGAACAGTATAAAAAATATATAAGCATAGGTAGCTTTTTCAGTGAAGTCATAATGATCCTATACTGGAAATTGCCTCTTTAGCACAGATTTAAAGTGTACTGAAATTGTTTCATAAGTCAGAAATAAAATGGTAGCCCTTCTAAGGGCTACTCATGAGATAATGTGGATGTTAAACTGATCCATGTTGACTGCACTAACATTTTTGAACAGTTTCAAACTACCTATAATTGTAAAAACACACAATTATTCCCTCAACAGTCAACTGCATATTTTTTTGAAAAAAAAATCTGATTTCATTCACATAGGAAAATTAATAAAACATATTTTCAATAAAAGTTTTAAATAATTACATATACCTTTCCTTAATTAACACTGCTGGAGTTCTACAACAACTTTCCTGCTCACCTTGGTAAAGAACACAATGTCCAGAAAAAAATTCATATGAGGATAAAAATACAGTTAGAAGAGAAAAAGTGGGAAGGTAAATACATACTTGCTTTCTGACCAGTTCCTGGTGACATGGGTAGCATCAGCACTTGTTGGTTCTGACACAGGGTGCACAGCTGGATAATGATGACCAAAGGTGGGTGCTGCAAGAACCAAAGAACAATGGATCAATATCATACATCAGTTTGTCTGTTCTGAAAGAATAGAATGAATTTAATTGAAGAAAACAAGATTTGCCAGTACACAGGTACTCTCTGATCTTAGTGACTACCTTAGAAGACCACACATGAGTACTTGTCTCATTAGTATGACATTCCTATAAAAGATATTATAAAATATATTCCCATTCTTGAAATCCACAAATGCTTGAATGTTTATAACAATTCATGGTTGCTGTGTCCCTAACAAAGCAAAAAACATCAAATAATTGAATTGTTTGGTTAGTAGTTATTTTTAGGTCCACCACATAACTGCTTAACTATTTAAAAACCTTTTCTACAAGCTACCATGTTCCTGTGAGAACAGTTGGTGTCCAACAATAATGATGGCTCTTGTTTATTCCTTGGCAGGAGATTAAGTAGAAAAGGTCAGTCAATATGAAAGAGGAATGAAGCTATTTTCTTTTTTTGACTACCCCTTTAAGAGTGAAGTGAGCTCTGTTGGAAGAGCAGAGCCATGAGTTAGGAGCTAGGCTGACACAGTTGGTGACATCAAAAGCTGTATATTAGATGTTCCTCCATATGTACTTGGTGTTTTACTTCGTTTGTTTTTCCCTTTAATCGCCAATAAAAGTTATCTCACCTGAAAGATATTGCTGTTAATCTGGGAGAAATCAGAACTGAACTCATTTAGAGAAGTGATATCATCCTCTGAAGCTTGACAGCGTGACAGGGCAGGTGGAAACCCACTGTGTTTTGCACAACAAGAATCTAAAATAGGAGACTTCATTTTCTTTGAGTATGTTTCCCTTAGGGGGTCTTCAGAAAAACAGGATATATACTTTCTTTTGTTTTAAGAAAAAAAAGGTTGCTGACACTGGAATCTGCTTGCTGGTTTTATCAAGGAAAGTGCTTGAAAATGTAACTTCAGAGATCAGTAAATTTATAATATATGCCATCTCTAGCATGAAAAACTATTCAGGTAATGTTCTAAAATAAAATGACCATAAAGTTCAAGAAAAGTAGCCAACCTATACATGTTTATATATTCTGTTTCAGCCCTAGATGAACATAGTTCAGAGACATACCAGGAACAGATTAACAGTGAAAATCAATTCCCTATGACTGCATATATTCACTTCAAGGATTTCTAATTTGCTAAATATTTGCCTGCAATTTTCTGTCCAAGTCCATTATGTGTAGTTGGCCTTTTTATTTGCATTCCTTTCTTATGCTTTTAATTATTTTCCTTTGTCTGAAATATAGTCCTTGGAATGGGGAGGATTTCAGTTATTCAAGTGGTTATTGTAAAAGCTAGTAAAAGCTGGAAAAAAGCCACATCTCTTTTACCATAGCTGACACACTACATTGATCTAGCAGGAAATCTGTCTGTTACTGAGACAGATGGGGGAGCTCTGGGACTCAGTTTAACGTGGTTGAAGCTCCTGCAGATGCTGATATCGTACACTGACAGTAGCTGAAGTCTGAACAGCAGAGTTTACATGCCTGAAATAAATTGTTTTGATTAGAACCTTTAGGAAAGAAATTCATAAGGTACAGTTTTATTGACTACTTGCCAAACAACACAGACCTGTGCTCTGTAAGCTTGTTTTGTTCTTGTAAGTCAAGCACCAACTGGGCTCTTATTTTCCAAGGTTATGGACTTACAGCATAATACATTATAATTTACTCTGAATTATTACAAAGAGAAGAATCAGAAACAGAATGCACATTCATTTCTAACTGTAGTTGACCTTAAGAAAAATATTTTTTTAAGTAGTCTCTGCATATTTTTATCTTCCATGGGAATCTGAGAAATTTGCTATTGATAGAAATTTTTCCAGAAGAAAAAGGCACATGTAAACCAAATTTGTGGCAGTCATGAAAAGAAGAATAAAATTATCATTTCTAATTATTATCAAAATTGAGCAATTTTATCATAGAATGGGGGGGTGGGGGGTGGTTAGGAGACATTTCAGGTTCTGTTTTATTGACAGTCAGTGATCACTCTATTTCTGGCATAATGCTACTGTGATCACCTAAATAGAACTGAAACAAATGTTGTTCAAGGCACAGCTAGGATTTTCTTTCCCTAAGCAAAATCTATATAATATTATTGTCACTAAGACCATTATTTATTGTGCTGTTCTTTTAGAAATTAGTATGTATAGGTACTGTTATGTTCATTTATCATTGTCTGTTCTGGTCTAATGCATTTAAATGCATAGTCTAGTTGCTAAAACAGATCACATGAAATTCTGTATTATTTTCGACCACTCCAGTGATAGAATTCTGGCTGTTCAGTGTCATTTTTATTTTTTAAACCAACATCTTCCAGTGAAGATTGCTTTTATTTCGGATTTCTTTTTTTTTTTTTTTTTTTTTAAAGCATAGTAATTTGAATAATACTAAAACCCAAAATAAAACAAAGATATCATACAAGAAACCAGAGAGGTCATTAGCTGTATCCATCTGTATCCATAAGCAGCAAGGTAGCTTTATGAATTTTCAAATCTGATACAGCATCAAGATTTTTGCCTCATGCTCAGCTACTTCAACATATTGATTCATATTTTTATTGACAGTAGAAGCTAGATAGTTTTTAAACCTTCCAGAAAATGAACACTACCAGAGTTGTTTTATGTTTTGTTTCCCACTTAGTTGAGACAACTTATTTTCATAGGAGAACCTGAGAATAACAAGTATTAGATTTCAGAATGTCCCTTTCCTCAGCTATGAAGATGCTTGACATAACTCATTACTGACACACTACTCTACATGATGAAACTAAAAAATTGACACTGTGGTTCAGAGTGGGCTCAACCCAGCCATGATGAGGGCTCAAAACCCCTCTGCAGAGCTGCATGATGTCACCTGAACAGTGCATTCCTCAGGCAGCCGTGTGAATGGGAAAGCCTCCTGCCCTTCATAACCAGTAGAACTACATCTACATATTAGTAACAATATCTAGACAAAATGTTCAAAAGAAGTTAAGTATGTGGCTGAGGCTTCAGTGCTCATTCATTCAATAAGATTCTGTCTCAACAAAACATGTTTTGTAAACTACTGTTCCTTTAAAATAAGACAGCCTCAGGCAGCCCCATTATTAAGCCAGATTTGTGTCTTAAGCAATCCTATTGCTAGAAAAAAAAAGGCAGCCTATTCAGGCTTCTGGTCTGAATCATCCCTGAAATAAACTTTCTCCATTGAGTGTGTGCAGGAATCTTAGTGAATAATCTATAATTAGCTTGATTGAATATTTCACCTCAAACCCTCAACCATACCAACTCATATTCTTTCTTTTACTTAATTTGATGAACTCTGAACAGACTTTTCAGAAGTGAAATCTTGGTGTTATGATACTATGTACAGTGAGAGGGTTGTCTCAAAAGGAAAATAAAGATAAATAAATAAATAAAAAAGCCCCAAATTTTACAGTTTATTAGCAGCAGAATAGAAAATAAAATAGAAAGTATCTGTGTAAATGTGATCATTGTTCAAAGCCTAAAAAAAGGTAACGAAAAGACTGATGGAAGATGGATAAATTGAATAACACGAGACAACTGTCATAAAAGGAGGGAGGAAACCCACAACACTAAACAAAGATCCACGCTCTTAATGTTACAATAGAGACAGCAGGGAGCAGAAGGACAGATTTCTGTTATTTTGTGAGTGCCAAGGAACAAGTAAATGGCACTAGCCTTTCACAGTCTCTTCTGGAACAAGAGAACATCAACAGTTACCTAACAGACAGAGTAGTGGGCTAAATGAAGCCTTGACCTGAGCTACTGCAGTCATTATGTTATGGTTTTGATCTACTGACAAACCAATCTATATAAAAAATGAGCCATATATTTCTTTTGCTTATGTGTGGGATTGTGTTTTATGATCCAGTACAATTGCCCTTTTACAGGAAGATATAATAATAGAAAAGAGACACAGGGTTTTCTCAGAAAGGCTATTTTAATTTTCTCATTTATACAAAAGCAAATCAAACTGAAACATGAAAATATGAATTGTTCATTTTACTTGGCAACTGTAATACTCAGTGTCTTGTGTGAATTGAACACATTGCTGAGAACATAGTGCAATTAATTAAAAGAGCTATTGTTATATTTAAACGCATGGCTAACCAGGGAACATGTCATCTGCTAATGCCAGACTGAGTTAGTTCCCTTCCTTCCTTGCCAAAGCTGATAGCACAAGAGTTAGTTGGTTCCTTCCAGTTGTTTTGGGTCCTACTTGAACATTCCCAACCTCTTTGTTAATTTAAAGCCAGAAGGCTTGGAAAGTGATTATCTTGCTAAAGGCACAGGCCTAAAGGTACTGGTTAGTCTATATTCTGGAACAAAATTATTGTTTCAAAGGATCCCATTTCCTTTGTGAATCTGGGGCTTGAGATACTATAGAATCCATATGAGCATGCCTGAACTGACATCACTGGAAAACTAATTGCAATGCATTTAACTATCTGTGAACCATTTTTGCAGTTCTATACAATAAACAGATGAAGAAAGCATAATATGGATAGCAACATTTTACGAACTTTGATCACATTGTAGTATTTCTTTGGAATATGTCATCTTGCCAAAAGGTAAAAGGACCATATGATCATCTAGAAGGCAGCATATGCAAATAAATATGGTAGCAAGTAAAACATATGTTTAATCTTCCCACTTCATCAATGTAGAGCTCAAGAGTTTTCATTCGCACAAGCCAATAAATCTTAAGGCTTAAACTGTGTTTCTGCTACTCTTTTTTTCTTAGTTCCATAGTTATATATCTCTTGAAAAGCTGTACAAAATTATTTACTTTTAAATAACTTTTAGAAAAACTCCTGCTGAGGGTAAAACTAGACATACACAGGCAAGATCAAAATTGAAAAGTATTGCCTAAGAATGTACTGAATTTGTTCACCAAGTTTCACACATCATACGTGATCTATTTATACTGAAATGAGACAAAATAGTTCACAGTTTTGACAAAGTACAGGAAAGAGGCATCAATCATCCCAAGGACAACACAGTGGAGCATTTAGAAGTTGCACATTATAGATACAAGGAGACAGAAAATCTTCCACACTTCTAATTATTTGTTCCAGTTGTAAGTTAGACATACTGTTAAACCTGTGTGCTTTATTTCTTATCTGAATATAGTTAAGTTTGGCTTCAATATATAATCTTTGAGCATGCCTTCCCCCTCCAGATTACACAGCCCTGTAATGGTATGTATTTTTTCCTGTGTATCTGCTTACACAGTGCAACAAAATCAGTTCTCAGTTGTTTCTCTAAGAGCAACACACCTTAAGGTGTTTTGGTTTTTTAATTCGCTCACATTATAGCATTTTCTGCATATTTTGAATGACTATTGATTTTTGTTTAGATCGGTTACAATTTTCAGTAAAAAAAAGGCGGCTATTCCAAGGTCCATGTTACCTATGCCACGTATGTTGAATTTGGGCATATTCCACTGGTTCTCTTCTCAGGGATCATTTTTATTTGCACTTTTTGAGGAATACTTATTCTAAAAGTGAGTGTTGTGTTGTTTTTCTTCCATTATATTTTTTTTCAGAATTTACCATTTCCATGGATGTCCAATATTTTTTTGGGGGATGGAGAAAGCTTCAGCCTCTGGGTAGAATTCCTCTCTTACCTATGTTTAGATATTACTTACATTACATTCATCTTAAGACAAGAGCTCAAAGCTGGTGTCTGCAAAAGTGTAGCACTACGAGATGCATCATTAGGGTGCTGGGTATACAATATTGACACAATTTGTGGGTGCTTGCTTTCCAGTGTTTCTGTGGTTCAAAGGCTTATTAGGTTTTGTGGTACATCAGGTACATTTCTAGTGTTTGTCTTCTGATTAAAGTTCGTTGGAAGGAAACCAGTGTGAAGACCCCAAGATCTCTTATATAATGTTAAGCAGAGGGGATCTCTTACATAATGTTAACATTGGGTTGCTAAGGAAAGTGCTTTGAAACTACACTTGTGATGTGAACTAAAACACTAATGTAGATTCCTTAGAATTCTTACAATTCCTGGATCACTCTTCTAAGTGGAATTTTACCTGAAAACACTCTTTTTTTCATTAGCACTTAAATATTTTTGTCTAATTTTTTTAATAGTTAAATTGATAATTTAATTTTGGAAAAATTCAAAATGATACATTATTTAAAAATCAAAAGTTGAAATATTTCAATGTTCATATCTTCACTACCATTCTTTAACTCTTAATTTCAACAGTTAAGTTTAAATAGAACAAATGTTATTAATATTTTCTTTGAAAACAAAATATTTTTATCTAAAGAGAGAAAGAAAATTACACATCATTATCTAGGCAACCATTCTTAACCACAGCTTTTTCCTCATTCACTACTACTTCAATATAAACTCATTGCACAAACCTAAAGGAGGGAACAAATGCAGATTTATACTGAAGTCTTTTGGGTCAAGCTGTAATATAATCCCAAAATTTACCCTACTTAAGATAAGAAATCACAGAAAAAAAACAAATGCATCAGGAAAAACAGAGCAAGGAGAAATCACCAGTGAGAAGATAAAGTGAATTTGTTAACATTGGCCAATTCTATGATAAAGTCTTCTTATTTACATAGCTATTGTAATGCAACAATTTATTTTTAAATTATTTTTTACTATATCCTGTGAGGGCAGTAATGTTTTGGTTTATATAAAATGTTGTTTTAATCAATGTTAATTAAAATATGATACTAGTAAAGTGTCTAATATTTCTCTAGTGATTCCATTCATCTGCTCTCTTAGGGCATAGAGAGATATCAGATTTTTAATTTTTGTTTAATATGTTTTTTATGAAGAGTGAAATGCTTTTATAAAAATTCTTTTCAAGCTTTTTTATAGCACAATCTGACAAATAGGCAATTTGAATTCAAGAAATCTTCTACAAGGAGTGTTTGCTACTCAGAGTAATAGCCATAACACTAGAAGTAATTTTCAGGGCAATCCTTTGGGAAAAAATATTTCTTATGGTGGTCCACATAATTATAGTCTGCACAAAGAAAAACAATGAAAGAAATTTAATTTAGCTTACAATTTTTATCTGAAACATGGCAGACTAGAAGAATAGGGTGAAAATAAGTAAAAATAAACAAAACAAAACCCACATAAGAAATTAGAGTTTTAGAACTAGATTCTTGACTTCTTTACCTAGAGTTGGAATTGTATGTGAACCATTAATCTACTAACATACTTTATAGACATACAACTTTAAAAAGTAGCAGCACACTCATATTACAGAATCAGAGAATCAGAGACTTATTTATGTTGGAAAAGACCCTTGAGATCATTGAGTCCACCCAATATGTTATAGAATGATTTAACAAATGAAATTACTGTACTGTGTAGTTCTCTGCCAACATTGTCCTCACCATTGGATGACTCAGGCTCACTCTAATTTCAGGATGCAGTGGCTGAAGGGAGTTGATTAAAATTCTTCATTTATCAGTTTAATGGTTGGACTGAAGTGTTAGAGTGAAACAAACAAACAAACAAACAAAACAACAAATAAACAAATCCAAAATGTATGGAAAATAGCAACAAGTTTTTCTTTAAAACTGGGAAACAAGAAATTAAAATGTTGACAATAACTGGAAAAGTACTTTTGTTCACCTTTGTTTCCTTTGACTGGAAAGAACACAAAGGGTTTGTAATTGGTCCTGATCTGATTGCAGATATAAGAAGCACCTTGCCTGCACAGGACTGAAAGGTTATCTCAGTGGCAATCATATACCTCAGTGCCATACCTTGTGAGCCATAGTTATGGCTCAGTTCATGCTTGTGAACACAATTCATGGCAATGCATTTCATTCTAGAACAGAAATTATTATGTGTTCATCTTTTTTTATGAGAGGCTTTGGGTTTTCCTGAGAACAACACCACTTTTTTTCTCAAGGTGCTGAGTCTTGTTTGAGGCTACAGTTTGGCATGGTCTCCAGTTGCAGTAAGAAACTAGACCAGTATTGGAAGAAAAGTTGGATCAGAATGGATAGCAGATGCATTTTCTTTCTTGGCTGGTGAGTTTAAAAATGAAACACACAAAAAATGAGGTGGTTTTTCTGGCCTAATGGGGGTCAGTTACCATCTGTGACAAAAAAAAAACCAAAAAAACCTGAGTAGAATATTGAATCTTATATTGTTTAGGAGTCAATCAATTGATATAATTTTAACAATCCTTTTTATTTTCAAAATAGCCTCATAATCTAAATTTTAGTCACATTAAAAAAAAAAAAGAAAAAAAAAAAAAAAGGAAAAAAAACCCCACAACAGCGTCCACAAAATCCTCACCAGAAAAAAGCTTGTGGAATATATCTTTCAACAGCATTTCTCAATTATCTTTCAATTCAGTGTGAGTGCTAAGCTAATTTTTAGTGTCAAAATAAGGACTAGCATTACCTAAACATTTTGAGTCAACCATTAATATAAATATATAGATAATACCTTTATTTCATCAGTGTTCAAGTATCTTCATCTCACAGTGAATATAATATTTCTTAATCAAATACCTCTACTATTAAACATTCTTCCTTCTAGATGGATTTTGTGAACCCAATCTATAAAGTGGACACACATTGACCTTTTTTGGATGTAGCATTCAGTAATTTCTTAAAACTAAGCTCTGGCTTGTTCTTTAGAAATTACCTGAATCTCCTTTTCTTTCAGAATTTACAGTTCCTGCCTGGAATTTTATTAGATCATAAACCTGAATTTGATGTAATGAAAAACAGGAGTGCTGAAAAATATTGTGTCAGGTTTTATCTACCTGGCTGTATTGCAGTGCATTAAGTGAAGATTTGACCTGCCATTTTCCCTCTGAAGAGCTGCCTTTTGATGTTGCAAATTGTGTGTCTGTTCTTTCTGCAAAGCAAATGAGATGGTTCCTTATACAATCCAACAAAAATAATTATTTTCCCATGGAATATTGGGAAGAATAGGACAGTCAAACAGCTACCCAGGTTCAGGAAACATCCAAATTAGGGGTTAATTTTTGCCTTCAGACATTTGATCATGATCAGTACTATACCAGTTGAAAATAAATTTATTAGTCTGAGGGCAGCATTGGCCCTATATGACTAATATGTTCTGACAAATTAAATTAGGTGTAGAATTATTCAATTTGTTTCCTTTCTTCTGGTGATCAGTTGCTGAATTCATCACACATCATCAGTGCTTTCCATCCAGTCTTTGCCCATAAAACTGGATTTAGCAACTTCTTAACAAGAGATTTATTATTTTCCCTGCATATATATCGTATTATTGACAATACAGAAGAAAGTTTTGTTCAAAGCATCAAATTATTCAAATTAGTTATAATAAGCCAAATGGATGTCAACAGGTGCTGTACTGCCTGCTACAAATACTGTTATAAAGACTCACAAAGAAGTGTGTGGTGGGGCCTCAGGGAGGCATTGTCTTTTCAGGAGGTAAGGAACATACTGTCATCCATATACTCTTTTTAGCTGAAACTTCAATCAATGAGGAGTTCCTGCCACCCTTAAAATGTGTGAGACTGTGCTGTAGCCTGGCCTAATAATTTAGGTCTTGTAAGTTTTCCAACTGACTTCACAGCTTGCAGAATTACAGTATTTTTTTTCTAAATAGTACTAGACTGAAACTCATGTGACACAAGATGAAGGTAAACTGCCTTTCTTAGGTCTCAAACAAGTCTGGGCTTTGGGCAGTCAACTTCTTCAGGTAACACAAGGAGGGGCTGAATCCAGCAGACAGGAATCGTGTGAGGATTTTAGGCATATTCAGTAATCACAGCATGGAACAATGGCAATTCATAGGAATAATCCTAAAGGAATATAGGAAAGTTAGCTAAGAGGGCTTCCAGATCAAGCTGTCTGCTATCATAGGAATTCATCCCACACCTTTTAACTTGCAGTTACAGAAAATTTGGGGTCTCTCTCACCTTGGAAAGCTGCTGCAGAACCTGGAGCTTGAATGGCCAGATTAGCCTCTTCTCAGAAGTAGGCCTCAAAGTTGTTGATATTTCTTTACCACTTCTTTCCTCTGGTCATATTTAATTACACCCTTCTGCAACATGAACTCTTGGAAGCATACACCGTATTCAGCCTATGATCTCTTCACAACTTCACTCAATCTTTTTATAATTTTACTAGTCTTTAATTATAACAGAGTAACAGGTCATAGCCATGCTACGAACAAGTGTTACAACCACTGAATCCTTTCCAACTAACAAGTTCTTGATTATGGATGTTTTGGCTTTTATATGACCTCTCATATGCAAATCCAAATACATGACACCATATTTTATGTTATTAGATTTTATGTGATAAATAAGAAGTCTGAGAAGGCACTAATCTACAGTTCCTAGTCCAAACTGATGGACTGGAGTCAATGAGCACAAAAGGCTATCTTCTATTCATAGAACTAAATGTTTACTCATATTTTACGCACCATCTTTTCTCACTTGCAGATGGTAGCAAAGAAACTGTGGTCTATTCCTTTAAAATAAAAGGTGTACAGAAGGAAGTGGGAGTGAAAAATCACAGGAATTTAAAGATTACTGTTTTCTAACACTCCACTCAAAGAAAGCCATTTTCCAAAATGGAAAATACAGAAGTGCACTTTAAATGTATTAAGCTATGTTAAAACATGGTGTTCGTTTTCAGCATGAATAAATATAAACATTTTGTTTGTATTTTATGAAGTATGTACTTTGGAAGTAGGACAGATATTTGCTCTTTAAGCAGTTTATGTCCTGTATATTATCACAGGTTAAGGTTTGCTAGACAATTCACTCATTTTTAAATATGCCAGTCATTACCCTTTAAAAAAAAAGAAATCATATAACAGAAAACATCTATAAAACTCTCACTTCATTTCCGCTGATCTGATAGCTTTTTCTGTGGAATTACAAAATGCTAAATGGCTCATGAGGGTGAACCATAGCAAATAGAATCCTGATGTTCACTTTCTTATTATGCAACAAGACTGTGAAAACGTCCCAATAGGTGTAAGAGGAAAATGGAATGAGGTGATAAATAATTTATAACTAGAGAAAACTAATCAGAACTCCTCAATTCACATTGTCCCCATACAGGTGCTCAATTACTTCCTCGAAGGGCCAAGAGACCAATAACCTGACGTCTGGGATATAAATGAATTTTATTATTAAGGAAGATATTAAAACTTATATTAGTACACTAAAGTAGCTAATCTAAATTCTGTACAGATTTTCTACCAACCTTTCATGTGCCCTTCTTGATAGGGCTGCTTGCACAGTAGTGAGTTTTGCTAGAACAATCTGCTGATCTTATGCAAAATCAGTGATTTCACCTTTACCATAGTCAGTTCTCATGCAGTCTCTGTGAGGTTTGTAATACCTTTTAAATTTTCTTTGTATTTATACTGATCCTTTAAATAACAAAATTTTCTTTATACATAAATCATATATATACACATTAAGAAAAACTAACAGAAAAATATTCAAGTCTTTCAAACAAGACCATCTTCAGAGTTCATTATTCCAACTAAAACTGCCTACGCAAGAATAATGATGCAAAATTTACAATGTGAGCAGTGTGTGCTGAACATCTGTATATCAGATGCAGAGTTGACTTATTTGTAAGTAGACTAAGCATGATTAAGGATGAGAAAGAAATATTTGATTAGATACAGCAAGGCCGATTAGAATACTTTCTTTAAATCTTCATAAAAATGTAACTGTCATCCTCATGTTTTGTTAGATATGTGTCTCTTAGTATTTACAAAAGGAAAAAAAAATTGCACTTAAATATGGCACTTAAATCAAGAAGAGAAATCTACTCTTTTGATTTTCAAAAGTACTATTCTCATTTCTTTAATAATAAAAAATGCACATACTGTAGGCCTAATTCAGTCACTTTAGGATGGATTACTGATAGCTTGCTCATGTCTTTTGAGAGGGATGTCAGTAACAAGGGCACATTACCAGTCTTCCAGCTGCAGAGAACAGTGGGTCCCCTAAAAGTTTTTAGTATCTGATAGCCTCATGGCACTGTCTTACATATTATAATATTGTAAAGAGTTTCAAATGGTGTTTGAACTATATATCCTTATTTTTGAGAAAATGAATCAGTGTCTTTTGGAATGTTAGGTCATTAGAATTTAAATATGAGTGTAAATTATATACCTTGATTAAGTCTATTGAGATTGTCCCTCAGTAACTAATAACTCGAATAAAAGTCTGACTGGAAGTGAGCATTAAATGAAAAAATACAGGTGATAGATGTATCTTTTAATTTAAATTAGAAATTTGATGGATATTAAAGAAACATATCATTCATTTAATTTCATCTGATCTGTCTCTCTGATTTTGTTCATCAAAATCACCAACACACACTTTACAATGCAAATATAGTGCCAACCCACAATTTAACAGACTTGCTTGCATTTTTTTGCCAATGAAATATAACATTCACTACCCTCTGAAACAACTTCCAGGACTGAGTAATATTTTGACACATTGAAACTTCCTTTCTTTCTCCTAGATTTTTCTCCTGGAACCTTAATTTAAGTTGAAGATGTTAAGCTATAATAAACTTAGCTCTTTTACAGAAATTCCTAGACATTCCTAGATGTTCCTACATACCTAAATGTATCAACATACCTAAATGTAGCTAAGACAGAGAAAAGGCAAGGGAGCTATTAAGTGATGCTACAGACTGTATTCCATATAATATAATAGATATTTCACCCCGAGGCTCATTCTGATCAAGTTTTTTGTCTCAGTAATAACCTCTGTAATAAAGTCAGATCATATGGATATAGTCTAATTAGTCCTCAGTTTTATTTCACAAGTCAGATATGTTTCAGGTATTCAAAAATGTAGGCAAAGATGAACTCTCTGGCTATAAGGATGGACAGCAGAAAGGAATATTAAACAAGAGGCCATGAGAAAAAAACGGTAGGAGCCAGAGAGTGCATGAAAGGGTCTATTGAGTTTCCAGGGGTAGTTATAAACTTTCAAAGATTCTGAAAAGCTGAAGGCTTTGCTTGTATTGCTCTTTTTTTAGGATTATTTATTATTCTGTTTTAAGTATATTCTGTGTTACAAGTTTTAGTCACTGATTATTATCTCTAGGTTCCTTGGATTTTAAAAGAAGTCAATACTTGCCTCAGAAACATGGCAGTGCCCATTAATGACACTGATAGAGATGAGATTGTTAGTTTTCTGTTAAATTAGCTTTATTCTAAGAGCATCGTGTTTATAATACAGCCAGTTGCCAGTCTACTCATTTCTTCCTTAATGTCCAGGAAACTTGCAAGGGTGTAAGTATCTTCAAAAATTCAATACGAGAGTCAAAACAAGCAGCAATGTAGAATATTTCTTTTATTTCTTGAAAAGAAATCAAAAGTAAAAAATCCCCCTTTTATTTCTCCCATCTGACCTGTATTGAGAGATGTTGAAGTTATGTGAGTACTTAATTTGAGTATTATGAGTATTATTTGAGTACTTACTTATCTGAACATGGATAAGTGTGTGCTGAATTTATATTAAATAATAATTAGTATATTGATGACAATGTTGTCTTCAATCAGTTTATTTTTTTAAATTGTATTATTTTGTGGTGGTATTTATCTGTGACATATCTACAACATTTAGGAATCAGTATCACACTGACATACTTCAAGTAGATGTTTCCACATAGAAAAGTATGTACACAGTTGATCTTCTTATGGAAAAAAAATTATTATGAAAATGTTTGAAAATCTCTAGACTTGATCCAATATTTCCAATAAAATATAAAACAGGAAAAAAAAAAACCCATAAAGAAAACAACACAACCCCAGAACAAAAATGGGATTAATACTACTTTATGAGATCATTTCATATTTTCAATAAGTAAAGATCAGATAGGGTTCAGAAATTCAGAGAGGAAATACTTATAAAAAAAATCATTTTGTCAGGAGCAAAAGTCCCTGTAGAATGTCTAGTCCATAGAGACTTCTTGAGCCTCTATCCTGTATGATGGAATTTTTAACATCACTACATAATGCAATTTTTTTGTACCCCAGAAGACTGAACTGATCACCTGATTTACAGATTCTGCATATGTCAAGCTAAAGGCTCAAACCAAACTGCCAGCCCTTTCTTCAAATATTTCAGCAGTGACTTATTCTGAATATTCAAAATAACCATTAACTGTGTTTTAACAAAGCATTAAAAAAAGAGAGCTGGACAATATGTTTGTGTGCTCTTAGCAGAGAAAGCTGAGAGTGGAGTGCTATCACTTCCCTGTGATACCATACTTTAACAATCATTTAAATTTGGTTTTCAACTTCTTAGCTGTACTCTCCCTTGCTTTCCAACCCAAAAATGCTTGCCTCTGTCTGTGCCACTAGGCTCTCCTCAGTACACTGCTGAACTTGGACGTCATCCAGTGAAGAGCTGCAGAGTTTGCTCATCCCCTTACCAGGGGGGAATCAAGATCTGGTGCATATGCAATGTGTCATCCAGTTTTCTCAGAACTTGTAAAAGATCCAGCTGTGCTATTAATTTGATCAGGCCTCAGGCCTTCCACAGCACATCAGTTATACTTGATTTACATTCTAGAGCCTAGGAATCAATGTGAGATAGATTCTTACCAAGGTCCTCACACTCAAAGAAAACAGTAAGGGTCCAAAAAATGTAATGGATATAACACATTCTATAAACATGCTTTCTGCATGTTTGTTTGGGAAAAAAAATTTCTTGCAGTATATCTCGCAAGAGGAAGGATCAGAGAGAAAATACTTTATTTTTCAACATTTATATTTTTAATTTTTTTCAAAAAATATAAGAAGAGACAAAAGTTGTCTATTTGGCTACTAGGAAATTATTTTTTTAATTGCTCTGAATATGCAATATCATTCCTTTTGTCTCATTATTTTTAAGTTATCATTGTTATACTGTAATAATTCTGTCAGTTGTTTCCACCTTTTTTTTTTTTTCATATCTTGACAAGAAACATCTCCTTGAAAGCAAAAACAAATTAAAACAAGAAAATCTGAAAACATAAAGGCAGAAAATTCAGATGGTCACTACAGAAATTTTTTACTCAAATAGCAAAGTTATTAGGAGTGTTGCAGTAAAGTGAAACAACAAATCATATGCATATATTGAAGGAGGATATTTTCAAAAGTGTGAATAGGGTACAAGAATCCAAGCCCTTCAAAGGAAGAAAAAGCACTTTGTAAATTAAACAAATAAAGGAACATTTACTTTTCTTTAAAATGGTTTCAGGAGGTCAATTTTTTCTAAGAAATTTGAAGAAATTTGAATTGAAGAATTCAGAAAAACCAAATTAAGATATTTCTTATTATTTCTTTTGAATATTGGTTAGGGAAAACTTTGACCATTCAGGAGTCACTCTAGTAATCACAGTCCTACCACCTGAGGCTTTAACTCCTGGGACTGCAGTTCTGGATTGTTCCAGTGACCTGAGGGGACCCACTTGACTACCTAGCTCACCACATTAACACGGTCAGACCAGGTTTTCCTGGGTTTGCCATAGCAGAGTCTCAGGTCTTTGGTTCCTTTAAGTAACTTTATCAGGATGCAGCAACACAGTAACATCTCAAGCTGGTGTTTCTGAGGAGGGACTCCTAATGAAGGAAACAGGGTGCTTTTATACCCTTGCAGTCTAAGTGCCTGAGAGTCTGTGGCAATTGGCTCCTACGTGTCTGAGTGTCTGGCCACCAGGTTGGTGCCACAAATTGTCACGTTATTTGCAATTTTGCAAATTTACAGTGCAAAGATCGGTGCCAGTCACGGCCTCTAACCTCTGGCTCACACCACCCAGAGCTCAACCTGCAACGGGCACTGTAGCATCACACTGAGCTATCTGCACTAAATGCAGTCTTTGCCTTATTTTGTTGGTAATTGGAATTAATAATCAAATGAAACAACTGAAAATCAGAGGGTTGGGGTTTATGTTTAGGTACACATGGGTTTGCTAGCGCCCCGTAAGGAATACTGCAGAAAATGGATACAGAGAATTTTTATCAAATTATGTAAGTATAACACCTTGTGACACAGAATTACGGAATCACAAAATCACAGAATGAGCCAAGTTGGAAGGGATCACAGTGGGTCATCTGGTCCAACCTCCCTCCTCAGTTAGGGTCATTCTAGAGCACATGGCAAAGGATTGTGCCCAGATGGTTCTGGAGTATCTCTGATAAGGGAGACTCCGAAACTTTCCTGGGCAATCTGTTCCAGTGCAGGCACACCTGGACAATAAAGAATTTCTTTCTCATATTCAGGTGAAGCTTCCTGTACATCAGTTTCCACCCATTGTCTCTTGCCCTTTTGTTTGGCACCATTGAGCAGAGCCTGGCTCCTTCCTCCTGCCACCCTTCCGTTCAGATTCTGACAGACATTGATGAGCTCCCCTTTCAGCTGTGTCTTCCCAAGGCTGAACAAGCTCAACTCCCTCAGCCTGTCCTTGTAACAGAGATGTTCCAGTCTCTTAACCATGTTCATAGCTCTCATCTGGACCTGTTCCAGGAGCTCCATGTCTTGCTTTTACTGAGGAGCCCAGAACTGTACACAGAACTCCAGATGAGCTTCAGTAGGGCTGAGTAGAGGGACAGGACCACCTCCCTCAAACCTGTTGGCAATGTTCTTCCTAATGCACCCCAGGGTACTGTGATGTTTTTATCTTCTTTTCTGCCTGTTAGAGCTGGGATTAATGCATGGGAGATGCAATTTTTCATGTTTGGACTCAGTGTTTTTTAATTCTTATCTAAAGTACAGTCTCACGAGTTGTGAGCTCTAGTTAACAAGGTAGAAAATGGCTGTCTATAACTCTTTCCATGGTCTTGTATGCATAATTTGTCCAATAACAAGATGACATCTCTATTATTTTTACTCTTAACACAATAACTGAACACCCAATTACAAAACACCACCCAAACCCATGAAAAAGAAGGTGAAAGAAGAACGTAGCCAACACCCAAAATCCTCCACCTTGCTCTCTATGTATTACCATTTACTAAAGCCTTAAATCCTAAGTTTTGCACCCTGTGATATCACACACTTCTATTCAAACTACACACCCATGATCCCAGTGCTATCACTCAATTTTGGAAGCCTGTTCCACAGCCTCAGGTCAAATGTAGTGCTTGCTTGAGGGTCAATGCCTGTTAGCACAGAAAGCCTGAAATTCTCAGGCTTCCAGGGTTTCAAAAGGGTATCACTGGCCCTCTTGGCCACAAAGGCATTGCTGGCTCATGGACAACTTGTTGTCCACCAGGTCTTTCTCTACAGGGCTACTCCCCAGCAGATCAGCACTCAGTCTCTGTTGGTGTATGGGGTTACTTTTCCCCTGGTGCCCCCTTTGCACTTGCCTTTGTTGAACTCCAGAGAGCTCTTCTCTGTCCATCTCTTTGATGTCAAAATTCAACTATATAAAAACTTAAAAACAGTGAAAGAATAATTGACTCCCTAAAGCTGCTAGCATATGTTTTAAATATAAAAAATAGAGTTAGCCATACATATACGTACAATATTTACAGTCTCTCAATAACATAGATATGAGGAATTAAATACATTTTTTGTAAACGTGAGATGCAACTGGAAGAAACAACAGATTAGAAGATGAGGAATATTAAAAGTATTGATAAGGTTCTTGACAATTGAGCACTTCTGCAGGTTGATGGCAAATTTACTACAGTTTTATAGTGCAAAAAGTCTGAAAAATAGTCTCAAATAATTTTAGTTTACTATTAAAAGTTAGCTCTTTACAAAATTTTAAAAAATTTTAAAAAATATTTGTGAAAATGTGTAGATGAAATAATTATGTAAGTTTCTGAAATTCTGAATAGTCATTAGAACTCTACCTTTCATTTTCTTTTGCAGTGGCTACATTTGTGGGTTTATTTTGGTTCATTATGGGCCTTTGTCATCCACTGGCAAAATCAGATGTTTTAGTTATCATTCGACTACCCAGACATTCTGATTGAAACAGTAAAATAGTTTTCATCTTCATAGAAATAAAGATGAGGTAACCAATTTTTATCTACTGATACATTTTTTGAGGAGCCTTTTAAAGAAAATAGGAGTCCGGATACAATCTTTACTTTATCCAATTGGATCTGAACCCAAATTTCACAGGGAACAGAACCGATCCTATTTCTGTTTCTCCAGCTGTTGATTTTTCCCTTGGGGCATAATTAGGGTTTCCATATGCCCAGTTCCTACTTCATGCCATATGTGTTTCCTTTATATCTGTACTTGATATCTCGGCATTCCGATATTTAAAGAACCTTGAGCTCATTTGACAAAGTATCAAACAGGGTTAATATGATTAAAAGGGAACTTCAGTTTAAAATTTTCCAACTTGTAATAGGAATCTAAATACTCAGTTCTCATTAAAGTTGTTAACTGTATATGCAAATGATTAGAAGCTAAAATTAAATTAACTAAGGTGAGAATCTTCCCTTTCCCTCCTTCATTCCCATCTCTGTCACTGAACAGAAAGTTCTACTATTTGTTTTATTCCCAAATGAAGAACTGTGCTAGGAGAGATTTTTGAGGCCAAGTACTTCACAGAAAGTTGCAAAGTCATCAAAAATACATTGTTGTTTTAAATAATGTTCTTTTAAACTAGAAAAATACTGACTATATCTATCCATAAATCAAAGCTCTCGGTATTCATTCATGCTCGGGTAGTGATGGGCAAAATCTTGAGTATCAAAAATCATCAGGGCCATTGTGTTTCAAGAAACATATTTCTTAGAATAAGTTTGTAAAACAAAGCATAAGGGCCATATATTGTAATCCAAGAAACATATTTCTGTAAATAAGCTTAATAAAATTGCTAATCACAAAACCTCTTACATTTTGATTCTATACTTCACATTGAATTGACTATATGGCATTACTTACTGTATTTAACACAGTTTCAGTGGAAATATGTGAATAATATCCATGAATGCACTCCCAGGTGCTTACAAACTTGCAGGCATTCAGAAATCATCTGTGTTGTAGGAAGTGCAAACTGCCATCTCAGGATGATAAAGGAAATTTATGTCTCCTTTCTTCGACTGTTTCATTTGGATGAAAAAGACATCATGTTGGAGGCTGTTCTGTGGTCTGAATTCAAGTATTATCCCAGATTCCTTATGCAGTAAGAACACAGCAAACTCAAGGACATAAACCTCCTTTTAGATGATGACATGGACACAAGCATGCAGACATACAAAAAGCTGATAGCTCTTTTGCTCTTGTTATGATTCAGTGAATCTCTTAGTTTTAGAAAAGAAAGAAGATACTGGATTTGTTTAGTATAGTTCCAAGAAAAGACTTATACTACCTTTATAGTATCAAAATAAAATTGCCCAAATCCGTGTGAATAACTAAAATTTTTCATATTAAATGATCCATTTATATTCCCCTTCCAAAGCTTCATACTACTAAACTGTGTCTCTAAAAATGTAAGCAGTATTCTTCCCACTTCATGCAATTATTGGTGTAATTGATTTTATGCAGAAGGTGCTGAGATACTACATGAATGCATAGAGCCTCAGAGTATTTGGCAGTTATGACCGGTCCCAAAGCATAATGCCATGTCTCAAAATATGAGAAAGGCCAGTGCAAAACATTCACATCTCTTGAGAATTTAGGACTCCATTCCCTCACTGATACACAACTTATTAGAGTTTAAATGAGTTACAGCAGTGATTCACTGCACATTAACACAACTAAAGTTCCCTGAGGTTCTTTCTCCATATTTTGCAGAGTTCTGCAAAATGTGAACTTCCATTAAACAAAGAAAGATCCCTAGCTCTTCTGCTTCTAAAAAACAGCTTTAATGCTGCAAATAAGAATACTTATATATTGTTTACTTTATTACTGGTAGGAATAATAATTCCAACAACAGTGAAGGCTTACTCATCTTAAAGAAGCAAGGAGAATAGGACATGAGCATGTGATGTTTTGTTCACTGAAAAACAGATCACCTGCATATTTAGGTATGTTCATCATTATTGGTGACAGTATGCAAGAGAAAGATTAGCCACATATAATTATGATTTGACTGAAGAATTAACTTATTATGTAATTGATGTAGTTCTCTACACAAGCCTATGGGTTAAGGCGTGTCTTTTGTTACGTTTTGATGGGAAGCAGGAAAGGGCTGTTGTGAGCTATTGCTGCTTGAAGGATGGACAGAGATAATGATTTTATTCAAGTTGTTGATCAAAATATAAGTAAAACTTCTACCCCTATAATGTGCTTTTGAGGCTGACATGTAATGGTGTTTCTTCACTGATACTTTAGATAATTCCTCTGACATGTATTTCTGGGTTATGTAGTTTGCCTGTAGCTGCTCTTGATGGTCTTATGAAGACCTTAAACTCAAGGTCTAATGACCAAAACAGCTTCTAAAATTGAGCACCGTGTGATTATTCCAACTTGTGGAGAGATACTAGGGAATCTCCAGCTGCTTTGGGGCTTGTTAAAGTCACTGGTGCTGACACAGTCTGAATTTGCAGGAGTTTATGCATTCCATTTAAAAGAGGACATTCTGATTTCAGCTGGAGTTAAGTTGCTCATCAAAGTAGCACAACTATGAGTTTTACTCATTTAAGAATCTTACCATGAAGTTTCCTGCCACTTCAGAAAGTTTTAATAAATAGTTTGAGAAATGAAATAATAGTTTGAGAAATCCAAGCCTTTAGAATATAATACCAAAATTATCTAAAAAATGTGAATAGACTAGTGAAAAAAACCTACACAATCTCTGGCTTAAAACAAGCTAAATAAATAAATAAATAAAACAAAATACTGAAACCCAAAACAAAGGACATGACTATCAAGGTTCTCACAATCAACTCCCTCTCCCTTGGGAGCTGTGCACAGAAAACGTGCAGTGAAGAGTGAGACAAGCACAATAAAAGCAACATAAAAAAGAAAAAAAAAATCCCACAAAACTGAGTATCTTTTGTTTCATGTGTATCTTGTCAGCAGTGTGACAAGTTAAATGTTGTAGCATAGCTAAAGTTTCTTTGTATGAAGAAAGATTCTAAGTGTTTGAAAGCAGGAAGATTTGAAATATATTTAATTTTAGATAGAGCAAAACTGAAACATTTAGTGGTTATGCTAGGGTAAAAATTAAATTCACAGCCCAATGTGAATTCCTTTAGTTTCTTCAAAATAGGCTTTGAGATCTACTACTATAATGATTTGTTATGCTGTTCTTCATAGCTATTTCCAGAACACAAATCAGTGCCCGACAATGTTTGAATCTTAAGAGCTATGAAAAGGTAAAATATATAGAGATATATAGGTATAGACACATAATTTTTTTTCTCCAGCTGTATCTAAAAAGAAGGGTTAAACTAACACTGAAATTTTCATTTTATTTCAACAACATATAGTTTGATAAAGGCCGACTGTTAGCATCAGTGCCATGGAACAGTGTTGATGCAAGTGCTTATATTTTTGCTTTTCTCCAGGAAAGGAATACAGGCTTATTTAAGAATTGGAGGAGAGAAAGAAATTGAAGTTTTGAATTTATTTGCGAAATATATATTTTCTACATTAAATTACTTTTTGTTCTATATTTTTCCCTTTGTTTAAATTTTATATGCTTTGGCAGAAATGGGTGATTTTTATCAGGCTAATAGTCTCAGGGTTAAAGTATTTGGATGAGTTGAGTAGACTGCATGAGTTGAGTAGACTGCACAATGCTGGTAAAAAAAAGAAAAACAGGTGGGACTGCATTGGGGTGGGATACAACAGCCTTATACCTATACTTATAGTAGATACAAATTCTTAATGATGGAAGCTCATTTCTCTGAAAGATTTAAGGTTTTTGTATAATTTTGTCCTTGTCCAAGAAGGAGAGACCCATACATTAGTATGTTACACCCAAATTATGTTTTACTGGAAATCAATACTGTTTAAAGCAGAGTAGGTTTGGCCATCAATAGGTAATAAAAGTGTTATGTAGTCTACTCAAAAATAAAGAAAATTTTATCTTATGAAACTAAGATATATTTTCTATTTTTCAAATATAATTTTTGAGTACAAAGTCATTCTTATCAGGACTAAAATAATACATTATATTGAATATTTTAGATATGAAGTAGAATATATGAAATCAAATCAAGGACTGTTTAAAGGTCAGACTGAACTGATGGGAAGAAATAAACCAAGTCATTGAAATGTTACAAGCTACAGAGGTAACTTGGATAAAGCTGAACAAGGATTAGGAAGAAATGGTAGAATACATTGAGGTGGGAGCAAAATTTCCAAGATATTTAGTAATCCACTGAATTTCAGTGTGTGAATTCAGTAAGAGCAATTTGGTTCTTTATCATATCCTTTTTGTGCAACTCGCATGAGAGCAGTATTTTGGGAAGAGATTGCAATGTTTGAAGTGAAACATAGTAAATAGTAATACATTAGGGAAAACAGCACAGAGGGTCACAGAATACAGACCATATTTAGAAATACTACCTATTTCAGTAGCTATGTCTAAAGAGAATGCTTATTGGTAAGCTGGATTTATCATTTTTATTTTATTTTCAAAATTTTGGGAATCACACAGGCAGTTTGAGCTTTATACCAATGCGAGAGTAAACTACCTGTTCATGCTTGGGTATGTAAGAAGTCAACTATTTATTGGTGTTTTTATTCTTAAATACCTCTCATCTCTGCTTTTAAAAGCTTATTACCCAGGAACACAATATTTGTTACCAACATACTAATTTTGCCCTGTCTTCAACTCTGTCATACACTCCGGTAAGAGAAGCATCTAGCATTTCTTCCACATGTTGACTGCAAATGTGCAATACCAAAGCAACACAAGCAAAATGCAGACAGGCAAGGAAGGTTACAGAGCCCTGAGATTGACCAGCCACAATTCAGCTAGGAAGCTGTGCTTTTTGATGAGAAAAATTATCTTGAAGGACACTAGCAGGTTATATACATGTTGTTGTTTCCAAAGGCAGGTTGGGGGTTAAAAAATTACACTGACTGCTCCAGAATGCAGAAAATCAGTAGACAGAAATTAAAGGTTTAGGTAATATGGAGTGGAACTCAATTAGTAGTTTTACCATTTTTCATTTTCAGTTGTGTCATTACCATGTCCAAATGCAAAACAACTGGATGCACGTTTTTTTCTCTCTCAATAACTGTTTTCCTCAAATAAAGAAAAATTTTATTAAGTTTTACTTTTCCTTTGAGCAGGACATTTCTACAGTCTCTTTGATGTTGTATCTGTGGGACAATCTGTGAAGAAAATGTCAACAACAATAAAGTAACAAGAAATTTTACCCCAAATGTGCTAAGTCTTCAAAGTTGAAAGCGTGGGTAGCTTCTTTTAATAGATTTCAGAAAAGAATGTGACTTGTAAGCAATTAGCATTTTGGGAGTAGCCCCTGGAAAGAGTCTGAGAAACATCTGCTTGAATGATAAACTCTTCTAAAAAATAGAGTTTTGGTATTGTAGCATATTAGAAATCTTCACTATTTATTTCCCCACATACCTGCTTTATAAATAAATTATTGAGGAGACTGAATCGCCTTGTTTCTTTTGTGCATATATATATACATACACATATATATGCATATATATAGAGATGCACTAATGCACTTAAACCTTGTTTACTGCTTCCTATTCTTTTGCAATGTGCATTATTAATTTTGAGTGCAATCTGTCCATCTGTAATAAATTCAAACAAATGCACATTTTTTTTCCAATGCAGTTACTTGTGGATTGATGTTCTCTGTGTAGATAATAAGAGAGCAACTTGATATTCCTTGCTATGAAATAGCAAGGAATATTGGAGTTCTAAGACTTGGTTTCAAAGACTTGTGATTTTTGAAGATGACAACATATTACATAAAAGGTATTGTACTTCAAGTTACACAACTATATATTATGCAACATACTTTGATAAAATACTGTGAATCTTCAACTCAGAAAAGCAAGTTTTCAAAGTAGTTTGTTTTGGCTTAAGAATACTTGTAGTGTTTCTGTTATTTTTTTCAGCAGTATGATGTATAGACACGTATTCTAGCTCTAAATTAATGAGATCAAATTCCAAAGGGCAAGGAACACAAAAGTCCATATGGGTTGATTAATCTTTCCAGAAGGTTTTTCTTTAGTTATTTTTAATATCTAATTTGTACTGAGAAATGGGACAGCTTCATAGAATCATAGATTCACAGAATCATAGAATGGTTTGGGTTGGAAAGGATTTTGAAGGTCATCTAGCTTCAACTCCTCTGCCATGGGCAGAGACAACTTTCTCTACACTGGATTGCTTAAAGCCCTATCCAGCCTGGTCTTGAACATTTCCAGGGATGAGGCATCCACAGTTTTTCTGGGTCACCTGTTCCAGTGCACTGTCATAGTAAAAAAAGTGAACCTAAATTTAGCTGATGCGAGTTTAATTTCACCCCAATAATCTTTTAACACATGAAGTAAAATAATTAAGATTATCTCTAAAATAATTGACATCATGTTGCAATCCAGTTTTTCTGTAGCCACATAGGGCCAACTTTTCACAACCATTTAATAGTCCAAATATGTAGCAAAACTGAAAAGTCCCATTCAAAAACTTAATTCTCAGTAGAATCTAGGAAGAAGTAAATGTATATGTAGAGTTAAGACTGTAAAGTCCTTGTGCTTCTGGGCCCAAGTAATGGCAAGGTTGTTTTATACACTTAAAATCCAGTGGAGGTCTATCTGCAGCAGAATAAAGACCTTTGAAAACTATGCTTTTAGGAAACCAAGTTAATGCATGTATGCCTTGGAATAGGAGTTAGGCCTGGAATAAAGGTAAGATGCAATTCACCTAATTTAGTCCTCAAAGTTAGATGCCTAATCCAAGCTTGTCATTCATGCCAAACTTTTCTTCAAAGTGAAGAAACAAAAAGACATGACTCCTGAGAGGGAGTTCATTCTCAAGACCAACATTTAAGGAATGTAAGATAAAATGTTCTCTAGAGAAGCCCATCTCCTTCCTTTCCAACATATAAAGCAGTAAAGTCAAGAACTGAACTTAGACTACACACTTAACTTCTGGACAGTGAAAGATTAAGTGAATCTTACCCTTTTTTCTCTATGACACACCTTCAGAATTATTTATTCCTTTTCTTGCTGTTCCTTTCCCACAGGGACTACACTGGCATATCCATCATTGTATAAACACCAATTCTCTAAGGTATTGTAATTTGTTACTGTGATCTTTGAAATATTTTACATTATGTTTAACTTATTGAATAAAAATTATGCAAGACAGTTCTGCCTCTTTTTTCACCTAACTCTTGTCTATGTTTATGGATTTGCATCATAGTTTTCCAGAATTATGTAACAGTCAGAGAAAGAAACTGAGGTGGTATTTTGTTGTTGTTATTGTTTTTTCTCAGTAATAAAAAATGAATTTATATCTATAAACTCCTGTAGACAGAAGAAATATAGACCAATATAGAAAAACATCACATTACAGTCAAAACTCCTTAAGACCTAGTCTTAAAATTTTGCTAGTAAAATTATATCAGAGAAAATGCCAGTCCTTCAACTAGAAAATTAGAGACAATGATTGTAGGCCAAGGGCCTCTTCCTGTTCCTTCATATCCCAGCATAGGAGCAATGGGATTCTGTGAAGTAAACAATATTTTTAAGTGATAATAGACACTGCAAATCCCAGAGTCCATCCTTTACCCTGGGGATTAGTGAATTTAACATCTGGGAATATTGAAATCCATCTTTATTCTTGTCTCCAGCAAAGTCAATGGTAGCTATGAGTCTTAATTTAAGCATTTTGTTCAAGAAGAGACAGTTCTTGCACTGGTAGTGGTGGAATTTCTGTTCTATAGATTGGACTTGAAATTTGTTTTTGGACTATACACAGAGTAAAATACAAAAAAAAAAAAAAAATCACAAAAGTGCATAAAAAATTCAGTAGGTATTATTTACCATCCCTATTTTTTTATAACAGTGATACCAAAGTATACTCAAGTGATACCAAGTATACTCAAATGGCCAGAAACAAATATTTTAATTTTGTGTAGTTGCCAGTGTTAACAATGTAAATGCAAAGACTTTCTTGCATTTAACTGCTTCAGATTTTCACAGTCAATTTTGCTGCCTGCAACCAAGCATTATATTTACTCTTAAATAACTGTATTTTTTTGATTTTTATGGGGTAGGGGGGGGACAGGTCTGAATCCAAACTACTGGTAGCCAAAGAAAGAGCAGTAGACTGTAAAACTGATATCTGACCAAGTAAGTGTGATCAACACGTCTCTAGCTGACAGATGATTTGGTTACATACAATTCTGAATCATCATTTATACCTATTCCAAAACAAGGACTGTGGCAAGTTCTCCCAACCAGAGTCTTTGCTTAAATGTGTACTCATTTGTAATTCTCATAATGTAATTCCACAGATATTAATGTAACTGAGAAAGTAAACATACAGGATAGGTGGATCTACAAAAACCCAATGTAAAATAAACATGATTAACACAGAGTAATGAATTTGACAATTCCAAAAAGTGAAGTTTCTTCCTGTTGCCATTTCTGACATGTAATTAAATGTCATCTTTATTGACTCAAAGCCAACAAAGGGAAAAGCCAGATCAGTTACTTCTGTCTGTAATGTTTAGTCAACAACATTTCCTGCCTCATTTTGAGCTTAAGGAATCCTGAAGCAAACAGAATTTTGATTAGTCAACCCCTATACTACTTTACGGTTTTATTATTCTTTAATTTCAGCAGGGAAAAAAGTTTTTACAAGGTCTGGGATATTATCAAAGGCATTCCAGATGTTGAAGACAAAATCCCTGGCAGATAGCTTTATGCTGAGACTAGTTCTAGTCCTCACTTTCAGCTATTTCAGGTGAAAACTGTCAGAACTACCTCATTAAAATAAAACAATGCAAGATTTTTCCTAACATACTAAAATAAAAAAAATAAAAATATGTGTATGGTTTCCCTCATCATGTGAAAGTAATTCTTAACCAAAAGATGTAGTTTTTGAATTGCTTTGTCAACACCACAGACACCTCTGCTATACTTGCAATAACTGGAGAATGATTACTGTACAGGACAAGAATAAAATATTTCTCTCCAAGTGCCACCTTCTTTTTCTGAAATAGGTGGTATCTGATAAAAGTGCAGTGTTCTTATATATATATATATATATATATGCATGTTAATTTTAATGATGTACAGAAGATTCTGCCAGTTAATGTGAATGTGTGACACATGGATGGGAATCATAAGAGTAGTGTGGTGCTCCTAGACTCCTTGCTTTGTGGGGGCAATGAGCCTTAAAAGAAAAGGCCAGAGTGGAGTTGAAGATAGATCAGATGACTGGAATGCTACCAGGCCTGAAGGACTCTGATAACCTTGAGGATGGTGGATAAGTGTAAGGTGGAAGGAGCCAAGGAGGGCGGATGAACCAAACAGAACTGTGTTTGATAATATAAACTGCTGACATGTTTGATATTAACTAAAAAGGAGGATTGAGAACAAGTGAATTTGTTGTTATCATGTGAAGTAAGAGATAAATTCTTAGAGAATAAGATACAGCTTTGGCTGCTCCTTGCCTGAACTGACCTCTTCTGCCCTTCTAGCCCATGACCACTACTCTTTTACTCTAGGGGACAGAAGGAGATCTACTGGAATATCTTCTGCAAAGCAACATTTGCAAAGATTCTGTAAAAGAAAAATCACATTACTGAGTAAAAAATACATATTACCCTCATAGGTAATTTCATTCACATTTTGCAGATAGGTGGTACTTACACACATACGTATTTTCTCTCATGGAAAAAGACAAGCTAATAATTTACCTGCATGTGCTTCACTTCAGGAAAATTGTTCCAATAACCATGTCTCCTTTGATTTTTATGAAAATAATAATTTCTTTTGGGATTTGGGTAAGAGACCAAAAACAGAGAATCACACATCTCCATGTCATGTGGAGAACCACATCATTCAGTAGATTGGGAATTAATTTGTTAAGCAGAATGGCTCAGATAGAGAGCAACTTCTAGTCTAGAGTCCTGTCTTTCATCACACACCACGTATGGTCCCTTTCCATCTGGTCTGGGTTAGACTGGCTGCAGGATCCAGGCCCACAGAACACTCACACTGGATGTGCCCTTGTCCTTGTTCTGACTGAGGGCCTCGCCCCTGTGCAAAAGGGTTTCATCTTGGTCTCAGCCTTTGATATTATGTCTGAGGTTCACACAGGGTGTGCTGATCTCACTTCCTATCAGGTAATTGTCTTCTCTATCTCCTTGCAAAGTGGATCATCAGCACAAGCTGCTAATGGCCTTGTTAATCAGGCAGCCTGAGGCCAACCACTTTGGCTTTCTCTGTATCTAGGGCTGATTAGCAGTTATCACTGTTACCTCCATGGTTTCTTGTCGTTCACCTTCCCTGGTCCCAAATGTATTACAAAAGGGTGAAATCAGCAATAGGCGCATTAAAAGATTCTTTTTTTTCTGGGCTGCAGCATGAGGAAGACATATTCAAATTGCTCAGTGTAAGAAGGTTTTCAAAAATCTTTCTGAATGTAGAGTGAAGAAGGAACTGTTCAGTCTTTCCCTCATTTCAACCCTATACATACCTCTCCATAATGCAGTGCATTTACTTGACTCATGGTTCAGAGCACAAAATTCTCACTGTGATTTAGCCTATGGCAAAAATCAACTGGTATTTTTGTTGAACTAATTTGATTTGTTGAAGTAAAGATTCCAGCTTTTGCAACTCACCATTGCATTAAGTAAATATTTGATATTAAAATATATCCATTTACATTTTTCAGATGTATTAAACTAGTAAGGCTTGGATTCTGAGATTTTTTAGACTAAAATAGGATCTTTGAGCTTTAACTCTTTTCAGCTCTTGTGGTCACATCCTTCAAATGTGGTTAGGAGGTTTCTTCCAAGTACTAAGAAAGAGCAAAACCTCTAGATTAAAAAAAAACCCAAAAGATGAAAATTTCTCTCTGGTTAATAAGACTGGAAAGTTCTGACATTTCTGAGGCAGATTTAGGTATGAGGTGAGTACTCATCTTCTCCACTGCCTGGAAACATCAACTTGCTGCTGCTGAGGAAAGGCCAAAATATATGAGTTGATAGCTCCTGATGAGCGTCTAGGCACCATTTATCCTTTTGCCCAGTACTGGTAGGAACAAAAGGTGTGGTTCTTCCTGTGTCTCCTGCCAATAACAGGAGGAACTGAGATCTTTTGGAGGCATTAAGAGCCATTTTATGGAAGCACCATATATGTGTCTTTATATATCGTACAGTATTTACTTTTGAAGGCAGTGAAGAAATGAAAACTGATGAAAAAAATATCATCAAGGAAGTAATACAAAAACATTGAAAAAACTTGAATTTGTATTCCAAAATAATTCCTCCTCCCAACTTCTTTTAATGCTCCTACCAATGCTAATAGCAAATGAGCAGACATGGATATGTGTGGCACCATTTCTTTCAGCACCATTGCTAACTGAAAGTTATAGCAAAATGATGAAATAACAATTCTGTGATCACAACAGTAATCACAGAATTGTGATTATATTCTTCCATCCCTCTGGTCTCCTTTGAACCCTTTCCCTGCTAAATCCTGAAATAGTAGGTTCAAGATATTTTTGGGCAGGTGTGCATTGTTGTCCTGTGTCTCATGTACATTATTGTCCTGAATGCAATGCATCAGAAACAGAAAGTAGAGTTGTCAGGGCAGACTAATGCAACTGATTAGCTACTGTGACCAGTTGTTTTGGATGGAGATAAATACAGAGTGGAGGAAGAGATATTGAGAAGGCTTTCAAATGCCTCCTGCTGCTTATAGGACAGGACAAGCTGTACAATTGCAGTGGAAGTCAGGGAAGATGCAACATTCCTCTTTCTCTTTTTTACTGTTCTTCCACACATTTGAATTCCCATAATAAAATGTGGCATCCTTTAGGTGGAAAAGATTTGTGTCATCTGGCTTCTTCTATGCCCTCTAAAAATTGCTCTTTTTCTCGCATGGAAAAAGACGGTATGTCAGCTTTCCCAGTCAGAAGAATTAGTATAATTATCTCAGTTCACACCTCAGTTCACAGTGAAGACACTCCAGTTTAATGGTCTGAGACACAGACAAACTCAGACACAGTTAAAATTATTTTTCTTCTAGTCTCTTTTCTAAAGTCACTGTTCCATGAAAACAATATTAGAATAATTTTTTTAGCTCTTACCCACTCAGTTCTCATGTTAAACCAAAATTTTTATTATTATCATTATTTTTTCCTTTTTTCTGCCCATTATCTGATTGTCTCACTGTGTTGCTGACCTCTCCCCCTCAGCCAAACTCTCAGACGATCATCTTCTTAGAGGCTGAAAAGCAATACCTCTGGGCTAAATTCTGTTCTGCTATGCAGATATGCCTGTGTTAGTTTAAAGTCACTTAATTGATTTTCTGGTTAGAGAAGCATTGGAAGTGGCTAAATAAGGGACCAAATCTCTCACAGCCTTTGGCTCCAGATGCTGGTTATTACTGATAAATCATTTCATAAGCTGCTTTCCTTTTTAGATGTTTTGCCTGTAAACATGAATCTTGCTTTTAGAAAACCGTAATCAAGTAAGTGCTCTTGCTGTCTAATAGAAAACAGAGAGAGCTGCACAGCACAGTTAGTGTAATCTCTTTCACAGTATGTCCTCTTTTAATCTTTTATTTGATTCAAAGAAACTGCCAGGTCAGAACATGCAATTGCTTTCTCTGAAGGAAGAGTTTGCTTAAGGTTTCCAAGGATGACTTAAAAAATTCTGTTTATTACTCTACGCACATTTTTTTTTTTTTTTAATGTCTTCCCTTCTATGTTAAGCAGAGTGAGTTTAAAAAGAAATTTGAGACAATGAGACTTAGTGTGTCTCTGAATTTCCTGACAGAGTGGCTGGTGGGAAGGATAAGTTCCATATGGAAAAAGAAACTAATTTTCTATTGTGAGCTTGCTCATCTGAAAGTGACAGCATTTATGGCTTCGCTACTTAGAACAGAAAATTTTTGAAAACTCCAAAGCTGTTTCAGTCTATTGTGAATTCTGGAGTAAGAGAGTATTCAAAGCTATTTTCCCCTTAACCTTCCAGACATAAACAGCTGGAAAGCAGAGCTCAGTTAACCTAAGCTATATGTTGTGCAAGCCCATAAAAAGTGGGGTCATTTTCACTGTATCCTGTATTTGCCCAAACATTAGGGAGCACTGACTGTTTTTAAGCAAAACATTTATTCTTAAGTATGAAAACAACAGCTGAAGCAGTCACTGGTGGCTAGAATTTTGAATTCCAGAAAGCTTTCAAGGTGCATTTCAATGTTTGCATGGAAAAAATTCACATAAGAAGCCATGATAATTTGTTAATATTTACCTATTCACATATTTATCCCTATTATTTGGAAACACAATTTATGTGACAAATTTTTACTGATGGAGGGATAAACTTCTCTTATAAGATAGAAGTGGCCACACATTTATTAAAATAAATCAGTGATTTAACAAAAATTGTTGGCAAATGAAAGAGTGGTTTAACAAGATTCTAGAGCAAGGTACACTAAATTATTTACTGCACAGAGGCCTGGGTCAAACAAAACTGTCAGGGAGATCTGTTGAGTCATGAGGTTCAGAAAGGGCCACCTTGTGTTCTAAACACTTGTTTGTCCTTTGCAGAGGGGAGTTTAGGTGTGTTTGGATTCAGGCTTGGTTCCAGAGCTTGATCAAATGTTTATATCTATCTGTGTGGACAATAAATTCTTTACAACACTTAGCTAACATTTCAAAATTTAGCATGAGAATTTAATGAGAATCTCTTGTGGAAAGGAATGTGCCAACCTCCAGGAATAATCTTTAGAGGCACCACAGCTCAAGGGGACATCCTGGTCTGCAGCCCACAGCTGTGCAGGAGAGCTCAATGGGCCCCGGATTGTAAATTATCTATGGACTAAGATAATTGTTTCATAGTCACGTTTGCATAGAACTATAGAATTAGTTTCTTTCCAGCTTGGCTTGACTGGGCTCCTGACCAGCACCATGTTTAGGGGAGGCATATCGCTTGGATTAGCTCTTTGCCATTGTGTTTTTATCTGTCTCCCCTGAATGCACTACGAGTTGGTTGCAGCCATCATCAGCAGACCAGACACCTCCATTATGACTGCCACTGCTAAATATCACTTGAGTAAAGTCATGTGAAACAAAGGTCAGGCTGAGGGGCTGAGCACACCATCACGCAAATAGGCAGAGATATATTAGTGTAGAATATGGATAAATTAATAAAAGTGATAAGAGAAAACTTAAGTATGTTTAAAGTTTCCATGTAAAAAAGCAGTTAAATTCAGTATTATATTTGGCAAGGTAATGTTTACATTTTATGATGACCTTTAATAGACAGGACTACTGAGGAGTCCTGTTTTCTGCATTTGTTCTGCTGACTAGAAAACATGTAGAAATGCAAAAGACATGACTTAGATTTGTTTTAGACTTGACTTTCCATTCCACATAACTCAAGGATTTTGTGTCATTGTGAATATGTAACAATACAGAACAGGAAAATTACAGACAAAAAGTTATTTAACTTCAATCCAGTTTTTAAAATATTATAGATATACAATATATATATAGATATACAATCTATATATTGTAGCTGTACGGAATCTACTAAATTCTCAAATATTCTAATTTTCCTAAAAAAAAAATTATTAAATAAAAAAACAGACCAACAAAAGTCATATTTTTTCCTGACTTTAACAATGAAAAATCACTCTGCCATCTTCAATCAATGTAGAATGAAGTCCTTTTTCATTTAAATGTATGTTAAACATCGACCAAAGTTATTTTTCCTCATCCATGCTGGCCCCCTGCTGTATTTGCTTTATTTCCTACTTCTTGGCATGGACTATTCTGAGTTTTCAGGAGGTGATCCTTCAGTATCAACCAGTTGTTGGGGACTCCTCCTCTCTGAATAGTCTGAAAACTTCTCTTTTATAATTCAGGGACCCTTTACATCCTTCAAACATGTTAAGACCATGTAGGAGAAGGGAATAGAGGTGACCTCACCCCTGATAAGTAACAGCTGTGTTAATTAACCAATTCAGTCTCACCCCTGATGAGTAACAGCTATATCCAGTAAGGATGAGTGAGGTGAAAGGGGGGGTTAGATGGTAAGGGGAGGATTATCATGGAGGAGGAACCTTGAGGAGCATAAAGGAGAGAATCACGAAGCAGAACCCTGGGGAGAGAGCATCACTGCTGTGAGGTCAGTCTGGGTCTGCAGTCAGAGCCTGTTGTTGGAACCTGCAGTCACAGTCTAGCTAGGTAAAAGCCTGCATTCAGAGTCTGCAAACTAACACATGCAGTCATAGTTCAGCAGGAAATAACCAGCAGTCAGAGGTTGCAAGGGAAACCTACAGTAATAGCTTGCTGCAACCTGAGTCAGGGATGCCATATGATCCATAACTTGGTGAGCTTTGTTTGACCAGCCATGCTCAATGCTCATATGAGCAATAGTCCCTCTGCCCAGTTTTCCATGGTGGGAACTCTTGCCTGCATGCATTACCCAGGATGTACCAACTGGAACCACTGCCATCCTGCTGTTCCTCTCTGTGCTAATCTCATGGCAAAGTCTTGTGGTCTTATAAGTGTTTGCGACAGGCAACTGTGAAGCCATAACTGTCCAAAACGAAGATCCCTAAAAAATGATCGTAATTAGTTGTGCTACTGTAAAACTGTACTGTGAAATGGTTGGTGTTGAGGACCTAACAACAACAAACTACTAATTTTGTGGGGTTTACTTCAGTCTACTGCTATGCTTCAGCAGGTGAAAGGAGTCTCCCAGTGACATGTAGTCCAAAGTAATCAAATTTCTGCAGTCATAACTTGAAAGATTCTCTTCAAAACACTCTCCCAATCTGAAATAAAACATTAACATAGATCCCCTAAAGTCCCTAATCATAGCGATTCCTAAGTTTCTTTAATACCTAAAACCTCATTAAATTAAATTAATTATATTTCTTATAATAAGTAAATTATTATATTTCTTGTCATCACCTCATAAATACTGAAGGCTGTTTAATTCCAGCAGGTTGAAAAAAACCTTTAAAACTTCAATATACCTATTTTTTCTGAACACACATACTTAACTAGACCATACAAACCACAGCAAGGTGGAAACTCCTTCTTCTTAAGTCAGTTCTGTATTTCAGCTGTTGCAGAACCTACCTGAATTTCAAGGGACTTTGTAATATTGCTTTTGTCCAATTACAAGCAGACAGGATATTTCTCAGTTATCAAAACTAGATTTCTTGCACATTTTCAGAGGCAGAGAATTGAAATAACTATGTTTAGTATTGAAGTATAATGAATCTAGTTGTCCATCTTGTTCTCAGGACGTTCAGAGGTGAATTTTTAACAGATGAACTTGAGAGAACCTCACAGAGTATATTCAATACACAAAAGCTATAATAATCTGTTAGCATCAGAATGGATCAAATTGAATCCAGGCTCCTATACCTGCAGTGGATAAGGCAACAAACCCAAGAGAGTTAATGCCTTTCATATTCCAAATAACTTCCCATGCCCTGTTGGTGAAAAGGTAAAAACAGACTCAATATAATTGGAAAAATGGCTTTATTACTTTGGTAAAAATTCACCACTGAGCTTCCGACCTCAAAAAACTGGCTTTTCTCCTCTCAGTGTTTTTTTTTTTTTTTTACCAGTAACTACATGTTTTGGGAACTGGATTTTTAGAGGACTCTATAGTTGCCTGTTAGTACTCTGCTTTCATAAAAGTGTCTAGACTAGTTTTGGTAATTTGCTGTAGCAGAAGATTATTTTACACTGGAACATAACATTTGCCTGAAAATGTAACTGTTTTAATTATCTAGTTCAGCTTCCAAATGCTATTTTTCCTTTCATGGATGCATATGTATGTCACATACCTACAAAAAGTTCAGCATTTATTAATCAGCAAGCAACTATCTAATTTGGATATAATTTATTATTCTTATCATAGGTTGAACAGTCAGAAAGTTATTAAAAGCTCTTCAGAGTCCAAAAAATGAGACATTCAAATGACCTCATTTCTTGTAAGTTTTTATTTTAAATTATTCAAAATCTACTGTCACAAACATTGTTTCTGACCTAATACAGAATTCTAGAGAAAAATGAAATACTTGTGTTACAATTCTACTATGTAATTGGTATTCTTTTGTTATAATAATTCACACAGCTAAGTAAGGAAGTTGCACTCAAGAGGTATTTTGCTTAAGTCAAATGCCAGTAAAAATAACCAGGCTACTAACAACTGTATGTGATTTCAGAACCATGATTTCATAATGAGTTCTGGTAACATGGATTTAATAACAGTAATTCCATTATATTAAAACACCTGTCTGCTCTTCAATACTTTTGAGTGTTGAAGTGTTACAATTTCTGCAAATGGAGTATGAATTTAAATTACAAGGCTTTTAAAACATGCCATGCCTAACAAAAGGAGCAGTCACATCGTACAACACTTTATCTGCCATCATCACCTAAAATAATCCTCAATCCCATTGCAGAATGTGAAGTTTTCCTACATGGAATTTCTTTTGTATTTGGTAGCAACAGGTCAGTGGAAGTAAAATAAATAACAATCCTTTATCTCATTTTAAAGCCTGTCAGCATAAGTGAACAGAGGAAAAAGCCACCAGCTAAAGTTTGTCATGGGTGACCATTGCCCAGAGCTGACCTAAAGCAAAATCTGTGGACTAGAAATTTCCCTGTCTGTTAACATAGGATTTTTATATGGTGTATATCCTTGAGATGGATTTGTGCACATAACCACTACAGGAATCAGAAAGGAAAGTATTTGAGACCAAAGTGATGAAATCATAGATGTGGACTTTTGAGCAAGATAGCACCACTGTTTGTTTTCCCTGTATTCAAGAGGAAGAATTTTTTTAATGCAAGATTATACCCCTGCAACTGACTTTTAATACTAAGTATTTTATTAATACAAAAATATTCTTGAACTGTGTAAATAATGACTGTAAAAGGTTCAATATGAGGCTAAGCCTGAAGCAGTATTGATAATCTGAAATTATTATTCTAATATTAAACTGCAAATGAACTCAAGAGTTAAGATTATAGAGTAGTAGAGCATGTGGAAAGTAACTGAAATCAAGAGGTGATTAAAGCTAACCATAATAAAGCTGCTCTCAGTTCAGAAACAGTTAATCACAAAGAGCAAATAATCTCTAAGCAATTAATATCAGATAATATACTATTATATTGTTGATAAAATAATAATATTAAAGTATTTTTGAAAAAAAGGACTATCCATTAAATAAAAATATTAGCTACTCTATAAAAAATGTCATAATAAGCAGGTCATAAATTTTTGGAAAATTATTAAAGTTTATTCACATCTTCAGCAGTGGGACTGAGACAGGAATCCAGATATTTGACAGAGAAACTCTCCTATTTGGATAAGGATCTCACCTGTTTTGTGCAGTGCTTTCAGCTGAAATAGCTTCGCACTTGTTTCCATGTGATCAGCAGCAAAGGCAGGCCCTGATATACCTTTCCAACCATTTAAAATTTACAGTACTCAATTGATTTCATTAATTTGCTCTTAGTACTTCTGTTGTACCATAGATTCACATAAAAAATAAATCCTGTATTTTTGGTCAACCTTAAGAAGCCTTTCATAAAAATTCTGTGATTTTCCCTCATTCTTTAAAGGAGGTGTCCTTTTCTTTGTTACAGAAATTGGAAATTAAATTGTGTTAGTCTTATTGTCATGTTTATTTTTATGCTGTTTCTAAATGGCTTTCACTCTGAGGAGCAACATGTGATAAGGCTGGTCAGTGATAATGCAGTACGGTACCGATTTATAACCTCTGTAGATGTATTTGAATCTCAGCTAAGAAGTTGAATTCTTCCTTTTGTTTTATGTGTGGCTGACTTAAAATCTTTGCCTAAATATTTTCTGAGCTATAATGTTGTAATTATTGCACTTACAAAGTTCAGTCAAGAACAGAATATCATTGAGCCTGTAGGAAAGACCTATAAATACCCCTTACTGCATTTTCTAATATTCTATATTTTTGGACAAAAGAAACAAAAAGAGCTGGAGGGTCAGATAATGTAGTTTCAATATTATCTATTTACAAGTTGTCAAACAGTTATCATTTTGAGGCTGAGACTTTAATTTTTTCAGCTGAGAATCCATGAATCCTAACTTAGTATGTGGGCACTGTAATGGGAGTTGCTGAGACTGTAAAAAGCACTGAACAGTACACAAGTTGTGCATCTACTCTGTAGTTGTCACCATGATTTCTGTAATGCAAAACCTATACTAATTTTTAGCTAGATAACTTGAGTCCTCAGAACATCAAAGTCCAGTGAAGGCTATAGACTCAAACATTACATTTGGCAGGTTTGCTTAGATGCTAACTCAAATCTTTCTGGATCTCACTATAATGACAGCAGCTGTATTGCAGACGCTGGTGATGAAGATTCATACATATCCTTCCCGCTGTCCAAGAAAATTTTGAGACTTGTCTATGTGAATCCAAGCTGTCTGGAAAAGCATGGGCTCAACTGTGTGTCGTGTACAGTATGTATGCAGAAAAATCCCAGATGGTAACACAGTAAGTCTGATGAAGGAACAAGCCACAGGTCTGCTGAGAAGAGTGGAATTGATAATTTGTTTCTATTCAATGAAGTAGGAGGTTTTGTGCTTAAAATAGAGATTGAAAACACATCAGTTTGTATCCCAGAAGCCATTGTTTTTTTTTAAAATCACCAAGAGTTTAATAATTTTATTGAAGTTCTCATGGCAGAAAACAAACCATGATTTTGTTTGTAACTTGGGCTAAAGGCTTTTTCTTCCTGCTTTGGCTCTAACTGCCTATGATACAATGCAAATGAAAAGTACTACAGAAACTAGACAAGCTGATAATAATTCTAGATTAATTATTTAGGTATAAAAAATTCAAAGAAAAAAAAGTTCTTCCAGGAAAGTACAGATGGAGGTGAACAGACTAGAATATTGACTGTAATACAGAAAATGCTGTATTTCATTAAATACTCACAACATTGATAATGTTTTCAGTTATTGCTTTAAAAAGAAGTTTACTATTTTACATTTTTTCATCTTGGGTACTGTGACTTCATTTTCTGCTGTTGTTATGCTTCAGAGTCTACAGAGAAATTGAATTCCATGAAAAAAAAATAGAATTATAAAGTAAACACTGTGCTAGAATTTATTCATCTTTGACATTTCTATTTCATATCTTGCTCAACAAATTTATTGACTCATTTCTTGGCACTCCCAGTAAATAAAGTTTTATTAGACATTGAAACTCATTCAAAGAGGTAAGAGAAAAATGAACTACATAACTGGAAGAGTGGGTTTACTGGATGACAGTCAGGTATGGCTTTAATCTGATTTACCCATCTACCCTTTCAGAGAAAAATAATCTTATAAGTGGATGAAATGTAAACCTGGCAGATTATGTTATTTATTATAGACTTCTCTGGCAGAGAAACCAAAAGTTAAGGTTAAACTGAGGCATCAGCTCCTCCCTTACACATTTTCACAATATCCAGAGAAACAATTGTTTTAATATTTTTTTCTGAATAAAGAAGATTTTCAAACAAAACTAGAGCTTTCTAGTTTTGAGAAACTAGAGCTTTCACCCCTTTGAGTGATACATAATTTTTTGTTGAAAACTTTTTTCACTCACATGGCATAAATATCAATTTTTGGTCAAACTTTTGAAAGTAAAGTTATATATTAGTTCATTAATTCATTAACATAAATTACAGAGTTGGTCTCAATCACTTATTCAAAGACTGGGCTTGTAGAAAATAAAAATAATCAAATACCCAATCTCCCCCATTTAAACCAAAATAGAAATGGTAACAAGGCTTACAAAATTAAATGTAAAATACTTAAATTAATAGCTGTCTGTAATACATAGCACATGTGGTTTAAATATGCAGTGTGTCACATACTAGAGCTGGATAGGAATTATTTCTGGCAAATTCCTAAGTTCTCGTTCACAGATTTCTGCTGCCTACTTCTACTGCCTTGTTATACTACAGCTCTATGCATCACGTGTTAGGCTCTGGCATGGAAAGTTCCTTGGTCGGTTTTCTGATATAAATACTGATATAACCATAATAAAATTGGGTGGAATGACATCTCCTTCCCTCTTTCCCATGTCACATCTTCAAGATCCTACATTCATTTCACAGAACTAGCTGCTGGGAAGAACATAGATTCCACAGTGTGCTTTTTTTTCCATCACCAAAGAGGTCCTGCAAGGAGCAGAACAGGTCAGAGATTTTTCATGTTCATCTTAAAATTGTATGTTTTTTGCTGATATTTCACTTTGAAGAAAGAATTTTGTTTCTATTAAACTTCAAAACTGCTGTGAAGTCAATAGGGTAGGTTTAATATAAAAGTTTGTTAATTTTAATTGTCTACACATTGCATGAAAAAGAGGACTTGAAGTTTCACAAGATTTTAATTCATCACTTGCGGTTTACTTTGAAAGTAATTCTTGACTACATTCTTCTTAAAGAAAAAAGAGATCTATTTATCTATTTGCAGGTTGTGTATCAGAATATATAAATAAAGTATTTTCTCACTTAAAAATGTACAGAAAGATTTCATTTGTGAAAAATGTAATAACAAGATGAACATGCATATGAACATGAATAAAAATATGTCTCTATACATATATATGCACACTCATAAGTAGACACTTGCACAACACCTATCACATATTTTGTATGTCAGATATATATGTAGCTTTTCTTGTTATGAGTGAAAAGATATCTTTTACCATAAAAGAGAAAAAAGGCATAAAAAGGTTAATTCCAGTGGATTTTCCACAGAGATTTATTGACTAAAGCTGCTAGAGATCATAATGGTAACTGAATAAACAAACTATATTAGAAACTGTAAAGTTATTCTGAAACTATATACTTCTACATATAAAGTTACCTCATCCGGCCATAAATGTTCATTTGTTCCCTTACCATCCTTTACAAGCTATTCCAATATTACTTATCATGATTATATTTTGTTTAAGATTAAAGTTAAATTATGCTCAAGGGACTTCATTCCAGTAATCCCTGCCACTGCATTGCTCTGAGCGCTCATGGTGAAGCAGCCTTAAAAGGTGACCTCCAAATATTTTATAAGTTACTGCTTTTTATGGACAAGAATTCTTAGCTGATAATATAACCCGTGGATTTTATTGCAAAGTGTATTAGTCTGTACCTGCATTTTGTTAGATTCTGACAATCTGACCAAGTGATTTAGATTAAATTCTAACAGTAAACTGCCCTCCTTTTTTTTTAGTATCCCATTAATCTTTGTGTCATATGCAAATTTAATCAGTTAAGATTTTATTTCATCACCTAGATTGTTTCTAAGAATGTACTGAATAGTGTTGGACCAGGAATCTCTCTCAGGAGACCCTCCTTGGACAGGCTTACTCATTGATATCTGCCAATAAGATCTTTTTTAATTCATTTAATGTTTTTCTTCTTGATTAAAAATCTTGCATTATAGAAAATTAAAAATGCCATGTGACAGAATTGCAAAAGCCTTAGAGAAGTCTAAAATTGCTGCCTCAACACAGTTGCCAGTTTTGTTTGACAAAATATATTTTTGCATGAGACTTGAGAAGTATTCATGATACTTTTTGGTTTATGTTCTTCAGTGAAAGAGACCTGAAAAAATGTATTATTTTGTAAAAACAGGGTGAAGTACCTTCTGTTGCTTCAGTCACTTCATTTCTTTAAAATATTTTTCACTGCCTCTTGTTTGTCTCTAAATAGTCCCATGAGCTGGGACAACATGATTACAACCAGTAGTAATGAAAAGATTTCCTTTTAAGTCCAAAATATTGTACATAAAATACGCATGCATATACATACATGTATAGACACATGCACTATAAGTAACAGTCCGTATCTGTAATTCTCGTTTTTCCTTAGACCCTGCCAAGATGAGTTTGAGCATTTCAGTTTGTTTCAAGAAGAAAGACATTAATATCCTGTGGCTCAAAATATATTTTTTTACTTGGAATATACTCCAGTCATTACAATGGAACGAATGCAAACACAAAAATCATTTTAGCTCTCTGTGATTATTGTTCTGCCCTACTGGAGGAAACATATATATGACAATCTGTAGGGTTTTATTGAAAATCTTACTTTCTGCCTTGACCTGCAATATTTGTGCATTTTTTTTGTATGTCAAGGAGGAGGAACTTCAATATTAATTCATTTTGTCCCTTTTTGATCTTAGGAGAAAACTGGCTTTTGACATGCCATTTAATTATATTTAGCATTTAATTTACTCATAGGTTATGTAGTATGATAACAAGCGAAGTCTCTGGTCCAATGTGCGCTTATCTTTTGATCTTAACTGGAGTTTTACTTCTCTTTAAAATGAAGATGCAGCTACAGCTCTTCACCTTAATCAATTCTTTGAATACTTCTTTGGACCTTGAAATAAAGATGTGTTCTAATGCAGAATTCATAGGAGACTTTAAAATCTTTGTAGCTTTTATTAAAGTGCATGTTTTAATTACGTTAAAGAGAAAACTAAATTTATTTTCTATTTGAACTGTTGACTCTCCACATGACAGTCAGAAAAGTCTGATATTGACAGTTTTTACAAAAGTTAAAAGACATTTTTATTTTAAACCTAGAGTTTTTGCAAATATACATAATAAAAACTGTGCAGATATAATTCTCATCAAGATGTAAACTCTTTACAAATAATTAAAGCTTAAAATAAGATATATGAAGAGACAAAGAAGTCAGATTAATAACAAAGCTAAGCAGTATCTTAAACCAAACACAGATATAGGATAATAAATAAAAACAGAGACTAAAAATCAGTTTTCTCAGAATTAATGAAAAGCCTAGTTAAATTAAGATGGTCACTTCTGATTATCAGGCAAAACTTATCTCCTAGTTGCAGCAATGCTGTGGTAATTTTTTGTTTTCTCCTTTAATAAGCTGGTAGAACTTTGAAAAGTAAATATTAAATCTGGAAGCAATCTGGAAACCTGTGCCTGCAATATAAATGGAGGCATACAGGAAAGCAAGGCATAGAGCTAAAAAATAAAATAGAAATCTGTCTCATTTGCTTTTCTTTCCCCTCATTCATACACCTACACATGTTTAAACTAACCTCTTCAAAGGATAAGTTAAGAACAGGGTCTCAAAGGAAAGAATGTTTCCCTCACTGTACATAGAAAATATATTCTATGTACTGTGCAGCAAAGGGCAAGATTCAACTTTTTAGTCTTACAGAATTATAACACAAGAAATGTTAAACTATTTCTTTTTTCCTCTCTATAAGGGAGGAGGAACACATATGCATCTTGATTTGAACTGACTGCTTTTGATTTGACTGGTAGGTATTGTGTACCTCAGTGTGTAGTGCAAGACCTTAAGATGGGCAAATGATCCTTCCTCCTATACACATGGTATTTTCCAGAATATATCGAGCCTGGATTAATATGTCCATTTTATGCATACCAATGCTTGTATTTGGTGGTGGATCAGAAAGACCATGTAGGCTTTTGCTTAAGAGATAGTCTGTGTTGAACTTAGGAAATCTAACACTTCTACCACACTCTAGATGCACTTAGTGCATCACTGGAAATGGCTTATAAACCAGGAACTTGCTCAGCTCACTTCTTTTCTTTCAAATTGACATTAGCTTGTTTTAAATAAAGTCCAGCTATTGGTGAGGGATTCAAAGAGATTATTTTGAGTATTTTTGTGGTAGTACAGAAATTAATTAAAGAATCTTGAAATAACAAGCATAGAGAAGTTATACAAAATAGAAGCGAAGCTTGCTGGCTATTGTAAATGTAGCCTTTTTGGTAGTCACACACCAGAATTTATGGGCTAATTATCAGAGATCCCAGACTCTCTGGGCTATGCAAAAACTTTGCTCCTACTGCCTGATGGCATCCTTATGAATTAGAAAAAACTTGCAGTGATACAGGATCAAACTGCTGCTCCTATCTAGGCTAGTACAGGTCTAGTAACGGCTCAGTTTTGTGTTAGTGTTAATTGGGATTGGTGCAAATGAAGATGCACAGTGTAGTTATTGTAGCTATTTATTGCAGGCAATGAACACCTGACCTTTGGAGAAGTGTCAGCCCAGAGAGCTGTGGTAATATGACATTTTCCTTCAGGAAGATTTTCATCTTCTGTCATGCACTTTTGAAGCTGCTGTTTGAGGTGTTAAAAGTATTGTTGTTGGCCTTTCTTTCCCATGAGAGAAAGTCCACATAAACTACTGCAGGAAACACTGTTAAGATTGAAAATCCTGAGAAGAGCTGAGATCTGGCCTTAACAAGCTTGGAGAAACTGGTATAATATTCATTCCCAATCATTCAGCCAAGAGCAGGGTATCTCAGCTTCCTCCAGCACTGCTGTAGCCCCAGAAACCATGTTCAGAAACACTAAAAGCATTGTATAAGTTACTTATAGTAAGCCTTTGAAAAACAGATACCAAACAGTTCTGGAGGCTTCTGTCATTGCTGTGAGACTCTTAAGTATTTCGCAGAATCTGGGATTTGTTCGCATTCTCCTCCCTGCAAAACCCTTCTCATCTTTAGTTTTACAATGTACCATATTGGATGCTGTAACCAAACCACTCAAGTAGAAGTATTAACAATGTATTCAATTTGCTGTGATAAAAAAAACTGCATTAGATTACTATTAGCTATCATTAGACATTCTAGGGAAGATTAATTTCACAATAGGTAAACCAACACCATTATCATAGGGTATCATTTCATCAGCTGGTAGAGGCTGCTTGCTTTTTTTTTTCATTTTAATGCATGTCTTTTGGCGTAGCACAGAGGTTCTGCTATCTTAGAGCACAACAGTGAGCAGCCAAAACTGTAAACACAGAGATTTATTTATCCTGGAAAATTATGCAAGAACCTACTCAGATCTGCCAAGAACTGAACAGGAGTAAAATCCCTGAATATAGGGATTTTCTGTTTGGATAATAACTTTGTATGGGAAACAACAGGCATCTGAATGCATTGATATTCTGATATGCCTTCTAGCACTTCCACCGTTTTCCTCAGAGAAGAAAGCAACTGAAAAAACACCTTTTAGTTCATTATTGGAAGAACACTTCTGTAACCCTTCTATCTCTATACCCACATTGGCAGATAGACACATTTCAGGGATTTAGAATGATTTAACACATTTGTTCCTAGTGATATGAAGTAAATCTTTTCTTAAAATAACATGCATTGTCTGGGAATATTTAAGAAAAGGAGTACTTTTAGAATGGGTTCATTTTCTATTTAGAAATATTCAGTAGTCTTTTCCTTGCAGAAAAGAAAGTTTTTGAATTTGAAATATGGTAAATTGCCCACTATTACTCTGCTATAATCTGGCATTCACTAAAAGACAATCAAACAATTTTGGGATGCATGAAAGCTGCATCTCTAGTCCTCAGCAAGAACTCTGGAGTTTCTTTTCACTTAGTTTTTGAGTCACTAAATTTGTTTTTTCTGTTAGTAATTTACAGTGCAGGTGGCAGGAATTTATTTTTGCTTATTCTAAGCAAAATATTTTTATTAAAATATTTTTAATTTATATAAATGAATTGAAAACCATTTTGCAAAAAAAGAAGAGCACAGACTTGCAGTTATGGTGATGATGTTGTGACATCAGGGCATCCTTGTTTCCAGACTTGCACCGATGACATCCTGCCTTGCTTTATAACAGAGCATTATCTCTAATTTTCCTACTTTCACTCAGTAAAGAGGCAACAACAACTTACATTTACTCCTCACACATCCTCCTCCTGAGATTATCTTCATTATTACTGTCTTTAAGAATTCTCTTTTACAGAATTGCTCTAAGCACAGAATCTACATGAACTCCAGCTTGCAGAAGAAAGAAGAAACCCTAATGAAATTTCAGGAGTGTTTCTGTATCAAAATTTTGCAGAAAATAATTTCTCTTTCTCCAAATTAGAATGGCCATGAAATTTAACTTGAAAAGTAAAGCATGTGTGGGATAAAGAAAGAAAGTGTGGCCAAAGGTCTTTTGCAATGTATTCCACTTCGTAACTGCAAGTGAATACCTGCAATTGTATCTTAAGACTTTCCAGTTCATTTCAGTGTGTGGTATCAGTTGCCCAGCTGATGTTTTTATGGTTTCAATGTAATTGATCCTCAGGTGTTCTAAAAATCTCTGTTTTTGGAAGCCCACCACTAGATTTAGACATTGAATTTTAAGTTTTATCTGCAAGGATACTGCACAGTTTCCATCTAGCTTGGGACAGGGGGGGCAGTTACTTAAAAGGCTATTTAATTTCAGTAGCTTATTCCTGGTCTTTTGCAGAGTTTTTTGGTTTTGGGCTGTTGTGGTTTAATCCTGGTAGGCAGCTAAGCACCACACAGCCTCTTGGTCAGTGGGATATGGGAACAATTAGAAGAGTAAAAGTAAAAAAAAAAAAAAAAAAAAAAAAAAAAACAAAAAAAAAAAAAAAAAAAAAAAAAACAAAAAAAAAAAAACAAAAAAACCCCACAAAAAACAACAAAAAAAAAACCACAAAACCAAAACAAACAAACAAACAAAAACCCAAAACAAAAACAAACAAAACAAAACAAAAAACAACACAAAAACCCACAACCAAAAAATCTCATGGGCTGAGATAAAGACAGTTTAATAAGTAAAGCAAAACTTAATGCATGGAAAGTACAACAGTGAATTAATTCACCACTACCCAGGACAAGGGAGGTGCTCTTCTACCTCCAGGAGAGCAGGGTTCCATTGGGCCTAACAGCGACTTGGGAAGACAAAGGACATCACTCCAAACATCCCCATTTCCTCTTTCTCCCCCCAGCTGTACATGCTGAGCACGATGCCACAGGGTATGGAATATCCCTTGGATCAGTTGGGATCAGCTGTGCTGGCTGTGTCCCCTTCCAACTTCTTGTGCACCCCCAGCCTCTTCACTGGTGGGGTGGGGCTGGGAGCAGAGAAGTTCTTGGCTCTGTGTCAGTGCTGCTCAGCAATAACTAAACCAACCCTGTGCAATCAGCACCATTTCCATCAGCACTGAGCTCCGCCCGTTCTCTGCAGCCAGGTCAGCCACGCACACAGCATAGCCCTGTACAAGATACTATAAAGAAATGTAGCTCTATCCCAGCCAAAGCTGTAGATTATTTGTGCCACCAAGACAGCTAATGCCATAAAGGTTAATGAGCTAGCAACTCTTAGCTTCTGCTGGTAAGTCAAATCTGGAGATGGAAGACAAATTTTTAAAACTTCTGTCTCACAAGTTTCTACGATCTTTTCAGCTTAGATTGTCTCATGTGGAGTAGGGCTCCTCTGGAGAGTATACTCATCAGATGAACAAGAGAGATTATCTTCTCCATTATTTCCACTGTCTGCCTTCTGCTCTGGGCTTGGCCTCAGGCTCCTTCATTCTAATGTATCCATTGAGAGAGCTTTTTGCCAGTCCCACTGAGATGTGTGATTCACTACTTACCTGCATCACCTTGATTCAAATGTACCCTTCCCTCTATAAGGGATTGTGGGTGGTTAGATTTTTGAGAAGTTAGCATATTTTACCTCTGAATATTTTTAAAGTACAGTAGTGAATATTTTTGGAGCTGAAAGAATTTCTGTTTTAAATTTCTCTGGCATTTTTCGATAAAATTGTGATTTGAAAGAATGGAGAAAGAAATTCCTTATTTAAAATGTAAACTGTATCCTGGTGCAAGCACTCTTGAAGAGTTCCCAGCCATCAACCAGAAATCATCCCCTGTTATGAGCAGATTTTCAAAATTGTCTCACAGGAGCAAACAATAAAAATGTTTTGTAGATATGAGACAAAATGGCTGCAGTGTATGATTTTTAAAACCCTTGAAATAATTTCTTGGCATTTCACAAAAACCCAAATATCCATATGTGGAATTACTACAGACAGGCATTTATACTCATAGGAAAAATAAATCAATGATTAAAATAAAGCATCCTTTTATTTCTCAAGGGCTACTCTCTTCCAATAATGAAAGTGAGAGAAATCACAATATTAACAGGACAATCATCAATTCTGTTCTAGCTAATTTGAGACCCTTCAGCAGAAAAAGCAAAAGCAATGTTTAATATTGTTCACTTTCTAGCCCTTGCATACAGGCACTTTTGGGAGAAGTGGAGAATGACCTTAGGCTCTGGTGCTTCTCAGCTGCCAGAATAACTTCTTGGGCAGCTGGACTACTGTAAATTGCAGTATGGATTAGATTGCCCCTGGCTGGTTTTAAAGTCAGGGGAATAAAAGCATGGCTTTGTTTCCATTTTCTCAGCTGTGCCAGCTGAGAAGGCAGCCTTAAAAGTTCACCACTTGCTCAAGGCATATAAGGGAGTCACAGACAGAGCTGATAGTCATGTCTGCCTGAAGGACTAGAGGCTGTCAGCTGGCCTGTGAACCAGCTCATACACTGGTGTCCTCCCATGTATTTATGCACAGCTTTGTACAATGGATGTCTGACACTTTCTGTTGCCTTTAGGTACCCTTGTACTGCAAATAAATAATGCTATACTAAGTATTTAGGAGCAAGAGAGAATATTCCTCATATTCAAGCAATAAACTCTCTTATTTTACAAATATTGACTATTCTGAGAGTAATTGACATTCACATGAAGAGAATTTCTATGCAACTCAAGACAGAATGACTTGCTTAAAGATTCAGAAAATTATAATCTTTAAAAATATCCTGCAGTTATCTTGTTTTCTAAGAAGGAAAATTTTAAATGATCATGTGATAATGTTTTTAAATGTTTTTTAAGAACTAGAAACGGATTAATTTTTTGCTGATTTATTTTCAACAAAAGACTCTCTAAAGCTAAATTCTGGGATGTTTAGTTTGATGGATTTCAGCTCAAAAATGAGCTGCCCCACAAATTCAGCCTTTTCCACCCTGTTTCTGTAACCATTCAAATCCAGCAGTGGAATCCCTCATGTGACCTGAAATGCTGTGTGAGCTCTGCTACGTGATGAGCTTACCTTGGCTGTCTCAGGTCAACAGTGAAATCTACCATACATCATGGATATATCTCAGTATCTTTTACCTTTGATTGTTTTGTACCTATGTTCCCAGGGAAAAACAAATTAAAAATCTTTCCATTTGGAATTTACACTGTATAGATTCCTTGAAAGCATATAAAAGCAAATTACTGTGAAGTATAGAAAATAATACCAGTGTCCCATAATACATCTATTATAGAAGAAGTAAAATATCATAAAAGGTAAATATCAATGTATGTCTTCCTATACCCTTAGGAATTTAGTCCCACAAAGAAACAGCTCAAACCTTTTTCAAGTTTTATGAGGGCTTCTTTAAATATTTAGAGTTGGGAAAGCCACTTCTTTTCTACCTCAGGCTGATAAAAGAGGAACTTTCCTTTAGTCTTTTTAAAACATGAAAGGGGCAAGATCCCTAACATCAGAAGTCTCCTCCCTTTTCTCTAAGAATGGTTCTTTCAAATCTTCAAACAAGAAAATACTTTCCTCTCTAGTTCCTCATTTTCCACCAGATACAGTGCTTTTAATCCCACTGGGCTCTGTGTGTGTGTGTGTGTGTGTGTGTGTGTGTGTGCTGGCATGCCTGTGCCTGTTTGTATGTTACAGGGAAAGGTAATCCTTTCATTTTCAAGCACTATGGAGATTGCAAGGAAGGATATCTTATTTATATTCTGTTACTTTAGCTAGTCCACCTGTTTATGACTAAAGAATTAACAATAATAAAATGTTATCAAATATTATAATAAAATAAAGCAAGAAAAGCCAAATAAACCATAAAAAGGTTAATAAAATTCTATTCGTCAATTAATGAACCCATACTCCCTTCATTTTCCTGAATGTTTTTAAATACCTTGGGAAAATGTTTGATTATAATTATTTAATGGATAATGTCTGCTGTACGCTAAAGGAGTTGGTGCAACTAAAGAAGGGAGCAGTCAGATCTCATCATCTTTGCAGTACCAAGCCTGTCACCTTAACAGTAGTCTGCAGATTCTGAAGCATGTACAACTGCAAAGTGAGTATGCACAGATACAGTGATTGAAGGAGGAAGAAAAATCCTGGTTCTGTGCCCTGCCCCAAATTGCACATCCTCAGAATTCAAGCTGAGGGGAACGATGCTAAGGATCTCTGTGCAATCTAACAATAAAGTATAGAAAATAGATGGGGTTGATACTCAGACATTTGAACCCCATTATTCAAGTAATAAAATCTGAGATTAGATCTTAAATCAGACTTTGGTTGTAATTAGGTTCTCAGGCCTTGCAATGGTTTTGTAAAATGGTCTCTTTCCATGTCCAGAGAAGTGTTTTGTTTACATAATTAAAACAAGTTACTTTCATACACTTTTTAAGCATGTTGAACAATACCTTACATACACTCAAAAGAAACAGTCCTGTGGTGATTAACTTCAGTTACATGCACTTACTGAACTTTTCAAAGTGTTTGACACTAAAAGCTACTTATACATAATTTATGTCATGCTTGCTGCCTGAACTCTGTTCTTATACTTCATGCCTGCCATTCTCATGAGCATAATAGCAATAATCCATCATGTATATGTATAGCATTCTGATGCTGTTTGCAGGTTGATAAGGATAAAGATACAATGAAAAGATAGATGATGGTTGCACCAGAGCCCTGGGGTTATTACTAGATTTTAGGAGGGAAGACTTTATTCTTTCATATTTATATTAACTCTTGGGTACTGTGTTTTATGCAGCAGCTCTGTATTATAGCAGTAAATGTTAACTGTCTGTGTTTCCTTATAGGTTGTGTTTAATCAATGCAAAGTCCAAATGACTCTTATTCTTATTAGGGCAATATTGCAACTGTCATTAATGCATTTATTTCTCTTGGAGCTACTGGGGCTTGCAAATTTATGGAGCTAGACTTTATATGTATACTTTAATTTTCAGTAGCATCAGGGTAAATAAAGGATTGTATTTAAATATCGCCATCTCAAAAGAGTTTATTGGAACTTAGCTGATCATATGGAGCAAATTCCATATACATTTTGTAGTATATAAAACTGCAAATTCCTTTCTTATCAACATATTGTTGAGGGGCTAGAGGTGTGATGCTTCTCAGTGAGTCTTTGTGAAAGCTGGACCTGTACAACATGCCTTCTTAAGGCAACATCTAGATGGTTTAAACTCTAGCTTCTTTAATGTATGCCTATCTGACTCTTTTCACAAACAAAAAAGAGAAGTTATGTATTAAAATAATCAAACAGGAAAAGAGTTGGTCTGAACAGAAAAGTAAGAAGAGTTGACTAGCTTTGTGGGACATGAGCACTGATCTTGATGTTTATAGTGCTCAAAAGAAAAAAAAAGATTATCTAAAAGTTACATGCAGTAAAACATGACTGAAAGTAATAAAAAAGGGTATTTATGATATGCATTAAGTTCTTTAGTGCTCTAAGTAACTATTTTTGAGTATGTTTAGGATGTAGTAGTACCACTGCTTTCAGAGCAGTGTAGCAGTAGCACTGTAGCAGAAAGCAGTGGCACTACTTTCAGCACTGCTTTCAGAGATTAGCTCTGAATAAAGTTAATTTTTTTAATAAATTAAAAAAAAAGTTTTGTGAAACATAGTAGCTTCATGCAGAGACACTGACAAACTATGAATCAGTTTCCCACTGAGAGGAAACCTAATTAGACAGGTGGAGAGTTGCACTAACATGGCTATGCTGCTGTATTGGTTTTGCATGGCAAGGTTTGGTAGTGGGGGGTCTACAGAGCTAGCTGCTGTGAGGTGCTGCCAGAAGCTCCCCCCATGTTCAACGGAGCTAATGCCAGCCAGCTGCAAGATGAACCCACTGCTGACCAAGGCCTCTGGGATAACATACCAAAATACAGGAAAAAACTGCAGTGGTACAGCAGTGAGAAGAGAGACATGGGGGAGATGTGACAGCAAAAGCTCTGCAGACACCCAGGTCAGTGAAAAAGAAGGGGAAGGAGGTGCTTCAGACTCTGGAGTAGAGATTCCCCTGCAATGTGTGTTGGAGACCACAGTGAGGCAGTTGTGCCCCTGCAGCCCGTGAGGGTCTGTAGTGGAGCAGAGATCCACATATGGCCCATGGATACCCAAAGGAGGCTGTGACCCTGTGGGAAGCCCACACTGGACCAGGCTCTTGGCAGGACCTGTGGACTCTTGAAAAAAGGAGCCCACATTGGAGGAGGTTTGCTGACAGGACTTGTGACCCCTTGGGGGATCCATGCCAGAGCAGCTGGTTCCTGAAGTACTGTACTCCGTGGAAGGGACCCACACTGGAGCAGTTCATGAACAACTGCAGCCTGTGGGAAGGATTCAAATGGAAGAAAGTGATGAAGGACTGTCTTTTGTGTGAAGGACCCCACAATGAAGCAGAGGAAGAATATGAGGAATCCTCCCTCTGTTGAGGAAGGAGTGGCAGAGACAGCATGTGTTGAACAACCCTCATTCCCTGAGCACTGCTGGTTGGGAGGAGGTAGAGAAATCAGGAGCGAAGTTGAAATTAGGAAGAAGGGAGGGGTGGAGGGAAGGTGTTTTAAATATTTGATTTTATTTCTCATTACACTGGTTTTGACTGGCAATAAATTAATTTACCTGAATTGAGTCCCTTTTTCCTGTGACAGTAATTGATGAGTGATCTCTCATTGTCCTTATCTTGACCTACAAGCCTTTTTTATACTTTCTATTTCCTGTCCAGTTGAAGAGAACAGTAATAGAGTGGCTTTAGTGGGCACCTGGTATCCAACCATGGTCAACCCTCCACAGCTCCCTCCAATTTTGGGGTGTGATTGGGACCCTATGCATGGCACTTCTCTGCTCCAAGGGATGTTGTGATTTAACTCCTGCTGGCAACTAAACTGGTCTCAGGGGCTTTGTCACTCCCCTGCAGTGGAATGGGGAAGAGAGTAGTAAAAGTGAGAAAATTCATGGGCTGAGGCAATAGGTAAAGCAAAAGCTGTGCAGGCAAGGAAAACAATAAAAGGAATTCACTGCTTCCCATGGGCAGGCAGGCATTCAGGCATCTCCAGGAGAACGTGGTCTTGTCACACAGAAGGATGAGTTGGGAAGACAAAAAAAATCACTCTGAGTGTTGCCATCCCATTTTCTTCTTTCCTCAGCTTTATATGCTGAGCTTATGTGGTGTAGAATATCCCTTGGGTCAGTTTGGATCTGCTGTCCTTCTTGTGTCCCCTTTAATTTCTTGTGCGTTCCCAGCCTTGCTGCTGGTGTGGAGTTAGAAGGCTCTGTGAAGTTAGAAAAGGCTCTGTGCAAGCAGCAGTAGTGAAAATATCCCTGTATTATCAGCAGTGTTTTTTGCACAAAAGCCAAAACTTAGCCCCATACAAAATACTATGAAGAAAATTAACTTTATCCCAGCCAAAGCCAAGCCCTAGAAAAACCTTTGCATTTTTAGGATAAAATTCCTTCTCCATATAAGTCACTGGTGACAATTCCTATTTTGTATAACAAGACTCAGTCTGACCTGTTTTCGGGTCTGTTCCTATATGTGGGTAAGTATAATGGTGCTCTAACAATAAAGAAGAAATTGTGTATGAACAAAATAAGAAAAGCTGAGGAACAAATACACACCACATGAAACTTGGGTTAAAAAAAAAACCCAAAAAAAACATGAGAAAGTTCCTCAAATTCTTTAGTATAAAGAAAAGATGAAAAAAAATTTCCATTATTTAAAAGAAATAAGAACCAAATAACAGATGACATAATGAAGTGCAAAATTTTCACTATATTTTTTCTTCATTCTTCACAAAAGAGGTTAATTGTGACCAGAAGCTTAAAATAATTAACATTAGCAACTAAGTGCTGGAACTATAAGCCAGAATTGACTAACAGACAGAAAAGTTCTTAGATCACCACAACTTAAAAACATTTTTCTCTAAAGTATTTATGATCTGAAATTGTCTTTGAACCATTAGCAGTCACCTTTGAGAACTTCTAAGAACAGATAAAGGTGAGGGGACATCTAATGGAAAAATGCAACTAGTAAACTAAAAAAAGGGTATTATGTATCATCCCTAGCTTACATTTAGAATGTTAAAGTAATAAATTATTAATCAGTGATTTTTGTCTCTGAGCACCTAGAAAATCTTTAGTTGATTAAAAGTAACCATGAGAGAGTTACTGAAATCCCAACAGAGCTGCAAATCACAAGAGGCCAATCTGATACCATTCCATGGCAGCACAATTAAGTGAGTAACAGGGAAGTATTTACATACTTTTTCTTTGCTGACATGTGACAATTCCATATGACACTGTTGGAAGTATGGTAATATGTTCTCATTAGAAATTACACTAAAATCAGTTGAATTACTTAGCAGAAACATCTTAACATCTGTTCAATTGAGAGTCTGAAAGAAATAACTGGAGTGCAACATTATGCAATATTTTTATTACAATCGAAGGACCAGTATTTGTGGATAACATTAACCAGGAATGTTATAGAAATTCTGGAAGGTAGAATTATATTCAACACAATTTTGATAAACTGGAGAAATAGTACAAAGCAATAAAATAGGATATAACAAAGACATGCAAACTGCCTAGGAAGGAAAATGTAAAATGCAGAATGGCTTGCTAGGCAGATATACTGCAGAAAAGGGGCTCAGGATTACAATGGGTTGCAAATGGAACATCAGCCTGTATTGCAAAACCAGCAGAAAAAGGATGATTTAAAATATGTAAGTCCTGAGACACACACAGTAACTATTTCACTCTAGTCAGCATTTGTGAAGCCTTAAGAGGATTACTGAATGTGGTTTTAAGTCCTAAGGAAAGGAAGGGATGAAATAGAAGCAACAAAAGGTTAATAGATGTGGAAAATATGACCACTCTCAAAGAACGAATGAAAAATATTAAAAACCTTTCTTATTTAGTCTTGGAAAGAGAATCGTGGTGTCATAGGTCAACAGTCTTCCAATATACAAAGTTTTGCAAGGAGAACAATCATTTGTTGTCAATGCTGCTACCAAACTCAAAAATAATTGGTTGTAGTAGGAGGGATTTGTGTTATATATCTGGAACATTCTTTATATTACAGTTAAGAACAGCTTTCCTAAATCAGTTGTGAACTATCTGTCTACCTGTCCAGTCTACCTGGACTTTAATAAAGCCTTTGACACTGTTTCCCACAGCATTTTCCTGAAGAAATTGGCTGCTTGTGGCTTGAATGGGTGCACTGTTCACTGAGTAAAAAAAAAACTGGCCAAATGGCTGGGCCTAAAGAGTGGGAGTGAGTGGAGTTACACCCAGGCGATGTTCCTCAGGACTCAGTACTGGGGCCAATCCTGCTTAACATCTCTATTGATGCATCATTGTCAATGATGTGAATGAGGGGATCAAGTGAACCCTCAGGGTATCAGTGCACCCCCAACTGGTGCAGATGACACCAGTTTGGGTGGGAGTGTTGATCTGCATGAGGGTAGGAAGGCTCTGCAAAGGGATCTCAGCAGGGGAGGTAAACCAAGAACCAGTTTGATGAGTTTAAGCTGAAGTGCTGGATCCTGCACCTGGGTCAGAACAACTGCAGGCAATGCTACAGCCTTGGGGCAGAGTAGCTGGAAGGCTGTATGGGGTTGCTGGCTGACAACTGACTGAACGTGAGCCAGCATGTACCCATGTGGCCAAGAAGGCCAATGGCATCCTGGACTGTGTCAGAAGTTGTGTGGCCAGCAGGAGCAGGGCAGTGATCATCCATCTGTATTTGGCACTGGTGAAGCCACACCTTGAGTGCGTGTCCAGTTCTGGGTCTCTCCCTTCAGGAACTGAGGTGCTGGAGTGTGTCCAGAGGGCAGTGGGACTGTGAACAGCCTTATAAACAACTCTTATGAGGATTGGCTGAGGAAGCTTGGATTGCTTAACCTGGGGGCTAGGAAGCTCAGGGGAGAACTTTTCACACTCTGCAACTACCTGAAAGGAGAATGAGAACAGGCAGAGGTCAGCCTCTTCTCCCAATTAATGAGTTTCTGGGCAAGAGGAAATGGCCTCAAAGTCATACTAGCAATGGTTTAAGTTGGATATTAGGAAAAATTTCATCACAGAAAAATTTGTCAAGCACTGGAACAGGCTACACAGGGAAGAGATTGAGTCACCATTCCTGGAGGTGTTTAAAAGAACTGTAGATGTGGGGCTTGCAGATGTGAAGTTAGTAGTGAACTTTGAAGTGGTAGGTTAAAGATTGGACTCAATTATCCTAGAAGTCTTTTCCAGCTTAAATTATTTTATAAATGTGAAATCAGTTACTTTCAAGATATCTTTAAAAAATTACATCCTTGATTTTAGAAAATTTAGGAGTTATTCTACTTGGTTATTTAGTGTAACAATGTGTATAATAAAAGAATAAAATTTTCCATATACTATAGAAGAAAAAAAAAAGGTTTCAGTAAAAGAGTTTAGTAAATCTTTTTTATCACTGTGCTGAATGAAAGGCACAATCTTACAGCATGGCAAATGTAGAAGTAATCATTACTTCAGCATATCTTCTCTAATATATTTATTTATATTTCAACATAATTTTTTTTCTGGGTGACCTGGATCTTGAGGTTTCTTTAAAAAATTCACATTATCTATACTTATAACTTCTTTTAAGTCTCCAAACATATTAAAGGTCACTGAGACATGAATTGACTTTTACTAACTTGTGTGCAAATGTGAAAAAAAATATTTTTGATCAAATTATCAGAATAGATAAAATCTTGGAAAAACTAATCTAAAGGTCCATGTAACCCCGATTTGGTTGAAAGGATTCATCAATGCCTTTAAAGGTGTTTTTGTTGCACTAATAAAATAAAAAATTACCTAGTTGTGGGAAGGTAAAATGAATTGGGTTTTGTTTTAGTGACTTAATCATGAGGAGAAGAGGAACTCTTGAAACCCAAGATAGGATGGCCCAAGATGAATAAAAAGTTCAATTTTGAGCAGTTAAAAATGCATTTCTTACTTTGTATAGAACATAATGACACACACACATATATTTATATCAAATAATTCCTAACAATGACACTGGAATGTGTGACACTCTTTACATTCAGTTGTAGTTGGCTGTGCTTTTCATTCCATCCCTGGTATTTGTGGGATATTTAAAGTGAGACATAATTTCATTATTATTCTGACTTCTCTCAATTAGTCATTATCAAACTATGCACCTGACATTGACCTGTAATGTGATACCTCCACCAGGATGAGATCTGTTCTGCCTTAATTGTGAATGCCAAGTTCCTTATAGTGAACAGAGGCCACCCTAAACTCTTTAGTGAACTCACAGCTTGTTTCTGAGTTAAATCAAAATGAAAAATAATTCATTAAACTGCCTCACTTTTTGGAGAGTCCCTTAGAAATGCCTGTCATCTTAACAGGTTCTAGCATTAATCAGATCAAGAGAGTGGCCAAGAGTGGCCAAGAGTGGCCAAGTAGTACCAATGCAGCCAAATTTTGGATTTACGTTTTATGATTATTGCTTGAACTGAATCTGGACAGCACATACCCAATCAGTATAAAATACATCCATCTACAACCATTTTCAACAATATATTTCAACAATATTATTGAAATAAAGGAAACATGTTGTAATAGGATTCCCCTCTTTTCCCTGTTTTAATAAACATAAAAGAAACAAAAATATGGATACAATTCAAAATGAATTTAAAATAGGTTTTTCCCAATATTAGCTTCAGAATTCATTTCTTAACACATAGCCTTCTAAGAATGTATTCTGAGGGGAATAAATATTGTATTTTACCCCTTTTGATGGTGGAAATTATACAGGTGGATTTACCATTCACCGAATGTGACTTACGTTATGGACTAGGGTCCAAATAATGACATTATTCAGTCCCTATTCACATATGTGATGGGAAATATGGAGGGAATATAGTATATAATGAAGTACTATTAATCAGAGTGATTATTCACAGAAGAAATCATGTATTTATTAAAATAAAGGTTTCCTTTATAATACAAGTGAGGAAAAGGAATTTCAAACCTTCTAACTGTCCTCTTACTTAGTCAATTAAATATGTCAGAAAGAGATTTGACTGTAGAGTTGTCTGTGAATACAATATTTCCAAATTAAATTAATTGCTATGAAGAAACATGACAAAAGCAATTAAATGTAAGTGCTGATCTTGGCCAGTGTATCTTGCTGTAGCCTTCTCCAAGCCTCTGGCTTACAATATTAAATGACTGAACAGATTTAAAGTTTGTTAAAATTGCCTTCTCCTTGTCATGAAACAGCATATAAACAGGTGTAAAATGTCATAGGTAAAAGAGATCACAACAAAATGTACTTTTATAACAATCATTACTAATCAATATATCTTGAATTTTTAGTGAATATTGTCAAAAACAAGTTATTCAATTCTGTATTGCAAATTCAATCAATTGAAATTATAATTTAAAATATTGTTAAAAATTAAATAGGTTGGGTAAGGAGTGCATTCTGTGAAATCTATTTGTGGTCACAGAATCACAGAATCATTTAGGTTAGAAAAGACCCCTGGGATCATCGGATCCAACCTTTGACTAATCCCCACCTTGTCAGCTAGACTATGACACTGAGTGACACATCCAGTCATATCTTGAACACCTTCAGGGATGGTGATTCCTCCAGCTCCCTGGTCAGCTCATTCCAATATTTAACAATCCTTTCTGTGATGAAATTCCTCCTGATGTCCAGCCTAAACTTCTCCCAGAGGAGCTTGAGGCCATGTCCTCTTGTCCTGTCTCTGGTTGTCTGGGAGAAGAGACCAACCTCCACTTTGCTACAACCTCTTTCCACACAGTTTTAAAGAGCAGTAAGGTGACTCCTTGGTCATTCAATGCAAAAAATGAAGAAAAAGATAATGCCCAACCAACTTCCTCATACTTTAAAAAGTCATTTTACAGCCTTTAAAAGTTTTTACTTGGATAGGACTTTGCACAATAATAGATACTGAAAAATAGTAAAATTAAAAATACAAATTTTGGAAAGATTATATGGAGCTTTTAACTCATGATCCCAATTTGATTTTAGAAAAAAAAATAGTTTAGAGACACAATAGATCCATAAACTTTTGAATTATTTGCAGTTGGTCTTGGACACCATGGATAATGTATTTTGTTTAGTATCATGCTTATTTTGAAAAATCTCTTAGAATGAAAATGATACAATTAGACTTTCCAGTATGGATTTCTGTTTCATGTACACAGAGACATTTTTCAGTGGTATTCTATGGTACATTGAGTACTACAATTATATAGGGATTTGAAAAGAAATGTGTCACAAACCAATGCAGAAATATACTTTGCAGTGCAGAATATAAAATAAGACAAAATAATAATGAGTATTAAAATAAATGTTCTTTAAGTTCAAAAAAATATCTCTAAGGCATGATTTAATTATTAAATAATGAATGATAACTTTCTCCTACATGATAAAATAGGAATGTATACACAATAGAAAAGTAAGTGGAAGCATGAAAGCACTGACAAACCAGCACTTGTGTCAGTCTCTGGGAGGGAGGGACTGACTCATTTGTGCAGATTGTCCACGCAGTCTCTGGCTGTTCAGGGAGGCTCAGGAGAAGTGGCTCTAAAGGAGGGCAGTTCCAGAAGGAAATCACAGATGTTTCTGCAACCATTCTGGGGCCAGCGGATATTTCTATACCCTGGTTCAACCTAAAGTCCAGTCAGTCAGGTTAGCTGCCTGGCACAGTAAAGCTTTGCCAGGACACAAATTCAGATGCAAAAGTCGATGCAGATTAAATACCAATGCAGACTGACATAGAGGGAGCCTCAAGGAGGCACTTGCACTGCCTTTGGGACTGGTGCTGCTATCACTGCCAGGCTTTGGTGTTTGCTTGCACCATGTGGAACCCTGAGCACAGCCTGTTTGTTCAGAGGGAACTTCTTTTGAATCTATGAAAATGTCAACTGTTTTCATCTCTTTCTTCAACATTAAAATTCATTTTATGAGGATAAAGAATATTGGAAATAACAAAACAGTTATCAGGGCATATATGACTTGCTTTCTTAAAAAAAAAAAATTATGAAATAAATTTTAAAAATTGGTGGAATAAAAAGCATGTATTTTATGCATATTAGTTGAATAAGGTACACCATTTTCCCTATATCCTCTGCAGTCTCAGAATTATTTTAATTTTTTAACATGAATATACATTTTTCTCAGAAAAAAGTGTTTCAGATGTTACTTTGATAAACTGTAATTATAATATAATCATATGGGATTATCCAATCACACTGACCAGTCAGCAAGGTCAAAATTGTTATTGACTTGCTTATGGCAAAGCCTGATAATTATTTAATCCTCCACAAAGTGTTTTGAAACCAAGTTTCTGAGACATTCAAAACAATAAGGCTTGAATTTTCTTTTATATATACAGTTATACTGGATTTTTAATTCCTTTATTGTGATTACTAATCATTATTTATTGATATCTATATACTGCTAATGCTGTCTTTGAGATCTCTCAGTTAGTTTCAGGCAAACTATTGCAATCTGTTTGTTTAGCATCCCATGCTGAAAATATGCAACGAGAACAGCATGTGTCATTTTGCGTTAAATTAGATTTCAGGCAATAGGTATTTTTAATCACAAAGTTTACATGTTATGAAATAGAAAAAAATTAATCTCAATTCCTTTCCTGATTATTTGAGACATTGGAGTGCAGCTGCAAGTATTGATTGTGTCTATGTAGTAGAAAACACAAAAAAATGCTACCTTTAAAATGTTATCATGAATTTATTGGAGCTTATTTTTTGAACTTATATGTTGAAAGACTACCAAATGTTGAAGTCTGCACTTCTTGTATTAGAGCTAGCTTTGTCACATCACCACAGCTTGGAATGTACTTAGCACTAAGGGAGGCTGACACAAGGATCTTCTTCAGGGATTTTCGAGGCTCCATTTCATACTGTATGAGTTATAATTACAATTCTTGAGAGTAGGAAGATGCTTTGTCAAAATCTTCAGAATGTGTAAGATATCGTTTCAAGACCTATTTATAGCTCTGGAAGAACAGACAGAGAGATTGAAATTATAGTCAGGTTCTGTTTGCTGTACACTACCCTGAGACAACACTTTTTATCACAGGATCTATAGTTTTGCAGGATTTTTAGTGTCTCTGCTTCTGTTTAGAGAAGTTTTCATGATATTCTATGAATCTCAATGCTTTGCCGCCCAAATAAAATTTGTACTAAATATATTTTATAATTAAATACCCCCAAATTTGCTTTAAGGCCCTCCTTCATGCCCTGGTAATAGCCAGAACATGGAAAAAATAAAAAGATACAATATTGCCTTACTACAGTCAGTGAGCATTCACAATTGAATTACCTCTAAATTCAAGCTTTTGCACATATGTGGCAGAATAAGACATGGAAGGCTGTAGTTTGTTAAATGCTCCTTTCAGCACCTGTGCTGTCTCTGGCAGTCCCTACATTTCTGATGTTCCTTATCCTCACTTCCCTTTGTTAAAAGTAACTTACTTTTACTCTGGATCAATTTCTCAATCTCACAGTCCAGACCTGCAAACAGTTGTGCTAGCTTAATTGAGAATATGGCATAAGGACTACACTGCTAGCTGAGAACTCCTTAAGACAAACTAACACTGAAAAAAGTGTTCCTAAAATGCAGGTAAAGACATACATTAAACAAAATTACTTTTTCTGTTCTGTGTACATGTGAATAAGTGAAAAGGAAAACCTGTTTGGAACCACTATTCAATGATTTTTCTATTGTGCATACTAACTTTTTTTTCAGTCCTGATACATGTAGTATGTGTTTTTAATTTTTTTTAATCATAATTATATTAATCATGCTTTATTTGTTTTTTTAGGTGCAAAACCCCAGCAGTTAAGAAATGAACTCCTATTTTAACCCCGGCTACTTGTTCTATCCAGGAAAACCATGCTTTCCTAAATTGTCTTTTTTTAATGTTTAAATAAGTAAGTAGGAACTAGCTTAATTCAATTTTCAAATTTTTTGTGTGTATGTGTCTTCTGAGTGCTTATTATTTTTTCTTTTTGAATTCCTATGGCATGGTTTAACATGATCCTTAATAACCTCAATAAATCTTTAATAGATTTTCTTACATATAAAAGGAGTTCATTGGTAAATTATCAGTTACAGAACATACACAGAAACTGGATAATACATTGACCAGGAGCCTCTGTTCTCACAAGAAAAATGTGACCTGAAAAATTCTTTTACTAATGGCTAAACCAAACAGATTCCAGAAGTTAATTCTTGACTACATTTTGGGTTACGTTGCATTATTTCATTTCTGGCAAGATATGCTAGCTTAGTGCAGCATAGTGTATGGGCAAAATATAAAATCTTTATAATATATGGTCTTCAGGCCCTGAAGAAGTTATGTAAGGAAACCTCCTGCAGGCTGCCATGTGTCGGATGAAGCATGTTGGGAAAAGCTAACACAGATGCACCAAGGATTAATTACACTTGACAAACCTGATTGCTTTCTATGACAAAGTAACTTTCTTGGCTGATCTGGAACAAGCACTGGACACTGCCTACATGGATTTCTTCAAGACCTTCAATGTGGTTTCCCACTGCCTTTTCCTAAAGGAACTGATACACTGTGGTCTACTGGTCTGTGCTGTGGACAGGGAACTGACCAGACACACCCACAGGGTGCTAGAAAACATCTCCTTTTCAAACAGTCAAAGTCACAAACACCGTCCCCCAGGGATCAATATTGATCCCCTGTTGTATTCCCTCTGGCATCCCCTCCCCGTGAAACCCTACCTGCCCCTTGACTCTGACCTATGGCCTTTGGCCATAGGTAACCCCGCCCCCTACCCTGAAATGCATAAAACCCCCTTTCCCTCTGGGGTTCGCCCTCTTTCGCCTTGGGATCCCCTTCTTGGAATAAACCTTGGAACGTATCTCAGGGTAAGAGCCTCTTTTGGTTTTATGTCCCTATCCTGAAGATTCCCCTCACCCTAACCTCCCTAAATCTGAGCTAGCAGCTGATCTCGGGGGGCTGAGGGAAGGGGAACACTTCAATCCCCAAAGTGGTTAATCTGTTCATTTTGGATGGGATCAAGTGTACCTTGATGAAATTTGCTGACAAATTGAATGGGGTAGAGGACACTTCAGAAGGGAGAGTCACCCTGTAGGAAGACCTGAATAGGTTGGAAGAGTGGGCCTTATGAAGTACAGGGACAAATGTAAGGTCTTTCACATAGGATAATATAATCCAGGAGTGAAGCACAGGTAGTGCTCTACCTGGCTGGAGAGAAGTTTTGTAGAAAGGCACCTGAAGGACCTGGTGGGCAACTAGCTTCATATGAGTGGACGGTGTGCTGCTGCCACAAAGAAAGACAACAGGATGCTGGGTTGCATCACCAAAAGAGATAAAGAATTCATTGTCCCATTCAACACTTGTCAGGTCACATCTGGAGTGCTGTGTTCAGTTTTGGTCCCCTCTGTACAATTAAGGAGGTGGACAGACTGGAGAGGGTGCAGAGAAGGGCTGCAGAGATGTTCAAAGAACTGGGAAGCCTGACATGTGCAGAAAGCCTGAGACATTTGGGTTTGTTCAGCCTTGAGAAATGGAGGCTATCAGGAGACCTTAATCCCATGTTATTCAGTACTTAAAGGGTGGCTAAGGAGAATATGAAAACTCCTTTTTACAAAGAGTCACATGGAAAAGATGACAAGTAATGAGTAGGAGTTGTGCCTAGGGAAATTCTAACAATACATGAGTGAAAAAAAATTAACACAATAGGAACAACCAGTCAGTGGAATAATCATCCCAGAGAAGTAGATTTTCTGACATTGGACTAGGATTTCGCAGGACATGAGGCTGGACCCTCTTGACTAGACCATGCTTTTGCCAAGAGAGGTTGGAGCAGATGAATCTGGAGATTCCTTCCAACTTGGTGTTCCAGGATTCTATGATCCTATGAAAAAAGGATGAATGCTGTTATTTTTTTAAAGTCTAATCCAAGTTCCTCTAAGATCTTAATTTTAAGATCTTATCCTTTCCAAAGAAAAACAGATAAAAGTGTTATTGATTTTCTTAATTAAAATTTAGTCACTGAATGCTTTACAAGGGAAATACAGTAACAAATAGAGTTGTGCACAAAGGAGTATGCTTTGAGCAGGAGATAGTGAGGGTACTATCTCAAATAGCTTTCTTTAATCTCAATAACAGAAGCTATGTATTTATTTCTGTTTGAGGTTCTTCAGCATTTACAGTCAATGTCAGATACATTGCTTTTTCAGTCTTTTTTTTTTCTCCAGTAGTCTCCTTCTCCTTCATCTGCATGGCATTTTGATTTTTTGAAAATATGATTAGACAAAATCTGTACCTACTTTTCTATATAGTAGTGCCCTATTGATTTGTCACTCTTTCACAAGTTGGGGTTTTGTTTGCTTGTTTCTTTTTTCATGTAAAATTCATTTTATATCAAAATATCAGAAAGTGAACACATTTAATTTTGAGCCTCAGCACACATACCGCTTAAGAAATATAAAATAGAGTCCCATTAAAAGAAAAATCAACACCAATAGGACCAGGGCCACAGGAAAAGTTCTAAAATAACATTGGTTTTTACAGGCATTTGCTATTTACCTACTCTCTTTTCTTTTCAACCTGGCAAAATTTTCTGACAACCATTTTTAATTTAAGTAAATATACATTTTCATTGTTAAATGAGCAGAATTAAGGCAAAATCCCTTGTTAAAGGACATTTATTTTCCTCTGTATTATTTTAATTACCACTTCAAGAGACTGTGTACACCCATCTCAAATACTTAAAAAACAGGCTTCATGACGACTCTGGAATAGAACTGCTCATATATTTATTCCAATGTCAGACTGAAAATCATTATTCCACTGCTGAGCTTGTTACCTCTTTTCCTTCCAGGAAACTATTTGATTTTAATTTTTTTTTTTTTTAATTGTCAGTATCGTATGTGCTTGTATTTGGTCCAGCTGAGATTAAATTAATTTTTCCCATAGCAGCCCTCACAGTGCTGTTCAGTGCACTGGTAGCTGGAAAGGTGTTGATAACACAGCAGTGTTTTGGGTACTGCTGGGCAGGGCTGGCACAGCAGCAGTGCTGTCTCTCAACATTTCCCCCCCGTCACAGGGCTGGGAGCAGGCAAGGTCCTGGGAGGGGACACAACCAGGCCAGCTGACCCAAACTGACCAAAGGGATATTCCATACCATGTGACACCAGCTCAGATATAAATCTAAGAAAAGGAGGTGGAAAGGGGGGCATTTTTTATTTACAGTGTTTACTTTCTACAGCAACTGCTCCTTAAGCTGAAGCCCTGCTTCCCAGGAAGTGCCAGAACATCTCTTGCAGACGGGAAGGAGAGAATAAACTTTTTATTTCTCTTTGCTTTAGCAAACTGCCTTATTTCAACCTATGAATGGTTTTCCATCTTATTTTCTCTCTCTGTCCAGATAAGAAGTGGGGACTAACAAAGCACCTCAGTAGGCTGATGGAATCTTCTGTGGGGCCAGGTCTGACAAACCCCATGAAGATCCATCACCTCTGAGGGGCCAGCCCTTGCAGAGAAATGGCTTAATAATAGTGAGACCACTTTGGACATACTTTGTAAAAAAAAAGAAAAAAGTTTTTAATAATGAAAAAAAAATAAACATTATAGAACAAAAGAAATGGAATCGAACACAGTGCAGAGAACACTCTTACACTGGATAAGGCAGTCCAAAAAAGGCACTTGAGCTCCTTTTTGCACCTTCATAAATACATAATGTTTCAGGAGGGACAACTTGGCCCCTGCCAATAGAAGCAGCTACAGATGTTGAGAAACATTTCTAAAGCCCAATCAGTGCTCCTGTGCTGGCTCTGGGCCAATTACAATGAGAAGGCTATGGAAAATTCTAGTTTAACTTCCTTACATGTTCAAAGGTAAACCGAAACATTTTTCCTTAAGCAGAATCACCTGCTTGGGTGTGGGAGTGCATTACTACACTAGGCAGCTAGCATCCAGCCAAGATCAACCCATCACAGTGCTATTTACCCTCTCAGCTGTAATTGTAGCCATTTTTATTTTCATCCTGACTTATTTTTTCTGTGTATGACAAGCATTTGTTCCTGTCTTAGCTACAACATATGTATTTTTAAATTGCAAGTTAAGAAATACTTAGATAACATTCCATGTGGATGATCCCCTATACTATTAATTCATAGCTCAAAATTTGAAAGAAAGTTACTTTAAAGAAATAAGGAGGTTTATTGAGAGCAAGAATAATGAGTCTGGGTTTGGAGTTAAACTGAGGTTTCTCCAGTGGGTCACTGGGATCGCTTAAGAGACTGAATCACAAATATGGTGATTCAACTCAACAAATTGAGTGGCTGCAGAAAGTCTTTCACCCATTGTGAGGCCTGCCTTGGTCTGTCTCCTTTATGCATAAGCAGGTCAGTCAACAAAAAATGATGAAATATCTTCAGAGTTTGGTATGTTAAGGAAAAACAGCCCCAGTGAAAATTTCCTTCTTTCTAGGAGTTTGTAGTTTGCTCTCATAGGAAAGGACTGAAGCCTCCAAATTAGGAGCAAGGTACGCAGCTGTGAATAATGTTTTCTCTAGCTATTTATGAATCTGTTCATTCATATATACAAGGGCTAGTATAATTCACAGTTCAACTGTTTTTAAAGGTCTCTTGCAACATTCTTCTCTGCAATGACTTTTAATTTGCTGTGGGGTTTTGCTGGACTCCATCTCTTTCAAGAGCAGTTTTTCAAACTGAATATAAAGCAGACTTAAAAAGTTTATTAGTGATCTAGTTATATTTTTGTCAAAAATAATAACCACTCCATGTTGCTTGTTTTTGTTTTCTGGTTAGTCAAATATTTTACTAGCTGTAGGCTATAATATCTGTCATTTATTGTAAGAAATAGGGTGGAGTAGTTCTTCCAGTCACAGCTGATGACACATAATTATACACCAGAAAATAGAACTCCTTGGGGAAAAAAATAATTCAGATCATGCTCAAGTGAAATTGTTTAAGGCTATTTTGGATGGCATGGGTATTTATGAACTCTATTAATAATAAATGAACTAATGTTGTAGTTCTGCAATTTGGAGACAACCTCATCTGACCGTTGAGAAGATGCTGGCTTTCTGGCAATAATGAAAGTGCATAAATATTCATATCTTGAGAAAATAAAACCTCCTATCCCTCTATAATGGTTAAAAGTATATAAAATGTAATAAAAACAGGAAAAGTACTGGGTACTGAAATTTGTGGTAGCTAGGTTTCTTCATTTATAGTTTAAAAACGCATTAGATATTCTTTCAGCAGCAGAAGCTATTAACCCTTCAACCAGTTACTTTGCCAAGAGTATTAATTACTTGTTGAATTGCAGTGCTGTAGAAATATACAGATGCACAGGAATTTTGTAAGCCTTTGCAGATAACTTTTTGGGATACTTTTTACACCTGTCTAGAAGAAAAATAAATGCTGCCTTATTCCAGGAAAATTTAAAAAAAAAAAAAAAAAAAAAAAAAAAAAAAAAAAAAAAAAAAAAAAAAAGCGCCCATTTAAAAGAGCCAGTAAATGCCTTCTAAGCACTTTTCTGTATGAAAATGTTTGTAGTTACAAAGCTAGTTAAAATTCTTTGGGAGGTTATTCTTGCTTTGAAACACAGTTAATTCCACAAAAATTGTACCATACCTAACAGGAAAGTAATTTCTTCATGCTCTCTATTTTTTGTGATCATGATTAAAATCACTATGGAGCAGGACAAAATATGAAACTAGAATTTGCCTATACTTATTAAAATCTGAGGACATGCATTTTCCCATGCTAGTAAAGTTTGGTATCAACACTTGTAGCATAATGCATAACTAGGAAAACAAGAAGCACCCTCTGCTTTGGGAGTCAGGATAGTTCTATTCCTTCCACTTCGTATTATAGCAGGAAAAATTCATTCTTGCTGAGAGATTTCTATGCCAGCATGTGATGTAGGTGCATCCTGGGAGTCATAAACATCCTGGGAACTGGATCAAGAGCAGAGAGAAGACAGAAAATGTTAGAAATCTTTTGCAACTCTGCAAGTCACATGTCCTCATTTTCCTCGTCCAGCAATACTCTGGAAGTTGTTTGTTTGTTTGTTTGTTTTGGAGTGGGGGGTGTTTTGTTTTGTTTTTAATTCTTTTTCCTATATTTAAGATGTCAGTTATATTAAACATGGAGAGAATATTTTCATCTCTGAGTTTAATCATCATAACCTGGAATGGTAAAGGATTAATAAAACAAATAAATTAGAGAAATTAGTTGCTCTTTTCTCCTGTCAATGAATTTAGTAATTCTCTATGTGTTAAATAATTAAAGGATCCCCTAGCAGGACAGGACAGAAATAAAAGAATGAGGACACGAACAATTTTTTAACCTTGATTCCAAAATGTAAAGCAGTACCAAGGTTACAGCTACAGTTCATAGTCTAAAGTAACAGCTACAGAGCAGATCTGGCTTTTCCCACGGATTGATACAACTCTGTATATCAAGCCACTTCTACCAAAAGTTACAGTTTGGAGAGTGATAGCCTGATAGAATTAGAATATTAGGATAATCAAACACAAAATTTGCCTAGGATCTAGGAAAGAACATTTTATTGCAAATTACATCAATGCATATGAAATGTGAAAAAACTTGACTGTACTTTAGGCCTGCACTGGGATTTTGCTGGCCATACCCAAGCTAACAGAATGAGGCTTTTGATAATTCAGGCACAGTGTAAAAAGTGACACCTGGGAGCAAATTATAAGGTCCTTCAAGGAGGAGGCTGTTATTTATTTTCTAATACAAAACAAATAATAGTCTCTTTTAGTATAGTGTTGATACTGAATAGATACTCTGATCTTGTTTTGTGTGGTTTTCTTTAAGCCTCTCTTGTGTTATATGCATGGACATATATGTGCATCCACATATAGACACATAAAAGACTATTTCAAAAATTTTGTTTAGTACCAGTAAAAATTCCTAACTTTAAGTGGTTCTAATTAGTCTATAACTCTTGCTGCCTAAGTATTCTTATATAGCTGCTGTAATAGAACTGCATGATCCCTAAAATTCTAGACATCCATCTCATTTCTAACAAGGCATTAATAGGGTCAAAGATTCACCCTCATTCACTGAGCAACATTAAACATGAATAATTTGAGATACTTCTGCTATTTTTAAACAGCTAAGGGAATCTCTATACCAATAATTTATTTAAACCATTAGCAGTAAGATGGCAATATTGAATCCATTAATAATTTCCATTTTATGAATTTCTGTTTTACTTTTCTGAATCAGAAGTATAAACCTATCGTAATTATAACAATTTCTAGAAACCTGAGGCACTTTTCTACTTTCTGTTAATTATGATAAAGCATGCATATCCATTGCAGTTGACCAGAACATGTTGAAGAGGGCAAAGGCATACTTTGAGATATTCCTAATAAGAAGAACAAGAAAACCATAAAATCTGTAGGTAAGTGTTGGTAGCACCAAGTTCTACTAAATGCACCATTCTTCACTGAAAAAGTGTTGAGGTCATTCTCAGGGCTAAATGCAGATGTCCTTGTCCATGAAGAACTGAATCTTATACTGCTGAAGCTGATGATCCAAATATTCTCAGTCTAGCAATCGCAGTCCTACATCACCCTGAGGTCAAAAGAATTTCCTTCACTTGTGCAAGATGTTTTTTCTTGGGGCAGGATACACTTGCACACAAAAAGGAATTACAGTCTGCCCAAGTTTTCTATCATCTTTATTAATACATAACAAAACATTTTCCTGATTTTAAAATGTTACATACTATACTATACTATACTATACTATACTATACTATACTATACTATATATATAATACATTACTATAGTGTGTTTCTCCCCCTCATACCTTATCACCAAATACTTTGATTTTGTTTCAAATCACTGCTTACTATAGCAAATAATGTAGTAGAGATTAAATATAGGCAGTATAGCTGTCTTCTAGACAGATACTATCTACATGTAGTATGAGACCAATGTCTTAGATTTCTGCTTTTAAACATATGTTTTTTTTGAGACATTTGAAATATTTCCTGTTTTCCAGATGTCCTTTTTCTCTATAAAATGTTTCTATCCTTTAATCACTTATTGTCTAAATGTATGACAAAAAAAAAATCATAATTTGAAGTCAGGTTCTGAATATAAAGCAGTTTTTTCAGTATTAGGAAAGTCAAGCACTTGGAGCAACCAGACAGGTTCTGAAATTCCCACCTTTGAGTGTTTTCCAGACCCATATGGACAGCCTGGTCTGATCTATCAGCTGACCCCGGTTTGAGCAGGAGGCAGGATTAGAAAACACATCAGGTTCCTCCCAGACTTAATTGTCCTATTAATCTATGCTGCTAATTCAAGTAATTACTGAATGTTAGGTGTATTAAAATTTTCACTTATTGACTCTTACTTAATCCTAAACTCTACCCACAGTTTTGTTCAGCCATACATATAAAAACAAGACTGGTAAAGTCTATCAGTGGCAGGTACTGTGGAACTTGGCACCAGTGTACAGTCTTAGAGAACAGAAAGTATGTTCCTCCTTTCTTAGTGCCTAGACATTTTGCATCCTAGGTACTGCAAGCGAAACCTTCTGTTTTCTATCATGTTCCATCTCACCATATCCATGGTTATAGACCTGGTTATAGGTTATAAACAAAGTTGCAGATTTAATCTTATTTTAGTCTGCTTTGGTTTATACTTTAAAAGAGACTTCACCGTGACACTTTTACTTCATGGCCTAAGGATAAATGGGGATTGGCAATCAGGCATAACTTTATTTGCAGAACATTAGGGTCTTCTGTTCAATATGTTTTATATGAAATGGAAAGTTATCCGGGGAAAAAATATCTCTGGCTTTCCACAATTTCCCACCTTTATCCTTAGTCTCTATGACAAATTAGTTGTGGAAACGCAAGATCAGATTTAAGTTGAAACTTAAGATTGAAAGTTTTCTTCTCATGCTGCCTGTTTCACTGTTAACTTCACATTTTTATTTCCATTCCATTCTCCTATTAACACTTTCTGGTCTGTACTGGACTGTATTTCACTTGAACAGTTTCTTTCTGTCACATGTCCATAACAATACCATCAACAGTCTGTAACTGCTATTTAACAATGTCCTGGAGTTTCAAATTAAAATGAAGTCCACCTTCATACTAGAACAGACAATTTTCTATGTAAGCAAAGATATATATTTTGTTAATTATCTTTATGTTGTATACTAACATTGAAAAATTTTAGCAGAGCAGATTTTTATACAGAAGACTAAGGAACTATCTTTTAAACAAAACCTCTCCCAACCAATTTTTAAGTAACTGTTCCAAAGAAAAGTCTGGCAATTATTTAAAATTGGCAAACAGTATATTATTTTCTGCTTTAATTCTCAGAAATAAATGGACTGTTTTATATGACATTAGAGCTGAAACAAAAATGGAAAACCACAAAGAAAATCAATCTGAAGCAATCACTCACAATGGAAACACATATACCCAAATAGATGCAGTTTATTGATGTTTGGAACAAACAAAAGTAGAACCTTATAATGAAAAGAATCAGACCACCTTAAAAATAATTGGTATTGCCATTGTCTAGTAAAATATCTGTTCAGATGTATTTGGAGAAATTAATGCTTGCCATTACTAAAGGCCAGTGTGGTTCAGAAACTAAGCCAAATTAGACACCCATTCCCTATGCCTTTTAATATTATTGTATTGCAATTGTACATTTATTTATGTCCTGGTATTGAAATCCTAGCAATGTCCTACAGTAACCATCTCTGAAGTATTCTGTGCACACACACTGTAGTCATTTTGCTTTTGGTGGTTTTCAGTCACTGTCAGCTATGGATCATTAAGTGTTGAGCATAGCATGCCATAAGAACAGATCCACTCTCTAGATCTAGTTCTGGATGAGGGCTGATTGTATGCATTGATGAAATATTGTGGGATTTGGGATGATGGGTAACAAGCAAAGTAGTTTCAGCTTCACTGTATGCAAGAAAAATTCAAGAACATATGTAAAAAGCTGGCCCCTTTTCTAGATCTCAATTTGTAGTTTCTGGGTGAAGAGCTTCTGTTTCTGTGCCCAATGAGTTCATTGTGATCAAAATGTATGTCACCCAAAGCATATGGAAATCCAAAAGTTATGATCTGTCCATAGCTGAAAACTTTGTTTATTTTTATAGAACCGTTGCAGTTGAACTGAAGCCATTTCCATGACTCATTGGAAAATAAATATGGCTCACACTCCCATTCAGTGCACTCCTGCATCTAATTGAAAAGACTATCAGGTTGTAAACCAGGAGGAATATTTGCCCATGCACAAACTTCAAGCTCTTTGGTCATGGGCATGAATCTTGTGCACTCAGGAAACTTGCACCATCTACAGATTATTCATATCCTGGTGGGGATCTTATACAAATTCAATGACTGAATATGGTTTAGCCTGACATAAACAATTTGGATTGTAATTTCTATTGTCCTTGCTTCTCCCTTCCTCTATAGTTTGACATCTCTAAAACAACAAGAGTTCTGTCTGAACATAAGGAACTATATCTCACTGATCCTTATCATTCAGATGCTTTCTAAATAGGTGGTGTCCAACAGTTGTCGTTTGTTACTATCTCTTTCCCAGAGGTTAGCTTTCTTTATAGGGAATGCCAGCTTCTTCATTCCTTAATTATCTCTGTCCATCTGACCTACTACAGAAGAGAGAAAGCCCTTGCCTGAACAAATCAATTAGAAGGGAACTCTTTTCACTCTGCCACCTAACACCAGGTTATATATGTGCCTGTGGGAGGATGGCTGGGTATCTACAACTGAGTGCATATCACCTGACGGATCATTTAAACCTTTGCAGTATTAATTTGAATTAAGCCAGACCCTAGGCTTCTATATTTTGAGTTTCCCTATTGCTTTCCCTGGCAGAGAGGCAGATTTTTTTAGCATAATTCTTGATCTGTTTTCCAGTCTGTAGAAATCAGTTTGTGATTTCTCAGTTGTGGTGGTATATATATGCAAGTGAAATGACTCTATAAAGACATAGGACAAAAAAGGTCTTTGTAATGATAGAGCTCCGTACTATTCCTGTCTTGTCTGATAAAACCAAAATTAATTTTTCAAGAGATTTAAGAAATGGTACACATTTCCTTCTTCAAATATTAACTGTAACATTCAGACTAACAGAAATCAAAAATTCTTTCAAACTATTTCAGCTCACAGTAGTAGAATAAGATCTGAGTAAATTCTACCATTCTCCCAATAGGTTCTTCAGCTGCAACTTAAACTTTCCTGATTAGATAGTGGCTCAGACTATCTCCCTAGAAGGAAATAATTTTTCCATCTATCTTTTTTCTGAGCTTTCAGCTTCTGTTGCACACGCATGAACTCCAACCACTGTTCTCCTTAAAACAGTCCCTTTAGAATGCAAATGTCTCCCAAAATAATTCTGAATCTGGATCCCATGAGCCCCACCCTGTAAAAAAAAAAGTCTTTTTTATGAAATAGATATGAAAAATACATTGAAAAAACCCCAAACTAAACAGCTCTATTTTTGAATGCTATTAACTCATTAACTGCCACAACCAACTCTATAAAGGGTCAGCAAAAACTGTGTTACACAGCTTGCCAATTCAATTTCAGTCATCGTTTCTGTTCAGTACTAACCTAAACTAATTAGAGTAAATAATGGTGCTTATCTGCTTGAGCAGATATCATCTGCTCAAATCCCAAAATGTAACTCAGATTGTTTAGGGCCTTGACCAGTCAGGCCATGTCACATCTATTTCTGGTAAAACTGAAAAAAAAAAAAAAAAGAAGGAAATCCTCTGTGGTCTGGTATGATTGTGATATTACAAACCTGCTATTCTTTCTAAGCACTTTAGCAGCTTTCACTTAAAAATTAACTCAATTAAGTAATTAATGTAACGAATTAATTTTAATTCTGTAGCTTTTTAACTATATAATTAATTGCTAAGGATGACTAATACTCATATTTACTCTCAGTTTCTGAAGCCTTCTATATATGACATTATTAACATTCTGATAAAATTGCGAAGACATATATTATCATAGAACCCTGGAAGTTGCAGCGTATTTCTGAGTTTTTAGTTAAAACTCAGAATTATAAAGCCAAACTTAAGATTTTCCAGCTGCATTCACAGTTCTTATTTAAACAAATATAAAGCCTCCAAAATTTCTTCTGCTTTAAAGCAGTAAAAAAGAAAATCAGGACCAAACTTTTATGATTGCTAACAAAGACTGTAGAGCCATGGCAATTTACATTAGCCAGCCATTTGGCTTCTGAGAATGAAAAGAGTCAAACAAGTGACTGCAGTGGTATTAAATGTTACTTAAAGTCCACAAAAAGAGTTTGATGTCAGTGTCTTAAACAGTATAAATGAGTGAACAGATAGCAATAAAGCAGATGAGAATCAAGAACACCTCCTTTACCCAATGCAGCATGGAAAGAAGCATCTTCTTAGTCACCAGTCAGCAAAACTCGTGTGTCCTGGAAACTTCTGTCACAAATTCCAAGCAAGGAAACAAAATATATTGAGAAACTTTCTGATTGATGTCACAAATTTTATAATCAGGGAGAAAATAAGCAGTGTCTAATAGAAATATGAAGTTAGGAGAGACAGTGGGAACATTGAGTAATATGTGTGAAAATACCAGATGTATTTGAAACTTTATAGTATGTTAACGAAAAATGATTTCTGAAGGTTACTTGTCTGGTTAATTGTTATAATCTGTATGACTTTCAGCTTCTGGTTAAATGTGACTCTCAACTATTTTTGAGTGGTTAGATAGGTGATACAGCCAGCATACTTTTCATCACAATTTAGTTAGAATTTTAGAATCTTTTCTTTCAAATTGTCAAGGAAATGTGTCAAATAGTTAAAGGAATATTTCTACTCTCTAGCCTTAAATCAAGGTACACTTCTTTCTGCTGACTTGCAGTACTTAAACTCATTCATTCCTACTTACAGACAATCCACATTAATAGTAATAATTTAAAACTGTCACTCAGCAAGTCCCAAGCATCTCGCCTTTTCAAAGAATTGCAGAATCGTGGAAGGGCAGAGGCATAAGGGGACCTACATCATCCAGCTTAACACTTTTGCACAAAGGTGTGCTAGATTAGATTGATTAGGGCCATATTCTCCTAGGTTTTTAATATCTCCATGTATGGAGGCTCCAAAACCTCTCTTGGCAATCTGTCCAAGTACTTAATCACTCTCAGGATTATTTTTTTATTTTTTAATGTTTAAACAGAGTTCCCGTGTTTCGATTGATATCTATTGCCTCTCGTTCCTTCACTGGGCACCACTGAGAAGAGTCTGCTTCGATCTTCTTTACCCTCTCTCATCTGGTATTTATACACACTTCTAAGACCCCTTCTAGAGTCTTCTCTAGTCTGGAGTCCCAGCATTCTCAGCCTCTCCTTATGTGACACATTATCCTATCCCTTAATCATCCTGGTTCTACACTGGATTCACTGCTTTGAGTCCAAGTCTTCCTTGCAGAACTGGACACAGCACTCCAGATGGGGGCTTGCCAGGCAGGAATAGAGGGATGAAATCACCTGTTTCAATCCGCTGTCTTTCCAGTTGCTAATACTCTTACACATATATATACTCCTTATAAATCAGTTCCTTTCTTCCAGGTTCATTGTTGTCTACTGAGTATGTTAAAATTAGATGTTTTGCACATTTTCTCATTAATACTGCTGAATAGGTAAAGGGATGAAATTGAACAAGAGCCCTTGGGATTCTGAGAATCAAAATAGCCTCTTAAAGTCCAGCGCCCTGTAAGAGTATAGTCAATACTGACAAAAGAAATGAAGCAAATTTTTACTCAGTAAATGAAACAAACACTGCAATCCTTCTAATCTGCAAAGCCTATGTAGTCTAAAGCTGACTTTCCTCACAACTTTTCTAGATTGACAAGAAGAAAATTCCCTGGTTTTGCTTGCAGTGCAACACTATTTTTCACACTGCTAAGCTGTAGCCAACATACTATCAAAGCTTCAAGAGGAAGTCAGTGTGCCAGGTCTTTCTTCTCAGTTTAATATCCCTGACAGTAGAGTGAATATCGATGACAGCACTAAATGTCTTCTGGCAGGGCTTTGCTAAATCTGAAAGTAAAAAAAAAATTGAAAAAATATATAACCACTCAGTAAAAGCATGCATGAATTTTTAAAGTCAGTATCTCCTTATGTGCAAATTGAAACATGAAATAATTGAAAACTCTGTACTTTGTAAAAAATTAACTCTTTCTTGAATGACTAGTGATGAAGCAACTGTGAATAAAATATACAGTGGTGGAAAGGGGCAAAGAAGGTGATATACCAATTTTATCACTGTTCTGAATTTTTAGTAGATACTTTTTATAGTATTTAAGGCATACTGAATAGAATGACAGTAAGAAAGTGGCAGGTATTGCTTTAATAACTCCCTTAACAGCTTTCTGAGGAGCACATTGAAAAACACATTAAATTTTGAACAAGATGGTTAAAACTCCTCCTGCTTTAAAATGTGTGAGTTTTTTTATATATGGGTTTTAATAAACAAAGCAGAATACTAAATATGAGCAAGTCATATCCCCTGGTTACCATATCTTGTGTAGAGGTAATTATTTTTCCAGTACTGGCAATCTGGACAGGATGATAAAAATAGGCAATATGACTGCTAGTGCCCTGGTGAGCCACAATGCAGTGCATAGAAAAAAACCCACGTGCTCTATCTATAACCATCCATTTGGGGTTTTGTCTCTTTTTATTCCTCTGACCCTCTGAGTAACTTCAGGAATAAATTGTGGCCCAGACCTGAGAAATCTATATGTTTTCCTTTTGTATCAAAGCTCAGTGGATAGTTGCCTTTGTACTGTTGGAAGCCACTTAAGCAATAATAAAAAAACAGTATGGGAAGATGCCCCTGCATGCATTCATTTTTGAATCAGAAAATATAGTGGGTCTTGAGTACAAATGCTGTCATGTATTTAAATTACCCATCTCAAATATTTATTGAAAGCTCATTTTCACAGAGCAGGTGAGGATATAGTTACTAGACATTAGGCAAAGCCAGAATAACAAGAACAGTTTTACAGGCAGAGAGAAAGATCTTTTCAGTCTCAAAGTTGCCACTGTTGACTGGGGCTGTTGCTGGTGATACAGATTTATGATCAAGGTACAGGTTATTTACAGTGTTATTGTAAAATAACATTGCAGTTTTCCCATGATTTACTGTGTAGTTTATGCAAGATACCAGGTGGTATTTTAAAGTAGCTGGGGAAATAATGTTACTGCTTGCTGCAGTCTTCTGACAGTGACAAGGATTTATGATGTCACCTGAAGATGAGAGGTTATGGAGTAAAAAGAAGGCCTTTGGTCTTGTATCTGCTCCTGGCATCCCACTACCACTTTACATGTTTTGACATCTTGCATTAAAGTACAAAATAAAGTAGTCTTGCACGGCATGGACACCATTTCCTATAAGACCAGTTATATTTTACCCAGGGAAAATTTTTATTAGAAACTCATTGGCACGATCCTTCATGATTTCTTAAAGGATTAATGACTATTGGCATATCCATTTTTAAATGCCTAACCTAGCATCCCTTTCAGAAAGAAACCACTTTACAAAATGAGGAACATTTTGGGTGTTATTCTTTAATAGCCTGGTAGTTAGAAAGATATGAATCTTTCTTATTCATAAAAATTTTCAAAGGCTGTTTAAAATGTTATCTAGAAATAGAAGGGGAGTCAATAAGAACCTAGGTACAAATTATATTAGAAGGATCTCTGTCAAATTATAAAATTTATAAAATTGCAGGTAAAAATGAAATTCTTCTGTATTTATAGGAATTCAAGCTGATGGAGTTCAGAAAGACTCAATACTTAAATTTTTAGGCATTTCAGAAGTAGTCCACAGATATAAATATTACTAAAATAATATTTATAAAATAGTCACAGCCTACTATTTTCAGCTATGAGGGCAATCTTTTCCTAAAAAGATGAGAGTGAAATTAATAGTGTTTAGGTCATGTTTCTTCTCTGACTACCTACAGCAGGCTCACAAAGAGAGCTGTTTCTTCATCTAAACTTCAGATGCAATCAATGTCTTTATGTACTAAACCTTGTATACGCACCTTTGGATCACTCGCAATAAGTAAGTCAACTGCAGTTCGTGTTGATCTCAGAAGATAAATTGAGGGTTAGAACTTCTGAAAATCAAAACATTAAGTAAGAAACTTTGACCTACTCTGATTTTTTTCTTTCTTCTAGTACTTTTTCTTGACTGTCTTATACAGTAATGAAAATATTGCAAGTTTGCCTGCTCTGTGTTCACAGAAACTCACAAGACGGCACTTGCATTTCCATCAAACTTTCTTCCTTTTACCAGTTCCTTTCTCTAGCTCACCCCACAAATAGAAGAGCAAATGAATCTTCTTCTTGAGGTAAAGAGTTTTTACTTTTAATTTTCAGAAAAGGACAAAGCAAGAAAGAATACAGAAAAATAAAGCAAGAAAAATAAGATGGAAAGTATCACAAACAAACCAGATTGAATCACAGAGATAAAAGTATAGCTTGAAAGTGTGATCAGTCTCGTCTGCAAATATTTCTCTCCTCATTGGCATCTTGATGCTTGTGGTTTAAGCCTGATTGTGAAACCCATGTCTTTCACTCCTGTGACACTTTTCTTCTGGGTTGGTCTAAGTGCAGAACTAGACTGTATGACATATACTTAGACTCTTAAGATTTAACTTGCAGGTTTAATAGTCTGTGGTTTTGACATTAAGAGGGTTTTGGTTGCTTTGAACATGAACTATAGAATTTGCTGGTGTTATGTCCTATGAACAGAGGCTTTGCAGAGGTGCTAATTCTCCTCAAGATATACCTGGGATGACTAAAGTGGTAAGCAGTCCTAGCTCTTTACCTTGACCATACAACAAATTTTATTTTTCCAAACAGAAAGACATCCCAAATCTATCCTGAATAGATATTTGAATCTATCTTGAGTGGGATACTTGTTCACTCCTGACATGTTTACAATCTAGAATATTAATATAAGCTACTTACAAAAAATTAAGAAGCTGACTTAAATCTGCTGGTGGACTAAGAAGGACCAATGCTACTTTAATATTCTGTCTGCATAGGGTGATGACCCAGGAGTGAACATGCATTCTGCTGATCCGTGTCTGTTGCCAGGGTGGTGCTCTATCAAAGGGAGATGGGCTCAGGGCAGTATTCACTTGGACTCATATGCTTAGCACATTACTAAGTATATCAGTGCCCCTCTATTCAAATACATTCCACATAGCTTCATTAACAGATATGCAGAGTTTATGGCTAAATTAGAGGATAAATCCCCAAATATTGAAATACTAACAATCATGACCTAGAAAATGCTGAAAAAAAAATTAAAATGCATTTCATAAATAAAATAATTTAAAATAAGCCTCTTTACAGTATTTCTTTTTACACTAGAAATTATTTGAATATATTTCTTCACTGTGCATTACATTGTATAAAGAACATAAATCTTCCTCCAGAAATAGAAGTTTTTGCTTTTCTCTGGGAATATATATTAAATTCAGACTGCTTTTCTTCAGCTATTCAGATAACTCAGGTTATAACAGACATGATTTTATGGAAATGATTAATACTATAATCTGAAGAAAAGCTATGAAGTGTAGAAAAGATAGGGAGGAGCTACAGAAATATCATTTCCACTGAAATAATCCTCCTGAAGAAAAGTAAAATTAATCTGATAGCTTTATGTTAATGGCTCAGAGTGGATCAGAGAGCTGAGATCTATGAACTGGGGGAGATTACCACTAGGACTGTAGAAGTACAGAATCCTCTATAACAGACAAGACATTTGAATTCCTAGTTGTTTTACTTTGACTATATGCTCTAAAGTGTAGCTTTAACAGTGTTATGGTAATTCCATTTTATTGCCTCAATATTTTTTTTAATATGGCCACTATTCCACAATCTAGCTCACCCATAATACCTTGGTCTCGATCCAAGCTATACAGAACTCATTCATTAGCAAAAGTGAACAAACTAGATTAATTTGTTGTCTCGGTCAATATTTTTTATAAATCAAAACATTTCTTATTTCTTTGAATCTGAGAAATAAACTCCATTCCATCCAGCTGATCACTGTCACCAGTTTAACTGACCTAACTGTGTAAGAGGAGTGAAGCTGTTTAGCTCTCAAGGCTGAGAAGAGGATTTTGACTAAAGATATTTTAATTAAATCACTTCATTGACTAAGATAAGAAAAAATCCTACCTTAATTTTCTTATAACTGTATTGCTTCTACAGTTCTAATAAAAATAAAAGCAATCTAAATCTTATGACTAGTAGTATCTGGTAATAAAATGCATAGATATACTTTGCAATTAGATCAAGGTGAATATTGGTGAATTGCTAACTAACTAAAATAATAGCTGAAGAATGTTGCTGAAATGTTTCAAAATTCACCAAGTAATGTTTTCAGTTATATAAATATTTGTCTAGAATTGTTCCTCCAGAATAAAGACAAATATCATACTTGCAAGAAAAAAATACTTCCATTACAAAATTCCACTACTAACTATGCAAGTACATTAACCTTTGATTACAGAACAAAGATTATATTAAAGACATGAATAGAGTATGGCAGGTGAATATTGATGGTGTTAATAAAGCACAGAAATGGGTAAAAATGAATAAAGACATTCTCTTTTTATTTCATACAGTGAAAATTTGATAATAACTTAATTATTACTATGTTCTTGCCAATACAAATACTTAATCATTATTGATTCTACCTGAAGTATATGTTTAAAATCAGAATGATCTAACAATTTTAGTTAAAGAAAAATCCTGTTTAATCAAAAAATATTGACTTTTTTTTTTAATCTGGTCTGTATATATTTTAAGTCAATCTATTAAATACTTTTTCACCTCAAACCCTAATATCAGTAGATAGCATACAATTTCTTCATGCATGTTATGTCAGAGAAATTGAATTTTCTTCTCTTTTTTTTATTTGCTCTTCTCTCCACATAATGTAATCCTTTGTTTCTGTGCCTGTTTTAATGCAGTAAACAGATTTCTTATTTAATGAATCAGCACTGTCAAACTGCATATAGTTTAATGCTCAAAAAACTCTTTGAGTAATAATGAGAACTGCTACTTCCTAACAGGTGATTTGCTAAGCATAGTGAAAAAAGAGAATTTTGCATGTGGATTTATGGACTGCTGAGACTTGCAGCTTGGTCTTGTTTGGGTTGAAATGTATTAACAATAGCATCAATGCCAATTATAGCTTAATAAATTATTTCTTTCCTTATTTTCCTATCTATGCTATCTCTGCTACTAAGAGAAGATGATCGGAGGGCTTGAGCACCTCTGCTGTGCAGACAGGCTGAGAGAGCTGGGGCTGTTCAGCCAGCAGAAGAGAAGGCATCAGGGAGACCTAATAGCAGCTTTGCAGTACCTAAAGGGGACCTCCAAGGAAGCTGGAGAGGGACTTCTTCAAGATCATAGAGAAATAGGATGAGAGGGAATAGCTTTAAACTCAAAGAGATAAATTTGGATTAGATATTAGGAAGAAATTCTTTGCCGTGAGGGTGGTGAGATACTGAAACAGGTAGCCCAGGGAAGTAGGGGATGTTATTTGGAGTGTTCAAGGCCAGGTAGGATGGAACTTTGAGCAGTCTGGTCTACTAGAAAGACTCCCTGCCTATGGCAGAGATTTGGACAGGATGGTCCTTCCAACCCAAATCATTATATAGTTCTGTTTTTAATTTGGTACATTACTCGATACTTTTTTCATTAGTTTATATACCTTGAAAGCCATCTACCACCTTCTTAAGCTGTATTATAAGATTCTTCTGCATCACCTTTCCCTTTTAAAGCATTTAACCAAAAGAATGACGCTACATGAATACAATTCTGCATAAATAGGACTTTGATTGATTTACTGTGTTATTATCTCTCTAGGTCATGTAATCCTGTGACCTGAAGAAATTTTTAACCTTAGACTTAACTGTTCAGACCATTTAACCCAGAATATCTCCATGTAGTTGCTATTTGTTCTTGTTAGCATAGTTCTCAAAACACAGTTGTGCTATTTTTCAGTCCCTTGCAGCTAAAACTGCCTGTGGCAGGGTGATAATGGGTATGATGCCTTGATGTTTTATTCACAGTTCAGTGTCATTTAGTACACAACCTGGTTTGTTGCTGCTACATTTTATGAAACTTGAGGAAAGTTCTGTCTCTGACTTCCTTCAGCTCTGTCAGCCCATCTTGCAGTGCCTTCACCTAAATGGTAGTAGTATGTCTTTCCTCCCAGTGCTCTCTCTACACTTTTTAGATTATCCCTTACTTAAATAGTCTTAGCTGCTTTCCTGTCTCCTGTATTCTGATTCAAACCATTCCTAGCTTTATTCCTACCTTACTACTAGAGTTCCCTCCTTGATCTATTGCTTTCTGACTGCTAGTCCATGCTAATTTGATCTAGAACTCCCATGGAAAAAGTCTTTTGCATTCTCAAAGAGTTTTTTGTTAACTATTTGCTGATTCAACAGATCAAATAAGCTTGAGTGAAACCAGTAGATATATAAATCTTGTGTGAACCTTTTAACTTTTGCAGCAGCCTCACTGCTAACCTCTTAAGCTGGATCAGGAAGAGCAAGTAATGACCAAAACCACAGCTAAAAATAGAATGCTTTAGCCATTCACGGGAAAAAAAAAAAAAAAAAAAAAAAAAAAAAAAAAAAAAAAAAAGTTAGAGGAGAATCCTGTAAGGTGATCTTGCCGCAAAGCAGAACCAATTGAAAAGTCAGAGCATCTTGTTCAGGGCATTGGCCAGTTGAGTTCTGAACATCTCTGAGGATAAATATTCCTTAATGTCTCTGGACAACCTGGTTTAGTATTTTATCCCTTCACTGTGATTTTTTCGCACCTAATACCTACTCAGAGTTTTCTTTTTTCAACTGTTGTCTATTGCTCAAAAAATCAATTTCTCTGTAGTTCTGATAAGGAGATGATTCTATCTTCCCTGTAACCTCCCACTAGGTAACCAAAGAGACCAAGAAGATCCCCTCTTAACCTTTTTTACTTAAGCCAGCTCCCCTAGCATCTTCTTAGTCTTTATGTAGCCCAGTTCCTTTTATCATCTTGCTTACCTTTTGAAGAACTGTCTCCAGGATGTGATTATTTTTTTTTAAGCTGAAGAACGAAAAAACAAACACAGTGCTCCAGGCATGGCCTCCCAAGCTGCACAATAGAGAATAACCACTTCTCGTGAAGATCTGTCTGCACTCTTTTTAATAGAGCCCCATATGGCCTCATCCTCCACTGTCACAAGGTTGCACTGCCAGCTTGAAACCTCTTGAAAATAAGCTCTACATTTCAATACTAACAGGGAATAGGTGAGAGCCCTGGTTTCTAAGTGACTTACACTGTCCAAACAGAGAAGAGGTACTTTAGACATCTAGGGATCTTTATATATAAAATTCACAGCCCTAGTAGGTTCCTTGATACTTAATGTGTGCAAGATCATGTGAGAAGAGGTAAGATGAATAATGCAGAGATGCCAGTCTAGGGTAAGTTAGTCTCAGCTTTTGAATAAATTTTAATAGAAATTACATAACTAATCTGTTTTCACTTCTTCACATACGAAGAAAACCTCTAACATTACTTGTCTGATTTCACATCTCAGACACTTTTTGCAGTAATGTAGACACATTTTTGTGGTAATGATGTGGCTGTGAACCAAGTATTTGCATGGGGTTCACTGGTACCATGCAGACAAAGCTTGTTGCCTTTAAGGAAAGAGTGACAATTGTGCTCCTTTCCTAATTATGCAGTATCTCTCTTGCCATCCTGACAAAAAATTGTAGTTGTAGCAAATTATGTTGCATTTTCTAACTCACAGATAGCTTATCTAATTGGGCTAGCTTGTTGGAAATTCCATGATGAAAAAAGCCCTACAAACACTCAAATATTATGACTCCTGTTGTATCATTACTTAATTAGATCAATATAATTATATTAGAAATCAAACATAGTTTTTGGTTCCTCCACTTAAAAATTGACCCTAACTGTTAAAGGACACATTAGATGAACAGAATTTTTTATAATTTTGAATCATTCTTTTCCAGGTCATTTGAAACACATCTTTCTTGAAATGTCACTTTCCTGTCCCTTTCCTTCTTGGTGTTCTCAACAAAACCAAACATAAAATCTCAGATAAATACTGGGGAGAAAGGAGAAACTTCTTTATCAGAATCATAGAATAGCCTGGGTCAGAAGGGACCTTAAAGATCATCTACTTCCAACCCCCCTGCCATGGTCAGGGACACTTTGCACTAGACCAGGGTGCTCAAAGCCCATCCAGCCTGGCCTTGAACACTGCCAGGGATGGAACAGTCAGACTGACTGCCAGGGAGGTTATGCAATCTCCATCCATGGAGGTTTACAAGAGTGACTGCACAATGACCTGAGTGACCTGGTCTGACCCTCTTTTGAGTCTACGGCTGGACTGGAAGACTTCCTGAGGTATCTTCCAACCCACATTACTCTATGAAACTACAGACAAACTTTTAATGGTAAAATATAAAATGAAGTAAAGATGGGGATTAATCAAGCCTGTTCCTTTACTCTTGGATTCAGTTGGACCATGTATCAAGCCAACACCCATTAATTTTATACTCCAAATAAAATTAAGTTGGAAAATTGAAAAGTTTCAAGCAATCTAAGTTTGGGGATATTTGTTTGGAGATTTCGATTCAGTTTATAGCTGTGTATATCTAGGGACTATTTTGGAATTATTTTCTAGTGTTATCCCATCAGCCCATCAAGTTAAAAAAAATTCTCTCTCTTCTAAAACAGCAACAAAGGGAAACACTTGAAAAACATTAGAAATTTATGAGTCAATGTCTATTAAGTTGGAAAGATAGTAGTCTGAACATCCTAAGCATATGGGACTTTTTAATTCAGTATAACCTAACAATAGATTAATTGAAAGATGATTCCTTCCTCTTGTACATGGCCAAGGACAGCAACTAATTAAAACTCATTTGTTATAAAAGATTTATAGTTATGAAAATTAAACTGACTACATCAAGATTTTTTAAGAGATTGAATTTGCCTTTGTATAAGGGGATTAATAATAAAAGAAATTGAATTCACTATAATTCAGTGTTTTGAATACATGCAACATTATTGAAATAGAAGTGTTTTAATGAGGTGAATTAAATTTGACTTTAATAGCAGGAACAAATGTGTATGCATTTTCCCTAATGATACAATCAAGTTCTCATAATGCTTCACTGTGCAATACACATAAATATAGCTAATTCTTTGCATAATGCTAAAAAAAGTCCCTTTTCAGGAAATATCCTAATACTTTATAATTTTATATATCACGAATGCATTTATGTTCTCAGTTCTCTCACTGATTCAGATCCTGTGCAATTGTTAAATTAGTATCCTTTCCTTGACAGTGAGATGTTTAAGTGTCCAGCTGATGGTTTGGTTAATCTGATTATGATTATTTTTGAACTTTTTTGTGACATTAGAGGTGTTGATTAAGATTCTAATGGAATGCGTACTAAGGAAAGTGTGTTCCCCAAAGCATTCAGCAACCAGGACAGACAAACTGAATCCCTGAAGAGCTAAAGAATATCTTAGTGTCACGGCTTAGATTAAAATTCTTTGCCCAGCGATTTTTCTCTTAAATTACTTAATTAAAATATACCTTTCATATATTTGGTTGCAAATCACCTGCAAATGCTAATAATACCAACACCAAAACAACTCACTTTAAAGAATAAAAATAGGCATGTTTGATGGATTCTGTTGCTAACAATGTTTATTCAGAAGCATATGTACCTTATAGAATAACTTTGTCTTTCACATGGGTGCTTTGTGATTATACTGACATTTTCTCTTTCATCAATGTTAGGCTGCCCACAGTGTCACTACATGCAATTCAGTGATAATCATTAGTTTTACACAGCTTTAGGTACCTCAGGACTATATTCCTAAAGCAACACTCACTTCATTAAAAGTATTACTGCATATGTGAATTGTAACATGAAAATGAAAAGAGAAAGGCTGCCTCAGGAAGTTAATTTTTTTTTCTTCTGCTATTAAGACTTACCACAAATCTTGATAAGAAGCAAGAATAGTATATAAAGTACAAACTGATTCTTTATAAATATAAAGCATTCTTGACACATAATCATATACTAGAATACTGCCCTCAGTACCAAATCATAGGAGTACAGAATATTTCTAATTAAAATCTACTGTAGCTAAAAATATTATCAGTATATTTTCATGTATTTTAAACAGGTCCAGGATTTTTTAAGCATCAGAAATACACAATAGAGATATAGCAAAAATAAGAAAAATCACTTAATTGCCTATTTTCATCACAAATGAACATCATCCTATGGTAATTTTTGCACCTTAAAATAATTATGCTGAAATTTCCATCTGCATTTTTTATTAATTCTACTGAAAATAAAAGCTTCTGTTTACTACAGGACAGAGTGGCAAAAAAGTATTTAGCTACAACCCCACCATGCTAGGAAGAAAAAATTCAGCACCACAGTAGCTAAAAAATGAGATTTCCTCTGAGTTCACATACCCTCCAAGCTAAAATGTGGTTTGATGTCTCCCGGTCAACTCATGTACTGGGGATTAAATTAATTAAGAGTTGCCCTAGTCTATTAAGGCTCCCTGTAGACTAATTATTAAAATGCCTTGGACCATTACAAACCTACAGCAAAAGAAACTCACAAAAAGGGTTGCTTATATTATGAGAACTCCAGTACCCAGTAGATTATCTTTTGCACTAAAGAGATTCTACAATAGAAAGAGATTGCCTTCCCCTTTCCTTTTCTGCCATGTAAGGAATAGGAAAATGTACCAATAGGAAATCTGCATATTCATTATTGTTTCTTTTTTATATATTCATATGCATACACTTTTATCAGTTGTCAATTTTTTTTATAAATGGAAAAATCTGCTTTCTAATTTCTGATTTTTGTTTTGTTTTTCTGGATTGAGTTAGAATATATACAATGCTTAGGGATTTTTAAAACTGTAATTATGAAATTAAAAAAAATTAAGATTGTTATGCAGAATTTCTTACAGAAGTGCTGAAGCTGTCTACGAGGTCACTTAGAAACAGCAGGACATTTTCCCATATAATACAATTTCCCAATTTTTTTCTGTCCTGCCTTTTAAGAAATCAGAAAAACACAAGGGCTCTGGGCAAGTGATTCTATTATCTCAACCCAGTTTCACAGCTACATAGCTCTGCTCATTTCACATTATCAAAACCATGGTGCAGAGACAGCAATAAGACCAACGAAGTGATAGAAGTGATCACATGGACTATATTCTTAAAACCTTATTTTGTTTATGCTTAATTTCCTCTTAATTCTTAACTGAACTGAAAATCTCCCTAGCATAGATGCATTACATCTCTGACAACTGATTTTTCCCTCAAAAGGCTCACTGTATCTGCCTGCTAGCCACCTGAGTTCATCAGGTATCTCAGGAGAAGCATCCAGGGCAACTTTCTGTGTTTTTCCAAATCCATTTTTGGATTTCACCCAAAATTACTAGCCATAGATACTTCTTGTGAGGCCACTCAGCATGAAAGAAAGTTGAGGGAGCAATTATGTGGCCTTAGACAGAATATTCATCTTCTAGTATATTACCAGAACAGAGACATGTAAGGTCATATGCAAGAGGTAAAAAATGCTGCTCTGTATAACTGAGTTATTCTTGTGCTTTGCTGTTGTACTGTGTGATTGAACAATTCTGTTTACTTGATAAATATGGACTATTTGGGACTGTACCATATGGATGAGATTGTTGTCTCTCTCACATACACACGTGTGAACAAGCCTGGCTATTTTATTGCAGGCACAAAGAAAGAGACTTCTGTATTTAAAGTACAAATTATTCTTCTGATCTTTCTAAAATATCATCTTATATTTTAATTATTAATAGTTTTTGTTAATCATAAATTATGCACTAAAAGATACATTTACAGTTTTAAATAGATTTTTTTTTTTGCAAAAATAACCCTCTTACCTTTTTGCATAGGTTTATGGATTTGCATAGGTTTGCAGTGGAGAAATATTTTGCAGTAGTTCATTAATCAATGGTAGAGAAAAAAAGCTGCAATAAGTTGAATGATAAGACTAAATTTAGTACATATTTAGTCTGTATGCAAAGATGTTTCTTATTAAAATATTTCCTTCAGATTTAAAATTGTTGAAAGACTCACCTAAGGAAATTCATATAATTGATCTGTGTAGTTTTATATATGCAGATCAAAAGCTGACCAATCCAGTTCAAAAGCACGACTACTTGATCAAATCACACAAAGCCACAACATCTCTAAAGAGAGAAAAAACTCAATAGCAGAAGCAGAGGAAAGCAACAAAGAGGAGAGTACTTTCCTACTGCTCATGATAGCAGTCTATTTCAGTATTTAAACTGGTATGAAATTCCTGGTTTTAAAACTTTCCCTTTTCAGAACAAGCTGTACCTCTCAATCCAGTGATCTAATTGGTTACCATAGGAACAGCTGAAGACTTTCAGGCTTTGGAAGTTGTACCTCTAATAGTTTCTATATATGCCTCCAGGTCTAGCCAGATCCTGTAAAGGAATATTTAGGATCTTTAGACCCCCTCTGAAACCCTGTAAAGCTGCCTATGTGCCTAGTAATTAATGTAGAAAGAGATGTGATAGAAAAACCTAGTGATTACAGGAGGAAGGCTATCTAGTTAAATGAAAGACTGTGGTGGATCAGCAAAGCAAATGAAGGCACAAAGAATGCCCTAGGACAGACTCAGAAGCACCAGCAACCTCCTAAGCATAATAATTGGAGATTCTTCTGTTTTCTTAATTTCTAATAAATTTTCTTTATTTTTTAGAACATTTTAGCTCAATTTCAGTGGGGCAATATTTATAGTTGGAAAACTATGCACAATCTGTTGTATTCATTGGCAGTTGTTGGAATTTTTGCATTTAACACTTTTGAAATCTTGAGAGAAAAAGCAAGTAAAGATCAGGAAAACACAAATGTGCATTCCTCCTCCAAGAATTACTCCAACCTTTAGGGTATTGTTGGATTTAGGATTAATGGATTTTTCACCCTGCTAAGGTGAGACTGTTAAGCAGTCTTTTCTGACATCATTTGGTAGAAGATACATCAGCCTTTGCAAACACCAGGCCAATACTTCAATACTGCTTAGCTGGCATCATCCACTATCTCTGTTAACACTGATACCGTGACCCCAGTCATCATTTCTGCACTAGCTCAACTACTCTTCCTTTAACAATCCCAGCTCTGTAATCTTACCTTTCTTATATCTCTACAGACTTTCTCACAGCTCTTCCTGTGTGAATCAAGGGTGGGCATCTGTGTCTTATCTGAGCTGATCCTTGGAGTCTTGGATCCCCAGCCACTAAAAGAGGGAGAAAGGGGAACCTTAAAATGGGCAGTTACAACACTCCTTTCCAAGTTTTTTATTAAGCTGATGATGGAATGCATAAGTGAGGAAACAAAGGAGAAGTCAGTTCCCTTGGAGTGAGCAGATGAAAAATATCAGTGTCCACTGCTATCTGCAGAAGTGCTTGTCCCCTTAGGACACAACCAGTTGTTAACAAAAGGGTATTGTTCTCAAGAGAAAGATGGGACAGAGTGTTATGAGAAAGTAAGAAGGCTGAAAATCACCAAGGATAAAAAAGAATAGAAGACCAATCTTTATTTTTGTAGTTATTTGAATGTTATATGTAGATTTTAGGAATATAAAATATTAAAGAAATAAACAAATAAGCCAAACTTAAAAAACAAAGTGCTGATGATTTATGTCAACAGATCCTGCGACAGACTAACACCACAGTTTTGTGTGACTGCTTATCTATTATTCTGTTTATTCTTATTAAAAACTGATGCTTTGTGTGTTTGTGTTCTGTATATGAGTCCAGGAAAAATCTGGAGACATGGGTTTGAAAGGATGTGCAATACTAAAATATTCTTTTTTAACTGTTTTATTAAAATATTCAATATGTGAAAAAAAAAACCATTTCAGGAGGTATGAGCTATGATTATTTTGCCAAAACGAAAAGAATTCTTGATTTTTTAGCTTAAGACTGCGTATTCTGTTTCCCACATTGCCCTATGGTTCTGTTTCTTTGTTATACTGTGGCCTACAGAGTCAGCACTGTAGCCCTGGTTCATGCCTGTGATGTTTTCGATTCTCTGAAACTCTTTCCCAGAGACTTTTCTGTCAAAAAGAAACGTTTTCCTAACCATAACCTATGTTTCCATTCCTTTCCCTAGGAGGGACTTCGTCTTGATGTCCCTCTGACTTGACCAATGTAATTGAAGAAGTTTATCTTTCTTCCACCCATTGGGTTGTTCTTTGTAAAATAGCATAAAAGGGAAGAAATTTCTGGGAAATAAATGGAGTCATTATCAGCCTTCTGAGTTGGAGTCCATGTCGTTGTAATCTTGAACAGCGTCAAGCACAAATAGCACTCCACATCCATGATCAAATCTTCACAAGCAGCACCTTCTTGCCTCACAAAAAACAAAATCTTGTCCTGGACATATTGCTTGTCTCTGTTTGAATTTCTAATTGTTCATATTATTTCAGAAGGACCTTCAAGCAATGTAATCATTCTAAAGAGAGAGTAGGGCTTCACAGAGAAATTCCTGAATGCTAGTGTTAACTTTTACTTTGAGAAGAGAATTACTGAGGTTAAACATTGCCCATTTTCTTATTAGATAGGTCTTTAAACTTTTATATGTTTTTTCCACTGTCTATTAAAATCTGAATAATCTCCACTTATAGAGAATTTATAACATTTTGAGGTTTAGTCCATCTACAACAGAATTGTTCTTCAGTTTTAAGACCCACAATTCGAGATACTGTAGGCAATCATTATAGGTGTACGAGCATGTTACTCTTCTTCTGGACACAAGCACACAAGAAAAAGTATGGGTACTTCTCAGGGCAATAATGGCTCCATTTCTCATGGATCAAAGCAGCAGCTTTTGCTCTTTAACTCCTGCTATAAACTCCTACCTACTGCTGCTACTTCTCCAATCAGCTAATACAGTGAAAATCTCAATGAAAAAAATGTCTTTCATGATATTTTCTCACAAAGTGACTCTTGATAAAATTTCTGATAGAGGACAGAATTACTGGGGACTGTAAAGTATTAGCACAGTAAGCATCTTTTGCAGTAACTTTGCAAGCCTTTTCATTGCTTTTCTCTTTTATTCTGACAGCTCTCAGCAGTATAATCTAGAAAGTTTTGAAAATATAAGCAAAAGAAATTACAAGCAGAGGCACCAAAAATAGCTTTTCATATCATTTTAGCTAATACAAAGTCAGTTAAAGCAATATCCTTTAAAGAGAGACAGTACTGAAGTCCAATAAAGAAATCATGACATGGTGTTCATGAAAGGGACTGAACTTTTTCTATGTTGTTGACATTTTTACTTTTATTTACATCAGTAAGTCCACTAGTTTTGTCCTTTAATAATTTTTTCTAGTGAACCACTTAGATACCAACTGTGAGCTGGTTATAACTAAAAAAATTGCAAAGTAGTTGTGTTCTTGTTTACTGAAAATTTTATTCTAATTAGAGTTCTCTATCCATCATCTCTGTATCTCAGTTTCTTCTCTTTGTTCTGAGCCTTACATGAGATCTACAGGATAGAAATAGGTAATTTTTAAGTAAAAGATGTGGATGATTTTTTTACATTATTTATATTTTGCTGAACACAGATGTGATTCATGTCTGAATACATTCTGATAAAACTGCATGCTAATAAACCCCTCATCCTTCTTACTGCAACTGAATTTGGAACTTCTCTGAAGAAACATCTCCTGAGGATGGTCTTTTGCCCAGATCTGATCCTCATTCTTATTCAGTCACTCAGCAAATCTTCAGCATTAAAGATAATGAAGAAGGAAAACAAAATCAACATTCTTCAGGAAAACTCCTTTCTTCTTTTTCTTGACAAAAGTGTAGGAAAAACGATTGGGTTTATCCTTCTCAGGGATTGTCTCAAAAGGTGTTTAAATCCCACCTTTGTACTTTGAAAGTTTGAAATAGGAACTTAGACAGAACTTTTGAAGGGGAGTAAAAATCTTATTGTTAGACATAAAGTTCTACATTTTTCTCTAAAAGCTGTCAGCAAGTCAATGGATTAAACACCACTCCTGCCAGAAAGAAGATGGGCAATGAAAATCATCATTGTGTTTGTCATTGACTTAATTCATCAACTTTGTTGGCATAGGCTGGGGAGATAGCTAAGAAAGAGGTTAAAATAATAAAAAGATAAACACTTGTCAACATTTTATCAATGATCCGAATTCAATGTATTTCTCACATATACAGATTTTACTATATAAAAATATGTGTATTGCTTATACATATGCAGAACCATCGGTTGAAGTCAAATTCTGACAAGAGTGTCTAAAGCAGTGGCTGGTGAGACCTTTCTCTTACATAACAATGTCAAATGTATAGTCTTAGCTACACATTTGGAATCTCTCTCTAGACAGTAAAGACAGAGAGGCAGCTCTGGAAGCTGTGTCACTCAACCTACCTTAGATCTGTCTTCACATAGAACTAACCCCTAAGTATTTATCTATCTCCTCTGTTGAGGACAGTTTGGATAACTGCTCTAGTTATCCAGATTCTTTTTGGTTACTTTAAAGTAAGATGAATCCTATTGTCAAAGTGCATGAATTGTACATTCACTGTATGTATCTGAGATAGATATACTTTTATCTTCCACAAATACCTCTATCTCTCTATTAATTTTGAATGATCTGCCATGGTTTACTTAGAGTTAACTTTCAGTTCAACTAGGTAATTATCACCACTGATAAAAAGCCATGAAAAACCTCAACAAAAATCTTATTTTGCAACTGATGTTGCCCCTTCGACTAACTTTACTATTGTATTTACATTAAAAAATAACAATTTTATTTAAAGATACAATTTCTAGTGTTTAACAGTCCATGCAATCCCATATCTTGCTAGTATTTTTTTTAATAAATACTATTTCCTAAAATATTTTTAATCAGATTTTCTCTGCCTGATGTTTTTTCCAGTGTTACCTGAGTTTTTGTTTGCATGATTGGTTGGTTTTATTAATTAGAATTAGTAGGGTAGAATCAAGCCAGGTTTTGAAAGACAAAGGTAACTCTGAATGTAGAGGGTTGTATGGCATCTCTTTTCGTATCTAGGCAGTATCTGCTGTCTAGAAATGGGTTAGAGATGCTGGTAAATCACTTTCACAAGAGTTGTGTTGTTATTAGTTGAAAGCTGAGTAAAATCTTCTGTCTGTGGTGACTTAAATTAATTGAGTGCAGGATTACAAGTACTGACTTTATTCATGTCAAAATACATTATGCTTTGATTCAAATGGAGCCTAACTCTCCATAAAAGACTTTGATCTTGACATGAGACAAATTATTTTTTTCACTGTAAAATAAATTCCATTCTAAAGTACTATGAAATCTAAAATAAACAAGCAAATAAGCAAATAAAAATTCCAGTTCCTTTTCGTATTACTATGACTAAGCAATAATAGCTAAGGTTGTGTTTTGTCTGTATGGACAAACCTTCTTTGTGATCACAACCTTCCGATGTTTAACCATAGGCTAGTCCCCATGCACAAAACTTGGTAGTGAGAAGTGGTTGCTACATCAATAGCCTTACCAGTAAATCAATATCTAAGTACTTACATATAAACAACAAAGCGTTTTGTCCATGGGACAAAATAAATAAAACATACTTTTTTTTTTATTTCTAAAGAAATAGCTTTGGCTCTTCAGGAGTCAGTCCTGAGAAAATATTCTGTGCACAATGGTTATTGAATCAGACTATATTTTATCCTTAAGGTTGGTTCCAGGTCTGAAACAATTTCTGTTTGGGTCCCCAGTACCTCTGAGAGTCCAGCCATTGCAGAGAAATGGCTTAAAATAATCGCGAGATGGCTCTTTAGATGTGTCTTGTAAAGAAAAAGGTTTTAATAAAAGCAAAATAATAAACATTATAGAAAAAAGGAAAAGCTGAGCACAGGTGTCAGAGAAACCTCTGACACCTTGCTAGAAACACTCCAAAAAGCTCAGAGCACCTCTGTGCTGTCTCTTTAGTACTCAGTAGTTCAGGTGGGCTGTTTGGCCCCTGGCCCAATGAGATCAGCAACAGGCCTTGAGCTACACCTTTCAAGCCCAATCAATGCCTCTGTGCTGGCACTGAGCCAGTTACAATGAGAAGGGCACAGACCTTTTTAGTTAAACTTCCTGAAATGACTGGAGGTAAACTGAAACTCTTTCCTTAAACAGAAATGCCCAGTCAGGGGTGGGGGATGCTTTCCTACAAATTCCCAAGTTAATAATCTAAAAATATTTCCTCTTTTATTCTTACTTATCATACCAGTATAAAACCCTGCTTACTTAAATCTTGTGGATTACCTATTGCATCATATCTTCTTTCCCTAGGCAGACTTCAGTGGTTCTTTCTCAAGGTATATTAAAAAGAAGAATATATTACAAAAACATATATTAGATGTATCTAAAGATATATTTCTAAATTCACGTATAAGCAACTGCATTTCAGAAGTACTTTTATACAAAGAATTGCCACACCTTCGAGTTACTTGATAAGGAAGAGCCAAGTAATTTTTTTCCTTTTTCAATGTTCATGCTAATTTTAGTTTAACAAGAGCACAACATAATAAGTGTGATGATGGCACATTTTTCTGTGTGACAAATTTATTCTGTTTGCATCCATCACCTGCTGACTCTCCCATCTCATTTATGATGCTATTATTGGCAATAGGATTTTATGTTCCTGATCTCAGTGTCATTTTTTTAATCAGATTTGCTCTTTATGAACCACTCCATACATCTAGTTAAGATTTTACTGCCCCATTCCCAAAATTTAGAAAAAATATTATCTTGGGTCTCCTAGTGAAGAACTGAATGTTTACAGATTTAGGTAGCAATCTAAACCTAAACCGACATTTCTGTAGTGCCTCCTGGGCAGATTTTTCTTGAAGGACAATCAGTGGTCAATGAGACTCTGAAAACAGGCTTTCCCCTATATTGAAGGAGCTGAAAAATGCATTACTAAAACTTATAAAAATACATTAAAATATATTTTAAAGTATAGCTTTTGGTTTCTAACCGTTAAAGAGAATTTTAAATTTTGTGTTACTTGTGAATTCTGAATTTATTAGTAAATTATTTGAGATTTTTTTTTGGTAAAAAAGAAAAATAAATCATATATTTTAAAATTTTATCCTCTCTTTCTCAGGAAGGCATAAAAAAGATAAAACTTTTTTGTTTTACATTTCTTTATTAAATTTCAGCATTACACTACTTATATACACTACTTATATAAAATGATGAAAATCAAAATATTCTGAGATGAGAGAAACTGGATAAAATTCATGTACAGTAAAAATCCACAATGCAAACACCATGTTGGACATATCAGAAGAAAGAATATTTGCAGTGTGGTCTAAGTAATCCACAGATTTGTTTCTTCATATGCGATCTAGAAAGGAATAACTTCTCTTCAAATCAACATATAAGACCTTGACTATTTTTTAAAATCAGCTTTAACTTCAATTAATACCTGAACAAAAGGTATTAGTTGGTAGGGTATGTAATTTATAGTGCAAGCATATGTAGAAATGTTCATACCACAGTTTTGGTTTGCTTACTACTTTTCTTCAATATTTTTGTTTTTTTGCTGATCACTTTCCTTCCTATCCCCCCAGAGCAAGGAAGTGAATGAACAATCACAAGAATTTCTCGGTCTCTATAGATAATTAAAAACAAAATGCCAAATGAAATTTATAGTAAAATACACATACTTAGCTTCTGAATTGTAAAAAAACCCTACCAAAGTGTTTTTGCAGTTTTTTTACTTGTGTAATATGAAAGAACTTCAAAACCTTTTGAACTAAATTTTCCAAGTCATGAATATTGTAAAATAAAAGGATTTTGTATATTGTTCCTTATTTTCTTTTTTTTTTTTAACATGAATTGACTGATTGATCGATATCCAGTTTGAAGATTGTTTTATAGAGCACATATGTACTTAACTGCAAGTGTTATGACTTCCTGAGAGAAAACATTAATCTCAAAATGGAGCAGTACAGAGCCAAACAGTTTCTGAAGAAATATAAACCAATCTCTACTCTGCCCTTTATATCCCTGCTGAGAGCCATTCTTTATATGCTGCTTAGCTTGCCTCTTTACTACAGCTACATTATATTTCTGTTTAGTTAGTGCATGATATTTTATTTTCTTAATACAGAAACTAATGAACAGTAGAAAATTATAAACCTGGACATGTGCCAAAGAGAGTCTCAGGAGAAATAAAAGAAGTAACATATCAATAAAAACCTCACTGAAACACCATAACCCTGTCCCCAGAGTAGCAAGTCCAAACACAGAATGCATACACAGACTGATTCGAGCACTGCGTCTGTTTATAACCAGATGTAAAGGGTCATTCAACCTCAAATCCTCAAATGTTTCTCTATTTGGTTTTTAAAAAGATCACCAAGGTATTATTTCTAGAACTCTTGCTTCAATGACAGAAAAGTTAGTTGTTTCTTTTTAGAAGTGGCTTCTACACATTTCCACCAATGCAACCCATAACCGAAAGTGCATATCTACTACCATGGTTAGTATGTCTGGAAGCACAACTTACTAAGGGTATACAGAAGTTAATTAATCATTGTAGACAAATCTTAGAAACTGTAGACAAATCTTGAGTTTCCTCAGTGGCAAATGTGGGTTTTAATTAGTATTTTATTGCATTGCTTGTAAAGGAAAGAGAATGAAAGTACTAAATAATGCAAATTTAATATACCATAGAGCATATATGGTATTGCTACAGTTCAGTGAAGACTATTAACAGTTCATGAATTTTTAAATATTTTTTCTGTGTTTGTTAAACTGTCAGTTAGAAAGTATGATGTATTAGCTCCATAAATTCAATTGACCTAGGTAGGAATTAAAACTCCCTTCCTGAATTTTGAAACCTACATAAGACAATAATCAGTCTGAAGAATTCATATCATATTCATATGCAGCATCTCAAAGGTACTTCTGAATGCATGCTACTTCTTTCACAATTGACAGCTCCAAAGGAGGAATGTCACAATTCCCAAACAGAAATATACATAAATATATTTTCCTCCAAAGATATAGAAATTCTTATAACAAATGGCGCTGATAAGCTTTGCAACTCTTGCATTACTTACAAGCTGTGGTAAAGCCTAGACCTCTTTGATGGAATTTAAAATCATGATCAGGCAGAAAGTTATGACATCTTCTAAAAAGCAATCCTGTGATTTCCATGAGAGCAGGGGCAGAAAATATTTAATGTCATACAAGTTTGGATGTCAACTGAAATACAAAAAGATGCAGTAATGGTGGAACAGACAATCATAAATAATAAAAAAGCAATTTATTGGAAACAAACTTTTATATGTTGCAACTGAAATGCAACAGCTAACAGATGGCCATGACAAAGATTTAAGCTGCTGCCTTTTAGATGAGCTATAGACCAGAAATGCCAAGATATGAAATGTGCGATAATCTCCCCTGAAGTAACAAATTTATTTACCAGTCTTTCCAAGTTGTTCACATCAAGCAAGGATGTCAACCTGGCAATATTTCTTAGGTAATAAGAAACATTCCATTAGCAGATTGAGAAAAAAAATCATTGGCAAAGTAGAACACAGTAGGTAGACCTTGCAGACAGACAGCAAAGGTTTGAAGGTGAAAGGAAGCAAACTCTAATTTAATTGTGGATGATTCTTGTGTAATTGTTAAACTTTCAGTTAGTGTCATATAAATAATTGTAGTCTAGCTAAATACCTTTGGACACATCATAGACAAATATTCAAAATCAGAGAATACCATTAAAAAATTCATAGGTTGCACTGCAAGAAGGACTGTTTCTTTCTATAATTTCTCATTCGTCTTCCATTAATATAATTTGATATCTAGGTTAAATTTTGTGGAAAGATTCTTTTCTCTTTTAAGGTACATAAAATTTTGAACTACAAAAAAGGGATCTAAAATGGCTACAATTTCAAGACATTTTAAATATTCTATTTATTTTAATTAACCAGTAAAATACACACAACTGTTCCTCTTCTCCTGAGCATTAGTCATTAAATACACTTTAAGCCTATTATCATTTTACATTGTTCTGTATCTGGATTTTCCTTTTAATGCCTAGATATATTATGATATACATTCAGTATTTCAGGAACAAGCCCTCTTTGATTGGTGTTACATCAGGATGCTCAGCTGTGACAGTACTTGGACACGTTAATGCTACACATTAATGCTTAGGAATGTAACATAGGTTAATGTCAGAAAAAGTGTTCAAACTGGTATTTATGGAGATTTTGAGAAAGGTGATATATTATTTCCTTCACTTTTACATGTATTCCTACTGTTTTGGGGTTTTTTATCTTAATAATCTGGTTAACCAGTCTATTGCAAAAGATCTTTAGAGTGTCGTCATTTTCAGGTTAGGATTTTTTCCATTTAAGTTCATTTAAGTAATTTGAGAATTGTGTGTGACACAGATATTTTAAGATCTATGTTGATGTGAAAGTGAAAAACCACATAGATAAAATTCTGTAGAAAATATTCCTATATGTTGTATCGCACAAAGAACTTTATTGTGTTTGTACTCTACAGGTCATAGATACAAATTAATATCCTGAAACTAAAAGCACTTAAATATTTTTAAGTACAATATAGAAGTACAAACATCCTACCTGGGCCTAATGGTATATGTCACACAGACATACCAAGAATTAAATTCATAGCTGGAATTTGTCTGGTTTCATTTGTCTGAAAACTCATTTTCAGTATGTGGTACTTAGCAATCTGCCTGATTCCATTGAATCTATTCATTACACATGGTTTATTTTCTAATGGTGTCTATTCAATCAGAATCAGTATCTCTGAAATGCTTTACATTCCTCAAGACAAATGAGATTTAGTGCCTGTAAAACATATTTCTTTTCTCATTTAGTCAAAGCTGTCTCGGTTTAGTTGGATACAATTTTGTGAATATTTCTTTCCTACCTCTTTCCATCACAGCCTCTCCCCTAAAGCAGTGAAAGTCCATCAACCTAATTCTTTTCTACAACATGTCTCTGCTTTCCGTTACTGTATGTGTTCTTAATGATTTTCTTTTTACAGTGTAGTGTGTTCAAGATCTTCCTGCTTCTTGTTAAATGAGAAATTCATTTGTGTAATAACTGGTAAGGTCAACTTAAGGAGGCAGAAAACAGAATAGTATTTATATTATTTTTGACTAGTATCAGAACTAATTACTCAATGCAGTTCATCTCTATGTCCATTTTGGTATAACGAGTTATACAGCACAGTTGAAGTACCAACCATCTTTCTAAGGTACATCTAAATACATACAAATATTATGCTTGTTTTATTTTTATCTGTTGCTGTCCAATTTTAATATTTATTTCTAAGGGAATTAAAATGATTTTTTTTCTTAGCTAAAAAAAAGAAAAAAAGAAAAATAGGTGTAATTTTTTTTTTCAAGATCCAGTTGTGATGTTCAATATCAAATTAATCAAGGGCGATGTCTAAAAGAGAGTACATGCATGTACATTTTTTCACATACACTTCCTTTGTATCTAACTGAAAGCTGCAGAACAACTTGCAAGGAAGATATAATGAACCTGCCACTTTTTATGTTGATCACAGAATTGCATTTATGTTGGAAGGTCTCTCTGGTCTCTCTGGAGATCATCTAGGTTGACCTTATGCTCAAAGCAGTGCTGATTTGAAAGTAAGATCAGGTTGTTTATGGTCATATCCATTTGAGTTTTGAAAATACCTAAGATGAAATTTCTCCAGCCTCTTTGGACAACCTGCATTGCCATCATCTTAAATGCTTTTTGCTTCAATCAGGATATCCGCTGTTGCAGCCTTTTACCATTATCCCTTACCGTTTTGCCATGCACTTAAGTGTCTGGTTCCAGCTTTTTGGACCTCTGTAATTTGTTTGTCCTCCTTTAATTATCCTTGCAGCTGAAGCAGCTGCTTCAGCTTTTTGCCACTTTACATGTGATCCAGACTCCTGACAAACTTAGCACTCCACCGGACTGCAGTTTGTTTATGTGTTTTCTACTGGGAGCCACAAAACTGGACAGTGCTTCAGTTTTGACCTCATGAATGCTGAGTAGAAGGAAATAAGCACTTCACTTCAGCTGTTGTTTATGCTCTTGTTGACACAGCCCAGTAGGCAATTATCTTAAGCACGCATTGCTGACTTTTTCAGTTTCTAGTCTACCAGGACTTATAGGTCCTTTTCTGTGGAGCTGTTTTGTAGACAGTCTGCAAGCCTGCATTAGTTCAGAGAGTTGTTCTATCTCAGATGCAAGATTTTCACATCTGCTAAGTCCACGAGGAACCTGTAGATTCATTCCTCCAGCTTACTGAGGTTCCTCTACACAACAGTCTTGACGTTCCATATAATAACAATTCACCTCTACTGGTTGGACTAAGTGGGCATTCTGACCCATGCACCAAATGCTCAAAACAGAAGGGATTACATATGGTAAAAATCGCTTTTTTTCCTAGGTTTTGCAAAATAGAACCTGCAGCTATTATTGCTGGATTAGTTTTTTGTACATTTCCAACACTTCAAGTGTATACTCTGTAATCACTGTTGAAGTCCTGGACAGGCATATATCTATCAACTCTTTGTTTTGAGAAGACTTCCTAAATCCTAAAAGATGATCCTGCTAATAAAACAGCTGTACTTTCTTTATCTAAGCAGAAGTGGTCATTGCAATGCTGTCAGAGATAATGCCCAGTGAGGGAACATCTGTCATACTGAGCTTGTAACATCCAAGTGACCACAATCTCTTCATCTATTAGTTTTTGGTGCTGCAGCTTAATTCTCCTAGCAACAAAAAAAAGAAACTAGCAAACATTTCCTTAGAATTTTGGATTAGATTCTATATTGTGCCTATGCATTTATAGCTACTATTTCTCAACATAATATTGCCATGAGTAGTTGGTCTTGGGAGTGTGATGGCCCTATCCATTCTTGCTTAGTACTATATCTTATGGAAAGGTATGTTATGAACTGTAAATAAGTGGTTTTCCTAGTTTAAAAAAGAATATTTTCAATAAAGTTAACAAACATGCTGAATTATTTCACAACTCCCAACCCTCAACTCTCAAATAGGGCTACCCTCAATATTCTGAAATTAAAAAATAACTGACTTAGAGCTTATGAATAAGAATTAAAATGAGAGCAGGGGCAGACAACAGTATCACGGAGGTTTGCTACTGGCCATCTGACCAGGAAGACAACGTGGATGAGGCCATCTATAGCTAGAGTAGTCTCATGTTCACAAGCCCTGGTCCTCACAAGGGACTTCAAGCACACTGGCATCTGTTGAAGGGCCAATAAAGCAGGGCATAAGCACTTCAGGAGGTTCCTGGAATGCTGTGATTAAAACTTCTTTCTCTGAGTGATAGAGAAGCCAACGAGGAGAGATGGTATGCCAGACCTGGCTCTCAACAGCATGGAGAGACTGGTGGGGAATGTGAAGCTCAAAAATGGCTTTGGCTGTTGTCACTACAAAATGATGGTGTTCAAGATTCCTATGGCAGTGAGGAGAGCACACAGCAAGCTCACTGTGGATTTCGGGAGAGCAGAATTTGGGCTCTTCTGTTTGGTAGTGTACCACGGAATAGAGTCCTGGAGGGAACAGAGGCCCAAGAAAACTGATTAATATTCAAATATCACCTCTTAGAAATTCATGAGTGATACATTCCATCAAAGAGAAGTTGGGCAAAAATGCCAAGATGGCTGCATGGGTAAATTCACAGCTCCTGGAGAAACGTAGCACAAAAAGGAAGCCTACAGAGATTGGAAGCAAGTACAAGCAGCCTGGAGGAATACAGAGAGATTTTTCAAGTAAACAGGAAAGCTAAAACCTTGGTGGAATTAAACCTGGCCACGGACAGCAAGAGGAACAAGAAAAGCTTCTATAGGTGTCAGTGATAAAAGAAAGACTATAGGAAATGCAGGTCCTCTCTGGAAGGAAATCAGAGTCCTGGTTATCCAGGGTATGGGGAAGGCTCAGCTTTTTTGCTTCACTCTTCACTGGCAATTGTTCCAGCCACACCACCCAAGTCACAGAAGGTAAAGGCAGGGACTGGGAGAAAGAAGAATCACCCACTGTAAGAGAAAATCACTTTTGGGGCCATGAGCCTGAAAATGTACTGGCTCATGGGACCTGATGAGCTACATTTGTGGGTTTTGAGGTAACTGATGGAAGAACCAACTAACTGGTGAAACATACAGCTTTTAAAACTATCATTCACTGTCTGAAATTCATAACAATTTTTTAAAATTAGTGATTACTATTACATCTGTATTTTCAAAGAGTATTTTAAACATAGTTTTACGAGAAAATGAAACAGTATTTTGAAGGTAATAAAATATGCTATTATTTTTTCAGATGTTCTGTATGTTAAAGTGTTTTATAATTTAAATTCTAGATTGCTAGAACTATAAATAAATGTGTGAATGATCTTATTGATGCAAATCGTGGGCAGAGTCTTCAATATATGAATGTATTAAATTAGTATTGTCCTAACCTAACAGCAATATATTAAAACTTTCCTATTTTACTCTTTATTTTTCTTAGTGAGGTTCAAAAGTTCAGTACAACCCATCAAATCAAAGGGGAAAGTGATTTTTAAACTAAGATGTTAAAAAACTTCTGTATCTGTATCACACACATAGTATGAAATATCTAAGCATTTTGGGGCAGAACTTCTGCATCTGATGGAAAAGGGAGAGAGTCAAAAAGTCAAACCAGGCAGACATAAACAGCTAAGCTTAATTTAACACCATATGTGAACTGAGAAATACTGACATGTCATGAAAAGAAAATGCCTGAGGAAGTCTCTTTGAATAGAAGTCACTTTACTTCCCAGTAGTGACTCATCCACTAGAGTTTCCTAAGGTTTTCACTTCATTATCTCCACAGTGAAGGATTTTTAAAAAGATTGTTGGTCTTAATATACTAGGTACCTAGTATAGTAGAATTTCTAATTTATGAAGACTTAAGAGTCAGAATTCTTCACTGCATGACTCATCTTCCACCACAAAATGAACTCTGGTGAAATCCTCATCCTGCTTTTGTGTAGGTAAAGTGAAATCAAAATATATCTTTTTCAAAATATGACTGAATTGTCATACTCTATTGGAAGTTTTCTGTGCTTACTATTCTTTGCAATTCCCACATGAAAATGAGCAGAAATGGTCAGAAACACATCTCTTTTCTACTTACAGGCATGAGTAGTATTGCCTCTTATGCCTCTCCTCCTTAAAATTCATTTGAGGAAGACAGAGATATGTGGCTAAGATACTTATGTCGTGATCATTTCTGATTTGTGCTTTTACTTTAATTCTTCTACTGTTCAGGGTCCTGACTTTTAAATATTTTTGTTTTAAAATGTTGTTATTATTGAGAGGAAAACATCAGAATAAAACATGCAAATTACCAACGTCTCCTCTTTTTTCACCCCTTCTTGTCAAGTCTGATGCCTCCACAAAATTACTAGAAAACAACTTCCTTCCAGAAAATATTCTGTGGAGCTTCACCTCTACAATGCTATATGCTGCAGAATTTCCTGATGGCTATTTTGCTTTTAATATGTTATTCTTGTGATCTTCTCCAAAGTGAAAAACTCTGGTTCAAGTTATATATTATCTGAATTAAGAATCACTTTTTCTTGAAGATATATATATTTAATATATTATATATTTATGTATTTATATATATGTATTTCATAGCTATTATTTGTATATTTTATATATTTATATAGTAGTATTTTATTTTAATATTTTTCTGTAGTCTGGTATTTAAATTCTAGTCATTAGGTTACTGTTATTTGTTTTACAGAAGTTGGATAGCCATGTGATTAAATACATACCCTATTCCAGTGTGATCTACAGTAAAGGACTTTGCTTAACCAAATATTTAACCAAGGAAAGGGACATACAACTAGAATGTTCAAAGATATGCTGGAGAGTAAAAAATTAATTATCTATCTTAAAAGAAAAATATTTGCAACATAAAAAACTTGGAGAAATCAATGAAAATATCCTTATAAAACGATGTTTTCAACAGGCATTATGAATATCATGTAACTCTTTCTATAGTGTTATTTTAAAATGAAAATGTGAAGTACTTTAGGGAATTAAACATTTGCATTCAACACGTCAACATACATACTGATAAGAAAAATCTGATAAAAATAAATCTGATTTTTATAAAGCTAAAATTTTGAGGTATAAATAAACACTATTATGGTGATTTATTTCCCTTTTATACATTTTAACACTTCTATTATGTTTTGTCCTTTTTTTTAATTCATTCCTTCATTACCAAATTAATCCTTACCACATCCTGATATACATTTCTCTTTCCAACCACTTCTATTTGTAAAACATCATCTATTTGTTAGTTTCCTCACATATATAGCCAAACTTTATTTATTTTTCAGTTCCTCACATACTCAACACCAATTTTACAATAGATTCTACACAAAACTAAAATAACCCCACCAAACTTTATCATTTTTTACATGCTAAATTTAAATCTATTCTTTCCTATTATATTTTTTAGAGGATGGCAAATTATCAGTAAAGAGGTAAAGCTTGTAGAGAAAAAAAAGAGGCAGGATGTTTCAGGTTTTTTTGTGTTCTAGAGCTACCACTAATCAGGCACCAGCAAAAATATCCAGCACTCAGTAATAGAGGAAGTATATCTGAGCAATGGATAATGATATTTATTTACCTACACATATTTTACTACATTTGTAGAAAACTAATTTCTGTTACCTGTTTGCTTCAATTTGCTGCAAGCCTCAAAATATTAGACAACCAATTTTGACCAACAAACATGCCCGATTCATCAGCTTCTGCATCGTGTAGAATGTGTATCCAGAGAAACAAAATGTAACAGAGATTGTTTAAAGACCAACATAAGAGAGGTATTTCATGTGGTTTTTTCTTTTTGTGTTGGTTTAATTTTTGCAAAAATGGAGGCTCAGTAGAAAAAACCAAAATAACTTTGTTATTTTTTTTTCTTGTTTTTTATCAGACTGCATTACAGCATATAGGCTGGTAACCCAGTAATAGTGCAAAACAAATACTTGCTATTGAAGTGACAGTGACAGACCAGAATTCTTCTCAGATTAATGGAAACATATAAGTAAGATACTGGCCAAACATCTTTAACATATAAACAAGATTTTAAAAAAGCAAAAAGAGGTAGTGTGGAAAAGGGAACTTTCAATCTTAGATGAGAGTACTGATTAAATTGCTAAAGATTAGTCTTGGGATGAACCTTGGTTAATAAATTCATTAGTTATAATGAGATAATGAAATGTAACAATGGAAGCTGATAATGACAAAATTAAGTGCTATTATTAATACAGAATATCAAGAAATAACAGTATGACATGGAGAATAAAAATAATATAAATTAGTTGAAATTCAATATATAAATATTATAAATATAACTATAACTATAACTATAACTAGAACTAGAACTAGAACTAGAACTAGAACTAGAACTAGAACTAGAACTAGAACTAGAAATAGAAATAGAAATAGAAATAGAAATAGAATAAATACAAATTCAAAAAAGGGAAACCATCCTCAAGATTAATAACAATAATTTTCACCATAATGTGTAACACACCTGATGGAAAGAGAAGATGAAGGGAAAATATAAGATTATTTTCTGATCACAGTTTCACATTGCAGATCTTGCAGGATGCACCAGTTTGGCAGGAAAGTGCAATTCTATGATGTAGGAGCTAAGTCTCAGAGTAGGGTTCAGGATACACAGGAAAAGATTTACGTAATTTTTTCAAAGTTTCAGGGATATTTTCTGTTATACTTCTTTGAAATTATCTGCACAACTGTTATTTAATTTCCTCAGAAAATGAAGATATTAGGTACAGAACAGTGATAAAAAATTATGAAAAATTGTCAGATATTCTGAAAAAACTTTCCAGTATGAGGATGCATTAGTAAATGACTGACTACTGCCTGAATAGCTAACTAGATAAATAATTCCTCTTTAATTTAAGCACTTTATGAAAATATTATTATGTGATAGTGGTATAAAAGGATTAAAGAGCCAAACCAAATAACTGGAATATATTCCAGTTCTGTAGTCCTGTGCCCATAAATTTCATTAGGTTCTTTTAACACCATTTTTACTGTCTTCAGCTCCGAATTTAAAAAAAATTAAAAAATAAAAAAACAATAAGGAAATCTTTGATTTTTAAAAAACCTTTTGAAAAAATCGCAATCAGTGAACATATGAAATATTGTTTTAGCAACTTTTGTGATAACCCACTTGACATCACATTAAGTTACATCTGTAAAACATACAATCATTTTATGATGTTTCTCTATCATTTCTATAATCTACAAATAAATATAGATGTACATTTTAAATATATACACACACAAATACTGATATATCAATACAAGTGCAATTACAGATGCTTTTAACTTATCCTGCTGTTTCAAACAGCCTGATGGAAAGCTTTTTCAAAGCAGGAAAGAATTCATTATGCAGTTGTTTCTGTGGAAAAAATGGTGTCCATGTTCTTCTCCAAATCCTATTTGTAATCCTGTTTATAAAGAAAAAAATTCTTTAATTAAATAACTTTTCTTACTGTTAGATTTTCCACTAGAATAACTGTCCCATAAGAGTAATAACTATGTTTCAGCACTGACTTCAATTGAAGGCAGGAGTCTACATGCTTTATGCAGGTACAATCTAGGTGTTTTATCACATGCTGCATAGGTCGTTCACAAGATATTGTGTTCAAGAGGCCTTTCATATGTTCAATTATTTTAATGTTGCAATTTCAGCAATGTACAGAAACAAGAATGTTCCTCTGCAGAGAGCAGAAGAAATACATTCTTGTAGGAAAAACACATCAAGATCTAATTTTGTGCCATGTTCCCTGGTGTTCTTGTAGTTGATAATCTGTAATATGATAATTTGTGTCATAATAATTTCATTTTCAGATATTTATAAAACAAGTCAAAAGATTTACCACAGGCTGAAATTAAAAAAAAAACCCCAAAGTTTCAAGAAAAACCTCAATGAAGCAATTTAGGTATAATAAAATATCTTTTTTGTTAAAAAAGATTACTCAGTCAATTTTGCATGAACATAACGCTCCTCATGTGTCTGATATATAAAACAAATGGAATATACAATTCCCTACATCTTTTCACTGCTTTTTTTAAGCCCATTTATTGGTATGTAAGCTTTAGTTGAATCTTTCAGATCATAATGCAAGTACCATTAACCTTAATAAAGAAAGTCATTACAAATTGTAGCTATGGAGTGGTCCACCAAAACAAAAAATGTACCATTAAAAATAAGTGCAGATGATTAAAACTGCATTTGAAAGGAAATTACAAGCCTAGAAGAACAGGTAACATTTATGTAATTTAAAAACTGTTGGAAACAACAGTTCTGAATTAGAAATTGAGTATAGCAAACCAGAAATCTAAAGAATGAGATTTGTACATTGGAGTAGACTGAGGATTTACAGAGCTTTCAGAATGTCCAGAGGAACCTGAATCACCACCCTCAGAGTGGATTCTCATGAAGTATGTCAATTGAAGCTGAATGCACAATCCAGGTTTCCCCTTCCAATGAAAAAGCCCAGCATAAGCTCTCTAAGGCTCTTTAATTTCTTCAAAGAAAAATAACCTATCATCATGATTTTTTTTAATAAAAATTGGAAAAACATCACAGAAGAGATTAAAAAATATTCACTGCAGAATGTCCACACAATAATAAGTGCTGCTGTCACTGCTTATGGGGGGTATATCCATTTCTTTTTAATTCCCAGGGATCAGTGCTGTTGCTGCTAATTGTATATAATTAGTATTACCACTACTAAAGTATCATTCCAAATTATTTTCCACACAGATTGATTTATTGAAATGCACCCTAGACTGGAACAAAAAGGAAAAAAAAAAGACACTATGAGGGACTAAGAATCACTTAGATGATGGCTGAGCTAAGGCTTAGCACCCAGAGTAAGAGTTCTTGAGTGCTCTACTCAGATATTTTAAACCACCAGGTACGTTTTGTTGAGCAAAGTATTTGCAGCAAAAGCTAACTCTCTTTTCAATTAATTCTCAATAAAATTAATGTCTTTGAAGTTCTGAATCACAAAGCTATCTGTCAAGTCAGACAGCAAAATTTCTGAACCGTTTTGAAGGTATCAAAACGACAAAATGGCAGTTAGACATTTGAATGGAATTAGCCTTAGACTTTCCCATCAATAACAGAATCAAACAACATGGGCAAAATCCCTCTATTCCATTTTTAGCAGTATTTGTCACATTAAGATGAAGATTTCATATGAAGTCTGCAAATTAAAACAATCCAGAAGACAGGAATGGGAGGGAGAGTACAGCAATGAAATGCAAAATACCCTGTAATAACTGTGAACTGCAAAATGCCCCTGCAGGAAGAACACTGCACTGGGGCTTCAGAGCAACAAGATGATGTGAAAAGTGAAAGACTATAAAATGTGATGGGCAGGGCTCTCTGTAGGTACTTCTGGTTGCCAAGGAAGCTTGCAATGTTCAGAGTTCCCTTGGGAACATTTTAGTCACTCATTTAACATAAGCTGTGGATTGTGTGATGAGTAACAGTGTCAAAGCTGTGCTGTCAGGGGGTTTGTTCTCTCACCTATAATATCATACCTCCTGCCTCTGTCAATAGTCTGGCCTCCATAATCTAATAAAACAGTAAATGGAAGAAAATACTTCTGTTTTAAAGAATACAATATTTTATAGTCTATTAGTGATTTCCAGTATTGATCATTGGTTAATTGAAATAAGGTATACTCCTGAAGGTATTACTTTAAAAATAATTTACCTATTCATCAGTGAGCAGTTAATGCATCAAAAATAAACAGATTACAAATATTTTTGTGCCATTTACCATAGGACATAATAAAAAAGCAAAACAACAACAACAACAACAAAACCACCAAAAAACAAAAAACAACAACAAAAAGCCCACAATAAAAAAAGAGAATTATCTAAAATAGCTATAATAGGAATTAGATTCTGTATAATAATATATAAACTAGTTTTGAGATAAATAAAAAAAACACACAATTCAAAACTCAGATAGGAAATAATTGATGTAAGCTGAAACTTTTGATTTTCAAAATGATGAGTGGTTGAACTAACTTGTAGGTTAAAATTTTGTTTATTTTCTCACCTTCTATCTCTCAATCAACTAATAGCTTTTAACAATAACACAGTATTGCAAAACACATGGAATTACTAAAGGATGTTAGAGCTACCAATCCCAAAAAATTTAGGGGAACAAAATACTATTAACAATTAAATAAACAATTTCTATTTTTTTTACATCAAATAATATTTTTTCTAGGTAGATATAGTTATAAATCACATTAATAAAAGTTAAGTGTCTCACAACACTTAACACAGGGTTCCTGTGCAATTATTTTGCCTCCCAGGTGTTATGAAGTCCTAAAACAATAAATATAATTTTATTACAGAGTAAGAAAAAAAGACCTCTAGGGATGACCCCAAAAAGCCATGTGGTTAATCCCTCTTCACTGAAGTGAGATTGCTTATATTCAGAATCAAACTTGAGAGTATCCAATTAATCTTCCCTCAAAGTCCTATTTAAGAATATTTGTCTGCAATGTCATGTAGCCTACTGCACTCTGGACCAACATTACAATTAGACCATTTCCTCTTACTATCAAACTGAAAAACATTTCTTTCATTTAGCAAGCTGCTCTCTCTTTCTGCAAAGACATCCCCTTTGCAAGGACAACTTACACTACAACAAGGCCAAGTGCAAGACCCAGGACCTGAGTCGGGGTAACCCAAGGTATCAATACAAGCCAGGGAATGGAACAGGCTGAGAACAGCCCTGCCTTGAAGGACCTGAGGGTGCTGGTGGATGAGCTGGTGGACACAAGCTGGTAATGTGCTGTTGCAGCCCAGAAGGATAATTGTGTCCTGGGCTGCATCAAAACAAATGTGACCTGCAGACCAAGAGAAGTGATCCTGCCTCTCTACTCCTCTCAGGTGAGACCCCACCCACAGTACTACACCGAGCTCTAGGGTCCCAAACCCAGGAAGGACATCAATCTTTGAGGCAAGTCCAGAAGAGGGTCAAATTGACTAGAGACAGGGAGAGACCATGTTTCCTGTGAGATCAGGCTGAGAAAGTTGAGGTTGTTGAGCCTGCAGAGGTGAAGGATCTAGGGTGACCTATTTTAAGTCTTTCAGTACCTAAAGGAAGCCTGCAAGAAATCTGGAGTGGGACTGATTACAATGGCATGTAGGAATGGGACAAGTGGGAATGGCTTTAAACTGAGTAGGTTGAGATTATATATTAGAAAGAAATCCTTTCCTGTGTGGTTGTTAAGACACTGAAAGAGTTAGCTCAGAGAAACTGGATGCCTCTTCCCTGGAAATGCCCAAGGCCAGGCTAGATGCGGCTTTGAGAACTTGATCTAATTGAAGATGTCCTGGATCTCAGCAGGGGATTGGAATTAGATGATCTTTAAGGTCCCTTCCAGGCCAAACTCTTCTATGATTCTATGATTTAGGAAGGTTATTCTTATGCTCCCCTTTTTATCTTTATTTCTTGTTCCTCCTTTCTTCCAGACAGTCCCAGGCATGAGAGTGAATATCTAATTTGCTTATTTAGAACACATGTATATGTTCAACATAAAAAATAATCCCTTTTTGGACAGTGCCAGTGACCAAATGCAAACAGAAATGTTATCCTCCACGTGTGGTGTAAAATAATTCTCAAGTCTAAGTGAATCTTGGAATGTAACTGCTTTATTTTTTTGCCTCAGCAATACATAAAGTCTTGTCTAATTTGTGCGCTCACTGCAGTTGTGCATTATTTTTAGCAGCATTATTTCTTAGACAGTTTCATTTCACATTTGTACACATTTTATTTATGCTTCTTAATTGTGACACTTGTACTTTTTTTTTATTGATAATTTCATGTCAGTTTTCCATTTTCTCCAAATCACACTGAATTCTGATCTTCCAAAGCACTCATAACCCCTCCTTTCTAACACCATCTGTACACATTATTGTATATCAACATCTATATAATGAACTAAAATACTAAATACATCAGTCATAGAAAAAAGTGTCTCACTTGAAATTATTCCAACAGACAGTGAATCAATAATACTAAATATAGGTTTTTATCCAACTGTACACCAATTTTGCACCAATAAAATATGAACCATACTAGAAGTTCAGTCTACTTCAACATTTTTAAAGTAGTGTGGGTTCTTTTAGTTTCTCAGTTCATCAAACACTGAATAGTTGAACTAAAATATTCCTCAGTGTCTTCTTTCCATATTCTGGCCTACAGTCCTATTTCTGTGCTAAGATTAGTGTTGTAATGTGTTTGGACACAATTAAATTCATAAAGACTGAAGCAAATTCTGCTTAAACCTCCTTTGTTTAAATTATAATTTCTACTCTTTCCCATAAGTAATTAACCTATATATTTTACTTTGTTCTATAATACATTAATAAAAGATTCTTTTTATCTTTTCTTTTCATTACAAAGAACTCATTTTGTCTCTTAGTTTTTCTAATTTCGTCTCTTTTTTGTAGAGGTACATTACATAATGAAGCCTATACACTAAGGAACAATGAGTTATGAAGAGCCACGTAGTGTAAATGTAATTAAAACCAAACTACTTAACCAAACTTTCCATTTGAGTAGAATGATGGAAGATGTGTCTGTGAGAACAAATAATAGATTCAAAGAGACTAGAAAGACAAAAAAAAATATATTTGTAGAAGAATCCACATTCAAGAAAATTTCTGTTATGTACAATAGTAAGCAGCATTCTGAAATCTTATTACTCCTCTGCTGTGAACAAGAATCTGCAAAATTTATGAGCAAATATCATCAAGTTCATTCTTCTTTTTCTTCTTGTAACTGATGAACATGCCCTACTGCTACATTCTTTTAAAGAACAGATGTCTGTGGCTGATGGAAAGTTTCCAAAAAGTAATAACATGTAGTGGTGGTAACTGTTAAATTTCATAGGCAGACAGGGTCATGTTCAGTCCATGCTCCACATATGTGTGAAAAATTGTTAACAAGCACTTATCACTAACCTCTGAATGCTAAGGTTGGATATATTTGCTTCTGCTTATCGCTTTGCTAACTCTGCTCTTTGTTCTTGGAGGGTAAACACACATGGAGCTCACATGTAAAAACATGTAAAGACATATGTGTCAATTGTTAAAGAAAATATGACTAGAGTGTTATATTGCTATAGTGTATTAGACAATCCTTGAAGGTTATGCTGCATTAACTAAGACTTCTTCCGCCGCTTCTTTAGCTAGACTGTAAAACAAACAGGTTACATCATAGAAAGTAATTCAGAAATTTATCAAAATTAAATTGCTGAACAAGAAATTCATTCTTGCATGAAAATGTGTCTCTATTTGTACACCCCTTTATTAACTGCTTGGGATTTATTTTGTATGGTCAATAGAATATCCTTATGGTTGTTGATACTTTAAGCCATCCATATTACAGGCATCAATATATTCTTGAGTGAATGATTCCAAAACCATTCAAAATCAGACTTAATAGGTTTTAAAAATACTCTCTGAGAACTTTCTTTAATCAAAAAGAAATCCTGAAAGAGAAAGCAGACCAAACTAATGAAAAAATCTGTGAAATATGAATACAAAACATAGATCAAATACCGAATTTCCTAATCCAGTGCAGAAAATTTCTACTGGGAGAGATAAGAAAAAAAAAATTAATGCTTTAAAATTAAACTCCATAAGTTCTTTATACTTTATGAAAGGAAATTAGTATATTTTTAACCACTACTCTCAGTGAACCATGAATTTTTAAAATTATTTGACTTGATGCATCTTTCTTGGGATAACCTGTTGTTACACACCATTAAAAAAGACCATTTTGTTGCCTGAAATAATGCTCCATTGCTGACATAACAGTGAACAATTTGTCATTCTGATGAACCTTCATGATTGAGAATTTCAAGAAACTGTGGTTCACAGAAAACCAGGATTTAAACAATCTTAATTTGTTTTGTTAACCTCTGCAGTGCCATATTTTTGTTGTATTTAATATAGTTTAAACATTTCACATATTTCTTCTCAGAAAGTTATTTTTTATTTAAAAATGCAACTAATGAAACAGTATAATATATAATTCATACTTTAACGATTGTGGCTGCTTCGAAGAGGTACTCTGGAAACACTTTTCAGATTATTTAGGTCTAAAAGTTATCCAATAGAATTGGTATTTTCATGATTGTCACAACATATTGTCATTTCCAGTCCATTCTGGGACAGCGGAGGGGAATGGTGTTTTCAAACCTGTAAGTGTAAAACATACTGACTCCCATGACACTCAAAGCCAGCTTGCAGCAAATTAAGTTTGTTAGCTTTGCAAATGTTGGCTCACAGACTCCTCAACATTCCCAACTCTCTGCATGGGGAAGTACCCAGATGACATTAAAACCTCAATGTCTACTGCACTGAGTACTGTAAGACCAGCCTCTGCAGTGTGTGTTTTAAATCTGATAAAGATGATATTCTAATTAAAAAAGTTATCAGGAGGAAAGACTGTGAACATTATGTTGCTTAATATCTTTCTAGATTTATTTTATCCAAACTTGTAGCATCTAATTTTCTTAATTCTAGCCTGGAATTTTTTAGTCATATTTTTGTCTTGAAAACTGCTAATGCTGATTGTCAGGCAGCCATAATGTTTTAAAATATAATAATTTCCCTATAAGTTATTTTTAAAAGGGAAACTCAAACAAATGTGTGTCAGCTGGTAGTACATAAGAAACTTTAAAATAAAATCTTGCATCAGCCCAAAAAATCTTGCTAATCAGAAATGTTCACACTGAGAAATATTAGAGATTCAATTAAATACCTAATTTAGGAACTAGAATTAGTAATGCCAGTTAACCTAACATTTTATTTTATTTAATTTAGGACTAGAAATAGGGGGGTTTATTATTTTTTTAAAATTTTCTTACTCTACATCCTACTGAGAAGGGGAGCAAAAGTGTATTTTGATGTGCATCTGGTGGCCACCCAAGGTCAATTTACTACACTGGCTCAGACCAGTCCTGATTCAAATGTACTTTATTTTATCTATCTTATTTCATTGCAGATCATAACGTATTGATTTTTTACTAGTCTTTTGTTTATAGACACAAAACATACTTTAATATGGTTTTTCAGTCATGATGTTTTGCTAAATGCAATGTTCAGGGTTCTGTTGGCTCTGCAATGATCAATTACTTACATTTGTTACTTTTTTTTTTTTTTTTTTTTTTTGTACTGAATACTTTCAATTTAATAAATGCTTTTAGGGGCTGTTCTCCCAGTAGTCTGTCTCCTGGGCATAGTTTTTCACATGTCCCTATCTTACTCCAGCTGACATTAGTATTAGCATTTTCTGTATTTTATCCTTATACATTTTCCTTTCTGTAAGTAAAAGCCAATCCAGTCTGCTGATTCTCACTTTTTATTTAAATTAGTTATTTAAAATAAATTAATTATTCACTAGTTTTGGGAGTCCCAGGGTCATTTCTGGTTTTATTCAGTGGCTATTAATATAAAATGCATGAACAGTCTTGACAGCAAGACTGACTCCAGATATTTTAGAACAGCAGGTAAGTAGATGCTGAAGAGCTCAGTGATATTTAAAAGTTGGTATAAGAAAGTAGAGAATTTGTTACTGTTTTACACAAAAGAGTGGAATTAAGAAACATATACCTTGTGCAAAATGTTATGAAGCATCTAATCCTTTAAAGTACCTTTTTAATCTAAGTAAAATTGTTACTATCCTACTTCTCTACAACATTTTTGCTTTACACTATTCAAGGTTATTGACTCACTAGGTCTGATAAATTACAAATGACAACAATTTGATCTACATTTATCACAGAATGACAGAACGGTTGCAGCTGGAAGTGGTCTCAGGAGATTATCTAATCCAACCCTCCAGTGAAGCAGGTAGACCTAGAGCAGATTGTATGGAACCACATCCAGGTTTGTTTTGAGCATCTCCAGAGAAGACTCCACAACCTCTATGGGCAGCCTGTTCCAGTACTCTGTCACCCTCAATATAAAGACATTTTTCCTCATATTCATATGGAACTTCCTGTGTTTCTTTTTGTGCTTCTTGCCCATTGTCCTGCCACTGAGCAGGAGTTTCACAAAAAAAGTCTGGGCCCCCCTTTTTGTTACTTGTCCTTAAGATATTTCTTAGTATTGATAATATCCACTCAGTTGTCTCTTCTTCAAGCTAAACAAGCCCAGCTCTTTGAGCCTTTTTTCCTGAGAAAGATGCTACAGTCCCACTAATCACCTTTTCCAATAGTTCCTTGTCTTTCTTGGAGTGGGGAGTTCAGAGCTGGGCACAGTACTTCAGATGTGGCCTCATTAGAGCAGAGTAGATGGAGAGGATAACCTTCCCAACCTGCAGCACACAGTCACTGTTATACCTGTATATTGGCTACATAATATTTATATCCAATATAATAAAAAAATCCATACTACATGCTAATAAGAAATAGTTTGAAACTGTAAATTACACAAGCAGTTTACATATATATAGTGTATATATATACTATATATATACTATATATATACATATACTATCTAGGATAATTAGACTCATTACTCATGGCAAAGTAAGTATAACAATAAAATATCACTATATTCTGAAATTAAAGAACTGACCATTTTATTCTCATAAAGAGCTGGCAATACACAAGTTAATAGTATAAAGAGAAAATACTACAGTACTTGACCTGTGGTGAAACCATCCTTGAATGGCAAATTTATCCACTATTTATCCACTTATCTATTCAGATTTTTGTCTTATTTTAGAGAGGAACTTGTTATCTCTAATTTAACTACTCAAATTTTCAACTAGGTTTGATTTCTTTGTGCTGTCTGAACATTGCAATTATGCTATAACTAAAGAAAATTGAAAGATGGAAAGAGAGACATTTGTCAAAATTTAGAAATTAATGTTTTGCATTAAAATCCATTTATGGAGAAAGAAAGAGGAGGAAAATCTGTGTTAAACACCTTTTCAGTTAAATACTGAAAACTCATTTACTAACTTTTCTCCTGAGAACTTCTATTTGCAGATAAATATTTGCCTGACTCTGACATGTATATCTATTATAGTACTGCCAAGTGGATACTCCATCAAATTTTTCAACTTCAGTTAAAATCAATATGCAGCTAATCTCTATTATGATCCACTTTTAAGGCTGTATTTTACAAAAAGTGAAATGAATGTAGATAAAATATTGTTGACACTGTGTAAAAAAAGATTTTTAAAAAGAGATACTTATACATTGCATTTGTCTCACAGTCACAGGTTCTTGAGTAATCATCCGTTGAAGTCAATCACTGAAGTCACTGACTTCAATAGGACTGGAGCACACAGCTTCTTTTCTTGGAGAATTTTATAAAGCAAGTCTTGTATGTTGATGTCATAGCACACAGGATAACACACGCGAATTGTAATTTCAGTGCATCTGGAAGCTTCTGCATTGGATGAGGCTTTGCACCAGGGCAGAGTCTTGGCCCAAGCCAGTAAATTTCCTGAGACAGAACACATAATTCTTAAATTATCTCAAATATAAAATAGAAACAAACAGAAAAATACTTAATTACAATGACAAATTACAATGCAACAAACAAAAGTACTCAGTAACTGCACATTTGCAAGTAGTCTTTTAAAATAAGGCAGAGATCCATCCAGTCTAATAACAGCCATGAAACATTTAAATGGATATTTTTTAGATTTGCTATTGATTTTTCCTTTCTTTTAATAGAAATTAAATTTTTCCTGTGTTTTTTTTTTATTATGCATGTTGTATTTAACAAAATTAGTACAAATATAATTTATTTGCCTAGAAAGATCAGAAAAAAGAAACAAATTTCATTTCAATGAAGGATTAAAATTTGTTTTAAAGATACTAAGTTTGATGTAAAATTCTCAAAATAACTTTCATTATACTAGTAGGCATTCCATTAATCCATTGTTGCATATTCTGTTATTAACTGCTTTGCTCTTATACATAAGTTTTATCAGTGTTAAATGTAGGTAGCTGGGAGGTACTCTGACAAGAGTATCATACTTATATGCTTCTTTTTTAATTCAGCTTTGAAAGGTTACATTTAGTCATCAGACTTTATATATTTTCCTCACATTTTAAAATTATAGGTATTTGATATTTTGTGTTCAGATACAGTCATAAGGATCTTCCAAACCATTTAATAAATTCTGGAAGTACAACCTTAGACATCAGCCAAGATCCCTTGTTTGGAATGGAAAGAAGTGTTGCATCACCTGTCTCTTACCTTATTACTTTCCTCTATCACATCATTGCAATCTAGGGTGACTTACTGCATCAGGCATATCAGCTAAGAAATTAAAACTTACAAATTTTAGGCTGAAATATTGAAATCTACTGATTTAAAGCCCAAACCCAAACATTTTGACTGTGTACATTTCCAGCAAATAATTAGACAGATGAATGTCAGGGGTAATGCATCCAAGTAGTTAAGGGATCCCTGCACTTAAGGACTGTGAAAATCTCCTGAAACATGTAATACCAACTTCTGAAAAAATAACTGAAAATAACAATTTTTAACATAAAAATCGTCATTTATTTATGAGGTGTCATTAGTGAGAGCCACATTTATAAGATAGAAAGAGGAGGTCCTAGCTTTTGGTTGCTTACTGCTTCAATATCAGTCACATGAATGCTTTTTTTCATAATTGTGTAATTCCAAAGGTTACAAGTAAATAAATACCAACAATACACTTTTCTTATTCACAGTCTAAAGTATTAATCAACTATCAATTGACTTAAAAAGAAAATTCCAGGCTCTTCTGTATTTTGTAGGCATTTTGTTTCAGTCAACACATTCCTTAAGCACATGTGTGAATCTTCCTTTTTTATCATGTAGAAACAAATTTCATTTCAATGAAATTTCATTTCAATTTCCTTTAAAATTATGGTTAATTCTGTTATTTTTAAGGAATATTAATGAGTGTTAAAGGTAATTTGTACTGAATGAGCATTTCTATGCTATTGCTCTCTGTCACCCAAGAAAAAAAAATTTTTAAAAGTAGGCTCATAAAATAGTGATTTAAGAACTTTTTGATATAATTTGGCAACTATGTATAATGATAACTTTCACACTATTTCACAGATAATATCCTATTAACATTGCACAAAAATTCCAAAGTCGTCTTCAAAAGAAAAAGTAACAGGCTTTCTTTTGATGGCTTCATTAGAAATAAATGAGAAAAGAAAATAAATTCTTCCATAGGAAATGAAAAACATTCCAAAATTCCTTCAAAATGTACAAAAAAAATGGTACTGAACATATTGATTTTGCACACCCATGGACTGTGGTGAGAAGTTTATTCTACTTCAACAGAAATGAGTAAAAGAAGCTCAATTACCTTCTAATTCTAGAGATAAATTAATCCTGCTTGTATCATTACAGGCTCTCCACCCTTTCCACTCTTGGTTATGCAGAGACAAAAAATGCTTGAAGAGAAGCCCAGAGGACCTGTCCACATGTGTGGGCAACCACGGCAGTGCCCCAGATGGGGCGAGCTGTAATGTAGGCTGCTGAGACACGGGAGGCAGATAGGCAGATTTCCCTATTCTGACACAAGTGCACAATGCAGTCTTTCTTTTCTTTTTTTTTTTTTTTAAGGAAATTAAATTAACCAACCTTTCAGTTTCTATGGAATAACTCAGTAACTAAATCCTAGAGTGGTTTGTACCTGGAGCTATAATCTCATGGGACTTATTTGGAGCTACAGGTAGGTGTTTACCTTTGGGGAACAAGTGCTTTGTTTCTCCTTTCACTTTTTAGTTAGCTCAAAAAGAGATGCTGCCTACTTAAGCATTCATAAAGGACTTTGAAAATACTTTGTCTGTGGCATCAAAATACTTTATCATATGACATCTAGTATTTTATCTTGGACATGAGGTACACAGTAATGTGAATTCCTTTTGGGAGAAAGGGGAACTTGGAGCAGGCTATGTTGAGCAACTCCTTGTTTTGATTTTGTCCCAAGCTACAAGGGGAAAGATAACAGCAGTCAGACTCTCACTTTTGAGAAATGAGAGCATAGCTACATCTCCTCTTGACTGGAAATTCCCAAGCATGAGCATGTAAAAGCATTTTCATCCCTATGGATAAAATCACAAAGTACTTTACAAATAGCTTATCTCTTCCAACGTGATTATTTTACTCACGAATTATCTTTTAAATTTGAACATAGAATGAGCCTTTTAAATATTGTTTTGAAATTCCTCTATACTTCATGCACCACTATGTAAGTTATGTTAGGCACAATTTTACGATATGTCTTAGTTGAAAAGTTGCAGCTTTTCTTAAAAAGCGTTACACATGCAGGTATTCCAATACGTGAGGCATCTGACTCAGGAATGGGATTTGTATTTATCTGCTATAAACCCTGAAGGTTCACTGGCAATACATAGCAAGGTTGCTGGCAGCTGGAGCTGAGGGACACCTCAGGGAGGGAAGGCTGGGGCTTCCCCATGCTAGACAGCCAGCTCTAGCCCATTCCAGCAGACACACCTCAGAACACGGCTGAGACCCTCAGAGAAGCTGATGACTCACCAGTGGAAACGTGCCTGAGACAGGGCAGAAAACACCAGACAGGAAGAAGCAGACAGAACAGAAAGGGTGAGAAGCAGCAGAGGGAACACCACAGTCAGAGGAGAAGGCCATGCTCCATGTGCCAGAGCAGGTATTCCCCTGCAGCCTGAGTTCAGGGGTGCTCTCCTACATGCCAGTTAGTCCAGCTTGAAGTTCAGATACCTACACACAGAATAGTGAACTAAAACACAGAGAAAATAGGGGCTAAATCACACAGAAAATAGGAAGGGAGTTTAATAACTTTTACAAAACTTGTAAGTTTAACATTACTGGCACAGTGCTTGGCCAAAAAAATGTAGTATCAGCATCCTGCTTAAATGTGATATTTTATTCCCCTCTCCCCAGTTCCCTACTGCCCCTCCCTGATCCAAATTTCTCCCTCCATTTCCCCACTTTTGGGTCTTTCTCTAAGCACCCCACAGTTTTGCACATTTCCACATTCCATTTAAAACATCCCCTACAAAATTTTGGATAGATTTGGCCACCGGGCCCCTGATATATCCCATAAAAAGTTAATTCATTCCAATGAGTCCCATGGTAATCTAGCCTCCCCCTTCCTATCAGTTACAAAGTTATGTTTGAGCTTTTTCATGGTGACACTTGAGCAACTGTGTCAGTGGCTCAGCCATTGGTGGCATGGGAGCTCTTATCTTTGTTATGCTCGCTCTTATCTCCTGACTTGTTATGTGTATTTACTTATTAGTTTTCCTATCTCTCGTTTCTGTTTATTAGTGAGTAAATTATTCACTCAATACTCTCACTCAAACCAGATATCCCTACAACCCAGGGATTCACATACCCTTTGAGTTTCCTACATCCTTACAGAACTGACACAATGACTTTAATCTTACTGATGTAAACCAGCTAACAAAAAAAAAATGTTAGCACATATGCAATAAAACATAAAGTGAATGTAAAGCTCTGTAATAATGAACTAAGAAACTGGTTAAATTCAAACTATAAGGAGGCTGTTGGCTAGCATCATAAAATATTTTTCCCACTTGCTTATTTTGGTTTTGATTTAATTTAATCAGATTCAACACAGGCTTTTCTCTTCAGTACAGAAAAAAAGGTGACTTTTAGTCAGTTTTTTGTGCTATGATTTTGATAGTAAAAGGAGGACTAATTATAAGCTTAACCAATATTACATGTCAATCTAGAATAAAAATAATATTAGAATATTTTATCCATTAAAACAATAGAATAAGAGGAAGTAATAGACAAAATTATCTCCAAGAACAAAGAATTTCCTAACAGCTGTAAGTTTTTTCTCATGTGGTGAATGCTAATATTAATGAAATTTAACACTTCGCATTTTTTTTAATACTTTGCATGGTATGAACAAAGACATATTTCATGACCTGCATATTTGTTTTCTCTAACACAATACAAATCACGGTAGAGATATAGACATAAGGTAATATTTGTTGAACTTTGAAATAGTTTCTTTGTTCTTTTATTTATTTATTTGATAAAACCTCACTGTATCTCATTATGTAGTTCACACCCTACATTAAACCTGCTTTCAGAACATGTGTGATGAAGACATTAAAAGTTTAAAGTTGTTTTGTCTATGTAGATCCAAATAAATCTCCCTTCTACTTAACTGCATAATAGTGTTAATTCTGTGGGGAGAAATTCTTACCTGACATGAGAAGCACTCAGAATGTCTTGGATTTCTAATTAGCACACTTAATCAATTTTGTCCTTCGTATGCAGTGATTGCAGCTACCATATTTACCAGCACTAGTAGACTTCTGAGATTTAAAAAAGAAATAAAATTTGCAAATACTGGGGAAGGACAATAGTGGTGGAGGTTTTATTAAGATAGAGAGGAGGGCTGGGAGCAGACACTATGCTTTGTTGTTGAGTTCCCCAAAAGAACATTTTACAACTACTCAGGCAGAGGAAACTTCATGATGAAAACTGAACTCTGTCTCAGATACTTTACACTCCTATCCATCTTTCCTAGCCACTCCTGTGTCAGCAGACCCAAACTCTTGCAAACCAACAAATACAGTCTCCAATGTTTTGAGTTTTTTAGCATCCAGTTTGCAATGCAACTTGAATCTCCGTATCTGACTTGATTTATGTGCAATTCATCTCTATGAGCTCACAGCTGAGTGCATGTGCTCAGTGCCCAGCTCCACCAGACTCACAAATATGTGATAAAACTATGCTGCATCTTCCACACTCAGTGGGCCATCTTTGCAAACTCAAGAGAGGGAAGGAGATGAAGTTGTGGAGACCAGACAAAGGACTGAAGTGAATGTACTCCGAGACAAGGTTAAATGCGTTGTTTCTAATCTACCTGTAAAATCAGAACTTTGAGATAAATTAGGAAATGTAAGAAATTCCACCAGGATACACCTCTAAATAGAAAACTCAAACATATGGTCTTCCTAGCTTCTGGGTATTTAAATTTATTGCCGTGTGCCAACATACATAGTATTCAGTTCCCGATAATTATGAAACAGACCATTAACTCTTCTAAACTGTCATATCTCTTGGGATCCAAGATATGTGAAATCATGATAACATAGTTATAGATGTAGAAAAAAAATGATAAAAAATTATTAAAAATTTTAAAAGATTAATTTAGGAAGACTGATTAACAAGATGCATTTACACCACGTGGGCAGGTAAAGAAAAAAATTGGATTAAATACTCTGGTTAGAAAAAAGTAAGAAATGCTTTCCAGATCAGTATCAATGAAAGAAGGGTGAGGCAGTGCCAAAGCATAATTTTCCATTAGTGTTCATGCCCAAAGTCTCTTTTCAGGGGCCATTCACTAAGCAAAATTAATTTAAATATAGAATGTTGGCACCATTCCTGAATTTTAACCCCAAACAAACAAGCAAGTAGAAATTAATATTGAATCTGTAAAACAGTTGTATTAGGGCATTATCCCTTGTGTCTTTCCCATTAAATGTAGATTTTGCATTGCTGAAAATTCTTGGAGAAATAAACAATAGCAATTCCACTGGGCATCCAAGAATAAAATAGTGAAATTTTCTGTGGGTTTTTTTAGTTTTTACTTATTATTATTTGAATCATAAATCTTTCTCAAAACATTTTAGACTTGATTAATTTTAAGCAGCCCCACAGCAGAATTCCAGATGAAACCTAGGCAAACCTGAGTAAGGATGTTTTTAGGAAGTACAAAAGATTTTAGAGTCAATGAAATTTTTTCACAGAATAAATTATTCTGTGCTTTGCTTCTACTTCTGACATTCATAAGCAAAGTTAGGCTTAGTATTCCTCAGAGAAGGTTTAGTTTTTCCTAAACCTAGAAAAGCATATGACTTTTAGAACTAAGGAAGGGTGGACACACTGCACAGTGATCTACAAATCACTTTGTGGTCCATCACGTAGCATGCTGGCCATGCTACCTGCATGTGGGAATTAACAGACCAATCTTGCCAATAACCTGGAGATTTGGTTTTCATCACCACTAGGAAACTGCCAGAGCAAATATTTTTCTTCACCTATCACCAGGTTAGTCAGTAGATGAGATAGCTGGGTATTGTGCACACTCTCTTGCTATCTATACCTCTATTCTTTTACAGAAAAAAATCTCCTGGTATCTGCTGAAAGAAATAAAGCAATGGCAACAACACATAAAAGAATATTAAGACTATCTTTTTTTTTTCCTACAAGTAACAAAATACTGGAAAAATGAGGCAAAAATATAAACAATATAAATTGGGAACAATATAAATTGCTATAGGAACGACAATAACCTTGATTTAGTCACCAACATGAATGAAACACACAAGATCACTGACAGGAGTCTGCTAACTGTCAGAGCCAATGCAGCTTGGAATATGGAGGAAGTAATATAAAGCTCATTTAATAGGGTAGCCAGTTGAGAAAAATCCCTTTCACTTTCTGTGAAAACTTGACAGTGCTTTAATTCCTGATGAAAAATTATGAAAACTTACGAAAACAAGTTCATTATTTTGGCAAAAGTATCCAAACAAAAAGTCATAAGAGGTAGATATCATGTTTTAATAGTTAACTTTGTACATCTACTCTCATGAGAAACACTGGGTCAAAGTTGTTAAAAGTTGTCTTTTCCTACAAGTTAGTGAAATTAAAGCTTTTCCTTGGTGGAAAAGGACAAATAGAGAAAAGGAAGTAAATAGACACTGCACTGAATGAGGAGGGTGCAGTTCTGGGATATTCTTTTATTCTACTCAAAACCAAATTTCACTCTCAAAATAGTTTACTGATGTTCAGAGAACATAGACTATATTATTATTACATTTTAGTTTATACTTGTAGTGTTGTCTCTTAAATTTTGGAGCCTATAAAGTTATTTCTTCAGGTATAAAGGATATATAGCAGATAGAACCAGCAATGAAATGCAAGTTCAGTTAAAAGAAATTGTTCTAAAACAATTCAGTGTTTCTTAGAAAGAAAAAGAATTGTGTAAAAAACCCCTACAGAATACAGTTTCCTCAATGAATGCTTCAAGAATAACAAAGAAAAATATTAAATTTTGTAGGATACTGTATACCAGTTTTGAGCTTTGAAAAAATTCTACTTCCACGTATTTATTACTTTAAAGGTGTGAGCATAGTGGCAGTTATGCTTGTAGCACAGGCTAAATATTGTCAAGAAAGTGACAAAAACATTGTGCTTATTACACACACAATAAAATATGGCTATAGTTTGATTAACTCATTTTGCCAATATCATTTGATAATTAAAATAAAATAAAGTATTTAATTTCTAAAAGAATGAAGACTTAAGTATTTAATTTATAAAAGCTTTTATTTTTTTCTATTGGTACCTATAAGCATATAAGAAATATATGTATTTCTTCAGTTATATTCTGTCTTCTCAGAAATAAATGGGATTTTTACAATGACTTGAAAGGACCTAAAATTACACCTTTATTTTCCATTATACAGTTTAAAACAAAAATGAGTTTAAAACAAAGCAAGTTAATAAACAGAATCAGGTATAGGGGAGCTACTGTTCAAAATAAAACTATCTCAGCAGAGAAATATTTTATGTACTCGTTTGTCTTCAAATATTTCATTTTGTGACCTACATTGGCAGTTTGTAATGCATTAGTTTATGTCTGGAAAAGAACTTTACCAGGGTGCCACCCCACAGTTTGTATATAGTATATTATGCTGACAGATGATAAATGATATTCATGACAACTGCTGCTATTGGTGTGGGCAAATCTCATCGATTTTCACAGAGGCCGTACTCATATTTAAATGTCTCCTTTAATTTTCTTGTTATGCATGAGCTTACTTGAGACTTAGCTTTTCTTAGTTTAAAAATGGACATCTTCAATAAAAATACCAGGTATTCTGTCATCAACCATGTTTCAGCATTACATTACGAAACACTGATTTGTGTATGAAAGATGCAAAATTTACAAAGTATGTATATTCAGGAGATTTTGGATCATGAATAAATGACTCAGTGAAATCTAGTTTGTAACACACCTGCCTAATCTATCATATGTAATTGTGGAACAGCAATATAATTTCAAAATACCGAATCAGTGAAAACTTGTATATTTAACGTAATCTGAGTAAATTGGAGTCAGGCCCTACATACTTCTGGTAAAAATGTCAGGGAAGACAGAACTAGTTCTTAAGGGTCTTTCATGATAATTTTGCCTGAACAACTGAGTCCTAAAGCATGTTGTGGTTAACCTAGAAGTGAGTATCACCCTGGAAATGATAACCCAGGAGAAAATGTGCCATGTATTCACATGCTGGGATAATTCTGCAAAACATGTTAGCATTGCAAACATCACCATTTCAATGTTATTCAGCAGAAGTTTTATCCACTAATTATTCTGCTTTTCTGGTTTTTGCTTTCATACATATTTTTGCCTTATAACCTTCATCCAGAGCTCTTGGAAATATCTAAGAAACTAATGCAAAATCATTCCAGTCTGTGTTAGGTAATAAAATGAATATTGATAAGCTAGCTGTGAGATAAAATATACTATGGTAGAAATTCTGCTGCTGAGGATACCTTGCCCTGATTACTACACTGATGTTACCTTGTTTGTTTATTTTCATTTTAAAGGTTAATATTTTAAGGGGTATGTAATAAAGAAGGAACTTTGAAAAGTTGTGAAGAAAACAAGTTAATGTAAACCATATAACCAGATATTTATATGAAATTTTACTACAAGGTTGGAAACTAGAACTTTCTGACTTGTTCAACAGGTATGTATTAGTAGAATAGCTCAGAACCAGAAAAAAATTGAGACTTCACAGACAACGACACAGAATCATCAAAGTTTTCTGTGAGTTTGCAAGAAATGATTTATAAGCTTTAGTTATGAATATAGCATAGGTTTTTTATATTGTAAGTTTAGTATAGTTTAAACACCTTGAAAGGGCCTTTCGTCCTAGAATGTATTCTTATCATAGTTTGATAAGGGTTTCTAGGACAACTGGAGTCTCTGCCTGGAGACTCTTCTTGTCCTTCTTGTTGTTGGTTCCTTCTTGTTTCATCCTTGTGTTATGCATAATTTTCCCTTTGTCCATCATGGAATTCTTATCTTTAAAGTCCAAGAGCTTTGGCCACTAGTTTGACAAGACTCTCCTGAGACCACTCCCAAACTTGTATTGGATTTGTTAGAATTTAGGTAACTTAGTTGGCATGTAGTGTTTGGATTGTTTTATTGGTTTGTATAATTGCACCCACCCCCCGGACTGTGTTGTACAAAACCCCCCTGCAGCCCAGGCTTGGGGTCTCTCTCGGAGGCACCCACCTGGGGCTGGGGGATTCCCTGACCCCCCCCAAATAAAGCCTCTGTTTTCTGAAAGCCTCTGTAGAGTCCCCTCTTTTTACCACAGCCATGACAGTGTGAGCCAACTGCCTGTGAGCCAAGACCCCACAAAAGAGTATTGCTGTAGCGTATCGGAGCAGCCGGGAGCCCAAGCTGAACACCAAGCTGTGCCAGAACCAGGTACGCACTTCAGCAGTTTTCAGTTAGATACTTTCTGATTTTTATCTCTGCTATAAGAGACTCTGTGGGTTTCTTTTTCTGAAAATTTCACTTTACACTAGATTGCTGATACTCGGGAAATTGGTAACTAGTAGTCTAATACAACAGCTATACAACAGCTTATCTTAGCCTGGCTGAAGAATAAACTTTCTTTCTACGTGTCCCAAAATTTATCGCATCAATCTTCACTCATAAGTGAACCAGCAAGAAAATCCATCTGAATATGAAAAATATCCACCCAGATATTATCTAATTAAAATGATGCTTAAAACATTAATTCATTATTTAATGTTCACCATGTCCAGAGAATGCTAAAATATAGAAGTGCTTAAAATGTTTATTACACAATTATTTTGATGATCTTGTTTATGCAATAAACAATTTTTCTTAGTGCACAAGGTAACTGTCATCCCATAAATTAAAAAAAAATTGCTTCCTAGTCCTATCAAATGTCACCTTTTTAATGTTACATGAATAGAAAAAAATAGTTTGGTATTCAAGCAAACTGTTCTGAACAGGTGTGGTTGTTTGACATGGGCTGGATGCTGTTGCCTACTTAATCTACTCTATCACTACCCTCCTCAGCTGGACAAGGAAATATGACAGGGCCATGGGTTAAGGACAGGGAGAAAGAACTCACTGATTATCAACATGGATAAAACACACTCAGCTTGGGGAAATAATTTGAATTTATTACCAATCAAATCAGAGTAGAGTAATAAGAAACAAAATCAAATCTTAGAACACCTTCCATCTCCTCCTCCCTTCTGAGCTTAACTTTTCTTCCTGTCCTCAGCAGCACAGGGGGGATGGGGAATGGTGGTTTCGGTTAGTTCATCATGGGGCTGCCATTTCCTTCTCCTTATGAGGAGTACTCCCCAAACTCTGCTCCTGCGCCAGTAAGAGTTCCCTCCCTCAGCAGAAAATCCTCAAAGAAATACTCCAGTGTGAGTTGTCCCCACAGGCTGCAGTTCTTGATGAATTGCTCTAGCATGGATGCCTCCCACCAGGTGCAGTCCTTCAGGACAGATCAGTGCTGCCAGCAAGCCCGCTCCACCAGGCCAGGTGTCCTCCTCCAGTGCAGGCTTCCCACTGGGTCAGTTACCTTCAGGCATTTCCCTGCCTTGGTATTGGGTCCTCCAGGGGCTGCAAGTGGATTTCTGCTCCATGGTGGAATTCCATGGGCTGCAGGGGCACAGCTCTCCCACCATGGGCTGCTCCATGGGCTGCAGGGGAGTCTCAGCTCCAGCTCTTGGAACGCCTCCTGCCTCTCCTTCTTCACTGGCCTCGGTGTCTTTAGAGATGTTTTTCTTATGTATTCTCACTCCTCTCTCCAGCTGCTGTTTTGCAGGAGTTTTTTTACTCTTCTTAAACATGTTATTGCCCAGACAATATCGCCATTGCTGATGGGCTTGACCAGTGGTGGGTCCATCTTGGAGCTGGGTGACAATGGCTCTGTTGGATATGGGGGAAGTTTCCGGCAGCTTCTCGTAGAAGCTACTCCTGTAGCCTCCCCACTACCAAATTCTTGTCACACAAACATAGTATCATGGGAAATCTCTCTTATTTGTCTGCCTGTCTGAACCATATTTTCTGTAAATTTAGCTACATAGTACAAGTGCCTCCTAAACAATTACAGACAAATTTGATTCAATTGCCCCATATTTTGTAAAACCTAGTCATCTATTTTGCATCCTTCCAAAGTCATATACATATCTAAGAGCAATTTTGTTGTATAGTAAATGTTAACTGTTATTAAAGAGAAAAGATTTGAAACTACGAATATGAATGTGAATGGTTAATGTATTAGAAATATTGAAGATTTTCAAATAGTTGTATATCTATGACTAACCTATTTAGCAGCATTACACTATTATGTTTTTAATAGTCATCTGTAGTAGAACAGAGGTATTGACAGCCTGACAATTTACTCTGCATAATGTGTCAGGTAACTTTCTTGTTACACCTTTCTTGACAAAAAAAAAAAAAAAAAAAGATATTTGCTAGGTCATGTTTTCAGTTGTTTTACATTCATTTTCAGATCCTAAACATCAAGACTCATCATTTAATCTTATGATGGTGTTTGGAAGTGTGTGAGGAGCTTTAGTGTTCCCCAGATTCATTTAGCTGTGTAATAACCTAACATATTAGTAGGGGATCATTCATGAGAATGACAGAATCAAAGCATATGAAAGCGTAGATAAGAGGATAAGTGAGCTGGGATTGTTTAGCCTGGAGCAAAGGAGGCTCAGGGAAGATCTTTTCAGTCTCTACAACTACCAGAAAGGAGGCTGTTGTCAAGTGGGAGTCAGTTTCTTCTCCCAGGCAACCAGTGACAGGACAAGAGGAAATGGCTTGAAGCTTCACCAGGACAAATTGAGGTTGGACATCAGGAAGAATTTTTGATTGAATGGGTAGTTAAGCATTGGAACAGGCTGACCAAAGAAGTGGTGTAGTCACCATCCCTGGAAGTATTCAAGGAAGTATTCATGAAATGACTGGACCAGGCACTTGATGGACCTTGAACTCAATGACCTTGGAGGTCCTTTCCAACCTTAAAGATCCTATAACTCCTCAATTTCACAAAGGATTTTTTTTTCCATTATCTCTTCTTCTCCTTCTATTCAATCTGATAATATCAGGATATAAGATCAAAACTGTTAATATTTTTTATTACTGCTGTTACCTCTGTGGTGCCAGTTACCTAATAATAGTCTTGATCTGACATAGAATAGAGTGACATAACCTGTGCAGATATAAACTAATATTTCCTCAATTACTTCAACAGAGTTATGATAATTTAAAATAGTTGAGATATTCCCTTCTTATTTTAGCAGGTCAGTGAGGGTTCTTATGATAGTCTTATCTCTGAAATTAGTCCTTAAATATGCTAAAACATATGATGCTTTCAGACACCATGATCATTCTTTGCTATTACTTATGAAAGTTTTTCAGCTATCACCTTATTATGATTACTATTTTATTTCAGTATTATTTGTGAACCATGCAACACCACAGAATTAAGTTCTTAGCACGTATCACTTCCTTTTCTGGGAACATTAACAGACAAAATCTACTTGTTCCCCCTTTGCCCCTGTTTTTAGTGGTCGGTGACAGAATGTGCACTAATGCCACAGTTTGTTCTTACTTTGTTTCCTAACACCATAAACCAGGTTCTCCAGCTCCTAATGATTTTTTTTTTTTTTTTGGCATATGAGTTAATCATCTTTGTCATCTTTTAACATCATCATTCATATTCTTAATGCAGGAAGATACTGTTGCAGATCCTAATCTCTGGCTGACTGAGTAACAGAGTAGCCTGAGATAACCTTGCAAGATGAGAATTACCTAGTATCCAGTCTGTACTCTATTGCCTTTTAAAAATGATTTCATATTCACACTTGTGGCACCCAAGTTTACTCAGCTTTGCTCATCCTACTATCACTGTATTTTCAGGCTTGTTCTCTCATTCTCTTCTCCTACTCAGGAATTCTTGCCTCACACTACTGCTAATTAATATGAAACCTAACAATGTGTAGGAAGTTTTGAAAACTTTCTACTGGGTAATCTGAAAGAAGCAAATTATGCAAATAAAATTGTAACATAGGTAGATTTTTAAACTTAGTCCTTAAATTTATGTGGATAAGTTTGTACGTCTTATAATATTTTAAATTAATTGAAAATGCTCTGGTTTAGAATACACAAGCAGTGAAAATGCTTTTCGTTTCTTTTATTTACTATATAACATCCTATTTTTATATAACAATGAGCAGCAATCTGAAAGAAAAGTTCAATTATGTCTTATTCAAGATATCAATTTGTGCTCAAGTAATCCTTTGAAATACTTTTCAAGTTATTTTTGTCTTTCTGAAGTCTGTAATATTGAAACTTCCTTAGCCTAGAAGATCACTGAGATTACATTAGTATATAAATTTATAAAATGCATATGTACAACTTCCAGATCTATATTTCAAGCAAATATCTCAACATTTATAGTGCATATAATACACTATAAATAATGTTTAAATATACGTATATATGTTGTGTGTGTACATATATGCATATTGATTACAGGCCTTCTGCTCCACCTCTATGAGCAGGACAAGTGCAGTTAGGCAAAGAATTTCTAAACTGTGTTACCCATTAAATCATATTGACTACAATTACTGATACTCCCAGCAACTTTCTATTGTCACATAGTTTGTTCTAGTGAGCCTTGGGGAGAGACCATTGTAGAATGTTTTTTGAACAAACAACACTATTTGACATAAGAGAGGTTTGGAAACTAATCATCAAATGACAAGTTTTCCATGCCAAAACTTTGGAATCAGTCAGGCTCTAGCAAATTTCCCTCTGGGCTGCAACAATCCATTTCTTCTGTCTCCCAATTCCCATGACCTAATTACTGAGAATATTACAAACTTGCTGCCAGGCAACTCTGAACACTGCTTTCTGTCTTTAACAATAACAAATATATAGTCCTTAGTAGAGCTGTATGAAGAGAGGAATGAGAAAGTCACAAAATGGAGGGAAAAATAAAAGATTCAAAAAATATAGTTTGTACTGCTACCAGAGATAAATTTTTTCAAGTCAAAGGTGAGTAGGTGGCAGGTAAAACCTGAAGGATCTCAGTTTGAGAATGGGATTTGGGTACCGGTTTCCTTTCCTCAAGAGGAGAAGAAAAAGAGTTTTATAATTTTCATTATTAGGACTGAAATATCAGTCAATATTCTTTATAATTGTGTTTCAAAATCTTTCATGAAATTAAATGAAGAAGCATGATAAAGAGAAAAACCCACATTGAGAAAATAATAAGTTAAAAAATAAATTATTCCAGAATTAGATTGTGTTTTTACCTGGAAGCAGAGAAGTTTTAACATAAACATATAATGTTTAAACCATATTGCAGAAATAAACAGAATTACAGTTGACAGGGTAACATTATTGCAAAAAGGACTTGACAGATCTAGAATTTAAATGTGAACCTAACACAGTTGGATTCCAATTTCTTGAAATAGCACATGCATTCAATTTTTTGGCTAACTGTCAAACATGTGAAATGAATTTCCAGAAAATACCTTTATCCTTCATGGACATGGAATTCTTGGACATTTATGCTACATGAGATCCTTACTGTTATTTGGTTAAATACATTTTTGTTCAGTAGACAGAATGAATATAACTCAAATTATCAGGTGATATAAAATTTTCAAGGTGCTCCATAAAAGAGTTTACCTAGAGTAATTTAAAATAATTTACCTAGAGTAATTCTCTACCTGCAGTAGTCCAGTCCCATTAAGGAACTTCTTTGCAAGGTACATGTTTAAGGCAGTATTACACTGTGATGAGTGGATACTGCCAAGGGTACAGTCTTGAAAATTAGTCAATTCTTTCGGATGTTACGTGATGGTTTCCCTTCTATCCTAATATGTTGGAACAAAAACACTTTTGAAACTTCACATTTGAAAAGCAGGGAAAAAGAAAACAGGGAAAAAGATAAAAGAACAATCTCTGGAGTTTGCCATCATTTGCTTGTAAAATTATATATTAATGATGTCACAGATGCATATACACAGTCAAGCAGTGAAAGGAATTTATTGACCATTGCCACCTATCTATTTACAAAATGAATTCCAGCCATCACTTCCTTAATGTGATACACAATGAGGCATGGAAGAGAGGTTATGCATCTTGAGAGCCACCACATTAATGAAATCTCTATAAATGTTATGATATTCATATTTTCCTTAATTTCTTCACATTGTTTTTTTCTCACATATGTATAAAAATAATCCAGTCCAGTTCCCATAACATTCAACAATTATACTATAGTAGCACTTCTGAAGTCCTTAGCCTTGGTTTGCCCTGCAACAGGATTTTACATCTGGATCATACATGATTTTTCTTACTAGATATTAGTAATCCGTTTGAGCTATATGATTTTTTTAGCAGTGCAGCTCTACAGGACTACCACCACAATACCTAATTCTGTCCATGCCAATGATTCCACTTCTCCTAGTTCGTTAATTTTAGCCTCCAGTCTTGTTCCCAAAATCCTGAATTTTTTTTTTTTAATTTCTAAAATATTTTGACTAAATTGTATCATCTTCCTGTTTTGCAGTCATTCTTTCTCCTTTTGTGTACCCATGCCACTCTAGCACTAATTCTTCACTCTGTTCACTATTTCTAGTGTCCTAAGTTCATTTTATCCCCGTTCATCCTAGTATATCGATGACCTTATCATTGTGACAGCTTTTGACCTTAATATGACAACTTCTTGGTTGTCCTAAGTTTTTTGGTTCTTTTCTTTGATTGGTGTGGGGTTTTTGTGGGTTTGCATAATTTTTTTATTCCTTTTGTGGACTCTCCCTGTTTCACTTATTTATGCTACCATCTTTTTCTTGCTTCAGTACAATCTCTGTAGATTGTATCGTCTATCTGGAGTCTTCCTTTTGAAGAAAATTTCAGATGGCCCACAGAGTAGTATATCAACAGTGATTCTAATTTAGGAGACTATAGGACTGTAAATGATGTTTTATCTAAATTTAATGTGTTGATCTGGTTTTCAAAAGGCAAGTGTTATATGTCACTTGATAAGGAACCAGAAAGTGTTTATGATGTTTTTTAAAGTCCCTTTATTCCTACATTGCCTAGTTTCAGGCAAGTAACTAGATATGATTATAAATGAGGCATACCTTTGTGGCAAGTAATATAGAAAAATAGGATGGCTATACTAGTTTAGCTCAAAGCTACATCTAATCCAACCTTTTCCCTGATAATAGCCAAAAGCAGACACAGAGAAGAAAGCAAAATACTATAAAAATATGTAGCAATATTTCCCCTGGATACTTTCTTAGTCTCACTGGATCTTAGATTTCTGAGCTGGAACTGCTGTATGCATATTTAAACACATTCTCTTATCCACCACCATCTGAAGCTAAAAACTTTTGAATCCAGACATGATTCTTAATACAAGTTCTATACAACATGTTGAATGACTGCTGAATGACTATAGTGAATGACTGCTTTTTACTTGGTTTTGTATGCATGCGAATTATAAAGAGGACTACACTGATATAAAAGCAGTGATTTTTCTAGTGTTGCTTATAGAAATGAGTACCCCCTTGTTTTTAGGTAGGTATGGATCCAATATCTGGCTTTAAAGATTTGCCATAATTATTTCAATACAATGAAACAACAGGTCCTAAACAGAATCACAAATACAGAGAAAAGCTTTATGGAGCCTTTATGGGTCAGTGACATATTTATTAAAAGTAAATATTGAAAAATTTAAAAGATAAGACAAATAGATCAGACAAATACCATGGTATCAATGATAAACAATGTTAATGATTCATACAAGTCCTAGATATAGCAGAGAAATACTTCAAGACAAGTGGATTTCCCTATTTTCAATCTATCATAGACATATTACTGCATAATTAATCTTTATTGAACAAAGTTAATAATTCATTTATTTTCTTCCATTCTGGTCCTGTTTTCAACAAGAACAAACACTTCAAAAAAAAAAAAAAAAAAAAAGGAACATAGTTAACATGTGCTATTTTCTGTGTAAGTTGTTATATTCACTTTTATAGGTTTTGAGTTTAGGTGGTGTCATGGTACTAAGACGTCCTATAAAACCTGAAGTATTAAAACTATTACCTTGACACCAGCTTCCCAGAAGACAAATGAAAGGTTAAATGATTATATCTAGAATTGGAAAGTATGAGCAAGACTGCTAACTTAAATGTATCTTTTTAGTTAAAAAGTAGCATGCAAACTGAGTATTGCCATTGGTAATAAAAATTTTTACAAACTTTGCAGAGCCTCAGGCTGGGCTGTGAGGCTTACCATTTCTGGACTCAATCTTGACTTGCTTGGAGCTTTGTTTTAATCAGTTAAGCTGAAAGAGCAATTATTTCATGACCAAGTGGCTATTAATTAATTTTTGTTTACTTTGGCTCTACATGAGTCTGTGTTATGACTTTGTTAATAAATTCTATGTAGATAGGAACATCACTTAGTTATTCTGTGGAGAATGTGTGATCCAGGGCCCTATAATAATCATGAAGCATCTATGAGTACAGAACCTGGGTGACAGCAGAAGCCTTTAGAGTATGTGCACAATATCGTATTAGACTTATTAAGTATGTCAACAGCTCCTCTGTTAATAATAAAAACTTAGAAGCTGAGCAAAACAGATTTTAGTGGTAACAGAAAGGAGCAAGTGTATCCAATATATGCCCTGGACATCATTTGCCAAAGTCATACATAACACAGAGTTACAGAAGAATAAAGAGCAAAGGATAAAGTCTGCTAGAAAACAGACAAAAATGGTCCCAAGTAGACCCCAGAGCAAGGACAAAAACTGTCACTTTCAAGAATGTGTTTTTCCTGACAAGGAGGAAGACAACCCCTTAATTAACATCCCATTCCTAGGATCCTGAGAGAATGTCAATAACTTACTGTGACACCTCAGAACCCATGCTAAAAGAATTGGCTTGGGGTCTTTGAGAATATTGGGAATGGCCATGAAAACATCCTTCCTCTGGTCGATTTGGCTGCTGAGGCTCATGGCCAACTTAGAGATGGTGCAGTGGTGTCTTTGAAAGAACAAACTAGCAGAGGAGTCAGTGGAGGCTCCCAGACAACCAGCAGGGAGACTCTGGCTGGTCTTCTGTCTATGGCAACAGCTTTCATTTGAGACTAGACCTGGGCCCTTAACAGCATGACTGGGCCACTTATCTCGTTTGTCCAGACAGGGACCCTGAGCTATGGGCTGAAATCCTGGCCTGACCTCATCCTTGCCTTGGCACCAACAACCTGGCACAGTAACTGGGCTGTATCTGATGCTAGTCATTGTCTCTGAACCTGGCAAATGAGGAACAAATTTAGCTTTCATAGGGTTTGGTGGGTTTTTTTGTTTTGTTTTGTGTGGGGTTTTTTGTTTGTGTTGTTTTGTTTTGTTTTGTTTTGTTTTGTTTTGTTTTGTTTTGTTTTTCTTAAGATATAACAGCTGCTAAACGTAGCTTTACTAATAAGATTTCTTTTGCACTAAGTAGAAAATTTGGACTGTGAGTATGTGTACCAATGTAAATGAATTAACAGTAATAGCCATTTGTGTCTTGTTCACACTATTAAATTGATGAGTTTATTTTTTCGCTTATAGAGCATTTTCTCTTTCTGCCTAGAACTGTCCCAGAATAACCAGATTCCTATTTCATTCAAGCACCAGGTGTTCAGAGGTTTTCAGGGATAACTCTTGTGGACATGGGATTGCTTCTCATCAAGAGTCTCTGATACTGACAAAACATATTTACATTGTAATAAAATAGTAATGTATCTTAGGTTTTAAGTAAACCTAGTTCCACCTGATTACCTAGCCACACTCTTTCTTCTACTGTCTTACTCCTGATTTTTTAATATTTAAAGCAAAAAAACTTGTGTATTCATTTAAAAATAAATTCATAGCCTAAATTACTATTTGTTTTTCCTTTTAGCTACAAGAAGATCATGATTTAGAGGCTACATTTTAGCTTTTCCAATGCTTACTCTTTTCAACTTTGTAAGTGGTGTCTTTTTGCAATACTTCTGGAGAAACTCTCACACAGTAATTATTTGCTATGGTTTCTAAATCTCAAAACAATGCTCATTTTACCAGATATCTCATATTACTAACACTCATTGTTTGGCTCAACTACTGTCACCTTGATTATGTACCCCTAAAAGTTTTAGTAAATCAAAGGTATATTTAACCATTCATAATACAATTATGAGCAATACAATTAAAATAATCATGTAATTTGTTACTGAATGACACACTTCCCCCTCATGGTCTTGTTGTTAGCAGTCATACTGAAATATACACACAGACAAAGCTAATCCTTAGCTATAAATTTTCAGGTGATTTTAAGAAAAATGCATGGTAAGAAAGAAACTCAGCTGAATTGACAATTTTCATCTATAGCAATCTCTTTAAATACATACTTTGACTTTACCAGTTGCACCTTGGTTGTTGTTTTTCTTTAGCTGATATGAAGAATTCTTAGTCCCCTTACTTTGTCACTCGGCCTTCTTACTCAAGTGCATCCCATTACTTCCAATCCTCAAGATGTATATGCATCACAGTAATAAAAACAATTACATTTATTTTTCATTTCAGAAAGGCTTTAAGTTGCAGAACTTGTATCTAGAAATAAGTTATTGAATGCTTAAAATTTAAAGCATATAATTTTTTTAATAATTTCATTTTTTTTCTTTTATTTTAATAGAAATGAAATGAGAATTCTTTTGTTGTTGTTATTCAGAGGGCACCCCTCTAGAAATACAGCTTTCCTTGCTAAAAGTATGTGTGAAAAGCACAACCAAGATATTCATTATGAATACATCTCCCCCTGCTGCAAATCAAACTGTAAGATCATTTTTTTCTGTAGATGCCAGTTAAACTTAATGAACTGCATAAATTAATAAGGAAATGTAGTAGCAAAATTAACTAGCATCATACATTTAGAAATATATTGTTTCAATTGCAAACTAAATATACTTTTCCTGTTCTTTGCTTTATTGTGAACAAATATATTTAGAAATAAATATTTTATAACAAAAGAATTTCCAGTCTAGTTATTAAAAATGTTACTGCATAGTTTTGCACAAAACACTGTCTTATCTTTCCAATTCCCTGGCAGACACTAGTAGAGAAAACAGGGAGAGAAAACACAAAGTAAAGAGGGATGGCAATAAAAAAACTTCCTGCAACTCCTGTTCCAGCTTTTCATCGGTGGGCAATGGATTTTCATACAAAACATTCCAAGCAGAAACTATATAAGGTAAAAGATATACAGCAAATCCCCAGCATTGCACTTGTGCTACTTTGGCCTCAATTTATTTGTTAGCATGAAAAATGCCCCTTTTTTCATATTACCAAGATGTATGAATATGCAAAGGTAGGCTGTGAAGTCATATCTTTTTAGTGAAATCATTGCCATTTGAGTTCAATGATTTTTTGATTGATACCATCAGATATTTTTATTAATGTCAGCCTTGATAATCTCTCATTTTGGGCTATTCTCCTAACTCTAATTCCAGCTCTGAACTATCTACCCAACTTTTAGCATTAACTGAAAGACCATTTTGTATGGTATTCAGTGTCTATGAGCTCTAAGAATGGTGATAAGAGCAGTGTCTACAGATGATATTTAAAATCCAATTGGCAAGGTGGTGTAGAGAAAAGGTAACACCTTTTCCAAGAGGTTAATGAGTGGACACCTGTGATGGATGTCAGCTCACTCTGAAACAATTGCTGGATTATTACTTTGCTGCTTGGAACTCTTACAGCTACACAGCCTGTCATGGGTATAACCACTTCGTACAATCTAACCAATGCTAACCTAAGTTACCTGTTGCAAAGTCTTCAGTGCTGGTGTTATCTGCACAAAATAGCCATTGGTTTATTTTGATTATGAAGAGGAAAAACAAAGAAGAAAAAACCAGAAAATACTCTGTTTAAAACAATATCTTTTCTCCCTTGGTCAGATTTAGCACCAGTTATTCCATGAGGGCATTCTTCCTCTGAAAGAACATTGTTGCCACGTGTTTTCTTGGTGATGTGTGTACAATGGCAATATCAATGCAAGCACTAGAAACATTGTATTACAAGTTATGCAACAAATAAATACAAGCTATAGAACCTGGAAATCTCTTGTAGCGCTGGGTCTATTTTAGTATAAACTATATGTTTATGTGTTATCTCTCTCTCTCTATATATATACTATGTATATATACATAGATGTACAATGTATATCTATATTTAACTATTTATGTATTAAAGTCATGAATTTTCTCTACTTAGAAATAGAGAAGTCCACTTATACTTAGAAGTGGAATTTTGGTGGGACTACTTCACTACACAGAATAAAAAAATGTGAAGGACTTGATAGTTTAAGGGTCTATGCTAGAAAATGGCTGTAAAACCACACAGAACTTTACTCACAATGCTGAATATCATGTGATGAAATGTTTGTATTTAGCACAAAGCTTTGGCTGAACTATATAGCCTGCAGCAGTGATTTTCAGGTAAAAACAAAAAGGCACATAAAAGAAAGATGGTCTTGTCTTGCATTCATATTGTCATATAGTATAATCTGGGAAAAAACAAAAACAAATGAACAAAAAAAAAACCCAAAAAACAAAACACCAAAAAAACCAAAAACAAAACCAAAACCAACAAACAAACCCAAAACCAAGAAGAAAACAAACAAACAAACAAAAAACCACCCCAAAACCAACCAAACAAAAAAACCACTCAAAAAACCAACCCAAACCAGCTAAAATCTAGCCCCCTCTGGCTTGGAAAAAGGAAACAAAAAGACTTCAGATAATGTTTTCTCAAATGTATAAAGAGAATTTTCATATCTCTATTTCTATGGTCCAGGGGATCCAAGGAGATTTAGAGCTCCCAGGTAAACTTAAGACCTTTAGATGTAATTGTCTGCAGTGGAAATTATGTTCTTTCATGATTTATTTTTCTTGTAGAAGCATTTAGAAGCTTATGTAGAGGTGAGCACTGATTGTTACTGTCCAAGTATATAGAAAGTGGAAGTCTGAATTTTACAAAAAAAAAAAAAAAAAAAAACAAACAAACAAACAAACAAACAAACAAACAAAACAAATCAAAAAACAGATGGGTATTACAAATAAAAAATTTATTACATCCATGGTACAAATTAGGAGTTTAGTCAGAGAGAATAAAGAAGGAACCCAAGAGCTTGAAGAACATGCATAATGGAACTGCAAATAGAATTCAATATTTTCTCTAATATCAGTTACTGCTAATTCACAAAACCTTTAGAAGATAATGATCAAGTTACATATTTGAGACAGTCTTGGTTTATGGTGGAATGTTTATGTTACTGAAATGTGAAAATCTTCTATGATATGACATAGATTACATAGCACTGCTTTCTATCAAGACATATTCTTGTTTGATTTTGAGTCTTAACCCTCTTTGCACAACGAAATCAAAAAACCACAACCTTTTGATTATCCTGAAAATTTAAAGCTTCTAGCAAGATGTATCTTTACCTATTTCATTAAGACTATTTAATTATTTAGTTCTTTCAGCTGGAAATATTTTCAAGAAAAGAATATGAAGCTGTGAATAGACAGCTAAAATTTCATTATCTCATGAAATATAGAGGAAATGTTTCTCTTTCAGGGTTTCCTAGTCTGAAATAGTATTAGTCCTTGGATTTTTTTACTTGTCAAATATAAAAAAAATGCTTTAGTTTGCCTCCTATTGCAAGTTCAGGCAATGATCATTGTAGGTATTGCTTTGTTTTTGCCAATGTTTGCAAATTGAGCAGCGTGTACTTTTCTTTACATGGGAAAGTACAAATAAAGGTGATTTTTAATCACATAATTGTGCTGCCATTTGCTTCCCTGCATTTCTATTATGATTACATCATTATTCATGTCATGGTCTTAGGTTCAGAAGGAAACAAATAAGCATGAAAATCACAGAAACATGATTTGATTTGGTTTTTTTTAGGAAGATATTTTGTTTTATTTGGTCATGTGTAACAAATATGTAGTTGGATAGACTTACTGATTATGTTGAGTTTACAGTAAATGTGTTCACCTCCAACTCTCCTCTAATGAGCAAGAAATTTGACTTTCTACTACACTCCAGAGTTTGGCCAGTACCACCTAACTAGGAAAAAACCAATTGCTATACTTCAGCAACAGTTTTCCATAATGCAATGTAAGAGTCATTACTTACTGTTGTATTAGTGGGTGGCCTTTTGGAATGTTCAGAATTTATAGTGTTTTCTCCAACATAATATATTTTTATATTTTTCTTTAATTTAAAAAAAATGCTGTTTTAATAGTCTCAGTGAAATCTCAAAGCAAGACAGCAAAGTAAAAGTAAACATACTTCCTAAAGTTTAAAGGGTAAAAATCCACCAAAAAAAAAAAATCCACCCAATAAATGAGGCTGTATTCTCAACCTGTCCAAAATGGTGTCAAAATGCCTAATACTTGCCATTTCAAAGGAAATGGCTCAATTCCATTTAGAAGGAAGTATCCTAATTCACAAATATACACAGTGGGTAATGTGTTAATAACACCATTATCAGCTGATAACACAGTACAGTTAATGTAACTCAGCATGAGTTGATTTTACCACAAACCATTGTTTCCTTTAAAAACAGCATGAGATCTTGGGAAAAATCTCTCAGCATCTCACTATGGGGACTTAATAAACATTAGTCACCATGGTGCAGAAACAGGGAGGAAAAAAAGATACTTTATATTTTTTCTGTTTCATGCTGTTCCATTCAACCTCAGTTAATTAATTAGTTCCTTTAAGCAATGTATCTGATCCTCAGCTCACTGACTCTTACATTATTATGATGGACAGTTTTATTGTAAAAAAAATTCTGAAAACTCTCCTCAGCAAGTATTAAAACACTTTAAGTAATACAAGGTTGTATTTCACAAATATAAAACTACCAAATAGGACCATCTGCTTTGCATTTTAGTACTGGGATGTCAGTAAGAGTGGATGAGAAGAGGAAATCCTTTTGGTGGAGCTGCATCTCTGCATCCAGAGTGTCTTTATTCTACGTTTGCACATCCAAGTCATCCCTGGGTTGAATGTACTAACAACCACCCTTGGCTGTTGTTCCAGGTTTCCTTGAGTCTTACTTAAATTCATATACTTGAAATGTATTTTAAGACAAAAAGAAATCTTTCTTGCTAAATAAATCCATAAAAGCTGTTTGGTACAATGAATTTTCATTGTTCATCAGAGTTGAAAAGAAAATGCAACTTCCAGTTGCATGTTAAAGATGAGTAAGTGACCCACAGTACAAATAATGTTTGTTCCACAATCCACTAGGCAATTGACTCCACTGGAAAGTAGGGCTGTGTTTGTGTAAATAATAGTTGTGGTCCAGATACAGGTTTCCATCATATAAATCATGAGAAGCATAATGCTATGCCTTCATTAACTTAATGGTTAAACAGGAGTATAAAATGAGGCAGATATTCATAGTTTGTAACTGAACTTTATCAGAAATTTGTTTATAATAAGACTTAATTCTACATACCATATTTCTTATTACATGCAAGAGACCATGAAAAGATTCTGAAATTAATCTAGTGATTTATATCTATGCTGACTGAATCTTCATTCTATTTCTTTATCATCCTACATCCATCTTCCTCTAGATATTTTCCCATCTTATGAAACTGGTAGCTATTTTTACAGTTGATCTAACTGAACAGTAAGAAAGGATTTTCCTAGGCTGTTGGTATCCCTTTGTCTTTTTTTAATTATTGGAAATTCTTTATTTTGTAAACAACTATTTACCTTACATTATTCTGAAGCGGAAAATAAAAGTAGATACTGTAGTTATTTGAAAACTAATCCATAAAAGATTAGTGGTGAAAACTTTTCTGCCCTTGAGATGTGATAAGAACAGTTAATTGTCCTAAGATGAATCCACTCACTGCTGAAAGGAGGCAAAGTTCAGGATATTTCAGTAGTTTCTATATAGGTTAATTATTTTAAGTAAGGATTGAAAGCAGCAGGTGTGTTCTATCTCAACAGAATATTCTAATGGGTTAAAATTGAAAGATAGCTAGAGAATATTTGTTAGCTTTAGATGGAAAGTTATTTCATTTATGCATTGTGACCATATGTGAACTCATAACAATTCTAAGGATATCTGTACACTTGCAAAGTAAGATGATGGATATGGAAAACAAACGGACCTTAAAAAACACACTGCAATGCCTAAAGTAAAATTTCGATAGTTTTTTTTGATTCAGAGCTGAGGGGAAGAAATGGGTCTTTACCTCACTAATTGGATTTCTCACAGATTGAAATTCTAAGATTTATCAAAATAAAATATTGCTCAAAATAAACAATTTTTTTCACAGGGAAAACTGTACACTTCAGCAACAAACCCATGCACTTTATTTGCACTTACAAATTAACTATCAAATATTTTATGCCAACTTCATGGATAAATTTTAATTACCATTCAATCAGAGCTTATCCTGGCAAAACTATGGATATTAAGAGTACCTGTATTACTAAAAGAATATAACTTGCCAATCTAACTGGCACTGACTTATTAAATAAAGTTGTTTTTCACAACTACCAGTTTTTGTAAGCCACAGCAATTGTCACTGTAGCTTCACACGGGGTGGAGGCGTTCATGGTGAACATGTTCACCTGGAGTCAGTTGTACCTATGTGCCATCTCAGTGGGTCAGATGTGAGCCAACTCTGGCAGAAATCCTGTGGGTGGGTTGATAGGACCCTTGAGTCTGTATCTGCATATCCTGGTGAGTCATAAGGAATGTTGCTGGTTTGGGACTGCAATAAGTGTGTACAAGCATGATTTACCCTAGTTAAGACAGAGAAGAGGAATCTGAGCTGAACAACACTATGCAGCTGTTTCAAAATGTTCTGGCTAAAAGAAAAATCATATATTTCTAGAAAACCTGGCAATAATTTTACTGAACTTAGGAATGTGAGGAGCTTGATTCCTCAACTCTTTCAAAAGTGCCAAATTTGCATTTAATGATTAAACTTTTTATGTGGTTTTTTTTCCTCTAGTTACAAACTACACGTTATCTTCAAGAAGGTTTTTTGTTTTGTTTTCAGCTTAAAAACCATTCAAACAAAGGAATTCCTTGATGTGAGTCTTTCCTTTATTCTACCCCAACTTCAACTGGTGAAAATAAAGCAGAAAAGAAAACCAAACTTTCTGAATGGTGAAAGCAGTAGCTATCACTTCATGTATTTTCTCACCTAACCAGCTGTTCTGTTAAAACCTTTTCCCTCCCCTTCCACACATCTTTCCATATTTCATCAATATTCATCCTAGGCAAGAAACAGCTGCATCAATGTTAGTCTGCAGTCAAATTCAAGATAATCACATGATGAGAATGTGTCTGCCTTTGGACAGACAGCTGATCCTAAAAGATGTATGCAAACAGATTTCTCCCCTCTCCCTTTCAGGATGTTGATCTTGGGTTTGTATATAGGTAAGTGGTCATTTTCTAGCAGCTTTTGTTGTAATTTTATTTGGTATTAGTTGAAATTAACCAATTGTTTCAGAAATTTATTAAAAACAGACAGGTTAAATAAAATTCTTTATTAAACAGGCCAAGAAAATGTCTTCTGCTTTGCACTGCATGTCACACTCCCCTGAAGCTGGGGATGATATTCACAGGTGATATGCATAAGAATAAAAATTTTTGAGGATATGGGAAAACTACGAAAAATATTTAAGCATATTGACAGCAGCAGGTGACATTATTATAAAGATTAAAGCCATATCTGGTTTTACAAAAAAAGTGAATTGTGAAATATTTTTCACTGCTGTCATTATTTTTGTTTTGAAATGCTAATATTCATATGGCAGTCTTTAGAGTTAGGATTTTATTCAGCTGGAAAAAATAAGATGTTTGAGTTACTATGGTAGGTTTAATCATTTACAGTTGCTATACGGCTGTATTAGTTTAATATTTAATACAAGTTTTGAGAAAAATAAAAGCTTTAGACAGACTAAATTGCATTTGCCATCAGTGAAAAGAGTAACTTACAAAAAGTATAACTTACAGATGATCTGAAAGTTAAAAATTGCTCTACTTCTCCATCAGATTATAAACTTTGGGTCTCATCTCAGGCACTGCAGAACAGATTCCTGTGCAAAGGGATAGGGAAAGAGAAGAATGTTCTCCATCAGGAAAAGCCCAATGAAAAATGGAATTGGGATCATGTTACATATACATACACAAAGATCTCTTAGTCCATTGTGCTGTGTATGCTATATGTAATTTTCTCATTTCCTCACTACTGCAGAGGAGTATTTCACTCATTTATCTGTTTCAACACTGGCAAACCAACCTTCAGAAGTAAATTCTGGGAATGACACTACCACTTGTTCTATGATTCCACCTCAGAAACAAATGTACATTTGTGGGACAAGCAGTTTTCCAAGATGAGACAGTGGACAACACCTAACAGCATTCTTCTTATGCAGAAACACATATTTCAAAACCAAGACTAATAAAGTTACTTTTGAACCTCCATTTATAAATTGCTCTTGTTAATTATAAGACCTATAGCAATAAAGTTTATATATGAACTACAGTTTTTCAAAATTCTGAGAGTTTTAATAATAATCTGTTTCTTTAGTTTGAGCAGAAGGAATGCGGCTTCATTCTCATTTTTAATTCTTCTTATAGTCTTGCACAGAATAGTTATGTATCATAAACTCGAATTTTGCCTGAGATTTATAAAAGGTTTTGCTTACATTTGCCAGATAAATAAATATAAAAATGTAAATCATAATATACAATTTCAACCAAGAAGCATTTTATCTTCTTACTTCCTTTGCTAAGTTTGACAATGTCTGTCATGATGTATTGAAGACAAATAAGCAAGGCTTTCACCTAAACAATTGCTCTTTGAGTGTGTTGTAACTGTGGCTCTTTGTTTTCTGTCCTGTCAATAGATCAGGTTGGAGATATATTATTAGCCTTTTAAGATGAATTAATATGAGCCATAGATGTGCCCTAGAGGGATTGTTATTTTCCTTAATTATTTCTAAAATAGCTTTTTTTTTTTTTTTTTTTTCCACCGTGGTCAAATAAGAACTCAGAACCTTTTAACTTAAAATAGACTATCAACACAGCTAGCTCCTTAAATAAATAGAAATGAATAATTTTTGGAAGAAAAGCAACGAAAAATCTATATGGCCTAGAGAAATACCAAGTACAAGTATATCTATAAGGGCTAAGAAATACCAAATATTGTGCTTTGTTTTCAACTACTTTCTGTTAGATCTTTAGAAAATATCAAAGCTGTGGAGAAAATTCTATCACAAGTCTAAGGATTATCTGAAGTAAGTTCCACACCATTCCAGCTCTATAAGATGAATGTGAATTTAGGGATTTCTTCTGTCTGCAGTTGTATCAATGGAGGATGTATGTTAATTGCACAGGAAGGTCCTTAAGAGCATTAGGATCAGCTGACTGAATAGAATAATGCTTCCATTGAAACATCTTTTCTCATATAGATCAGTTTCAGTTTACAAAAATGTTACATGTAAAAATAAAATTGCCACATAAAGGAGAAACAGTATTATGACCCATCAAGATCATTAATGCACCACCAAGTTTTATGTTACTGGATTTCTAAGACGTCAAGATGGACTCCATGTTTTTTATCCTGAAATGTCTTGAGCTATCAAAACTATGCACATACATTGATCTATGAGTCTTGTACTCAGTCTTGTTTGAATTAGATTTTTTTTTTAAAATTTAAAGGGAAAATTATCAAAATCTCCTAAAACTGGGAGAAATAAAAAAAAAATCAACATCAATTCTTTTCTGCATGTTGAATCGGAGATACCTAGCCAACTACTGATACTACTGGTTTGCAAGTAACATGTCAGTATGATATTTTATTATATGTGTACCTTCTGATTGGATGTGTAGATATGAACAATGATGTACAGTAGACTGTTGAAGAGTCAGGTCTCTTCAAGGGCAAAGCTATTTAAGGTTTTAACATACAAATCCAGCAAGAAACCTTATCACATAGACATTTGTGTTTTTTTCCTTTAATATAGTTCTTCCTGAAATTATATACTCATATTACGTATTCAACTTGTTAAAAATATATATTTCATAATGTTATTATAATATAGTTAACAAAATCTGCTAATCATTCAGTGATTATCTTTGATGCTGGGAAGAATTTCTTCATTCTTATGTTAAATACTTGACTCCTTCATAAATACTGAGCTATTTTCTGACACCAGTAAGTAGTAAGGCAGACTTCACATTGTGGGCAAGTCTAAACTGCAGCATACTAATTTTGAAATAAGCACTATTTTGGCATGAAGGAAATGTTTAATTTAGTGATCAGGTTCAAAATATAGAAATGTGTTGCCTTTCCTGCTTATACTTGCCATAGCCATGATATAGGTACAATGAAAAGTATTGACTTGCAGGCTTGAAGCATTATTAGAATAAACAGTAATTTTATTTGAAAATCTCACTACCTTCCTGATCACTCAGGAGTATAACATTTGATTTTCTGCAGTCTTTCTGCACCATAGATCATTGGAAATGAAAAAAAACCTGACACTTTCAATGCATGTCTTTCCAAATTCCTCTTCATATTTATACATTCCCTTTCTGTGTCTACATTTATTACTTGAGCTGCCTCTGCAGAGTTAATTCCTGTTCCAAAAGTTTTCTACATTTTAGTCTTACCTGCCCATTCAATTTCACCATGATTTCTTGTCTTATGTTACCAGTATTCCTTAAAGCAACCATGACATTTCATTAAATATATTTTTCTTTATTTGACTACTTTTAACCTCTCACTTAGTGCTTGTCCAGTCTCTGAAAGCAATAGTAAAGGCTTCCATTGAATTTTAGTTTAATTTTTTTAATTAAATTTTAATTAATTTTTTAATTAAAAATACAACATGCTCTGCTACTACCAGTACAAGCTACTGTGTAGCTTGAAATTACATTCAAAATATTATATAAGAAATTTATGGTTAAAGTCAGTGCTGCTGTTATCACTAGGGAAATACCATCTGCCAAGATGTACCATGTCTAATGAGTCTAATACACAATATTCATCTATGCTTTCTCACAAGAAATTGCATTTCTTTAATATATAATATATCCTGATTATATTGTTTATTAATACCTATATATGCTTGATGTACTTCTAGTAAATTTAAAGCTGATTTTACATGCTGCACTGCTTGGAATAGTAAACTGCTCTTTTATTTTGTTTTAGTGTCAAGTAAAAAATAGTTCAAAATGAGTATGATGAACTATGAAAAAATCCAGGACAAATGTGATGAAAACAGTAGGATATCCTTAGTTTCACACTTCTTGTTCAAACAATCTCATAATTTCCAGAAAATCCCACCAACTGGCTTTTAGTGATCTGTCTTAGAAAAAACCCAGTCTCAAGGCATAAGCTCAGCTTTTAATATTGTGCCTGAAGATACAGTCATCAGACCCTGATAACAACCCAAATATAAGTTAGAAGCACACAAACCAAAATAATTCTGGAAATGCTTGTCCATACAAGATGCCAATGTAATAAAAAAGTTGCTAATAGCATTTTACCAGGATAGTTACTAAGCCAAACGTGCTTCAAAATTTTTGTCAACAGCCTCCATAACCAAAAACTTACCTACAGAAAACCATATTCTTAACTGATAAGAAAATGTTAACTTATCCAACCATACAAAACAAACTGGTTCTTCTATAAGTTAGGTCTGGTAAAGCAAATGTAGCTATATGTCCAAAAGCAAAGAAGTCATTCTGCATCACTTACTAAAAAATGAGTCAGTCTTTGATGACTATTTGCAATTTAATAAAATGTGTTTTATTTGAATAAAATTATTCTTTTTTAAAAAGAGAAAATTATATGGATTTGCATAAGAATATTAGTTTTTACAGAGAAGCAGAGAGCAGAACTCCATCTACCTCTCTTTTCCCTTGCAATCAATAGAAAACAACCAATTGAGGCATATACATTCAGATTTAAGTGGAGATGGCCTCTGTTTCTAGTGTGCACTAAAAGGCAAATTTAAAAGATTCCTTTACCCTAACCTGAAAGCAATTTCTTATTTTCAGTAATTTTCTGGTTTCCCTTTTTGTTTCAAATATACACTTGCTTTTGACAAACAAACAAACAAACAAAAACACAACCAAAAACACCCCCAACCCCCCCCAAAACTCTCATCGAGAACAAAATACATTCTTATTATCAGTAGACAAGGTAATTATTTTGCTTTACCCTCTATATATCTAAATGCCCATGGCTGTTATATATTTATAACTGTATGTGCCGTTGTGCCTTCAGAAGTAAACACACACAAACTGTGAACACATTATTGAATAGAGTAGTGCAATGTGAAATATTACAATCCAGAAATACTTCCCTGAGATAATTTTCCTGATTTTTGACAGTTCTTATCCAGAGAGGTGAAAACACTTAAATAAAAACTACCTTCAGACCTCTAGTATCAAGTTGAATTTCTTCTTAAATGCTTGCATTTCATTCAGTTGTTTTCTGCTAACATGAGGGAGATCAAGTTACTTTAACATTCCCCAAAATAAAATGTCTGCACATAAAAGAAAACTTGCATGGTGGATGAAAGTTCTGTTAAATTTCTGTAGAGCTACAAAGCTCAGCAGAAACTATTCACTGAGTTTGCAGAAAGAGGAAAATCATTCCTACAGTTGCAAGTTTCTGAAGTAGAAACTTCCCAGCAAAAAGTGAGAACCAAGCCTGCAGGAACAAACAAGCAGATTGCTACACTTGTAACCATGTTATTTTATTAAATCTGTTAAAGCAACTTGCTATTTCAGACAGCTGGTTATGTGGAGTAGGATTGCATATGTGGATGACATCACATGATTCACACTACCCAAAATCTCCTCAGTTCACACTACCTAAAGTCTCCAGAGCATAGTAAAATGATTATGTAGCACTTTCACTTCTCTAGGAGGCTATATTTATCAAAATATTTCAACTTAAGTAACTGAGAAAGCAGTGTGGTCTAAGATAGTGTCACTACAACTCTGATACTTGGAGCCACCTCACTATCTCATATGCCCAATACCTCATACTCCTCAGAGATACTCATTTATTCTTATCTGACATGTCATGCTAGGTGAAGGGTAGACTGATGAACTTCAGAGAGGACTATTCATTTTATAAGACAGTGTTGCCACAGTACTATCCTGAAGCTTAATAAAACCTTATTGTTCATTTATCCCAGAGTGGCTACCACATCCTCGTTCACACATTATTTATTAGCTTCACAAAGTGGGTATTTTCACTCTTTCGCATGATAGACTATCCATTCTCCTGGGCACCTTATTAATTTTCATAGCTCATGGTGTTTAGTTTGAATTTGTCTGTCTCAAACATGTAAAAATATCTGGCCAATGTTCCAAGCCCCTGTCTGTTAGAACTTCTCATTTGAGCAGATCCAGCTGCTTCAGGTATTTTTTCAGTTTTCAAGAAAAGAGCAGACAATTACATGTTTTCCTTCTTTTTTTCTACATGTGCTGGGCTGGACATAAAATGTAACAAAATTATGAATTAGAAAGTATTAAGCAATCAAGAGACACAATATACGTTCAACATCAGAACAGTTTTTATTACCTCTATTTTCATAATGAAAAATTATAAAAAATAAAGGTCTTATGGAATGATTCACCACTTAATTTGCAGGACAAGCATCCAACCAACAAAAACTATAAGAAAGAAAAAAATGTACTGTTATCTGTAACTGTTAAAAATTTAGATATACAAATATGAACTACAGGGAAGTTTGCATCTCTGTGGTGTGCTTAAGTGGGTAGGTGATACCTTTTGATACACACTTTTTTTTTTAACTGTTTTTCCATATAGTATCATGTGGGAAAGAAGCACCTGGCTTTTATCATTATTATTATTATTATTATTATTATTATTATTATTATGTGATTATGTCTGTAGAATTTACCTAATTGAATTTTACTAAAGTATCAGTTTATCTAGTCTTGGTATTACAAAATATGCTGTCACTACTTTAGTTTCATTTTAGTTGATAGCCATTTACAGGACCTATGGCTGTTAACAACTCCTATATTTCCATGTGTATTTCTACAGAAGCACTATCTGTATTTCTTTTTGCAAGGTGCTTTGAGATAGCCTTTGACAATTCTCCTGGCAGCTATAGCTCCCCATGTGACAGGCACAACATGTTCTGCAGGTCTGACTGGCTTCTATTCATATTTGGGTCTAAAAAATTGAGAAGCCAATCACTTATTCAGGGAAGAGAGGTCATGTTTTGCATTTCAGAATGTCTAAATAAACATGCTGTGAATGTTTTATGAATGAAACAGTCATAATTTATTTTTAGAAAAAAACCCACTGATTTAATGTACTAAATAGTGTTTTTAAAAAGCCCTCTATTTTAAGGATGCAGAAAATAAAAAATAATAATAAATATCTGTTGGGCTTTCATTTTTCGCATGGGCTTGCAACACAAAGGGAACTTTTGGATCTACAGAGCCTTTTGATGTGAATTTTTCTTTAGATTAATTCCAACTTGTTTTTTTCATCCTTTGCAGTGAATATGCTAATGGAATTTACTGAATACAGCTCTTTTTGTAAGTTTCTGCATTTTTCCTTTACTGTAAGCTGTAAATCAATAGTAACTGATTCCTGAGGCCAAATATGTTGACAGCAGCTTAATCAACTTGTGTCCATGTTACTTTCAATGTCACCTCTAGCCACAAGGCAGTAAATTCTTTCAGAGCATTTTTCTTTGAACTGTTCTGCTATATTTTCTCTTTGTTTGTTTTAGAACATAATTCTGGCCCTTTCCCTCACAAAGTGTTTTTAGTCAGCAGTTTTAGAGAGTGCCTCTTTCCTCCCAGCCCTACTTGTCTTGTATTTCCTTTATACTTTCCCTCCTAAGAATTTGCACAAGTCCTTTTTGGCAAGACTACTCTGCTTGATATTAATAGATATTTTATGATTGCAAAAACTGTACTAAGACTGAGGTAAAGTACTCCCTACTTGTGCTATATGTGTCTATCTATGTCAGAAATCTGGCTAAATAAAGTCATGATTTCTCAACAAAATACAAGACGAAATACATTTTGTAAGATCATCAACTGGAAATATTACTTTGGAGAAGAAGTCAGGAAAGAAGAGAAATAAATAAATAGGAATATTCTGTATTCAAAAAGATAAACATCTAGTAAGTCTTCCCTTTGTTATGTCATATTGTTGTTTGTAATGAAGTCTAGAATTGTTTTGTGACCAGCTCATCAACAACAACTTTTGAACATCCTAGTTTGAAATCTTAACTGTAACAGGCTGATGAACACAATTAATAAAAAAAGGTATTTCCCTAACAAATAATTTTAATCATCTACCTAAACTACTGGATGTGACAAGGAAAATGCCTCATCAGTTCCTTAGCAGACGGGAGTGCCACTATTTTAAATCTATAAAATTATTTATTTACATTATTGCAGAATATGAAAGTGATACAATTAAAATGGTTTAATAAAGCTCTACATACCATCCAGTATGTAGAGTATCCATACCAGCCAAGGGTCAGCCTTATGTTCACTTTGTTAGGTTTAGTCCCTAAAACTCAGTACAAAAATATGGAGTTTTGTCTGGCAATTCAACGGAGGTGTCTGTCTTAGAAAAGAATCTGTAAGGAGGAGCTACTTGTACATCAAATAGTAAAGTCTGCCTTTGATATTATTGTTAAAGAAGTTCCATGATATATGGTTAGTCTTTTATTTTTTTTTTGTCTTTAAACCTTCTTTCATTTTAAAACCAAACTAGATACTTGTCACAGGTGGGACAAAGCAAAAGAAACTGTAGTGGATATGGGTACCAGATTAGTTTCAGAATTTATAAGACAGTACATTCTGAAACTAAGCTCTTCTACTAAGCTGATGACCTTCCTAGATGGGATCTAGACTTATATTCCTTAGACCTAGCCTTCTCTTCCCCAAGTGAAGAGACTGTTTTCAGTCAGGCAAAGAGTCGTATTGGCCTCTGTTATGGCACCTGTTTGCATTTACCAGTCCCAGGTGTTACAAGTTAAGCTTCAGGACACATCCAGACAAGTCTTCCTGATTGCAGATCTTCTGCCACTTCCCAGACCCCTTCCTTCGACAGAGGTCTCCACCTCCTTTCCAGGACTTTAAGATCAGTGTTGTCTGTATCTAAATAGTATGTGCAGAACCTATGAAGGGCCTTCTAATAGATAATTCTCTCTCTTCTTTTTTTTGTTATTTGAAGGACTCAGGACTTGTTTCCTTACCTCACATTTTACCCAAAATGCATAGCCACCCTAAATCAGTTGTAGATAGCAAGCAGGTTTCTGCTTGAGAAATCAGAAGTTAAATTTTGAACATTTACACACACAATTACCAATGGCAATTACCATATGGTCCCTGTCATTGTTCACAATTTATTTTTTGCCTACTATAACTCCCAAGCAATTTTTAAATTTTGAATATGAGGTTCAGGTATATGCAGTTACTAAATTCATCTAACATTTAGACAGATATAATTTTCTGATTTGACTTAAAGTGTCAAGTATTAAGAATTTATTTTAAGTAGTAGCCTACTTCCTTTTGATCACTCCAGCTTAGAATCCCAGCATGTAGCCTAAGTCATCTTAAAACAGAAGCTGAAAGCAAACAAGTAAAATCAGTAACTCAGGAATCAACACCTTTTCCTGAAATGTGCCCTTTGTCCAGTTCAGTTTATTTAATTTAAACCTGTTTCTTCCACACCTAACAAAAGTACAGGAACTTAGTGCTCTCTGCCAATGTTTCCTGAAGATTGCTTTAAAGATGTTTTTCTGACTAGATTTCCATTTCAATGCACTAAGAAAAAGCAAACATTTCTGAAGGCTTATTTTTTAAAATATAGCTCTCCTGAATATGGGCTGGGAAAAGACTGCTGGAATACGCAGTAATTCTAAATATTGTCACACAGGTGCTGTATTTGGGAAGGCAAGGAAAAGCTGTGTGTATAGAAGATAATGTATAATCAAATTCTCTTGCATAAGGAAAAGTCAATTTCATTTTGATCAAGGAGAAAGTCTTTGAGTTCAGAGCTTTTGCTTATTCTTTCTGAAAGCTGTATCCTTTTAATTTTAAACCACAAGAAATTACTGGTTTAATTTCTTTAATTCAGCCTGAAGAAGAGAAAGCTCGGGGGGTCATATCAGTGTATACAAATGTCAGAAAGTAGGATGCAGAGTGTGGTCGGCATTTGGCTATGAGAACCTCAACCAGCTGCTCTCTTGTTACCCCTTTATATTGGGGCAGAGGAAGAGAATAAGATGGAACAGCCCATGGATTGAGATGAAGCTAATTTAAAAGGAAAAGCAAAAACTGCACATAGAAGCAAATATAAAAAGGAATTTTATTCACTATTTTCCATGAACACCAAGACACCCATCCACTTGTTAGGAAAGAAGGCCTTCTACATGCGTAGCAGTTTCTTGAGAAGACAAATAATATAACCACAGAAGTCTCTGTATCCTCCCCCTTCCCCTCAACTTTTATGATTATGTTGTAGGCTATTACATAATATGTGGAATACCTCTTTGGGTCAGCTGCCCCAGCTATGTCCCCTGCCAGCCTCTTACCCATCCCCAGCCTACTAGCTTTTTTGAGAGGGAGAGGTTGGAGAGAGGTTGAAGTAAAAATCTTGATGCTGTCCATTTAAGTATTCAGAAACAGACCGGTATTTTATCAACACTGGTTTAGACACAAATACAAAACCCAGCATCATAGAGGCTGCCATGGCAAGAGCTAACTCCATCCCAGCCTGACCCACCACAAGAATACAGAGAGTGTGATATTCAATGACAGGACAGGAGGCAATGGTCAAAACATGAAATACAGGAGGTTCTACCTGGACATAAATTATTTTTTAGTGTTCGGGCAGCTAAGCAAAACTACAAGCTGTCCTTGGAAAAATGCAAAAGCTGTCTAGACATGTGTAAGAACCCAAAAACTTTCTCTAAGGGTCTCTTAAAAGAGCTTACTCTTTGTTCATGTACTTTGAATTAGATGCACTATAGAAACACCAACAATATTCTTAAAGAGGTCAAAACAATGAAAAAACTTTACTGGCAACTTCAGAAGATCAGAGAACTTTGGCAAAAAGCTCAGAGCAGCATTCAGTCAACATAAAACATTCCACAAAGCACTAACTTAGCCCATGTCAACTTAGCCTGTTCCATGTCCATCTGATTTTAAGTTACTGAAACTCTGAGAGGAGGGAATTAGAAGAAGAAAGAGAGAAAATACATAGAAAAGAACAAGTATAGCTACCACTCCTAGTCCTGGTGGTGTTCAGCTGATAGAAATTCCAAGAAGAGGCAAGGTGAAAATATGTACTTGCCTCATGCCAAGGGTTCAAAATCCTTTGGCTTTTCTGGGCCCTTCTCCTAGTGGGACTTCCATTCAAGTAGCCACTCTGAGGCTAGATGGGGGCTACAGAGGCAGGTGTGTAGCATTGATGGCCACTGCCAGGCTGGGATACAGGCCTGGGGAGTGGGGTGTGCAGAACATGGCATGACCTTATCAGGGCACAGCCTGACCTGCCCCTTCCCCTCACACACACACCCTAAATGTCTTGAGCCAGCAATCCCTCCGGTCTCTCACATGTTCCTCAGAAACCTGCTCTGGGAGGCCCAGCTTGAGCAAAGGAGTTCAGCAAGATGACCTCTGGAGGTCCCTTCCAACATGAAACATTCTGAGATTCTGTGATAATATACAAAGATAACTTACTTTTAGTAGGCAGTTCATTACTATATACAGAATCTTCAATACAGCATACCAAAGGGAAATGTTATTGTTTGTAACATACCATTGCTTTATGCATACCATACTTTATGCTACTTTTTCTTAATTTCAAATAAAAAGATACAAGATACAGACCAAAGAATTACAATGACCAATCAATTCATTATAAACAATGTAAAAAATGGGCACCTGCCTGTATATCATAGAAGTGTTGAATGGAATGAAAGAATTTTTTGTGGTCTTGTTAGTATGTCAAGGTCACACTGGTAGATCTAATTTTTTTTTTTTTTTTATAGAAGTTTTCTACAGTTAATATGTGAGTTAAACTCACATGAAAATACATATGAAAACTTTATGGAGAGATTAAATAGAGTTTTCCCCCCAACACTGGTGCACACATGACACTTTCAGCTTGATTATACAGGACTTTCCCTAATGAAAGCAGAATGAACTCCTTTTTTACTAAATATACTGACTTGATACATGTGGAAAGTAAAATCATTCTAGTCTATTCTATGAGGTACATCCAATGAAAAATTATGGAAGCATTATTGCTGTAATTCCGTATTTATGTTCATAAGAAACCACACCAGATGTGAGTTGAAAAAAGTCCTAAAATATGTCCTAAGTTCATGATTATGAATATGAATATTCTTACTCATCTACACATGATCTACACTTTTAACTATATCATTATCTATTAGTTAGGGTATTGTCAGTTTTACTATTCTCTTACTGTAGGTATCTTACCATTTTACTCAGGAGCAGAATAGTCTAAGGCCTAGATGACACATCTTTCTATAAATTGTATTTTTCTTCTTTATTCTCTTTAAATAAAATCTACACTACTTTGTTTAGATAAAAGTCACAAAGTAAAATGGTCACATTAGTGTTTTAATTCAGAACTGGAGAGTGCTTGTGAGTAGGATTTCCATATCATCCCTTTTACTTAATTTTGGTGTTCACTGTGGATTAACCTTAAACCCTGCAGACTTAATTCCTTTTCAAATGAAGTCAAACTCACGGAAGTGCTCTAGTACTGAATTTAATGTACAGCAACTGCTAAAGAGCTTTCAGTCCATGACATCACAGTGGACATACTCAGGGTAAAGATGGCATAACACATATAATGTGATGTCTACACAGCCTGTTAAAGGTAGATGATGCTTTTAGTATTTGAAAGCAATTTGCTTTGTAGATCATTGAGTGCAACACAAGACACTTCATAAGACTGAAATTGGATTCTGAGAACAAAGTATGTAAATGTCTCTTGTTGATTTCTGCTGAAATAGAGCTAAAATTTCCTGTAGTGAATTTAATTGACCATAATCATGCAGGGGAAAAAAAGAAAATTTGAAAAGGAACCCTGCTTATTACAACTCAGTGTAATGGATAAGGGCTTCTCACTGCAGTAAAAGGCCTTTATTTTGACTATTCTACAGTACATGGATTCTCCACAGTATCTGTGTAGGAGGAATGTAGTATCTACGTAGGAGGAACCATCTGGAGTATATGCTGTTCAGCTATTCTAACATTTTTTATTGATGAAAATATACATGTAACATAATGAAGTTGAAATAAAAAGTACTGTTTGGCAGAATTTATGATAACATAATAAGGTCATAGAAAAAGTCCAGTTTTGAATAACTTATCATCACAAAATATTGGGAATAGGCAAATTTATTGGACATAGGTTGCTGCAAATAATTAACTACTTTTTAAACTGTAACTTCAGTTTTATGAGGATTCATTACTGTATTTCTGTTAAATGTTTGTTCAGCTTAAAAGAGTTTCTTCGTGTTTGACCAAAGACCTGATGATGTCCAAAAGTACCAGTACCTTGAGGTTATGGCTACTGTCTCTTTGTTTTGTGTCCTCAGAAAACATCAAGCACTTGTGAAAACAATGAGTAACCTCAATTTAATTCTGAAATTCTGTTACTTTCAGATACAGATACAGTGAATGTCACCACAGGAGCAGAAGACAACTTCTTCTCCAAGGTGATTATTTTATAATGGAGATCATACTTTCTATCACTTTTTCATTACATCTTAACTGTTCTTTCTTGCTTGGCTGAATCCAAACACTTAATGAAAGTTGCAGCTGTTTTTGCATAAAAGAGCCTTGTTACAAAGGGGGCTGGCTGCATGCCAGAGTTCTATGTATTCCAGCCATTCCAAGACTGAATTCAAAGTCTTAAGGCTAATCTAAAAGTGCAGCTATGGAGTACATAATTAGTCAATAGGCAGACAACAATGACATTTTTTCTTCCATCCCCCCCCCCCCCCCTAATTATTTTGCACATTAATAAGCAAGCTGTAGAAGACCTGGGAATAAAAAAAAAAAGACATTCCTTTCTAAGTTTCTAGGCTTCTTGTTTTGAAGTATCTCATTGACATTGCATTTGATCTGAATTCACAACCAACTCACACTGACACCTGGATCAGAGTCTCCTTAACAGTTTTTATCTCAAAACATGCTATTCATAGCAAGTGAGACAAAGAAGAGAAAATGCTCATAAGCCAAAGGAAAAAGAATGAGAGAAGACAAGCTGAAAAATCTTGAAATTTTGAAGGAGAGTTCTATAAGGGTTTTTTTTTCTAATTCTTCTTTCTCAGTGTAAAAATGTAAGCCTAAAAGACAGTGTATCACAGCTGAAAGTTTCAGGTGTTTGTTTATTAAGGATCATACTTATAATTTCCCTTTTAATCAGGTTGTTTGCAAACATATTATCAAACACACAGAAGTTGTGAAAATCTGATTTTTGAATAAGACCTACATTTGCATAAATCCCTAACGGATTGACAAAGTTTCATTATGAAGTATTTCAAGTGAAAAAAAAAATTGGAAACAAAATGAGTAGAAAAGCATATTTTGTTCCCAAAAATCAACATAACCTGATTTGTGCCTTTAACCATCATTTAAAAACTCCTATGTAAAAGAGAGCCTTTTGTCTAAGTACAGTTATTCATATGCATGAATCTCTCCCTTATCCAGAAAACATTTCAGACTAATATTCAGTACTCTTGAATTAGCTTGGTAAAATCATAATTAGTTCAATCTTTTTTTTTACTGATTTCAGGTGGAAAAGGAGGACCCACATTATATCCTCAACTGAGAGTGAACTACGATTTTAGATAGCAATGTATAGATATTTCTACATTACTAATGCTGAAAATATAGAGCATTATACCTGCATGAGCAAATCAAGACAAATACCACATTATACTCTAGGGGGTGATTTGTTGACTTCAGGGTGTTATACTCTAGGATGGCTGATTTGTTGATTTTAGACCGTATATGGACTGAAGAACTCTTTGGTATCTAAAAGTGGATGAGATTAATTCCTGCCATGGTAATTAACAGAATGGGACATATATTGTGGACATGTAGTTTGAATTAAAGCAGTAGGGAGCTCTATGAATCAGTAGGAATGCAACTATTCCCTTGTTAATGGCAGGTGTTCTAGGAGACTAATGATCCATTCCCTAGGCTTTTGAAACTGAACTGTGAAAACAGGGTGGCTTCATATAAATAGAAAAGATTTTTAGGCATTCTAGACCTTTAAACCTGCCAGCAAGTAATTGGAGACAGAGCTCTGAGCCAAAACTATATGAAGAATATTGTAATATTTTAAATAGAACATTTGAAATTTGGTGTCTAAGTTCATGTCTTGACATGGTTTTTACTAAGGCTGTAATGGCTGTAAGTCATTACATCGTTTCCTTCAGCCAACATGCACAAGCTCAGCTGAAATGATCATAGTCACCTTCAAAACAGGTATGGAGATTGCCACAATTATTTTATCCTCCCACAAAACCTACAAGAGTGCTGTGTATTCAGTTTTGTCCATAATGAACTAATTAATAAATTGTTAAGTAGTCAATGAATCTTCAACTTAAAAAAATGCTGCCTTTCTTAAAATTAAATGAATATATCTATAGTATATCACCACCACCAAGTTCTTCATCTATTCATCTGCAACATCTGTCTTTCTGGCTGTCAAATACTAACACCTTTGTCAATCAGGAAATACAAGTATTATAGTAAATAGTAAAAGTGACAGTAAATATTATGTTTTACAATTTTGTCAAATATTCTGTTTTGGATAAAACTTATAATAATTATAATGAAGCAATTTTTGAATTGTGTGAATAAGTGTTTCTACTCCCGTCTGCTTTCCAACTTCTTCTCCAACTAAAATCTATTCATCCTACATGTACTAAAAAACTCAAAACATAAAGAACTGCTGTGAGAACTCTATCATCGCCATGACTGTTGCAATTGCATATTATTTTTCTTATTATTTGCAGGTAAGATTACTTTTTATTTGTTATAAGTTTTTTAGGTTTCTCCAACAAACAGATAATTTAATTATTTATCATCTCATTAGCATGCTTGTTGAAATTAAATACTAAATGTGCAAGTTCTTTTTGTTGTTTGATGGTGATTTTCACATCTTTTGATCATTTTTGTTCCCCTTTGCTTATTATCACAAGTTTGTAAGGTCCCAATTATCTTTAATTCAATGCCTCAAAAACAGGTCCTTTATTTCAGTATTTTTAGAACACAAAAAAGACAAGATATAAGAAAGCAAAACACATTAGCCTATATTTCCATATTTGTATGAGAAATAAAAAAAAAAATCAGGACCATCAGTTTGCAATCTTTGTTTTTGGTAAGCATTCGTTATCACCAAATATCACCAAAGTTGTAATTTTTACTGTGTTGTAGGGTTGGTTTGGTTTTTTGTTTGTTTGGGTTTTGGTAATGGTTGTTTGTTTTTTTAATCTCTGAAAGAGAGCCTTTCCAGAAACTTTAATGTATTATATAAGTGTGATAAATAAATAAATACAGAAATACAGAAATTTTATTTGTGATACTTCATTGATTCAGAATAACACATTTATTATTTAATTAAGTTTACTACTTAATTATTTAATTTTGAGATTTTTAATTATATACAGCTATCTCCATTTCTCTCTCTATGGCTTTTCCCAAAATGCTGCATGTTGCCTGAAGCTATTCCAATCTTCAGTGTAAGATTTTGACGTTTTTAGGATGTGCTTATTAGACATTCAGGTGAGAGACTGCATTGCAACACATTCTGTCAATCTCAGAAGTATTTTATGAACACTCTTGTTATGCAGCTTCTCTTTCCAGAATAAAAATTACTAAACTTGATGAGCCTACTAAAGACTTAAGTTGCATCTGAAGATAAGAACTGGAAAAAAAAAATTATATTGTTCAGAGGTCAGTAAACCAACATTTATATGTACAATATCCTTTATTAATGTAGGCATTCAATCCGTATTACTAGTTATAAGGCTGGATAGCTAAGGATTCCCTTCCCACCTGAGTTAGTTTCCTTCCAGATTTAAAGTGACATTAGATGATCTCTGAGCCCAGTGAAATGGAAGCTGATGGAGCTTTCCCAGCAGTGTCTGTCTTTAGATCATAAAATTCTTATCTGAGAAAGTGGAAAAACAATGCAATCTAAAGCTTAAGATGATACTTAGAGAGAGTATATTTCAAAAATCAGCACTGTGAAGTTACAATGCTAAGCAAACATCATGCACAGAAGGGACTGGATAAAGCTGTACAAACTTCAACATTTAATCAGGACAATAGCAAATTGCTTCTTCTTCCACCCACCTCCTTGCTTCTGTAGGATAAGCCAATATTTACCCTGTGTTCAGTGTTTATGATCACTATGCTAGATTCAAACAAAACAAACTTGTAACTTCAACACTCATTCAGCAACAAATTCTGGTGCTTCCAAACAGTCATGAACTGCTGCATCTGTGCAATGGAACACCATTCCAAGAAAAGATGTTATGCCATAATAGCAGAGGTAGAGAGCAGGCATCTCATTAGATTCACTTACAGTGTTTCACAGTAATTAACTTGAACCACACAATTCACTAATAGGGCTGTACTGCTTCTTGTAGCTGGTGTTGTATCTTCAAGATTTACCAAAGAATACATATAATATCATTCAAATAAATTCATTTATTAAGCAATATTCTGAATAAGATTAGAAAATTGATATTGTAACTTTAGAAGAATTTTAATTGTGCATTGCCCTTATGGTGTAAAAAAGAGGTTTTGTATTTTCATTATATTTTATAGTCGTGCATCCTTTCTCTGCCTGCATTGTATAGATCCCTCTAGCCCCTTTTTCATTCTGCTGCCAATCCATTCTCCTCAGAAAAAACCCAATATTCAGCAGTTCTGCCTGTTGCATATGAAAACTGTTCATCTCTTCTATTTCATCTCAGTTGTCAGTTATGGCAAAGCTTAAACAAAACCTCTAAACTTTTCAAAATATCTAAAAATCTGAACAAAGACAAGACTTTGACATACAATGAAGTAGTGCAGCATTAAATGTAAATCTACTGTTGAATGAATATTATTCAGAAACCACTCATTTGGCTAAGTTGATACACTTTCTTTCACAACTTTCACTTTCTCTCAAAAATAAAGGTTCACAGATAGAAGGTAATTTATCACCATAGATTTGTGTGATAATTGAACTTTCTGAAATAGTTATTTCTTATTCTGAATAAGTTTCCTGTTATTAAAAAAAATAATGTCTGTGAAAAAGAAAAAGAAAATAATTTTCTGAACCTGCTAAATGTTAAAAACTTTATCCTGCACAATCCACATGTTGGAGTAATTGAGAATTAGTTTTATACAGTAACATCTTCTAAAAGTTTAAGTGTCTTCTGAACAGCTGTTGCTATACCTATTTATCTATGTTACTATATCTAGTCTTTAATAGTCTTTAATAAACCATAGCACTAAGTGTCAGGTGCAGTCATTTCCTAAACTCTTCCAGGAATGGTGACTCTGCTCCTTTCCTGGGCAGCCAGCTCTAATTCTTGACAACCCATCAGTGAAGAAATTCTTTGGATGTCCAACCTGAACCTCCCTTGGCACTATTCGTGGCCATGTCTTCTTGTCCCATCACTAGTTGCCTGAGAAAAGAGGCTGAACCCCATCTGGCTACAACCTCTTTTCTGGTAGCTCAGAGAGAGAGAAGGTCTCCCCTGAGCCTCCTTTTCTTCAGTCCAAACACCCCTAGCTCCCTCAGCTGCTCCCCATATAACACACTCTCTATACCCTTTCCCAGATCTCTTGCTGTTCTCTAGACACACTCCAGCATCTCAATGTCCTTCTTGTAGTGAGGGACCCAGAGCTGGACACAGATAGAAGATGTGGCCTCATCAGTGCAAACTAAAGAGGAACCAATCAGTTCCCTATTCCTGATGGCTGCTCTATTTCTGACACAAGCCAGGCTGCCACTGGCCCCTTCTTGGCCACCTGGGCACGCACTGATCAATGTTCAGCCAGCTGTTGACCAGCATCCCCAGGTCCTTTTCTGCTGAAGAGCTCTCAAATTGCTCTTTCCCCAAGCCTGTAGTACTGGATGGGGTTGTTGTGACCCAAGAGCAGGGTAGGGCACTTCACTTTATTGAACCTCATGAGCCTTGGCTCATTGATCCAGCCTGCTGAGATGCCTCTGCAGAGGCCTGCTACCCAACACTCTCACCTAAATTAGTGCTGTCTGTGAACTTACTGAGGTGCACTTGATCCCCTTATCCAGATCATTAATGAAGGTATTAACAGTGGCTCCAGTGTTGAATGAGCCTTGGGAAACTCCAGCAGTGACTGGCCACCAACTGGACGTAGCACATTGACCACCACTCTCTGGGATAGCCATCCAGCCAGTCTTTTACCCAGTAAAAAAATACCACCTGTGCAAGCCATGGGCTGCCAGCTTTTCCAGAAGAATGCCATGGGAGACAAAGGTTTTACTGAAGTCCAGGTAGAGAACATCCACAGCCTTTCCATCGTGAACTAGGTTGGTCTGTTTGTCATAAAAAAAGCTGAGGTTGGTGAGCAGGACATGCCTTTCTTTAACCCATGCTGGCTAGGCCTGATCCCTAGTTGTCCTGTACATGTCTTGGAACTGCAGTCAAGATAACCTGTTGCATAGTCTTAGGCACTGAGGTCACATGGACAGGTCTCTAATTACCCATTATTTCATGTTAATTGAGAGCAGAGTTTCACTGGATATCTCTATGGGAGTTACCATTCTACCATAGCAATGTGCTGTACAGGCTTTATTTTGAATATATGTGTGCTGGTTTGAAAGCAAAAACCAGTGAGACTCCCAGTCAGAGATACAATTTAATAGAAGAAGAGAGGGAAAAAAGGTAAAATAAATGGAATGATACAACCTAACACCCTGTTGGTCAGGGTGTTTGAAGCAGTCCAGAAATCCTCCTGGAGTGGCAGATGTGGTTCCGCTGGAGCAGAGATGATCCTGAGAGAGAAGGGTCCGGTGATGATGAGAAAGGTCCAGTCTTCCTCCAGGAATCCAGATGAGATGTTCTTGCCAAAGCAGTGATTCCTGTAGAAACTCTCCTCTGAGAGTTCAGTGGATAGAAGCTGCTCGTGAGGTCTCAAACCCTGGATTATATCCAGGTGGGAATGCTTGGCTCCTCCCCCCGGCCAGAGCATCTCACAATGGTACGATTTCTTCTTATCAGTCATGCAAATGGATCCTTGATGGCCCATTAAACAGAGACAATGTCTTCCAGGAAGGCATTGTTGGGCTCGTTAACAGAAGATAAGGAGAACAGTGCCCCACCTTGGCTCCAACGGCTCATGGGGATAGAATACACCTTTGGGCACAATTTTACATTGTAACCTAGGACAATATGATAATAAGGAAAAGGCTACAAGTGTCAGCAGATTCAAATCTGGAGTTGCCTGTGAGAAAGAAATCAGAAATAACCCAAATCCCCTATATAGTTCTGTCACCTCTATTTTCCCCTTCATATCATTATCAACTCAGCTTTTGCCCAACTTCATGTAATAGCAGGTAGTGCAATGCATAGTTGTATCCAAACTAGGACGAAACCTGAAGGTTTGGTACCAGACCAACTACATCATAAAATTTATGTGGACTAGAGAAATGTATACAAGCATAAGCATTTATTGATATTCCAATTAAAGAATTAAAATCAAAGAATTTTTTATTACCACAGTTACAGTGATAGTAAAAATTATAGACCAGTGTATCCAGTTACTGGTCATTCCCTTTCATGATAGAGTTAAAACTGATCTAACTGAATAGTATCTGCCTGTTTCTTTGGTGTTATTCTTACCTTTCCATTTCTGTTGAACAAAAGAAAAAAAAAAAACCTAGCAAAACCCAAACCAAAACAATCCCAAAAAAGCAAATAAACAAAGAACTTAATACACACTTGCAGCTGAGAAGTCATTTTTATTCCCAAGTCCTTTACTAGAAGGGAAATTATGTAATTCTCACTCCATTGTCTGTTGAAGTTCATGTATTCTCTAAAGCTCCCCTTTTCTTAGTCCATAATCTATGATTTCTGTGTAATTGTTGTATGTTCTATGGTGTATGTGTATTGGATATGGTTTCTTTTTTATCTCTAAAACTGGTCCCCAACTTCCAAGGAAGTATTTCTTTAATACCTATTAGTTGACCACTGATGATTACTTTATAGCCCTAGGGACTCTCATCTTTTGTGCAGACATTCAGAGTGTATATCCTTACATCATTACTCTAGAGTCATAGATAATTAACTTTCCCCAGAATAAGTGCTTCTTTTTACTATCTCTCAGTAATAATATTAATAGAACAGAATTTTTAGGCATTGACTACAAGAAGCAAACAAACAAAAAAATATTATAACATTAGGTGTTGCAATAAAAAAAATCACGCTAAACTAAACCTGAAATAAATTAGATCATATACAGTTAGCTTTTTAGCAACTACAGAGATTGCCAAAACTGTTTCAGGTAGGCCAAGTTCAGACAAAGCAAGCAGGATCAGTTAAAATTCTGGGTCTTTTTATGCTTATTTCAAGGCTGGGGCCTGTTAGTAGTATGGTAACATACTCACTGTGTACTGGAAAACAGCAATTTTACATTTGTTCAATTGAATACACAGTGATAAAGAGCTCTATTTCTCCTTTAAGAAAAGGCTGAAGGGAGGGGAAAACTGTTTTTTTTCTGTTTTCAGAGAGAAGATCCCGAGATGCTGAATTGTAAGAATGCATTAAATTGTTGACAACCTAAATCACTCCTGACATTGAAAACACTGGAAGAGTTCCAACAGCATAACCCATTTTTCTAATTGCTACAAAGCAGCACAGCTCTGCTGAAATCAGTTAAGTGCAATGTTTGGCAGGAACTGAGAAAAACAGGAAACATGCTTCCCTATGTAAAGCCAAATTTTTGTTGAAACCTTAAGACTAATCAATGATTATTGGTCTACATCTAGTTTTTATAGAAGAAGAAGAAAATAAAAAAAATATATATACAGTATTAAAGGCTTTGTACTTTGCTTTTCATGCTTGAAATTCTATTTTATAGGCAAATATATGTAGCACCTTACGTATGTTGGGTAATTATTTTAATTTTTCTTTATTGATCTCAAAATTGGTTTTGTCCAGCAATCAAATCTTATATGACCACTGGTGAGTAATTTATAGCTATGGGATCTCCTTTATAATCCTGTGCCTTCTTTTTCATATCATGTCTTATGTCTGCAGCTTTTTACACTCTACTGTGTCCCTTTCAAGACTGCTGTTTTTCTATGGTATCTGTATTTATATTGCTACTACTGTTAGTGTGATAAATATTTCCTTCTATATAGCATAATTACTTTCTACTACCATCTATAGAAGAAATACACCACATGATTATATAAATCTAAATTAAAACTAAGAAATTGAATAAAACAATAAAAATATTATATAATTATTAAAAAATTGTGATGAATAAAATGATAATTAATAAACAGAATAATAATTAGTAAACTGATGATGTAGTTAAACAAGCTCATTTTATTCAGCAGGCTAAGATTAAGAGAGACAAAACTGGAAAAATCTTCAAACCTTGAACAAATCTTGTTATTTCTTGCTAACACTGGTTCCTGCCTGGTATTTTATTCTTAATATTCAAAAATAGACTACAGAATTGTTGCTATTTCACAAGTTTGTAGAACATGTTTTCTAAGGCGTAACCCATCGCATCAGCTTGTGGATAGCTTACCTACTTAGTAGTTCTCCAGCTAAAAGTTCTGACCTTGTATCTTGGAACTGCTATCTGTGGTTCTGTGATGGGTTGGCCCTCGTTGAGCAGTAGTTTCCTACCACACTACTCTAGCACACTGATCCTCAGCAGGACAAGGAAGAAAAAAGTAAGATGACAATAAACACTTTTGGATCAAGATAAAGGCAGTTTCATAAAGCAAAAGGTTGAGTGCACAAAGCAAAGAAAAAAGTCAAAATACTTTATTCTCTATTTCTCATCATCAAACAATGTCCAGCCCTTCCACGAAAGCAAGGCTTAGCATGCATAGAGGACAAATGTCATAATAATGAATTATTTCCTTCCTCTTCTTTTTTCTTAACTTTTATGTCTGAGCAGATGTTGAACAGTATATAATATCCATTTTAATCAGTTTGGGTCAAGGAATGTTACCCCTAACACTACTGGTGGGAGGTGGAATGTTGGAGAGACAGAACTGATGCTGTGGGAACACTGCTCAGCAGTACCCAAAAACACTGGTGTGTTACCAACACCTTTCTAGATACCAATGCACAGCACAGAGATATGAGGGTGCCGTGGAGAAAATTAACTCCATCTCAGCTAGACTAAATACAGCCTCACATGTTCAAGCTCTGCAGTAATAAGAACTTCAACAGTTACAGGTGAGTAATTATCATGCTATGTTCACAAAAGAAATTCTAGTACTTTGGGATACCGCAGAAGTTTGTAATTCACTCCCACTTCATGCTGGATTCACATACTGCAAACTATATTTCAAAGCTTGTCAGACTTCCAGAAATAACTAGGTCCTGACCCACAATTGTTGAACAGAAGAGTAGTGATTTCATGAAGTGATTTTAAGAGCAATTACTGGAGGAAAGTTCCCTGGGTCATGCTGGTTCTATAAAATCTAAAGGAAATAAAACATAAGAATTCCCTCAAATCCTCTGCATTTCTGGTACAATCCCATAAGTTCAGTGGCCAAGCTGCAGGCTCTTTTCATGTGTCACAATTTCAACTTCTGTTTTATGTTAGCTTTACGGTCTTATTTAGCAGTCACCTATTCATGGGTGGTGCTATAGAGAAGTAAATTGTTATCTTCCCTGAAAATTAAAAAGGTAAATTAAACATCCTACAGAACCTCCAGTCAAGTACACCTAACAAGATAAGGATCTGTATTCAGGCCCAAATATGTAAAAACAGCATCAGTTTGAAACACCTTTTCCAAAAATGTTCAAAGACCCTTGCTTGTATTCAATCTTTAATTGAAACTATCTCAATATTGGGAAAAAACACAACTGCTGTTGTGTGAATACTATGTTGACTAAGGGGGAGTAACACTACTTAATACTTCTTATTAAGGTAATGCTATTGACATAGTGTTTAGGGACATATTATGATGCTGATCATTTTTCTTTTATGCTGCTTGTAATAGTAAAGATATTACTGCCAGAAGTATAAAATATATCTTCAAAAGAAAAGATGTAATCACTGCTTGTCATGTTTGGGTTTTCTGAAGTTCTTTCCCAGGGACCTAAACTGGTAAACAAGGTCACACTTTTTAAACTATCTTGTTTTTCACATTTCTTTCCTAAGGAGGGACTTTGCTTGTTGACCCTTGGTATGACCAATGGTTCAAAGGATCCCACCTCTTAGGTGGGCACATTGTAAAAAAGTATAAAAATAGGTTCTGAGAATAAACCAGCCCTTTTCAGAGCATCAGTCTTCTGAAATCATGAGTCCGTGTCTTTCTTTCGTGTCCAACAGTGACAAAAAGAGAAAGAAGAAAATCTAAATCTATCTAGAACTGTGGATCTGGCCTTAAAATAGAGCTCAAGCCAGGGTAGGCACTATGACTCTGTAAAGTCAAAATATTTATAAGAATGTTAAGACAACTGAAAACTGAGAACTGGGTCTGAAGGAGATTAATTTCTAAACACAAGGGTTCCTCACAGAAGCAGATGACTACACAGGAGTACTCCTAGAACACTTCGGTATTTACAACCTTTTGTATAATTGTATTATACAAAAACACAGATTAAAGCTTTTTTATCTGCTGAAGAGTATTCCAACAAAAACCGTGTACTTTTCTGGATAATTGCCAGAAGAAAAAATACACTTTTTGAACAGGGTACGAGAAAGTAATTCTCCATTTTCTTCCTGCAAAGATTTGCAGTGTTATATAAGGAAAAGAATCTAGATTCATAGAGAAAAGTAAAGAATAAATGTGTCTAACTGTACTCTTCTGACTCTGACACTCATTTAAAATAATGTCTTGCATAATGCATGGACAGTATTAGGATAAAATGGGAATGAATAGGATGCTATCAGTTCCATAAATAGAATGCAAATTTTCACCATCACAAAGGAATTTCTAAGCACTAGGTCATATGGTTCTGTTTCATTGACTTGAAGGAGACTTCCTTTTCTTCCAAATCCATTTTTCCTATTCCAGATACAGTAATATCATCTATATTTAAGCTGAATTTCTTTATGATGACTATTCTCTAAGCAGTTCAGAAAAGTTTATTCTCTAGGCAGTAAGAAACATTCCAACTATGTTTTTAAAATGATTACTGTACTAATCAGTTTCATTCAGGAGTGAAAGGAACCAAATGGTCTACAACAACATGTGCCTAGCTACTCACAGAGTTAAGGGACTATATACATATGCCATACTTCTTTAGGACCTTTGAAATTGCAGGGTAAAAAAATGGATGTTTGCTAGGCTAGCAATAGGCATAAATAACAACCAGGAGGAGGTTTTCCAGTATTTCTGTAAGTGTTCCACTTCAGCTGTTCATTTTCAACTTTATAGATGGCCTTTTGTTCTTGTTTTTGTTTCATCACAGTAAGACCACTTTGTTATGCATATAAATACTTCAAAAAACAAATTTTAAAAAATTGAATTTACAGAGATTTATCTACAGAGCCTTAGATAAAGTTCACACCAGAATGGTTTTTCTAAAATTATTTCCTGAGAGAATTCTAGTTTCCATGATTTTCCAATATCTGTTCTTAATAGATGAAAAATTATTTGATATATTTTTGTAGCTTATAATTTATAAAACATACCAACAAGCATAAAAAACTAGTAGTCTTGCATAAAATTTTACAGAAGAACAATTTCTTTATTTTGCTATGGATAAAATCTCACCCTTTTAGTGAACATTGCATTTTATAACAAAACTGGTACTAGAAGCAAAAAAATGACTGAAGGTTATTTATATTTCAACATGACATTCTCCTAAAGGAAAATCTGGGCTAAAACCCATCACAACAGGACTTTTTTTGTGAAAAAAATGTGTGCTGTACTTGTGTAAAGAGGCCAGACACAGTAGGTAAGTACCTTTACAGGAATCCCTTTGGAAAAGATATCTTATTGCTAAGTGCAAAAGTAAGTAAAAAGTTAGGCTAATGGAACAATTTATTTTTCCCTAGATCTGCAATATGAATTGATCAACATACAAGAAATTTTGACTTTCTCATATGAAAGGAAAACTAAGCAGATAAACTTCTCAAAAATATTTCTACTTGTTCAATACAGTACTTTGATTCCCTCCCATACTACCACAATGTTTGGTCTCCAAAATATCATGGAACAAGCATTTTTTTCTATATCAAAGGCCTAAGAAAAAACAAAGCTCTGACAAAAGCATTACATTAGAACTTGAAAAGTTTTCCTTATACAATCAAACTCCTCTGCCTTTGAAACCTTGAAAAAAGCAGAGCAATTCCCCCTCAAAAATTTTTAAAAAAAGAAAGTAAAAAACCATAAGAAATAGAATAATTTGTAGGTGTCAAGTATCATTCATAGGTACAGGTTTAGAAATAACAGAATGCACTATTGCAGGGTATCATTCTGTCACTGTTTATTATAAAGAAACATGACAAAATTAGATGGAAGTCCGTTTCAGACAGATGAGTTATTTTTTATAATTTCAGTTTTGTTCCGAAAACACATTGAAGCCTGCTAAAAAGTTGTAGAAATAGTAGTTAAGGAACTGGAGTTAAAAACAAAATGTTAAATTACTTTAAAGCATATTTGTAGTTCTCATGAATAAAGTATCAGTTAAAATGCAAAGCAAAAAATAGCAGAGCAGAAAGGCAAGGGCTTGATGGTAGAAAAAAACGGTATTTCCATCTGAGCAGATGTTTCTTTGAAAGCTTGTTTGAGAAACATTTTGAGAATTTCAGTCAATGAAAAAATGGATTTTGCTTAATCAGGTGATTTTTGTCACAGAAATATAAAATTAAGAAAATAGCTTGCAGCTGAATTAAATGTAGCTAGATTTACAAAAAGATTTGTTCATTAAAAGAACAAGAATATACAATGAAGTTAAAAGTTTCAGACATGAGAAATTATTTTAGAGCCAATTTCAAGCTAGGCCATCAAGAGTTAAACTCAGGCCATGAGAAAACCCATTCTAAAGAAAAAAACAGGCAGATAAATTTGTTTAAAATAAAGCAGGAAAGGTTCCTGCCCAAAGATCATTGAACAAAGGTCTACATTTAAGATCATAGAACTCAAACAATTACATAATTATGAAGTTGGAAGGAACCTCTGGAGATCATCTGGTCCATGTCTTCAGCTCAAGCAGTGTTTCTTAGAGCCAGGAGCATGTCCAGATGCCTTTTGAAAATCTCCAAGGGTGGAGACTCCAAACCTCCCTGGACAAACCGCCAGTGCTCAGTCACCCCCACAATTAAAAAGTGTTTTCTGATGTTCAGACAGAACCTCCTGTGTTTCAGCTTGTGTCCATGGCCTCTTGTTGCAGTTCCCCACTCAAAAGAGCCTGTCTCTGTCTCATTTGTACCCTCCCTTCACATATTGATATATATTGATGAGACTTCCACTCCAGCTTTCTTCTCTCCAGGCTAAACAGTTCCACTTCTCTCAGCCTTTCCTCAGGGAACAAATGGTCCAGGCCCTTCAGTGGTCCAGACCTGGACCCAGCACTCTGGATGCATCTCACCAGGGCAGCTCTCTCAGCACCCTGGATGTGCTGAACACTCCTAATGCAGAACAGGATACTGTTAGCCTCCTTTGCAGCAAGGACACACTGCTGGCATAACATTCTATTTGGTGAAACTAAATGAAATCTAGACATAGTTGCAGCAGAAATTACTCTTGATAAACATTTACTGAAAATAACCTCTAAAAGCTCTTATGGATTTATCATGTAGAAAGTGGAATTTTTGACTACAGGAAATATTCTGATATAACCTAGGATAAATAGATTTTTCTTTTTATAACTCCATGATGTTGTTGGCCTACAAACTTGATGCAATTTCCCCAATTTTTTTTCTCTTCTATTTCCTGATGATGATCACCAGTGTAAAGCAAACTTTTTTTGAAACTAATTTTTAAGTCTGTGGACAAGGGGGAATGGCTTAAAACTAAAAGATGTATCTAGATATATGTATATCTAGATACTATATATTTATATATAGCTATATTTAATATAGCTATATATAAATATAGCTATATTTAGATATGGTGTTAGAAGGAAATTTTTTAGTGCAAGGGTGGTGAGACACTGGAACAGACTTCCCAGAGATGGTGTGAATGCTGCTTCCCTGGAAGTATTCAAAGCCAGGTTTGCTGGGGCTCTGGGCAACCTGATTTAATGGGTGGCATCCCTTCTTGAGGCAGGGGGCTGGAAATTAAAAGATCTTTAAGATCCCGTCCAACCCAAACCATTCTGTTATTCTATAGTGAGTGCTGTTAAGTTTAATATGGTTCTAGATATCACAGAGAAATTATGTCCTGTAAATTGATTCTTGCCTCTTCATAATGTTGATAGTATTTGACAATCCTAGTGAATGAATCCTGCTTGTGGGGAACAATTTACTTTTAAATGACAATGTTTTCCCTTTTTTGAAGATTTTGTACTCTATTGATACTGCTTTGGTGTAATTTCATGTATATACTATTGGTATGCATTAACATCCACAGAAATATTTAGGAGACTTTCCAAGGATTGTAATGGGAACTTGATCCATCCCTTTGTATCTAGAATAACAATATACTGGTAGGTATTCAACAGTTAAAAATAGGACTATGAGCTCTGGGAAACAGTTTTCAATCCCCTATCTCATCTTAGTGTTATTAACACAGGGATTCTAGGTCAACATTAAACTGAAGATGGTTCTCCTGCTGTGATCTGAAATTCTCTAGGTAAAGGTTAATGGGGAGTAATAAGTCTACCTGAGCCACATTTCTCCACTTCTGTCTTTCTGTTCACATTTTACCTGGCTGATCACTGGCAAAGAAAAGGGACAATGAAAGGCTCAGATCTCTGAGTCTCTGTGACTCAGGTGGGGATCAAACCACCTGCTAGCTGAATCAAGTGGCACACATATGTGCAGACAGGTTTATAGGAAACTCCAGGAATTTCTAGTCTACTTTAGAGGAGTATTTAGGCTAAAGGCTTTGGAAATACAATGTTTCCAAAGACATTTTTGGCAGCAGCAGCCTCAAGCCATTTTTCAACTGTCTACATGTATGTTAGAACTGTCTAGTCTACTGTTTTCCCTGTAGGTTTGTCCTACAAGGAAGCTTAATTAATCAAGTTTTCCTCCCCTCCAATGTTATGCTTCAGTCAAATAATTTCTTATTGCACAGAGGCTGTCCTGCACTTCTTCATTTCTCAGACAATATATAGGAAAAATTGATAAACAATTTTATTCTCTTTTTTTTGACTCTTTTAATACATTAGTTATGGTTTTCCATTTTGTTACAAAGGATCATTTTTAAGATCTTGCAATTCTTCTTTCCCTATCTTAAATTTTTCCTTTGAAAAATATTCAGTCATTTCTTTCAAAAATAATGTGTACAAATAGAGAATACAATACAGGTTAATTACCTTTAATAATAACTCCGACAATATCCAGGATGCTTTGTTTTGGTTTTGGCCTGAGAGAAAACACATATCTTTAAATATGATAATTAATTTACAATATCTCTGGGTGATTGATCATGACTTTCTGCTTCAGAAAACAAATGAACTAGAATAAAAACATATGAACATTCATTTCTCAAAAATCATGGTCCATAGCTCTATGTGAGGCCCTTAATAGCTATTATCATCCACTTGGCACCATAACTGACCCTTTATAAGATGCTGTAAAAGACAGACATGCAGGTGAAAAGCCTGACACCATAATGTAAAACTTTTAGGTCATTATGCTTTTCTTTTAGCCCCATCTTTGTCTTGAGGACTTTGGAGGATAGAGAAAAGAAAAAGCTCTGTTTCGTCACAGTTATATATCATAAACCAATTATTTGAATAGTTGCTTCTTGAATTACTTTCAAAACCTTTCTGCAAACTATGGAAAATGAGTGAATATGAAATATGAACTAAAATACTTTTAAGATCACTATTTCAAGTGAGAAATCAGGACTAACATGATAGTGAAAAAAACATAGAATTGCAAATATTGTTTCTAGGTTCCTGTTTGATTTTTTTATTTCTTAGAAAAGACAATTCAAAATGAAAGAAAAAAGGGACATCTTTTAAGAGAATTTGCCTAAATTTAATTAAAAAATTATTTTAGAGATTTAAAATTTAAATAATCAATTTTAAACGCGTATATGGGTACTCACTCCTTTTTCTCGCCCTTTCCCCCAGCATTTATTTTTGAGCATGACATCATCTGGTATGGAATGGCAATCTGGGTCAGCTGTCCCAGCTGTGTCTCCTTCCAGCCCCTTGCCCATCCCTACCTTACTCCTTTTGCCTGGGGAGTAGGGCAGAGTAGGGAGAAGAGCCCTTTTTGCAAGAGCTACCTAGCAATAGCCAAATTATTGAAATTTTACCAACACTGTTTAAGCCAAAAATCCAAAGCTCGTCATCATAGGGGCTGGTATGAAGAAAATTAACTTAATCTCAGCCGCAGTGTACATAAGGACGTGGCAGACATTACTGTGCTGAACTTCAAAACAGCAGAATCTCCTAGCAAAGATTTGAACCCTTCTGTTTGTTTATCCATTCACTGTGTTCCATTATAAAGAAAACTTGGTGAAAATATCTCTCAATAAATGAATTCTTAGACTCATAAATTGAAGGCTTCAAAGAGGTGTAGCATGTAGTCTGCAAAAGTGTGTGTTTGGATAAAGTTTTAAAACAAAATTATGAATACAGACTTCTACATCCAGGACTTCTTCATTAGCTTTAGAGGAAATGTGTAGGAGCATAAAGATCCTGTGCACTGTGTGCAATGATGAATTGAGTAGGGCTTAAGAGCCCACAAAATAAAATCAATATGAACACAAGTTCTGAAAAAATGAAATAATAAAAATTGAGAAGTAGATTCTAATTTTGATTCATGTACATACTATATGGTCATTGCAGAGCTTTAGCAGCTATCCTGACTTTTTTCTTTTAAATCCAGTGAAGCACGAAAAGCCTGCTTTCCATAGGAAGACAGGAAAACAGGATTCATTGTCTTGAATAATAACATATACTTGAATAATGATTTATTTTTTACTCTGTCCCAACTAATTCACAGAAGCTGTTGGGGGGGAAACAGCCACTAATGGAATGTACATCATATACCAGAAACACTGCAAGCATTTCCAAAATAAACAGTGCATTTGACATCAAAGTCATAGGGAATAATTTGTAACTAAGAGCTATATAACAAATTCAGTTAAAGAAGAATGTAGAGAATACTTTTCAGAATGTCTGAAGAATCCAAAATCTCTTTCAGAAAACCTTTGCCAGATATTCAGTTATCATTGTGGGCTTTTGAAAACACTGAAATAGGTTTATTGCTTTTTCTTTGAAATAAATCCTGTATATGAAAGCTTCCAGAACTACAAAATATAGAAAAAAACCCTAAAGTTAAGAAATGGAGAAGCATTCCCTGAACCACTCTCCATCCTTTGTATGATTTAACAATAAAATAAAAAAAAATCCTGAACTTGCAACATCTTGAGCATTCATGTATATCTCTTTCACAGTTCTGAGAAAATAAGAAATAAATTTCTAATAAGAAATAAGTTGGACAAGAAAACCCTTTTACTGAGACATTTTCTATTTAAAGAGGAATTAACTCTTGTAACCAGGTAATTGGTTGCAGTGCCTTTGAGAACAGAATGACATCGTCATTCTGACGTAATCTAGAGTTTATTTATTAAACATTTTTAGTATAGTGATGGATAGCAATATCTAGGCAGAGGCGTTAATCCTACATACTACATATACACGCACATACTACATCCACAGCCACATCTCTGACTTTCTAGTCCAGGTCAGACTGGCAGTACAGATCTAGGGACTCAGGTCACTCATGCTGACTGCCAGATTCCTCTTGGTGGCCAGGTCTCTGTGTGAAACTGTTCCATGTTGGGCTCAGCCTTTACCATGGTGTCTGAGGGCCACACCTGGTGTGTTGTTCTCAATCCCTTTTGGGCCACTGTCTCTATTACAATATAAACTAAAACATCGGTACATAATACTGCCCTTGTTAAACAAGTAGCCTGAGACTAATCTCTTACTTGCTCTGTATCCAACAACAATTACCAGTTGTCACAGTTTTAATCAGGCTTTCTCTCACCCACTACAGACTCAAACATATTACAAATATGTGACGTCAGCAAAAATTACATAACATAAAAAGGCGTATCTATTACTTCTTTTTTATTCCAGTTCATCTTGAATTAATCTATTCAGACCTGAAATCCTTTATTTGAGCAGTGATTTAGGGTAGACTTCATACCATGTAAATGTTTAAAATTAAATTTGCTACAGCTTTTCTAATGAAAATAATCTGGCTAACTAGTCAAGACATTACATATACAGGTAGAGGCATATTTTTATGCAACTAGTTTCATAAGAAACCTTTATAGCCTAGTCCTATTACATAACCGGAGATAAAATCAGGCAGAAGGGTTCACCCTTTTTTGTTCCAAAACTGTCAGCTCTGAGGAAAAAATAAGAAATTACACATGTAAACAAAAATCAAGGTAGGCAAAGATAACCTTTGATTGCTTGTGATCAGTTCTTCAGTTTGGGGCTGGAGCCTTCACCACATCACTTCATGTCTATTTTCCCCTCACCACATCACTTCATGTCTATTTACCCTTTGTGATGTACTTTCACAGTATCCCACTACCTGAATGTGACAAGTATGCAATCCTACATTTCTAGGCTGCCTAAGTTGTGAGCACTTCCCAACATCAAATGCTTTCATGTTTAAGACTATTAGGAAAAAACCCCCAAACAAACTAGCATATCAGTTATGCATTATTTAGCTTATATATTGTAAAAGAAAAGGGAAATTGTAGGTTTGAGGTGTGATAGGTGCTCCATGTATACTGAAGGAAGAATTAAGATCAGTTCTGTAAGCCTCAGCCTGAATGAAGGGGAAGTAAGGAAATGCAGCACTATTTCTCAGTATTAAACAACAGATTTTATAACAGAAGTATCCCAAATATGGGCAAGCTTTTGGTCTTGATGCTTTTGAGTAGTTGGCTCACTGGTCTACTTTTTTATTTAGTTTTCCAATTTCATAGGAGCTTCATTTTCTAATAAATTATTTCAAAGTCCTGTAGATTGTAAGTTAAGAAAGTACTGATCTAACTCGAATTCCACAATAAATTTACATCTAATTCTGAAATTTTATATATTAAAAAACCCCAGTTAACTATGAAAGTAAATAGGTGTCTTCACCTGAAACTAAAAATTTAATTCATATTTGCGACCCATTTATTTTATGACTTTACCCACAAAATAGTTGTCAGATCTGTTTTGTTTTCATGATTCTACAGGCTAATTGAGATTTCTCTTAACTTTCCTTTTGTTAAACTCAACATGTAGTTTGACTTCTCAAAGGCTCATTCTTATAGGTTATGTTTCCATGTGTATTTGAATATTCACTCAACATAGTTACATCTTATAATCTATATCAGAGCCATTTCAAAAATTATCATTTCCTCTACACTAATTTTAAAAATGTGTATAAGTTCTTTCCCAGATCTTTGATTCATACTTGTATCCAATTATGTTCAAAAAATATATTTATATTACTGATTTAACTGCATTAGTCATTAAATTCTAAAGAAGTCTGTAACACTAAAAAGTAGGCTTTTGAGAGCAGAATTAGAAGTCATATTTACTTCTAGAAAATGTATCCTCACCTATATTAAATCTCATTTTAATACTTCATTGTAGTTAATATAGCAAAAAAAAAAAAAATTAAAAAGTTCCAGACATATTTAATATAAGTGCAAGTCAATTTTACAGACAAAACGAGATTTGCTTGTGTCCTCCTCTTGGAAGACAGAAATTTTATCCTGCAATACTCAATAACATAAAAGAGATGCAGTCACCTTGTTGTCAACACGCTTATGGCCATTGTAGCAAACAACAGGTATTTTCCTCTCTCTTGTAAGTTATTTAAGAATGATTTGAACATCACTTACTTCCAAGATTATTAAGTGTTTGGACTGTCAAAAATTCAAAAACAAACAAAAAACCCCCAGGTAATCCTACCTTTGGCAGCATGCTGCTCCAGCTCCTCTTCAACACATGCAGGCTCCCTAAATAAGTCAGCAAAGTAATTTTTACATCTTAAATATGCTAAATCTTCCCAAAAGCTTTCCAGTTCTCAGCTTCTCTTTTTTATAATCCACACTTCTGGCAGTGTGCAGATTTTAAATGACTTTGTGATATTGCTTGTATTCCCAGTAATAACTCTTCACATCCGCTTTAAGTATTATGGGATTTCAGCACTTATTTATGTGTAAAATCTCTTGCCAAAGAGGAAAAAAAAATTGAGCTCTGAGAAACTTTGTTACCTTGGAGGTCTCTGCCTTCTGGCTGTAAGTTTTATCTGCTACCATGAACTATCTTGAAGTCACCCACTGTAAAGTACAGACAAAAGTAAAATCTCTTTGCCAAGTACCTTGAGACTTGTTATAACATTAAAGTAGCTTTCCTGGTACAGGATCAATCTATTTACTCCAATTGATTCTGGGTTAAGCCAAAGGTGTACTACAATCATTTCTGAGTGCTCTATGTTTTGTTTACATCAACAATTGCATAGCATGCCAATTTATGCTTTTATCTAGGCAGTTACTTTGATTATTATTGCTTACGTACTTTTACAGTGAAGAAAAAATTCTGCATATGAAAGTCACCACTGAGAAGTTGCACACTGAAAGACATTGAACAGACACTCAGATTTATTGGGAAAGATACTCATCTGCTTTCTCTGCATTACAAGTGTCATTGAGATAAATATCAGAAACAGAATGGTTTGTACTTTTTTATAAATGCAAATCTTTTATGAACATGTATTAAATCCATTGAGGAACAGACCAATCATGATAAATTCCAATGACTATATTGATTTTTTTTGACTAAAAATGTCAAATAAAACACTGACGAGACTAGTGAAAATAAATAAAATATCAAATGCTGGTATTACTTATTTTTGTGCATAGAATGTTCTTAGTCAAAAACATTATGCTACGCACCACTGCTGGAGAAACAAATACTTTCAGCACATAATATTGGGAATGGATAGCTGAACAGGGAAGGCACAGAGCTGCTTAATTGCTAGAAATGAATGTTGAATCCCTATCAAGGAGTCTTGAAAGCAGAATAATATGCTTTTAAGTTCAAGGACAAGTAGTAACAAATTATGTCAATCCAAATACTGATCTACTTCAGCCCCTTGGCATCTTCTGTTTTACTTTGGTTTCTAAATGAAGACACAAACACCTGTTCTTGCAGCAGGTGGTATTTGTTTATTATAGCTCTTCCTGCTGAGTTTTAATCAGCTTGCAGCTGCAGAATCCAGAATAAGGAATGGTTATAAAACCAGATTTTCATATTTAAGCTGTATTGGTCCAGAGAAAATTTTTCATACTTCATTTCCATCATATGTTACCAATCATATAATTTCCTTCTCACATTCCAAGTTTTTAATTAAAGAATAAATTCATGTATAATTCCAGTAAAAGAAGTTTTGAACATTGTGCCCTGAGGGTGTTATTTGATTATATTCTCTTATTGCCAAATCTCCAATTTTTGGAAGAAGATTCTCAAACCTCTGCCAATTTGTACCCCTGGCATTCTTTACTGGGAGAATCAAGAAGCTTAAAAAAAAAATCAAGGGACAAACTAACAACATGTAAATCCCTCTATTCAAAGGCAATTGAAATAAGAAGAAGGTACTTATGAGACAGGAGATGTAGGGTAAAACTTTCTATTCCAAACTATAAGGTAAGAACACTGAAGTAATTACGTGGAGACATTATTAAGAAAGTCTTCCTATGTATTGAGATATGTTTCAATATTTTCATTCTTATTAAACAGTGCCTTCTATTCTATGATGAACATGCAATATAACATGTTATAATTTATTTATTATTAGATATATTAATTATATATATTATTATTCATTAATAGTCAAGGGCTTCAGTGTACCAGATGTTTTGGAAAATTGTATTAATTTTGCTTAGTATTAAAGCAACAAGTATTCAACGAGGCTTATAGAATACAAGAGTTTGTTAAAAATAAAGGAAGATCAGGGTCAAAAAAGTGAGATTTTACTGTGTGGAATGACAGTTGCTTCAGTGCAACAAGAGTGAAGCCAAATCTGGTAGTGAAACACTGGAACATGTTGACCAGAGAGGTGGTAGATATCCCATCCCTGGAAACATTCAGGATCTGGTTGGATAGGGCTCTAAACCACCTGGTCATGATTTGACTTCAGGATAGTTTAAGTCCTCACAGGGTCGCAGTTCATTCCAGGAGCCTGGTCCAGCAGGGACTCTCCATGGGGTCAGAGCTTCCTTTGGGACAAATCTGCCCCTAGGAGAACAACTTATGTCACTGTCATCTGCACTGCAGGCGAGTTTCTGCTCCAGCGCTGGGAGCACCAGCTCCCGCTCCTTATCCTCTGACCTTGGTGTCTGCAGAGCTGTTTCTCTCACATCTCACTCTCTCCCAGCTACTGTTGCACAATATGTTTTTTTTCTTTTTCTTAAATAAGTTTTTGCTGAGGTGCTACCAACTGATTGACTCAGGTTTATCTAGTGATGGGTCTGTCCTGGAGCCAGCTGGGACTGACTCTGTTTGACATGGGGGAAAGTTTCTGGCATGTTCGCACAGAAGCCATCCCCACAGACCCCAGCTACCAAAATTTTGTTACTTAAAACAAATACAAGGGATGCATGGCACAGTGTGTGCCACAAACTCTGAAAAGCTAATTTTCCAATGGAAGTGGTTTTGGTTTTGTTTTGTTTTTTTGTTTGTTTGTTTTAGTTTGTATTAATGCAGCATCATGATCACAGCATCTTCATACATAGAAATATAAATATCTTTATTAGGTTGAAGTTCTGTTGCTTCCTGAGATTTCCACTCCTATTTTATCAACATGTTTTCTCTGAAGTCAGGAGTTGGGGGTTTTGTTTTGTTGGGACTTTTTTAAAAGTAATTTTTCTTTTTTTATTATATTTCTATGTCATGAATAATTGTAATCCTGAGCCCCTGACCACCAGAATTACTGTAGGAGAGAGCAAGTAAGGAATAGGTATGTGGCTCTTAATTAGACAGTAAATTAGGGCAAGTGCTCTCAAGGACACAGTCATTTCAAACATCTCTTGAGAGAATTTCAATGATCAATACTGTTTTTCCTTTGTTAATGAAAGGGGAACAGTAGAAAAGAGAATGAAATTATTTTAGTATTTTTCTTTATTTTCTTTTTTCCTTTTCATTTAATAAATTTTCTGTACTTCCTGCTGGTAAAAGCTGTGATTATTCCAATTTAAAGTACTAAAAATAGACATTTGTAAAGGGTTTTCAATACATACAACATACTAAGAGCATTTCTTAAGATCATGAAGTTAGGTCCTTATTTTTATGAAAAATGTCATTCTCTTCCAAGGTATCACCATGCTGAAAGGTTATGTGTATAGAGAGTATTGCATAGACCCACAGAAAGCATGGCAAATTAATTCATTGTTATTTAGCTTTTGCTGCTGCTTTTCATCATAGATGAAACAGACACAGTGGACATTTTTATCCTTTCTGCTAGCTTTAAGGCATTACAAGAACTACACACAATAAAGGGTCATATGAAGGGGCTTTAACAGAAACAATATTTGTCCTGAGAGACTTTGCTTTCCTAAGCTGAAATTTATGCTTGATTTTGTTGTTGAACTCAAAATGATAAATATTAACCCCTAATATTAGATGGTCTACATTCTTTCTGTACTAGTTTTGGCTGGGATAGAGTGGTGAATTTTCTTCATGGTAGCTGGTATGGAGCTGAGTTTTGGTTTTGTGCTGGAGATATTGATATTTTATTATTGTTGAGCCTTGCCCTTTTTGCCTCTCAGCCCAGCCCACCCCACCAGTGAGGAGTGAGGTACACAGCAAACTGGGAGGGGACACAGACAGGACAGCTGAACCCCACTGACCCAAGAGATATTCCACACCACATGACAGCAGCAGCATCAAAAGGTGAGGGAAGAGAAAAGAAGGGGAGATGTTTAGAGTGATGGTGTTTGTCGTCCCAAGTCACTGTTACATGTGATGGAGCTGTGCTTTCTGGGGGTGGCTGAACACCTGCTTGTCCATATGAAGCTGTGTATGAATCCCCTGTTTTGCTTTGCTTTGCTTCCTTGCGCATGGAAAAAAACTTTAATTAATTTATTCTGTCCTAGAAAGTTTCTATTAATTTTTACTGAAAATATGGTATTGGGCCACTGGCACTTTAGAGATTCTTAGGACTTACCTCAGCTCCCCAAAAAACTCAATAGCTTAAGAAGTTTTGGTCTGGGTACAAGACCCAGTGAAATTTCCAGATAACTATTTGCCTGTTAAACCCAGGAAATGCAAAGAATGCTAGAAGACTTGGAGTTGTAGCCTTGAAAGCACCTGGGAAAATTGAGTGGCTGTGATGAAAAGCTGGGATCAAAGTTCTGAGCCAACAGAATTCTGGCAATTACACCACTTACCAAGCACATGACAGTGTGTGTGGCACACAGAAGATTACACAGCAGAGCTGTCAGCAGTCTAACAGACAACAGCAGAGCTGTCTATTAGTAGGCCCTTAACAGATTGCTATGTGTGGAAGTGTGGTTTCAGAAAAGTAATTGACATGAAAATTCAAAGTGCATATAAATGTATATCATTATATACATATACAGATTAAAATGTATCTTTATATATAAAGAAATACACATAACACTACAAACATATTCTTACTGTAGTAAATGCTTCTCTAGTACTTGTTTTGCTTGAGTTACCTTGACCAGATTCACAACTTCCGAGGCTCTGGTCTTACCTACTGAACAGCATGCATCATCCAAGCCTGTCCTCTTCAGTAACCTAGTTCTTATAACACAGTACTCACAAGCCCACTAGACTTGAACTAAATCCAGGTCATCATGCATTGTCTTTTCTATATTAATTAGTACCAGTTCAAAGTTCTAATTTAACTTCATTAACTTAGGAAATAATGATTTGCTTAAAGGATAGAATGAGCTACAAATGATTAAACAAATCCTTCAGAAGTTCAGGTCCTTTTGAAGGTTTTATAGAAATTCTGAGTCCTAGTTTTGCAAAAATTTAAAAAACCTGACTCTAAAAAAGTGATATTCAAATGATATTCATCAAAATGAAATCACAAGAATTTTTTTGCTGAAATTATGCCAGATCACTACATGTAGAACTGTCTTATTTTGTAGTCCTATGAGACAGAGCAAAATTAAAATGAGTCCAAGAAAATGTAGATTTTAAAAATCATACAAAAGCTGTGTAATCTATACTTTAAAAAGCAGTCTGATCTATAGCACATTTATTTTTCTTAAGCTGGATAGTATTCTACATTTCAAATTTGGGAAAAATAAAGCATCTTTGTCATATTATAACAGTCCAGTCTGTTAGGCTTTATAAACCATAGAGCCTCATCTTGTATTGCTCGATTAAATCAGAATTTGCTTGAACAACAACCCATCTTTTAGGAAGATTTAAGTGATAGATTTATAATTAAGCTATCAAAGTGGCACACAACTCAGACCTAGATGGCAATTTTATGAACAGTACCATATTCCAAATCACCTACCTATCTCAAGCCCAAACAACTATATATCACAGTCAATTTTAGTTCAGTCTCAAGGGGGGTATTAAATCAGTCATCCAGGGGCATCCTGTAGTAATTCAGCTGTTCTACAACTGTGCATCTGAAAGGCTGCAATACCTACAAACTATGCTTTCAAATTTTGTTTGAAAGTTAAATATTTCAGTGTCCTTTAAACTTCTATTTTCTTACATCCAGTCCTGCAATCTCACTTGCATTTGCAAGGGAATTCACTAAGTTTTCTGTATATACCCCAAAAATTAGCTTCATAGGTGTCTTCTGCATAGAGATGGTAGTTCACTGGATGCTAAGCTGAGCAATGAATAACAAAAGAAGTAATACTGCAAAAAAATTGCATGTCCAAGAAAATAATTATGCCATATGTCATCTCCTTAACAAGAAAGTAGCCTACTGTCCTTCACACTTTTCAGGTTGTTTTATGCATCCATATCAACATATCAATTCTACTTTTTTCACACTACACAGTTTAGAATCTTCCAAAAAGAAGCCCAAGTGATCAATTTATCTAACACCAGCCAACAGAATTTCCTAAAATATAGGATGTGACTGCTGGCGAGACGTGGGTTGGCACAGTATAATCAATCTTTCCCTAAATTTTAGACCTTTTTAGACTTTTAGATACTTCTGAAGGTTTTGGTCACAAAATCTTTGAGATTCTTTATGGCACTCTGATACAAATCTCATGTATACGAGTTAAAATTATGCTGTGTTTCTACAGCATGAATTATTAAAAGATCAAGACTGAAGTGCAAACCAGACCTCAATCCATTTGCAAGGTAATAGACACATGGTTAGGATGAGTTAGAAGAACTTTGGGATAACATGACTCTTCAGAATCTACTGAGCAAGAAAAGAAAATATTGTTAAAACCATGCAACCAAAAAGTCACAGATGTATTCTGAGCTTAGAGAAAGCACCATGTATGTTCTGGTCTATCATTTTTAGAAAACTTCTGTATTAAAATAGTTTTTCAAAGGTGAAGTGACAATGTGCTCCACCACACCCATTTCACCTGTAAAATATCACACTGCATTTAATACAAATCTAGAATTCATATTAAGAAAAAAACCCCTCAATTTTAAAAGTCATTGTTTCCTCGTTCTGAGTGAATACACTGAAATTCATAGTCTACAAGTATTTCAAAAATTAATATGTTTTAATGCTCTAAAGAATATTACTTGTAAGATGTATAGAAATATTTAATTCTGAAAATAAATGTCTCTAATCTTGCTTGGTGGGAATGGATTCTTTTGGTCTGGGGTTTGTTTTTCTTTCTTTTTGAAGGAACATAAATACATTTATATCAACTAAGAATTTTGACATGAGGTTGTGAAATGCTTTCTGAAGCCATTTGATCTCTAGAGCACCAAGAAAATTATAGTGAAAGTCTAAAGCATATTGTCATTGACATTGAACCAGAGAGGAATAACAGCATAACGAGTTTGTTAAGAAGGCTAATACTGACTTTGTAAGAACCATGGCAGTGTGCAATGAAGAAATACATGTTGATTTGTCCTTGCTCACTTGAGACTTCATCCCAAAGATACTGGGATGAAATTAAGCCTTTTGAAAAGAATATTAAAGTCCCTCTAAATAGACTGCAATAAAGCAACTTTTATATTTTTATTTATTTTAAGCACAACAAGTCTATGTAGTATCCGTTATGTTTCTGTGGGTTTTTTTTATACTCGGCATATAGGAAAACACATATGCTTAAGTCAAGAATAGATTGTAATGGCTTTTCACATTGTTAAATGTCAGACAATTTCTTTTTTTTGTTTTTGTTTTAATTAAGTGGAATTAACAGCTTCCAGCAGGTTTAAAGACCATTGACCAATTACATTAGCTTTCTTTAACCACAACAGACATTTATATTAAGTGGTTTAACTATTGTTAATTAGTCTCAGTATTTTCATATGAAAATAAAAACAACAGTTGACATTTCTAGAGCACTTCTGCATTGAGGGTTTCAGACTGATCCAACAAGAAATGTCTTTAGAATATGAAGTTCTGAAATTGCTTAGTACAACAGGTCAAATTTTTCCTATTTGTCACAGTGAAATCAATCTCAGCAAAATCAGTATCAGTTTTATCTCAAGAGCTTTCCAGCTAAGCAATAGAGCAAAAAGTATATCGACTGTACATCTAAAATCAGCTGTGCTCTGAGCCAGCACCAGTCCATATTGACCTCAATGAAACAATACCAAACTGAACACCACCTGTAGGATGCATCAGCTCACCTAATATATTTTCTTAAAACATTTTTAGTATTTTCCGCAGCAGCTGGATCACATAGCCAACTTAGAATATACCAGGGAGAGGAACAGTTATCATAGAATCAGAATCATTAAGGTTGGAAAAAGACCCTGTGGGAAAAATTCTCCCCTCCCCTGTCATCCCCTCCCCACCTTGATGAAATACAATGTTACCAGCACCAACTTCTTAATACAAGGAAACCTAACAAGGAAAAGATGACATCCAGAACAACAAAAGAAACGGGGGGCAAATTTACATTTTAATGGATGGAGATTGAGATCAGTATGCCCAAGATGTATGCTGAGGGAAAAAATATGATTGGTACTCCCTGGGTGGAACACAGTCAGCATGGCCAACTTGCGGATGAATTTGGTGGTACTTTTTAGTTGACATGTCAGGTAGCAGCTAAAAAACAAGGGAGATAAAGGAAGATGTCTTGCTGTTGAGCCAGTAACTGAGGCAAAAATCACTCTTCTTGAAGTCATGTATATAAGCATTCCAAGGCTTACTCAGAGGAGTGTTACCTGTCTGAGCCATAAGCAGCCACATTCTCCAGAACTGGAGCTATGGGTGACCATGTAAAAGGCTTTGTTTAATCCAAGTGGACAAAATCCACAGCATTTCCCTCATCCACTAAACAGGTCACCTTGCCTGTTTAGTGGATGACGGTCATGTTGATCAAGCAGGAGTTGCCTTTCACAAACCTGTGCTGGCTGGGCCTGATCCCAGGGCTGTCCCACACATGCTGCATGGTTACACCTCAGGATGATCTGCTCCATGACCTTCCCCAGCACTCATGTCAGACTGAGAGGCCCTCCCTCTTTGTGCCCCCCTTGTAGCTGGGCCTCACATTTACAAACCACCAGCCAACTGTGATTTCCTTGCTTAGCCAGGACTGTTGGTAAATGACCGATGAGCAGCTATGCCTGATCCCTCAGTACCTTCAGGTGGATCTCATACCGCCCCATAAACTTGTGATTGTTCAAGTGGTGTAGCAGGTCACTGATCATTTCTCCTTGGATTATGTGGGCTTAACTGTGCTCCTCTTCGCTGTCTTCCAGCTCAGGGCATCCAGAGAGCAATTGGTCTTACTATTAAAGACTCAGGCAAAGAAACCATTAATTATCTCATCACCTTACTATTAATTACCTTACTTTACTTCATCCTTTTTCACTGTGTTTGTCCCTGCATCCAATATCCAATAAAGGATGGAGATTTTCCTTAACCTTCCTTTTGTTGTTAATGTATTAAGAGAAACAATTTTTCATGGTCTTTTAATATAGTAGCCAGATTAGATTTTTAACTTTTTTTTTAATCTTACATACCCTGTGTTTCTTGACAAAGCTGTTCCACACTTTCTATGAACCTTTATATTGGGACAATCTTGCTTTTTACCATTATTTTTTATTTTAATCCCATTCTTTCTGAATAACATCTGTTTCTATTTGACTGATGAATGATACATGACTTGGAGCCTTCAGGATGGGGTGGTGCTGAAAAAAAAGAGATGAAAAGTTCTTGACAGCTTTCTATGTGTAAAGACTTACTGTGACTTCATTCATTAAGGAAAGGAAATCAATTAAATGCTTTGTAAAATCAGATCTAGAAACATATCACTTATGGTGAAGATGATTTTGGCATGCATGCAAGCTGTCATTAAAGACTAGTAAATTATGACTGTGTAACATTTTCTGGCTGGATCAGTAAATAAAAAACTCAAGAAGCATTAAACCATACATAAACCATACATTGCAGTTAATAGGAAAATGCAAAATGAGGCTAGTAGATGGTATTATATTAAGAGAAGCTGTGTATAAATCCTAGGAGAAAACTACCCTATTTATATCAGCTATGATACAAAGCAGATGACATAGCAAGTGTCAGGAAATCCAAGATGTAGGATTAAGCTATGACATGGGGTTTTTCCAGCATCTATTTCTATTTTTCTTTTCAAAAGCACTAGAAAAACTGAAGTGTTGTGATACTGCAGAACTTGAAAACTTCTAAAAAGATAAAATTCTTGTTTAGTGATGCAAAGACCATTAAACTATATAGATTATTAAATTTTTAAAGGCTGAGGAGATCTGCTATGTTTGCTGAATAGTGACCTTCTGAATAATGCAGATTTCTGACACATCTAGGGATTTTTTTTCATTTTCCCTTTTTAATAATAGGTGCCTTAGCTACATATGTCTTGATCTTCAAATAACATATTAAGCCTTCACTGCTTCCCACTTAGGCTATTTCAGTAAGTAGACCATTTGGTCTTATGGAGCTGATGCAGCTGAAATTTATTTATCTTCTACAAGTGGGTTTGTCATGTTCAGTTCTTCTAGATTATGCTGTCAGCAATCTGGTTCTTGTGGATTCCTGTGGATATTGATCAAGTCATCCACATAAAGAAAAAGTTTGTTTCTTGCTATAAAACATGGTTTCCTTAATTTCAAAACATGCTACAACTCTGATTTCTCAAGTTCCTATATCCCATTATGGTCTCATTAATGACAGAAGTAATATAACCTCACAATTCCTACTTTTCCATTTTCATATAAAGGAGCTTAAATATAATTAATATATATAAATTGTGTTGGCCTCCAGTGTTACAGCACCAGAAAGAGATCAAATGGTCAGCTGTTTATCAATCATGACCTTAAGTCCTTTATTATACTTTGGCTTTGGTAAGTCAATTTAAAAATACCTTTAAGGAAAAACTATACTTAGAAACTAGTCTACCTGCCATTTTCAGTTTAATTCTAAACAATGTCATAATACTGCATTTTTGTGATAATGTGTAATTCAATGTAGTAATACAAGTAATCTGTGTTCCTTTTCTGATCAAAACCTTCGTATCTCAATAAAATATTTAACAAAAGACAATGTGAATTTCTTAATTGTTTTCACTGCAGTTTCATAATACTTTGATGGGAGCACTCATTTTTATGAGAGTTATCACTAAGTTGCCCTAGAAATTAGCTACCCAAGGAAAAGGAAAAGTCTCAGTTTTAGTTTTTCCTAAATAGCAATACTGATTATTTTTCTTTTCAGGTTAATCTAAATTACAAATTAGCTCTTATGAGAAGATTTCTGTTTAAATTCAGCTAGTTTGAGGTTCTGGAAAATCACTTCTTCAATGTGCCACAGATTATCTCTCAAGTGAAGTACAGAGTACAGAGGGAGTACCACTGTAAATACAAGTTTCTCTATGGGACAGTTGAAAGACTGTGATTCCTTCTCATGAATATAGCAATATCTTTGATTTTTTTTCACTCAAAAACACTGAAATAAAAAATAAATTAGCACATTCTGGACCTTATACCCATTAAAAAAAATTGAAGGATGGCATTTAATTTCTATGTTGATGTTGCTGTGGGACACAATGAAGAGAGACACAGAGTAGTGATTTTAGAAGGCTGCTGGATTCCTGAGGAGGAGCCACAGGTTTATTTTCTAAACTTCTTTTATACTTTTTACAAATGTGCCCACCTTAGAGGTGGGACTCTTGGAACTATTGGTCACTCACAGAGACCACCATGAGAAGTCTCTCCTCTGGGAAAGCATGTGGAAAACACGATAATTTACAGAGAGTGACTTTGTTTACTAGTTTCGGTCCCTGGGAACAGAATTTCTTAAAACTAAAACATGGCAAACACAAATCGTGGGAACATGTTGTTCAAAATCTGGAAATTCTTTCCATAAATTAGAAATATAGACAGAATTCCATTCAGTTTTAATTTTTACATGAAGTCTTACTGAGTGTATAGGTACCACTGCAAGTGAGTAGGAAGTCTTCAGGACTACATAATCCAGCACAAAAAATTTTGCTACCAAAAACGCTCTAGGAGAAATATTATAAAAGAACAAGTATAGGATTGAAAAAATAATTACAAACAAACAACAACAACAACAAATGAGAAGCTCGGATTTTTGTTGATGTTCTCACTGTTTCTTTAATTTTTATTATTAACCTTATAAAGCATTTGTGAGAAATTTTCTTCTGTTATTATTAGTGTCAACAAAGGTCAGGTCAAGAAAATGGACTAAAGATTTGAGTTTGACCTGTCACTAATAAACAAATTTAGAGATTCCTTACTTTTATATTCTTTTACACCTAACATCAGCAAATTACTGTTTCAGGACTACCAGATTGCAAATCAAAGAATCACAAAATTGACTGAGCTCAAAGGGACCCACAAAGATCACTGAGCCCAACTCCTGGCCCTGTACAGTACCATTCCCAAGAGTCACAGGATGTGCCCGAGAGCATTGTTAAAACACTTCTGGAACTCTGTCAGGATTGGTGCTGTGACCACTGCCCTGGGGACCCTGTTCCAGTGCCCAACCACCCTCTGGGTGAAGAACTTTTTCCTGATATCCAACCTAAACCTCCCCTGACACAACTTCATGCCAGTTCCTTGGGTCCTGTCACTGGTCACCACAGTGAAGAGATCAGTGCCTGCCCCTCCTCTTACCACCAGAAGGAAGTTTTAGATTATAATGAGGTTTCCCCTCAGTCTCCTTTGTTTATGCATACCTATAAGAGCAGAGTTTGAGTCAGTGGTTGACATGGTACTTAGATGTAGGCTTGTGAAGAAGCCAATATTTTTATTCCTCCTTAACAGTTATATGTAAATTTAATGTTAATACTCCCATGTATTTCAAATTAATCAAAAAGAAAACCACTTACGACAAGTTCAAACTTTAGAAACAGAGCCAGAGAAAAGAGGTTGAGAAAACCCCTGAACAGCTCTCATTTCAGTTGAGTATCTTAAAAAAGGCAAGGAAAGACAAGCTTCCATCAATTTTGAAGTTTCCGTGTACATTCTTGCTGTAAGAAGGCCCTTTTCTCTCTCATATAAACATACACACATTTAGTGTAGACAAAGATTAACATACACTCTGTGTTCTCTGCTTGGAAAGAAAGCTCATAAATGGAAAACATTTTAAACTTCAGAAACCTTGGACTTAGTTTCTGTGTTTAAACACAAATTCAGATCTTAAATGTTTTTTCAACATTCCTGTTAATCTTGGGGAGGGAGGTTTGTTCAATTGTTTTTTACCTTTTGCTTGTGGCAAACATTTATAGTCTATAAATTTTGCCTAAGATTTGCTCCATGTAAATCTCAATTTGAATAACATTAAAAAGTGTGAGAACATATGAACTTTCATGTTGGAAATCTAAAGTGTTACATTTCTTGTAATTCTATTTTTAGCAGCTTCTTTTCAGTCATGAACATACTCTAAGAGATACAGCTCTTATGTATCGCCAAACATGCTTCAGCCTTACTCTTTGGGTCATTGCCAGCGTCTTTGTGTCTCTGCTCTCTCATTCTTTGTGGCATAGCTTGGTGCCATCTTTTTTGTTATTGGCATGTCTTGGCTTTCAGAACATGAAGACTTCATCTGCAATTAAAGTTTTAAATACATTCTTAAATCCTAGTGAATTTCAACTTAGGAAAAATGGGAAACCACATTTTCTAGTATTTGCAAAAAAATAAAAATGATCGCTATATGTCATCATCACAAACCAGTAATACTGTCATTTTCTTCCAGAATTTTACAAAATCTATTTTGTTTGACTGTCACAAAATAATCAGTACTTTGGGAAAGAAAAAAAATACAAAAGTTTGCTGAAGTTTTCCTGAAGAGTTTCTGTTTTGTTGGGTTTATTTCGCCTCTGTTGATTTTTTTTCTTTTAAGTTATTTATTTCTTTATTTTCAGGAGTTCAAAGAATTACATATCTCTTCCTATCAGAAACTTTTGAAAAATAACTTTGCATTTAACATGATTTAAAATATTTCATGGTGGCAGATTTTATCATTCTAAATGTGCTTGACTTGCTCATTTATTTAATTTAATAATTACTTATATAATTTTTAAATAACACTCTAAGGATTTTTTTTAATTTTTGTTTGTTTGTTTGGAGTTTTGTTTTTGTTTTTGTTTTAATGGAGCGTTATCCCTGGTTGTGAAAAAAAAGCATAACACTTCTAGTCATGTGTCTCATTGTTCACTGTACTGGGTCTGGGTAGGATGAAGTTATAAAATCTTCCCAGTAAGCTGTGATGCAAGGAAAGCCTTGCTGGAGCAGGCTCCTGGCAGGACTTATGACAAACTGATCACAACTCCCACTCCCAATTCCTCTGCACCACCAGAGAGAAGAAGGTAGAGAAGATGAGAGTGTAGCTGTGCCTGGAAGGGATGTGGGGAAGATGTTTGAAGATGTTTTTTGATTCATTCTTACTTTCTATTATCCTACTCTTTTATTAACTGCTAACAAACTAAACTGACTTCACCCAAGTACAGTCTAATCTGCCCCTGACTATGGGAGAACAGATGAGAGACAGAACAGAAAGCACAGATATCCTGGCCTTGGTAAAATACAAACCATGGTGTAAGCAACCACATATATGAAAAAGAACTGGGAAAAGAACTGCATATGTAACTATCAAGGTCTTTGAAACTATGTAGTTTTGTAAAGGCTGCCAAATAATGCAAACAATAGGCTATCCATAGTATGTGGGAAATTCTTGCTTAAGGATGTGACTGTTCAGGGCTGTGGCCTATTTGAGCTGTAACAAGTACATAACACTGTACTGTGAGAATAATACCTGACTTCATTTCCTTTTTACTCTGACTTCAGCTTAGTCTTCAGCTTAGACTTCAATAAACTGATTTCAATTCAAACTCCAAGTTATTTTTGCTCAAGCTTTGGCTCAAAGCTTGAATTACTTTTGCACATCGTCTTTTGAGGTCCTGTTTCTCAGTCGACACATGACTGTAATTGCTTAGTGATCTCCTTGGCATTATCTCAAGCCATGAGCTTTTTGTTATATTTTCTCTCCCCTGTCTTGTTTGTGGAGAGGATGGATAGAGAATCTTACTGAGTACCTGGCAGTCTACCAAGGTCAACCCACCTCAGGTTACTGGTCAAGATCAGTCTACCACATTTACAAAAGAAAGGATGTAAGTATCACAGGCTTTGTTCTCTGGAATTGTAATAGTCAGAAAATTTAAAGAGAAATGAGACTTCAGTATACAGGCCATCATGACTAAATAGTAAAGATTTTTCTTTGCAAGTTAGAATGTTACACAGAGTGTAGTAAGTATATTAACAACTGACCAATCAACAGAAAGATCCAGTTGTTACAATCACATAGAAAGATAAGGATCTGTTACCACCTCAAGACCAATCAAGTCACCTAAAATGGAACCTTTGCAATTTGTAGTTGTGATACCTTTTTCTGGATGAATAGCTAGTTCTACCTAAAAGAGGGACTTTCTGAATAAGACACAACAAACAAAACCATGGGGTAGAGACACTGATCTGTGCAGTTGGAAGAATCAATAAAGGCATGAGAACGAGACCATCATGAAGACTAATTCTCACTGTGACTGAGTTTGTGAAAGGCTTGTGCAGTTTTGTAACTGCAGTAAGTATTTCAACTCACAAAGAGGATATGGTGAAAACTCATATAGTACAATGCTGAAGGAGAACTTCATGAATAAAACAATAATTTTATATTCAGGGTTAACCTTTGACACTGAGCAGAAAAACATATTAGAATTATGCATTGAATGGTGAAAATAATGAGAAACAGTATACAGCTGCCTCACTTTCTTAATATTTATTACATTCTTTATTGTATTTGTACAGAAACCATGTTTTTCTCATGGTTTTTCTCACTCTTTACAGGTGTCTATACACACAGGCAAATAGCAGAATGTGTATATATGTGTCTACAAATTTTACATAGATACATAGATACAGATGTATAGTAAAAATAAATATATAAGCATCCACAAGTGCTCCTTTTTTCCTTGGCACACATAACATAGCTGTGCATTTAGTGTATCTTCCATAGATAAAAGTCAATCAGCTTTTAACCCAAATCCAAAAAAAACCAAAAAAACCAAAAAAACCAAAACCAAAACAAAAACAAAACAAAAAAAAAAAAACAAACAAAACAAACAAACAAACAAAAAAACCCCAAAAACAAAAACAAAAACCCCCCAAATTTCTAATGAATTCTACTATCAACACATAAATTGAACAAACAAACAAACATGAACCTTCCTTACTGGGGAATTGGACTAGATGATTTCCAGAGGTCTTTTTCAAACCTGAGAATTCTCTGATTTTGTGATGAAACTCTTGAAAATTCATGTAAAACTTAAGAAGCAGAGATTTCTGTACAGACTTTCTTGGTTTTGGCTCAGTGCTTGAACTTGCCAGAATAGTGTGGTTCAAATTTTATTCTCACACATCTGTTATCATCCTGAAAATATTGCAAAGAGATGCAAACATGACTGTAAACAACAATCCAGGCAAAATGGGCATTCATCTTTCAACCTGAATGGTTTAAATAAAACTGTGAGTTAAATCTGAACATCTGGGATATCTGCCTTTAATCATCTGGTGGAAGCACACTCTGAGTAGGGAGTCATCTCTCAATCAATATATTATGAGGCAAGACTGTGTCAGTGTTCTGACTTATTTCAGCTTATTCTTTCTCCTGATCCTACAGCTGTCATGCGGAAGAAAAAAACAATAAAAGATGCATATGTGGAAGTCAATATTCATAGAATCATAGAATGGTCTGGGTTGGAAGGGACATTAAAGGTCATCTAATTCCAACCACACTGCCATGGGCACTGACACCTTTTACTAGACCACGTTGCTCAGAGCTCCATCCAACCTGGCCTTGAACACTTCTAGGATGGGGCACTCACTTCTCTGGGCAACCTCTTCCAATTATTCCCTACCCTCACAGTAAAGAATTTTTTTCCTAATAGCTAATCTAAACCTACTTTCTTTAATTTTGAAATCATTCCCCCTTAGCTGTGAAACAATGCTGTTTGGCTTCTGTAAATGTAGCCTAATCTTTACAGAACTAAAATATCTGCAGATAAGTGTGAAAAAAATAAGCCATGTGATATATTTTCACTTAGTATGTATGGAAGTTTTTCTCCTAATAGTTTTTCTCCTTCTACATGGGTATAAGTTATAGGTAACTACAAGTTTGAATCCCTTTTGGAAATAAGATGCTCTTTCTATCACCTGTCTGGGAAACTTCTGTGAACCACTATTGTCTAACTTCACAAGTGAGAATAATTTTTCTCTGGTTTTCTTTCCTGTATTGATTACATTATGGCCTGTTGAAAAAAAGACTATTTCTTAATGCTTATTTGGAGTTTATGTAGAATAGTAGGGTTGTGATCTGGATCAGAATTTTAGAAAACAATAATAAGAAGTGTATTTGCCTTTTGCCCCATTTTATGAAGGTATCCAGGTATGTATGTATTTTATCAAAGAATCTAAATTAGCAGTCATTAACATGGACTGGTCCTGATTTGCCTCAAACATATTCTTTACCTTGCATGTGAAACATATTGCTACAGTGAGCTGCTTTATTGCGACTTTTTTTGTTTGTCTTTATGAAAAAAATGGTTTTTCTATTGCAAATAATAGAAAAGGAAAAAAATCTCTGAAGTGCAACCTGCAATAGAAGATATACAATATCTATATTAGTGTATTATTATTGTATATAATCAAGGGGGGGGGTTTTACATATTTTTAATATGTACATTTTATATAAGATTGTGTGTAGTTTCTTCTTTGGGAAGAATAGGTTGTGTGATGTGAGAAATGTTTCAGGTATGTCCTTATATCTCATAAATACATAACAAGCATTCTTGCATAATTATTTTGATAATAAAATATTGTGCCAAATTACATTCTGGAAACAGCTTGTTATTGTTTCTATGAGCAGCCCAATAAGCTGGAACAATTGGCATTGTTAGGGAAGACTACGAGATCTCAGGTGCACTGCAAGAGAGAAGAATGTGCCTGAGAGAAACAAAACCTGTACAGAAGCAGTAATCAGTTCTTCTGATTACTTCCATTTCTATAAAAAATAATATTTTCTACTTCATTCAGCTTTGTTAAAGAATAGGAAAATTTGCAACCAGCATCAAAGAAAGGCTGTGGTATAGAATTCTTCATATCTACAAAATTAATCAGTAATCTTCATGGTATTGTATAACATCCACAGCTAATAGCCTCAGATTTGGTACATATTTGACCTAATTTATTTTATATATATACTGGTCAAAGGAAAGAATCTCTGGCACTTGTCCTCTAATCTAGAATGAGTAAAACCAATAAGTATGGATATATAAAGAACATACAATTCTTTTAAGACCCTTGAGAGACAGACCCTTATGAGAAACAAAGAAAAGTAGTGGCATGGTAAAGTGATAAAATATTGGGGTGTAAAAGTGGCACAAAAAATATTTGCTAAGAATATAGTTCAGGGAAAATTGTCAAATATCTAGGAAGAAAACCAGACAGAACACATTTTTCCAAAAAGTTGTGAAAAATTTACAAAAGAAATGAAGGTAATGATCAGGATGAAAAATCAAGAGCAGTGTGTCACTGAGGAAGACAACTCACTAGAAAATTATCTCAAATGTGAAAATGCACACTTAAGATCTATTTTAGATAGACCTGTGCAGCATGGGGCTTATCTGTAAGTCATAAATAAGCTGGAAGTGAGATAAGTTTCATAGCCAATAGCTATGTTGCTAAATAATTGCATAAATGGATTCCAGAACTTAAAAATAAGATTCAATTAACATAAAAAACCAAAAAAAATGCTACAGCCAGAATGTTTAGAAAGAAACATTACCATCATTGATTTGTAGTAGCATGCTAAATCTTTCTATATAAATAACAACAATAATTTGTCATTCAAGCTTTTCCATCAACAATTTCCAGCTGTGGACAAGACTGCAAACAAATTCTTAGTTGGTAATAATACCAAGATATTTTACACAAAATTTGAAAACATTATAACACATTGTGTTCTGTTTCAGGAAAAACAAACAATGCTAACCAGAATAAAGTTTGTAGGAGGAATTTCTGGAGAAGTAAATACACATTTTCTTATTTTATGGATATGAACTTTGGATCCAGTGGGGTGTGTTGGCAAACAAAGCTGAAATATGTGGATATGTACGAGTGGACAGGAGTGTTGTAAGAGGAACAAGATACAGACTCTTAAATTCATAACAATACTATTACTAAAATTTCCAGTGCTAGACCTTGGACTACAGTTTTTTGGTGGTTTTGTTTGTTTGTTTGTCTATTTGTTTGTTTGTTTTCTGCTGCTGAGTATGTACATGCCTCTGGATCCATTTTTCTTCTTCTTTTCTCTCCCAAATTCCTATTGTCACCTTCCTCTTTCTACAAAGCTTTTTTTTTTACGTGTACCTTCCCCCATGAAAGAATGCCACTATAGTCTTCCACCAGCCTAAACATTCTTTTTTTCTCCTTTGAACTTATGCTCTCATTCTCTTTCAGAGACTTCTCTGTTTTGTTTTTTGTCTTGAGCTCTTTTTCATTTCTTGCAGACAAAACATAGAAGCTGGCTGGGTGAGTGAGAATAGCATAGAATAGAATAGAATAGAATAGAATAGAATAGAATAGAATAGAATATTTTAGTTGGAAGTATCTACAGTGTTCAACAGCCTGATCATTTCAAGGCTGACCAAAAGTTAAAGTATGTTATTAAGATACAATGCCTCTTTAACACTGACCAATTTGGGGCATCAGCAACCTTTCTACTAAGCCTGATCCCAGGTTTGACCATCCTCTCAATAAAGAAATGCTTCCTAATATTCAGTCTGAACCTCCCTTGCTACAGCTTTGATTAATACACATATGTCCTATCCGTGGGTCACAGGAAGTGGAGCTCAGCACCTCCATCTCCCTTCCCCTCTTCAGGAAGATGCAGAGAGCAATGATGTTATCCCTCAACTCCTTGCACTGCATTCAAGTTCTCAATTAGGAGGAGCAGGCCTGTCCCTAGAACTGAAGTCTGCAGAACACCACTAATGCCCAGCCACCAGCCAGCTGTAGCCCCATCTATTACAAACCTTTGAGCCTTTTTGTTCAGTCCTGGCCAGCACACCATTAACCTCCTCATCCCACAGTTGGACAACTTGTTCAGAAGGATACTTTGAACGTCAGTATCAAAACCCTTACTTAAAATACAAAAAAACCCCAAAACCTTTTGAAGTAAAACTTTCTGGCATTTGGTAATTTTGAAGTAATTTTTTGTGCAATCAGCTTAGTTCCTCACTTTTCTGTGATGTGGGCAGATAGAGGCTATAAATCTTTTGCACAAAAAGGGCTTGTGACTCTGATTAGCTGAGAAGCAGAAAAATATGCATTTGTGGTTCTATCTGTAACTGCTTCTTCCCTTAAGCAAGGAATATTCTAAATTAACTTGTATAGAGCTGAGTGTTTATACTGATGTAACACACCTACACAGCATCTGATCTGGCTTCGGTAATCCAGCTCTGTACTACATTATAAACTGTGGATATTTAATAAGAAGCCTCAGGGCTCAGACAAATTATCAAGTCATCCAAGTCATCTGAGCTAATTAATTGCCTGTGTTCTTAGTTTGCCTCTGACAAACTGAAATAAAATGACATATTACTAGAAGAAGGTGTTGTGGGTAAGTCACGCTCTCTCTGTTTGGTGCAGCCAGATACCAGAGGTTTTAATTTAGGCTACCTCATCAACCAAGATAGACCAGATTTAAGCCTAAGTCTTCAGGCTCCCCTTCATGCTGGTAGATCTACCCCTTAGGTGTAGTGGCAGTAGTACAAATTTCATTTCTGCGTTGGGCTTCAGTTGCCTTACAGAATATTGTGGGTTTGGGTTAAAAGCCCAAATAACTTTTCCAAAATCAATTCTTAAAGTAAACCCACAACTTTAAATACAGTCCCACAATTCTAATGATACTGGTGAGATTTTGTGACTTATGGAAGCCTTTTGCACAAAGCTTTTGCTGTTACTGTCTATATATCTCATTTATTCAAAAAATGTCATTTTGGTAGAGCCATTGCTCTCCTAGCACGAGAGAGATAAATTGAAGAAGGGAACCATTCATAGGGTAAACAGAAACAGATTTTTTGCTGGAGACACAGTCAATATCTGTCATATCTAGGTTTGTAATATTAAGATCCCACTAGAGAAGTCTTGTAGATATTCCTGTCCGGGTGAAAAAGTATTGCTTAGGCAAAATTTCTGTGTAACTTCCAGAAGAAAAAAAAATGAACGTCAGTAAGGACTCCAGCTTTTTCAGGTAAATAATTTTTAAAATCAAAATAACTATGTTGAGACAGGTAATGAGAATATCTAAATGAAAAGTCTCATCAAGAAACAGAGAATACTTCTCATGGAGTAGGGGCTAATAGATCTGCATATGTAAGGAAAACTCCTTTTTCACGTGAGGCATTTTGTATCTCAAGAGAGTGAATAAAAAGGGATGAAACACTCCATGTGAAAATGCTATTTAAGCTTCTCATTATTTTGTAAAGGACAGAAAACAGCTCTGAAATGCACTTTTTTCATTTTGCAACACTTCCATAATAGTTTAATTGAATGACTGCACTATTTGAATGCTTCTGTCTTTCAGGTTAAAAAAATGTGCATATTGAATCTGAGATCATAACTAGAGGAGATGATTTCAAATCCAATTCCTTTTTCATTAGAATAGAAAGTAGACTGAGATGGAGATGTTGATTCTTAAAAAAACCAAAAAAGTTCTTTATCAAACAGCAGGGGGCAATGAAACATAAATTAAAATAAAAAAAGCTCCTTTACAAAGTACAGGAAACATAAAATAGAATATTGCTACCTGAATATTCTGTTTGCTTTACTGAATGTTTTATGAGGAGATAAAAATACAATGGGGATTCTTTGGAGAGGAAAATAAGGAGAATTTTTCATGTAACCTACAAAAGTATATGAGTAGAAGTATATGTAGTTTGTGATATGTCAAAAGCCCCAATAATTTTTTTTTCTGTAGAAATTTTTAAACATTTTTAAGTGACTACCAGTTTCAGGTCTATAAACACCTTTATGTATCTGGAAGTTGAAGGATATAAAATCTAGGCAGAAGTAAGATTCCACTGAAAGAGAAACTTGATTTCCTCTAAAAAAGAATATTATGCTATCTTATAACTCTTTGATTGCAGCATAATTTTAATGTATGAATTAGATTTTTTGTCATTTTTATTATTTATACAAAGTCACATAATACTTAACAATTTTGAGCCTTATTTATTAACAAAAATGGTAACTAGTTTCAAATTTAAATGCAATAATCAATATATGCTACAACTCCTTTTCTTAGCACATACTTCAGAGTTAAATATGTAATCATACATTTTGTCTTATTTTATACTTATTGGTGAAGTATATAGCGTGCATTTTATGTCATATAGTATTTTATGTGAATAAAAAGGAGGAATTTGCATGTCAAGCTGTTAAAGCCCCCTACAAACAACAAAGGATGTAATGTATCTGTTATAGGATGCATTTTAGAAGTTTCATTCCAAAGGAGTAAAATTCATTAAAATGCCTGAAAGCCAAAGCTGATCTATGCCAATTGCCAAAGCAGTGTGGGAGATGATCTATATGAGAGTGTCCTCAAAAATAAGCACTTGCAGAGGCTGTAAAGCTTTCCATTAGACCTAGCACTTCGTTTGTACCAGCTTTTCTGCCTATGTGTACCAAAAAGGAGAATGCTTCCCTCAGTCCCTATATAGGATAATTGAAGCATCCAGTTCCGTGGACAAATCCATAAAAATTCAGTTGGCTCATACCTCTTACTAACCAAACCTATGCAAACTTGAAAACCATGTGAAAACTAAAATAATTTAGTTTGTTTCAGTAAAAAGATTGGGACAAATGTTTATGTTTGATATTAGGAAAAAAAAAAAAAGAGTCTTTTAAAATAATTTTGGATCTTCTGAACTTGTCATGTGATCATACTCTGCTCTAAGGCAGAGTCTTCTTAACCCACTTGCTAAAAAACTGGCCTTTTGGTAGATTTCTATTACCTGTACCTCTTAGCTTTAGTAAAAAGGACCAGTTGTTACTCTGGACTCTTTTAATGGGCTTATCTATATTACTAGAGACCCCTTCATACTCCAGCACTCTCTTTTCTCTCACTAGGTTTTCCTCTTTCATCTAGTCTGGTAAATCTTTTTGGTTTTCCAGAGGGTTCCAACAAGACCAGCACTAGCAGCAACACCAGTCAGACACATCAAGTGACTCCTGGCAGCTCTGCCACATGCAGGATTGTTTTGTTGCCACTCCTGGAGCAAGAGAGATGGCAAACTGCAGAGGAGATTCTTTTATGTAACGTGCACAATCTTCCCTCAACCATCAGGGGACTATTAGATATATTTCTTTCTGTCATGGTCTTTTCAAAAAAACCTGAACTCTGAACATTTAAAAGAAAACATAAAGCAAAACTAGGAGATGCTATATTGTTATGTATCACTAATGGACAGCTTGTACTAAAAAGTAATTCTCATAGAGATAACTATAGAGTATTCTGACAATTCTCTATTCTTTTTTTCTTTAATTGCATTGACCATAATTGCCATTCTCTTTTTCTCTCAAAGAGATAACTACCTCTGGCATTGTCAGATGGAAAACACTGAGTGGTTGAAGTAATATGGCATGAAGAAGTACAAATCTGTCATCTTCTAAATGCTTAAATTTTGAAAATTTAAATAAAATTTTGAAGTATTTTCTAGACTTCCAATTATAAGCTTTTTTACAGTGTTACTTCATATAGATATTTAATGCAGTCATCATATTGATGTTTTGATATTTCTGTTGTTTTATTTTTATAGACTTATGTAGATATTATTTTTTGTCTGAAATAAAATTATTTAATTACATTAATCTGTGAGGCAACAAATAATAATTTAAAATCCCTTGAAGGCTAAGCAAACACTGCTATAACAAGAAGAAATATGTTAATTTCCAATTAATTTGGATTATCTATTACTAATACAAGGTTTTAAAAACCCTCTATGATGCCTATTTTTTTAAATGTATTTATGTTAGTAATGTGTAGTAACACAGCTTGCAAAGCATAATATTATAAGTAATTGAAGGAGAGGAAGAGCACACAAGTGTTACACAAAACCAAGGTTTGAGAAGGAATTAGAACAGTGATTGTGTCTGGATATTTACCTAGCAGCACTCAAAAGATGCTCGCAGTTACAGTCCTTCTGTACAATAATGTGTAATTACATGTTTATGAAGCTATACCTTTTATAACCAATAGTAAACTATAACTTTTATGATGTTCTAGCTATAGCAGATATGTTTCTAAGCAGTGTCTGGGAAATGTCACAAACATTTTATGTTACATTTTGTATTCCACTGCAAAACTCTAGTGTTGTCATATTACATATTTAGCTTCTAAAGTTGATTGATTGCTTCAGAGAAAAGTGTATATGGTATTCCACTTCTTATCTGAGTCAATGTTTTTCTCAATACTGTGAAGTAAATTAAAATAAAGTGTTTAAATCTACTGCTTATGATAAAGAAGACCAAATCTTATTCTAAAAAATGTGAAATACAACTTGTCATGTTCCTTTCACTTTGTAGAAATGCTACCACAAGGCTTAACCAGTTAAGTCTAATATGTTGACATTTATTTTTGCTGCAATAAATGTTAGGATTATATTTTTGCATTAAATTCTGGCATTTTTAAAGATCACGATGACAAGTGATTTATTCTTCAAATCACTCTGGTTTGTTTTTACTTTTTGAATATGGATTTGGCCATGTGTCTGCAAGGCACAGTACAAAGCATATTTCATATGTTTTGCAACCTATTAGTTTGATTTAAATCCACTTTTTCTGTCAGGATTTATGCAAGACTTTCTTGATGTTATTTGCTCTGAATTATTGCCCAGAAATAATCACACGGAATCCAATTTCACACAGGCTGTGTGGCCTATGAGGTCTGTCGCTGTAAAGCTCTAAAGCTTTTAAAACTTTTTCAATTGAGGTGATTCTTCAATTTTTTTTTAATATTTAGCACTGTCTTGCTTTACTTTCATATGTGCCCCTTTCCCTCAAAGTATGAAGAATTTGATTGGGTTCAGTAAGTACCATGTGATGTTTGACCCTGGCTGGACATAAGGGCATACATAAGCACAGGGAGAGATCACTCACCAAATACCACCACAGGCAAAACAGGCTTAGCTCAGAAAAATTAGTTTAATTTATTACCACCCAAATCAGAGTAGGGTAATGAGTCCAAATCTTATAATGCTTTCCCTCTGCCTGTCTCCTTCACCCTATTTTGTCTGCCTCATCCCTTTCTGCAATACAGGGGGACAGGGGAATGGGGGTTGCAATCAATCCATCACATGTTGTCTCTGTCACCCCTTTCCCTTCAGGGAGAGGACTTCTCACACTTCCTCTGCTCCAGACAGTCCTCCATGAACTTCTGCAATATAAATCCTTCCCAGAGGCTACAGTACTTTATAAACTTCTCCACTGTGGGTCTGTTCCATGGGGTCACAAGCCCCGACAGCAAATCTGCTCCAGTATGGGCTCCGATCTCCAAAGGTCCACAGGTCTTTCCAGAAACCTGGTCCAGTTCAGACTTCCCACAGGGTCACAGTCTCCTTTGGGTATCCCCCTGCTCCAAGGTGGAGTCCTCCAGGGGCTGCAGGTGATGGAGCTCCCACCTGGATGTTCATGGCTGCAGGGGTATAGCTGCTTCACCATGGTTTTCACCACTCTTCTCTGATGTCTAGAACATTTCCTCCTCCTCATTTTTCACTGGCCTTGGTGTCTGTAGAGCTCTTTCTCTCACATAATCTCACTCTTCTCTTCTCTGAATGCAGTTGCACTGCAGCTCTCTCCATTCCTTCTTAAATATGTTAACAGAGAATTAATTTAAAAATGTAAAAATAAATGAATATTGTTAAAATACCAAATACTGTTAAAGCTGGACCCTTTCAAACCACAGAACTGTAACATACCTGGTTGGAAGGGTCTTCAAGAATCATCTGGTCCAAACTTTCTTGGCAAAAGTACAGTCTAGACAAGATGGTCCAGCACCCTGTCCAGCCAAATTCTAGGTTGTGTTGGCTCTTTCAGTACATGTACAATAAATATTTCCATTCACTTTTACATATTTGCGTGTCATATTTCAATGGTTAAAAATTGATATGTATTCTTTGGAAGGAAATATAAAAACAGAAGTGTTCTTGAGTTTTGGAAATGTACTAAACTTGTGTGCTCAAATGCCTCATTCAGAATTGACCCTTACAAAATAGTCCACAAGTTTTTGTTTTCCAAAACACTTAACAAAAGCCCTTGAATTATTCTATTGCTTAATTTGCATATATAAACATGCCTAGAGGCAGACTTAATTTCATCCTGTGTATTTCTGATTACTCCTTTTCACCTCACCTTCATTTAGTACAGGTACATATGCTGGCAGAACCGCACTGCAGGAAAAGCTTATTTACCCTCAACATTAAAACAAACAAAATAAAATCTCCCTGAAGCAGGTAAAGCAGGAAAGTGGAATCTTTAAGGGGTTTTCTTTCTTTTTCTGTGGGTTTTCTTTCCAGAAACCATTTATATTTTTAACTAAATATTGAAAGGTATCTTAATTTTATTTGCCATAAATCAGTAAAGGTATCAACCAGCAGAGCACTAGAAGTCTGAGCTAGTTCAAATGATACAATGTGTCTCCAAGAGAACTATATACTTGTTTATTCTCTGCAAATGTAGCCTGATATTATGTTTTTTATACATTTCCCAAAGCCTGATATTAGAATCTGACTGTATGAAATCTAACCACCTTCACCATAAACAAGCAATCAACTGAAACCACAAACTCAAACATAATTTATTGCTTTCACAGCAGCAGATAGAAAAGCTGGGAAAAAAAAGGTAGTCTAGAGACATTGGAAGTAGAAGACAAGTATTAAGTTTCTAGAATCAAATAAGTTGTCTAAGACTATGTCTACATTTGCAGTCTGGATGGGAGCAGTAACGAGCTTTTGAAGAAAATCGCTTCACTTATTATGTGCTGAGTTAATTCTCAAAGCTGCTTCAGACGACATATTCACACACACCCCACCCACGCCCCCATCCCCTTCCAGAGGAAATTAAACCAATAAATGCCTGCACTCAATGAACATCAAAGTACTTCTCATCTATCATGCAAGTGTACTTGAGTCTTCAAAAACTTTGGACTTCAAAAACTGCTTTTCTTTGATATATAGAGAGCAATTGTCCTCATAATGCTTCCAGCCCTCAAGTCTTGGAGGTGCCACTAATCCTTCCTCTGTTCTACCTGTTTTATTCAGAGCTCATTTCCAACCATCCCTCACAGAAACTGATCAGGTTTATGATCTGCAGAAAACGTGTTCTTCAGTAACTGTGATCTGTGGAAAAGATGACATTAGACAGAAAGTTAATGTATTGTTTCTTCAAAGATAGTTAAGGACTGACAGGCTTATTCTTCTGCTCACCTCTGATGAAGAGATTTTGCAGAATCTGTGTGCTTCCTGCTGATTTGTCCCCGTATTACCAGAAAAAGGAGGCAGCTTGGACCAGAAAAGCCATCCTGAATCCCTTGTAGTGCCCCCGTACCCACGTGGTGACTTGGGCAGAGAAGACAGACGAGGGAGACAACTGAGCTTGCCATCACAGGTGTTATGCAGGATGTTCATCAGGATTAATAGTTTGGGGTCCACATAGAGATCAGATGGAAATTCAGAAGCAGGATGTACTGAATAGGTGACAACGGTGGTGACAGAGATGCCAAACTATGCTTCCAGGTAACAATAATAAGACCACAATAGGAAGAGGTGGAGATCAATCTGATCAGCTAATACGCAGTCCCAGTCTACAAAGCCTTACAAGTCCTTTAGGTGTTCAGATCTCCTGGAGGAGAGGGGACTGCTGGATCTAGAAAATGTGGCAATTGTTAAGATTCTTTCATTCTCTACCACCACTACAAGTGTATTGTTTATCCCTTTAGTTATACCATCTAGGCAAGATTTTCCAGAATTAGTTTCTAGGGAATCATGTTGGCCAACGTGATGAGGATGATGATGATGATTTTGGCCATCACATTTTTCTCCCAGACATCTGCTTCTGTTCCTATTTTTTGCTAATTTAATGCCATCTTAAACCTTTTCCTCTACCATTCATATATTTATTCCTGTCAGATGACAGTCTCAGGACTCAGTGGCACAGGGACAAACAGCATCTACTACAAGGCAGAATAGTATCACCAAAATGTCACAGATGATGTTGTTGTAGCACCAGTTTCTCATTTGAGTTTAAGTTACCTTACTTATATCATCATCTGCTCTGTTCCAGGAAAGAGGGTGTCCTGTGACCTGGGTGTTCGGATTAAATCTCCCACAGCCTTTCTAGAGGGCCTCTTGCTGAGTACAGCCAAGCAGTGGGAAGGTGGAAGAGACAGCAGGCACATTGGATCACTTGAACATTTCACAGGATCTGATTTAAAGATTTGGCACATTAGTATTTGTATAGGCAATGATGGTGGGGACAAAAGACATCTCTTGATCTGCTGTCATCATTTTCATGAGACAGGAGAAAATAGAATGTGAGGCATCCAGAGAGATTCTCCAAAGAGCTCACACTTGAAGAAAAGGTTTATGATATGATAGCTCTTCTGAAAGCATTGAATTACATGTATAGAAGGGATTTAGCACATAAGAGACCAAATTAAAACAAATGTGAAGTGAAATCTCCCAACAGGATATGATGGACATAAAATGAGACCCAACATCAACACTTACATACCAATACATTTGTTTTGTGCCAAAACATTTTTAAAAACAAATATAGCCTATACCAATCATGGTTTTCCTCCACTAATTCATTTTGCATAATGATTACACTAATTTTGTTAGTACTTCAAGAGTAAATCTTCAGTTCTGTGCTTCTTTCTACAACCCTCTCTTAATTTTGCCATATCATTCCTGCATATTAAGTACAGATAATCCATCATATTCAATGCTAACAAACATGAAGATTTTATAACCACTATACTGATAACCAGTATCACCCTGTTCATACCATGTATTAACACCTTTGGTTAGTGTCACGCTGGGAACATTCTGTTAAATTTTCCTGTCATGTCCAAGTTCTTTTGAGAAACAATGTGTGGAGTTCCCTGTCACGAACTATAGCTTACACATTGCTAGATATATACTGGATAATTTTCTTTCCCCATTAATTCATTGGTATAGATCAGTGTACATGAATCAACAGCCTTCTTCATCTCTTTAGAATAACTTCTATCATGCAACTAAAAGGCCAAAACTCGTTCAGATAAGGAATTCAGAAGAAATATTTCCACTAAAAGCCCTGTGTTTACTATGCTACATTTGAGATGCCGTATAGATGTAATTTGACTGTTCTGATTTCAGATCATAATTCCTCAGTAAAGATCTGATCATGTTCCTCCTTGTGTATATGAATGTACATATATATACCTTTTTTTACTGCTACAGATTTACTGACCATGTATATAAACGATGAACTGATGCTAATATGGAATATAATTCACTTCATTTCCTTGTATGCTGCTTTCATGGTCTTTGAATCAGACTGCTGGCATTAGAGATTTACTGAAGGAATTTGCAATTTAATAAGAATTCTGTGAAATTCCCCCCCAAGCTCAGCTTAGACCAGTGCCTCGTCTAACCACTGATGGTAATGGATATGAGTCATCAGTCGGGGTATCATATATATTTCCAACTCTATAGAACAAGAAATACTATAGAAACACATCCCCCCAAACAAAAACAAAACAAAACAACAACAAAACAAAACAAATCAACCAAACAAACAAAAACCCCAACCCAAACAAACAAACAAACCAAACCAGAACTTCAGGATGTTGTTGACTTATTTTGTCTAGAGCCAGTTCTTCTCCTGGAAGTCTGTTACAACTTTTTCTTGGAGTTTTACACAATGATTACACAGTCGGTTGACATAGTCTCTAAATTTCAAATAACTGGAGACAGGGAGATGATAAGACAGAATCATAAATACATGCATGATACATTGTTATTTAGCTCTTTGGTAAACAAACCTGTACTAATGTACAGTCACCTTGTTGAAATTTAATAGGTGGCTCAGGTGTCAGGTTTTTAAACGTCCCTCACGACATTATCTCTGATATTTGGTATATCAGTCACTCCCCTTATACAGTAATATTTATGCATTTGCTGAGAGTGAATTCTATGTTATCATCCAGAACATTAAGATGCTGAACACTTAAAAAACCCCAGCATTTCCTAGTTTTGACTCTTGAGGTATTCCATTTGTTACAGGTCACTACTGATGTCAAACCAGTGATCACTTTGATTCTGGTGGCTCATTCAATTTCTACATGATCATTTATCTTTAGATGTTAAATGAATTTGTCTAATTTTATGAATATATATTGTAGTTTATGTAGATCCTAGGATTACACTAGATCAGCTCTGTGATAACTCCTCACACCCAATGCTTTCTTGTTCTTCTAAGCACCAATATTCTGTTGAAACACCACTTCCAGAGCCTCTGCAACTGAAAACTCACAAGGGATTTCATTTTTGACAGGTCTGGTGGAGAGATTTTTCTTTAGAGGGTACAAATAGGAGGACAGATACATTAGTTTTAAATGGGTAGTGCACTGTAGATGTTAAATATGTATGAAAAGGGTAATATCATGGTATCCTGAATAAAAACTACAAATTGAACCATGCAGCCTTGAGTGGAATGCAATGATTCTCCCCTCAAGCACCCTCCCCCTTGGCAAATTAGTAGAGAAAGTAAGTTAGATGAGGATAAGAAAGAACATATCCTCTTGTCAAATGATGAAAACATGCACCTTCCTTCATGTCATTACAATTCTCTAAATCTGCTTTCTTTCTTATCTCTGTAGTGCTTTTCTTCTCATCTTGTATAAAGGACATTCCTGTCATTATCAGCACATCATCCCGCCTTAGGCACTTATGATTACCATATACTCAAGAAGAAGAATCTTCATTAATTACCAATACATATGACTTTCTCACTGTTCATCAAGGACAAACTGTGATACTATCCTTGAATCTTTCTAAAACACATAACATGCACTAATGTTGAGGTATTTATTGGAAGACTAGTTCTCCACATCAGATATGTGAAAAAGGGAACAAAAAAGGGAAAAGATGTAAACTGAATTGCATACTAAAAGTATAATTGTTGGGAATTTTTTTTTTTTTTTGATGAAACAGGAAAATCCTTGCTGTTATGGAAATTATTAACAATTTTTCATTTTGAAATGACAAAATACAAGAATAAGGCCTCATTTCTTTCCTCTTCTACTGCTACTTCCTTCCACATTTTGACCCCAAGAACTAGGTTTGTCCAGCAGTCCTCAATCCTCAAAAGATACAGCGTGATATAAAAGCCAAATCTCAAGTACGACACCAGCTGTGCAACCAGTGATTGATCTACAGTACCCATTTGCTCTTAATCAAGCCTTTCTCTTTAACCATGGGGACTGAGGAGAAAGAGTGTGGGTTATTATGCCCTTCACTCTCACAACCCAGAGCTGTGAAACCACTCTTGATGTGGTTGACATCTCCGCTCACAGTAGCACTGGTGTCCATGTGCATGAACAGCAGCAGGAAATAATCCAAGCCTGGACATATCCTGTAAGTCTCTCCATATCATCTGGTGTCTGGACCTCCAGCAAGCAACCAGTCTCCTTAGAGAGAAAACTGGCAGATGGGGGCCTCCATTCCCCTTGGAAAATAGTCTCCAGGTCTTACTGCCTGCTGCTTTCCTGTGATGTTGCCTTGCATTTCCAGCTTGGCTGAAATGTCTTTAAAGTCTTTAAAGCTATAAAGTCTTCCCTCACAGTCTACCAGGGCAATGAAGCTGTTCTGAAGCTGCAGATTTGGGTCTTTCTCTTCCCACTCTTTCTCTAGAGTAAAATCAGTCAACTCACACTGGGTGTGGCTCTTCCTCCAGTTTATCTATCTGCATACCTGTGTATATTCAAGCTTTACACCCCTGCATCTAGATGAAGATAAACAAATAATGGTTTGATATAACCATTGGTTTTATAGATCTTGTAGGCTTTTTTGGTATGTTACTTTTAAACTGAGCAAGCTAAAATATAGAATCCTTCTGAAGGACTGCTGATTTTACAGATTTAGCAAGTGACTTGCTTTTCCTCCTTGGAGTGAGAGAAATCAATGATACAAAATAGGTGAGCACCCAATATTTAGTTGAAAATAAGAAAAAAGCTAAATCATTCCATCAGAAATTTTCATGGATCAAAATGACATTATGTTACCAATCAGAAAAAAAATAAAAAAGTCTTTGAAGAACTCTCTATATGAAAACAATAGCTATTTTTGAAAAATACGGATTTATAAAATGTTTTAAACGTAACTGCTGTCTCACACGCCCACCATTTTTCTCTCCTTTCTCTCTTTTAGAAATTTAAGATAGGGTAAAACAAGGTTGTTGACCACTTGTATCTCTCGTTTGGATGTGTTACTCCAGTAACACACCCAAATAAAAGATATTGTTTCAGTTTCCACATGCCAGAATGTCACAGTTACTGCTTGGATTCCATACAGAGTCAATAAATTCTTATTTTTTCCTTCCTGAATATGTATAGATTTATATATGAGGAAGATCAGGGAATTTAAAAGGTGGTTTACATCTAAGCTTTCAAACATACATTTGCCCTAGCTCTTTGTTAAATTCACATTAAATGCAAAGGAAACCTCTGGAACAAATAAACCAATCAGTGAAAATTTGTTTGATCGTAGCTTCCAAAAAAGAGAAAACAAAAACCTCCCAAGTATATGATTCATATATGCTGTACCTCAATTTACAGAAAAAAGTCAAAGCTCTAGTATGTTTACACTGTAATAAACTAAACTAATCATAGAGTGCAGTTACAATAACCTGCATACAGGAGAGATTTCAGTTAGACTACTGAGATACAAGAAGAGAAAGAACAATAAAAAAAGAGATAATGTGTCCATCTAAATTAAACAGCGAACACAGAAAAGAATGAAAAAAACAGCTGAGGAAATATCTGAAAGAAAATGAAAATATTCTTTTAAGTATAAATCTTAATAGAAGTTATGAGAGTAAATATAATACAAATCTAGCATCAGGACAAGACAAAAATCAATGTGTACTGTACAACAAGAATTACATAGATTCAAAAGTTTTCTGCTAATACTCTAATATGACTGAAGCAACCCCATTTCAGAATTAATCAGATTCTCTACCATTTTTCAACTTCTGATTTTTTTCAAGGTGATCTTTCTTTAATATTAAGTATTTTTGGAATATGGAAGTGTAAATTGCTTACTATCCTGTTACTTCACTTGAGGTTTTTTATGTGCCTTTTGGCAGGAAAAATAGAGAACAGGTTATGGGTAAACATATTAAAGTTGATGCAGTTTTGTAGACGTTTAAGAAAAAAAAATCTGATCTGGATCTTTTTACCTGGATTGTTCCTAATCTTTGCCTCTCCAATATGGAAAGTTTTGAACTCATTCATAGACAGAAAATCAAACAGTTGGATTCCTGGGAGGTAACCCAGGTAAATTAGGGTGATCAAGGTTACAAAACATTTTTTCCTTTGGAACTAATCTCATTCTTGCAATAACAGTCTCGGGAAGAATTTTATTTGGGTTTTTTTGGCTAGAATTCCTTTATCACTACTGCTCTTAAATATTATATTACAGGAAGGAGTGGACTATACCATGTCATGTCCCATACTGAATTATGTGACAAAAAGACTGGGGAGAAAAAAAAGGAAATTTGTAGTTTAACTTTTATTTGGTCTTTTCCAAAATCTGTAGGGCACTACAGACTTCTCAAAAAGTACCAAAGTATTTTATCGTTAACACCTAATTTTTCTACTATAAAAGCTACTTTAGTATTTCTTTTTGCTTCCAGAACACAAAGTTTGATCCTTTGGATCAAAGATTAATTAAAGAAAACTACAGCTCTTCTACAATTTGACCTTTATTCTAAAAACAAATATTTTCCTACATGTTAAACCTAGCAGTTCCATTTTCATTTGAACTCATTGCCATTCATTAACACTTACAGCTGGTTCTGAAGTTTGTATACTAGTGAACCCCAGCATTAACTTAGTTCTTCATCCATAATCTAACCACCCTGACATCAGGAAAAAGACAGGATATGGAAAGATATTCAAGTTACTCCTCCTGTTCCTGACTTGAACAAATTTAGTTCAAATTCTTGTTACTGGAATTTTTATCATGTCGTTAATTTTTAGGAAATGCATCACACAGAGAAACTGTCTCTACAATTGCTTGATAATGAGCTATTAATGAAAGAAAATGTATTCAAGATGAAATCAACACAACTTTGAAGATTCCATAGTAAATATTCCTAGTGCTAACCTAAAGCCAAAGAAACTAATGGTTAACTGGCATCAAAGATAAAAATATTACTCAAGTTTTTAAGTACTGTATATAATTAAAACTGAGACAGAGACATTTAACATTAAAAAGAATCCTACATCCTCCCTCTTTAATGTATATTGGTATTTGTTGTTCAAACTGGCAAACTAACTTTTAGACCATGCAAACACCAAATGCGTCATAAACAATTTTTTACAAAACCGGGGCTCAGGGAAAGGCAATGAGTAAGGAGGATCCATCTTTTTTCTCAGGCAAAACAACCTTCTAATACCCAACTGAAAAGGCTCTTCATAGCATTGAAAATTATAATGACTGGCTTGTGAAATTAATGACAGAATTTAAAATAGGTTTCTTCAAGGTTAATGAATTTAAATTCCCATATCCAAAACCTTCCAGGCTGTAAAATTCTCCCACTTTGAACCATTATTGGTGTGGTATTTCTAAATATTCACCTGAGCACAAAATGCTGCATTATACATGAAAAAAAAAAAAATTTTTTTTTCCTGTGGTATGTAATATACAAAGAAGAGTCTCTGTAGCAGCCTGCAGGCAAAATTTCAAGGTTTAAAAGCAGTCTCTAGAGAAGTTTAAAAAGATGACAAAGTCAATTAAGTTATAAGAAATCCTTTATTTTTATGAAGAGGGAGCATATTAGGAATTTTATTAACAGTCAGTGCTGCAGTGCATGTTTCTCATCTGCAATTTAGAAATTCTGACTTCTGCAGCAAATTAACCACTACAGTTCAAACAGCTGAGATGCTCCTTAGAGGAACACTATATAGGGCTTTCAGTCTGTTGAAAAAGGACATGTATCTTAATTTAGAGGCTGAAGCCTACTCCAAACTGTTTTATTACTTAGACCTTGATAAATATCTTACAAAAAGATTTTACTATTAGCATGAAACAAGACATTTCAGACAATGCATAAAATTGCCTACCAAGCTCAAAGTAGGCTGCACCTCTGAAACAATCCGTTCCAAATGCAGAACGGAATGTACAGTGATAAATGAAGCAGTCAGAGACTGTCACTAGTGCCTCTAACTGAATGACAAAGCACAAGAAACCTTCCACAGATGTTGAAATCATGAGGGAGCAAAGCAGGTGCTTAAATACTATTTACTAAAAATAGAAACAACCAAGTTACAAAAGGAGCCTACATTTCACATGGCAAGCTCAACCTGTGCTGTGCTGTGCAGTACTCCACTGTTTTATGATGAGCCTAGTACTTCACATTTTGGTCCATAATGATGCATGTGCTCTAGATTTTATAAGTACAGTAAGGATTCACACTACATTAAATATGTCTTCCTAAAGGCTTTTTGAAAAAATAAGCATTATATTAAAATATTTTATATGCTGACAAATATTAAATTTTCTACCCTATTAACATTCCCATATATTTTTCTCTGCTAAACATTTGTAATATCCAGGAATAAAATATTTTGCTAATTCTGACATTTTAAAACAAGATAAAATCAGCATTTAAATATTAACCAGGGAGACATTTTAGTCACAATCATAATTGTCGTACTTGTCTATTAGCGTTGGAGATTTCCAGCAGGTTGAGGGAGGTGATCCTGTCCCTCTGCTCAGCCTTAGTGAAGCTCCTCTGGAGTGCTGTGTCCAGTTCTGGGCTCCTCAGTTCAAGAGAGACATGGAGCTCCTGGAACAGGTCCAGAGGAGAGTGACAAAGATGATGAAGGGACTGGAACATCTCTGTTACAAGGACAGGCTGAGGGAGCTGGGCCTGTTCAGCCTCAAGAAGACACAACTGAGAGGGGAGCTCATCAATGTCTGCCAGTATCTGAAGGGAGGGTGCCAGGAGGATGGAGCCAGGCTCTGCTCAGTGGTGCCAAGCAACAGGACAAGAGGCAACAGTTAGAAACTGATGCACAGAAGTTCCACCTGAGCATGAGGAAGCACTTCTTTACTGTACAGTGACCACACATGGAACAGGTTGACATTGTAGAGTCTCCCTCACTGGAGATATTTGACAACCACTTGGATACAGTCCTGTGCCATGTACTCTAGGATGGCCCTGCTTGAACAGGGAGGTTGGACCAGATGACCCACTGCAGTCCTTCCCAATCTTACCCACGATTCTGAGATTTTGTACTTTTGAAGTGATAAACATAAGAATATGAAAATGTTGCTATGCTTTATTAATTGAATAAATATGTATACTTACGTCTGGGGTTTTTGAGCTTAAAATTGTATTAATTGTTTTACAAGAAACAAAACTACTGAGTCAAAAGTTAATTGGACTTGTCTAAGAAATAAGCTAAACTCAGTAAATAATTTCAGCTGACCTCCTTTAACAATTAGGGTAATATTCTGAAAATATCAAAATATTTTACTTTTTCAATAGACTGACTCCATTTGGAAGTGCCAGTATGTTTTATTTTTGCATCCTGAAAATGAATCTTTTTATGTTTTTACTTTATTCTCTATAGAAATAGAACAAAAAACAACAACAAAAACAACAAAACCAACAACAACAAAAGAAGAAAAATAATGGGCTCAATAACTTCTGAAATATTTTGTTCTATAGAAAATAGATCATAGAATACACAATTATTGCTAAAAATAAATTCATTCATGCAGAACACAATTTGTGTCTGAAGTAACTAAGAGATTATTTAGAAACATATTGTTCAGTAATGGGTTCTTAGAATTATTCTGACCTGGACTCTGATAAATAATTCTTTATATTTTACACTACAGCTGATCATAGGATTGAAGTGGTTTACCATGGTTATCAAAGCAACTATGACAGATGGAAACAGGAAAAAATATAGCTTCTTTAAAGATCCTTGCTTATAATTGTTTTATCAATAAAGTTAAAAAAATAATAAAGACAATATACATAATCAATCCCTAAACACAATTTGGCAGATATTCTTATTTGGTTTTATAAACTTAGTTATCTCCTCAGCTGCAACATGAAAATACACAATCAAATTCCCACAGGTTAATTGGTGCTTTGACAGCACAAGGGCAATAAACACAGATATGTAAAATGCCAACACCAGCTTATTACCAAGCTTCTTCAAGAATTCCCTTCCTAGTAGTGCAATAATTCCTCCTTTCTTATGAATACCAACTCCTACTCTTCTATTAGAAATTTTCCACTATATTCTTTCCTATTAATCAGACCTGTATCCTATTTTTACACTGGAGGAAGCTTGTTGGTCTTGCCCTTCTTTTCTGAAGATAATGGCTCAAAAAAGCAACACTCTGGAGAAAAGTGTAGTTTTGTCAGAACAAAGCTACCAGATATTATTCAAAAAGATCTACCAGACTACCGGCTCAGGAGAAAGAAAAGTTCATATAAAGCTCCTGAAAATGTCTATGTCTCTTTGTCTAGATTAATGTGTCAGGAACTTCCAATGATTGAGAACTCCAGCTTCCTGCCCAGTAAACCTAAGAAGTGGTGACTAAACTAAAAATATACTGTTTTCTCTATTTCATAGAATCTTTATAAACTAAGGCAGTACTCTTTTTTTGTTGTTGTGGACATGCTCTAGGTTCCATTTATTCCATTAAATAATTCAATGAAGTTTCCTTAAAGAACCTTCTTTGTAAATTTGTAAAACTTCTGTTTCTTTGGTCACCTGTGTCAAATGACACAGTTGTCATTTCCCTTTCCCCTCTGAAGGATGAGATTGCCCTCATTGACATAACAAAAGTGCACTTTGCATGTCAAATAACCTTGCATCTGGATAGGTCAAACTGGCACAGAGACACCACCTGCTGCTTTTTTATAGACTTGCTCAGCACAGAAGGTCACAACTACTTTTCAGGTGAATTGAACCCTAAGGACTCAGTAAGATTTTTTACCTTTACTCTGCCTTGAAAGGAGATGAGATGCAGATAATGGGGGAGCAATTTTAATTTGTGCAGGACTCTTTCAGGAAAAAAAAACCAGAGTCTCCGCAATTAATTAACCAATTTGAAGCCTATTTTAAAATTCTATCTCTTTTAGCATTAAGGAGATTCCAACTTTCATTTTAAAAAGTACTCTAAATTTAATTTGCTTCAGGCATTCATTTTCTATAGTTTAACTGCTCTTTCTGAACTATAAGCACCTTTTGAACACATATTTACATATATTTAAAGACACCTTAATAATTTTCTACCGCACCTACCAGTTTTATGAAGTTGTAAACTGTATATTACTATGAAATTCATTATTTGAGAAAGCAAAAATTGAAACAAACTATTGATGATCTACAACCTGACAATAGCAAAAAGAAATATGTTGTGACCTCTATTGCTGGCTATATTTGAACACCCTGTCCTGCACCTCACTCTAACCTGCTTGTTTGTCTCATCTGTTTATAAGATACTAAGTGCTAGATGGCAATCCCTTTGGGAAGAATTGCTGTTTATACCAGGTTTTTTAAAATTCTGTAATATTTTCTCACTAAGATATCTTTAAAAGATATTTAATATATTATTGCTCGAAATGATACAATTTTTAAATTATTTTTATAAACTTTGGTCCTGGCTCAGTTTGCCTTTGCCCAGGGGGGCAGGGAATTGAAGTTTCTCTTCAAAAGACTGTTTACTGGGGATTTAAGTTTCCCTGGGTGAGTCTTCATTGACACAAAAAAAAAAAAAAAAAAAAAAAAAAAAAAAAAAAATTCCAATACTCTGACAGCTTAACATCTACAGGTTGGGAGTAGCCTGTCTTGGGTTATGGAACTAAAAGTGTGTATTCTATTTCATTTGTTGAAAGCAGTTAGGGAGACGTTTTACTTTAGCTCTTGTAACTCTGCAGGGAGGGGGGTGGATGCCTTCTGATAATGGGCCAACTGTTAAAACCAGGTGGGGCAGTGTTTCTTATCTCTTCCACCACCTGTCCTCCCTCCAGGGGGATATATATTCTGTTAATGGGCCATTAAGGCTCACCAATGACAGGACACATTCCACCATCCCACTGTGAGATGCTCAACCCAGGGGAGGGGAGCCAACCATTCCTACCTAGATAAAAACTGAGACGTAGGAACACAAAGTATTTGGCTCCACTGGATTCCTGGAGGAAGACTGGACCCTTCTCACCATCACTGGATCCTTTTTCTCTCAGGATCATCTCTGCTCCAACAGAACTACATCTGCCACTGCAGGAGGACTTCTTTTGGACTGCTTCCAACACCCTGACCAACAGAGGGTTAGGTTTTACCTCTGATTCTGTCAGGGTTTCTAGGATTTTTTTGCTTGCTTGTCTTTTTGTACTACTACATTTGTATTTTTTAATATTCCTAGTAAAGAACTGTTATTCCTATTCCCATATCTTTGCCTGAAAGCCCCTAATTGCAAAATTATAATAATTTGGAGGGAGGGGGGTTACATTCTCCATTCCAAGGGGAGCTTCAACTTCCCCTGGCAGATACCTGTCTGTCCAAACCAAGACATAGCCAGAAGATAGAGAGGAGATGAACAGACATTAACAAACTCCCTGGTGCAGTCAGAGACACTCTGACTCTTTAGTTGATCTCTAAAAAGATCAGTAAGAGAACCAAAGAATGAGCATTGAAGGTGAAGGGAACAATAACCAATAGGAGATTGAATACTAAGAATTGTGTAATAGAGAACCAATGATTGAGAACTTATTTGGGTTTATATGTATAAATATGAGAAAAGTTTGGTAAAGAGCCATATGTGATGGAATGACTTCCATGGCACAACATGGGCATGTGTGGGTGGAATGATTTCCTTTGCACATGCTGGCCAGAATACAGTCATGCCTAATTCTCTAACACTTAAAAGATGTTGGAGAGTTTCTGTTTTTCCTGCAGTTTCAGTGACACTATTTCATTGCATTTTAAGACATGAATGAAACCCCAGGTCAATCTGTTTCTCCTCTCCATTCCTTTTCCCCTTAATATGAATTTAGAGGTCATAGAATCATGGAATGGTAGAACAATATCATGGTTAAAAAGAACAAGCTGCAGTTTACCCTGGAGGTCCCTGAATCTACATGGATTAAAAAAGTACAGTCTGTGAAATGTGTTAGGGAGGAGAGAACTTCATGGAGAAGGCATTTCAGAGTAGATATTTAAACTTTACAAGATTAAATTTTGCAGAAAAGTCACTGTGTGACTTGCTCAGATTACATTGAAAAGCTTGCATGTTTTGGCATAATGGAGAAATATCAAAAAAAGGGACCAAGAAGCTTAAAATCTTGAAACTTTTGGTGTGCAAAAGCATGTCTCCAAAATGGATGCGACATGGAAATTTAAAACTCTCATAAAGGTCCATAAAACTCAGTCATCATACTCACTGGTATATTAGAATGCCTTAAAAGCATTTGGTACTTCTTCCAAAATCAGGCTTTTATATATGAAGAGTAATTTAACTGTCTTCACAGCAATTCTCCTTCCCAAAACAGTGACAGAAAGAATACATTAGATATACTTTTACAATATTCTTTCTTTAGCAAAAATCACTAAGAGCTGCAACTGTTTAATACCTCCAAAGAAAAGCTGATTAAAGCATACAGTGCCACAATATATTAAAGCTAATGAAAGTACTGGAAAGTGCCCAAAGATGCAGGGGGGAAAAAAAAAAAAAGCTTCCTGGTTAAAAAAAAAACAACAAACCAAACCAAACCAACACAACAACAACAACAACAAAAAAACACAGAAAAACCAATATGACGATATGCTAAAAATAAAAATCTTTTGGTTTTTAAAATGGAAGAATAACATCTAATGCAGTAGAAAAACAAGACATATTTTTTAGATTGATCAGTTTGAAGAAGAACCTGCTCTAATTTCACATTCAAAGCTCATTGAATGCTCTAAAAGAGAGTGAATTTTCCAAGAACTGAGAAATAATTATTTTCCAATGCTCCTCTCACTACTTGAAACCATCCAGTGAAATTTTAGACAAATGATTTTTTGCATTTGTTTTGATATGGAGACATTTGAAAGATTTCCTAATTTTTTGCAATTCCTTGAGAAATTTCTTTAAAACATTTTTGGAACAGTTGCAAATTCAAAGCAGTAACAAGAATAAGAAGGTCCACCATCCCTTCTGTATCTAATTACCTCTAAACTTCCATGGCTTATGAATCACCAAATGACCAGCTCTGCTTAGGGAAACATTTAGTTTCTCCCCTTGCCCCACACTCAGACAGACATATATGCACACACTCCATACACTGTTTCAAAAGCTCTGCACCAGCACTTACATTATTACTAATAATTGACGGCTATTATGGTGTAGTAAAAAGCAACAACACGCATTTCAAATGTTACTTCCATTCTAATATTGTTGTTTAAAAAAATAGCCTTGTTAAGATTATTAAGTGCATGTAGATTTAAATTGTGCTGCATAAATAGGTGTAGTATAAAAGAAGATGACCTTTCACCCTTCCTTGGTTTCTTTTTTTCTTTTTGTTTTTTCAGTTTAATATTTTGACCTCCTAAATTACCCTATTCTCAGCTTTTGAGAAGCCAGATGCCCCAAAAGATCTCTTTTTCCTACAACATGATAAATTAACATCTCATTTGCTTTGCAATTATCTACTGTTAAAAAATAGGCCTTCTGTAAGTATTTAGAAGATTCCTATTTCAATATTATTTACTAAGAGAAAAATGCAGCCTAAAACCAGTTTGATAATTTTACCAGCGTATTGAAAGACTTGCTGAGTTTTACATGCACAGTAGTCTCATTTCATAATGACTTTCCCAATATCTAAAAAATTTTGGTCATGCAGGCTGGAAAACCAAAAGTAAACAGAATCAATCAAAAATATTTATTTTATGATGAATTATTGCAAGGTTGTCAAGACACAAACTGTAAAATGTACAAACACAAAACCTGGAATGCATCAGGAAGGGTGTTCTAGAGCATCAATATTAAGGCACAGGTGTATACATCCTCCAAAAGAAAATGTATCATATAGTTACTCACAGTGATGAAAGATTCCTTTAAATTCAAACTTAGACTTACAAGAATGAAGAGGATACTGACTGGCTTGCCTTGTATCACTAAAAAAAGTGGGTTGAAAGAATAACCTTTACATGTAAAGAGGCATAAATAATTAGATAATTTTTTTTTGAGGAGATACATAGAAACGCTACATTCAGGTTTTTCTGTTCTCTTTTAAGAAATTATGCACTAAAAGAAAGTTTCACAGTTCAAGTGTTCTCACTTATATATAAATTTTTAATCAGTTCCATTTTTTTTAACACACAACTTCAAATCACATTTCCAGTCACTCACATTAATCACACAATACAAAATGTACACAATGACAGAAACATAACACTGTAACACAGACTTCATACTGGTGATTCTTTATATTAACCAAGCCTGCAACTGTTCTTCAGTCAAGACTTTGTATTTCCTTCACTAAATCTTAGACCAACACCAGAATGAAACCAGATGAGGTACTAACATTAATTAAATCAATCTTTTGACAAACTAGTTAAATTTACCACCTCCAAATGTGTTCTGAAACAAATTGTTTTTCTTTTCAGTAATCCTATGTTAGACACTCCCAAATAAGTAAATCTTGAGCTGCTGTATTTTTAAAGATATAAAATAAACTTTTCTAATTGTCTTATCAGTAGTATATGATAAAAAAATAGTTACTAAAATGAATTAATATTTTAAAATGCAATAAAATGCTGACATTTGATTTTTGTTTATGTCAAATTCTCATGTGGACAATGCTGGCTTGTCCACATGCTACTGCTATAACACTAAAAAGTTAGTGTTTTACACAATTTATTAAAATAGCATTTATTAGTCTTGTTTCCATAACCAGAACCTTTCTTCTAAGAATACCAGTGTCTTGGTTTGGAAAGACAGGTATCTGCCAGCAAAACTGGGGTTTCCTTGGAATGGAGAATGTAAACTCCTCACTCCCCCCCCCACCAAATTATAAATTTGCAATCAAGGGCTTTCAGGCAAAGAGTTTGGGAATAGAAATAACAGTTCTTTACTAGGAATATTAACAATACAAATATAGTAGAAAACAAAACCACCCAACCAAAACAAGCAAACAAACAAACAACAATTTTGGAGAACCCTGACAGAGTCAGGACTACAACTTGACACCCTGTGGGTCAGGGTGTTGGAAGCAGTCCCAAAGTGAGTCCTTCTGGAGTGGCAGATGTGGTTCTGGTGAGCTAAAGATGATCCTGTAGAAAACGGGTCTAGTGATGGTAAAAGGGGTCCAGTGGTGGTGGGAAGGGTCCAGTGGTGGTAAAAGGGGTCCAGTGGTGGTGAAAAGGGTCCAGTCTTCATCCCAGAAAATCGGCTAGCAGCTTTCATGTTCCTGTGTCTCAGTTTTATTCCAGGTAGAAACTGCCTGGCCCCCGCCACTGCCAGGGGGATGTGATGCATCTCAAAATAGGATGATGGAAATGCAGATGCACCGCTCTGGTGGATGGGGTGGGGGCGGGGTATAGCCTGGGGGAGTGCTAATGGCCCATCATCAGAAGGCGTCAGACCTCTCTCCCCTTGAGTTACAAGAGATAAAAACATCTCCCCAACTGCTTTTAACAAATGAAAATAGAATACACATATTTGGTTCCACAACCCAAGACAACCACGTTACAAATATGAAATAAATTCTTTACAATGAGGGGGATGAGGCACTGGAACAGGTTGTACTGAGCAGCTGTCAATGCCCTGGAAGTGCTCAGGGCCAGGCTGGATGGGGTCTTGAGCAATGTGGTCTAGTGGGAGATGTCCCTGTTCATCATGGGTGTTTGGAACCAGATGAACTTTAATGTCCCTTAAAATCCAAACCGTTCTCTGGTTCTTTGATTCTGTATCCAGGGCACTTGAGGAAGGAAAGACAGTATAAGTTGTTAACTCTGATGTTTGTTTCTTTCACTCTGCTCCAGCATGAGACCATTTGGACTCCAAATAATAAATTCAGAATTCAGATTTTAATAGAAAAATATACATCATATAGTGATAATACTTCAGCCAAGTATTAAATGGCAAACATGTAGAATTACAAATATAGTTTATAATAAAATTCAATATAATCAAAGATTGTTTCTTCTTTGTAGTAGGCATAAGTAATTTTGTTTGTTTGTTTGTTTGTTTGTTGTCTTTAAATGGTAAGGATCACCTCCCAGAGCACAAATAAAATTCAGAGGTCCTTTTTTACATGCAGAAGTGTGCAATGTTTACTTTCACTAAAATACTGACTGTATGAATACACAGAATTATTATAATCTTTCTTGGAAAGTTTTTTACCATTTTATCCTAATGGTCACTTTAAATGAAGATTAAATTGCACCCAAAAGAAACATTTAGTAACAGAGTTCATGAAAGGATGCCAATGAAAAAACTGGAGCTGAGATTCCCCTGCAGCCTGTGGTGAAGACCATGGTGAGGCAGTTGTGCCCCTGCAGCCCAAGGAGGAACACAGGGCTGTAGAGATCCACTGGCATCCCAAGGAGGACACCCATGCTGGAGCAGGTGGATGCCTGAGGGGAGGCTGTGACTCTGTGGGAGGCCTGTGCTGGTGCAGGGTCCAGACCCATGGGGAGAGAAGTTCAACAGAAGTAGGCAGGACTGTCCTGGTAGGACTTCTGTTATATTTTCTCTCCCCTGTCTATATGAGACGGCTTTGGTGAGTTACTGGCATCCAAGAAGATTCAACAGAATACATCAATATTTTATACAGTCATCAGTCATTCTTTACCGGGAAAGTAGAAAATAAAACCTGCCAAAAAAACCCCAAAAAAACCAAAAAAACCCACACCAAACAAAAACAAAAACAAAAACAAAAACAAAAACAAAAACAAAAACAAAAAAAACCAAAAAACAACAAAAAAAAAACCAACAACAACAAAAAAAACCCCACCAAACTGTAATTATTGGGAGTTTGGGAGGTTTTTTTCTGTCAATTACCATTGACAGAAAAAGTATCAGAAATGTCTTTCTTAACTCAGGAGGGAATTGAGATTGTCAGGTGAATTTAAAGTCCAGAGTCAGGAAAACAAGCAGTAGCATTATAAGTTATCATGGAGCAAATTTCAGCAACCAGTTTTGAAAACAGCATTGAATACAGTGTTTCAAAGAGGAGAGATCATCAGGTGAATAACTTACTCTATAATTTTATCAGAGTCTCTGCTCAACAAGTGGCTAAACTAAAATAAAGCTTTGGATTAAATAATATAATTAGTGAACTTATAGGTCCTGATAAAAATCATAGATTTTCCACACTATAGAAACTCCACACTCTGCTAAGTTTCCTATATCATATATACTGCTAAAAGGCTAAAGTCATAACTTCAAATTAATTTCTTCAATATAAAGGACACATAAATAATCTAGGAGCATGTTACCTCTAACATGACATGACACACATTTTATTTTCTCTTTTGAGCCAGTTATATGGTTTATATATGGTTTTTAGTCTTTGATTTTAAAATTTGAGGGTTTAATAAAACTATGAGGATATCATTATATCTGATGGTCTAGGAGCATTTGAAACGTGCCAATGCCAATACATTTTCTTAAAATAATGTTAAATTTATCTGGCACTAGGAAGGGATCAAGTCTTGAAGGCTCACAAAGTCAGAGATGAAGAGGAAATTACCAAGATCAGCACAGCTAATTTCTTTCAGTAAGTGTTTATAAGTCTACCTATAGATTTTCTTGGTTTCAGACTTCTCCAATTCCAAAGCTCACCCGCTTCTACCTAATGTAAATACATCTGCCAGAAAACTGGGAAGCATCTTCTTCCAGCATGGGAAGAACTTCAGTTTTGACTCTTATGTTGTCTAAAAAATCTAGACAGCGTTGTAGAATTATTTTGCCTGTTACTTTGAGAGAAGTGTAATATCTACACAGTGTTAATCAATTTTTTTTAATAATTCCAGCCTGACTACGCTGGCTGTTCTTGATTCTGTTTTGCTTTGCTCCCCCAAAACCTGTTGTTCAGATTGAGCCATTCAAACTGGATACATTTCTCCACCAAAAACTGAGGTGTATGTTAGGAGAGGCATATGTTAGGAGAGGCGTCAATGGTATCTAAATAGCCTAATGTGTAAAGTACTGGGAAAATTTAATTAATTGAAAAGGCATTTTATTATGTTGATGGCTTGATTTCATACTTATAACAATTGAACATGTAATTTTCCAAACAAATAATAATGAAAAACAAAAAGCCTGAACTCCTGACCTCCCCTAAAACCCAAAAATTTACAAGTTATTACCACAGACCTCCTTAAAGGATAATGCTGGTTAAACGATATTTAAATTGGTAATGCAAAATTTGAGATATATCTATGAAGTAAGATAACCTCATTAAAGTTACTTAATTGAGTCAATGTTAAGGATACAGTTCAGAGTGGCAGCCTCGACAAAGTCATATTTAGGAAGCTTTCTAAAAGAACATATCTTCATGGGGCTCTTCTCAGATATCTTTTAATTTGAATACTTATGAATAAAATTGTGAAATTTTGCAGGAAGGTGTTGGTTTTTTTGAATCTTTGTCAGAAACCAGGCAGATTTCCCAAGATAAAGTTTCTTGCCAACAAACCTATCTCTCTGGCAGTCTGAAAATGTCAACTATCTGCCATGAAACTGGATACCTCATCACCTACTAGATCTATCTTTAGCCAGGATACTCCATAGAGAGAGGGTTTCTTTTTAGGAAATGCAGGGAATCTGAATCCTGAAGCTGAGTTGGCAGGAAGCTTTGCATTTCTGATGTTCTGTCAGCATCTGCTTGAGTAAGATTTCTTTGGGCATAGACTCATTCAGCTTTGTGATGGTAGTCAGGAAGCTGAGACTTCAGATCTACAAAGGGCATTTTATTTCCAGGTTAAAACCCCTAAATTCAGTTGTTTAAAACTATTACAAAAAATTTACTACAATGTGAGAATTTAATGAAGAAATATATTTCTGAATCATCTTTCATAAAATTTCTGGAGTTATGAAGTGTTAAAAGGGACACCACAAATAATAAAGATGAAACCAATTAAAATCATGATAATGAAATTGCCTTAGAAAATTCGAACTTACCTCGCTCCTTTCCCATTGGCACACATAACTTTGTCCTTTCCACACACAGTGAGCCCATTTCAAAATATCTCCTCTTTATGTTAACAAGATCAGAGAGCAGATTTTAACAGGTCAGATGTACATTAACTTGAACAGAAGAATTGAACAGTCTCATCTATCAGCTTGGAGAGAACACCAGGTTTAATTTTTACTCTTTTCTAGCACTATATTAATCTATATTTATTTATTTTCATGTTTTCTTGAAGAAACTACTGTGTCTCAAGAATAAGAGTTTTTAATGACTTGTTATTTTTTAAAATATATAATAAGAATACTTAAAAGTTCTAGTGGTTGAGCCAGAAAAATACATTAGTTTTCTAAAAAAAAAAATTAAAGTCTCACAAAGCTTTCAAACTAATTTCTTTTCTTTTACCTCAGAAAATACCTTAAATTTCATGTAAGTTCAAGGGCAAATCATGGCTTACAGGTTCTGAGTTGTGAGTGGGGTTTTTTTGTTTTGTTTGTGCATTTGTTTTGTTTTTCTGGTTAGCATGTTCAATATTGCTTTAAAATTGTTTATTCTTCCATGTGTTTAAAATAAAAAAACTCTCAGCAAATTCACATTCCTATAATTTTTGCTTTGGCATTCAAAAACATGTCTGTCTGTGCAATTCCTGACAGGTTGTGCAACCATTGATGGCTTTGTGCAAGTGTTGGCTTGGATAGTTAATGTTCTTCACAGTAGCTGGTATGGGACTGTGCTTTGAATTTGTGCTGAAAACAGTGCTGATGACACAGGGATGTTTCCATTATTTCTGAACAGCACTGGCACAGAGTCAAGCCATTTTCTACTTCTCATGCCACGACACCAGTGAGGAGATGGGATGCAAAGAAATTAGGAGGGGACACAGACAGAACAACTAATCCTAAATGCCCTAGGGATATTCCGTACCATACGATGTGCTCTGTACACAATGCTGGGTGCAATAGAATTAAGGCTGACACGCTCAAAATAATGGTGTTTTTCTTCCCAGGTCACCATTACGTGTGATGGAGCCCCACTTTCCTGGTAATTACTGAACACCTGTCAGACTGTGTGAAGTGGTGAATGAATTCTTTGTTTTGCTTTGCTTCCATGTGCAGCTTTTGCTTTACCTTTTAAACTGTTTTTATCTCAACCCAAAAGTTTCCTCACTTTTATTGTTCTGATTCTCTCCCCTCTTCTCACCAGAAGGAAGTGCCAGAGTGGTTGGGCAGTACTCAGTTTCTGGCTGGGATTAAACCACAATCACAATGTATTTTCATAAGTCTTACTGGAACTTAGAAGAACTATTCAATGATTGTGATGACTGTACTACAAACAAAATATATTTTTGTGTATTTTCAGTGAAAATGACGTGCCACTGAAATAGCTGTGATAAGATACTGAATATAGTATCTTCAGTACATTCAGTTTTCTAGTATACTAGAAACACCCACATCCCCAAACACGTCTCAAAAAATGAAAAAAAAATTCAAAAGGAGAATAATAGAATGCAGATCTTGAATAGTTTGTACACCTTTTTTTGGTATAAATGCATTGCAAATGCATGAGGGTTGTGACTTGAAAATAAAAGAGGCCGTGAATCATCTATGGGGTGTGTCAGAATTTATGGGAAGGATTTTAGGACTAGACTATGAAGTTCTTTATTTTAAAGAAGTTGTTGCCACACTTCAGAAATAATTAATCTTGGTGCCCAAGGTTTTTTGCTCCACATCACATCTTGGGCTGGGAATTTGCTATTTTGGACTACAGTATAAATTCAGTCTTAATGCAACTATAACCTTCAAAGAGTGTTTTTGTGTCAATTATGCAATCTATCTATTTCCAGACTCCCCATCTTTTCTACATAGCCAAGAAAGCACAAATAGGTAAATCCAGTGAAGAGTTTCTCTTGTTTCAGTCTGTGGAAATGTTTGCAGTTTGACAATGTTTGACTCTAACAGGGAAGATAAACACATCCACATGTAAAAGACAGAAATGTAGTTTGATATTGTATAGCCTTTGGAAATCCCTTAGTTTTCTAGGTACAAAGATCATGCTTCTTCACAGCTGACTAAAACAAGAGGAGAAAGGAAAAAAATTCACTTAAAATTTGGAAGAAGAAAATATACTTTCCCTACTATTTCCTTTTCTTTTTCCAAGGTGAGCTCTTCCTTTCTCACCGATAGGTTTCTGATGTTGTGATTTTGCAGTAGATCGGTAGAGTTGACTATACTCTGCTGAACTCTACCTGCTGTGATGGAATTCTTCTGTCTCTTTACTCCTCTTATATTTTTAAATACAAATTATTGCACAAAAAATTCCAGAAATCAGAAACAGAAAATATGGTTGGGAAGTTATAGGTTTGTAATTAAGAAGGAATGAAAAGTTGAACTACAGCCTAGAATTTGTACAGTTGAAGTTTAATAAATAGAGGAAAATTGTACCTCCTGTGCTCATACTGTGACTGACACGTATCTTAGCTAGTGGAGTGGAGAAGGGCTCCAGATTTTATCAGTAGCTGGAGTGACAACTCATTGCTTTTCTTCTGTTTTGTTATGTATTGGATTTTTTTTTTTTTTGGTCAGGTCTTAAAAGTGTGAACTGTGAAGAGACATTTTATGATTTATTTATTAGAAATTAATTGGGTTTTATGTATTTGCCCTGTTCCAAGACACAGTCAATAACCCTACGTGTTTCTTCCCTGAAGTAATACAGGAGAAATGGAACAAAGGCCTTGTTTAGCAATACTGAGGGGAAACAAACAAAAAAAACTTAAAGTGACCTGACCAGCTAAAAACTGTTAAGGGTATTCAAAGCTATGTGTTTAAACACTATGAAAAAATAACTTATTTTAATATATTTTATATGTGTATTAAGTGCACACATATTAATATTTTCAAGTAGCATAATCTTTTCAATCAAGGAAGCAATTATTACAGGTAAACATGAGTTCTGGCAAAAGAAATAATTATTTTACAATTAAGATAGGTATGGGTTAACCTTTTAGGTACAGTTATGAAATACAAATGATATAAAGCAAAAAGGAAAAGTAAAAAATATACATAAAAGGAAAACTATTGCACTAAATATATTGTTAATTTGTTAAATTCTATTTCTGTATGGAAATTTGCTTCTTAAATCCTCTTCTTTATACAAGACAAGAACTTGCAATCCTTCATTACATTTATGCCAACACTGATTTCTCAGAAAATTTATAAAATTTCTATTACCTGAAAAATTATTTTGCCATAGATTTAGGTTTTTTTCTCTACTCTATGTTTCTACTTAACAGACCTCTAGAGAAGTGCACATTTCAGCATCAGTAACTACTCTTTTCCTTTTTTGCTGAAGCTGCCTATCATAAAATAGACTACAATTAGATTAACTATTTAAAGAATATGTATGATTTTTAAGTTCAGTTGCTAGTTTTAGCATTTTTTGCTTACTTAAGTTTCAAAAGATAAATATATTAACCTACTTCAAAGCATATTTTGAAAATACTAAGTTCTAATTTTATCTCTTTACACCACACTTGTTCTATAAAATTAGGAAAATAATTCCAGCATATTTCTCTGATAAACATTTTTTAAGTCCCGAGTAACATGTCAACCTTTTAATGCATTATCTAATCTTCTAATAACTTTAAAGAATGAAAAAATATATTTTATTGGCAAATCTCAGTATCTACATTGATACTGGTACTACTATATTGGCTATGATGTCAACACAAATTTTTGTTATCTTTTTAGCCATTCAAAAGTAGATGAATAAGGGCATCTTTATGTTTCCTTTTCTCCTAGAGCCTTTTGTTGGTGGTGGTCTTTATAATGAGCATTATTCCTTCATTTTAACATATCTTGGAATAAGAGGAGAATTCAATTAGCATGATCTCCTACATTTCGGTTCTTCAAACCTCTAACTTATTATTTCTTTACAATTTTTAAGCCTTTATATTAATCTTACTAATTTCTGCTTCTGGAAAGTGTCTTTTTAGTTTATTTATTTTGGTCTCTGCAAGCTTGCGTGTATTTATATCAACTCTCAGCACGGTTTTTGAAACAGCTCTTGCACCTGTCTCTTTCTGATCCAGCAACAGAAGGACATGGTATCTGATTTCTGTCTGCATTATTATTAGCTGGAATAAAACCAGGTAGGGTACGGTATGTTCTTCTACAAACAGACTCTTCATATTTCCTTTATGAATAACTCATAGGTTTTCTGACATTCCTGCTTAATCACTTAAAAATTACATTGGCTTAGATTAAGTAGGAAAAAATCACACAGGTAATACAGCTTAGACATGACATTTATTAAAAGTACAGTACAAAATGTATTGCTCTGAAAACTGAACAAAAATTTAAGTTCTGTTTGCAAAAAATTTTGCTCATAGATATATAGCAACTGTCTGTCAGAAAAAAGTTTAGAAATTATAAACTTTTACCACCCAGAAGATTATAAACAGATAAATTGATCTCTCAAGAAAATATAATCTAAGACTTGAACTATCCCAACCTAAATGAATATGAACACTTCTACACATAGAAGTATATTTAAGCCAATAACAAGAATAGATTACATAAGGAGAATTTTTGAGGTCTTCTAATATTCATGAAAGTGAAAATATTGACATGTTAAAAAAGTCTGTTAAATCTTTTAAACTGCCTACCTAGCCACATCATCAGCCCACTGTCTTCAATATCTGACCACTTATATAAACCAAATCATACTCACATGAATAAAAACAATTTTTTTAAAGAATGTCAGAAAGCGTAATAAAACTTAATATTGAAGATGCATGAAGAAAAATGTTGAAGAAGGACCTATAAAATATAATGTGCTCTGTCACTTGCAAAATATTCATAGGATCACTGATTTTAAAATTGAGTTTCTATTTCTCATTACCTTATTCTAAGCTTAATTGGTAATAGATTAAATTTAGGTCAAGCTGATTCTTCCTGTGATGGTATTTGGTGACTGATCTCACTCTGTCATTATCTCAGCCTATGAGGCTTTCACTGTATTTTCTCTCACCTTTCCAGTTGAGGAGAAGGACAGAAAGAGTATCTTTGGTGGGCACCCAGTAATACAGCCAGGGTAAACCCACCAGAGTTTTGTAAGACGTGCTCATCCTGTTTACTTCCCTTTTTCTTTGAAAATTCCTATATGTAATACATATACTAAATATAATATATATAAGATTAGAGTAAAAATGACCATGAAAGTCTGGTGAAAAGTTGTGGTTGGTGGGAATTTGAGAAAAACTGAAATGTGTTGAAATACACAAGAATCAGAAAAATATGTCCAGACATACAGCATGTGAAAAGAGCAAGCACCGATCAAAATGTTCAGTGTTCTGACTCAAATTTTTGCATATCCCTCTTCAAGCATTGTCAAAGGAAACAGCCTTCAGATGGTTTGGCAAATATACCTGAATGTAAGAAGTCTGTTAAGAAATCTCAGAGTGAGCTATCACAGTGGCTATTCATCTCCAAACACAGAAGACACAGGTTTTTGACTCTGCGATTGACACACCATGACATGACACATAGTCACGTTCTGCATCAACCAGAATCAGTTTATCTTTTCACAGTTAAGAATTGTTGAAGTAAAAATACGGTTTTGGTGTTAGCCATAGGTTAAAATTAAAAAGATTCAAAACAAAAACAAAAGCAAAACAAAACAAAAAAACCCCCACAAAAACAAAACAAAACAAAACAAACAGAAACCAAACCCAATATTTGAGGTTGGCATATACAGTAAAAAGAGACAAATAACTAGTATTTCACTAGTTTGCAAAGACTCTGCTTCTGATGTTATTATTCCGGTCTCTAAAATCTTATCATCTAGGAGGTTAGACAGAGAGCAAAGAACATAAGCATATGTCTGTCAGGCTTACAAATTTGAAACATAATTTATTCAAAGATTCAGTACTTAATAGTCCTTATTTTAGACAGCTTTTTATTGTCCAGATCAGAGTGCGTCTTTGGACCTTGATGTGAGAAGAGTAAAAAAAAGACCCAAAAAACCCAAAACTTGATCATTTACAATAATCAAAACATATTTTCTCAAGAATGAAATTATTCAGAGAAAAAGATTGCCTGTCAAAAAAATGGTCTTTGGAAGCCCAGAGATACTGTTTAATGGAGCAGTATTTTTCCCACTGACTGCTCATTGCCCCTTGGCATGGACTAATCAGATGTAGAGACAGGATGCTTGAATTTTAACATGATTCTGAGCCTTTTAAATTCTCAATTAGTCATTGAACTGACACCAAGTATATCAATGCAGACAATTTATTTTGATATAAAACTGTCTGGAGACTTTCTTTCTAGAAGAACTATGACTTGTAGGAGAGTTAAATGTTCAAGTGGAAAGTGTGTATATCTAAGAAAAGGAAGGCTATGTTATTTACTTCCAGTGATCTGTAAAGAATAACTTACAGTTTTTAAACTCTGCGTATATGCACACTGAACTAACATCAACATAAAATTCCAAGGATAGAGACTTTGGAACACCTCCCTTTTTTGTTTGTTTGGGTTTGGGGTTTGGGTTTCTTGTTTGTTTGTTTGTTTGTTTGTTTGTTTGTCATTATGGTTTTTGATATTGTTTGCATATAAAAGAAAGGCCATAAAATATAACCTGAGAGAAATTGTTAAGCAGGAGACAAAAAATCTGTTATCAATTAGACCAATGGTAAAGGTTTCAGGAGTCTCTATTCTGTTCTTGGCTTTATCACTCATTTTGTTGTGGTCTTAGGAAAGATTTGTTTCCATTTAGTGCATCTCTATGTCTACATCTGTAAATTCTAAAGTAGAAAAGATTGTATGGGGTTAGGAAACCTGAACAAAATGTTAATGGGATCTGTCTGGTTCTAAATAAAGTGAAGTAGGTCCAGGGGACATAATGAACTCTAATTCTGCTGTACTAGTCCTGTATTTTGATAATGAACTAGTATTAAGTGGAAGATTGAGTACTATAAATACTCTAAAAAAAACCAGTTTTGTTTGATTTTCATGCTGTTGGTTTTTTACGTTTTTTCAATTTTTCCCCCACCATTATATGTGAAAGAAGTCTATAATTTTCAAGTACAAAACTTTATACAAATTCTGATAGATTTTGCCTCATGCTTTGCAGAAAATGTATTTAATATAAAAAGAAAAGTTACCTTCTCCAGGAAATTTACATTTATTTGGAAAAAAATTGTGCTGTGATACATAAGAATGACACCTGCTTTTGTATTTTGATTATAGAAATAGCATAGCTTTTGTTTAAATCTATATAATTTAGATTTAAATCAATTTATGTACTTCTTCCTTAATTAAAGATTTTTTTCTCCTATATTTATGACTTACATTATAGTATCTATACAGTAGCTTATAAATGTTTGTTACTGATGTGATTTTATTACTTGGAAAACCTCAAATTATCACCATTTCAATCTGTTAAGGCCAAATAAATAAAATAAATAAGGTCATTGATGTCTGTTTTACTTGAATAAACAAATTCATTCAAAACTAACCCATGACTTTCTGTAATTAAAAAAAAACCCACACACAACACTTTTAATTCCAAATTGCAGTTTGCTTATCCACAGACTTAGTCTTGTCTTTATATTAATTCATTTTCAAAGATCCTTTTACTTGTTCCAATTGGAACTGCATTCAGTACAAGAAAAAAATACTGACTGAAAATATAAGTTCTTTTTTTTTGAGTTCTGTGGAATAAGGGGGGGTATTCATGCTTACAACTCCTTTTCCTTTTCCATAAATGACCCCAGCTGACCCAACATTGTATATAGCATGCATTTGCATTTAAGTAAATCTATGTGTTAAAAAGAGCATCACTAAAGAATCCCAAGTTTACAGCTTCACTGTTGCTTAGAATAGCTGGTGAAATTATATTTTCCTGCCTGTGTTTGTGCAACACAACACCTATAATTAAATTCTAGCCACTTAAACGGTTGAAAAAATATTCTTCAGTGATTTTTGTGTACACTCCTACAATTTGCAAAGGTACTGTTTCTAAGCTTGCCTCAGAACCTCAAGTGTTTTTATCTTTCTATAGAGAAGTGACATCTACTAAGCCTTTTCTTCCATATCTTGCTCATTTTCTATGACTATCCAGTTATTCTTAGTGATCATCCCAACAAGTGTGAGCACCTGAATCTTGACCATAAAATCATGAAAACGAATTCCAGTAAATCAAGTGTTTGCAAAACCCCACAGTTATTTATTTGAAACAAAGAGAAACAAGAAAAGCTCCTTTTTAATTTACTATCAACAGATGTATGTTTCTGCCTTATGAAACTAAAACTCATTTTTCTCATGAAAGTATTCTAAAAAAGTAATCAAAAATGATGTTTTAAAGTTGGTCATTGGTTCAAAAGTTTCAGTTTTCAGATGACACTTCACTCTGTAAGACAAGAAGGCTCATTCTATAAGCCTGAAATATTTTTTCCCACAGTCACTAACTAGCATATTAGGTAGAATTGCTGTACTTTTTTTAATACTGTAATCCTGTTAAAGATGGAATTTTCTTATCTATGTTTTTCTTTTTAGTTGTTGTTTCTTTGTATATGTGCCATTAAAACAATCCGACATCACTGTATTGAACACCCATTTCAGTTCCTGTAGGAGGCAATCTTTATCTTTCCATTTAGCTGAGAATGCAATCTTTGGCGAGGCCATAAGGCTGCAAAAACATTTATTAAATTAATACATTGGTCTCTGAATACTGCATGATGCTGCAGCATCTGTCACAGATTCCTTTATGCACCAATAGGTGAAGAATGGAGGGAGTTTTGGCTGCAGTCTCTAAAATGACATCCACCAGAGAGTAGATATAATAGAGGAAGAAGAAAGCTGGCAAAGGGCTTATGGTGATAACTTTCACACAGAGGAAATGCAGCTGTACTTGCTGACTCCGTTATGCAGTTCTGCACTATTCCCTGCCCCATTTGGGGCTGTTTCCTGATGGAAAATGCTATATTAAATATTGATACTGTAATTCAAAATAACAATGACTGGGTTTTAGCTAGCAATAAATTCAAAGCAGATGTGGAATTATTTCTGTTTATGGATTGAAGAAGACTGGTAATCTGTAATCACTAACAGCTCAGAAGACATTTCACTTTCCTGTTCCTGCATTACTATTCTGCAAATAGTCTCAATTCTAACTGATTAATAGGGAAAAAAAGACAAATGTAAAGTGTAGTTTTACTAAAATATAATAAAACACCTTCATTAAGTTTTATTTGAAACAGAAAAATTACTAAAAATTATTCAAAGGGTTCTTTATATTCCTCAGCTGTTGAACTGTTAAACATCTAAAAGAAAGAAAAACATTTACTTTATGCTGTTGGATGATTATGCTAACAGAAAACAAAAACAAAACCAAAAACAACCCCACCTTCTTTTTATACCAATTTTTTTACAAAATGTTTTATATTTGGAGGTGTCTGAACTAGCAGCAAATCTGGAAAGCAAATATCTTTTTCTAGTCTTCTAGAGAAATGATTATTAAATCAATATTGCAAAACAAGATGTAATTTCTGTGCACTCTTCATACTAATACTCTAGAATTCCTCTGCAGTCACAAGGATCAATGGAATCCTATAAAATTGATCATCTGACTTGTTTTAGATGTCTGTTGCAGAGTTAAATAAAACCTGATACATATTTATTTATCATTGCCAACTAAAAAGGAAACCTAAAACACTTGTTCAGTTTTTTACTTCTAAATTTTAGCTCTATAAAAGCTATAAAGGATGAATCTCATTATATTTAAAGCATCTTTAATCTTTTTAAGGAAAAAGAAAAAATTATTTATAAGAGCTACAAGATGAACACTGAATTAGAATTATTTTTATTACAATGTTAGAAATATTTTACATATAAAAATACTAACAAGTTTTGTCAAATGTGATATTAACAGAAATTATGCAGTTTCATTGTTCTCAAGTACAGTTCTTCAGGCTCCCTCATTGTCAGAAACTATATTTGTATACAAACAAAACCAATAGTTCATGTGAGACTTTGATTTCAACTTCCACCTCACTTACTTTAATTAGCTAATCACACTCTGGAATGCACATTCCTTGCACGCAATAAAAACACTTCCAAGTATCAAAATGCAACTCCTATATTTAGCATGCAGTCAACACTTAATCAAAAACCAATAAATATCATCGTGACAATATAATAATGTTTTAGAATTACATGCATAAGCAGAGGAGAGAGTAAGTCCTATGAGTGGGATAATTATTTTACCTTTCCTTTCTCATACAACTGGAATGAAGTGACATTATATAGTAAAATATTCTGTCCTTCAGATTTTTTTTCTTCCTGGTATTTTTTCAGCTACTCTGAAGTCTGAAAAATTTAAACCTTTTGGGGTCATATTTCTATTTAATTTCAATGACAAAGTGTTATGAGTTTATTAAAAAAAAAAAAAAAAAGAATATCTAAGGTATCCAGCCAGAAAGCCCTTACATGTGAATCTGTAAATGTCAAGGGACTGAGTATTCCTCCTGCTCATCAGGAAAAACCTGCAAGAAAAGGATTAAAAGACTTGATTATGAAACCTGATAGAAGAAGAAAATACTAAGGTAAGTGTGCTGGTTATGCTGGGATAACTTTCTAGCACATAGCTAGTAGGGGGATGTGCTTTGGATTTGTGCTGAAAGCAGTGCTGAAAACACAGGGATGTTTTAACTGTTTCTGAGAAGCTCTGACACAGAGTCAAGGCCTTTGCTTCTCACCCCTCCAGCAGGCAGGCTTGGAGTACACAAGAAGTTTTTTGGGACACACCTGATTCCCATTGACCTAAGGGATATTTCATACCATATGACCTCATGTTCAGCATATAAATCTGGAGGTAGAAGGAAGGAGACATTCAGAGAGATGGCATTTGCCTTCCAAAGTTAACACTCTGTGTGATGGACTCCTGCCTTCCTGGGGATGGCTGAACACCAGCGTGCCCATAGAAAATCATGAAGTAATTCCTTGTATTGCTTTGCCTGCGTGTGGCTCTTGCTTTACCTTTTAAACTCTCTTTATCTCAACCCATGAGTTTTCTGTCTTTTCTGCTTCTCTCTACACTCCCACTGTTGAGGGAGTGAGCAAGCGGCTATGAGGGGCTCAGTTGCCGGCTGCAGTTAAATCACAGCAGTAACTGATATGCATTAATGGGAAAGACATGATAGCTATATGTGCAAATAAATTGTTAAGTGTGCATTAGTTTATTTGTATGTTGGGTACACTGAAAATGAAAATTTACACATACGAAATTTTCATGAGGAAAGCAGCCTTGACTTGAGGAACTTCATGCAGTTTAATTCACTGTGAATTAACATGTAATTTTAATTACTGATTCAGGTATTAACAAGGGAAATTAATTAAACCAACACCTAGAAAAACTACTTTTCTGCTTGTTTCCCAGGCTCTGCTTTAGTCCAGCACTTCTCTCCCACTTGCTCAATTTAAGTCCCTTTCTTTTCATCACACATAACACCCAGTCCCTTCCAGGCCCTTTGGTGATGCAGTGGTCAGTGTACAGTAGTTTATTTCTGTTCCTTGCTTCTTACTGTTTTCCTGTCTCAGCACATGTTCTTCACAAGCCACAATCCTTTTTGGGGTGTCTTTGATCTCACATGGGTCCTCTATGTGCTGCAGTTTCTCAGAGGATCCCTCCTTCATTCAAGAGTTCTTCCTTCAGGCCATTTTTTGTTTTGTCCCCAACAATATCCCCTTGCATATTCTTCCAAACATGTCTCTTTACTTACCTCCTCATATGTCTTTCTTTTGAGATTCCTCATCAGCTTCCTCTCACCTTTCTTTTCTGTTGTCTCCTACCCCTAGCAGCTGCACATCAGAGGCAAAGTGTACTCCTCTGGCTGATTGAAGGATTGAGGCATGACGGGCTCCCTCCATCCTTTCTAGAGTCATGCAGAACCTGCTCTGACTGGCACAGGGAGGCTCATGGCTGAAGTGTTCCCCTTCCCTGGCATACAACACATGGCCTCCTTCCACACAGGTACCCTCAGCCCCTGATACTAAGCCTTGCCTTTTATGGCTAATACAGAGCCAGGCTTCTTTCATGTTACACTTGCTCTGTTTCCACAATCCCATAGAGACATGGATGAATGTAAAATTTGTCTACAGTTTATTCAAGAACTGAGCACAAATCCATTTTGTCATTTCATTACTATGTTATTCATATCTTGTCTCCATTTATATGCAGCTATAACTCTTTAACAACTTCTCTTACATTCACTATCACATTACAGGCCTATGTAGGGATCATCAAATCAGTATTTGAGTGTCTTTAGGAATGTGAAATGGAAGCAAGATTCAAACTTATGAGTCACTCCAAAGTGTGAATCAAGTATTCCTCTTCTGAAAGACATTAGTGAGAATTGAGGTAAAAGAAGAAGGCTTCCAGCCATCTGAAGCCTTCTTCTGAGCCATCTCTATTATACTCTGATAAATGGTAAATTTAGATCTTCTTGATCTATAAATTGCATTCAGGCTTTAATATTTCAGTCAGAGATATATCTATTCTCCCTGACTTTCTTGAAAATCTTTGAAATACTGTTATGTTTAAGTTTCCAACAATTTATTCAATATTTTGGGAAAATCCCCACCCTCCTTATGTTTACATTTAGTATATTATATGGGATGTTATACAGGAACATGCTTGTCCTTGTGAGAGAAAAGCATTAATTAGACAAACATGAACAAGAGACAGTTCATTTCACTGAAGAGATCCTAGTTTCTTAAAACACCCTTCATTCTGTTGTAGGAATATAGCTGCTAATAATAATTTCTACTGAGATACCAGTGAAGAACGAATAGAAGGTGGAGAAAAAAAAATCCTTTAAATCTTATCTAGCTTTAGTAGGGAGAATGTTCACAGTTGAGCCTAAAACCTGATTATCTACAGTCCTGGTGGGCAAGCAATAGTAGAAGTCTTGGGTTGATAAAAGAGAGACATAAGGTAAAAATATTGCTTCTGGTAAACAACTGAAAGTATTTTTCAGCTGAAAGTATCATGAGATGATAAAAAAGTTGGCATTTTATGGTCTCAGTTTTTTTGGGGTTTGTGGGTTTTTTTGAGGGCCAGAAGATTTTTTTTTCCAATTTACTGCAAGAAAATGGAGAATAACCTTCACAAGGATTATCACAACTTAGAAAGGTTGAATCCAGTGAAAAATTTTTATCTTACACTCACAGTGTTTCCAGAACATTGACCTGCATGGGTCATTATTTAGCTGATTAAAAAACCATGATAGTAAATCAGAAATAAGCAAGTAAATTTATGTACTCTTTTCTGCCTGGTATTGTTTAAAGGATGATGGGGGGGTGGGGGGGTGGGGGGGGGGGGGTGTGTGCAGCAAAAAACCACCAAAAAAACAACAACACAAAAAATGCCTGGCAAAAACCATTACAGAAATGCAGACATTTTAAGATAAACCCAATGCAGTGGTTTACATGCATATCCTATTGATTGTTGGGCTGGTTTAAGCACACATACCTGTGTGGCCAAGAAAGAGAAAACTGGAAGTGTCTTACTGTAGATTTTTAAACAGCCTACTCAAGTTCTCAAGTGATATAAGATGCAACTGAAGTTCCTCACTTCAGTGAGATTTTTTTTATAAGCCACAGAACTGATGAAATGGAAATGAGAGGGTCCATTGTATTTTGTTCTTTTCCTTTAACAAGGGAACTTTTACAGCTTTAAAAGAATTCATATCCTGTCTGATCCAGTTATACAGATATGCTTTCAGTAGGACTTTTTGCATCAGTCTCCATACCAATTTAGCTTCACAAGTTCATTTACTGCCAATCTCATTCAGGCTTATATAGTTTTAGAAGTATTATGTATCAATATCACTTAACAACATATCCTAGGAAAATTAATTGTAGCAAAGAAGACTGAAGGGGAACAGCAGACTTCTCTGTATAGAGTCAGGGTCATGAAAATAGCTAACCTGAAACTGTATCTGTTGTGTCAATCTGTTTCCCATCCACATCAGTGTTTTTTTCATAGTGGAGAAAACACATTTATTATTGAAATTTACCTGTGTCATAAGCATAGAGAAGAGAGAATTAAATTTAACAGACTTGAAAAAAGATGACTAGGATTTTGAGGATTTTGAGAAAGCAGAAATAGTCTTCACCACAGTCTTGAAAGCAAGTTATTTTGCCATAGAGAGCTGTTTGGAATTCAAAAGCATAAAGCTCAGCAGTTACATGGTTTTAGTCGCTGGTTTGCTGCAAAATTCCTCTACAATGTTGGCTAAATCACCTGTCATCTGGTGACACATGGCTAGCCATCTATCCCTTTCTTTATTTGTCATATGCTGATAATAATGTTGATTTATTTAACAGGAATGCAGTGATGATTAATTAGATACCTCAGAAAACAAGCACTTATGAAATATGAAATATCATCTGCATAAAATACAGATTTTTTTTCCTTAACACAGACTGTTATTTATCTGCAAAACTGCTTGACAAACATTTGACCTGAAATTTTTTAGAAAAGGTTATGTGAGTTTTTTACATTTTTTTTCTTTTCTCTTCCTCATCTTTACAGAAACATTGTAAAGAAAGACCACTTGTAATGCTAACATTGCATTTTTTGCATTACTTTAAGTTAATGTTTAATTAGATTAGATATTGACCTGGCAGCTATGTTGTACCATAATAATCTTCACATGTAATCTGTTAAACATTTATAAATTTCATGTAGGTAATTCAACAGAGATTGATTCACAGAATTCCATGAGTGTGGTAATAAAAGACCAAGTGTTTATAGTATGGTTAATTAATGAAGTTATGCTGGGTGTTTGGACAAGCATATTGCTGTATGCAAAGAAAAATAGGCATGTGAAGTATTATTAAGTGTCTGAATATTTTCCTATCTGTCTGGTTTAGTATCTGGAATAATTTAAATATCTCTCTTTTTTTTTCTAATTTTACTTTTTATATTTTTTTATTTTATATACTAGAACTGCACCTAGCAAAGATAATTAAAGCAGGAGACAGCTTCTCAACAGCACAGCTAAAAGCAGATAATTAAACTGAAGTACATCTAGTGCCCTGTGCACATAGAGTTATCGAATTCTCCAGCTTTAGTAATAGAATGGCTAGATGAAGTAACCGAATTTTTAAGAAGTGATTATTCATTTGTTGAATATTTCTAATAAGCCTAGGATCTGCTGGGGTTTTTTTGGGTTTTGTTTTTTTCAGAAGTTAAAACGTTCAGCCTTTGGCAGTAATATACTCATTATTTAATAATAAAAGTATTTAAGAATTTCTTCATATTTGCATTTGTGAGTTACTCAAATAGTTATGTCTCATGTCTCAGTAAATAGCAAGTGATACTAAATGTTCTAAAACTTTCTGCAAATTAAGGTCCAAGGGGTTCTATTAATAAGAATTTTTTTGAAAAAAAGCGTCTTGCATAAAACCAAGTTTTGGACATGCCTAATCTATTTTTAATATGTCTATAACTTTGTTAAAGCTTGTATTATACATCAGAAGAAGGTTTCTCTAGAAGATCTTTGAGACTTCTAGGTTGAATATTGGAAATAAACTAGTAGATAATTTTCAATAAATTTAAGCTAATATTACATCTCTAATAGAATTTTCTATCTTTTTAACAATACTTTTTTTCCTATCTATTACCTCTGGCATTCCCATCCTAAATGGCTTGATTATATTAATTAGCTGCTACCTGAAAAGAAAGACACAGAAAATTCTGTAACATTTCGATTTTCTTCATTCTTCAATAAAATGAAAAATATTACTTCTTGTTTATTTATGGATGGAGATAAATTTAGACAACTTCGGACTGACAGAGACGACATTTTCAGAAAGTTATGAGTGACTGAAGAATTAGTCTATGTTGGCTCCAGTTGCTTAAGGTCAACAATTAATAAGCAGTGTTTATACAGTATGCATCCAGATAAAGTTTCCTCATTTGCTCTGACCTGACTCTAGCACAAGACATATTGACATAAATGGTGTACTTCAGAATAAATGCAGGTTTATTCCCTTTGTATTTGGACAATGCCATGTTCACGTTCCTATACATACCAAAAAACAGTTTACTCATTCTTCAGTTTCCTAAGTCACTGGCTAATTATGTCGGTGACTGGTAGGTAGGTATTCAACAAACTGTACCAGAGACACCATCCAGAGTTACCCCTTATTTCTATCACACTTTACTGTAAGGTAAAAATGGAAGAATCTGGTTCTCCTGAACAAGATCTTGGAATACACCTCTAGAAGTGTTATTCTTAATTCTGAGTTAAATCCGATTCAACTCTTTATCTACACTGATGAGAGAGAAAGAAGAATTATTATGATTATATAATAATTATATGATAAATTATAATGAAGGAAGATGTAACCAAGAGCTCAAACCCTAACAGAGCACTGAGTTCAGACATATAGAGAAACAGTCCAGATCAGATGTTAAATGCCATTGTGTCTTTAGGCACTTCTTTTGCACATTCCAAGATAGAAAAAGAAAAAATTACAATCTTCTTTTAGAAAACTCATTTAAATATGTAAGTAGTAAGCAATAATATCTCTAAAACCAATATTATTTTTTTTATGTTTCTTGAGAGCCTTTTGTATATGTCAAAGGAGGTGTTTCTGCCCCTCTACTCCACTCTTGTGAGACCTCACATGGAGTACAGTGTTCAGCTCAGGACGGGAAGGATGTGGACCTGCTGGAGTGAGTCTAGAGGAGGGCCACAAAAATGGTAAGAAGACTGGAACATCTTTCCTGTGTAGAAAGGCTGACATAATCAGGGGTTGTTCAGCCTTAAGAAAAGAAGGCTCTGGGAAGGTATTATTGCTGCCTTTCAGTACCTAAAGGGGCCTATAGGAAAGATGGGGACAGATTTTCTAGCAGTACCTGTTGTGACAAGATAATAGGTAGCGATTTTAAACTGTAGTAGGTTTGATTAAGATTATGCATAAGGAAGAAGTTTTTCCTTATGAGGGAGATGAAACACTAGAACAAATTGCCCAGAGAGGTGGTGGATGTTTCATCCCTGCATTTGCAGTTCAAGGTCAGACTGGATGGAGTTCTAAGGAACCTGAACTAGATGACATTTCAAGATCCCTTCTAACCCAAATTATTCTATTGATTCTTCAGTTCTACAGGTTTTCAGTGGACCTAAGTTACAGAGGTCTGTAACTGTGCATTAAAATTTTCCTCAGTTTATCATCACTTGGAATGAAGCTAAGAATATTGTTCTTGTATTTCCTTGTATTCCATTCCGAATCAAAGTTTACAAAGATCCTTCTATTGTTTAGCAGCACTAGTATTCCCAAAATATATGGTTGCAGCTACACACAAGAATATAAAGGTACTTATAGAAGCAAGTATTGAAAACACTGTCCCTCTGTGATGGAAGTACTCAAGTCATTAATCAATCTAGTGGTAATTCTGTACCATCTCCAAAAGAGATGGAGGCCTAACCCAGTATTGGGTGAAGTGCACATCTAGTTCCAGCTGCTCTCTGAAAACCCATGAAGAAAGAGTCACACAGTGAGTTTGGAACACCAACCATGTGGCTGACATGTGAAGGGTTTTCCAAGGTTCATTTATCAAGGAACAAAATTAAGGAGCCTCATGCACACCTTTCTCATTGCATGTAATTGAACTACAAGCTAACCACTTTATTCCATAAATATGACAGCCTAAGCAAGCTTTCTTTGAATGCTTCCTGCTCAGGAGCTGGCTGCATCTGACCTGGGAGATGCCTCTGAGCTTGCTGCTGTCTCCTGAGCTGGGATACCTTTCAAGGTTGCTCATTGATGGAAACACCTCTTACAAACTGTGGATCTTTGGTCAGTGATTTACATCACATAGACCCTTATATTTATACAGTGTGCTAAGATTCTGTATTGATAGCTTTGATTTTGTCCTGATGACTTTGATTCTCACTTGGTAGTTTTGAATCATTTTTACATTATCTGTGAAGTAAGTAATACAGTGAACATTTGCAATCAAACTCTGTTAAGTCACACTTTTATAATATCATATTTCAATATATTTTTGCTGATACTTTTTGTTGATGTTTTGTGTCATCTAAATCACTCATTTGTGAAACCCTTTACATCACGGTAGAGCTGACTTTTAGCCTTTCTAATGAAGCATATTCTCTCTCACCATTACAAGGTGCAATGATAGATATTGACTGTTTAACAACACCTTGCTATCACAAATTAAATTCAACAGCAGGAAAACAGACAACTATTTGGATCTGTTTGTTTTGATTTGATTTAGTTGTTCTCCTAATTTACATTAATTTAAAATTTTGGAGGTGGGTAACGAATATATAAACACTTCTGGCATCTATTCTCAAAGTATGAGCTGAGACAGTGGTCAGTGGAGAGAACCTAGACAATTTCATTCTTTGATAGAAATTCTGGCAAAGCCCAAACTTCTCTTGCAAGCTTGATGCTAATCCTGTATTTCTCTCTTACATTTAACTCCGCCAAAACCCAGCATCTGCTCCCATATAGGGTGTTGACAGTTGAAGCATTTTTCCATTGTGTTGTAACTCTGCCGAGACCTGGCATCTGCTCACAAATAGAGGTGTTGACAGTTGGAGCTCTAGCACTTTCCCTTTGTGCATCAACTCCGTGGAAATCTGGCATCTGCTCACACACACAAGTTTTGACAGCACAAACTACAGTCTAACACTAAGTTACTCCAATGTAGGGGAACATGGGTAGTCATAATTTTGGAGGGAGACTACTTTCACATGACATCGAATTCAAGAGATCAGAAGATAAAGTAGGTATAGAGCTTGGAGCATCTTTTAGCAAGTGGAAGTCTTCACAGGATCAGCACACATCAATATGGAGAACTTTTCCTTCTTAACAGGTCCCAGGAGAAAGAGAACCAGCACTCCAAAGACTCAGCTTTACGCCTTTTCTCCATGACTTAGGCAGTTCCTCTCTGAACCCTTAATACTTAAGTAAGATCATTTCTGTTTCTTGCTATGCTGAACAGCAGAACCTCTGTGCTCTTGTTACTTTCTGTTGGAGCTTGCCTTGAATCCTCGGCCATTTTTAAGGTCTTACTAAACTTTCTTGCACATTTTAATGGCATCTGCATGGGAAAGAGACTGAATTGTAGTTCAGTAACTTTAATATATATTTTTTCTGAACTATGATGTGAAAGCAGAGTTGCTATACTCTATTTTAGGAAAAACAGATGTCTAAGTAAGTTAATTCTTCCAGATGTGTTTTCCTCATTTTTCTATTTTTATTGTTTTTACAACTAGGTTTGCAGAAATTTATTTCTATAATAAAATTTATCATTCATTATAGAAAACAGTCCAAAAGCATTCTTAGATGTATTAGTCTTTAGGTACTAAATATAAACCAAAAATACTAAGAGAAACTACATTTTTTTCTTTAGATTACTTCCTTTGAAACAAATTGGCAAAGTGAATGAGTAAATCAAACAGTTCTTAAGAAAACAAACACAATTTTTTTGTATGACATCATTATTTCAACAGTACCTAGGTACCATATTGGGAATATGACGCTTTTTAACTATTCTTGTCCTAATTTCAGATTTTAAAAAGACTGCAATTATATTGTGGACACAAAAATGAAATTAATGGAAGTAAATACATAAAACCAGAAAAACTCAGCAAACAGACTCTCGCTGAAAAAAATAAAGCTGTGACATGTACAAAATTAAACTTAGATATGTTTATATTAACAGATTTTTTCTTGAACCTAGGACTACTGCATTAGAATTTCTCTACTCAAGGTTTGGTATTCGTTTGTATATGAAAACAGAAAACTCAAGATGAATAAGTAGGTATTAGGGGTATTAAATATGTCATGCCTTGAAAGGTTTATAATAGGTATTTTTTAAAAGGTATTACAAATTGATTATCTGCTGGACTAGTTTCACAATCTTTATGATGTAGCATGTGCAAAATAAATGCCAGAGTTATACGTTGGAACCTTGTTTCCATAAGTTATATCCTACTATTTTGATATATTTATCCACAGAACTCTATCTCTAGCTTTGCATAAATGTATAAACATACATGTATATTTATGTCCTATGCAGATGATATACATACACATATGCATGTGCAATTTCTATTTTTAGAACTTAATAAGTTTTGCATATGAATTTATAAATGCAATGCCATGTAAGACTCCTTCCACCACGTTTTTTTCATCAGCACATGTTGTCCTGGATAAAGTTAACACAGGTCAAGATGGAACCATTTAGTTTCAACCAGAACATCTATGCCTCTTTCACTGCTGTAATTTCAATCCATGACTTACATCAGACAGTTGTTTGTTAACTGCTACACAGAGAGAGAGATGATTCAAGTGGTGTCTAGCCAGCCACCCAAGAGCTGGATGGTTGCCTGGAGACTAAATTTCAGTGTTCAGAATCTGCCTCTTTTAACAGGAAAGAACAAAAAATTGCAGCTCATTCTAAAGAAGATACTAAGTAACCATAGACACTTGTCAGTTTTACATGCTATTTTTAAGGTATGCTGCATCCTGAAATTACAGACAAGCATAAACTAGAATGTAAGAGTTTGTGCATGTTCACCATACCTCTCACCCTGCTAATAAGAGATTCAGAGCTCAAATGAGACATTTTCATGATTGAGCCACATCTTGCCTTTAGCCACTGTCACCATAAATCTCTGCCCCAACTTCTTATTGCATGTCATAGGATCATAGGATAATTCAAGTTGGAAGAAACCTGAGGAAACTCAGTGTTATAATTCCCTGCCCTAAGCAATGGCAGGTAGTTCTGTTCCTATCCACCACATCACATCACATCACAGAGGCATTCACCCTTGTTACATGGCTGAACATTTATTTCAGACCAAAAATCAAAATAAAATTGAGATTATAAAACTTAACAAATGTAGTTTCTAAGGATGCTATACTGAGACAATTCTTATGAGCAGCTTAACACCATAGAAGATATGTTTTCTGCAGATGTTCTCTGAAACTACAGACAAACCACAAATGAGGCTTTCCAAACTTCCTCACTGAATAAAGTGCCCAATTTCCATGATTTAAGTCTAGTCAAATGCCCTTTTAAAGCAAAATAAATTATGATTATTTATGCAAATTGAACAAGTATTTTGAAAATAACTTAATTGTTAAATAAAATCAGCCCCATATCAACCCCAAAAATTGCCAGCGTTGAATCATAAAACATTTTAGGAAGATTAAAGAAAAAAGCCAGCATGTTTCCAACCTGGGCATTTCCCTATACTCATATTCTATCAATTCTACTTTTTTTAAGGCTTTGCGTATGGTTTGTCTATGTTTTGAGAGGAACTTGCTGTCTGTTTTCAATGAGAGTTCTGTTCAGGTATTTCAACACAGCTACTTTTGGTTTGCTGTATGACAGGAAAATGCTATTGGTCATCTTTGTTAATATGAACGAAAATACTTTTCTCAAAGCAGCTACGACTAAGTGCTCCTTGCTTGCCAGTTGAAAGCAAGCTGGTCTTACAGAATACCCAACTGCAATCACTTCATCTCTTAAGATCCCCAAACTAGCTGTTTCTATTTGCACAGAAGTACCTCTGTAGAATACGAGTGACTGAAGCATACCTGACACTTCTGTAGAGCTGCCAGGCTGGGTGACAGTGTCACCTTGATTGACCTCAATCAGATGTTTGGAGTCCCACTGCAGGAACACTGCAAAAAGTGAGGAAAACCATTACTCTTTTGATTAGAGATATATTTGAGATTTCAGTTAAAGCTGAGAAACTGCATTTTTCCCAGGAAACAGGAGACCCTGCCACAAAGCATTTAAAAATCAGCCTGTATCACTAGTTATCATCAAAAAGCACAGTTTACCTTGTTAAAGATAAACTTGCCTTTAGCCACTGCCACCATAAATCTCTGCCCCAACTTCTTATTGCATGTCATAGGATCATAGGATAATTCAAGTTGGAAGAAACCTAAGGAAACTCAGTGTTATAAGATGCAATATTTTAACACAAGAAAGATGCTAGAACTTACATGAGTACTTGTTCCATGTCACATTTTTCAGTTTCATTAACATATTTCTTCTAAATGTCTTGTCTACTGACATTCTCCTTACTGATTTAAGGGAAGTGGTAGTAAAAACGATGTTTCCCTATGCATTGTTCTAAGAGATACAGAGCAGCTGGACGTTAGAGTAGAAAGCAAAATTCAAGAGACCAGCTGTACAAAACCGCTTAACATGAAAATTACTTAAAAATTATGAATTATAATCTTATAGAACTTCATTTTTTGGAAGTTTCATTCATAATTTTTGTACTTTTGTGGCTGCTATATAGAATGCTAAATATGATTTTTGCCATTACTGGAAAAAAACCACAAACCTGTAAGCTTCTTATTGAATTTTTTAAGGACTTTTGTCCTTAAAAAATTCAATAAGAAGGACCTTGACAGGATTTTATTTGTTTTGTGTGTTTTTAACAACTAGCTAGTAGTCAAGTTACTATAAACTGATCCAACTGACTAGCTGAAGCTCTGTGAATAGATTACATGCTGAAGACCTGACAAACCCAGGAAATAATTTTAAAACAAACAGCAGCTCTTTATATCCTGCTGAAGTTGGGAAAAGCCAATATACAACTTTCAAACTTCAGATGGGAATCAGTAAGGATGAAGTAAACTGTGATGAAGAGACATAAACCTAAAAAGATCCCAAGGCTCAGAAGGAAAGAGACATCACCAAGAGCTTTAAAATCCCTCTTTGCATAGAATATGTTATGCAGTTGAGTAGCTAGACATCCAACCATTTCCCCCCTCCAAAGAAAACTAATGCTGTAGACCACAGGAGTCTGGACAACAAAAATATGAGGCTAAAACCAAAGAAGAGCAGAAAGACTGAAATTATTTGTATAAACATTTTAAACATTTCTTTCCCATTTGGGGATAATGCCTCAGCATTTTCATATTAATTTATTTCACCAACAAAATTACATGACCTAAAATATATATATGTACAGGTTTATTAAACATGTTTCCTTTGACTTCCTTTTTTTCTCAAAAAGACACCCAGGCATCTCTTTGATATAGGAATTAGCTGTGTCAAAATTTATAAATTACAGAAATACAAGACATTATTGTATATGGATGGATAGTGTACTTTGGAAGAGTATCTAATTTTTTGGGTATGTGCCAAGTCGTATGTGAAAAAAGACTGCCAAATAGATAGAGAAAAGACTGAGTTGTAGTTAAAGCAGCTGAAATCTGTCTGAGTACTTCGATTTGATCTGCTTCTTCCTTATAATTTCTTGCATTCAGTTTTCTTCTTTACTAAGTTTTATAACAGAATAGTAGTAAAATTTTTAAGTATTGAATTTGAGATACCAAAACATAACAAACAAAACTTTCTAACTTTCTGGCCCTAATTTGAATCAGTAGGAGATTTAAAATGTGTAGTTAGTGGTATTAGGCTAGGAGAGGAACACACAGACTCACAAAATGAGAGTGTGCTCTTCACTGTAATTTTACTGCATGCCATATCTAAGCTGTGAAGCGGGAATAATTACATTATCTTATTTTGGGAAGGCTTAGTAAAAATTAAGTCACTGTTCAAGTGATAGGTTTGCCTGAAAAAAAATTGTATTCACAGCAGAGTAGAAATAGTTTATGTAAGCAAAGCCAGGAGCATGCACCACCATGAGCAGAAAACAATCTCTTTTTATGCTGATATTGTTGGCTTTGTTGGCTCAGTGATTCAGGTGTAGGGTCATAAGCACAAGAAAACTTGGCAAGGGCTTATGTAATGAGAGACTGTACCAGACTGAATTTGTACTGGACAGCTGAGCAGCCAGAGCAGCTGGCGGCTCCCTGGGGCCAGGCAGCAGCGCCAGGAGGGGCCCTCCAGGGCAGCCGGGCTGGGCCTCACCGCCCAGACTGCCCTCCCGCCACAACCGAGACAGGCCGGGCTCCTCAGCCCCATCCTCGACACCTTCCTGGGCCCCAGCCAGGCCGGGGTTGGGCCGGGGTGTGGACCTGTGGATAGCCCCGGTGCAGCAGTGGCCGTGGGCGGCAGAGCCTGGCTGCAGCAGTGTGGGGAGACGGGCTCACCGTGACAGGGGCGCAGAGACGGCCCTGCGGCCTGGGCAGGCAGGGAGAGACATGAGGAGGCCGAGAGGGGTCCCAGGGTCTGATGGGCTCTGGCATGGAAAATGAGATGACCTACATTACATGCTGAAGTACTACCCCCCCTGCCCACCCCCCTGGGCTGCTGTGCTAGCTCAGTTCCTGGGAAGCTTTGAGGGGAAATACTTCAGGGGTAGGGTAAAAGATTCAAAAGAGGCTCTTACCTCAGGGGTATATTCCAAGGCTTTATTCTTGAAGGGGGTCCCAGGGGCAAAGAGGACGAACAAGGAAGAGCATGGGTTTATCTAGATTCTCTGTCCCAGGACAGATAGCTGGCATTAAGCCAATTGGTCAGAGATAGGGGAAAGGTAGGGTTAAACTAAAGGTTACAGTCTTTGGGGGGGTTCTGGGGAAAAACCATTTCCCAGAGGAGTACAACAACATGCAACACTTTTTATTCCTGATGTGAATGCTTGACTTATCAGACCATATAATTATGTTATTATATCTGCATCATAAACCTAGTTCTATATAGTTCTTCATAGTTCTAAAAAATATTATTTGGACATCTTTGCTACCCTGCACTGAGGTACTTTTCATGGAAAGGCACCGTGTCATCTCCCAGCTGCCCAACTTCCTCTGTTCACTGAAATAATTTTAATTATTCTAGCAAACTAATTTGTCTCTTTGAACTTTCCTGAATTCTGTCAAGTTCTTCGCCAATTTCTCTCTTCCTTACAAATCACCTTGTCTTTAAAAAAAGAAAAAAATCCTTGAAATATTCAGAATAGCAGGTTAGGCTGTATGTATTTCCTAGTCTTTACTATCAAAATGTATTTAGATTTTTACCAGCAGTATGTTATGTGTTTCATTTTCTGAGCTATTTTTGACAATGCATCCTTTCTTACACTCAAATCTGCCAGACCTTTATGTTCTCTGTTTTTATGAAAATCGTTTTCTCCTATGTGTGTGACAACCAACCTTCTCCAGTGTGGTTTCAACCTCCAGTTTCCTGAAATTTTAAATCTGCTTTCATGTACCATATTCTGGCTTTTACGTTTTCTTTTTTTTCAGTTAATTTCTGTGGAATCTTCTATTGAAAAATCATATCTCAAATAACATATTTCTTGAGTATTTCTCCTTGGTTTTATCTCTTACTTTATACTTTTATGTCTTTTGTATTTCCCAAATAATTTCATAATGTATTTTGCTTCTTTTGAATCTGTATAATTAGTTACCATACTCCTTGAGTAAATGACTTGAATTCTTTCAAATTCACAATGGCATTTTTTCTATACTCCTACATGATTTCAATTTTGATTCCAGAGAGGATGAACACCATAAAGGTTTGTTAGATTGTTTGTTTGGTTTTTTCTATGTTTACTATTATCAAAGCTTTATGAGAGGAATTTCTCTTCCAATGTAAGTTGTCTGCTTCAGCTTCTGTAAATATCTCAATATCCATACAGTTTTATGAGGCTTGGCTTTCTGTGGAATATGGTCTCATTTCCTTTTGGTATGCTAATAAATTGCACATCAGTTTTCCTGTGTTGAGTCTGTATCTCTGCCGGTATCACTACTCATTTAGTGTTCAAAAATCTGTCAGCCATGAGTTTTGGCTTGCAGAAAGCTTGCTCAAAGCCTGGATAATAAGTAATGACACATGATTTACATTTTGATTGAAAGATCCAGCTCAATACACTCCATATGCATGCCAATTGGTATGATCTGGCAGGAAAGCTGGTCAGCTTTTCATTTCTTTTTGTCTTCCCTGGCTGAAGACAAATGTTTCATAAACCGTATTATTTCCTAGACAGAAAAGGTCAGTTAGAATACTAAGGGCATTTTCAAGGACATCTTCATCTCTGCCACTTATTTTTAGTCAGTGAATCATGTCTTCTACATCACTGCCCATGCAGTGAAGATGAAATGCAACTTCTAATGTAGTTTCGATTTTAGTGCATCCAACATTTATGTGCTTACTCATTTCCAACACTGTTGAACAACATCTCTGTCCTAGTGACAACATTGTGCTTGAAATAGAGCTATTGCAAATATCAGATTGCTTTATATCTCTTTTTGTTCTGGTTCTCCCTCTAAGTTTTTCTTCCTTAGTCTTTATTTCACTGTAATGTGTTAAAAAATTGTTCTCGCTCAATTGTTATGATTTTGTTGCTGCAGATTTTACTACCTACTCTCTTTTATTTAGTGTTAAATGACTTGAATCTCTGTATTAATGACCACATCAAAGTGAACAAAAGTTTTATACCATGAGATGGTTGCCCTTGACCAAAGTATCTTTGAAGAGGTGTCTGCTAACAACTGTAGTCCCACAATGAGAAGATAAAAGGTCTTTTTGTAAACACAGAATCATTGAAGGGTGTGCATTGGAGGGGACCTTACAGATCATCAAGTGCCAACTCCCCTGCCATGGGCAGGGACACCTTCCACTACACCAGGGTGCTCAGGGCTCATCCAGCCTGGCCTTGAACACTACCAGGGACAGGGCATTCACAGGATCTCTGGGCAAGATGCTTGAATAAATTACAGTGATAGTCCATTCCCTGATCCTCTGCTTTATGCCCCAAATGGTTACTGTATCTTTAAGATGTGTCCAGGGGAGGGGGGAACCTTGGGCTTGTTGGTGGGCTTTTTCAAGGCCTCACTGCCCAGGCATCTGGGGGTGCAGTATGGTCTTGGGGTTTTTTCTTGGCTAGCTTGGTTTTTGTTAGCCCAAGCAAGAAGTTTTTCCCTTTCCTGGCCTTAGAGAAGCTGCAGCAGCAATCTGTCAGCAACTTTTCAAGGTTATCTGGACAGCTTGTTTAGTCTGAGATCAGGGAAAACAGGACCTGTGGGAGAGGAGTCAGTCAGGATGGGTGGGAGAGGGGCTGCTTCGTCTCAGCCCCAGGCTGCTGGAAGGCTGAGCCGGGGAGAGAGGGTGCGCCAGAGACCCTGGCCCATCGCCTTCATCTGCTGTGGAGAGTGAACTGATGCTGGAGAGTCCTCAGGTTTTCATCTCTTTGCCTGAGCTGCTGCATGAATCTCTTGGTTTTTTTCCCCTGAGAGAAAAGGCCACACCATCTTCTACTACGTGGTGTGAGCCAGAGTTATTTTTTTTCCCCTAGCATTTTGGGTTTTTGTTCCGGTGGGGGTGTGTGTGTGTGTGAGGGGAGTAAGGTCTGACAGTTTAACATCTAGCATTTACCTTTTTCCTGTGCCTGGTGAGCATTCTGTTTGTCAATAAACTGTTGGGGTTTTTTTCACTTTCATCTGCTAGTATTCATTTCCTGTTTGTGGAAAGGGATTCTTGGAACTGTTATAAAGGAGACAACACATTCCAGAGTGTTTTCTCCTAAAATTGTCCCTAAGCTGAGAAAATATTCTTGTAAGTAGGCTCTCCCTAGTCAGTCAGCTTATTCTCTTGGGTGCCACATTGATGATTACTTCGGAGTGAAACTTCACTGCATTACATAGATTTCATTTTTCTTCTTCCTTTTTTTAAATTTTCTCTGATTTTTTTTTTGATACCTAAAGAGGTCAAGATCATTGTAATTTAGATAAAAATTTAAGGGGATATGTACCTTACAATACTCTGTGGTTCATGAACGTCAATATTGGATAAGCATGTAGCATCTGGGATGAGAAAAAATGTCCTCAAGTTTATCTACAAGAGGTTTAAATTGGATATTAGGAAAAAAAATATTTACTCAAATTGTTATCAGGCATTGGAACAGGAAAGTGGTGAAGTCATCATTGTTGGAGATTTTCAAAAGTCTTAGAGATATGGCACTTAGTGACATGGTTTGGCAGTGGACTTGTCCATGTTAGATTTACGGTTGGAGTCAATAATTTTAAAGGTCTTTTCCAAGCTAAGTAATTCTATGATTGTATGTTTCTTGATTATACTGGTGGCTGGATGAAAAGTTTTCAGGAATGAAGATCACAGGTGTGTAGGCTGGTTGCCATATTAGAAAATAGTTTGGTATAAGGCTTTTAACTATATATGTGTTGGCAGCAAAATGTTTATGTAGTATATTGTTTTTCATCTTCTGACATTGTCCTTTTTTTACAGATCGTAAGAAATAGTGCAGGATGATTGTTCAAGGGTCCCCACACAAATTTCTTATTAAGGGAAGTGACAAATTAAATGGGTCATTTCTCTCAGAATAAATGTTTGTTAATGGCACCTTACTCAACAGAACTCTCTATTACGTGTATCATGAAGAAAATCTCCTCATTTTAATGACTATAAAATAGCCTCAACTCTTTTATTTTTGTCAGAACTGCAGAGTTAGAGGGTTCAAATCTAGTATGGATTTTATTTCCAAACCTTATGGCTGGATTCTATTTTTTACTTGTGCATTGACAACATAGTTGTGAATACCACAAAATGAAAGATGAGAGTAGGGATAGCTGGTAAGTTAATTAAACTCTCACTATATTAGGTGGACATAATATTTTATCTGGCAGTCATTTATTCAGAGCAGAATATGTGCTTTTTAATCATGCTATTTGATACAAGTATACCATCTCCTTGCTCTTAATTTTTATTCATCAAATACATGAAAAGCACGAGCACTTTTCCACTCTGACTGCTGTTGTTTCCTCAGGTTTTCTGTCATTTCCTGTGAAGAATATGTGCTGTGGAAATAGTGTACCACCAGGTCTGCGGCTGGCACATTTACTCTGCAGTTCCCGATCCCATCCCAGCCCCATGAGTAGTGGTCAAATGGCCAGAACTGGAAGAGGAGCTTACATGTCCTGAACAGTAGGTATCATTTCTGCACACCCCATTTCAGGAATCCCACTACAACTCTAACACTTCTGAAAGATAAAGTTCACTGGGTAATTGCTGAGTTGATAAAATAAAATTTGTAAACCCAACATCACAGTCTCCCTTCACTGATGAACAGAAATTGAAATACCTTTACTCCACAAGGCTAATCTAATAAGGAGGGTAAAATTCTTCCTAAAGCTAAAATATGACTAAAATGAATTCTGAAAATAAAGTGCCTGAAGACTACTTAGCTTTAGTCACAAAGATACTGTGGGGCTTTGGGAGAAGAAAAATGCATGCATACATGATGTTAGAAAAGTTATTGAAGGGAAGACTCACATTTCCTATAGGTTCCCTAAGCAATGTGATGTTGAAAAACTTTTTTTCTTGTACTGTAAGTTTTTAATTATTTATGCTAATAAAAGAAACACTGGAAAATACCCTGGGAGGGGTACTCTACATGGAAAATACAGCACTCAGTCTGCAGTAAAATCCTGCACAGCATCAGACAAAGTAAAAATTTTGAAATAAGTTTCTTGATTCCTTAGCTAAATATTAGACAATTAGCCCACTGGGAATCCAAAATGAATAAACAGGTGCAGCTGGCCATGTACTAGGGTTTATCTCTGTGAGCCAGCCATTTGTGCCACTTGACATTTCAGTACCATCCAACTTGGTTGAGTTCCTGTTTGAGTAGGGAACCCCATTTTAAGCTTGCAAGTCTTCTTTGCAATGCATAGGAACAAGCTGTTGACAGTGAATGTTCTAGGACTGGTTAGGAAAAAATGGCTTTCCTTTTTTAGGGGGAGGAATGAGTGAACACAATCCTTAATTCTTTTTGATGAATATTTTTGACAAATGATAGTGCTTTAAAAAAAGAGAGGGGGAAAAAGAGTAAATCTGCAACTTATTATTTTCCTGTCCTGTATATTTCTTTATAATTTATTTCAATAAGTACTGTTTTTTACACAAAACATTGTTCTAGTAGTATTTCCTCATCTGCTAAATGAATAATTGACGCTGTTGAACACCACAACGACACAAACTCCAACTTCAGAAGACTGACAATGACTGTTTATTTCTAGGAATTTCTTTCCTTTTATACTGTTCTATAGAGAACAACTCAATTGGTGAAACAAAGACAAACTTCTTCAATCACATTGGTCAAACCAGAGGGACATCGAGAAGAAGTCCCTCCTAGGGAAAGAATGTAAACAAAGGTTACAGTTAGAAAAACATGTCTCTTGTTTCCCAGAGAAAACTCTCTGGGAAAAGAGTTTCAGAAAACCAAAACATCTCAGGCACAAACCAGAGCTACAAATAACGGCTATTATTTACTAAATTACTTAAGATGATAATTTTGAAATAAAGCTTTTAGTCAGAGTAGTATTATTATATGATTCCTAAATACATATACCAAACTATGATGTTTCTTAGGAGGAGCTGGGTGTGGAAACCAGTAGGCAAATATGTTGAAAAATCAATCAAGAAGCCTGTTTTGATCTCTGCTGGATTAGTAATCACTCCACCTTTCACAGAAATAATTTTTAGATGAGTTATATATGTTCTGTTTTAAAAAATAAATTTTGTATCATATATATTAAAGAAGTTTAAAAAGTATGGTAAATACTCATAATTGCATACACAGGTATTAAATTAGCTTCTAATTTATATTTTTACTGTTTAAATTATCCATATTAGTAAAATTCTCCATCCAATGAATATAACTCCCCATTTCACAGAGAGATAGGAAACCTCTGAAGGCAGGAAAGCAAACTGGTGTTCCTAGGCACTACTAATCACTGTAGTTTGCTAGAGTGAAATGGGACTACCCCGAGAAAACAGAGGGGAAAAGGAGTTTTATGACCCTTTTTTAGTTATATTCCCTACTTAGAAAATCTGAGTTTATTTCAAATATTACCTTCTTGAACTTCATGTTCCAAAAAAGGCTAACATCAGAGTTCACTAACCTTTCCAGAACTGGTAGAAGACTTGTAGATTCAGATGTTTCATTTTATGTGTCTGGCTGACTTAGAAACCTGCTAATTTGTGACACTCTCAGAAAAGCCAGTAAGACTGACATTCACTAAGTGATTAAAGGGCATAAGCATGCTTCAGGCAGTCTGTAGGTATTTTACTCAAACAGAATGTCTGAAGAAAAATCACTTAGGTGTTTTAAGCACCTCCTCTTTTGCAAGTCTCATGGCTTTCATCAAAATATAATCTATAGTATTCAAAGCACTAATATAATGACTTACTACTTTACAAAAATATTATATAATAGAGATTGCAGACTGGTGCCACCATCCATATAAAAGAACGACCGGGGATTCATTAATTTCATCTTTCTACTATTGGATTCCATGGCTATTTGTGACCAATCAACTACAATTAGAGAAAATTCAGAGATGATGGGCAACAGCAGCATGCTTATGAAGCTTAGGGAAGAATAAATGAGCTGCTTCAAAGAAAGACAGACTAACACAAAAGGAACTACTTTGCTACATATGGATATCTACATTAGTTGATGGGAGCCCTGGTTGTGTAAATTTTTTATTCTAAATTGTTTCAATAAAAAACAATAAACAAAAATAAGTGGAAGAGAGAAATAGGCTTGAGCTTTCTTCAAGCCATGTATTTCTTCCTTGAGACAGGGGACATCCAGCATTATGACAGTGAGCATATTATAGAGATCTGTACTAAGAATCGCATTTATATATGAACTGGTATGCTCTACCAAGTGTAATTTTTACTTTCAGTGAGATTTCCGTACACTGCAGAATCACTCTTATAAATGAAAATACTGTATAATGTCAAATAATTTGAAAGAAGTAAGTTCAGTATTAAAATGAAACCACCTACATTAAACAGTGAGCCTGTCACCCTCTTGTTTTCAAATAGCCTTCTCCCCCCAACCCCTTCCAAACTTGCCATATTCTGAACAATCATCTTTTTCATGTTATTCTGAATTTTCTTCGTAAGATGCCTATGGAGTCCAAGATTTGTGACCACCAGTTCTAAGAAGAGATTGACAAATTCTACTCACTGAAATGTTCAGCACAGCACATTTTATGTTTCTGAAAAACTCTGAGACTTCAGAGCCAGTGTCAGTTCTCATATGAGCAGGTTAAAGCAATCAGGTTGAGCCACTGAAATTCCATAGATCCGAACTCACATTTTTCTTAATCTTGAAGCTAGTGCATCTCCTCAAGATTTAGGTTCTGAGACAATTTCAGAAAGATCAATTTACACTTTTACAAGCCTGATCATATGATTAAAAGCAAAAGCTTGAGGCCAGTAATACTAAAGCCTGATTACCCAGAAGGTAAATGAGAAGACCACAACATCTGCTGTTTTCTAAATATAATAAAAATAATGAAATCAACTTTTACAAAAGTCATGTCTATCTGTCCAATTACTTTCTGAACATGTAAAAGGTCAACCTGTTATTAGTTCTTCCATTAATTATTTCACTTTTATTAAAAAAGCCCTTTAACTGCACTGACTTTGTACACTACAAGAACAAATTTGAGATTTAACTAAGAATATTCAACATGGTTTTGTACCATTATTTTAGCACCTAAACACAATGTCAAAATGGTAGAAAAAAATACACCCCTGAATTCCTGAAGCTAATACTTCAATGGGTGCTTCCATACCTTAAAAAGGCATTAAAAAAATCACCAGCATGCTAAATGTGCTAAAATGAGAGCTGACATGAAGACATGTATTTTGGATAGATACATTCATCTTTCACATATTGATTAATGAAGGTAATAAATAAATTTTATACAAGCTAACAAGTAATCCTAGGATTCTGCAAACTACACTATATGGAAATGTGTGCCATGATGACTTTTTCTGTTTTAGCTATTTCTCACAGTAAGCCAGCTTAAGATGGCTATGCCAGTTCACACTGTTCTTGAACTTTCTTTTGTATATACATGCATAATTTTTATATGTCTCTATCTGTTTGTCTGTCTATCTATCTATCTATCTATCTATCCTCAGGAGAGTTTCATTCTATCTAACTACAGAGAAATGCAATGAGCCTCATTGCCTGTTGTTTTACAGTTTCTGGAAATCTAGTAATAAAATCAAAGGAAAATACAAGTAATTCATATAATTTTATTATAGATCCCTGCATTTAATCAAATAAATTACATCAACAAATGCACCAACTCTATTGATTAGCTCTCCAGAGATTATAATTGGAGCATAGTGACAGTGTTTTCATGTAGCTCACTACGCAACAGATAAATTTAGAATTTGTAGAATAAATTGTAGAATTTGTTTTTCTACTTTTTTTCCATATGTATAGGCTTTTTAGTATCAGATGTAGCTGTTTTCTGTATAGTGTCTATTTAGAAATGTCTCTTTTCTGTCTGCATGGTTTGATAAAGTTTCTCTGAGTCAAAGAATCATGGAATCATTAATGTTGGGATGAAACCCTAAGATCATTGAGTCCAACCTTTGATCAAACACCACCTTGCCAACTAAACCATAGCACAATGATTTAAGTGCCACATCAAATTTTCTTGAACACTTTCAATGATGGTGACTCCACCACTTGTTTGGACAGCTTCTTCCAATGCTTGACAACCCTTTCAGCGAAGAAATTCTTCCTGATATTCAACCTGAACCTTTCCTGGTGCAGCTTGAGATGATTTCCTCTTGCCACTGCTTGCCTGAGAGAAGAGGCCAACACCCACCTGGCTACAACCTCCTTTCAAGCACTTGTTGAGAGTGATAAGGTTTCCCTTGAGTCTTCTTTTCTCCAGGCTAAACAGCCCCAGCTCCCTCAGCCACTCCTCATATGACTTACTCTCTAGAGCCTTCACCACCCTTGTTGCCCTACTGGGGACATGCTTGAGCCACTCAATGTCTTTCTTGAAGTGAGGGGCCCAGAACTGTACACATGACTTGTGGTGTGGCCTCACTAGAGTCAAGTACAGAGAGAAAATGATTTCCCTAGTCCTTCTGACAACACTATTGTTGATAAAAGCTAAGATGCCACTGTCCTTGGCCACCTGGGCATGTGGTGGCTCATGTTGAGGTGCCTGTTGATCAGCGATCCTTGCTAGGCCCCTTTCCAGCCACTCTTACCAGCCTATGTCTCTGCAGGGGTTGTTGTGGTTGAAGTGCAGGACACAGCATTTTGCATTACTGAACTTCATACAACTGGCCTTGGCCCATCAATGCAGCCTGTCCAGGTCCTTCTGCAGAGCCCTCATACCCTCCAGGAGATCAACAATCCTATCCAACTTGGTGTCATCTGGAAATAGGTGGGTCACCTGGTCACAGAAGGATATCAGGTTGGTCTGCCTTTCCTAAATCCATGATGGCTGTGCCCAATTCCCTGGTTGTCCTCTGGTTGTCCTGTAGGTGCTGTGTGATAAATAATGAAGTGGCTTGGCAACTCTTCCACCAGGTCCCTCAGTAGCTTCAAGTAATTCACATTTGTCCCCATAGACTTGTGAGTGTCTAAATGACACAGCAGGTCATTAACTACTTTCAGCTGGATTGTAGTGGGTCTGTTCTCTCTCTCCCTGTCTAACTAGCTCAGTCATCTGGTTACCCTGAGGATAGCTGGTCTTTCTTTTAATGACTGAGGCAGAGAAGGCATGAAGTGCCTAAGACTTTTCAACATCCTTGGTTAAAATTCTTCACCCCCCCCCGCCCCGAGTCTAATAAAGGATGAAGATTTTCCTTGGTCTTCTTTTTGTTGTTAATGTATTTATAAAAACACATTCTATCATCTTTTTTGTAGTGCCAAGATAGAATTCTAGCTGTGCTTTTACCTTTCTAATTTTCTCTCAACAGGACCTACCAACATATTTGTACTGTTCCTGAGTTGACTGCCCCTCTTTTCAAAGGTCATAAACCCTCTTTTATTTCCCCCCCTGACTTCCAGCAAAACCTCCCTGTTCAACCAGCTTGGTCTTCTTCCCTGACAAATTTTCTTTTGACACATAAGGAAGGTCTATTCCTGCACCTTTAAGATTTTCTTCTTAAAGTCTTTCCAGAGTTCCTGACTCCTTTTCTTTATTAAGTACAGTTTCCCAAGGGATTCTCCTGAACAGGCCAAAGTATGCCCTCCGGAATTCCAAGGTAAAAGTTTCATTGACTCCTTTCCTTACTCCATCAAGAATCAAAAACTATAATTTCTTGGTCACTGTGCCCAAGTTGGCACCTCACCACAACATCTTCCACCAACTCTTTCTTATTCATAAACAACAAGTCTAGCTGGGCACCGCCCCTGGTAAGCTTTCTCAGCAGATGTTATCTTCCTGGAAGTTATCTTCCACACACTTCAGGAACCTCTTAGAATGTGTACTCTCTGTTAACAGGCCATCAGGCATCTGCCAGGTTAAAACCTCTCACAAGAGCAAAAGCTAGCAATCATGAAATGTCAGCCAGCCACCTATAGAATTCTTCATCTGCCTCTTCATCCTGGTTTTAGTTGCCTATAACAGATTACCTCTAATTCTGTCTTGTGTTGTTATCCTGAAATTGTTCTTCATATTCTTTGAAATTATGAATTGATATTCTTTGTGTTGTGGTTCTAATATTTGTTTTCAGTGCATAAAATAAGGAATAGTGAGACTGAAGGAAACTGCTAAATCCAGTTAAGTAGATGAAAAGAAGTACAACTGGCAAAATGATCAGTTTTGAAGTCCAGGATATTTGACAGAAATGGATGAAGACATAATGTTTATAGTGAAGTAATTATGCAAATATACCTGTATTTGAATCTTTAATTTGTAAGTAGATGAAAGCATCTTGGCTGTTTGTTTGGCAGCTCAGTTATCTCTACCACTTTTCTAGTATTTGCATTGAAAGAGAATAGCACAGCTATTTGTTTGTGTCTGTGTTTAATACCACAAACAGGTTCTAGAGAAAAGCCAGAGCTAGCACAAGAGTCACTGCTCAGCTGTTATTTAGATGGCTCATTAATGTGTTCATATTTTTAATTGAAAAGCCCGTGGGGTTTTTTATTGCTTTTATTTGAATTTATACAATTTTAAAGCTTTTTGGTTTTGTTCCAAATATTTCCATCATTATTAGGGTAGAAAGATATTTAGTCAATTTTTGTTTCCTCTTATTTTATATGTCACTCTTGTTGAAATCCATCTACATATCTTAAAGTTTTCTCAAAAAAAATAAGTATTGTTATCTGGTTACAGTTAAGAGCGAACAAAAGCCTCAGTGCATCTCCATCTTGCTGTGTTTCAAGCATTTTAATTTGTTTCAGGTATCTTAATTTGTCCATGTTCACATGCTCCACCTCTACTTTTACATGCCTTCTCCTCACCAAAACAAACACTATGAGAAATGATGTTTCTAAGACATCATAGAAGCCTTTTGCTTTATTATATGCTTTGAAAAGGAGTGAAATAGTTAATAATGCTAAACTGTAACATCTCTTTCTCAGTTTCTGCATCATATGAAATAATACGGACATTTCACAGATCAGAACTGTAGCATCTGGTCCTTTACGTTTTCAGGCAAATGTCTCTCTAGGTAGCACCTTATCATTTGAATTTCAAAAGCTTCTTTTGCAAGCATATCATCCTTTGGGTTTGCCTTTTTTTTATAGTAAAAGATTGAACTGTAAAGAACATCGAAGTTCCTCTTGGAATCTTCTATGCTACTGTTCATGTCCCATGAGGAAACATGCATTTGAAAGCACATTTTGGAAACATGGACTAAAATACAATTTTATTTTTATTTTAATCCAACAATAAATTTGGGTCTTTTTCTTCAAAGTATATTCAGATAAGTATAATTATGATGATATTAGTAATTTGATTTTCTCAGGAATCAGTTGTAAAAAAAATCTTTTAAAGTTTTGGGTAGCACTGAAAGATCCCTGTAAACATGTTTTTAAGCTTGTTTCTAACATTGCCTCCAAATGGAGTTCCACTATGCCTTTCCTGGCTATATGAACCAGATATTTATATGAGATGTCAGGTATGATAATAGCTGCAATCAAACCCTTTTTCTAAACATCAAAATCAAGAAAGACAATACAGTCTCTACTTCTTTGGTTTGAGTCATTTTGGATTTGTTTTCATAATCTGATGACAGCTGGAACTAAACCTAACCAACTGCAATGTTTAATTTGATGCTCTTAAGTTTTAAGTACATTAAAATAGGGTAACTTTTAAGGATCCCTAAGCATAGTGGTAAAAATACATTTATCTTCACATGTAAGTGTGAATGTTAATGTTCAGGTGCAAGGGTTAGGTTCTTAAAAAACTGTAGAAAAAAATGTTGGAAATTTTATTTTGTCATGGAAGATCTAGCTTGTTGACCATCAGTTAGATGGTAGGTAGGCAGTATGATACTTTTGTATGAGCCTTTTGTTTTGCCTTAATGTCTGAGGTACCAAAGAATACAAATGGGGGGTGGGGCGGGCGGTGGAGAGAAAGAAGGAGAGAGAGAGATCAAGATCAGAATGGAATGATCACTTCTCCAAATATCTATAATGGAACTCTGCTTATCAGTCTATGCAGTTTCAGAGGAAGATCAGTACTTATGATTTATGTCTAATTGCACATGTAAATATGTACAGTCTTCAGCAAACTATACTCTACCCTGAAAAGATTTAAACATTTACCTAAAATAATGATTTAAATGCACTCTTGATCAGGCTTTCATTTATCTGTTATTGCCATGGAGTAGGTAGGTAAGTACAGTGGGTGGAACTCGAGCAACCTAAATCCTATTGCACACCAGTGCCTCAGGGAACAACATAAAGATTTTGATAATTATTCTGATTACTCTTATCTTAATATTTTGTGCAAACAGCCAGTATACTGAAATGTAGAGATGTGTTTTGACTTTTAGTCTATTAAATGGAATAGCATTTCTTTTAACATTAATATCTTCTTTCTTTTAGTAGGGAAACAGAAATTAATAGAAAAAAATACCATTTCTTCCCAATTTTATTGGACTGAACCCTCATGTGCATCATCTTGTTTTTATTGCTACAGAACTTACTGAAAAACAACAACAACAACAAACAACAACCACAGGCAGACAAATGTATACAGAAAGAAAAAAGACAAAGAAAAATACAGAATAATAATATAATTTCTTCATCGCCTTATGGACAGGTTTTCACATCCTCTATCTAGCTTCTCTTTCTTTTCAGTATCACTCTAGGCAATAATTCATACATATATTAACAGACTGGGAAAGTCCATGCAGTACTTTGAATCTACTGATGTACATTTCTTCAAAAGAAATTCTAGGCAATTATGAAAGTTGTTCATAACATTTTATGAATAGTTCATTAAAAAAAATTCCAGCAGAATTAATTTAAGCATATCCTGTAGGACTGCAGGTGTAAGTCAATGCAGCCTCTTTGTGCATATCTTCTTCCAGTTCAGGGGAGTCAAACAATTATGTATGTGGCAATGACTGTAATAAATTATGTTTCCTTATGTATGTCTAGATCCTAAACTTCCAAACTCATTGTTTTAAGGAACAATAAAAGGATATGTATTTAAAGCCAGGAATTTATTGATGGTATAATTGAAATCTTAGCAGTGTCACCAACTTAGTCTGGATCTAATTATTGCAGGGGTTCTGGTTCTGACCTAGACAGAGTTAATTTTTGCAGTAGTCAGGAGGGCCATGGCTAGGACCCAGAGGTTATTCTATATGTACTCACACAATTTTTTAAGGATGCAGAAGAGCTGGCTTCTAGGTTGGTGTAGCATGGCTGAAGGAAGGGTCAGGTATTGTCTATTCTTGGGAGATTTCTGTGGGAATGATTTGCCTCTTGTACACTGTCGTTAGTGTTGTTGCTGTTCCTGTTTGTTTTCTTGTCTCATTGCTGTTTCCAGTAAATTGTTTTTCTCTCGACATGTGATCTTTACCTTCCTTGCCTCCACTTCTTCTCTCCATCCCGATGCTGTGGGGATGAAGAAAGTGGGGGGGGGGGGAATGTGAGCACATTGTTTAGGGTCTCAGTGGGAGCACTAAATGGGAGAGTACCATTCCTAAACTACGACAGCAGAAGAAACAATATTTTTTTTCAGAAAATCTTTCAGTACTAACAGAGGTAGAGCTGTTATATGTGCACTTCTTAGCTTCTACTCTATTGCCTGGTGGTGGGCTTGCTCTTCACCTTCTGTTTCCTGGTCTTAAGGTTGGTGCTTTCATTCACATGGTGGTAGGGAAGTTATGGTTCGGTTTCAGCCTTTGGTGTTCTTCACTGGAGAAAATACAGTATTAGTACATATAGTTGATGATTTCTTCTTCCTTTATTTACTCATGCTTCTTTTTACAGGTCTGCTGACATACTTTTACGTATGATCCTTCCTTGTATTGGTCTACAGCTTCACATGGCACCCAGTTTTACTTTATATTGGTGTTTAGCCAAGAATCATTTTAGCTCTATGTTTGATATTCTTTAGCTGACACCAGCTGTGAGTCCCTTGTTCCAGGGCCTGTGTTTCATCTCCTGTCCTCACGAAGCTGTGCTCCTCTAGGACCATTCTCTGTCTCTACTTCTCAAGGCCTGTGCTGCCACACCAGGTGTATTTTTCCCTGTAGATTTTAAAAATCATGCTAATTGCAAACAAAGATAAACAAATTAGCCATAGCCTCCCAGTTAGCTACAAAAATTGCTATTTACATGTAAACCAAGTCACCAAGGTAGGTCAAGAAAAACTAAGAGAAAACAAACTTGACAAGCCCGAGTCCTGAGGCTGCACAAATTCAGTTCAATGTCTTCTCCATGTTGCTACCCATGACAATACCATGCAAGAGTGTAACAAAGAGGATATAAAAGTACACAGAATTTTAAGAGAACAAAAAGCTAATGAAGGGAATGGAAAATCACTGAGCAAGCAGTGGAAGGTGCCATGAAACTCCTACAAAGCATTCACTATGTCCCTCAAAATTTCCCAGTGGCCTCTGGCATTAAATGAATATGTGGCATCCTTTACAATAATAAAAGAAAGAAAAAGTCAGACTAATTTTTGGCAAAAGAACTATTGAACAGGTTGGATTCGTCTATGGGTATTTCATAATTATCCTCCTTTCTCTATCAAGGAGTTGGGAATACCATTGTCATTGTCCTATCTGTGTCAAGAGACAGCCTTGTCAAATCAATTTTGGAGATACTGTTTTTCCAGATCAAGTCAATATTTGAAAAGTGTTTGGTTTAGAGAGAACAAAAAATGTATTATTTCTGAGCAGTCCGGTCATCAAACTAAAAATCTGTTGTATCTTTAAAAATTGTGTCAAGTTTTCTACATTGTTCTATAATGTGAATTTTCAAATCCCTGAGGGAAAAAAAAAGTAATTTGAGATGAGGGTGTTCTTTAAAGTCTACTTCTCCCATGCAGTTGAAAAAGATACCTATCAGTGCCTTTTGCCACAGTGGTTTTCTTTGATATGATAATTTGGTCATTAGAGTTTTATCACAGAATATTTACTGTAGAAAAAAAAAGGAAAAATATGGAAGAAATGCATTTCAATCACATATTGTCAACAGCATATTATTTGCACATGTGCAAATGTGGTTGAGCTCACAAATTTAATTTATGGAAGACAATAAAGGTAAGTATATACTGAATACAAAATATTCTGTATTGGTGAATAAAGAAAATGAGGAGAAACACTAGTGGGTGTTCCTTCTAGAGGTATAAAATCTCATTTCTTTAATTAATATTTAGCTATTCCATACAAAATGAAGTGATTTAGAAAAAAAAAAAAAAAAAAAAAAAAGGATTTTGAGGTTTTTCCAAAATACATATAACTTTATGGATAGGTCATTATAATGGAAGAAACACATCCTGATCCTTTGAGATAAAGAAGGTAATTGAACCTGTCTCTTTAGACAAGCAGTGTAACCACTGAAATGCAAAGGAACTGATGAAAGAGGATATAAGAGGATCAGGAAGAAAATTATACCCCTTCCTTTGTGGACTGAATTCATAGGATATGTCCATCAATTTTGAAAGAAGAAAGTTAGTTAACTGAAATCTGGAAAAGGGTAATGTGTCTTGTAGGGCTAGAAAGCTCAGAGGTACACTACTTCTACCTCTACCTAAGACTGATGTTTTCACTTCTACTCTTGTTTCCTCAAGAGTAGATCTGTCAATTCCTTTCTCAGTATTTTGGATCCCACTCCTACCTGAATATGTTTCTTTGTGCCTCTCTATAGAACCTAAAATAATAATTTGACTTTCATGAAAAACATGAATTACTAGAGATAGACAATAAAATAAATGCTTAAAATATGTTCTTTGTTGTTCATTGCCTGATAGAAAAAAAAAGCCATAGACTCATAGGATCATAGAATATCCTGAACTGAAAGGGAACCACAACGATCATCAAGGCTCAGCACAGGACAACCCCAAAAATCACAGCATGTGCCTGAGCACATTTCACAAATGGTTCTTGAACTCTGTCAAGACTGGTGCTATGGCCACTTCCCTGGGAAACCTGTTCCAGTGCTCAGCCACCCTCTGGGTGAAGTTTTTCCTAATATCCAGTCTAAAGTTTCCCTGACAGAACTTCATGCAGTTCCCTCGGGTCCTGTCACTGGTCACAACAGAAAAGAGATCAGTGTCTGCCTCTCTACCTCCCTCTGTGAGGAAGCTGTAGACTGTTAGGATCTTGCTTCAATCTTCTCCAGGCTAAACAAATCAGTTTGTATGGTCCTTGTATGGTTTCCCCTCAAGACCCTTCACTATCTTCATGGTCCTCTTCTGAATGCTCTAATAACTTTATATCCTTCTTATGCCTTAGGGCCCAAAACTGCTGCCAGCACCCAAGTTTGAGGTGGCCCCAGCAGAGCAGGACAATCCACCTTCTTGCCCAGCAGATGATGCTATGCCTGATGCACAGGACACAGCTAGCCCTCCTGGCTGCCAGGACACATTCAATCTGCCATCAGTGGTGCCCCTCAGGCCCCTTTCCACAGCACTGCTTTCCAGCATATCACCACCCAATCTGTATGGGCATCCAGGAATGCCCCATTGTAGATACAGGATCTGACACTTTGTTAAACATCTAGATTGCCCTGACAGACCTCTAATTTGTCAAGGTCTCTCTATGGGACCTCTCTGCTTTCAAGGGAGTCAACAGCTACTCTCAATTTAATATTATCAGAAAACTTGCTCAGTATCCCTTCCAGTCCTGCATCTAGATCATTTACAAAGGCGTTGAAGAGCACAAGGCCGAGGAAGGAGTCCTGCAAAACCCCACTAGTGACAGGTGACCAATGATGATTTAAGTGCAAGAACTTAACTTTGGTTTATATTGTTGTATTTGGGAGTAAAATATGCTCTGTTTTATTGCCAGCTACTTGATTATGCAGAGAAAATATTAATCTAAATCACTTGCCCCGCTACTTCTTCTGTTAGAGAATTATTACTACTACTTATAGTGATTAAAGGCATGAAAAACATTTTAAAGAAGTGACCAATGAAGCTAAGAAGCTGAAAAGGAAAAATAATTAAATGAACTGAGAAAAATTAGTTTGTATAATAGTGCTACAGCAGTGCTTTCTTGTTCTTGTTAAACAGTAAGAACAAGGTAACCCTTTGGAGTTCCTAGCTGGCATTCTTAATGATGAGAAGATGCATCACAATGAGGTTTGATGTCTTAGTAGTTCCTTGGGCAACTTACTATTGGTTTAAAAGCTGTCAGTCAATAGATACTCTCTAAGTACAATACTTGGCTGGTATCAACGGTTTTGTATTACTAGAGAAATAATGTAGCCTTGTTCAAAATTGTAATGAAAATCTCTTTCAATATAAAGCTCCACAGAAGCAAATCTAGCTAAGGTGTCTTCTTTACAGTCCCGTAATGAGAGGAATCTGTGTTTTTATATGAATCAAAGCTTGCTTCAGAATAACAGCTGACTGCTCCTCCCTGCTGTTAACACTTCTCCTGGAATGAATTTCATCCTTACATCATTACTATGTAGATGAAACTATGACTTATACATTATTGCTGTCATTAGATATCCTTTAACTCCTAAGAAGTTTTTACACAGTGTCCTCTTTTTCGTTGTTGTTAATCATTTGCTTTAAACAACTGTCCAAGTTGTTTCAACTTCTCTTATACCTTTCACCTTTTTAAACTATGTGAAGATGTCTGAAAGCCTTATTGCCTAAAAACTTTTTAAAAAGAAATTATTTTAATTTTTTTTCAACTTTATTCAGTTTGTACTTTGACATTTATATTTCTACATCTAATGATACAGAAATTGCTCTATATGGAACTCTATATGCCAATTGCTAGAAATCTGTTTCAATTTTAATACTTAAACAATATAACTTTAATAAACAATATTGTTTAAAACTTAAACAATGTAAACAATTAAGGGTTTTCACTCTCTTCTTCTCAAACTTTGTTTTTGCTTATGTAGCTTGCCTTTCAAAATGTAGTTTTAGATGTTTGTCCCATAACCTCCTGTTGAACAACAAAACTTTTATTGCAAGTGTGATATCACACTTCCATTATAGAATACACTTTTGTGTAGACTGGGTTAAAAACACTATTCAGTACCTAATTGGTAAAGCACAAATTATAATGAAATTATTTCTTGAACGTAATCTAATAAATCAATTAATTAACTAATTCAGTTAGTTTAAATAAAACTAATTTAGACTTGTAAAATCAATTACAATGAGGAGGTGGAGACATGGGGATTAGGTGCATAGATGGCTCATTCCAATCCCCTAGTTTCAGAAGTTAGGCAGTTATCTCATTATGTTACATTTCTTAAAATTCAAATGGTCACTGACAACTTCTGGACTGGTGTCTGATATTTCCATGTTCCTTGAGTTATCCTTTCAGAAAGAGTTCAGTGTTAAAATGCTTCTTTCTCAAATTTATGTGTTGTAAATATTCATACCTAATTTTTTATTTCATTGATAGAATAATCCTATTAAAGTTATTAAGACTAATTCCTGAATCCATTAAAACAGATGTAAAAGACTCTGCAGGACCAGGACATTCATTGTTGCATATTTCTAGTGGAGAATAAAATAAATTCTGAAGAATACATGGTACATGACAAACGTATACGAATTGCTTCTGAACTCAGTTTGATAAATTCTAAACCATTTACTTTTAATAAGCTCTGAAATACTGATGTGATATGTTGCATGGGAATTATAATTTGATAAATGGGCATATTTTAGGTTCCATATTGAGTCCAGATGGTTACAGATTCCTTAATATATCTATCCATGTGGCATTTGCACATTTGTGTATCTCAGTCTTCCTCTCATTTGTGTTTAATGATGGATTGAATCCAAACAATGCAAGATGTTCTTCAGCATGTTATGCTTCTGTTAAGTGGACTGATAGTCAGATCACTCTGCACAGGATCCTCTTTCATTCAGCCTACTCTATTCCAAGACAATCAATCTCTATTTTATTGATGACATTTCATGTGTAAGGAAATGATAGCACAAAGAGCCTCCTCAATTATCCATGAAGGAGTCTAACTTGACAGTTGTGTGCAACATCCTTCCAAGGTTATCAATGCTACTAGGCTTTTGAACCAAAGTTATGGTTTTGTATATGCTATCATTTGCAGGTCTGTATTTGATTGCTAAAACAAGCTGCAAATTTCAATTAACTCGGAGCACTCACATTACTCAGGGATTTGTGATGTTTTTTGTTTTGTTTTGGTCAGATTTTTTTGTTTTGCTTTAGGTTTTTTGTTTGGTTTGGTTTGTATTTTGTTTTGTTTTAATGTGGGGTTTTTTTTGTTTGGTTGGTTTGGCATTTTGAGGGAAAGACAAAGACTTCCAGATTATTCTACCACTTCTATGTGTCCCATCCTCTCACCTCCACTGCCCCGTTTCTCAGCCACTGATAGAAGAGTTGTTTTTCTTTTGGTGAGGAAATAGAAGACTAATTAGTTGGATTCCCACCAAATAATTCAATTAACTGACATAACAACTTCTTCCCTCAGGGAAGGGAGGGGAGTCCTGTGAGACATCAGCTGAACTTTACTCTTCTAATGGAAGAAACAGCATGTTCACTTGCACTCAGTTCTGAATTTGTTGATAATCATAAAAAAGAGTTAGCAAACAATAGCACTTTTTTGGTGTCTATTTTATTGCCTTTATAAATCAATGCTTTAGTACTGTGGATTCACAATATGTTATAATTTTCACTGCTCGTTAGACTTCTGTGCAGACACACGTAGACTCTGTACTCTTGAGTGGTGAAGGAATAATTTGTTATGCATTCACTTTAACCACTATTTGAGCTCAGAGTTCCTCTCTTCAAATGTATCTTAGTTGGTTTCTCTTTGGAGACATGTCATTGCCAACTCACACATCTGTCATTAGTTATTAGTCCTGTCAATTATATTATATAGATAAATATCAAATACTGTTTTAACGGTATTTATAGGAAAATTAGGTTGCATATTAAAATAGGTCTACTGTTAAGTATTTTGTCTTCATAATATATTTAATTGTTTTTCATTTGGAAAGCAAATATTTCCTTGTTCTGCATAACAATATCTTTTTCAGGTCCAACAGTTCCTGTACTAGATTATTAGTTCTGGTATTTGACATTGTTCATGAATTTTGTGAATTTTAAATGAAGCTCAGGGCAGATTTGTGTGATTTTGAAGGAAGTTCAATGTGTGTAATTTAGCTATTTTCTACCAGATTTATATCTAAATATTCTGGGTCCTCCTAATATCAAATATATGGACTACTTCTAGAGAACAGCTTGAAAGGCAGAAATTCTCAGTTCTTCTACTGAAAAATTCATTAAACTAAAATTATGTCAGATACTTTTGTTAGATACAATCAAATTAAATCACAGAAAGAAATAAATGCTGGTTAATACTAGGGAAAGTTTTCATTATGGGTAAGCATCTTACCTATTATAATACATTTTCTTCTGGTTTACTATTGTTCAACTTCACAAATACACTTTACAGACCCCATCAATATTTTTCCTGATACTCATCATAAATTTGATATGTTTTCTGTAAAACATCCCAAATAAAAATAGTAAGATGTATAATCTGATGTAAAATATTAAAAGCTATATTAGATAGTTTTGTCCGTATTGAAAGTTATATAGGGTTTGTCAAAATCCCGTATTTTGCCTTGTATGGCATTTTAATGTATGTTTCCTGATTAGGAACTCATACTTCCATAGGATTATTTTCATTCCCCATTAGCTGAATTTCAGGACGCTGTCTTAATGCATGTGCACTTAAATGCACAAGAAAAGGATAAGGATTCATACAGTGATAGTTCAAACAAATGAATTTATAAATCCTCTTAATAACTAGATCTATATTCTTAAAGGACAAGGAGTACATTATCTCACATTTTTCAAGAATGGTGATCTGAGTTATCCATCTATATGCATCACAATTTGGAATAAATTTTATAAATTTATATTGTATATATACGGCTGTCTCTTGAGCTGATTTCAGTTGAGCATTTTTAACTAGCTATTATTCTTTTTTGTGACAATTCATCATTTTCTCTATTTTACCTATCTTTTAATTTGCCTTCTTGTCCCTTTTTTGTTGTTTTACATTTATTAGTTGTAGGATCTTCTTTATTTTTATTTGTGACTCCATGCTCCTCTTCCCAGTGATTATTTATTAACAGAAAAAAATGACATTTTGTTTCATAAAAATTACTTTTTTTCTTATTGCGACATAAAGTCAAATTATGGCTAATAGGAATTCAATTATTTCCAAACACAAGTATTAAGCATTCAATACTTCTAGTGAAGTTAAAGTTGATGACAATTGCTTGTCCAGTACAATACAAAAGGAATCAGCTTACCCTCTATGCATTTCTGACTGATGAAAAACCAAGTTAGATATGAATTATAGTACTGAAGATATTGTTCTTACCTGATTGTCTAAGTGCTCTACCTGTGCTTGAAAATTTCCTCAGCAATCTTTATTTAAGTATTGGAGATTTTAAAAAATTCTGCAGGAACAATTAGAAATTGCAGCTCACAGAGTAACTCATTTAGTCTTGTAATAAGTACATCAGCTGACAAAAGAGAGGCAGAAATTGGAAGTCATTGTGTGCATTTGGCAACTCTTGTTAAGTCTATTTGAATATGGCAGTAACAAAACAACAGGGATCAAAATTAGGCTTTGTTAAAATAAATGACAAAATTCTTATCTACTACATGGCATTGAAGATATGCTGGAAGTTCTTTGAACAAATTTCTATGAGAATACTATGTGAGAAGTACAAGAGAAAACATTTTTAAATTGAAAATTTCTTATTTTGTGACAATGATCCTGTATCTGTCAACTATTAATATCAATTAAATTGATAAATTAAAATTAAGTATAAAAATCTATTGTTTATATTATGAAATGCACCACAATAGGCTTGCATATCTCAGTTTACTGGAATCTATTTTAAAATCATGATGTAGACCCTCAGAGTCTAGCTGCGCCTAAGGATGGATGGGAAATAAAAACCTCAGTAATTATCTGTAAGATAATTTTACATACAGAAAAAAAACCCTAGAAACTTTTGTGCAGTGGCAGAATGGTCTTAGAATAGAAGAAGAGGGATTAGGGTTTGACTTTGTCTCAGTTTTTACTCTGGTTTCAATAATATGGAGTCTGAAATACCAGAAGTGAGAGTTTTTCAGTGCAAATATTTTTCAAGGACTAGTTGCCCTCACATTTTCTTTCTGGAAAGAATGGACAAGAAAAGTTTTTTTAGGAACCAAGTGAAAGCTTAAATGTTCTGATGTTATTTAAATTGTACATATAAATGTCTTACAACGTCAAAAGAAGGAAGTTCATATATTATTAGAAATATATTAGAAATATTAGAAAACCACTCAGAGAAAAGGTGGCAAATAACATTACAAAACAGAATCAATAAGCTAAAGAAACACAAAATACAAGGAATAAGACTGAGACTTATTCTGTATGCCAAGTGTTTGGTTTTTATTTAGTTGCATGTTTTTATTATAATTTTATGTCCTTTAATTTTTTTTTCTTTTGATGTAATACAAGCCTGGGGTCAACAGAAATTATTTCAGCTGCTCTGAAGTTGCAAACCTTCTCCAAAGGAAGCAAAACCCTTTGACCTCTAAGGAATGCAGAGAGAAGTACAGGGTATTTTGAGCATTCCCCCACTTGAAGTTGCCATTCAAAAGGCACAAATCAAAGGATTTTTCTCCCTGAAGAGTTGCTATGTGGAAGGCTGAGTCAAAATGATATATTCAAAAAAATCCCGTAGGAGTCAAAAAGGCATGCAGTTTAAAGGGAAAAATGACCACATTATTAATTACATCTCTGTTATGATACTTATTAATTCTTAATTAACTAATTCTTTTATACTACTGAATACTCACATATTTGAGAAATATGCCTGTCATATATTTTCTTATACTATGAGAATAAATTTTTTTTACAAGATTATTTCCATTCAGTGGAAAGTTGCACTATATCAAAAATTCTTGTGATTATTAGCAAAAAAGAGTACCTGAATGCCTTTTTTTTTCTTTTTGTACCTACAGAGACAAACAATAATGTAATAACTAGTTAGTATTATATAAATATTTTCACACTCCTGGATAATCCAGGAAGATAATGATATTTCTTAAACTGCTGAATTCATAGTCTCATGCTTAACACAATATTTCATTTTGATATTCAACAAGTTGTAAATAAAATTCTACGTAATTGCTCATTAAATCTGGGAATAAAAACTGTCTGTCCATAGAAATACAGGCACCAGCTCTAATTTCATCCTTTCATTTACCAGCAGACATTTATCCAAAATGCATTTATGTACCTTAACCATACAAGGGTTTGTTTTGTTTTGTTTTGGTTTGGTTTTGTTTTTTTCAATCCAATATGGAATTTTTCTTGTTCTTTTTGTCCAGATCATTAATCCTTTCTTCAGATCATTTCTTTTAATGGAACCATAGAAGTGCTTGTTCAATAGCATGGGTTTTGCAAGTAAAGTCGCATAATATGAATCAAAGGATTTTTCTATGTTGGTAGGTGACCAAGTCAAACTTCTATGTTCAGAAGGATCAGTCAAGCCTATCAGAATTCTATTGAGATTGAAAAATCTGAAGAGAAACATTTTGCTCTTAGAGCCTCTGTCTGTGACATTAGATTTTTTTTTCCTAATTCCTTTAGGAACTGTCAGCTATGAAGAATGGTCTGATTGACACACAGTCTATAAGTAACTTTCAGTTTTACATAGAGAACTTTGTTTCTCTGTTATAAAAGGTCTTTTATCCCATCAATCTAAGACATGAGATTTTATTCTTTCCTTTACAAAGACTGACACCCTATCTACACTTCTTCTTCTCCCACTCAGCTGGAAGTTGCCTGCATCTTATCACTTAGTATTCTGTTTCATGGGTCTATTTCACAAGGACAATCCTTCCTGCTAGTTAACTTCATGTCATTGATTGATACAGAAATTGCAATTACTGAATAGGTCATTAAAAGGAGGAGAAATTTTGGTGAACAGATTCTTTTTCTTACAGTGTTATTTATTTTTTTTAATAGAGACCCTACCATTTCATCATAGTAGAAAAGAGACCAAATGCAATTGTGACCAACATGTACTTTTTGCAGTGAAATTAAACTATTCAAAAAGGTTATTTTTAAGTGACCAAAGCATAATTTTTTTAGTGGGCACAGAAAATTAATTATTCCCTCTAATAGTATTTTTGCTCTTATGTCAGTTCTCATATTACAGAAACAAAATTATTTACATTGTTGACATTGTTGAAGGCAGCACCAGACTGTCATACCAGGGAGTTTCTGCTTACTGAAGAGCACAAGAATGTACCAGTTGAGACTAAGAGTCTGTTTAGAGTGATATCTTGCCTGTGTCTGGCAAGGACCATCACAGGATTTCCAAACAAATGTGTTTAATGAGGTTAAAGAATACATTGCATTTTCCCAATGTATGACATCACCATATAAATCTAGGAAAAAAAAATATATTCCTAAGATCTATTTTAACCTTGGGGAGCAGCAAGAGCAGGGCAGGGCAGTACCCTCCCCAGCTGAGTATGATCCTACAGCCTTCGGGTGGGATAAGCATGGCAGGAATAGTAGTCCTATTGACTGTTCATTTCACCACAAAAAATGGCAGGACAGTCTGAGGTTCATTTAGAAAAATCCAGTCTATTCAGGATCTGCAGAAGGCAGAGCTAAGCACAGGGCTGAGCTACAGAAGAGACCAAGTAGGGACAGGATACTTCTGTGTAAAGAGGGGTTGGGGTGTTTCAGAATTATATAATTTATATCCCCAAAACAACTTTTTGATTGTAAAGGTATTCCAGCTAATTCAAATGTAGGTGTCTAAATATGTACTGATATGTTTTGTAGGGCTTGGTGCACATTATGCACTTTTCCCCCTAATTTTTTTTGCAACTCATAGTCTTTGTATGATGCAACAAAGGTCAACAGTTAAACTATGAATCTGTCTTTACATGTTTCAAATGTGACACCTACTTTTGTTACTTTATTTCTTGCTTTGAAGAAACAAAGAAAATGTTTTCTGTATTCATCTTTATTCATACAACAAATGTTTTTATACACTTATACATACCACTTTACAGTCGCGTTTCTTGGTCTAAAACGTTCTTGTCTATTTAATTATTCCCTCTACTGAAGTCAATCAAAGCCTTCGTTTTTTCTGTTACCCTTCTCATGACCTTCTATAGTTATTACTATTTCCTGTCTGAGTGTCCTGGGTTGTGGAGCCAGGGTTTGTATATTCTATTTTCATCTGTTTTAAAGCAGTTGGGGAGATGCTTTTCCTTATCTCTGGTAACTCAAGGGGGGAGAGGCCTGGCGCCTTATCCTAATGGGCCATTAGCACCTTCCCAGCCTGTACCTTCCCCCCCAGAGCGGTGCATCTGCATTTCCATCCCCCTATTGTGAGATACATCACATCCCCCTGGCAGTGGGGTGGCAGGCAGTTTTGCTGTCTGCATAAACAGAGACTCACAGACACGAGAGCTGCTAGTTTTTCACCCGATCTCCTGGGAGGAAGACCAGACCTCATCTCACCAACACCAGACTCCCTCCTCACCATCACCGGACCCCCTCCTCACCATCCCTGGACCCGTGTTTCTACAGGATCATCTCTACTCCAACAGAATCACGTCTGCCATTTCAGACGGACTTACTTTCGGACTGCTTTCAACATCCTGACTCAGGGTGTCAGGTTGTAGCTCTGACTCTGTCAGGGTTTTCCAAAATTGTTGTTTATTTGTTTGTTTGCTTGTTTGGTTGGGTGGTTTTGTTTCCTTTACATTGGTATTGTTATTATTCCTAGTAAAGAACTGTTATTCCTATCCCCAAAATCTTTGCCTGAGAGCCCTTGATTGCAAAATTATAATTTGGCGGGGTGTGAGGGGTTTACATTCTCCATTCTAGGGGAACCCCAGTTTCCCTGGCAGAAACCTGTCTTTCCAAACCAAGACACTGAAGATCAGTATTAGTCTGATAGAGATATTGGGAAAATAAGGAAGTTGACCATATCTGGCAGTAATTAACTGCCTGTTTACACCAAACTTAGAGGTTTAACACTTGGCACCCAAGCACTTATGTCAGTTGTAAAGCAAGGTAGTTTCACATTGCTACCTCAGATATTTTTTCTCAGAAAGGAAATAAACCATAAACCATAAAAGAACTCTGTTACTGGTAGACCAGAATGTTTTACATAAATCAAGATTCTTAAAAAAGATTTCAAAGAAATTGTTAAAACTTTTTTTCAGTGTGGGGTTTTTTTTTCCCTTTGGTTTGAGTTTTTAACTTTTTTTTTTCATGAAATTTACATAAAACTTAGTAAGAAACTAACTACCATACTATTCAGGCAGTAAAATACCTTGTAGTTTGAGGATGAATGCAGATTTCTCCTCCAATTTTTTGATTATGTGTTGCACATGTCTGATGCCAGTCACCAGAATGTTAACAAAAGCAATTGTGAGGTAGGTGAACAAGTGTGTCCTGGTTATTCTAGCTGCAACCTGGGAGAGAAAACAAGACAAATTATTTATCTGTCATTTCGCATTTTGCTGTGGCTACATTATCTGCTCTAAGGCAAGCAACAAAGTCCAAACCATTACAGAAGAAAAGATGTCTTGCCATCAATCACTGTGACACTTGAGATAACAACAGCAAGTGCAGAAATCATAGGGCTTTAATCATTTCCCAGTAGACAAGAGATGTTTTAAAATGCCCACTCACTTAAAAAGATCCTCAGCTGGTGACAATACTGAACACAAAGCACCCTAATAGTTTCAATTTAAAGAAAAGGCACTAGGCTTTAACACTGTGGCAGCCAAGAACCCATGAGAGTACACTTCCATTCCATAACTGACACACATTCTGGTGCCAAATATTGCAGCTGCTGGTGTGACAAAAATATCTTTTTTGATAGACTTTCTTGATAGGGAGGTAAAATGCAAGAGCTAGGATTATGGTCTAGCATTACTTTTTCTTCTTTATGCTTTATATCTACACCTCTAAATGACCATGAAATTTTCTAATTAGTTTGCCTTAAATAGAACTAACACATCTGAGGAAAACAATAGTATCTTTTCCCAGTCCTCGAGGATTATAATGTTGAGCATTTCCATGGGATGGACTGATATGATACAGGAGACTCTGCTCCAAAAGTTACTGTGAAACTAAATTGACATGAATCCAGAGGAGGCTTTTTTTTTTCACAGAGCAAAAGGAGTTTTCACATGAAAACTAATCTGAAACTATAAAATTCCTGAACTGTAAATATTTATTCCTACACCATATGGAACTGTAGTAAAAGAGTACTCAAACTGAAATGTACAAAAATTTATCAAAATGCATCTTTAACATTTATTTATATAGATTTGGATGAGTATTTAGACTAAGGAAGCCTAAAGGATCAACAGTTTTCATTGCTAATGAAAAATATTTTGCCTCTTATGATGAAAGGGAAGTTTCATTATTATCTCACTTTCAATAGAGGTGTTTCCAATAATTGATTCATTTTAAAATATTAAAGGATAGATAGAAGAAAGATTGGTCATTGTCTTCTACCACAGAAATTTTTCACATCCTGTCTTGGTCTTATAAAAGCAACTGTGAGACCACTTGGATCTCAAATCCTCTTTCAATGATAGTACATCTACCATTACTTTTCTAGAGAAAATATTCTGACTCCAAGAACCTAAATCTCATCACAGCTTCTGTCACAAAACCTTCAGGAAGTACATGAATAGTAGTATGGGTTTTTTCCAGTATGAGGATTTCAAATATCTGTGGAGTAATTTCCTTAACACTTCATTAATGTAATTTGAATACAATATATAGATTGTAGAAACATATTACAGTTTGAGGTAAGACTGCTAAGAAAATATTTTTTCTTAAGAAGATTTAAATAACTTGTTATGCGTTTTTTCACAGAAAAATTTGTGTTCCTTATTTTGTGTAGGGCTAACCCAATTTCCAAGAATGTTAAGGAACTTTGTCTCATGCTTCACTATACACCTTTGTCTTGATACTAGATTACATATCAATCTAGCACATGATATGTAATATTTTCTAGCTTAAGTGATGTGATTTAGGAAAACATATTCAAAATAGTCTTTACAAATCAATTATACAGAAGTATAATACCAATTTTGCAATATTAATAAAGGTCCTAAGAGACAGCTCAGTTAATTTTGCTCCAAATATAGTAAATTTATCCTCATGTATTATACATTGCTTAAATTTGTGTAATATAAATAATACATAGTGTCTAATAAATTATTTATAAGAAAAAAACATAATTTCCTTTTCTTTTGTAGTTTTAAGCCACGTTGTTATTCATGTACTTTAGTTATGCCAATTAGCTATGCTTGCTAAGTGTAATAATATGTGCAAAATGCAAAAATTATTTCAAGCAATCTTTAAGATCTGTCAGACATTCAAAACCACAATAATGTTTTATTTAATAAAAACAATTATATATTTCTGTTTTTCAAGTTCTGTGTTCTCAAATTCTGTGTTCACCTCTAGTGTCTTTACATTCCAATTAAAGTAAATATATACATACACACATATACATATATCCAGAATCAACCAATAAAAAAACCTCATCTCAATACGATGAAATGGAGGAGATAGTAAGGAAAATAATTTAAACTATCTTTGATAAAGAATTTTGTTTTAAGATCCAGTCAGAGCAGTGAATAAAGTACTCATGTATGGATGAATGTCCTGAAAAATTTTTTGTTCTGGTTTAAGTACCAGTGAGTGTTGCTTCGCATATCTTTCTCTGGCCCAGCCTGGTGTTCAGGTTGGGCCCCCAGCAGCTCTGATACGCTTCAACAGTACCTGTTGGTGAGATCTTGGCTCCGCAGGCAGTTCTACTTACACTGTCATGAGTGTGGTTCGAAAGAGTGGACTCTCCGAGGCTTTCAGGGAACAGAGGTTTTATTCAGGGGGTCAGGGGATCCCCCAGCCTCAGTCCGGTGCCTCTAGAGAGACCCCGAACCTCGGGCTGCAGGGCGTTTTTGTTCAGGACAGTTCAAGGGGTGGGTACAAAGTGTACAAACCAATAAAACAATCCAAACAAGACATGCCAGCTGGATTATTTAAACACTAACAAATCCAAGATAGATTTGGGAGTGGTCTCAAGGGGTTCCGCCAACCGATGGCCGAAACTCTTGGACCTTGAAGATAAAAATTCCATGATGAACAGAGGGAAGAATCATACATAAAACAGGAATGGGACAGGAAAAAGAACCAATAGGAAGGAATCTCCAAGCAGAAACTTAGGTTGTCTTAGAAACCCTTATCAAACTATGGTAAGAATACATTCTACGGCAAGAGGCCCTTTCAAGGTATCCACTACACTAAAATTACAATTAAAAAACTATACTATGTTCCTAACTAAAACTTATAAAACATTTCTTGCAAACCCACAAGTGAGTAACTTTTAAATGGTATATTTTAAGTTGGGCTTCTGTCTGTGGAGAAAAATAGGGTGTCTAGAAGGGTTTGTTCATTTTAAGACTTTCATACAAAAAGGCTTGAAATATTATCCATACATGCATATTTGCTCTATTTTTGCTTTTCTCTAGATTTATTGGAACTCCATGACTATATCTAAAATTTGGACTGACTATTATCATAAATTCTATGTAGAAAAAAATAATTGAGAATATATTATTTATACATTAAACTTACAGTAGAAAAATTAAGGTTATAAATAGTTCTTTGAACAAGTAGCTGAGATAGGTAACATGAAAAAAACCAATGCTGTGCTTTTACACTTTCAGCACTTTACCCACATATTTGGTTTGAGTTTTCTGCAGCTCCTGCTGGGCAATTTGCAGTTTGTAGCCAAATCTTAATTTTTCTGATGCTCCCAGGTGTATCGTCATCATTTTTCAATAAGACATTCACATTGGGCATGCAAAAAAATAACAGAAAAGGGGGTAAAACAAAAATAAGCATAACATTAAGAAAACAATTATCTCCATAAAAGAATGACAATATTTGAGAAGGCATAATACCTGCCTTTATGATAAGCTTTCTAATGCAAAAAAACCCCCCAATCTTGATTAGCTATTTAATAGAAATTTCATGAGAAATTTACACCCCATCTTGTCATATTATTCATTAAAAATGATGTCTCAACGTGTCCTTTAGAAGGATCAAAAAAGTTCCCTCCTTACATGTGCAGATTTTTAACTGTTCTATCAAATCATTTCATCTGCCCCACACCAGATGTTGTTTAGCTTGCTATTATTAGACCTAACACTGTCAAGCTTAAATCATTTAAAATCACCAGCTTAACATTCTTTTTAGTAACAGGGAAAAAAAAAAAAAAAGAAAAGAAAAGAAAAACCAAGCACAGATGTTCAATACAGGTCCCATTTGCCCTCAGCCTATTTTTGCCTACAGCCTCCTTTTGCAAGTCTTCCTTAAAAAGAGCAAAAATATGGTCAGAACATCAGTCTTCATTGACATCAGCTGTTTTTCAGTTTAACCTCATTACAGTAGTAGTTCAAAAGGTGCTTCCTTCTCCAGTCTGTAATGTGACAACTGGACAAGCTGTATTATGCTCTCCAAATCTAGACTTATAAATCTTCCACTTTCAAAATCCAAGAAGATTTCTTTCAGCACTCTAAGACACAGTATAACTCAGAAGACTGAAATGCTAATGCATGCAATATATATGCAGGAAACAACTGGGGTAGCTGGCTGCACTGTCATGAGTTCTGTTTCAAAGAACAGCAAGGGAAAAGGACATTGTTGTTAGAGGTAATATGATGTGGCATGGAATAAGAAACGTGTTAGAGGAGTAAGTCTAATTTTACCTGCTATTTGAAGCCTGGCTGTGACAGCCATCAGTCTTAAAAATCTGAGAAAGATTTTTTTAAATTATTTATAATGATAATGATTTAGTGGTAGATATATCTGATTGACAACTTTTTATTTAAACATTTTTTGAAAGTAGAAAAAGTGTCTTTTTTATGGCAGTAATTGTAGAAATAGAGCTGTAGTTTTTCTTAGAAAATGTTAGAAATAGAGCACTTGAAAAAGTTGAATGTGCAAAAGAGTGAAATTATTCTCATAGTGTTTGGGGTAAATTACAAGGCACAATGTGTCTGGAATTACATATATATGAGAGAAGATGGTGCAAGGAGATTTTTGAGTTGTTAAGATATGCAGACAGGTTATGCCCATGTTCTGAAGATAGGGAACCAAATGGAACCTAAGAAATTACTGAAGATGGGATGAAGTATTTCTGGACAAAATAAATAAGAGTGAAAAGCTTAAAAAAACAGTTTTCAGTATAAGAATAACATCACAAGGGCATGGCTGGATTGCCAAGATTACAGTTGATAAAATATTACATATAATTAGAGGAGTTCATTTTCAATTCACACAGGACTCAGGTAAACATATCAGGAATACCATCTATATATGAAATGTGTAGGTGACTTTATCAGAAATAGCAGATTTGGATACAGAAGGAATAAGACTGTAACCAATAGGAAGAAAGTTTTAGGGCTGTTTTGTGTTTTATTATCTGGAAGAAGATAAGGACAAAGAAACAGAGAGACTGGTAAATGGGAAGGAGCATGGGAAAATGAAGATAAGTGGGATTAAAAGGGACTGTTTGAATGTAAGCGAGATGGTAGTCAGTACACTTGCATGGCTGAGCTTTATATATATATATATATCACTGCCAACTTTCCTACATCCTATTGAGGTCTGTTCCTAAAAGGGGTGTGTGTAGCCCATGTGCACAACCACCAGAGGACTACAGACTATAGATAAACAGAAGAAACAAGATGATTCTGTCCTGCAGCTCATGTGAATGCTGGTTCTGCATATATGGATGTTGATAAAGGCGCTGTTCTCTGTCCATGTTGGTCTGTGTGGCTGCTGTCAGTTAGTGATGTGTATCTGTGATGTGTTAATTTGTGCTTGGCCTCATTGCTAATCAGACCTAGAGACTGGTGACTACAGCAGCTATGTCTCTGTGATTGAGGCTAGATAAACACTTCCTGGTGTAAGCCCTCCTAAATCTGCCGTTGGTATCAGGAATAAAACTTCCCTGAAACCCAAAGATTCCCAGCAGCAATTCCCTTAGAAACTGTGATTTTTTTTATTTTATTTTTGTTTTGGTTTGGTTTGGTTTTAGTTATGAAAAGGTCCAGAGCAGTATTTTCTCATTCCTTGAAAACTGAAGCCCAGTGTCACCTTAAAAACAAAATGCATAATGTCAAGTGGATGTAAATAGGATTTTTCCTAATTTTTTCAGAAGCTTCTCCACCTAATCTCATAAGGAACATTTCTAAGTTTCAAAGACTCATTCTTCACAAAAAATGAAGTTCTGTATGTTTCTTTCTTAAGGCATCTTCTGACATGTAAAAGTTGATAGACTACTCAACCTATCCTACCACATTAATCAAATTACCAGTTAAAAGGAAATTAGGCTTTCATGTGAGAAATCCTCAGTTACTTCACTTTTCCTGTCAAAAAAGTACAAAAAAATATTGTGTTGGAGTCATATTTACAGGTTTCAAATATTGCTGTTTCTTCTCAATAGCTAAGCAATGTCTACCTTGTGTTCTCCATTGGAAATCTTGAGTGTGGGTAGCAAAAAAACAAAATGGAAAAATCAAAATCTTTTAGAAAAGTGAATACAGTTATAAGTAATATAATCTTTAAATAAAGTATTTTAAAGTTCCTGCCAATATTAGTCCTTATAAAGTCAGTTTGAATGAACCAGGCTCATCCAGCACAGCTAGAAAAAGATGCACGATGCAATGTTACATTGATATGGAGAAAGGTTTTAGGAATATATATTTTTTTAAGATTTCGTGTACATGCATTTCTGTTTTCTCCTTTTGCAAATGGGTTTGTACACATTCTGCTTATTTAGAACATACTCTACAGCACTAAACACAAGAACATACATTTTGAAAGTTATTGGAGGAACTAAATTTGAGCTGGCATATGATTAGTTGCATGCTCAGCTGTAGTTCAGAATCAGTATTTACAATGACATAAGAATAGGAACCGTGAAAATTCATACTTTGACATTTTATTTAATTTATTTGATTTCATTTAAATCTTTTTTCTATTTTTAAGAGTGGATTAGTATTGTTGTAATTAGATGAGGGCCTGCTTCTCATGGAATTCTCAAACAGCTTTGTATTTTTTATTTAGTCCATATGGATCTAAAGTACCTGCTAGAATTGGTAATAGAAGGTAATAGAAGTCAAAATTATATTATATATATTCTTACTATATATATATCGTAAAACTACAGACTTAATGTGAACAGTAGGTAATGATGAGGGCAGGTCTGTGTGATATTTCTCTCATGACAAAAGCAATGTCTTGATGGAGAGGTAAAGGTCTAATATTTAGATTTGTTTTGGTAAACAGATTTGCATTTAGGCATTTCATATCCTGGATAAATTCTATGGCATTAACATGTGTGATTAACAGTTTTAATGCCAGATTAACTGGCATTAATGGTTTTGAATATAGTCGTTACATTTTATGAAGGAAACACCTTACATATTAAGCAGAGAGAAATAGTTTGTGTTTATACATTCCATCTGGAAATAGCATCTATTTGAACTAAGAAAGGAAGGCACTTTGGACATAAGGAAAAGATCCTTAGGCCTCTTTATGAACCTAAGGCCTGTTAAGACCCATCCTATGTCCTGAGTCCATTGATTTATTTATGTATTTCAGAAGGCTGAGTCTGTGATTCCTGTATTTTATATACTGAAATTGAAGGTACTCATTTAGGAAGATGTTTTTAAAAGGAGAAAAGTATAAAGGTGGATGTCAAATACTTAGCACTCCAATGTAGACATAGGCTATTGATCAATGGTGTTTAAATCAAAGTACCTAAAATTCATGAACTATACATAAAATATAATTTTAAAAAGTCTAGAAGAATAATAATATGACAGGATGAAAAGGGAAGGTAAACACATGAGGAAGAAATCTCAAAAACTACCTTTTGCTAACTGCCAATCACAACCATCACATATTGTGCGACAGAACACCCTTCAAGAGCAAATTTTTTCAGAGTTCAGTTTTCTCTTAAAGAATTCTAATCCACTCAGACATCTACATTACAGACCATAGTCTACATAAAAGAATTGAGGATGAAAGAGAAAACTTGAGAGAAGGATGAAATAAATAGTGTGTTTCTCAGAGGTTATGCCTGACATAAGTCCTCTTTTACAAGTTTTTGTTGCTGCTCAACAGTTCTAGCTGTAACTAGCCCCCTTATTCCTCTCAGTGTGCCCTTTGGTATCTTTGTGTCTCCATTCCAGTTAGACGTGCAAGTCTCTTTTTCTTCCTCCCTCTTTGTCATCTTTTTCCTGCATGTCAGTGCTTACAGAAGCTTCAAAAATAGCCATCCTCCCCAGCCTGTTCAGGATGGGCGTGTGTACAAAGGAGATGGAGGGAGATTACTGAGAACTCAGTAAGGCTTCTTCATTTAAGAGAACCAGAGGAGAAGGAACTAGTCGGAAACAGGACGTATCTGAGATAGGGAGTCTCTCTTTTACTTCCCTAGCATACTGAAAAATTGCCAAAAAAAAAAAAAAAAAAATTGTAGCACTGCCAGGGTCCCTTAATGGAGTGAAGATTTAGAAACCCTCAGAGTCTGAAGCTGATATTTTATTCAAGTTAATCAAAAGCAGAGTACTTTGTTATTGTATTTATAAAATCAGGATAAATTGAAATGATGTCTTTCATGGCACTTTGAAATGAAATATCCATGCTTGGGAAACAGATGATGATGCCCATAAAAGAAAAAATGTTTTTTTGGGGAGATGTAACCTTAGTGCAGCACAAAGCAAAAAAAAAAAGAAAATGAATTGCAGAATTGCAGAAAGCCTTTGGTCATCTGTGTGGGCGTACAGCATAAGTTGTCTGTTTTTACAGCAATCACTGAGAATTTTAGAAGTAGTCAGTCAAGTAAACTACCTAGAGGCAACTCTAGTGTCTCATAAATCCTAAAGAACTGAAAGACCATTATTATTTCTAAGGTGCTTCAGACTCTTGGGGTTTTTTGTAGAGAAGCTGAAACATTTTGAGTCTGTATTTCTGTTGTTGCCTGTACCTTTCATGTTTTCAAAAGATAGATATTATTGTATTGTACTCTTTTTTTTTTTTTAATTTTCTGTGGAAGGTAAAACCCTGGTGTTGGTGGTCTGTCTTAATATAACTACTTCTTCTACAACAGCCTTTCTGTATAACCACATTATGCACTTAGACTGATTGCATCTCAATTTCCTACTGATAAAATGAGCAAAATATTGCATGTGGGTTTTTTATTTCCCTCTCTTTTGTCTATTAAGAACAAAAAATTTTACATCATTGTATTTTATACTTATCTTAATGGCAAATTGAAACATTAGTTTTAATTTTAATTTTTATAACAAAAACAGTAAGAAAATAGGGGGTTTATGACCTGACTTTTGTTTCAGAAAATTCAGCTGGTATGCAGCTATTTTTTCAAGTAAGAAGAAATCTAAACTTCTGTAGGTCTCATTTCAATGCAAAACTTTATGTTTGTTTGCCTGATCCTGCTGAAAAGTTTCATTTTTGCAATTACACAACTTTTCCGATAAAATTACCAAGCAAGAAATGCCTTTTTCATCTTGGGAGACCTTTTATGACAAACCTCAGGAGGAAGCTCATAACTACAAGTATTGCATTCATCTGAAGGGTAGAAGGAGGACAGACAATTGAAGGTGAAGTCACTGAAATTTTTAGCACAAACATATGAATTAAATATTACAAGGACAAGAAATGTTAGAAGAGGCTTGTGAAGAAAAAGAACCTAATTTTGCTTCTTCATTAAATTACAAGTATAAAAACTTCAAAGATTTCATATTGGGTTTTATAGCTAGATACATTATCTTAAATTCTGCATCTGTTGTTTAAAACTCGACTTTTTTCCTGTATACATTATATTTTGCACTTTTCAGTGTTATTTTCTAGAGACTTAGACTTACTGCCCAAAATTTACAGTCTACTCTAGCTCATTATAAACAGGGGACCACATTGCTGAATTACCTTATTTGAAGCTGGGCCAAGCTCATATAAAAGATTTGCAAAACCAATTAAAAACTTTTATCAAACACTTGATATTTTTTTCTCCTGTTATACTTCAGTATATCCCCACACATAACATATCTTAGTAGGCAAGTAAGACAGTAAGCCATATAGGTAATTTTTCTCATTTACTCCCCCATGTCTAGCACTACCAGAGACAGTTTATGCTGGGACAAATTACTCTTTATCATCTCTGACTGCTTTACTTTCTTAGATTGCTATAATTATGGAATATTCCAATGTTTGTTCACTGAAATAATCAACATTTGAGACAAATCCCTTTCCTTTCTATTTTCTAGTATAACTGAAGGGTATACAAATCATGCAATATCTATTGAGGATATCTCCAAACTAATCACTTTTGCTGCTATGCCAGTATCACCTAATAGAGATTTGGGCATGATGAGAACTAAAACTACTTACCCAGATTGTACAAAATATGTTTCTGTTAAAGTTAATTTTCTGTGATGTGTACCAGTTTGTTATATCGCTATTTTCTCCATATCAAGTCTCTGCTAAATCAGGGACTTCTGCAACATAGTCTATGTTTTAGCATCCCTTTTTACTTTTCTAGAATCCTGTTCTTATATCAGCTTTGATCCTTCTCTCAGGAAAGCCAGGCGCAAGGTGGGAATGAGCCCCTTCAGTGGCTGACCTGCAGCTGACCTCAGCCATGTCATGGCCAGCTTCAGCCATGCAATGCTGACCAGACCCTGTGTAGGCCAACCACCATTGCATCTGCATGGCGGCTGTTGTGTGGCAGAAGTTCAGATACCCCAGCCAAAGAGGCTTAATGTGAACATATTTGACCACAGAAGACACCTTAAAGACAATCTAGTTGCAAAATCCTTGCACTGGACAGGAACATCTTCCATTAGACCAGAGCCCAGTTCAACTTGGCCTTAAATGCTTCCAGGGATAGGGCATCCACAACTTCCCTAGACAACCTGTGCCTAAACCTAAACCTCTTTGAGTTTAAAGCCATTGCTCCTTGTCCTACATGCTCTTGCGAGTAGTTTCTTTCCATCTTTCTTGTAGGCTCCTTTCAGGTACTGGAAGGCCACAATTAAGGCATAAAGAAGCCTTCTCTTTTCCAGCCTGAACATATCCAATTTTCTCAGCCTTTCCCCATAGGAGAGGTACTCCTTCACTCTAATCAGCTTGGTGGCTTCTTCTGGACTTGCTCCAACAGGTCCATGTACTTCCTCCTCTGGGTACCACAGACCTGGATGCAGCACTGCAGAGGATCTGCAGTCAGGGAGGGTTTATCCACCTTAAATTGGGGTGACTCCCAAGGTGACTTCTTGACTTTGAGAACCATCACCTCTTTGGATTAAAGATTACATTTTCTGGGTTATCCTTTCTAAAATGTTGAGGAGGCTTGTGTCAGTTTTATAGGACCAATTCCATATGGCATCACAAATCAATATTCAAATGGATAATTGGTTTATTTTGTTTAACTAGTTTACAAAATAATTCTCACTTGAATATATAGTTTATCTCAGCTTTATAGGCCTTGGAGAAATCATCCTCTGCGGATTATATTATCTTGTGAACTATATAACCTCAGCCTTATAACTTTTTCACATAAGTTTTTCTTATTACAAGCACTTACTGAGAGCTACTTCAGTGACATCCTTTCTCATTTTTCTTTCAGTTTTCAAAGAATCATAGAATATTCTGGGTTGGAAGGGACCCACTAGGGTCAGCGAATTTCAGCTCCTGGTCCTGAACAGGGCAGTCCCAAGTCACACCATGTGCCTGGGACTGTTGTCCAAATGCTTCTTGAGCTCTGTCAGGCTGGTGCTGTGACCTCTTCCCTGGAGAGCCTGTTCCAGTGCCCAACCTCCATCTGGGTGAAGAACCTTTCTCTGTTATCAAACTTAAATCTCCCCTGATACTGCTTCATACCATTCCATTGAGTCCTGTCACCAAAGAGATCAGTGCCTGCCCCTCCGCTTGCCCTCGTGAGGAAATTGAAGCCTGCAGTGAGGTCTTGCCTCAGTCTCCTCTTCTCCAGGCTGAACAGACCAAGTGAACTCAACCACTCCTCATAGGGCTTCCCCTCTTGACTCTTCCCTGTCTTCATAGCCCTTTTTTAGATGCTCTCTAATATTATGTCTTTTTTATAATGCATTGCCCCAAACTGCACACAATATTCAAGGTGAGGCTTCACAAGTGCAGAGCAGTGTGGAACAATTGCCTTCCTTGACCAGCTGGCTATTCATTCATGAATAATCTTTATTTAGAAATAGACCTGCAAGTCACCATGCTGAAGTGATATTTCTTTAAGGAAGGACCTGCTCTTGCAGCAGTAACCTGCAATGAAAGGGTGGCTTGATATGATAGACTGCATAGGAAGTAATTTTTTATTATACATACAGTATCCAGAACTGTAGGATTTGGGAAACTAAAAGTTATACCTGTGAAGTATTATTCATAGATTTCAAGTTGAGAATTCAAGTAAGTAAAGAAATGGGTTAAGCCTATATCCAGAAAGCCTTCAGGCTAAGTGTGCTGGCAAAAAAAACTGTACACATCTCCACTTCCATCTTAGCTGGACCCAAGCCTGGGAGCAAATTAAGAGTTGTGGACAATTTTCAGACTGGAACTCTCTGAATGGAAACAGGGAGTTGAATTCAACTGACAGTGTAGGAAAATATAACCTGATGGTCACAAAAGAAGTCCAAGATGAAAGAAATAGAACATACTTTGCTTGATAGACCATATAGTGATGAAGTCTCAGAAAAATCACCCAACTCATCCCTATTTTCTATAAAGAGAGATAAAGAAGATGTAAATCTGCTTACATCTTAACACCAGGATATCTGGGAAGCTTTAAAAATATCCTTGTAACTACTGTCACATGTCCAATCCTGTGTATGTACAAACAGACCCTACTCAGGCATTATTGTTGTAGCTTTTCAGAGTCTTAGCAATAATTTTAGCTACTAATTGTGGGAAACATAAAATAATTATTTTCAGTAAAACAAATAAAACAAGCTTTGAAAAATAATGTAGATGTCACCCTGGAAATATAAACCACATACTCTGTATATTTAGATTTTGTGCTGTAAGTGGATTACTATATGAGTGTTTAATAATTTTTTAAATAATGAGATCATTTTTATAAATAATATATGATAGTTTAGAGGACATGTTTCACACTGTGGTGTAGTGCATTTATACTGAAGCATTATTAACCACATTTTTTGCATAATCCCATTACTTCATGTTATGTGACTGACAAGACTTAGATTTTTCTTACATCTTCCTGATTCCAAATGCATGGATGCTCTGAAGTCATTATGCTCTTTCAGATTCTTTTTTGTATGCTTCCTTACTGTGCCACATGAGTTTCACACACCATTACTCAATTAAAAGCTGGCACAAAAAAATTATTATATTTAGCCCTGAATCACTTAGATGGAGCTTTGGAACTCATGCATAAATGTCTGTGAATTTCATGATCACAATGGATGTTTTCTTCTTTAGCCAAAGATTATTTCTAAAAAGTTTAGAAAACCAGTAAACTCAATTATATGAACCAACGGTATATAGTTGTTGTCTCTAGTAAAGTGAGTCTGACATAGAGTTTCCTGAGATTAAAAAAAAAGTCAGCAAAAGAAACTCTTTTTCTGAAAGAAGGCAACCACTGAGAAATCCAAGAACTGTAGCAGCAAAATCACTTTATTACAGCAGATTGGTGGTCTAAATACCATATAGGAGTTATCTACCATTCTCTGCAGTGCTGTCACAGATGTCAAGGACATGAGAAAAATGAGGATGAGAACACTTTATCCTGCAGTTAAAAGCAAAGAAATTCAGATGAGGAATTTCTTCTCATGTTAGCCACTGTGCATTTTCATATTCATAGATGAGATTTAAATCAACACAGATTAGGAAAACTATGACTGAAAAAACCCTTATGAAAGTAAAATATAATTTTTTTTCATGAGAATAAGTTAATTTTTTATTACCCTCATTCAAGCATAATTACTATATGCCCAAAAGAAACATACTTGAGTTTTTAATGGCATACACATGCAAGGAACTAACAATATGAGATAAGTGGATTTTGCTGTAAAAAGAAAGTGCTATCAAATAAAGGAAAGCTCTTCTAAAAAGAAAAAATATTAAATTGTTCTTTCTAGCATCCTCAGTTTAAAATAAGCAATTATGTTTTGCATGTTGTAAAACTACAAATCAAGCTACACCAGCAGGGGAGTGAAACTTTGAGGCATAAACATGGGATGAAAGATAAGATTTCATCTGAGATCTCAAATTAAATTAAACGGAGAAGCAGGGGTATGTTGTTTCAGTTGCCAAAAAAAGCAGAAGAGAAGATTTTTGCACCAGATTGTGCAGAAAGCAAGGGAGGCCAAAACTGGATGAGTAGGGGATAAAAGAATGAGGAGAAGTTAAGTATTATAGAATATTTGTAAGATAACAAGTATGATAGCAAGTTTTTGTATGGATTTTCTTTTCAAAAAATCCCATTTTGAAGACTTAAAAAATAAAATAATAAAAAATATTTTTAAAAAGCTGAGGAAATACCCAAAACATGCACATCAGTGAAAAAAAAAAATTAAAAAAAAAAAAAGGCAAAAAAAAAAGCTACAAACCAGATAGTAGCATGACATATCTTATATTATTTTTCAAGTTTAGATGTCCAATAATTCCTTTAGGGCCATAAAATTTTTAGCTGGCAAATATGCCAAAGTACATATAAAAATCAACATCTCATATGAACAGAAATTTGTAGTGGATAGATACTAATGTCATATTTCTGAACAAAGACACATGTGCAAAACATATATTCTGCATAAGTATACCAGCCTTGGTATATTATCTTTCCCTTCAGATAATTTCCCATTGCCCTTTTCCTGTCAGATCTCTGGTATTGAACTGAGCATTTATTTCCAAAATATTTTTGATTCACGTGGCTATTCTCTTAAACATGGCTAACAAAGCAGAAAGTTGGCTTTTACACTACCTCAGCAGTGCTGTCTCTTCTCTCTCCAGGATCGGTGTTGATTTAGCTGTCTATAGCTGGATCAGTTACTGCCAGTAAAATTAAGTTCCTGAGTGTCATGCTAACTATTGTAAGATATGGTAATTTTTCCCCCCAGCGCTTTTTTTTCTTCTAAAGCTATGCCATTAGCAGTGTCACTTGTGAGTGTAAAATGGTGTGCTGATGGTTTATATATGAATATTCAAGGAGCCCTGAAGTAACAGTGAATCATGAGACTAGCAGAAGTGTTTAGGATGTCTGTTATGGAAGCTGATACCTACTTGACTCCCAGCTCTTACCTGGGTTCGAAAGAAAACATGTATACCAAAAATCCTTTAAATCCTTTTCTCTGGACTTCTTTCCCTTCTCCTCCCCTCATCCAGTTTTAGTATTTCCTAGGCTCCTTATCATAGTCAATATACCAATTTTATTTTCCAGTTATGTACCATTTTATTAGGAAAGATAATATTAATACTTAATTTGCCTTTGCAGTCTGGAACAATACTGTTTCTCAACAAAAATCCATTTTAAGGACATTTTAGTATGAATACAGAATGGTAGTTGACTTCATTACATTAAAAAGAAGAAGTTCACCCCAAAAGAGAGGAAACAAAGTATAAAATAGAAGAAGATAGCATATGTATAGAAATAAGAGTCTATGTCTTTCCTGTTAATTGATGTCTAATTATGGGAACTTAATAAGAGAAACCAAAATACTATTTTAGTTTGGATGAGGAAGAGATTTCACATTTGTTGGTGGAGATTTTGTCTTCATGAGAAAACCTGAAAGAAGTGATGACAGATTTTAGACTGAGGAACAGTAAGTGTAGTTTGAATTTGTGGGCTATTATTAGCCATATTTTGTTAAAAGGTAAGTAGAGGAACAAAACAAGTTCATCACACTGTTATAACAAAATTCTTTGATGTAACCAGTTGAATTTATTTTCTAATTCTGATAAAACTCATAACGAAACATCATCTTCACCACTCCATCTTGTAGTTTTTGCCCAAATTTTGTTCTTAACATTATTGACAAGCATGGATTTTTAGGAACAAAGCTTTTAGTCAACTCATGATACTGAACAACTGTTCCTAAGGACATTGTGAGAGGAGATAAACGAGATTGGAAATTGAGATCACTGTGAGTCCTGGAGGGGGTCAGGGAAGGCTTGAAATCTGACTGGCAGCAATCTGTGAAATTTGTCAAATGAAAAGTATGTAATGATTAAATGCTGCATAAAAAATGAAAGTATTACAGTTAAATCTAAAGAATTTGTGAAACACTTGAAGAGAGCAGCAAAATTACTGTCAATGAAATGGCCCTGTAAAAGTCTGCCATATTAAATGAGAAAAAAAAATGAATTAAAAAAACGTATCTTAGAAATTTACAGGCAATGCATAGTTCTTCTGTAGGTATGTTATTAGCCCTTCCAAAATGCCTGAACACCTCAAATCAGTGAGTGGCACTGCCTGTAGTAAATCATATTTATCTGTGCCCTAGATAACACAAGTATATTTTCTTTCAAATTACATTTCTTTTTACACGATAACATTGCTGAGCTGCTTGATTTAGTAATACTTGCCCATAAAATGAAAATGATCAGAATGAAAATGATCAGAATGAAAATGATCAGAACAATGAAACAATGATAAAAATACTAAATCAACTACTGTACTAGCTACTGGTAGAATTATGAATCTCTCTGTTTTATAGATGTTTATGGAATTAACATTGAAAACTCCAATGGTCACACAGAGATTTTCTCACATTAACTAATTTCTTCTCTCTGTAAAATAATCTCATAATAATATTGGATTTGCTTCTATTGGCCTCTGATCTCCATTGTTCAATGATGAATTTTCAGGAGCTTTGATTTTTACCATGGGAAATCCAAGTAATTCTGTGATTGCTGAAGCATCAAGAGACAACAATATTTCTTTCATATCTTGAAAGTATTTTAAAAGGCAATCTGACATCTAAAGACTTAATAATAAAACTACTGGTGTAGTATTTGCCACACAATCCAACAGTATATTCATGAGTGCCTCACAGAGTAAGGAAACTTGTAACTTTTAAGAGAAATTAGGAGTTGAATCAATTTCCAGAAGGTAAAGAGGAACTGATATTCATAATTAACATATTAAATTAAAAATTCTTATAAATTCTGTAAAAAATGTAACACTTTGTAGTAAAATCTGAAGGACAGATTCACTGAAATGAAGGAAGTCTTACTTAGGTTTAGCATATGCCAGATTTATAAATGAAAGAACTTGAAAATACAACTGAAACTTGAAAATATTTCTACAAATATCTGATTTCTAAATAGAATTTTTTTTTTGTAGAAAAGGCATTGCAATGTCTTCCTTGTGCTTTCAGCAGGTGTCTTCCATACAATGAGCAGGTTGAGATGGGTGGATTTAAAATTACTAAAAATCTAGTTCCAGTATGGAGTAATGTTCTTGTGGTTGAAACTTTGAAAAAACACCAGTTTGGATGGCAGATTATATAGAAAATGATAGCTCACCCTTTTTCCAAACTAGAGAAGAGAAATAGGTGTAACATTGGTCTAGAGAAGGCACCAAAATACCCAGATTAACATTCTGAGTCAGACCTTGTTGGTAGGGTTGGAACAGTTTCCTCCAGTGTCAGTGTATCATATGATATTTTTTAAAATGAATGAACCTCTCTGTCTTAGGCATAAAACTTAAGTTTGGAAAGATCCCCAAGTGATCATCTAGTTCAGCTCACTGAACTAAACAAGATCAAATTTTTATATGAATTCCTTGACTAAAAATTTATATTTTTTTAATTTCATTTCCTTACAACAACAACAGCAACAATAACAACAAGGGAATAAGAAGAGCAATATCCACTCAACTGATGGTTAATTAATAAGAATATAAGAATGACCTGAGTGGGTTATACTGAAGGCACACCAAGCTCCGAATAATAATTCAATCGGAATTAATAAGCATATGTTTAATTAAAAGGAGATGTTCAAGGCCAGGCTGGATGGGGATCTAAGCAACCTGGTCCAGTAAAATCTGTCCCTGCCTATGGCAGTGTGGTTGGAACTGGATGATCTTTAAGGTCCTTTCCAACCCAAACCATTCTGTGATTCTACAAAAAATTAAGAATGTGGAAAATATAAATGATCCACTTTAACTTTTTCCCAGAGCTCTAGTAGCTTAAGTTCAGGCATTTCAATGTATATATAACAAATAAATATGTCTGCAACATCCTTCAGGTACAAATTCTTGTCTTTTATTTTTAAAAAAGTGGACTTTTTTAGAACCTTTTATCAGTTTCATTTGTTATCCTTTAGTTCTTATACATGAAGAGACAGTAAACTATCTTTCCCTACAGATTTTTGCCAAGGGGTTCATGATTTGTAAATTTTTAGCTTATTGTCCTTGGTTTTTTTTTTTACAGCTCATGGATCCTAGCTTATCTATCATTCCCAATATGGAAGATGTTCCATAACTTTGATCATCATATTTTGTAAATGTTTGTGAAGCACTCAGTACTGCAGAGTTGATCGCTATAAAAGAAAAAAAAAAAAAAAAAAAAGAAAAAAGAAAAAAAAAAAAAAAAAAAAAAGGATGTGAAGAAATAAATAATGCAATAATGCTGTCTTCAGGGCAGGATTTGAATAATCTTCAGTGAATAAGTCTGGGTACAGACTATTAAACAAGATGAAGAGGGAAAACTGCTCACTAACAAGAACTGTCTGCTTCTAGAATGAATGAAGCAGGGATTTGGGGGATAGAAAAATATATCCTCATGTCATAGACCTAAAAAATATAATACGGCATTGACAAAAAGGGATAGAGACAATCTTGATTCCAGTATTTGATTTGTATGCTTCTGTGTGTTTGCCATTATGAGGTAAACGATAGTCTGTAAACTCTTTTTTCACTATATGTAAAAGAGTAAGTGAAAATAGAATGTTGCAATTTTGACATAAACAGAAAGAAATGCAGATGAGCAGTGAATTTCACCTGATGGTATTGCAGAACAATTCCCCTTTATAGCAGACCTCCAGAGAGTGATATATATTTATTGCAGGTTATGTTATTATTTAGAGGATGGCAAGAAGAGATTTTTTTTTCACACTGACAATTCTCCTTTTGCTCCTGTTTCTCACTCCATAACTTATGCATTTCACTGTAAGAGGAGCAGATAGGGAGGCAGGAGAAAAGGATGAGGATGATATGCCTACTTTTGGATGGAAAAGTGCCAGCAGAGTTAAAGAACTGTCAGAGGTATGTGTTAAAAGGTGTTTTCACTCTTCAAATGTAGGCACAAAGGGTATGAGAACGTCTTCTAAAAGAAAAAGTATGTTCTTAGGAGCCTTTTAGAGGTGAATAGGAAAACAAAGCAATAACTGAAGGGCAGGTATGTCTGCAGTTCCTAAGTTTCATAATAACAGGATTTTCAGGTAGATTTTCAAAATTGGGTGTCATGATTTAACTTTTACTTTCACATAAAATTTTTCCAGATTTTACAGACACATATTGACATTTTGATATGCAATAGTATACAAGATATACACACAGATTTTTTTTAAAGGCTTCTAGAAGAGATTAATCATAGTGATCCACTGTACTGGCAAATCACTTCAAAAAAGGTCATATCGTATTCTTCCTTATTGAAAACATTAGATTTTTTTCAAAGCCTGGGGTGGTTGGTTGGTTGGTTGGTGGTTGGTTGGTTGGATTTCTGTGTGTGTGTGTGCATGTTAATTGGTTGGTGTTTTGTTTGTTTGTTTGTGTTTTGGAGGGTTTTTTTGGTTGTTTTTTTTAATAAAAATAACAACTGCAAATGTAGTTTTGTCTCATTTATTCTTCTCGGGACTAAAATGGAATTTTTCTAATGTTTCATTTCTCTGCATTTTTTACTGTGGCAGTTTTCTTCCTTTGTGCCCCTCTCCTTGAAGGAGAGATCCTGCAGATCTCAATCCTCAATTTTCTGGAGTTATTTTGTAATTAAAATAAACAAGTATATTTTTGCTTTGTTGATTTGTTGGGTTCTTTTGCTTCAGAAAAAAGATTGGAGACTTTTAGTCAGTTCTACTTTCTGACTCTTTAAGCAAATACTATTTTTTCTGAAAGTCTCTAAATAATTTTTTAGTAGGCATATAGTAAAGACAGAGCATAATGTATTCTACTACTAACCACATGTTTACCACATGACATATAAATATATCATACCAATGTGTCAATAAATAATAGCAGATACTACTAAAGGACAAACACATGTATTGATATAACATCTGCATCATCAAAATGTATTGTGAATAATAACAGAAAATAACATTTTTTTCCTTCCTAAAAATAATTTTTAAACCCCTCATCTTTCTGTGTTTCATGAAGACAGCAAAAGCTACATTTACATCTGTCCATGAAAACACAAGTGTCATCTGTAGACTGAGTACCTGAAAGTAGCCTATGACTGAGGAGGATATTGAGAAGTAAGTAGAAGCTGTAGCATAATTTCAATTTAGCTATCTTATCTGAAATATTATGTAGTCTTGCTTCTAGGTCTTCCTAGAAACCTAGATTTTCCTGACTACACTTGTGACACCTCAATTCACTGAGTATTTTAAAACCAAAATAATATTTTTATTTCTTTTTTTTTTCATTTTTCTTCCAATCTGAAAATTAGTCTGTAAGAGCTGTCAGATGTAAGATCAAAATAGCAAAGAAGAAATAGCAGAAACAGTGCCAATCAAGCATAGACCGTTTTTAAATTATTTCTTTACCTTTTTAAAAATTATTTCTTTACCTTTTTCCAAAAACTAGAGATACAGATGAAATTGTATGTTTTGTACAGGTTTCATTAAATGCAGTTTTCAAACTCTTTTCTATCATCTTTATAAACTCATTTTTTGGCTACAATTCAACAAAGTTTTCTATCAAAGCAATATTTTTTTATAGTTTAAGCTTTTCCTTACTGAATGCGTGAAAGAAATGCCTGAATGCTATTCTTTTACAATGGTTGCTGATTTATAAGGTATTCATGATCAGTGATAAGAGATGGCATGTTTGAAAGTGAACAGGAACATGTCCATTCACCTGGAACAGAGAGACAAGAAAACCCTAGGACACAGTATCAAAATTATTGAAGTATTGTCAGCATTCACTTCAGTTTAATGTAAAAGACTGAAATTTCTGTGCTGGGGAGATGTTAACTAGAAGATCCTCAAACAAAATACATTGCCTTACACAGAGATGAGTTAGATTTTGTTGGAGCAATTTTAACACCATGAATTTATAACCAATTTGTAACACAATGTGTAGACAGTGAGATTGGAAAATATTGCCCTCAGTAGGACTATGAAAATTCTTTATCACTCCTTATGCTATCCTGTATTCAACATGTAGCTACTGTATGTGGTTACAGAAACCAAGGTATGGTCTCCACAAAACTGCTAGTGAAGAAAATCTATTCTTGTATGAAAAGATCACAGTTTTTTATTTAAAAAAGGGGAGAAAAAAGCAATTGAATATTCATTGTAAAAATACTTTTGTTGCTGTTCTGATTTAAAAGTCTTAAGCATTAATCAGAATGTTTAAAGCCCCTGCTGTTTCTCTTTGTTCAGTTTGACAGCCACCCTTATGCATCTGCTCATAATTGTAAATGCTCAAATAACAGATCAACTTATTTTTTTCCAATTATCAATGTCATTGTTTGAAAATGTGAAATCATTAATTTTATTTTAAAAGTGAAAGACTGATGCAGTGTTTCAAGCAGATATATAAATCCCATATCGGCCTTAAGGAGAGTGTCTAGGAATCTGTGGGAGGGTGAACACTTGCTTTATCAATTCCAGCCACTCCCCTGCTCTTTACATCTATGTTTTTGGTGGAGGGAGTGCATGCTAAGAATCCTGTAGGAAACATCTCTGTACATTTGCAGTATTCCTTGTGTTTATCAGAAGATCACAAGGCAATCCCACCAGCCACAGCAGTTATAATGACTTTTGGTATGTCCCCAGTTTCCTAACTAGTACATGGTCCAGAGACTATACACATTTGCAGGAACATTCCGGTACTTTGAAATACACTAACACAAATATTTTAAACGTATGTATGGTTTACCAACTGTAAAGTAAAAATGAACTAAAAATGATTTCTAAAAGTGGAAGTAGATTTTCAAGTATACAAAAATAATTTCAAATATACATTTATTATGCAGTTATCAACAAAGAGAGAGTGGAAAAATCTTTCTAAATGTTATTGGGAAATTGAATAGGCACTCCTTTGTATCACTGGTTTTAAATCTGGATATCTAGAAAGCCTCCAAAGCTATAATCTCTAGTTAGCAGCCCCTCCTACTGTCACAGGTTGAATTTATATCACTCTAGCTATTCATTTTAGTGGCCTTTGTAATGTTCTCTGATTCTAATACCAAAGCAAATACTACAATAAATGAAATTGTATTATAATCTTATTTACATATAATCTGAATCTTTTAATCCTTTTAAGTGACAGAATAGGAACATACAATATACAAGGTGGTCTTTCCATGAGAGAGCAGAAATATTTGCAGCTGCGTAAGAGCTTGGATTTTGATAGTAGCACAATAAAGTGAAATTTTAATTACTTTAAGAGGAAGAGACAACAGTTCTTCTGTGATCACAAAGAAAATAAGACAAACTATAACACACGGACCTTGTGACTTAGTGTACAACAAAAAGGAATATATAAAGAAGAGGCCAAAGATCTTTTACCATTTTGTATCTTGTACTTTTCATGTTTTATCATTGGGTACCTGCCTGATATGAAAGTTAAATCAAGTGGCAGACAAACTAGTTAAAGATTTTACCCTGAGCATATACAGTGACACTATGATCACGTCTACATCACATCCTTAAAGTTCAAAGAATGATAACAAGTCTGAGAAACTGAGAATATAAAGTTCTCTTACACTGGATTTTCACTGACAATTGTGTTTGTATCATGTCGAAAAGTGAATTTTTAAAAGGAAGCCTTATTGCACATATTTGGCATTTCTTTGTCACCTACCCTTTGTTGATGCAAACAACCTGCAGGGGTGAAAAGAATTATGGTTATGAATATAAAAGACATCTTAAACAGCTTCTATTTTGTTTTGTTTTCTGGCAAACACCTTTCTGGTGATCAGAAAGGTTTAAATATCTAAGCTCTGTTTATTGAAACTATTCATGGAATTAATTTTGGAAATGTCTCAGTGAAAGTTTGAAATGTCATGGACAAATGATGAAGCAGGTTTTGACAGCCAGTGATCCTGCTGGAAGTGCAGACTCTCCTCTTCTGTACATGGGAGGCAGGTCTGCAGGAGCTATCTACTCTGGCAAAGTATTTTGATGTAGACCACGGCTTCCAGTAAAATATGGACCTAACCATTACTGGCACTTTGATTAAAGACATTTCTAAAACATGAACATTTTCCTTAATCTTCTTTGCCTTTAGGCAAAGCATTATGACATTTAAAAATATTTTAAAAGGTATAACTCATTGTCAAAACAGGCTGTGAATTTCCATTTTTGTTTTTTAAAAGTTCAGGGTTATTTATTTAGTAAGTAAGTTTGTCATGGCTTCCTATATGTCTCACACTTTTCTGAAAACGGAAAATATGTGGCACTATGAACTACCAACCATTTGTTGAATTCTGATTTTATAATTTGAATTGTAGTTTTCGTCTTATCACTAAGGTTCACAGCCAAAAATCGAGTAAGTAAGAGGCTGGGTAGTAGCTTAGTAGTCACTTTTTATAGTAATTGAATTAGTGATGAATAAATATTTGTTTTCATGAGTTTTCAAATTGTTAGACTTTGCTACTATCACTCTATATGTCTTTTCCAGATTTTCCAAGCTAAAGTGAAATTTCATCAAAAAATCCATTTATTCAATTTATATTTTTTTCTATAAAATTCACTGAAAAATCTCCCACCATAAAACATTATGTTCTTTATTTTCACATCAACTTTATTCTTTAGGTAAAAGATTTCTGAAGAAGTCTTTATGACTGATTTTTTATTATTACAAATATGTTCATATTTCAAGGTAAGTCATGATTCCATTATGAGAAAACCAATTTTTTAATCAAATCCCACCTCCCCCTTAAAAATAGTTCATCTAAACTTTTTAAGTATTGCCGTAGGAGATGAATGATTCTCAAGAAACCTTTATATCTGACTTTCCAAAACAGAAATTCAAACTTCAATTCTAATTAACACCTCCACCTTTGTCAAGGCTATTTATCAGGAATGATGTGTAGCTAATGTCTCTTAATGGGGTAATGTTTGATGCACGACTGTACTGGCATCTCTTTGGCATAACACATGTATTTTATCACTCTGGAACAGTTTCTTCATTTTTAATTGATGCCTAAAAAAAAAAGGTGTCAGAATTCTCCATGCCCATAGCAGTTTCTAGTTATTTTGGTTTTATATTGAAAAAGCATTTAGCAAAACACTTGAAAATACTTTTTTTTTTTTTTTTTTGGTCAATAAAGCTCTCAGATTTCATTTCTGCTGATAGAATGACATGAGTGCTTGTAATAATAATTGTGAGGGCCATTGCCTAAAGCCAGACCTCAGCATATGGCATATATTTTCAGACTTGTTTCGGTTATATGACATATATGACATGATTCTAAATGAGGCACCTTGCTTTAATAAAGCTGACTTACATGTGCTGTACAGCCCACTTACCCATGCTTCCCACTCTGAGTTTGCAGGCTTGGCTTTCAACATATTTGTTCTTCTGTCCCTGAGTTTTTCAAGACCGAAGCCTGCTAATCAAGCCAGATTGTCATAATTATGTAATAAGAACAAATGAGTACCAAAAATTAGGATAAAGCCACAAAATTTGCTTGAATTCATATGCCATTTGAACACTTGTTTACAAGGGAGGAAAGCAGTCACATTTACTGTTGTTCCACAAGTTCTTGCATTTGTTACATAAAATGCAGCAATTAAATATGAGCAATTTTCATGTCTTTTTAAGAGGTAAAATGTAATATAAGATCTTTTTATCAGTTCATCAACCAGCAAATTGACTTGATGGGCATGAAAGAAGCCAGTTTGTTGCTAATATAGGACTTTCTGCATCAAGTCTTTGACCTACTTTAGAATTTTTAAAGCTATTTCAACAGACATTTTAAATATTATTCACTAGACAGAAGTTTAATTCCCCTATTCTCTACAGCTTGTTTGATCAATAAACTGATGCAAATTACTCCTAACAAATTGCAAATAACTCCCAATAAATGATTCTTCTAAACTTTACTCTGCATTATATCAAACAGCTTGTTATTTTCTTTTTCATTTATGGTTATTTCAAAATCCAATTTCTTTAATACTCAAAAGTCAAATCGATTTTTTACTAATTTACTTTTTTTTTTGTCACTTGCATTTGGTACACTACATTAAATAGTCTACTTTCAATAATGTATAGTCTCCTAATCTTACTACAGTATTTATCTTATGTAGTATTTCATTCCAGAATATCTCTTAGCTAAGATTTGTATTTTCTCACACCAGTAGGTCTGTGGGTCATACCTTGAAAACTATATAGTTAATTGATTCACACAGAAAGTAGAACAGAAACTTAAAATAATCAGTATAAAAATTGGTAGAATTTTATATTTTTTTTTGGTTTGGGATCTTTGTGTTTTAACTGGTACTCTAAGTTACAAGTCTATAGTTTCCTTTATGGTGTCATGGAGTAATATACGCAATTTAAGTAAGAGTACACTGATAATGTAGTAATAAATAATAAAACTACTATGTATTCCAGCTTTCTAGGCAGGAACACTCATTGAAATCCTCCAAGAGCAGAAAAATCTCTGATTGTCTAGCCTTGCTATATTACTGGTAATATATGAATTTATGTGGCCCCACTAAAAAGCAAAAAGAATTTAGAGTTATCAAGGAATAAGAAATCTGCTTCTTTGATTGAGGGCATATCATAATTTTTTGGGGCTCTACAAATAAGTTTTTTCTACTTGAAAGTGGGTTCATTCCTGTTTGCCTTGTGAATAGAAATGCAACATTTGCTCAGAATACCAGTACCACTCTGTTAGAACTTCTTTGGAATACCTCTGGCAATCACTAATGTTCTCAGAGTGGACCAGACTGAGAATTGTAGCCTTGTATAATTTTTTTGCATGTATATATAATATATTGATTTTTTGGAGAAATGTATCTTCTATTGAGCAGAAAATTTTATTAAAAAAACAAACAAACTAGTTTAGGAAAGACTCAGATCATATGAGAAGTACACAGCAGTTTGCAAATTGCAGATGTGCAAAGTTCAGGTATACTTTTGTCTGATTATATTAGTAGACTCTGTTTCTCCCAAATCACTATACTGGATGACTAATGCAGTTTGTTGACGAACATTTCAGCATCTGCTATCCTTTAATCTTGAATTCTTCTGTTCCATGGTATGAGGGAAATCTAATGTTACTGCAATCGAATTTTTTTTTCTGTAACAAATCTGAGAATTGGGTAACTATTAAAGATTAATTTATATGCTACAATCCAAATATTATTATGAAGTTTAGAAACTCAGCAGAATGAAATTAAGCCCTGCTTATTACTATTGAAAGTTAAATTAACTCCCAAGAGGTTTTTTCTCTCATTCAAAAATGCTTCCAAGAAGCTTATACAGATTCTGTAGTTGGAATGTAATTCTTTGGCAAGACTTTTCTTGACTTTTTCTTCCCTGGGCAAGAATGAAAATTCCCCTTTTGGCTAAGCATTCAATTTAGTTTAAAAATTTTTTGTCAAGGGTTTTCCTAATATAGAGACATAATATTTAAACAAGTAAGATTCCAAAGTTTAGTGCATAAGACTATTCAATGCATAGATACATTATTTTAGAGAAAGTCTTGCAACAAAGCTCTTCATAACACATACGTTTTTATATTGTGGAAGTACATTTAGAACACAAATGTGGATTAGCCTAGGAAATGACACTAACCAGAATGGCATCCAGGGAATTTTAATTCAAGAACTGAAAAATCTTGCAATGTCTTCACTAACCTCATAATGATTAAAAGCCCAAACTTCTGAGGAAATTGTGAATTCTGGAATTCTAGAATTTGTGTGTGCTGAAGAATGCAGAGCTATAAAAGAACTTCTCGTCTATACGGTTGCAATGACAGAATTTAGATATCTAGAAAGCTATACTCATTTATATTTCAATACTAAAGATGTTTAGGATCTTTCTAGAAACCAGAAATAATAGGAATTCTGTGAGTTTTGTTTTATGCTGGTGAATTGATGTTTAGAGAAATAGGGAGCAGAGAAATGATTGCATGTTAAACTTTGTGGGGGCAAATATCAACTCCAGAAAAATGTGCCAAGTAACTCTCTGGGTATTGATGCTGTACCAGCAGTGCTCACAACAAATCTACAAAAAAAGAGACATTGTTTCAAACTGCATGCTAGTCCAAAGAAAGCATGATGTACAGTAAATTATGGCATGTTTTTGTCAGGATGTAGGAGAAGCTCTGTTGTTTAAGTATCTCTTGCCTACATAGCTTTCCAGTCTTATCTCACAAACCATAAAAAAGGGTTGGAAGACAAATGTCTCATTAAAACAGTCCTCAGGAGACAGCCTTTGTATGAAGAAGCCAGCAGAAAAGGCTTCACAAAGCCCACTCTAGCTCTAGGATCTTTCAAAACGTGTCTCATCCAAGTTTAGAGTCACTGAATTACAGATACTGGCATTCCTGAAAGATTTTGCTGAAAAAAAAGCATTATCATAATTGAAGGATGTGGCTAAAGGTCAATGAGTCATCTCAATTCTGTAAAGTATTACTATGAAGCATCTCATAAAAGTAATTATTCTGTTTTACACTCTTCAAGGTTTTGTCACTCTTGGTATTGATTGCTAATAGCATATTTTGAGACAATGAATTATCCTCCAGAAGCAATATCAAACAGAATACACAGAAGTATTTAGGCAACAAAAAGTCATCTACATAACAAAATAATCCCATTCTTCAAACAAATTTGTGAGTTAATAGAACATACTGAGACAAAGGAATGAGTTTGCAGTTTCTTCTCTTTTATTTTAATAATTTTGCTGTTTGAATCTACAATTTTAATAATTTAATTTTCATAAAATAACATTATACTTTGCATTATAAAATGTTTATTCAATGTACAAAAATTCCAATTATAGAAGGCTTAAATGTAACCTGAAACTATTGTTACTATGGCTGTAAAAATATGTGACACTTAGTAAAAGATATTATGAAACTACAAAGCATCCTCAGATACACCTCTTTTCAAAATGTCACTGAAACTGTAGGGCCAGAACATTTTTTTGCAAAAGAATCACATTCGTGTTTGTTCTGGATGAAAAAAAAAAAAAAAAAAAAAAAGAATAATCAGGTCGTTCTGTGGCAGTTGAAGGCTTCAGCAGTCTCTGAAATCATCCTTCAAAGTCCTAGGCCAGTTGAAAAGTAGTTGTGAATATGATTGCACCTCTGCACGCCATTACATAGATCTATTACAAAACAAAAAATACCTTGTTCCCAGCTTTTCCTGCAACCCACTTAGCATCAGGAAACAAACATAAGGATGAGCTGTTTTTAATAGAGAACTGTATTCTGTAGGCATGCATATTGCATAGACTGCATTAACAAAATACTGGGTAACAGTATTTACAGTATTTCACTCTGCTGAAATCAGTGTAAAAATTCACTAGGATAAGAATTTCACAAGAGCAGGGATTTCAACTGTTATGTTTCCCAAAAAATAAAGAAATAATTTAATAACTTATATTGTTTCGCACTTATGTTAATGTTATACAGTCTGAAAATGGGAAAAGTAAATTTATTTATTTATTAATCTACTGAGGGTAAAAATATAATCTCTCTGCATGATTGTTCGAGGGGATGGGAATGGCTTATACAGGAAAAATGAGGGAATTTCATGGGAGGATATGTTCATAAGTATTCACAAGATAGTAGACAATGTCATTCTTAAAGTAAGTCTGACTAACTGTGAAAAACCCCCAAGTTATCTTTAATATATATAATAAAACCTGGGTACAGAAATTTATGTCCTGCTTGACTATGTGTGGGCATATGTATTATATGGATGCAAATGAAGAATTAATCTGATCCTTAGGACTAATAAAAGAAGTTATAAGCAGTGTATAAAGTGAGACAGAAAAAAGATTTAATGCATGGTTGCTTTTTTTCCCTGTTATGTTTTTAATTATTTTTTTTTTTACAATACAATCTCTATTAAACCTGCTACTAGATACATTTTAAAACAATTTACTGACTACTTCTATAAGTATGATAGTGCCAGAAAAATGTAATTATTTTAAAATTTAATATCTAGGGCATCTAAGAAGGAATAAATGCTGTGCTCATATGTTATGAAGTTGCTGCAGTGATCTCATCAGAGTCTAAAACCTCATTGAGTGATCAGCTTATTAGCAGGTGGCAGGTACTGATGTCCTCTCTTGATGATCAGTGACAGGACATGAGGAAATGGGATAAATTTGTGTTAGAGGAAGTCTAAGTTGGACATTAGGAGAAGGTTTTTCACTGAGAGATTTGTTGGTCACTGGAAGAGGCTATCCAGGGAAGTGGCCATAGCACCAAGCCTGACAGAGATCAAGGAGTATCTGTAGAATGCTCTTAGTCATATGGATTTTTGCAAAGCAGGGAGTTTGTTTTGATGATCCTTATGCATCCTGTCCAACCTGAGATAGTCTATGATTCTATGATTCCAGGCCATTTAAGGCATGATACTGACTCATAATTGCTAAGGAATTTCCTCTTGCATGAAGTTTTTTGGTTTAATTTTCCATATTATACTTGAAAATGTAATATAGCAAATGTAATTTGGAAAATGTAAAATTACCATTCCTGGAAGGTCTGTCCTACTCATAGTTTTATGGTGAGCATGGTGGTTCTAGCTAAATAGTTGGATTTCTCAGAGACTTTTCCAACCTTAATGATTCTATCATTCTATATATGATTCTATATATTTATACAGAAGAGTGTTATCTAATGAAGAGAGTGAATAATTATTTTTTACTTGTAGTGACTGATACCAGTATCTGTTTATCAGGGCTTAGTCACAGATGCAAAGTTTGTGTATATATATATTGTATCTTCATGCCCATATCCACAGTCTCCCCTATGCATTATTAGTAAGCCTAAGATTTTAAGTTAGCTGGAAAAAATAATTCCACTGGATATCTGTGGCCATAGAATGAATAAAACAAAGTCAGAAATTATAACTGCCCGGATTTTTTTTTTTTTAGGAAATGGTTTTCAGTTTTGTAGCAGTTATTAACAGAATATATGGGTTGAATTCATCTGATCTAGCATAACATTTGACACAATTTTATCATGCAATTTGCTTTTAAAGATAATAGAATACTACAGGTATGGCTGGTGATGCAGTTTAACATACTGTACTATATGTATCAAAAATAGGTTAAATTAATCAAAACCTAAAAACCTTGATTAATTATTAAAAGTTCCTGACTAGTTAGCTGTGATGTTAATTTTCCAGATATTTAAATTTAAGTGAGTTTAATCCTGTCTCTTTGGTCTGCTTTGCTTAATGCTTAATCACATTAATTTTTCCTGTATGTGTTTCTACAGGAAAAACTGCAAAGTTTCTGTCCATTTTTCAGAATATCAATAGTACTGAAATGTCCTCTGGCCAGGCACCTTCTACAAAAAAAACAAACCAAACCAAACCAAACCAAACCAAAAAAAACCAAAACACCAAAAAACCAAAACACCAAAAAACCAAAACCAAAAAAACCCAAAACCAAACGAATCCAAACCAAACCAAACCAAACCAAAACAAAACAAAAAAACCCACCAAAACCCCCCCAAAAACACACAAAAAACCCTCAAAAAAAAAAAAAAAAGCCAAAAAAAGCCAAAAAACCCCCAAAAAAACGCCACCACAACCCAATTAGAAAAGCCTAGATAATGTATGGAAATTCTACTTTAGCACTTGTCAGAAATGCTTTTCAGAAGGAAAATATGCTAAAGAATAAGAAATGTACAGCATGAGAAAGATTTTATGTAAAGTCCCTTCCTAAGTACCTGCATCAGTTTCTCATTTATAACTCCAGGGCCTCTTCTGCAAGAGCATTTTTAATTCATTCCCATTTGTGGAGCCCTTGTTTTTTCTTTTTCCTCAAAATGCAATGTTATCTAATGTTATTTCATGCTGAGATGAAACATTGACTGTATCAGTAAGGATAACTGCTGAGAAAGAAGAACAAAAGAATTGTATACATCTACTAGTCTAACATCTTCACTGAGGATATGCTGAGCTAGTAAATGTGCATCATCTGTCTCTAATGAATTATCTCATACAGTATTGGTTCCAGCAAAGTGTGGTACATGGAAAGATGCTAAGACTGTACAAAAACTTTTATCAATAAAGTAGACCTGGAAATATATTCTTGCTAGAAAAAGACTCACAAAAAACAAATAAACTTTTTTTTTTAGTTAGTTTTTGCTTGAGTTTGAAATATGTTCTTGATTTCAGCTATTGGGGAATCAGTCTTCTGATCTTACCAGCAGCTGGTTAATATTTTATATGTTTTCCTGGTCTAGGCCAGAATAAAACTAAATTACACTGAAGATGCAGATGAAATTTTTGTGCATCACAGATGCACACAACCCATTGACAAGGGCATTTGACCCAGACTTTAACTTCGTGACCATGGGAGTCGTGTGGGAATATTTGCTATTCAGGTGTCAAAGCATTTCAGAAGTGTTAATATTTGAATTATGAAAGGATGCCCTGGATTATAGTTAAAAATTAGCCTATAGAAACAATATCTCCTCTGGTTTTACATCTAGCTTGTACAGAGAAAGCTGTACTAAAAATAACCTGTTCCTGCACTAGAGCCTTGCAGAAGATGAGGCAAATAAAGTGAGGACAAATTTCCATAAGCTTCTGATAATTCACAGAAGTGTCACAAATATATCGTGAACAGGACACCAGGAAAAGGTTCATCATTCTGCCATTTTCTTGAAGAGAAAAGAGTGGCTGGCAAGGAGCCGAACAGAAAAGAACCTGGGCTTATTGTTTGACAGGTGGCTGAACATGAGCTACCACTGTTGGCCAAGAAGGCCAGTGGCACCCTGGCTTGTATAGTGTGGCCAGCCAGGACCATCGTCACCCTACCCAGCACGGGTGAGGCCACACCTCAAGTCCTGTGTCCAGTTCCGGGCCCCTCTCTTCGAAACGGACATTGAGGTGCTGGAGTGAGTCCAAAGAAGGACCATGAAGCTGCAGCTGTTTATCCTGGGGAAAAGGAGGCTCAGGCTTTTTATTGCACTCTAAAACTACCTGAAAGGAGGCTGTAGCCAGGTGGGGACCAGACTCTTCTCCCAAGTCACTAGTGACAGGACAAGATGAAATGGCCTCAAGCTGTCCCAGGTAAGGTTCAGACTGGACATCAGAAAACTTTTTCTTACTGAAAGCATGGTTAAGAATTGGAATGGTCTGCTCAGGAAGGTGTTTGAATTACCTTCTCTAGAAGTGTTTAAGAAACAACTGGATGTGGCACTTAGAGGAGAACTACACTTTGAAAATAAGGTGATTTATATTTACAAATGTTTAAATTTTTAATTTCATTTATTAAAACCTACTATGAATATCTTCTGACATAATTCCCTGTGACCTTGAAGTTATTATATATTTCTACATTACAATTTTTGATGCAATGTTGGAGAAGCCCAGCCAGCTTACATACCCCGGCTCATGCCGAGAGTGGCTGTCCCCAGGCCAAATGGGGCTCAGGTGGTGGAAGAGCAGAGCTCCTGAATACTGCAGCTGTGAGGCTGCTCTCAATGGCTGTCGGTGATACAGCACCAAGGACTGGGGCAAAGAACAAGGAGAGGGTCTCTCATGTGCTTCTCAAAGGATTCATTCCCCAAGGGGTGCAGCAATGAGAAAACAAAAAAGCCCACGCTTGCACAGTCTTTTAAATGGGGGAGGATACAATTTTTCAACCAATCAGGGGTAAAAGTGGGAGGGGGGTAAGGAGGTGCTCACAATATGACAACCTATAGGAAAGGCAGTGGGAGTGAAAGGGTTACATTGACCAGCGGGGCCTCAAAGAATAGGGTAATTCCCAGGAGGAGTTTAGGCAGGGGGTTGGGATAACAAGGACTGACAGGGAACTCTCTGGAACCACGGGCAGGGATTAGGGAAGATTGACATTATGTAAATGAGGTAACAGGTGGGTCTAGGGAGTGATGGACAGCTGGGCAAGGGAGGAGAGAACTTGGGATAAAACCATCCACCTGAGGGAGGAAATAGGAACAAACCATTCAAAACCATTCAAATAAACCATTAGAAAAATATACGTAAAAAAAAAAACACCACCACAAGTTTTCTCCTTCTATATGGCAAATAGTGCAAATTAACAAGTAAAAATAAACCAGAAAAAAGGGAGGTTCAAATTTACAGACTAGTGGCATGTCAAATCCATCCAGTGAACTAGAACACAGAACTAAAAAATACATCTTGAATCAAACAACAGGATTTAAAAGAAGCCAGCTTTAGCTGAGCTGTTAAATAAACATGGCTCCTGTAAAACTCTTCCTTTTCACATGACAGCACACTATTAAAATGAATCATTGATAAGAGTTTGTACAATACACCATTCTTATGTATGTTTTATGTTGGATATGGGAAAGTAAAAAATCTACCTTTGAGACAGATTTTTAAAACAGCAATTCCTAATGAGCAATATTATCTTTATCCACTGCACAAGTGAACACCGACAGTAAATGATATTTCGCTATAGGGGAAAAGTGAAGCTGGAAGAATATGCACTGTCTTTATTATATATCAGTCCTCTTAGGGATTTATTTCCCCTATTTCTTACACTAAGAAAATAGCTTAACTATCAGCATTTCTTATTGTTAACTGTCCCACTTGTTACCCAAATCATTTGTAAAGGCAATAGATGAAACAAAAAGAAATATATATGGTAGCCCATTTTAAACCCTGAAGATTATCCAACCTTTATTTTTTTAGCTGAAAGTTGCTCTTTGAGTCTGGATCTATTATCACTCAGCCAGAAAGGTCACAGGTGAATGGCACAAGAGACTTTCTCATCCTCCAGGCAATGAACATATTACCTGTCCTTGTTTTTTAGATTCTACATAACAGAAAACAGATTACGAAGCTGTTTTAAAATGAAATATTTTTCTTGATTTCCTTATTGATTATTTTTGTCATTCAGTATAATTAATCCTACATTCTATCAGTATATCCTAGCATAAACTCACAAAGAACTGTAAAGTCACAGGATATAGGAGTATGATGTATATACTAAATTTAAAATGATGGCTGGAAGTTTTCAGCTTCTAGTTATAAAGATTTTTCCAATCATTTAATCATCTCTCTTTTTCAGATGGGTACATCATTTAAGTCTATCCATTACACTTAAGTCTGTTCATTATAGGGTGAACAAAACGATGAATTTTCCTCTGGTCTCTCCCTCAGCAAATATAATAAAACCCTTTAGGATCATTCTTTCAAAAATTGGTAGGCAAAGTAAGAATTTGTACAGTGCCAGTGCCCTCATAGTCAACCTCTTATGAAAAGAGAAATTTGCAGTCATTGAAGGTATATTTAAACAGCTCAACTGCTTATGTGAAGACTGTAACTTTTGCTTTGTATTTTTAAAAGAACTTTAGTGGCAAAAAAAAAATTTAACTAAACGACATTGGTCAGAATTAAATAAAAGGAACATGTTTCATAAACAAACAAAAAAAATAGACTGAGTTTCTGATTCTGTAAATACATACTTTTGATTTACAATATTCACCAATATATATTTATGAATGTGTAGCAATGCCTATTCATGGGATGATTTGTGCCCTTTGACAGGGCAATGCAAAACTAGCACACACTTCATGCCCATATACTCGACAGTAGACAGCAATAAGTTCAACTTGACTTCAAAGGATTTCAGTGTTTTCTTTAAATACTCAAATTTGTCCAAGAAGTAGAGAGGCTTTCCTCACATTTATCTAAGTTGGCAAAATAGGTGAATAAGACATCTTTATTTTAAAGCAGAAGAACTAAACTAAGGAAATGTGAAATAGTTCCTTTCACATAACAGAAGCTATGTCTTCTATTACCTCCGTTTCATGAGAATTAAGTGTGAGAATCTGACAGAAAGGCAGTACTCTGAACGTGTTACTAATATGCACTCTGACCGTATTACCCGGACTGTGTTGCTCCCAACAAAATATGGCAAGCTTTTTAGCCTATCCACAGCCAGAGAAAGGTCATTTCCTTAGTCTTCTCAGATCCTTGTGTTCAGTTTAGAAAACCTCTTCCTTGCATGTATCATGTGTATACCACATTCCAAATGAAGACACTCACAATCTTTTTTACCACATTGAGCCTATAACATACCCATACCATGCATCATCATGGCTAAAGTTTTTCTGAAACACAAATTAGCTTGTTGAGAGATTGTGTAGCTGACTGTATGGCAATGAGCAGACATTCCCAGAAGCTGAGCCTTAGTTCATGCAATGAAGGACTGGAAAAAAATTTCAGTGTCCCTGAATTATGCATTCATGTAGAGTTGTCACAGTCATGCATTAATAGTCAAGCATTAATAGTTGACAGTAATTATAATAGGGAAAACAGTTAAAAATATCACTGCTATGTATTCATAGACACCTGAATTCCTATTGTCAATGTCTAAAAGTACTGCACACATAAGCTGATATTATTTTTTTGTAACTTTAAATATACTCAAATAAATACATCTATAAATCCCAGAAGTCTTTTGGGGATTAGATTTAAATAATCTGTAATTTTATATGGAAGGTTATTAAGTGGGTTTAGTTAGTTTATGATAAAGATATATTGAAAGCACATGTATTTTTTTTTAAATAGTGAAATTGTCTCAATAATACTGTATGTAAAATGCTGATAGCAAAAAGATTCCATGTATGGTTAGAACCAGATGTGTTTTCATGCAATGGGTGAGGAATTCTTTTTATTTAATTTTTATCATGTCTTGCAGACATTTTTAACAACAATCCTTTGGGATATAAAATGCAGTACAGCATTTTAAATATAGTTGCCAGTGTCCTATGTTGTCAAAAGGAGATGAAAGCCTCCTCTCATATAAATATCTATTCATAGGTCAAAATATGTGCAAAATATGATTGACATATATGCACCTTCTTTAACTAGGGTTAAGTCTTATTCACCAATAAGGAATAGCACATACTTCATTGTGGGTTGTAAATATGTGTTATTTTTTCAGTAAATTTACTAGGCAATGATATATTCAAAATCTTCTAAAAACTATATTTTTTTCTTTACTCTGAATATTTTCTTCTTTGGTTTATTCATGTAAGTCTTATTTCAGGTCTCAGTGAATATATAGGAGACTTTAGGGCCTAAAATTACCTATAAATTATTGTCTGTCTGTCTTATAGATCTGCTTTCCATGAGAGATTAGCTGCTCAAAAAATTGATTCCTATCATCCATCATTGACTTCAATCTTCCAATGAAATAGACTCATTCATCACTATTATTTTGATGACATTCATCTCTGTCTTTACTCTCTTGATTCTACTGGGGCCAATATGCTTCTAGAGTATTCATACTCATAAAATGTCTCAAAAGGAGTATCTTCTGCATGGAGCTTCTGTTGATTCAACTAGGATTGTTGATCCTAGTAGTTCCAGTACTAGGATCTACCACAGTGCTCCTTGGATGATACATAACCACCTCTTAGGTGTTAAGCACTCAGCTACAAATACTGATCAGGGCTGCAGTGTGAAACTCATCCAAAGTCCAATGAAATAAAATAACCAGTGTATTTTTGGGAAAAAATGCCTAGTTTTATCTGCATTATTTCATATTTCTAAGTGAGCTCTAAGCTTGTTTGAATCCAAACATTAAATATAAATTTCAAATAGAGCTATGTTCATGCTTTCAAAAAAAACTTGCTTAAATTTTGAAAGTAGTGTCATAGAGTCACAGTAAAATTTCATGGGAAATCTACTTTCCTATCTCAGATCTACACAGTAAATTAGCATGAAATTTCACTGAAAATTAGGAGTTTTGGCAACTTCAATTTTCATCAGAGTTTCTGTTTGTATGTAAGATGTAAGATACATTGGTGTTATTGTTGCTGTCTTAATGCTATAAATATGAAGCTGTGGCAGTAACAACTTCTTTGCACACATGTTTATGGCCTATCTGTGCTGAATTTTTTAATATCTATACTGGATGGATTAAAAACTGACAGAAAGTTGTCACAATTTTAGTTATCCTACACAACTTTTCTTTTGTGCTCACATTTTTTTCCATTGCATTTTTACTTTTATTTCTTTTGTTTTTTGTAATAAAACAAACAAACAAAAAAATTTTACAGAGTGACATGAGAATTCATTGCCTAAATTCAACATTTGGACAAAATATTGCATATCCAAGACAGTATGTACAAAATCAAGACATTTCTAGTTCACATCTCTCACTCTTTTTTTTTTTTTTCCCAGAGGTATAAAGTGACATTACTGTAAGTTTAACATAGCACTTACAACATAACAAGTCATTTACACTACAGTCTTAAGTCTTTCTTACATTAAGGCCTTTATCACCTGACACAGCAGTTTTAAGCTGCCTAGTACTAGCTTCTCATTGAGCATTTACCTAAAAGATAACTCATTTGAAAATCAGCTGCGTAACACAAATGAATCTGTAGACTTTTTAATCTTTTTCTAATAACTAATAGGAATTCTTCCCAAAACAGATTATGGAGATTAAGCACCTTGAATTACTCTAGTACACAGTTATCTGATTGTAGGACATTATACTGCAAATAGATATATACTGTAGCATTATCTCTGATGATGGAAAGCAGGATCTTTAAACAGAGAAACAAGGACAGAAGCAGAGAAAAGAGGATATTTACATATCTGCTACTCAAGATCTTATTCTAAATTTGATATTCATAAATCAGGAGAAACTAGCCAGGTAAAAAAGCAATAAATTGCTCACATGACTCAGGCAATGTGGCACCATTATCCATACTATGGATCTGCTATGGAGTGTGGGTCTTCCAAAAATCTCCAGCTTTATTTTATTGCTGATGAAAGAATATAATGAAGTTATTCTTCTTAAAGTTATTCTATATTCTCACCATCATACAGTTTCTACACACTACAGAAGTACATGTACAAAAAGGTGAATTATGCATAGGTTTTTGCTCTTGTACTGCATGATCTCCTATTTTCTCCTTACAACATTTCTTTATTTTCATCTCCATCTACTGCAGAATAATTATGTTACTCTTATGCCAGAAAACTCATTCCTGTAGCTTTCCTCCTGATAGAAGAATAACCAAAATCAAAAGAAATGGTAGAATGGTTACTTTTGGGCTAACTTCTGGAGAAAATATTTCAGCAATAGTGATTTTTCAAGTTCCTGAGACATTTGAGTAAAGCTGATTTAGAAATCCAGTCAAAGACACAGAAACTTATAGAGTTTCACTTACATTAAAAGAATAAAGAGCATTAACTACAAGATTTAAAAACATTTTTATTTCAGCAATCTTCATTTAATATGTTGCATATCTGGTGTCTGAATGTGTCCGCCAAAGAATGTGATTTGTGGTGCTTCTTAAAGGTTTAGTGGTAAATTTTTATATCTCCTTCAAATTTTATACCTACCTTTTATACCTCCCTTTATTTTTTAATAATTTAATAGATTTAATTTATTGGAAGTCTGGGGGTTTAAAATGATTTATAGAGTTACTTTATGCAATTACCTATTCTTACCATAGTTACCAGCATCAGTAGTTATACTATTGCAAATATAACTTCATAGATCATTCATCACAAGGTTGATGAGTGTGTAATGTTTGTATTATTAATACAAATAGGTTTGATTTTATTTGGTAAAGTAATATTAAGATCCAAGTTCTAGTGAGCCCATCATTTCCTCATCAACAATGATGATGAACTAAAATTTAAAATTTAATGTCCAACTCACTTGAAAGTTTATTTTTCCTGTCTTTTACATGCTTACCACAGAATAAATGATAATCCCACCTATACAGAGTGTGAGTTTATTGCTTCAAATCTCTTCCTCTGATTAACCTCAGAGGCCTATGGTTGAAGTGCAAAATATGTAAAGCTATGCTCATGCAAGCAGTTGCAGAACTAGAATTCAAAGGTGTAAAATTGCTTATAGACTCCTAAGCTTTTAATAGTAAAACATTAAAAAATAGCTTTGGAAATATCCTCTAATATGCTATTTAATAAATATTCAGAATGTTAAATTATTTATTTAATTTTTCTATGTCATGTAAAAATACCAATGAATTCAAGAGAGTGATATTTTCATGTATACAAAATACTAATAAAACCTAATTGCCAAGAATTATATTTTACATTCTTAGGTAATCACTATAAATACACTGGTTTTTTTCATCTTACATGGCAGTTTAATCAGTTTCTTTAGTTAGTTATAATTCTACAAGCTTGAAAATCATATTCTTTTCATTTTTCATCATAGTTTTATTGTTATATAATACATAGGAGTCTTATTTAATATTACATTATATTCTAAAAATTCATTGTTCTTTTAACAAGGGACAACATTCTCAAAAAATTAGAATAAGGAATACTAATGTAACAATAGGTACAGATGTAGATGCTGAATTATATGAAAATACTAATCTTTCACTCTTCTGCTAAACTATTTAGAGGAGAAAAAGGGAAAAAGTGAAACAACTAAAATATATTTTAACTAAAGGCAGAATTAGCATCAATTATTGGATAAAGAAGATTGGCTTCCTTTTAATAGAGACAGAAATGATTCTGAGAAACACTTTATTTTTAATAAGTGGACAAAACAAACTCTGTCAAGAATATAAACCCAGAAAATTAACCTCCAGTCTTCAAAGTAAACTGATCATTCTCAGAGCATCATAAAATCATAGAATATCCTGAGTTGGGAGAGACTCACATGCTTATTTTAGTGTAATTTTGATCTTAATTATGAGAATTAGAAGATCAACTAAATCATATAAAGTAAATACTAGGAGAAAATATAGATGTTTTTATGAAAATTTTATTTCTCTCTTGCTTCAGAGACTTCCAGTAATGTATAATACCATCTCTTATTTTTCTCCCTGACAATTTTTTGCAAATCAATCTGCTGACATAAAAAGTGTATCTTAAATATTACATGGTGAAAATTAGAGAGATTTTTATATAGCTGCCATAGTATAGATAGTATGTTTTCAATTTATTTTATATGCAAACTACAGATTCCTCTTCAAATTTCAGAAAATGAAGTAGAGATAATGGTGTAAATTTAAATTCTACATAAACAATTGATTAATATTACTTTAAAGAATTAGAGTTCTTAAATCAATTAGGAATCTGACAGGACAGAAGAGAAATTGAGCCCTCCCATAGCAATTAGTAAAACAAAACTTTGGAACTTCTAGAAACTTGAAGAAAAAACACATCTGTGGTCCCAGTGTGAGTTTCCTTCATATCTCATCATATGACTTCTTGCATTTTGACATGGTTCCTTTATTCTTCCCTAAATTTCTTGCCTTCTTAATCCTAACACACTGAAAGAGTAAGGAATGAAAGACAAAAAAGTAGAGATTAACTATTCCTCTTATGAGGGATGGAAAACTAATGTATCAGGACAGACAAGAAGAATCCTAAAATGTTCATTTATGGTCAAAGAAAGTTTTTAGGGCTAACATTGTTAAATATACAACTTTAGAAACTTTGAGCTATATTTATCTTCTGAAGTGATAGCTAAACATATATATTTGGTTCAATTCCATCTGAGGCTGATCAGAGATTTCAGTTTCAGAATCAGTTCTAGATCATGTAAAAACCCCAAAAAACGACAAAAAACCTTCAACAAAACAATTTTTGAGGTGATTAAAGCTTTTACATTTCAATTAATTTTGCTTCATTGTTCTTGTTGCTGTTGGCTACCATTGGGTAATGTTACAGCCTGTGCATTGTTTGAAGTTGGGTCAGATGTTGGTTCTTTTGAACCTAATACTAAAGCAGCTATATCTCTTCATCAAGTGGGTAAAGAAACCTAGCACAATTCTTTAAGAACTAGATGTAAAAGTGAAGATTCTTAGTCCACCTTTCCTAAGACATTTCTTGGGATTTATCTTCAAGTTTTCACTGGAAGATACAGCTGATCAAATAAAGCAGTCATGACACTGCAGTTCTGCATAATAAATAGATATTCAGACAGGTCCTTTTGCCTCACTCCCACTGAATTATCATCTTTGAAATATTTTGATTGAACCTAAGAGAGCAATAATATGCTTTACTGTCCTTGAGTGAATGAAAGAACCCCAGTACTCAAAGATTCTGGGAAACACACAGATATTCTTGAGTTTGCTGTATTGCTGGCACTTGGTTTTTTCCTTTGTTCCTTTATATGAAGAAATTCTGTGATCTGAGGACAAATGTTCTCTGCTTTCAGATATGACTGGTAAAAGTGGATATTAACTAGTTACGTCACATAAGCCTCCTATTGCTGGTGGGAAAGAAAAAGACATTACAAATTACACCTATGTTACATTATTATATATCCCAGAGCTCAAGCTCTAGTTCTGATGGCCATTTGGATGAGTTATGAAAAATGTTAAACAGGTGACTGGGCTGAGAATTTCCTCTTTTCTTTTTACTAAATTAATGTGAGTTTCTTTCTATTCAGTATTCAGTATTCAGTATTCAGTATTCAGTATTCAGTATTCAGTATTCAGTATTCAGTATTTCATATTTCTTCACAAGTTCTTTCTTTAGTAATTCCTGTCCTTCTTGATTAAAATACAGACATTAAAGGTTCTAAAAGCAAGGAAAGCACTCCCAATTTG